>CM060902.1:494271600-496771600 GCA_030737815.1 Allium fistulosum | reverse complement strand
TCATCTCAGCATAGCCCAAGATAATCATCAAGTAGGCAGTGAAATCGCATCTTCTCAGTTTGCCACTCCGAACAATCAGTTAATCGACCAAAGATGTGAAATCCTGAACTTCGAGGACGAAGTAATTGCAACAGGTACTATTTTATTAAAATTTGAAGAAAATAATATGTTGCAAAGTCAGTGAATGCTTAACTTCGTGAACAGGAGAGTGTGCTGCATTTTCTTGCACGTATAAGCAAATTTATAACTTGCTGCCACATGTTTAATACAAAGTGAACCGTCACAATTTTGCTAAGTTATATCTCAACACATTTTTACATTTTTCATTTAACATAGCTGAACAATATTGAGGCAGTTAGTCAAGAAATAAAACAAGTTTGTTATCACGTTTACAATTGCTGAGACATATTAGTAAACAATTAACAGAGAAGCAAGGCAATGGGTGAAAACATTAATTCAAAAGCAACTTGAACTTTACATTACTCTGCCACAGCTAAGGGCTAGCCGAGCAGTACTTGTGTACATGGCATTAAATGAATATGTACCCAAAACACTTCTCAGCACTCATTTCTTTGACTTAAGTAAAAATAAAATAAAGATATAACTTCATCATCCTTTATTTCACTTCTTTCAGCATCTCAAGCGAAGCATTAATGGCTGATATTGCTTAAACTTCTGCACCCTTTTAAATTGAGTTGCTAGCTGTTGTAGAGTAAAGACAGGTGAGTTTGAAACTCACGCATTTAATATATATGTTGCCTGGTTTCCAAAAAAATTCTCTGTAATTCACTTCTGGCATTAAACCTAAGTCATTATTAGGCAAATTTGGGTCTAGTTCATATGCTATGAAACTTGGGCCATCGCTGCATGTTTGTGAAATGGTTTTGGGTAGCATGAGTTTTGTTTTTTGTTTATATAAGTTTTCATCCTAAAAAAATCTGGTGCACTGTCCCTGATGCATGCGAGTAAATCCTTTTGGACCTGCGTATGCACTGCCCCTGAACCATGCAAGTTTATTTCTTTGTTACCTGCGTGTGTTATTTTTGCAAATTACATGCTTTATACGTGTGTTTTACTTTGATTTTTGTGTGGAAATTCTTGCATGCGTGATATATATTGCATGTATAATTTTCTGAAGGCAAATGGTTCCAAGATTTAAAAATTTTATTCTTGCGTGTGTAGTGTCCCTGAAGCATTCAAATATACCACCTCTAATATATGCGTATCCTTGCATTGAAATTATTTCATGCGCACACTTATGCTTTTGTGCCCATATATACCACCTCTTAAATGTTTGGGAGCTTGTTAGTTCTGTAAATGTGATTCCATATATTCACTCCAAAAATGCTTATATAACAGGTACTATATGCCGAGATTCCACAGCATTAGTAATTCATGGAAAACCAGTACCACCCACATATGAAAAAGTGTTGTTGGACAAAATTTTATTGCCAGATGAGCTAACCGCCAAAATATGTCGATAATTTACCGAGACCTTTGGGGATGTTGGAGCCGGAGGTTATGTGAGCCATCAAAAGGGTTTGATACGATATCTTTAGTCGGAGGTATTGATATTTCTGACTTGTTCTTTGCATATATTGCTGATTTTCTTTTGTATGATGTATATGAAATTTGCATATGCAAATGCATGTGTATTTTGTCCTGGTCTGTCTTGTTTACAAGATAATCGACAATTTATAAAATACTAGGAAGTAAAGCTTTTACCTTCCAAAAAAAAAAGGTTGAAGCCCATTATATTCTCCTTCAATGCCTCTCAAACTAAAAAACAACCGTGTTTAAAAATTATTATAACATTATATATTTGCAAGTTGAAAGAAGTGTTGCCAACTCATACAAAGCATAAAACATTATATTGACTTTGCATTTCAAAGTCTGGGCTAGAAAGATAATCAAACATTCACCAATTTTATTTTGATATTCGAAGTAATAGAATAGAAATAGTTCAAAGTTGGATAATGAATTGCATTCAAGATTCAATGCAACTTCTATTAGTGGTAATTAATACTTATGTCACACGGACTGAGTCAGATTACATCCAGTGTCTATTCAAGACTGACCAAAAACAAGAGGGTTGATAATCTAATTGAATTCAGCCACATCAATGATGTTCAGATGATAACATGCACCCCAAGATCTAATGCTTTTCTTGATTAAACAAGAAGATAAGTAACAACATTAGCAGCCTGTGTACATAACTATGATATAAGAATAGCAATGCACCTGTTTTTATCTGAAATTATTTTCATATATGAAATTACATTATTTCAAGCAATTTCCTTTTAATGATCAAAGCCTAACATTCATTCTTTTGGGTGGTATGAATTTTTAGACAGGTTTATCAAACCTGTCATGTATAAATAGAGGCATGTTGCATGTACACAATCGTACACACAGTCATGCATACATAAATACAAGAATGCAAGCACCTTTCACAATTTACATTCAAGACTTATCACATGCAAAATAGATATATCAAGTTTTAAGAATTTATAAGGGTGGTTTGCTCACCTGGATAGTTTGACAGAGAGTAAAGAGAACCTGAAGAAGATTTCAAAATATGGAAATTGAGGCTTGATCAAATTTTCTTTATCCTAACCGTTGTTTGCTTTGAATTGCTTTGCATTATTTGATTTGCTCTTTGCTTGGGTTCTACTTTGTTTTAAATTGTTTCAGACTTTTTGAATCAGGTAGATGCTTTTTGTTTTTGAAGTGGAATATTCTTTCCAGATTTATGAAGTTGAACTGCCTCTGAATTTAATCTTCGAGTTGCACATGAACCAGGTTGAACATTGAAGTCTGAAAACTGGAATGCTTTGCCCTGTAATGAACCATGTAGACTTCAGTACTTGCAAAACAATGTAGTGTAATTAATGAAATCTTTGTACTGTAGTGTAATAAACAATGCAGTGTAATAAGTATGATATTTCGGCACGGTAGCATTCTGTTTGCAAAACAATGAGTGTAATTATAAGTTTGATAATTTTATATGTATGGTATATGTGCGATATGTTTATAGTGCTTGTGTACCAATATTTTGATATTCTGGCATATTTTGATATATATTGATATTCTGGTATATATACTGAGATATACGCAGTAGTGAGTTACATATGTGATTTTGTAGGAGCAGGAGCAAACACTATGTGCAACGGTTGTTAACCGTTGCTTTATGTGTGACTTTGTCCATTAAGCAACGGTTTGTAACCGTTGCCTTTTGTACATTCAGCAACGGTTAATACCCGTTGCCTATTGTCCATAAAGCAACGGTTTATACCCGTTGTGTTTGGCCCAATTTGCAACGGTTAATACCCGTTGCCTTTGGCCCAATTTGCAATGGTTTATACCCGTTGCCTTTGCCACAATTTGCAACGGTTTATACCCGTTGCCTTTTGGACATAAAGCAACGGTTTTCTCCCGTCGCTAAATTCAACCACTCCTGTAATGAAGACGGTTTTTACCTGTTGCTTTTGGACTTAACAACGGTTTTTACCCGTTGTTAATATCTTATAATGGTGTAGTGCTAGTAGGAGGTGTAGCTCGATTAGGTGTAACTCTTGTATTTCCCATTCACCGCTCAGGACCGATAACATTCTTGACCTATAACGATCTAAAATTTTATCATTTTGACTGGCGAAATTATGAATAATTTTTAATATTCAAATAAGTGTTTTTTAAAAAAACCTCTTTTGATTAATAACTAACGTTAAGAAATTCATTTTTTAATTTTGTTTACAAATATAGGTAATTCAATGAAAAATAGAAAATGTGACCAAAAATCGTTTTTCGAATTTTCAGCTTTTTATCGAACGATAAGTTGTAGAAAGTGGTTGAACCTTTGTGTACACTTTAAATCAATAATTAAATGTTTAATTTAAGTTAAGGAAACATTAATAAATATAAAATATGTTTAAAATTTGAATCTGAAAAGAATGATTTGATGGCTTATGTTTGAAAGTAGAGGACGGTACATGAAGCATGCTAATATCCACCATTTATTCATGTGGTTGACATATTGGTGGCTTGGAAAAGATAGGAAGGTTGAAAATGTGAGTTAAGGTGCATTTCTAATTTTGGTTTATAAGTATTCATATCTAACTCAACAATTCATTTTTTAACTTTCACCCCATTTCATTATTCTAGTTCCTTTTCATACTTCAATTCTCTTCATAGTAATTGTCTTAATTTTTCTTCATCGATTTTAATTTACCTGTAAACAAAAGAAAACAAGGCTCCACCTCCTTCTAAAATCATATTCTCTCAACCTATTCACAATTAGCCAAAGATTCCTACATGAAAGTTGTTCATGCCCATCTCTAGTATTTTTAAAAAATAATCATAATCATCTACATCAGGTAGAGTGTGAGTTATGCTCGATTATAGTAAATGGTCAAAGATGGTAGTTTTTTTACCATCAGGAAATGGTGATTGGAGGGTAAGGGTGTGTTCGCATCGCCAAGATAGAATTTTAAGAGATGGTTTGGTGATTTTTAGTGGAGGAGATCGTTGTGGGAAGTTAAATGATTATTTTTCAATCATGGAGAAATTCCGATGAAGCGAAGATCTAGAGAGGAGCGGTTGGGTCTAGAGAAGGCTCGAGGCAAGGTGGAGTCATCGGTGTTGGTTGTAGGGTCACTAGTGGCCGAAGGTGGTGGGCTAGCTCAATTTAGGATTTTAGAGGAGTGTTTTGGGTTTGGGTTTTGGATTTGCGAGCAGAGTTAGAGTGCTGTAGAATGGACCAGGGTTGGCTCGATGCTGCGCTGAGTGGGGGTCGTGATGGCCTAGGTGTGGGTGGCCGAATTGTAGTGTAGCAATGGTGATAGCCTTGTGTTCGAGCCTGGACAAAATTGTGGAGCTTGGCTAGGATGGATGGAAATTGTATGGGTTGGTCGAAGAGGAAGGTGGTGGGTGCATTGGGATGAGGAGCTAAAGTGTGACATGTGGGTGGCTAGAGATCGATGAATGGAGGAGTGGTTCACGTGTGCATGTGCACACCGTGCACGTTGCTTGGCCCCAGGTAGTCGAAAGTTGATTTGGGAAGCTCCTGTTACAATTTGGGGAAGAAGGGTGTGGCAATGGATGCGAGTTGGAATTGTATATTGGTGAGGGTTTTTATTATTTAAACTTCTATTTAATTATTCCAAACTTTGAAAAGCCTCATCTCGTTCGTATGAAATCCATTTCACTCATGAATTTTTTGCATTAGACTAGTGTTGACGAGTGTAACGCTTTGATATAGATTGTTATTAGTTTTTGTATAGTATAATTTAATGATGTTATTACTACCAACTGAAATTAATTACATTGATTTAAAACAATAACATAGTTAATTAACTATACTTCACTGTTATCATCCGTTTAGCAGAATTAAACACCATTCTACTAATTGTATTAATTTGGACATCTATTTAGCAGAATAAAACACCGTTCTGCTATTTTTAAATTGAATAGTTATATTTGGCATTGTTTAGCAGAATCAATCCACATTCTGCTATTATATAAAATTTGGATATCTAATTTTATGTTGTGAATTGATATGCCAATGTATCATTACTAAATAAGTTGTGTGTTAACCAATGATGGTTAATTATTAAATTTACTTATGTATATATTGATTATGTAAATTGATTGTGTAAGTATAAGTAAGCTAACTTGAAAAGTTAAGTTGAATTAAAGTAAATGGTAGCTTGATTAACTACCACAGTAGATGCTAAGCCTCTTTCCAAAATTTGAAGTAATGTATAAAATTAACTTAAATTTTATATTAATTTTATTAAAGTGGTTTTATATTATTATTACTAAAGTGTGTTATATAATAATTATATTATTAAAGTGTTTTATATTATTATTATATTTTATTAATAATATTTTAAAGTTATTAATTATTTTATTAATACGGTTTTATAGTGTTTTATTTTTTTATTATAATAAATTATTATTAATGATTCAAAGTTAATTTATTATTACTATAATTGTTATTATTCAAAAGTTAATTTATTATTATGTTGTTTATATTTTAAAGTTTATTTATTTTATTTATATTAATGTTTTTAAAAGTTAATTATTATTTTGTATAATAATGTTTTAAAGTTAATCAATATTTATCTACAAGTTTTTAAAGATGATTTTTTATTATATTAAGAATGTTATAAAGTTAATTAATTATTTATTTAATGTTGTTTAAAGATATTACTCATTTAATATTTTTTAAAGAAAATTAGTTATTTGTTAAAGATGTTTTTAGATAGTAATTGGTTTTACATAAAGGTGTTTAAATTAATAAATTGTTTTATAGAGGGAGTTATTCTTAAATGAAATTTTTTTATATAAAGGTTAGTAAAATGGATTTATTCAGAGAGTTACAAATTGGAAAGAGGTCTTGGGAATTGGAAAGAAGTTTGATTTTTAAATGATTTTAGAGAGTTATAAATGAGTTTATAAACAAACTTGGAGGTTTATAAAAGAGGTTTTATAAAATAGATTAAGGAATTTATAAAGGAGATATTTACAAAATAAAGGAGATTTGTAAAAAGGTTTATAAAGGAAATTTTATAAAAGAAATGAGATTTTGACTTCCCTAAATGACCTTCTTAATTATGATGGTATGGAATAATTTTTTCCATACCTAGCATTGAAGGAATAGTGTTTTGGGTTATTAATATCTTTGTTTTTAATGACATTTGGTTTTGATTAATTTAATATGATTTTGAAATAGATATTTTTTTTAATGTTTTACGAGTATACTTATACCATTTTATAAGTATATGGAAAAGTCTTCCAAGTTTTTGAAAGTGAAATGGTTTGTGAATATAGTTATACCGTAAAACTAAGTATACGAATATTTTAATAAATTATTGAAAGATGATTTTGTTAATGAAAGATTAATTCAAGAGGCTTAGTGGTTGCTATGTGAAATTAAATCTCCGGACTGTTTGAATGTTTGTTTTATTTAACAGTTAAATAACCAACTATTAAATCTTGGTTAAATACAACTCTAGAAAATCTAGGAGAAACACAGGATTATGTAGTACAGTTACCATCGATGGTGTCATACTATACATATAAACTTGTTTTGTTCTCTAGGGCAAATGATAAAAAACTTCGTCCACTTAAACGGTTAGGAGGTGATCTCTACTATGGGGATCGATATTTATAGATTTAGAATGTGCGTGGAGTTAGGGCTATGATTGGTGCATATGTTTTGGAGCTTTGGTCCCGAGGGGATGATGTAATCCGATATGCCATGTCAAAGGGGCAGCAAGCTCTGATTTGTAGGGTGTCCATGTGAGGCCATCGATACATTTTTCTAGAGGTGCACTATGGAAGGCAGTACCCCAGTAGCCTTGTCATTAATGAAAATCCAATCTCCAATACGTGCCTTTACGGATTTAGTTATGCTCAACTATGTTGAAATGTGAGATGCAAGCATTTCAACTATTTTATATATTTATTTTCTCCTTTGACATTATTATAATATCAATGGATTTTCTAATAAAATAGTTTGGTTATCGTAAGGTAAAAACCTGTTCATGTTTATGTGTGGTGTGGTCTTACGAGATATTTTTATTTCTGAAAGGTTTTTAAAATATTAAGTAATCCATTTGATTGTGTTTTTCATGCTAGTTTACCAGACTGACCAAAGCATTGTTTTCTTATAATGCTCGGGTCAGCCGGAGCATATTTTCTAGATTTTTCCAAACACTTTTGGAGCTTCAGGAGACGAGCTCGATCCTCCAAGTCATATTCATATATTTTATCTTCCACGATGTTTAGTTCTTGTTGTGTTCATCAGTAATTGTAAGGAGAGGTCGTTATAACTGTCCAGGATCGATGATAGGATAATTGTACTCTGGTTGATGTATATTATATGTTACTCGCCATGTTTTATGAGATTTTATTTTATCTTTTCGTTCTTCTACCCCAACAATCTATCTTTCCGGCACTTGGATATTCGGCCTGCTAATATCATGGATGTATTAGTGTCGACTTCTAGGGATCGAAAAGGCGGGTTGTTACACGACCTATGTATAGCTCCTATTACCTAATATGATACCAAGAAACTGACACAGCATCGATCCTTGCTCACCGTCCCATTTAGGTTGCCTAATGTAGTCAAGGCAATAACCCTACTAAAAAGTTGAAGTAGATACTACTGGGGTTTTCCTTCATCTATATGCAAGTTTATATAATTCCTTGGGTCCTACAGTTGGATATGTCCCACAATAATATAATGTATACACAAAATCAGAGGTAGCCCCTTGTGGTGAGAAAGCTTCAGTTGTGTGACACCGCAGACCTTGCATTCCAACCAATTCTAATGTCTGTCATTCTTATCCGTCTAAATTATTTACTAATTTTAATAATTCACACTTGTCCTAAATGCATACTTGAGGATGCATATATACACGCGTGTGTGTGTGTGTATTCATACTTGTTTGAAGATTACGCCTCCAATGTTAAACTATTAAAAACATTTCTTACATTTTCATGTGTTTACTTCTTACTCGATTTTAAGGTCATTTACTACTTTCTTTTAAAGCACATTTACTGCCATTTCTTTCTATCAAACTTTTATTTCTGTTCCTTTTTAACATTTACTACCCTCTCATGTTAATGAACTCTTCATACTCATTTTAATTTAAACTATCACTTGCCTACCTTTTCATCGTTATTAATTGATTTATGTCTTGCTTATATTGCACATATCAATCCTTCTCTTATATCGTTATTATTCTCACATTTACCATTCTTTAATTAATCCTTAGGTAATTCTACACTTTAATTCATTGGAATTACATCTCTTCCAAAAGGAAATGCTAACACTATAAATTTTTATATCTTATCTAAAAGGAGAATTTGTGTTACGTTTGGAATTGCAAGGAATTATCTTTTTTATAGTTATTGAAATAGTGCAAAATACAGTAAATATCCATATTTTATACATCTCTTTATTTTAGGCATATTCCTTTTTATATCAAACGATATGCTTATATTTATAAATTTGAACTTGATAATCAATAGAATTTCACATTGCAACACTCTATATTCAAACGAATTAAAATATTACGTAAATCCCCATAATTTATTGTGATAACTTAATTTACCTTTCTTTTACTTGTAAAAGTCAGGTAAATCTACAAATCTAGAACTATCACATAATTTATAAGTTCTAGGGACTACAACTACTCGATCCTAAACTTAGGGACTACTTCCATCCAATATTTTCTAGATGCACATGCATGCAATATATAATTCAAGTTATCAATCACAAAATATGTAGGTATGGTTTATAAATTCATTGCACGTATACAATTTTTTCCTACAACTCCAATTTGCATTTTAGATATATGGATTCAAAACGATATAAATCCAATATTATATAAAAATATATAATTCCCACTCACCTTCTTAGCCTTTTAAATCTCCAGATCTAATCCCTCTTATTCATTTTGACTCTAGGTTCTCCCTATTTGAATACATACAAACATACATATACCTATCAGAAATTGAGATCAGAGAAGAGATTTGGATTTAATTTAAATTCTAGATCCGAATTTATAATTTACCTTGGCTTTGATAATTTGATTCGACCATGTTCTTCTTGTCCATCATCCTTTACAATTCTCCACTTGTATATATGTATTTATAAGGGATCGAATCAATACCTACCGATCGATTAGATTATTTTAAATCTAGCCCGTTCTGGCACGTCAAAATATCAAAGCGATAGTTCAGCCGGTCGACAACCGCCCCTACCAGTCTACCACTAGAGGTCGACCGGCCTATGTTTGGGGTTGAATAGTAGTATCTTATAAGGAAAATTAATTTGTAACATTCGAATTTTTTTTTGAGAAAAATGTGTGATCCTCTAAAATAGAGGAGAGCACACATGTAAATATGTATATAACACAGAAGACAAGGTTGAATTTTTTTAATTTGTTTTCTTTTTCACCTGATTGAGATAATTTATTTCCACATTAACTTTTCTTAAACCTTAAGCAACTGTTAACGTTAATTAATTTCTGGTAATTACTTTTTTATTTCCTTAATTCCATGTATAATTATTTTAGTTTGAATTATACAAATGTTACTAACCTTTCCGTTTGAACAATGATTGGAAAACTTTATATATTAAAATTGATTAGAAAATCACCACGAACCCTATGATATAGGTTTCGTAGCCAATTCTGACATTTTTGAAAACTCTATTTTTAAAAATTATTATTTATTAATTAAATATTATATAAATTATTGGGTACTATATTCTTCCCCCTTAAAAGAATTTCATCCTCGAAATTTCTCAAGGGTTAAATCTTGTAACATAACGCATAACTATTCTACAACAACCAACCAATTGGTGTGCAATCAATTTTTCAACCATTCGTGTATAAATGCATAGTGTATCACAATACATATTATATATAGTGCAATTAGCAAGTGCAATTAGTTTCTAGGATGCACAACTGAAATAATTACTTTTAAGGACAAAATACAAAATAATTAGTTTCTAAGGCCTAAAAACCTATGAAATTATGTCCTTGAAAGTAATTGGACTACTGACTTTGTCCTTAAAAATAATTATTCTGCTGACTTTGGCCTTGAAATTAATTTCTGTGGATGTGTGTCCTAGAACCTAACTAGACTGCAAAGTTTGTCCTTCTAGTGAAATGCCCCTTATATATATGTACAATAATTCTAATTGGTGCCTACTATACGAATGCATTCTTTTAAAACAATTTTGAAAATATGGTGCAAGCAACCTAAATATATTGACAGTTCTACATGTATCCAAAATTTGAAAATAAAAAACTTGCTTTTGCATTCAAATTTTTCCACACTTCTATGAATAGAAGTATAGTTCAACCAATTTTTCATCCAATCCCTACGATCCAAAATCCTAGCACACTATTGCTAGCATCCAAAATTTTGAAAAATCTAGTTTTCTAAACCTATTTTCTTTATGCCGGAAAAGGGTTTAGATTGAGAATTCCGTATTTCCATGCTTTTCTTATGTACCCAACTTCCCACTATGCCTTGGAACATTATCTTATGCCCAGATATTGTCCCGCTCCTTCAACTTTTCCAAGTACAGCCCGCAAGGATAAATCCTATTTTAAGTTTATAATTTTTAAAACAAGGTTAATTCAAAAATTAGTTTTTGTTCACCTATCGGCAAGGTATGGAGGAAATGATTCCATAACTAAAACAACTTTTTCCCTCGTCTCTAACCGAATTTGATTTTACTATCACTTCTGCTGCACAGTGAAACCTACACTTGCTACCCCATCAACTTTTTTCCTTACACTAAGCGTGTGAGTAATTTAAAAATATTAAAATATTTGGAAAAACTTTTAATATTTCATTTTTTCAAAAACTATTCATGAAAGTAATTTATCTCCCAAAAAAAGAATTTTAAATAAAAATTTTAAAAGTATACATGTATATTTTTTAAAATAGTTCATGCCACATCCTATGCAATCGGGGTTTAGTCAGTAATTTAACGTCCATAATGGAATCTATTCGATTACACGGTAAATTTCAAATTTTAAAGACGTTTTCTTTTCTTTTTAATAACAACCAACACACAAGTTCATTTATAAATTTCATCTTTTAAGGTACCAAACCACACTGACCCATGGTTTCGCAACAACCTTTCCTTATCCTTCGCTTGCCAAAATTTATTCCTCAAAAGTTTTCTACCTTTTAGGACTTAAACCTTATTTCCTATTTCATTTAGTAGCTACTTAAATATTTTTCCTAATTTGTTTTATAACTTCTAGTCTTTTACTATTTTATTTTCCTTTGCATTAGTTAAGTGATTTCTCGAAATTTCCTACAGTCTTCCAAATAATACTGTGGTTCACACAGAAAACAAATAAAAAGGAACATTTCCATCAATATCGTATGCATTTTTTATAACAGAAACAGCTAAATACTTACAACCCAACCTGGAAGAAAAATAACTACTGGAAGTAAACACAACAGTAACTAGTAGCTACTACTACCTATGGGCTAGGACATTGTCCTCCATGAGAGCTAGACCCATGGCCGCAGCTAAGTGATCGGATCATGGTGGCTATGCATCCCTGCTCATGCCCTTGGCCTTGCTGTTCTATCTGTATCTCCTACCGCTACTCTTGCATCGCCAACTACTACTCCTGTATCGTTCGCTACCGCTCGCTCATCGCCCGAAGCTATGCCTCGATCTGAAGCTGGGAATCTCGGATCGCGCCATGGTCTGGGGTGTCTTGCTGCTGCTCTACGGCCAGCTAGCCCGACCAAGGGTCCCAATCCATGTGCCCTAGCTCCGTCTCCTACTGCTGATATGCTCCAAAATCTACATGTGGCTCCTCTATCCTCATCCTCCAAAGGGAGGACCTATCCAATAGCAGGGGTACCTCATTCGGTATCGGCTCACCTTGGATTTTCAACCAAAACTGTCAGAAGACGGAAGTGAAAAGATGACAATAGAAAGTAGCTCCTCCAGGTCCCTACTCCTGGGCTCACATACTTGACCATGATTGCTCTAGCCCAGTTCACTTGAATACCACCTATAATGGCATAGGTGGCCTTCTAGATAAGGGGATTAATATGGTCATAGCTCCCCGTGTTGAGGATGATGTTGCATTGGATGATGCTGGTGACCAGGCGGTCTTAGGCCTGCAAATTCTCTGAAAGCTAGATACATATCCCATGAAGAAATATTTGCTATAAAATGGCAGGATAGTTGGTCTTGATGTCCACTAAGTCTTATTATATTCCAAAGATATTTTAGATCTCGCTAAATTGCTCATATGTTATCCAGATCTCTATCCCCTTAACTTTGGTTGTGATAATAGTCTCGTGCTCCTTGAACGTGGACACCAAATTAGCATTAAATGGATGCATGCACTTGGGATAGCAATCTCGCTCAAACATGTCATGGTGAAGAATCTGAAATAGTCCTATAGCTGTGTATAGGTTCTCCAAATCATAGGTCAGGAAGTCCTCAAACTTCATCAGTCATCCCTATAGAAATGCGAAGCTGCTAGATTCCTCGTAACTCTTTACAGTATTCTCAAGATTCTGCTATAGGGTTAGCCTTGGATGTCGAGAGGCAATGGTGCCACATGGAGGGGACATAATTTTTGATCAAAGATTGATTTGGGGCTTGGAAATTGATAGAGTTTTTGGTGGTGGAGTGGTCGCGTCACTGCTTGGGCTGCTAAAGGTGATCGATGTTAGTGGTAGCGGCTTGGGTGGTGGTTGGTGGCTCTGAGAAGGAGATGAAGGTCGAAATCGCTTTTAGGGGAACAGGAATGAGTGTGAAAATGAAGAGTCTCGACTGGATGTGAATTATATCACCGCAAATATAGCAACCGGTCGACCGTTAGGGTTTGGCGGTTAACCGCTACCTGTTGAAATTTCATTCCTTATAGTGGACCGCTTGTTATGTTTGGCCAGGCTGAACCTGGACCCTTTTCGGGCCAAATCAAATATAAATTTACTATCTATTAACTACCGCTACTTCGTTCTATCTCCGTCTTCTCCACCTTCGCTCTGGCTACTATAAGAAACTCCTGTCTTCCTATTGCAATGCATGCGCCTACCGCTTTATTCTATTATTCTGCCTTTGGGTTTTAAATTTCCTATCTCATTATTGTTTACCCCATTAAAACAAGTGCTACCTCCTATTATTCATACCAAAAATAATTTATTTCTACTTTAAAATTTTCTTTCTTCTTAGAAAAATTAACAAGCTATATACGCTTTATACTTTTTTTTCAAATGAGTAACCTTTTACCCACTTATGGAAATTTCCAATTTAACTAAATTTAATCTACGCATAAACATATTATTTAAAAAATATAAATATTTTATTTCTCAAAAATCTAATATTTACCTACTTTTCAAAAATATGGATTTCTACCTTTCATTAACTCCTTTGAAGAACATTTCAAATATATTTTTCTCATTTTCTAAAATCATTTCCATTTTTATTAAATTCTTTCATATTGGGTTACAATCATAATGGACTTTTATTTGTCCCTTCATTTGGACTTTTCTTCTTCCAAACTATAAAAATCTGGGTATTATCTTGGAGTGATTGTTACACACCATCCTTCGGGAACTTATTTAATTCTTGCTTTCGAATACCTACAAGATATATATTTTTTAATTTCATCTTATCTAGATCTAATATACATCATCAACCGACAATCCTGTGGGGATTTACAACCATTGGGCTATGCCCAACTAGGGAGTCACGTATTATCCAGCTTCAAGGACCTTCCATATGTTCTACTCATGCTCTTCTTAAGTCATCGCCTTTTCATACGACCCATTCCCTATAGTGTAATCGAGGTAGGTGTACATCTTCGACTTCATCCATTATTCTGACTCATACTCAACTTATCCATCTTCCAGTGTATGGTTGAAACTACTCTATAATCGAAATTTATAGGATTTGGCATAAAATGTATTTATATTTGTAGGAAAAATACAAATACATTTGCTCAACATTTTTTATTTTTCAAGATTGACTAACCTGACCTCTAATACCAAATGTAACAACCTGCACCCCAGTGGGCCTGAATTTTAGCTAAATCGAAAACCAAGTCTACCAAAGTACAGATCCTTTATTTGGTATCCTATAAATAAATGCATACCAGAGCACTATTGATGTAACTCAAAGCAAATAGTAAAATATAATAAATCATATAGTTACTAACCAAGATTGACACTTCCAATGTCTAGTGTCCTTGTCAATTTCAAGCATGCATAAGAAAACAAGTTCTTCCACTATTCTAGCCTTACAACAGTACCCGTCCCTCTAAAGTTATCCTGTGGGCTGTAATAAGGAGGGGGTCAGAGCTGTTAGTACCTTAGGTTTTGGTTTTGATGATAATAATTATAGGACATTATATAAAATATAGATACTAATGTTTTATCAAGATATATATAGTATATAGTGCAGGATATTAGACAAGTGTAGATTAAGAAGACTATACAATATAAAAAGTAGATTTAAGATGCTGATATCAAAAGTAGATTCAAGTTGATGATAATTGAAGACTCACGAGTATTGAAGAGTTCAAGTTTTCAATATATTCTAGATAAGTTATAGAGTCATAGAATTTTTGTTAAAACATTGATAGCACTTTCTTGATCTCTCTCTATTTTAAATATGTTTTAAATATTTTTCAAATATTTTGGTTTTTAAAATAATCTTTTCAAACATCTATTCAAAATATTTCTCAAAATAATTTCTTAAACTTTAATATTTACAAAGATATTAGATTAAGTTTTTAAGTATTTTTTAACCTATTTTATTTTTGGTATTTTAGTTTATATCTTCCTTATGATTATTTTTGATATCTATATTTTGATTTTAGATATTTACTTATAATTTATAGCTATATTAATTTTATATATAATATTTACATTATATCGAATATTCTTATTAAATATTTCAAAATTATTTTATAAAGTTTTATTAAGTTATATTTTAATTAATTGTGGATAAAGTATATTTGAATGATTCTATAAAGTATCAAATTATTTTACAAAGCAATGGATTTTCATAATGAAACTTTTGAAGTATATTTCAATTTGGTGAAAAGCATGTCGACACACTTGATCTACGTATGTCGACATAATGGCCGTAATTTTTGAAATTCAAATTTGAATGGAAGTGTTTTTTCATTGTGTCTCTTCGTGAAGACATAACCAATGTTTCCCTATATATACCAGATTTCAAAACGAATTTTAAATCATCATTTTCTTATTCATCTCTCCTACTTCTACTCTCTCATTTTCCAAATAAAAATATACCCAAAAACTGCCAAAATTCAACCAAAATCAAATTCAATCATCACAAGTTTGATTCTCCTTCATCTACTCTTTGATTTTTCTCTTAGCACTCTCACTCAAACCAAGATCAAAGTTCTATTCAAGAGTTGTAGGACCAATTATGATCAAGATCGAAGATCTGAGTCTGCAAACTCTATCAAATCATACTACTATACTTATGTTATCCCACCCTTTGGTCAAGGCTGGAATATCAACAAACTAGCTGGAAATCGATGGATATCAGGATTAGAGATCGGTTGGAAACAAGCCTGTGATCGATGTTGTCAAAATTTGGCCGAGTTCCAATCATGGCGGGATCGATAGGAAATGATGATCAAGGCTAGGAGAGCCTACGTTTCAATTTTCAGGTCAATCGGAGTTCGTATGCTCGAAATATGGATGGGTTAAGGTTCGTCGAAAATGGTTTGTATCAATATTGTATGTATCGATCAACATACAACATTTCGTATCGACACTGTTCGGATCGATCAGCGTGCACCACTTTGAATCGATACGTTCGTATCGATCAACATTGATACACATATGGCGTACGTATCGATCAGGTAGGAAGGCCAGATGTGACTCGATGGCTGTGGACTTGGATTGGATAGATAAGCGCATGGTGATTTATTTGACTCGATGACTTCGTATCGATCAGGATGGAGCATAACAGTATACTTCGAATCGATACTGTTCGTATCGATCAGCATTGGACACTTCGAATCGATACTTTTCATTTCGATCAGCATGGATACTTCAAATCGATAGGAAGAGGGGTTGACCGAAGGATACGAACAGAGGCATAGTAGGTGGATATGAATAAGTCTGCAAGCGTTGATGGACGGATACGAAGGAGCCATGTTCGTATTGGTCGTGTTTGTATCGATCGATACGAAGGAAGCATTCGACGTGGCATAGAAAGTGGATCGAGCCTCAAAGATAGCGCTACGTCATCGGCAAGCACGTGCACGGTATCGATATGAACAACGTACCACACGAACACTACATTTCATATCGATCATATCTGGAGATCCACAAGTGAAAATGGTATAAAATTTACACATAAGCTTACGCACAAGCTAAGGAATGTTCACACCAAGTTTCGACTCCATCGGACAAAATCTTGATCGATATGAATTACGTTCGTATCGATCACGGATCGAGTCGAAACTCCATGGGATCGTTCGCGCGGGCCCACTCACGTGCCAGAAGAAGTCTCCCGAAGATAGGAAAATCAATAAAAGATAAACTTTTGGAGTGGACGTAGGCCGGAGATAAACTTTTTGAGTGGACGTAGGCCGGAGATAGCCGAACCATTATAAATCCACTGTTGCTTTCACGACATTTGGGGTTTATGACCATTTTTGGCGCAAACACTTTGGTGCTTTCACTGAGAGGCAACTAGCACCCGCTATACCAGATTTGGAGTTCAGATTTGATGGCTTAAGGGTTCAGATCTAAGGAGCTATGACAAGGCAATCAAGTAGAAGACAATGAGCCGAGAGAATTCAGCATGAAGGGAGCTAGGAGGCATCATCAGGGGCTCATCGGACTTCATCTTTCATCACCAGAAACGAGATGGAGATGATGATGGGAGCTATGCATGAAGAGTTTCTGAAAAGGTAGGAGGAGATGATGCAGAACCTCCTCAGACAGTTTGGGCAAGCAGGAGGAGCTGGAGCTTCAGGAGTTCAGACCCATGGAGCTGGAGCAGAAGGACCAAACAGGCAATCGAATGGAGTAGCTCAACAAGGCACAACCCCTGATCAGCACACAACTGCTAATCTGGATGGATCCAGGCTCGGGGGCACACCACCTGGCAACGATGGACCAGTTCATGTAGGAATTCCAGTTGACGCCACACAACAAGATGCTGGCAAGAATGCAAGAGCGCGGGATGAGGAGTACGTACCAGAATTCCCTTGGGGACTCGGGGAGCAACCATTGGCAGACAACGCTGGATTGGCTGAGATTATCAGGCGAACTATGCGCGGAGGATTGACAAACAGGGATTTGGAAGGAGTGAACAGAAGTCTGTTTACTCGTGAAATCAGAATGGCTCGGAACCCACCAGAGTTCAAGCTACCCACGTTAGAGGTGTACAATGGCAAGGCTGATCCGACGGACCACTTGATGAGGTACACGAGACATATGGAAGTGCTGGGGGCATCGGAGGAAGTGATGGCCCGATGTTTCCCTCTGTACTTGACGGATATAGATGCTATGTGGTTCAGACAGCTGGAAGAAGGATCTATTAGGACATGGATAGAATTGGTGGACATGTTTCTGAAGTAGTTTCAGGTTCACATTAAAAGACTGAAGAATGTGATGACCTTGACGTCAGTAAAGCAAAGGACAGATGAACCACTCAGAGCTTTCTTAACTCGGTTCAATGTGAAAGTTTACGTGTAGTACTAAGGATCGTGTAATATGGTATATAAATGTGGAAACTGGTAATAACAATAAAATAAAAATTAAAGTAAGCACACCAGGAATTTTTATACTGGTTCGAACTTCCCGTTCTACGTCCAGTCCCAGAATATCCTCTGGATTTAAACTAAACCCCTAACTTAACCCGGAGGAATAGGTATACGACACCTGAGCAGCCGAACAGGAATTTTTCCGCCTCAACAGCCGAAGACGACTTCAACTTAATACAAATAGTTTGTTGACGAATGTGTTTTGAATAACACTGATTGTCTTTTGATAGTACAACTTTCCTATAATCAAATCCTCAAGAGTATATATGTGTGTGAAGATTTAGAAGAAAGATAATCACGTAGAATCGAAGTATATGAATTAATTCAAGGATTCTAGTGATATTGAATGAGAATGAATCTTTTATTTGCAGAAATAAATAGAGAATAGATTTCAGGATTAAAACAAGAATCGGTGATTGTAGAAGTGAATTGAACATGTTTATATAGTTGTAGGATAGTTACAATCTTTCATGAAGAGTTTTAATCAAGAGTTGTGTCCATATCTGTTGGATTAAAGAACATTCCTCTTCATGAACAATTGCACCCTTTCAGAAAAACTAGCCGTTGTGTTCTGGTCGGTTGACCGAGAAACCTGGGCCGGTCAGCTGAGTTTACAGATAAAAAATAAAACGGTGCATATCTGTGCATTGGACATAGAGTCGGTCGACCGAAGATTCTGGTCGGTCGGCCGACCTGCTGTTATTTGCATAGTGTATACATATTTTTGTATAAACCATTTTGTGTGTATGTGTGACTACTTGAGGAATGATTTTAACAATATTCTAAGACTCAAAATAAAATATTCATACTAAAATTTAAATTATAGTCTTGTCTCCTTTGTAGTGTTCAATATATGGTTGTTCTCCTTTTTGTCGCTTTCGTATAGTATTCTCGTCGTATGATCTCTGAAGCTTGTGTCATGAATCAAAACTCATGAATCAATATTCTCCCCCTT
This sequence comes from Allium fistulosum, assembly GCA_030737815.1. Lineage (NCBI taxonomy): Eukaryota > Viridiplantae > Streptophyta > Magnoliopsida > Asparagales > Amaryllidaceae > Allium > Allium fistulosum. The sequence goes on along the minus strand of CM060902.1, from coordinate 496,752,316 downwards.
TTTGATTGATGACAATACTTATGTGACGAAGTAGAACTTGTCTATATTATAATTCTCCCCCTGAATATATGGCGACTTTTCTGCAAGAAATATGTTAGCTTTCATATATTTCTCCCCCTTTGTCATCGACAAAAAGGAATACTTATTAGATGTAAATTTAAAATTTATGGAACATGTAACACCAGTAAGAGAACAACAAGTTTTAAATATTACATAGTTTAAACAAAATAGGAATACTTTCACAACATCTAACAATAGACATATTGTTCATAAATAATACTTGAAATTAAATTGTAAAAATATGGTTACTCTTCATCATCATCGAAATCCCAAAATTCTAGACGAATATTTTCTTCCAGAGGAACCTGTTCCTTTCCACGTCTTTGAGTGTGAGGAACGTGAGTTGCTAATATGCTGGAACTTGTGTTATCTGATGTAGACCAAGAGAAATTTGGCGCTGGTCTTTTTCCGGGAGCAACAAATGAAGCACCGGCTTCAGAAGTACATGATAAGGCATCCCATAAATTCACATAGAAGCCCTTGATTTTCTTGAAACGACCATCAAGTTTTCGTAGCCGGGCATCCAAAGCTAGTTGATTTCGAGCCAAAATATCAATGGCCGCCTCCGTACTAGTTCCGGGGGTTGGTCTTTGAATTGAATGCTGGCGAGTTAGACGTTCTGTAGAATGAATTGATGGTTGCGGTGTGGAAAAGCTACGGCGTAGTTGTTCTCGAGGAGTAGTACGCCATTGGTGAAAAGTTGAAATCTTGGAAGGAGCATCGGGTAACTTCATTAGTTTTATGGTTCGTGAGTCAAAAGAACGAACTTTGGATGTTTCGAATTCCGGAGCATGAGTAACGAAGCTATTAATCAACCTCGTTATATATTCTCCATAATAAATATGGAGCATCTTTCCTTGGTTGAAAGAGAGAAATTCATCCATAAGAAGTTGTGCCCAATTTACCCGTATATTTCCGCACATAGCATACAATGCTTTGAAATTTTCGGGATATACTAAGTGGTATGAACCTCCTCTTGGAACTATAGACTTCATCATGAATCGATGAAAGAGTCGGGCTTTAGGTCGAAGGGATGAAGTTTGCCTTAAATCAGTAGCATCATCTTCAAAAAATAGGTGGCTTAGACGGTCACGAGTTGATATATTACAATCTACATCGTGTAATGAGATACCACCCGGTCTAGCATCTAAAATGTGGTTAATTCGATCAATGGAAAGGAAAATCAAAGTACCACAAACCGATGTCCAAATACAATTTTCAGTGTTTCTCGGCGGATTTACAAGGTTGAGGTTAGCTAGAAATAACTTGACCATTATATGATTAATTTTCAAGTTATTTTTCCTATGGTCAAGTAATGTATCAAGACCACTCTCAAGGGCGGCATTTTCAATACCGTAGGAGGCAAAATCAGGATAACTTACAAATGATTCTTCAAAGATTTTGGCATCTTGAAGTTGTATCCATCTTTGAAGAGTTATATCATTAACTAGCCATGAAGCAATTTGTGTATCTACTTGAGTAGATGAAGAAGAGCCACCGGTTGTCTTTGATTTCTTCTTGGGAGCCATTTGTTTTTGGAAGAAAAGATTAAAGGTTTGAGAACTTTTAATGGGGGCTAGGTTAAAAACTGTAATTGGGAAAGTGAGAGTGAAGAGGTAAAGTGAATGGATGGGATGTTAAAAAGAAATAGAAGTAGCAGTTTATACGTTCGGTCGACCGAATGACTGGGTCGGCTGACCGAGATGCTAATCTGAAGAGTGCTAAAACTCTCGGGAAGGGTTCGGCTGACCGACTCAGAATATTCGGTAGACCGACCCTGTTGGAAATTTTTGTTTGAAATTCTCGGGAAGGGTTCGGCTGGCCGACTCAGGGGGTTCGATCGACCGACCCTGTTAGAAGTACATTTTTGCAGCTTTATTTATGATACAAATATAGAAATATATTTTATTATCAATGTACTATACATTTTATTTGTAATACCAACAACATACATATATATATATAACATGCTTTAGCCACCGTTTACAATCTGCGTTCCCATGAGTTTGGAGATGGAACATTTTCTATCGGTGACCATCTTGGAGTTATTGGAGTTTGAACAGGATTTGACGATGATGAGGGTCTATAAGAAGGTTCAGCAACATCATCCTTCTTTGATGAACAAATTTTCATGGCAATCTTTTCTAGAAAACTTAAACGTCTTGCCGTGACTTTTTGTTCATAGTAGAGTTCCTGTTGCATATCCATTTGTTGTCGTTGGTAGTGATGTATTTCATCAATTTTTTGTTTGGTGGTTGGAGATATTACCATCGTATTCTTCCCCTTTTTCTTTTCAGGTGTATAGCCTGTATGGGAGTCTTCCCATGGTTTCCACCCGTGTCGGGGGTCTTTATCTGGATAGGAGAAGTCTAGAACACGTTTAGGCATGGGAAAGGTAGGATAGGGGCCATTTTTGGGAATGCGATCAGAACAATCGTCGTCCGGAGATGTGTATGATAGATGAGAATTTTCAGAGTTATAGTAATCATTGTTTCAAGACATTTTTCAGGTTTTGTTTTGTAAAAATTTTGTAGTATATGTTCTAAAAGATAAGCATAGTACATATATATAACTATCTATTTTCTGAAAAATTAGTGGTTTGAAATTAATTTTAACTATAATCACAGAATTTTAAGAAAAAAATTGTTTGTATATGTATGATTTATAACTCAAGAACTAAATATAGTTTTTCTGAAAACAAAACAGATAAAACAAATTTTTAACGAGAACTAAAACAAGAAACACCCATAGCTCAAGGAGCTATAACACAACATCTGTTGGGTACATTTCCTACACACCACCGACCCAGGAAGAGGAGACCACCGGTCCAAATTAACTCCATCTTCATCGTCACCGAATCAAACCATAAAGCTCCACCGGTCCACTCATCTCCTTCCACCGAACCAGACCTTGCTCGCTGCCGAACCAAAGTACAAGAGGAGACCACCGGTCCACCATACTCCTACCACCGAACCAAAGCTCCACCGGTCCACTCATCTCCTTCCACCGAATCAGACCTTGCTCGCTGCCGAACCAAAGTACAAGAGGAGACCACCGGTCCACCATACTCCTACCACCAAACCAAAGCTCTACCGGTCCACTCATCTCCTTCCACCGAACCAAGGTAAAACGGACCAACTCCACCGGGCCAGATTACATCAGCCCAGGCCCACCAGCAGCTATGTACATCCAAGACCCCTGCCCCCAGCCTCACTCTATAAATAGAGGGGCAGGGGTACAACAATGGGGGACAAGTTGGAGAGCTCAAGCACGGATAGAACTTCCAAACAACTTTTAGATACTGGTATCAAAGCTCTGTACTTGTAATCTAAAGAAGAAAAGAGAAATAATATATAAAGTGGACGTAGGCACATTCTGGCTGAACCACTATAAATCTGCGTGTCTTTTACAGTTTAGTCCCTGCTTTTCATATATTTGCATAAATCACCCAAATCACTAAGAACAACATAAAATCAATTAAATCATACGACTTTGAGGTGTTTGTCCATTTTTTGTGCAAACAACATCTAACAAACAAGTCAGAGGTCATGAGTTCGAGTTCCGCTTTGGTCATAAATAAAACAATTTTTGTTTTTCAATATTTTTGCATATTTCTATTCATAAATCTTTGAACGACATTATACCTAAATCACGTCTAAGTTTTATAAAAATATTTTCATTTAGTGGTTTAGTAAAGATGTCAGCAATTTGATTTTCAGTGTTGATAAATTCTTAATTTATTAATCCTTTTTCCAAACAATCACGAAGAAAGTGATGACGAATATCAATGTGTTTTGTTCGTGAGTGATTGACCGGATTTTTAGAAAGATTTATTGCACTAGTATTATCACAATAAATTATAGATTTTCAAGATGACAATTAAAATCTTGTAGTGTTTGTTGCATATATACGACTTGTGCATATGCCAAAGCAGCAGATATATATTCTGCTTCACACGTTGATAAAGAAACACGGTTTTGTTTCTTACTAAACCAAGAGACTAAGGAACGTCCAATGAAATGACACGTTCCGCTCGTACTTTTTCAATCCGTCCGACTTCCTCCAAAATCAGCATCGCTATAGGAAACTAATTCGAAAGGACATTCTTTCGGATAAAATAGTCTGAAATCTTTGGTTTTAGTTAGATAACGAATAATGCGTTTAACTGCTTTCATATGTGACTCTTTGGGATTTACTTGAAATCGAGCACATAAACAAACACTCATCATTATATCGGGTCGACTAGTTGTTAATAAAGTAAAGAACCTATCATACTACGATATAGCTTCTGATCAACACTTTTGCCTTCCTCGTCTCTATCAAGATGAGTAGTTGTGCTCATTGGGGTTGGCTTGGCAGAAGTGTTTTCCAGACCAAATCGTTTAATTAAATTATAACAATATTTTTCTTGATTAATAAAAATTCCATTTTTAATTTGTTTAATTTGTAATCCAAGAAAATATGAAAATTCTCCCATATGAGACATTTCAAATTCATTTGTCATTATAGTTGAAAATTCCTGACATAGTTTTTCATTTGTTGAGCCGAAAATGATATCATCAACATATATTTGAATTATTAAAATATCTTTATTAGTTTTCTTAATAAAAAGCGTTTGATCTATTTTACCAATTTCAAAACCAGATTCTAATAAATAGCTTTTAAGACGATCATACCAAGCACGTGGTGCTTGTTTTAAACCGTATAACGCCTTTTTGAGTTTATAAACATGATCCGGAAATTTTTCATGATTAAACAAAGGTGGTTGTTCAACAAAAACATTTTCTTTTATGTATCCATTTAAAAATGCACTTTTAACATCCATTTGATACAGTTTAAAATTATGAAAACACGCGTAAGCTAATAAGATTCGTATTGCTTCAAGTCGGGCGACCGGAGCAAACGTTTCTTCGTAATCAATTCCTTCTTCTTGATTATATCCTTGTGCAACTAATCTAGCTTTATTCCTGGTTATATTTCCTAGTTCATCTACTTTATTTTTGAAAACCCATTTAGTACCGATGACTGTTTGATCACTAGGTCTAGGAACGAGTTCCCAAACTTCGTTTCGTTCGAATTGATTTAGTTCTTCTTGCATGGCAAGAATCCAGTAGTCATCAGTTGATGCTTCTTTTATATTCTTAGGTTCTATGTTAGAGAGAAAAGCTACATGACCAACTTGATTTAATTGATGTCTGGTTTTAACATTCGTATTAACTTCTCCAATTATATTTTGCACAGGATGATCTCTTAAAATTCTAGGTGGAGATTTTATTATATTAGGAGTAATGTTTGTATTAGTTTCATGAATATCAAAATTTTCATTTGTATTACTATTTTCATTCTGTGTAGTTTCATCATCAGAATCAATAGTAACAATTGGATTTATATTTTTAAAATTTTCGTCGAATGAAACATGTAAGCTTTCTTCAATAATTTGAGTTCGTTTATTATAAATTCGATCAGCCTTGCTTCGTTCCGAATATCCAACGAATATTCCTTCATCGGATTTTGGATCAAATTTGCCTAGCTGATCTTTAGTATTTAAAATAAAACATTTAGAACCAAAAACTTTAAAATATGAAATATTTGGTTTTCTTCCATTTAGAAGTTCATATGAGGTATTCTTAGTTAATGGTCGAATAGAAACACGATTTAATACATAACAAGCAGTAGCCACAGCTTCTGCCCAAAAGTGTTTCGATAAAGTGGTTCCATTTAGTAAAGTTCTTGCACATTCTTGTAATGTTCTATTTTTCCTTTCTACAACTCCATTTTGTTGTGGTGTTCTAGGAAACGAAAAATTATGGTTGATACCTTTCTTGTTACAAAATTGTTCAAAAGCTTCATTTTCAAACTCTCCTCCATGATCACTTCTTATATTTTTAATTTTCAAACTTTTAATATTTTGAATTCTTTTAACAAAAACTTTAAAATTATCAAAAGTATCACTTTTATTTTTCAAAAAGAAAATCCAAGTATATCTAGAGAAATCATCTACAATAACAAATACATATCTATTATGATTAATAGACTGCACTTGAGTTGGACCAAAAAGATCCATGTGTAAAAGTTCAAGTGGTTGTTCTGTAGATATTACTTTCTTTGATTTAAAAGAAGATTTTGTTAATTTTCCTAATTTACATGCATCACAAAATATATTAGTTTCGAATTTTATATTGGGTAAACCTTTTACTAATTTATTTTTAGCTAGTTCGTTGATAGTATTAAAATTGATGTGACAAAATCTTTTGTGCCAAAGACAAGAATCGTTTTCTTTAGCCACTAGACACAAATTTGAATTATTATTAACATTCATATTTAAGATATAAATATTTTTATCTCTTTTTCCTTCAAAAATGGTGTTATGATTTTTATCGAAAATATTACATTTATTTTCTGAAAAGGTTATATTAAAACCTTTATCGCATAGTTGACTAATACTTAATAAATTGTGTTTTAAATTTTTAACTAATAAAACATCAGTAATAAGAGGTAAATTAGAGGTACCGTTGCTACTGACATTGCCTTTGCCGATGATATATCCTTTTGAGTTATCTCCAAAGGTGACTGCTCCTCCATTTGAGTATATAATGTTTGACAACATTTCTTTGTTTCCAGTCATGTGTTTTGAGCAACCGCTATCTAAAATCCATTTTCCTCTCTTCTTATGTGGTACCTGCAAAAATTTTATAAAAAGTTGGTACCCAATCTTTTTAGGGTCCTAAGAGTTAGATCTTAGGAAGCCAAACCCATACGGGTTCAGAATTCCCTTTATAAACATAATTCTTGTTATTATGAACAGTTTCCATAAACATTTTGATATGTTTATTCCTTATCAAAATATTATTTGTTTTTGGAATCCATATCTTGATGGTTTTAGTATTTGGATAAACTGTTTTCTTAATATCTTTCTTAATATTATTATTACTCCTACTTTTAGCAAAATTATTTTGTTTCTTAAATCCTAATCCAGATTTATTGTTAGAGGATTGAGAGTTTTCTAGTATACTAGAAAGATTTTCTCTTCCTTTATTGAAATTAGATACATTTTTAGAAATATCATCAAATTTTATTTTAAGATTAGATTTTTCTAACTCTAAATCCTTAATTTTAGAGTTTAAACTATTTTTTTCGGAAAGTAAAACATCATTTTTATTTTTCTGAATTTCTAGTTCTTCAAATATTGACGAAATTTGAGAAGATAAGTTAGAATTCGATTGTTGAGAAATTTCAAGTTCTTCTTCCAATATTATCTTCTCATCTTTCAACATATCTACTTCTAAAACTATTCTATCTAACTTTCTTTGTAACTCCTTATTTTTCTTTTTAAGTTGCTTTGATAAATTTACTAATTCAGAATTTATTTCAATTAAATCTTAAAAAGTAAAATCACTTACATCGTCTGACGAAGCCATGAAGCATACATTTGCTTGTTCATTATCACTTTCACTCTCTGATGAGGATGATGAGTCAGTGTCGTCCCAAGTGACTGAAAAAGCTTTTCGTTTGGTTTTGTCCTTCTTGAAATTATTCTTTTTACGATCTGGAATGCTACATTTTTCTTTTCTTGTGCTCCATTTCTTTTTTCCTGCAAATTTACTTCGTAGGACATTAAATTACCTATGAATTCCTCTGGTTTTAATGTTGACAAATCAGTTGCTTCTTCAATAGCTAGGACTTTTCGTTCCCATTCGTCCGTTAAAGAATTTAAGATTTTTGTAACAACATCAAAATTAGTAAACTTTTGTTCTAATGATAATAACGCATGATAAATATCCTGAAATCTAGAGTACATGTCATTTATAGATTCATTTGGCCTCATTTTAAAATTTTCAAATTGATATTTTAACATAGAAATTTTGCTTAATTTAACTTTGTTCGTTCCTTCATGCGAAACTTTAAGAGTTCTCCAAATTTCATAACCGAAAGTGCACATGCTAACTCTATTGAATTCATTTCTATCTAATGCACAAAATAAAATATTCATAGCTTTTGCATTTGATGTAGCATCTAGTTTTTGTGTGTTACTCCAAGTTGAGTATTCTCCAGTAGGAGTTGTGTACTCACTTTGTATAATATTCCAGATATCAAAACCACTCGATTGCATATAGATTCTCATTCTAGTTGACCAATAATTGTAATTTATACCATTGAAAAGTGGAGGTCGTGAAGTTGATTGACTGTGAAACTAGAATTAGTGTTAGTGTTAACATCGTTAATTTGTGTGGTTTCCATATTGCTAAAAATAAATATTAAATAACTTTGTGATGGTTATAGGATGACCTTGCTCTGATACCAAATGAAAGCTTACGTGTAGTACTAAGGATCGTGTAATATGGTATATAAATGTGGAAACTGGTAATAACAATAAAATAAAAATTAAAGTAAGCACACCAGGAATTTTTATACTAGTTCGAACTTCCCGTTCTACGTCCAGTCCCAGAATATCCACTGGATTTAAACTAAACCCCTCACTTAACCCGGAGGAATAGGTATACGACACCTGAGCAGCCGAACAGGAATTTTTCCGCCTCAACAGCCGAAGAGGACTTCAACTTAATACAAATAGTTTGTTGATGAATGTGTTCTGAATAACACTGATTGTCTTTTGATAGTACAACTTTTCTATAATCAAATCCTCAAGAGTATATAGTGTGAAGATTTAGAAGAAAGATAATCACGTAGAATCGAAGTATATGAATTAATTCAAGGATTCTAGTGATATTGAATGAGAATGAATCTTTTATTTGCAGAAATAAATAGAGAATAGATTTCAGAATTAAAACAAGAATCGGTGATTGTAGAAATGAATTGAACATGTTTATATAGTTGTAGGATAGTTACAATCTTTCATGAAGAGTTTTAATCAAGAGTTGTGTCCATATCTGTTGGATTAAAGAACATTCCTCTTCATGAACAATTGCACCCTTTCAGAAAAACTAACCGTTGTGTTCTGGTCGGTTGACCGAGAAACCTGGGCCGGTCAGCTGAGTTTACAGATAAAAAATAAAACGGTGCATATCTGTGCATTGGACACAGAGTCGGTCGACCGAAGATTCTGGTCGGTCGGCCGACCTGCTGTTATTTGCACAGTGTATACATATTTTTGTATAAACCATTTTGTGTGTATGTGTGACTACTTGAGGAATGATTTTAACAATATTGTAAGACTCAAAATAAAATATTCATACTAAAATTTAAATTATATTCTTGTCTCCTTTGTAGTGTTCAATATATGGTTTTTCTCCTTTTTGTCACTTTCGTATAGTATTCTCGTCATATGATCTCTGAAGCTTGTGTCATGAATCAAAACTCATGAATCAACACAATGCAACAGTCGCTTCAGTGTATCGGCCAGATCCATCGATGGTTTTAGTGGCAGCAGTATCAGGAGTCAGAGAGGATTCATATTCCAAAGTATCTCTAATACGAGACCCACCACTAGATCTTGGGGATTTCTTTCACAAAGCTGAGAGATTCCTTCGGCATGAAGATGAATGTTCAGATATGAAGTTAAAGGAGGTGAATGCAGTTGAGGATGGTAGACCATCCAGCGGAGGCTCGGATAAAGATAAAGCAAAAAGGAAGCAGGATGACGAATCAGGAAAAACTAGGAAGCGGTGGAGAGAACCGAATTTTTCCACTTACACAGGATTAAATGAGACGTTGGAACAGATATTCATGGAGACTCGGAATCGCCTTCCTTACCGAAGGCCAGCTAGGAGAGAACCCTCAGAACATGAAAAGGCATCAGGAAGGCATTGTCTCTTTCAAGATTTGGACGGACATGATACCAACAGTTGCAGGCATCTGAAGGACATTATTGAGGAGCATGTAAGGAATGGACAGTTGCGACAATATGTCGGGGCTCGGAATGCGATGGTGGAGCAGGAGCGACCACTGTCTACCTCGAACAACGATGGCACGAGACCCAGAAATGATGGTCGATTGGTTATCAATTGACCGGGGTGACATGAAATAAGTAGCAAACTACTGGAAAACGGCCAAGTCATTTACTCATGTACGGGGACGGAGATGGCCCCTAGGCATGCTCTGAATGATGATAAACCGCGACGCTATGGTTTGCGAAATCTGCTTTTTATTTTGGTTTGGACATTTGTCTTTTCTGGCTTGGTTTTGGAGTTTGGTTTGAACTCCTGATTCTGTTGGTTTTCTGGTTTGTACTTTCGTTTGGATGATTGTCTTCTGTTTTGGGCATTGATTTGGATTTCTGGTATGGATTTTTGGCTTCTCGATTTGATTTGGATTTTGGTTTGGATTTGGATTGGATTTTTATCTGGTTTTTGGTAAATGGTCGTCAGGTATGGATTATACCTGGCAAGGGGTAAGTCGCTTTGTCCGAGCATGGCAAATCGACTTATTCAGGTCGTTGAGTATGGACTATGCTCGACAAGGGTCTGGAGAGATCGGTATTCGGCCTAGGACTTAGGCCCTATATTATCGGTTACTATTTCAGGTCGTCGAGTATGGACTATGCTCGACAAGGGTCCGGAACGACCAGGATTCGGCTTAGGACTTAAGCCATGGCAATTATTTAATGCCCAGGGACATTGGGCCACGGTCGTCAAGTGTGGATTGCGCTTGGCAAGAACCCGAAAGGGTTACAGATTCGTATATCGACCCGGAGAGGTCCTGGATTCGGTTATTGGTTATTGGATAAGGATGGATTGGAACTCGGCTGTCGAGTTCGGGTGGATATGGAATTGGCTAAAGCTTTGGTTATTGGATTTGGAATTAGACATCGACGCGGAGCAGTCAAGAATGATGCGCTTGGATGGGATGGCTTGGTAATGGATTGGATTATGAATCGGATGGTATGGCTATGGACAGAATATGGCTTCGGATGTCGGATTCAGAACTATTCAAAACACACCTTCTTACCACAAGGCATGTTTTGGGGGGAAAATGTTATCCCACCCTTTGGTCAAGGCTGGAATATCAACAAACTAGCTGGAAAGTGATGGATATCAGGATTAGAGATCGGTTGGAAACAAGGATGTGATCAATGTCGTCAAAATTTGGCCGAGTTCCAATCATGGCGGGATCGATAGGAAATGATGATCAAGGCTAGGAGAAGCTACGTTTCGATTTTCAGGTCAATCGGAGTTCGTATGCTCGAAATATGGATGGGTTAAGGTTCGTCGAAAATGGTTTGTATCGATACTGTACGTATCGATCAACATACAACATTTTGTATCGACACTGTTCGGATCGATCAGCGTGCAGCACTTCGAATCGATACGTTCGTATCGATCAACATGGATACGAATATGGCGTTCGTATCGATCAGGTAGGAAGGCCAGATGGGTTTCGACTCGATGGCTGTGGACTTGGATTTGATAGATAAGCGCATGGTGATTTGTTCGACTCGATGACTTCGTATCGATCAGGATGGAGCATAACAGTATACTTCGAATCGATACTGTTCGTATCGATCAACATTGGACACTTCAAATCGATACTTTTCGTATCAATCAGCATGGATACTTCAAATCGATACGAAGAGGGGTTGGCCGAAGGATACGAACAGAGGCATAGTAGGTGGATAAGAATAAGTCTGCAGGCGCTGATGGACGGATACGAAGGAGCCATGTTTGTATCGGTCGTGTTCGTATCAATCGATACGAAGGAAGCATTCAACGTGGCATAGAAAGTGGATCGAGCCTCATAGATAGCGCCACGTCATAGGCAAGCACGTGCACGGTATCGATACGATCCAGTATCGATACAAGATTGATCAATACAAACAACGTACCACATGAACACTACATTTCATATCGATCATATCTGGAGATCCACAGTTCCAAATGCTATAAAATTTTCACAGAAGCTTACGCACAAGCTAAGGAATGTTCACACCAAGTTTCAACTCCATCGGACAAAATCTTGATCGATATGAATTACGTTCGTATCGATCATAGATCGAGTCGAAACTCCATGGGATCGTTCGCGTGGGCCCACTCACATGCCAGAAGAAGTCTCCTAAAGTTTGAGCGAGATATCAGCCTCCTAAATCTATAAATAGAGCCCTAAAGCCTATAGAAAAAGGATCTTTTTGGCTATCCAACGTCCAAACGCTGCTCGATTCAACTTTGCTCTCCATTACTGTTGTTGTACTCGGATTTTATCATAATTATTTGCTGTAATCAATAGTAACCAGCAAGGAAAATCAATAAAAGATAAACTTTTGGAGTGGACGTAGGCCGGAGATAGCCGAACCACTATAAATCCTGTGTCTCAATCTGTTTCTTTCGGTTTTAAGTTTATTATTCTTCATTTTTATCCTCTACATTACTTAGATCTGTGATTTGTGATCATTTACTATTGATCTGTGTTCATACACTGGTGCTTTCACGACATTTGGGGTTTGTGACCATTTTTGGCGCAAACAAGTTATTGGTGTGATTATAGCCCGTAAAATCAATTGGTTGTGCTTATTAGCCCGTAAGGGTGTGCTTGTAGCCCGGAGATCAAGTGACTCTACCCTGAGTTGGGGATTTAAGAGGGTGTGTCTTGTAGCCTTGAAATTGAGATTGTATTTGCATTTACTAGTTGAAAAGGAATCCATATATGGAATTGTGCGGGACTGGATGTAAGGTAACTTTGAAGTAGTATAAAATCCTGGTGTGTTCTTTCTTTTTTACTTTTACTACATTTACATTTACCTACACTCTGATTATATGATTGTTTCTGTGGTTGTTAATTACATCATTCCAAGTCGAATCTTAATGAATTTGAAAAATATTCATATGATCAATTAAACACTATTCACCCCTCCTCTAGTATTAGTTTAGTCTTAAGACCCCTATTCTGCTAACCCACATTGGTATCAGAGCATTGGTTTTCAAAGTAGTCAAAAAGTTTCCATGGCAAGTTTTGGTAATATTTTTAACGCTATTTTCGAAAAGATAATTTGCAAAATAATCATAATATTGTTTCATAAATTTGAATCTATTCATTATAAAAAATCACATGATCTTTTGAAAAGATATGAATTACAGGAACATATGTGTTACATGGCTTTGATGAACAGACAGGTGATGATCAAACTCTACAGATCAAAATGGACAAATGATATTGGATAGTGGATGCTCAAGACACATGACTGAAAATCTAGAGATTTTGAAAGATATAGTTTACAAAGATGGTGGACTGGTAAAATTTTGAGACAACTCTAAAGGATATGTGATTAGCATCGGCAATGTCAGTAATTTTAAAACTCCTACTATTTCTAATGTTTTATTAGTTAGAAATTGAAGGCATAATCTATTGAGTACTAGTCAATTCTGTGATGAGGGTTTTAAAATTAGATTCATAAAAGATAAGCGTCACTTTGAAGATAATGAGTCATACATTATCTTTGAAGGTATTAGGAAATAAAACATCTATATATCAAGTATCAAAATCTGAAATGATAATTTATGTTCTTTAGCTAAATCAAGTGATCCTTAGATTTGGCATAAAAGATTTGGTCATTTGAATTTCAAATTAATATCTAAAATTCCTAAAAATGACCTAGTTAGAGATCTTCCAAAATGAATTTTAAAGTCCACAATTTATGTAATCTATGTCAATTAGGAAAACTTAGAAAAAGTTCTTTTAAATCAAAAGATATGATTTCTACATCTCAACCCCATGAACTTCTTCACTTAGATCTTTTCGGTCCCTTACATATACAATCTATAAATCACAATAGATATGTATTTGTAATCGTAGATGATTATTCTAGGTTTACCTGGACGATTTTCTTAAAACTTAAAAGTGATGCTTTTGAAATGTTTAAAATCTTTGTTAAACGAATTCAAAATCAAATGACTAGTAAAATTAAAACTATTCGGAATGATCATGGTGGAGAATTCGAATATGAAAATTTTGAGAACTTTTATAATAAGAAAGTTATAACTCATAATTTTTCATTTCCAAGAACACCACAACAAAATGAAGTGGCATAATGTAAAAATAGGACGATTCAATAGTGATCTAGAACTATGCTAAATGATAGTAATTTACCTAAAAAAATTTGGGCTGAAGTAGTTGGTACTGCATGTTATATATTAAATCGAATTTTAACAAGATCATTAACTAAGAAAACACCATATGAATTATTCTATAATAAGAACCTAAATTATCATGCTTTAGACTTTTTGGTAATAAATGTTTTATTTTAAAAACTAAAGATAATTTGGATAAATTTGATGCTAAATCATATAAAGGAATCTTTATTAGATATTCAAATAGATGTAAAACTTATAGAGTTTTCAATGTAGAACTAATACCATTAAAAAGACATTACATATCACATTTGATCAAAATTTTAAAGTTTATAATCCAAATATTGATGAAGAAGAAAATATTGATAATCTAAACGAAGTTAGTAATAATGAGATTACTGAAAATGAAAATAATAATAATTCGGAAAATTCACATCCAAATAAAAGAACAAGATACTTGAAAGATCATCATATAGAAAAAATACTTGGAAATAATGATTCTGTTATTAACACTAGATATCAACTAAATAAAATGAGTAATGTTGCTTTTATTTCAACTATTGAACCTAAAACTCCAAAGGAAACATTAACTGATGATTCATGTATTCTTGCTATGCAACAAGAATTAAATCAATTAACAAGAAATGCTGTATGGGAATTAGTCCCAAGGCTTGAGTATATATCCATAATTGGAGCTAAATGGGTATATAGAAACAAAATGAATGATTAGGAGAGGTGGTGAGGAATAAAGCTCGATTAGTCGCATAGGTTATTGTTAAGAAGAATGAAAAGATTTTGCTGAAACTTTTGCACTCGTAGCAAGATTAGAAGCCATACGAATTTTACTTGCTTTCGCTAATCATAATAGTTTAAAGTTATATCAAACAGATGTTAAAAATACAATTTTAAATGGTTTTATTAAAGAAGATGTATATGTAAAATAACCCCTACTTTTTTAAGATGAAAAAATACCTAATCATGCTTACAAATTAAAGAAGGCTTTGTATGGTCTAAAACGGGCTCCAAGAGCTTGGTATGATAGACTTAAATCCTATCTATTACAACCAAATTTTGAAATAGGCAAAGTAGATAGTAAGGGAATTCTCGGAAACAATGACTAAGGAATTTGAAATGAGTCATATGGGAGAACTAAATTATTTTCTAAGATTACAAATAAAACACTAAGTAATGGAATTTTTATTAGTCAAGAAATATATGCTAAACGTTTAGTTAAGAAACTTGGTATGTCAAATACCAGTGGTAAACCAACTCCTATAGCAACTAATGAAAATTAAATAAAGAATGAAATTAAAAAGATGTAGATAAAAAATTATATAAAGGAATGATTGGATCACTACTTTATATAACTGTTAGTAGACCTGATATAATGCATAGTGTTTGTCTCTGCCCCAAGATATCAATCTCAACCTAAAGACACTCATTTAAAATCTGTGAAACGAATTTTGAGATATGTAAACAACTCATTAGAATATGGACTCTTTTACCCAACGGGATCAGAGGTTCCTTTGTAGGGTTCCATTGTTGGCATCTTCCATTCTCGGGGGGTGATAGCAATTTCAATATTGCGGGCGAAAGGGCTGGTTACCCTAGCGCCTATCCCTCGATCTCTTTGCTCCCGTTGGACACACTCTCTGAATAAGCGTGCCATCCTTTCATCAGAACTTGGAGCAGATAGAAATGAGTTTGGTTCTGTTCTGTGGGATTGATTCCGTCCAGACGACCTGTAGGGATGGTATCGTCTATCATTCCTCATATTTTCCAGTGGTTGCCTTTGATCTTCTGGGAGCACGCTTGGGTCAGCTACAGTTGGCCCTTGCCTTGATCTCCCCCTGTTGGGTTCTGATCTAAGCACTTCCTCGGGTCCAACTTCGGGCTGAACTCTAGCTCGGCCCCGTTCACTGGTGTTTCTGTGGTTAGGCAGCATGACAGGCTCAGCTACAGTTGACCTTCGCCCGGTACCTTCCCCGTTGGGTTCGGTACCAAACGTTTCCTCAGGCCTAACTTCGGGTTGTGCTCGGTCTCGGCTCCTACCACGGCTACTTCTGCCGTTAGCTCCTTCGAAGAAGGAAGATCTTTGCTGTCTCTGAGATCCTCCAGACTGGGACTCGCCCCATGATTCAGTGTTGCGGTTGGATTCTTCAGCGTCCCTCAAGCGTGACATGAGATGGTCCACCAAGGCTTCCTGTTGGGACGTGAAGCGGTTAGTTACTTCAACAACAACTCTGTCCAAATCTGCCCTAGTAATTGCTGCAGGCGGTTCTGTGGCAGGAGTGGTTGGGTTAGCCTGTCCTTCATTTGTTACCGTTGCTGGAGGAGGACGATTTACTTGATTCGTGACAGCTGGATCTGGAAGACTGCTGGATGCGATGTTTTTTCCTTTGTTAACATCTTTTCTCTGTTTGGGAGGCATGTTTTCCAAGTGGCGGACGATGCTGTTAGGAAAACTTGTTAAGTAGATGAAGCTGAAGCTTCGAGCTTCTAGCTCTCAATGAAAGCACCAAAAATGTTTGCACAAAAAATGGACAAACACCTCAAAGTCGTATGATTTAGTAGATCTTATGTTGTTCTTAGTGATTTTGGAGATTTATGCAAATATATGAAAAGCAGGGGCTAAACTGTAAAAAGACACGCAAATTTATAGTGGTTCAGCCAGAATGTGCCTACGTCCACTTTATATGTTATTTCTCTTCTCTTCTTTTGATTACAAGTACAAAGCTTTGATACAAGTAAAAGAAAGTTGTTTGAAAGTTCCTTCCGTGCTTGAGCTCTCAAACTTGTCCCCATTGCTGTACCCCTGCCCCTCTATTTATAGAGTGAGGCTAGGGGTAGGGGTCCAGGATATGTATAGTCGCTGATGGGCCTGGGCTGATGTGATCTGGCCTGGTATATCTTGGTTCGGCATTGCTTGGTTTGGAGGTGGTTGGAGTGTAGAGTGGACCGGTAGTGGGATGGAAGTAGGTTGGACCGATGGTGGGATGGAAGTAGGTTGGACCGGTGGTGGGATGGAAGTAGGTTGGACCGGTGGCAGTTGGTCCGGCGGGATGGAAGAATATTGGTTCAGTGGCAGTAGGTTGGACCGGTGGTGGGATGGAAGTAGGTTGGACCGGTGGCATCTGGTCCGGTGGGATGGAAGAATATTGGTTCGGTGTTTGCCTAAGACTACCGAATGGGTTCCTGCCGAATGGGCCTTGAAGGACGAGAATACCGGATGGGCTTAGGCGAGCCTGGATGGATGAGTCATGCTCCTCGGTCTCAAGGTCTTCTGGGTGAGAATGCGCCCAACATTTGCCCCCCAAAGTGGGGCATATGCCGAAATGTGCCGCGCTTTGTTTAAAAGATGATGACGTCAGTCTTGGATGCTTTCGCCGAATCAGCCGGTCCGGTCGTCTACAGTTGCCTATAAGTAAGGGCCTAGGGCCTCTATTACCTTCTACCGAACGAACAGCCAAGCCAAGTTAGTCACATAGCCGAATCAAATTCTGATCCTCTGCCGAACCATCCCAGCCTGCCGAACCATTTCACTTGCCGAACCAGGTACTCAATTTCCCTTAGCCGAATGGTTTTTTGTCTGTGCCCACCGAATGAAGTGCGTGTGCCCTATGTGCCGAATGAAATTTTTAGATGATAATGCCGAATGAGAATGCCGGATGGAATCTTATATTCAGTTTTACCGAATGATAATGGGAGTTTTAAGCATTTTGACTTTATGAGTAGAATTCCATATTATATACTTACCTTTTTTTACATCCTTTATTCTAACAACATGTTTTCCCGGTGTTGTAGATAATGTCTCGCAAAGCAGAGACTCGATCAGACAAGAAGAAATCTGGGGGTGAAGGAAGTTCCTCCGCCGTGCCCCCAGCTCAGCCGAATCCCGAACGTCACGGTCCAATCCCGAGATCACTAGTGGACGGGTACGGCCCTCAGGAACTTCTGAACTCCCCGCCCGATTGCTTTCCTAGCTCCCTTAAGGAGGAGCAGCTCGACGTCATTTCCCGGTCTTTCGGAATTGATAGGGCGCATTTGCTGTTGCCAGGGAGAGAAGTTATGCCGTACGATCCTCCTGAAGGGTACTTCGCCTACAGTAGATACCACTGCATGTGTGGTGCCATTCCTCCTCTCAATGCTTGGATAGCCAGCTTCCTCACATATCTAAAGGTGGCCCCATTCCAACTTCAACCCAACTCTTACGCTATACTGGTGAGCCTCTTCGTCATCTTCCAGAGGAAGTATGGTCGTGCTCCTTCCAATCGGAAGATCCGGTATCTATATAATCTGAGGGGCTATAAGAAAGGGTCCCCATACATTAGCTTGGAGTCATCTGTGACCTTTAAGCCGGTTTTGGATCTGTACTCTAAATTCAGCATGTTCAAGAAGGAGTGGTTCTTCGTCAAGGACGACTCAGTTTCTTTTAGGCGTTTCACCTCTGGATGTAAGTTGAGTTTTCGCTTATAATTTCTATTCCGGTTGCGATGCTTCTTCTCATACTCTCTCATTTTTGCTAGCGACAAGTGGCTTTGCGATTGTGGAGACTGACCGCCTGGTTCAGACGGCGGCTGAGATAGAAGCTATTCTTGGGAAATATAGATCATCTGCCTTCCTGATCAGAAATGCGATCCTTCTGGAGTACAACTTAATCCTCCCACAGCAGTCAGTAGTTAAGCTGAGGGAGACGGCGGAGGAGAGGGCGGCTGCTCAGACCAAAGAAGGTGTTTCTGTGGAGAGTAGCAAGAGGAAACCTTTCACATAACCTCCAGCTGTCGGAGGTAAGAAACTCAAGAAGTCGGACGGTCCCTCCCCCAGCAATTGTCCACTTACCCGGGAGGAGGAAGACATAGAGGAGGAAAGAGGCGAGGGTGGAGATGGTCGGGAAGGTGATAAAGGTGGCGATGGCATCGGGGCCTTACTCCCTGGGCAAGCGGGCGAGATTCAGGAGTGGACGGATGATGCGTTCCATCAGGCTTTCGAGGGGCTGGATGAAGATCCGGCTTTGGTAGAGAAAACCGGGAAAGTGGACAGGGCCGGTACTGGTGCAAGTGAGTCTTCTCAAACCATTCCAGCCAAGGTGGCTCTGACGACTCAAGGTGAATTCTTGACTCCTGCATGCTTCATTAATGATAGGGACTTAGGAATATTTTATGACCCGCTCCCGTCCTGGAATGAAATCCTGGACTTATTGCAGTATCCTACTCCTCCCCAGGGTTTGTACAACCACAGCTGTGTTTCTTTTTCCTTTTTTAACTTGTAATTTACCGCGTTTCTCGAATCATATAGTGATGTAAGTTTGTGACACTTGTTCTTTATATCAGGAGCAGGCAAGACGTCCAAGGCCTCAGACCTTCGACACAGGCTTGAGCAATATAAGCTTTCCAAGACTTCTGCTAAGCCGAAGCCCTCGACCCAACGCTCCGGGGATGTAGTCGGCTACCGTCCTCTTCTCGGGGTCATCGAAGAGGGTATTCAGCAGAGGAAGAGGAGTCATCCTTTATCCGAACCTTTGCCCGGTCCTCAGCTTCCGGCTCAGCCTCTTCATGATATCACTGAGGAGGGTAGCGAGTTTGCACCCTCTCCGCACCCATCCAGAAACCCTTCCGTTACTCATATCGACCGTCCTGACTTGGCTCGTAATCCATTTGCGGGTCATCCTGATCTGGATCCAAGTTCCCACGACATTACCTTTGATGAGGTTATTGGTGAGCACCTTCTTCCCCGCAATCCCATGGTACGGGTGCTTGATGAAGCTAAGTCCTTAGATCTTGATCTACTTACCACTCGGATAGTTACCATGGGAGATGAGGCCAAGGCTAATATTGATCGGGTGGCGGAGGAGACTAAGAAGCTGATGGGGCATCATGCCCGGCTGGTTAAGGCTGGAGAGGAGATTGGGAGTGCCAACATCCGACTACGATTGGTGGTTTCGGATCAGGCCAAACAGCTTGCGGATCAGGCCATTCAGATTTCTCAGCATGAGGCTACTTTTGGACGACTGAAGAAAACCATGGAAGAGGCTAGCCGGGCCGAACTACGGAAAATGGAAGTTACTTGCAAGGAACGGATCGACATGGCCATCGCCACAGTGGACGAGGTTCGGAAGGCGGATCTTGAGCAGGTAGAGGAGTTGTCCGGGAAACTTGGGGCTGCAGAGCTTGCTCAAGTTAGGCTGAAGGAAGAGATGGAGGTGATGCGGAGGGCCCTTCAGGCTGGTTGCTCGAGATACCGATTGGAGAGAGATGCCGCCGTCGAAAGGTTGTCGGCTTCCGAGGCCCGGATGAGGGAGTTTGAGGAGAATGAGGGAATGATGGACGAAATGCTCCAGGACATGTATTTCCGAACTTGGAAGCAGGGCAACCTCTCCTGGATGGATGATTTTCCCAGGGTCATGGCTAAGATCTATCTTCGGGCTTTGGAGGAGGCTAAGGCCGATGCGGATAAAGATGGTGGCGTGGTCTTTAGCATGGATGCGGTCACTGCTCAGTTTACTAAGGAGGAGAAGGTGGCGGTGAAAGAAGGTATGCGATTGCTTGCCGCTGAGGAGGTAGGCGTGCAGGTAGAGGATGACGACCAGGATAGTCATGAAACAGGCGCTGGTAAATCTCCCTTTTCTAGTTTCTCCATCAATTTGGTTGCTTACTGCTAATGAATCCTTTCTCTGACTGAACAGGGGGTCTACAGGACAAGGATAAAGCTCCACTGCAGCCGGCCCCTTGACTATACCTGGAAAAACTCTTTTTGTGGATTCGACAGGGTTGTACATGTTAGTCGAAAAAACAGTAAAGTAGCCTTTAGGTTGTAATATTTTGTCAATTGTAGTAAATAGTCTTATTTTTGACGTGTAATTCTTTAGCTGATTTTGTCGTTTCTTGAATGTTTGTTGCTATTTCGACATGTCGTATGAGAAATATAGCTATGTATACTCTTATGATTGAATTATGTTCGATGTCAGGCTTTGGTTTAAAACATAATTTCATGACTTGTAATATTAGTGTGTGGTGTGAACAAATTATAGTCATGCATCTGTACATAAAGAAAGAAAATACCGCCTTTCATGTTCTGTTTGTAGATGGCAGTTTCAAATATCTTGTAGGACCGAGCATGGAAAGCAGTTGAATGCCCTGCCATCTGATTGTGGATCCATGCATCCATTGGCGAGTGTCTTCTACTCCGTATCCTGTACTTTATGGATTGTTATAGAGGATAGGAGGAAAGCTTTTTAAGTAAAATTGAAATATGTGAAATAGTAAAACTTCCAATCACGGAAGGCCTTCGATGTGCTTAAGTCGTGGCAAACGGGTTTTGTAGTCACTTTCCCTAGCCGTGGGTCTTGGAGACATTTGTCACCCATCTTACGCCTCCGCGGGGAGTTAATTCTTTTTTACCACAGCCGTACTTAAGACACATCGGAGCCGAGATCGCGCACAGTAACTACCCGGGCCATTATGGCCCGTAATCGTGGGTATTATTCGATTTACTGTGGCCGGCTAGCGTGGGTGCCGATCGTCAACTGTGAACTGCCCCTGGCTGGCCACACCTTATGTTGGGGCTTATAGTCAGTTCACAGTTGCCGGCGAGCCTAACGCCGTAATGAGCTGCCTCGGCTATAGTCGGCCTTCTCGGTGGCTTATAATCGGCTCATTACAGTTGGCTTTAAGGGCCGTCGCGAGCAATGAGTTAACCCGCAGCAGAGGGATGCTGGGGCAAAAGTGTCTCATAGGCGAGGGCATAGATTCGCATAGTACCTGTTGGGTTTTGCCCAGGTGAAGTCGCGTCGTGAGGTGCTTTGAGTGGAGATGCTATACGCGTAGGATTTCGTTCAACAGAAAAGGATAAAGTTAACAAGTAGCCAAGATATAAAGGAACAAGTTATAAAAGAGACAAGGTTTTTTAAAGTGGTTCGGCACGAAAACGCCTACGTCCACTGATTCTCTTTGTTAATTCACTTCATATGGGCAATACAAGTTAAGAAAAGTATCGACGGAGGTGTTGGATGTTCCATGCCCTCTGGAACACCTCTCCGTCCACTGTTGACAAAATATAGGCTCCGTTGTGGAGATCTTTATGAATTACATATGGTCCATCCCAGATCGGGTCTAGTGCTCCGGGGCGAGGGAAGATTCGCTTGAGGACAAGATCCCCCTCTTGTAAGGTACGATGCTTGACTTTGGAGTTGTATTGTGCTGCCACTTTCTGCTTGTGGGCCGCCGCTTTAAGGACTGCATCATTCCTTCTCTCCTCAACTAGATCCAAAGACATGTGGAGGAGTTCTTCATTCTCTTCTGGGTTATAGTGGATCCTACGGTGGGAAGGCACGATGGTTTCAACTGGGAGCATAGCCTCCGATCCGTATGCCAAAGAGAAAGGAGTGTGCCCTGTTGATGTTCTGAAAGATGTGTGGTAAGCCCACAGTGCCGTAGGGAGTTCGTCCACCCAAGCGCCTTTTGACTTTTCGAGCTTCTTTTTTATCAAAGTTTTCAGAATTTTGTTGACTGCTTTGACTTGTCCGTTTGCCTGGGGATACGCTACGGATGAGAAGCTTTTATGAATTCCGTGTTCTCGGCACCAGTTGGCGAATTCCTCGCTGTCAAACTGAAGTCCATTGTCTGATATGATTTTGAGTGGGACTCCATACCTGCACAGAACATTTTTGATCAAGAAGTTAATAACTTTTACTGAAGATACTTTATTCAGAGGTTCTGCTTCCACCCATTTGGTGAAATAATCAACTGCCACTATAGCATATTTGGCCCCGCCTCGGCCCATCGGTAACTCGCCGATTAAGTCAATTCCCCATATTGCGAAGGGCCAAGGGCTGGTCATTTGAGTAATCTCCGTTGTTGGTAGCCGTGGAATCTTAGCAAATTTTTGGCATCTGTCACATCTCTTGACGAAATCTAAGGCATCCTTGCTTAAGGTGGGCCAGAAATATCCGTATCGGAGTATCTTTTTTGCTAATGTTTGCGCCCCGGTGTGATCTCCACAGCTCCCCTGATGGATGTTGGATAAGATTTCCTTGGCTTCCCTTCCGGCGACACACCTTAATAATGGGTTAGAGAAACCGCGCCGATAGAGGATGTCTTCTTGTATTGTATAGCGGGACGCTTTCCTCAAGACTTTCTTGACTTCATTACGCCCGTCGGGTAGTGTGCCACTTTGTAGGTAGCTTCGGATGGGAGTCATCCAAGTTGCTTCTTCGGCTGCAGCTATCAGATTCACTTGCTCAAAACTTGGGACCGTTTGCTTCGAGATGGTTACTGCCCCGAAGATGGCGATGTCTCTCATACTCGCTTGCTTTGCCAATTCGTCGGCCTCTTGGTTCTCTTCCCGAGGGATGTGTTTGACTAAGTACTGATCCAATCGGCTGAGAAGCAACTTGGTCTTCTTTAGATATGCTATGAGTCGTTCCTCTCGAGCTTGGAATTCTCCTAGTATTTGATAACAATAAGTTGAGAATCGCTGTGAAGACACAAAGAATTGGCTCCGATTTCTATGGCAATTTCTAGTCCAGCTATCACTGCTTCATATTCTGCATCGTTGTTGGTGGCAGCGAACTCCAACCTTATAGCATAGTGTAGTTTATTTCCCCTGGGAGTGATTATTACCACACCTGCCCCCGAGCCTTGTTCGTTAGATGCACCGTCCACAAAGAAATTCCACTTGATATCTTCTGTTATTTCCAGTTGCTCCTTATCCTTGTTGGTAGTGAACTCTGCAATGAAATCAGCCATGGCTTGTCCCTTGATGGCGGTGCGAGGGTGATAGGTGATATCATATTGACTCAGCTCAATACACCATTTAAGTAGTCGCCCGGAAGTGTCGGGACGATGGAGTACCTGCCTCAGTGGTTGATCGGTCAGAACTTTGATGGAATGGGATTGGAAGTAGTGACGTAGTTTTCGTGAAGTGATTAGTAAACAGTATGCTAACTTTTCAAGTTTAGGATATCTGACTTCTGCCCCAGTAAACCTTTTACTGACGAAGTAAACTGGTCGTTGCGTGCGGTTGTCCTCCCTTACCAAGGCAGCGCTTAAAGCGTGAGATGACACAGCAAGGTATAGGTATAATTCTTCGCCTTCGCTTGGGGTCGAGAGTACCGGTGGTTTCTGGAGGTGTTCGATTAGGTTAAGGAAAGCGGTTAAGCATTCGTCCGTCCATTCGAACTTTCCTTTATCTTTCTTTAGAGCTTCGAAAAAGGGGACGCACTTGTCCGTTGCCTTGGAGATGAATCGGCTTAGGGCGGCCACTTTTCCATTTAAGCTTTGCATTTCCTTTCGGGTGGAAGGTATCTTGATATCCCTTAGCGCTCGGACTTGTTCGGGGTTTGCTTCAATTCCTCTGGCATGGACGATGAACCCTAAGAACTTTCCAGATGACACTCCAAAGGAGCACTTTAGTGGATTCAGCTTCATTCCATACTGTCGAAGTACTTGGAACATCTCGCCTAGGTGGCTTACGTGATCTTTGGCCTTCCGTGATTTCACTAGCATGTCATCCACATATACTTCCATAGTTTGTCCTATTAGCCCTGCAAACATCTTGTTGACGAGGCGCTGGTAGGTGGCTCCTGCATTTTTAAGTCCGAAAGGCATTACCTTATAGCAGTATAAACCCCTGTCGGTGATGAAACTAGTGTGGTCTTGGTCGGGAGCATGCATAGGAATTTGGTTATATCCTGAGTATGCGTCCATAAAAGATAGGAGCTCGTGCCCGGCTGTGCTGTCTACAAGTTGGTCGATTCTGGGAAGTGGGAAGCAATCCTTTGGGCAGGCGTCGTTTAGGTTGGAGAAATCAATGCAGGTCCGCCACTTCCCATTAGCCTTCTTTACTAGTACCGGGTTGGCGATCCATTCTGGGTAAACAGCTTCTCGTATGAAGTCATTGGCGAGTAGATTCTTCACTTCTTCATCGAGGGCTGCTGATCGCTCTGCCCCCATACTTCTCTTTTTTTGTTTTACAGGCGCCTTGGTAGGATCAGTGTTTAACACGTGGCAGGCTATGTCGGGGGAGATTCCAGTCATGTCAGCGTGTGACCATGCGAATACATCCAGGTTGTGACGAAGAAAATCGATGAGTTGTTCCTTTAATTCAGCTTTTAATTGGGACCCAATCTTCAGTAGTCTACTTGAGTCGTGCTTGTCTACAGATATAAACTCCATAGCCTCTGCAGGCTCGGCGGTGGCCTCCTCCCCTTTGTCCCTAGGGTCTAATTCATTGAAAGGGTCGCTGGTGTATCGAAGAGGAGGGGCTTTCTTTAGTTGCTATGCTTCAAGGCTTTTTGTGCAGAGGGCAATCTCTACACCTTTCCCTTTATCCTTCCTGTGGTTGTTGCGAAGTTCGGTTACATAGCAGTCTCGTGCAATATCCTGGTCTCCTTCCACCTCCCCTACTCCATTGTCTGTTGGAAATTTCATTTTCAGGCACCATGGGGCTAGGACAATTTGGAAGTCAGACAAGGCTGGTCTTCCTAAGAAGGCGTTGTAGGCCGAATGGTTTTCTATCAGCACAAACGTCTGTTTCCTTACAACGGAGCGAGGATGGCATCCAATCTCAACAAAGAGGTCCAGCTGCCCGAGGGGCATCTTCGCATCTCCAGTGAAACCGTGTAGTGGTTTATCGCAGGGAGATACATCCTTCATTGATAGCTTCATTTTGTCGAATGCGTGTTTGAACAGGATATTTACAGAGCTTCCAGTGTCTACCAGGATTCGGTAAACTTCGGCGGGACCGAGTCGGGCAGAGATAACCATGGGATCCATGTGAGGGTACTGTCTTCCTTCTAGGTCACGTTTACTGAATGTGATGTCATCACTTTCTTTCCGCTTTGGGTGGCGCTCTTCTATAACCGTATTGACACAGTCTTTATTGTCTCTAAGCGACTTCCCATATCTTTCCATCTCTCTCCAACTTCTTTCTGCGATGTGCGGACCTCCTGAGATGGTATGGACCACTATCTTCTCTTGACTAGAGCTGCTAGCGTTGCGGTTTCCTCTGTCGGTCCCTGGTGAGGGTAGCCTTGGGTTTTCATTGGTAGGAGCTGGAGTCCTGTCTTGACTTTTTACATAGCGTTCCAGTTTCTTCCTTCTGATGTGTTCCTCAATCAGATCTCGAAGATGATGGCATTCGTTGGTATCATGTCCGTGAGATTCGTGGAAGCGGAAGAATTTTCTAGACTTCTGTACGTTATCTGATTCTTTCTTGTATGGTGGGCGTTTGTATCTAACTTCGCCTTGGGTGGCAAGGAAGATATTTTCGACGGTCTCGTTCAAAGGGGTGTAAGTGTCGAATCTTGGTCCTGGCCGATATAGGCGCTTTTCTACCTTCTTGCCCCCAGCACTGTCTCTGGAATCATTTCTTCGAACGTCCCTTGCCACAGCAGGGGCGTTGCCATGGGTCGTCTTATTTTGCTATCCTGACTGCCCCTCAACGGCAGCATCCTCAAGCCTCATGTATTTCCCGGCTTCATGGAAGAAATCGGGTAAAGTAGCTGGTTTTTCTTTTGTCAATCTTCTAGCAAATTTAGTGTCCGGATGCACTCCACTACAGAGGGCCATTAGGATAAGCTTCTCATCGGCATCTTGAACTACGGTTGCTGCGGCGTTGAATCTGGTTAGGTATTGCTGCAGCTTTTCTCCAGGTTTCTGTTTGACGCTGGATAAGGAATAAGCGTCCTTAGGTTGCTCCACATGAATGCGGAACTGACTGATAAATTTTTCTTTCAACATTTCCCATGAGCTGATGGATCCTTGGGGTAGATGACAGAACCAGGAGGTAGCAAGATCTGCTAAGAAGAGCGGAAAGCATTTGCACAGTACTCCCTCTGTTGCTCCACTCATGAGCATATGCTGCGTGTACCTCCGTAAGTGTACAACGGGATCGGAGGTTCCTTTGTAGGGTTCCATTGTTGGCATCTTCCATTCTCGGGGGGTGATAGCAATTTCGATATTGCGGGCGAAAGGGCTGGTTACCCTAGCGCCTATCCCTCGATCTCTTTGCTCCCGTTGGACACACTCTCTGAATAAGCGTGCCATCCTTTCATCAGAACTTGGAGCAGATAGAAATGAGTTTGGTTATGTTCTGTGGGATTCATTCCGTCCAGACGACCTGTAGGGATGGTATCGTCTATCATTCCTCATATTTTCCAGTGGTTGCCTTTGATCTTCTGGGAGCACGCTTGGGTCAGCTACAGTTGGCCCTTGCCTTGATCTCCCCCTGTTGGGTTCTGATCTAAGCACTTCCTCGGGTCCAACTTCGGGCTGAACTCTAGCTCGGCCCCGTTCACTGGTGTTTCTGTGGTTAGGCAGCATGACAGGCTCAGCTACAGTTGACCTTCGCCCGGTACCTTCCCCGTTGGGTTCGGTACCAAACGTTTCCTCAGGCCTAACTTCGGGCTGTGCTCGGTCTCGGCTCCTACCATGGCTACTTCTGCCGTTAGCTCCTTCGAAGAAGGAAGATCTTTGCTGTCTCTGAGATCCTCCAGACTGGGACTCGCCCCATGATTCAGTGTTGCGGTTGGATTCTTCAGCGTCCCTCAAGCGTGACATGAGATGGTCCACCAAGGCTTCCTGCTGGGACGTGAAGCGGTTAGTTACTTCAACAACAACTCTGTCCAAATCTGCCCTAGTAATTGCTGCAGGCGGTTCTGTGGCAGGAGTGGTTGGGTTAGCCTGTCCTTCATTTGTTACCGTTGCTGGAGGAGGACGATTTACTTGATTCGTGACAGCTGGATCTGGAAGACTGCTGGATGCGATGTTTTTTCCTTTGTTAACATCTTTTCTCTGTTTGGGAGGCATGTTTTCCAAGTGGCGGACGATGCTGTTAGGAAAACTTGTTAAGTAGATGAAGCTGAAGCTTCGAGCTTCTAGCTCTCAATGAAAGCACCAAAAATGTTTGCACAAAAAATGGACAAACACCTCAAAGTCGTATGATTTAGTAGATCTTATGTTGTTCTTAGTGATTTTGGAGATTTATGCAAATATATGAAAAGCAGGGGCTAAACTGTAAAAAGACACGCAAATTTATAGTGGTTCAGCCAGAATGTGCCTACGTCCACTTTATATGTTATTTCTCTTCTCTTCTTTTGATTACAAGTACAAAGCTTTGATACAAGTAAAAGAAAGTTGTTTGAAAGTTCCTTCCGTGCTTGAGCTCTCAAACTTGTCCCCATTGCTGTACCCCTGCCCCTCTATTTATAGAGTGAGGCTAGGGGTAGGGGTCCAGGATATGTATAGTCGCTGATGGGCCTGGGCTGATGTGATCTGGCCTGGTATATCTTGGTTCGGCATTGCTTGGTTTGGAGGTGGTTGGAGTGTAGAGTGGACCGGTAGTGGGATGGAAGTAGGTTGGACCGGTGGTGGGATGGAAGTAGGTTGGACCGGTGGTGGGATGGAAGTAGGTTGGACCGGTGGCAGTTGGTCCGGCGGGATGGAAGAATATTGGTTCGGTGGCAGTAGGTTGGACCGGTGGTGGGATGGAAGTAGGTTGGACCGGTGGCATCTGGTCCGGTGGGATGGAAGAATATTGGTTCGGTGTTTGCCTAAGACTACCGAATGGGTTCCTGCCGAATGGGCCTTGAAGGACGAGAATACCGGATGGGCTTAGGCGAGCCTGGATGGATGAGTCATGCTCCTCGGTCTCAAGGTCTTCTGGGTGAGAATGCGCCCAACACTATTGAAAATATAAAAATAATGAAGTAAAAACTACAAAATATAAAGAAAAACAAAACAATCAAAATTATAACATATATATCGACATACCCTATACCCCTATGTCGACATATAACAGTAATTTTTGTTTTTTAAATTTCCCTCTAAAATTCAAATTGGTGGTTATATAATAACCAAATTTCGACTTTCTTCTTCATTTCTCTACATTCTCTCTGCTTTTAACTTCTGAAACAAATAAATGGTCCCCTCTAATTCTGACGTTCTAGAGAAGAGAATCAATTGTTTTCCTTCCCTTCTCCTACCCAAGGCCTCTTGCAGAACACTACTATGGCCAAACTTATTAAATTGGAAGGAGAAATGAAGAATATTCTGAAGATGTTGACTAAAATACAAGTTGTACAACTTCGTATGTCCAAAGAACAAGAGAAATTAACAAAGTAAAATTCTTCGAAATTTGCAAAAATATCTATTAGATAATGCTATGAATCCAATAGTTGTTGAAGATGATTCTGCAAATTTAGCCATCATAACCCCATTCAAGGCAGTGATGACGAGAAAGAAGAGGAGGAAGAACACATGGAGGAAGATGATAAAGTCCGATGCATCGAAGAAGTATGTTTCAATCGAGATGGAAATCTCATCGAACAAAAGGGGAACTTTTGCCTTCATTACCCTCATTGTCCTATTCAAAAATCCCCGATCATTAGGAAATCACGTTAGGATGGTACTTTTCTTCGTTAATTTGATTGTATGGTGTGTATATTTAATTTAATTTAACATTTTTTCTACATACTTATATGTACATTTTAAGATGTGATTGGATTATGGTGTGGTATTTAATGAATATATAGATCGGTTTGAAAGTCAATAGGCTAAGGGAGCCTTGCCCTTTTATTGCTTCATTATCATTACAATAGTATTACATTGCAACTTACATCTGCTCAAATCATGCAAAGAATACATGTAAAATAACCATACAAGGAAGATATTATATGGATTATCCACTTGACTTGCTTAAAGCCCATGCTTGTACTTCAGTGCCCATGCTACTGCATCTATACATTAGAGCCATGTCATAAGTCAGTACCCAAAATATGATGACAATCAATTTGAGGTATAGCAAACAGAGGATCAGGAAGCCAATGTCAATCAGTTCATTTATAAATTTTGCTAATGATCCTTGAAAATAATTCACTGACTGAATTATATTTATTAGAGAAGATTCTCCCATTCCTTTCCTTCCAAATTTCATAAACAAAAATTTTAAGAAATGACATCAATTCTTTAGCTCTGGAATTCCTCCATCTAGTAGCTTTGTAAATATTGAACCATTCTTCTTTGGATTTCTTATTAGGAGAATGAAAATTACCAGATATCAACAATTTGTTCCAAATGTCACCTGTAAAGGCACAGCTAAAAAATAGATGAGTATTGTTTTCCATCTGATCATTGCAAAGAACACAGGTGCTGTTATCAATCAATCCATACATTTCAAGTTTATCCTTTGTCATTAAAGCATTGGCCATTACTTTCCATAGCATGAAGTTTTCTTTAGTTGGCTTATCATTGCTCCAAATTCTATTATTCCAAGCCAATTTCTCACTACATTCATTATCCAGAAGCAGGTTATATATTAATTTTATTGAGTGATTCTTTCTCTGCTTTGACCAAAATATAGCAATATCACTTTCCGGGATTCTAATTTTAACAATTTCATTCCAAATCTTCCTAACCTCCATAGAACAACTGAAAGGTAGCACAACTTCATTTTCCTGTATAAAATTTGATGCTTTGACCTGAAGAGGAATGCCAGTGGTCATAAAGCTAGAGTGATTCATACATTTCTTTAAAATTAAACCAGGTTTAGCCCAAGGATCAGTCCAAAAATAACAATTTGAATTCTTCTTTGGATTGATCTGTATCATTGATAGAAATTTCTCCCTCAACTTTAATATATTCCTCCAACTCCAGCTAGCATTTTGTTGAATTTGCATATCCCAAAAATTATTCTTCTTGATCAAATTTCTATTAATCCAAATTGTCCATAAATCATCATTTTTACTCAGAATTTTGTCAAAGTATTTTGATATAGCAGCTTGATTCCAAAGATGTAAATTGATAATACCCAATCCTCTATTAGATTTTGGCAGAGTTATCTTTTTGAATGAAATGGGAATTATTTTCTTGGAAAAAGGATCTCCATGCCAAAGAAATCTGCACAGTGCACTATTAATCATGGAAATTAATTTAACAGGTAATATGTAATGCCTCATCCAATAAGTTGTCATGGCAGTTGCAATGGATTGGATTATAACAAGTCTTCCAGCTTGAGATAACTTTGAGCTAGGCCATGAAGAAAGCTTTTCAGTGATTTTCTCATATAAAGGTAAACAGTTAACTTTTGATAGTCTAGATGTTATAAGTGGTAATCCTAAGTAAGATGCAGAAGAAGGCATGATATTTAAACCAGAAAATTTAATCAAATCCCATTTGATATTCTCTTCAACTCCAGCTATAAGAATATTAGACTTACTGATGTTAATTTGTAAACCAGTGATTTTCCAAAATTTATCAAGCACCTCCAATACTGTCTGAATATTAGCAATAGTAGGCTTTGTAAATAATACCAAATCATCCGCAAAAAGTAAGTGTGTAATCATAGGATCTTTACATTTTGGATGTAATTTCAACGATTTATTATCAACCTTCTCTTTAATTAGAACATTTAAAATCTCCATTGCTATGATAAACAAATAAGGCGAGATTGGATCTCCTTGCCTAATCCCCTGAGTACCCTTGAAAAATCCATTTAAGCAACCATTTCTGGAAAGAGAATAATAAGGTGTAGATATACATGTATAAATCCATGCCAGCAGAGGTTTAGGAAAATTCATTCTTGCCATGATTGCAATAATAGAGCTCCATGATATAGTATCAAAGGCTTTCCTAATATCTAACTTCAACATGCACCTAGGAGAAATATTAGAAGTTCCATATGACCTTAGTAACTCTTGGGTTAGAAGGATGTTATCACTGATATTCCTATTGGGGAGAAAAGCCACTTGGTTTTTAGATATTATTGAAGGGAGAACTGCTTGCATTCTAGAAGCTATAATTTTTGAGATTATCTTGTAAACAACATTACAACAAGATATTGGTCTAAAATCTGAAACATATGATGGATTTTCAATTTTGGGGACTAATGTAATTGCAGTAGAATTTACTCCTTTAGGAAGCTTATTAGAACTGAAAAAGTATTTTACTGCTCCTATAACATCAAATCTTATTGTCTTCCAGCAATATTGGAAAAATAGGTATTAAATCCATCAGGACCTCCGCAACTTTCCTTATTTAAACTGAAGACAGCTATCTCAATCTCTTCATTAGTAATCTCCTCAATAAGACTATTAGCTTGAGTTACTGATAAATGAGGAGTTTGAAGTTGAAATAATGGACTCACATCAGCAACAAAAGGCTTAGGATCAGCAAGAATGGAAGCAAAGTAATCCACAAAAGCAATATTAATATTCTCTTCATTTTCATGCTTAAAACCTTTATTATCATAAATACAATTAATTCTCTCCTTTGAATGTTTGAACTTGATAGAATTATGAAAGAACTTTGTATTCCTATCTCCAAATTTATCATATTTAGCATGAAGTAACTCTTTAGATATTGAAATCTCATATTCTAAAATATCTTGCAATGACTTAGATAATTCAACTTCCTCCATAGCAGCTATAGAGTTCAAAGGATCAGAAAGAAGAGTTTTTTGTACCTCTGAAAGCCTTTTCCTCAAATCAGAGGATATATCAGCACCAGATCCAAAATTATTCCTAGCCCAGACCTTCAATTTGCTCTTTAATTTGAAAAGTTTAGTCTTAAGAACATACATAGGATTGCTAAACACTTCTTCTTGCCAAACCTGTAAAACTAAATCCTAAAAAGAAAAATGATTAGTCCAAAATTTAAAAAAATTAAAAGAGGTAAACTTAGCCTTTGCGACCTCTCCCCAAGATAAGATGATAGGACTATGATCAGAAATTGAAGGAAGAAGAATATTACAGAACAGAGAAGGCCAAATTGAAATAGCTGAAATATTTTGAAAGGCATGATCAAGTTTGCAAAAAGTTCTAGGTCCATCTTTACTTTTGTTGTTCCAAGTGAAAAAAGGGCCAATGGATTGAATGGGAGATAGAAAGGCATGCAATAACATTTGATAGAGAGGAGCAATATCTCTGGGAGAAAGAGGAGTACCACCTGATTTATGGGAAGACAAGTACATACAATTGAAATCTCCTAAAACAAGCCAAGGTACTGAAGAAATTTTAAGATTAGGCAGTTGATTAAGAAGCATTTTCCTTCTATCACTACAGTTCTGGGCATAGACAAAAGTAAGAAGAAAAGAAGAATTGGTTTCAACAAAAATAGCTTCATAATGCAAGAATTGGTCTGATTCTTCCAATTTTTTAAGCTGATAATAATTTAGATTCCACATCACCATTAGTCTACCATAGGGAGCACTTGAAAGGTTATCATCATGCTGCCAATTAGGAGCAATAAACATACAAGCTCTTCTAGTTAAATCAGCATTCAACTTGGTTTCACTAACACACATAATATGAATGTTTTCTTCTTTAATCAATTTCTTAACTTCTTTTTGCTTTGAGAGCAAGTGCCCTCCTTTGATATTCCAGTAAGCCATATTTTTCATCATCATCAAGAAGTGGGAATGATTAACTTATTGGGATGCCTTCGGGTATGTCTTGAAACATTACCTATAGAATCAAAATCTATGCTGTCTGTTTTAGGTTGAATTTCCTCAATACAACTATCAATATCATTGTTCTTATCCACAACATCCTGAGACATTTTATTACTCTTTGCTTTCCTCCCCTTTTCATTGTCAAGCTCTGTGTAGAAGAAGGATCAATATTAAAGTTATAAGTGCAGGGATCCTTCAAAGATGGTTTAGGAATCAAAGAAACATTAACAGAAGTTGAAGGAATGGAATTGTCTTTAGTACAGGAAGAATTCAAAGTAGGAAGAGTAGAATGTGAAAAAGGAGGAGGCAATATAATATTATCAGGAGGAGACAAGTGTGAGTAAGGGGAGATGAAATGGTTTTAAATTGAGGAAGAAACATCCACAGTCTTATTATCAAAATTGTTATTATCACCTCCACTCAAATCAGCTAGAATTGAGAATTTATTTGAAGTAGCCACCTCTTTAGATTTTACACCTGCCTCTATAATTCCTGTTGAATTATTTACCTCATCAGCTTGATTCTTGTCCACTTTCTTTACATTTTCTGTGTTATGCAAATCCCCAGCATGTACACCAATTTCATTTCCAAAAACAGCTTCATTAATCATTGACTTGTTCTTAATACTATCTACTGGAATAGTATCCTTTTTCTTCCAAACCTTATTCTTTTTTTTTTAGTAACAAAATTGTTCATTTCCAACTCTCTTGAATGTTTAACTTGTAAGGAAATATTCTTCAACAAATTACCATTATTAGTCTCCCTAACAAGCTTATTACCATTATTAGTCTCCCTAGCATACTTATCATCTTCAGAGAATTTATACCTAAGACCTTCATCTTCATAATCCTCAAAACAATTTCCCAAAGAATCTTCCATACAATTTTCTGAATTGTGTCCAAAAACTTTGCAAAATTCACAAATACTAGGAAGCCAATTATATTCAATTCTTACTTTATAACTACCTTCACCCAAACCATCAATTTCAATAAAATCAGGCAGCTTCTGATTTGGTTCAATTTCTATTAAAGACTTTGCATATTTAAATCTTTTCAACTTTTCCGTACTCTCATCAAAACAGATCAATCTACCAATATGACATGCTAACCAGTTAATACCCGTAAGAGTCCATGCAACTGTAGGGATTTTAAAAAATTGAACCCAAATTGGAACTTTCCTAATACTTGCTCGCACACAACCAATTGAAGGATTCCATATAGAAATACTGAACATTTTTCCTTTTATAAAAATGGGATCAGATTGAAGAATATTCAGTTTATCTTGCTCATTCGAAAATTTGAAGAAAAAATTCTCATTGTCAGATTTTATGTCAACCTCACCTTTTAGCTTCCAATATCTTTTGAGATGATTCGTAACTATTAGATAAGAAAGTGTTCCATCCAGGAAGAATCCAACCAAATGATCGCTCCAATATTTGATACCTTCTTTTTTAACATCTTCTGGCAATTGTTTAGGTTTACCATCTCTAATAATATTGAACTCTCTAGGAACATAAACTCCAGCATTCTTAGGCTTTTTCTTGAAAAGAGAAGACCATTTTGGAGCAAAATCCTTATTATGCTGATTTGATTCGTTACAAGAAATCGCAACCCCAACACTCGAAGAATCAACAGCCAAGCCATTAGGTGGATTAATCCGATCAGAAAGATCAGAAACAAACAAATTCTCATCAACAACTCTAAGATCCCCTATCTCAGAAGCGGGACTAGAGGGAAAAGAAAAAGATGGAGGAAAAGAAGAAGAGGACAGAGGAATCGGGGGAGAATGAGGAAGAGAAGAAATGTTTTGAGGAGACTGGATCGAGGAAGAAGGAGGAGGGATCGGATGAGGAAAAGACGAGGAAGAAAGATGAAAACTAGATGAACAAGAAAGCAGAGGAGTAGGTGGTGGCGGAGGAGGAGGCATAGGAGGAGAAGGAGGAGGAGAGGGAGAACGGAACAAGGGAGGAGGGGAGAGGGAACCGCCATTTTCTTGATTTCGAAAAATGTTTTAAATAGATCGGTTTGGTTACTATTAATGATTTCTGTTATCACTTATCATTTCTTATATATCATTCTTATCATTATTTCCATTTCATGATTATCTCATTTTAAATATCACTTATTATTGTTATATATATCATTCTCATCATATTATATGTCATTAGTCTATAATATATTGTTTAGGGGGGGAGGTTAGAATTTGAGTAAGAGTTAGTGTTAGAATTATAGTTTTAGGTGGTTATTTTTGTTGATGACAAATGGGGAGAAATATATAAAATCTCGACATAGATTAAGGGGGTTTTGTAACCCAAAGGGAGTTATATTATAATTTATATACAAAGTTGTCATCATCAAAAAGGAGGAGATGGTTAGTACCTTAGGTTTTCACGATAAACTATAGGACAATATATAAAATATAGATACTAATGTTTTATCAAGATATATGTATAGTGTAGGATATTACACAAGTGTTGATTAAGAAGACTGTACAGTATTAAGAGTAGATTCAAGGTGAGATATTAAGAGTAGATTTAAGATGATGATAATTGAAACTCATGAGTATTGAAGAGTTCAAGTTTTCAAGATATTCCAGATAAGTTATAGAGTCATGAAATTTTTGTTAAAAACCTGATAGCACTTTCTTGATCACTCTCTCTATTTCAAATAATTTTTAAATATTTTTCAAATATCTTGGTATTCAAAATAATCTTTTCAAACATCTATTCAAAATATTTCTTAAAATAATTTCTTAAACTTTTACATCTATAAAGATATTATATTAAGTTTTTAAGTATTTTTTAATCTATTAGATTTTTGGTATTTTAGCTTATATCTTCCTTATGTTTATTTTTGATATTTATATTTTGATTTTAGATATTTACTTATATTTCACAACTATACTATTATTAAAATTTATATTGAATACTCTTATTAGATCTTTCAAAATTATTTTGTAAAGTTTTATTAAGTTTTATTTTGAGTAAAATGTGTATAAACTATATTTAAATGATTCTGTATCAAATCATTTTATAAAGCAACGGATTTCAAAAATAATATTTTTAAAGTGTTTTCCAATTTCGTGAAGAGTATATCGACACTCTATCCATATATGTCGACATAGTGGCCGTAATTTTCAAAATTCAAATTTGAATGGTAGTGTCTTTCCGTCGTATTTCTTCGCAAATGGACTTGACCATTGTTTCCCTATGTATACCAGACTTCCAAACGAATTTTAAATCATCATTTTATTATTCATCTCACCTCCTTCCACTCTCTCATTTTCTAAATTAAAATATACCCAAACTCTACCAAAATTCAACCAGAATAAAATTAAATCATCACTTGTTTGATTCTCCTTCATCTACTCTCTGATTTCTCTCATCGCTCCCATTCAAACCAAGATCAAAGAGTTATTCAAGAGTTATAGGTTCAATTGTAATCAAGATCGAAAATCCAAGTCTGTAAAACTCTATCATATCATACTTCTATAATTGTGGCTGTGATTGTAGCACCAAAAATAAATTGGGTGTGCTTAACAGCCCGTAAATCTAGTGGGTGTGCTTGTAGCTCGGAAATCAAGTGACTCTACCCAGAGGTCGGGATTAT
The DNA here is from genome assembly GCA_030737815.1 of Allium fistulosum. Taxonomy (NCBI): domain Eukaryota; kingdom Viridiplantae; phylum Streptophyta; class Magnoliopsida; order Asparagales; family Amaryllidaceae; genus Allium; species Allium fistulosum. The sequence continues at coordinate 496,715,190 of CM060902.1, read as the reverse complement.
GGAGGGTGTGTCTCGGAGCCTTGAAATCGAGATTATATTTGCATTTACTAGTTGAAAAGAAATTCAAACAAGGAATTGTGCGGAACTGGATTTAGGGTAACTCTGAACCAGTATAAAATCCTGGTGTGTTCTTTCCATTTTACGTTTACTGCATTTACTTTTATATGTACTTTGATTCTAAGATTGTTTATGTGATTATTAATTACATCATTCTAAGTAGAATCTTAAATAATTTGACAAATATTCATATAGTCAATTTAACATTATTCACCCCCTCTAGTGTTAGCCTTAAGATCCCTATTCCGCTAACTCACAAGAACGACGTTCTGGTGACTGGTAAATTATACATTTTACACATGACACTAGTTTATGTCGATTGTCTTCCATCACATGTTATGTCATTTTATATTACTAGGTCATCTCGACTTCATGTACGTGTACGATATGCCCCCACACACCCAAGGTAAACCATAAAAACAAACATATATATATATATAAGTACTTAAGTACTGCAGTCCCTCTTTGGACCTGGATACTTACCCCGCTAGTATCCCTAACTCATCATCCACAAGGATCCATTATCATTGCAGTATCATGTCCTTGTCCTCGTGCATACCTAGAAACTCTCGTAGTACCTAATAACAGCATTACCAAAGTTTAGCCGTGTTCTATCTTGCCTTGGGGATATACTATTTGTCTATTTCCTATTGTGGACTCAACTCCATGGACTATAGAGGACTCACCTTCTCGGACTATAGAGGACTCACCTCCTTGGACTTGTAAGAGGTGTAGCCCGTTTAGTTGTAACCCTTGTCTTTCCCACCGACCACTCAGGACCAATGACGTTCTCGACCTATGTATACCTCCTCCACCCTAATATAGTACCAACACGTTGAAATAGCACCGACCCTTGCTTAAATCCCATTTAGATTACCTAGAAATTAAGGCAATACCCATACTAAAAAGTTGAAGTAGACCATAATGGGGTATTCCTTCACCTATAAGCAAGCGTATATGATTCCACGGGTCCTATAGTTGGATATGTCCTACATTAGTATAATGTATACATAACCGTTGGTAGCCCGCTGCGGTGCATGGGCTTTTGTTATGTAATACTACTGATACCACATTCCAACCAATTCTAATGACTATGTCATTCTTATCCATCTAAGTTATTTACTGACTTTAATAATCCTCACCCGTCCTAAACGCATACTTGAGGCTACATATATATACGTATGTGTGTGTACATACATACATACATACACACATACTGTAACAACCCCCATATTTTACGATTGTATATTTAAATGTTTTATTTAAATATAGCATCGTTAATCGGATTAAAGCCCAAAAAGCTACTTTTTGTAAACAGTCGAATTGGGACTCGAGACCACTTCCATTGAGTCCAAAATGGCGTTTACAACTTTTTTGAGTATAAACATCGATATGTTTAGAGTTGAGTAGAATCTTGCTATTTTCTATTTTGGGCTTTGGGTTTGGGTTTCAGCCCATTAACCCAACTGAATACCCTAACTCCACTAAACTCCCTTCATTCATTCTCATTTCCTAATACATTCAAGCTTTAAGTAAAAATGGGGAGAGGAATGGGAAATTAGAAATTCAAAACCCTAGTTTGATTTGTAAACTCAAGTTCTTGCTCCAAAATCAAAGAGAAACTTAGGTAAGCATCCTCTTCATCTTCTCCATCTCTATCTCTCTTCAATTTCAGAATTTCCTATAACCTAACTTAGGAAATATTCTTCTTTTGAGCTTAGATTGAAGATTCTAGAGGTACATTGAAGAGGAATTGATCTTTCCTTTGTTTTCAAGCTTCTCACTTGTGTTTTGAGTTTTAAAGGTGAGTTCTTTAACTCACATCTACATCTGAAAGGGTTTCAGACTTCTGGATTGCCGAACCAAACGTCTGGAAGGTTTTTCTGGAATTTCCAGAACCTAAATCCAGACGTCTGGATTGACCCCCAGACGTCTGGAACTGGGTATTTTTGCCTGTTTAGGCTTTTCATGATTCAATTTTCATTGTTTATCGGTTTTAGTTGCTCCGATTAGTTGTTATCACTTTTATCGACCTTGATGACTTCTTTTTCGGGATTTTTGGAAATATCCATTTTGATGGATTTGGTATCGATTTCTTTGGATTTAATTCACGTCTTCGTATGTGAATTTTTGGTGATTGATTGTTTCTACAATCATTTCTGTGGTTTGTCACTTTAAAATGCAAAGGTTTCTATACTAGTAGTAAATACTCAAACTCTTTCATCAAAACAATTTCAACACTACTTTTAAATACACAGCTCGTTTTTAAAACCGTTTTCCAATCTATTAGTATATACAAACCTTTACCTCATTCGTTCGAGAAATCCAATTAAACGGCTTAGCAAAACAAGTGGTATGAAACGCTTGCGTTTACTTTGTCGGTTAATTCTTAGACTTGTTCGATTGAAACTCTTATGACAATTTTCGAGTGGAAATCTACAATTTGTTCGTAAATATTTAAGTTAAGCCAGTGGTTATGGGACATGAAGCTAAACTCTTATATTTACTTGCTTAGTGTGATTCACACTTCTTATTGATCAATGGTGATCATTTTGTGGTTTAGACTAGCAATGTGTGATGTCTCTTTGTCCACATGGGGGACTGTACCTGGTTTTATTGAGCTTCGTCTCATTTCTTTTATGGGCTAGCGACCCACGTTCTTTTTCAATACCACTAAGCAGTTCAAGGGCTCGGTTTAGATATGGAACTGGCCCACCTCCTTTCGCCTGAAACTCCTTCTGCACTTGACATACCACCAGTTGGGAATCACAGAAGATATGCAAAGCTTTTACTCCTAGTTCCTTGGAAATCTTGAATACTGCAATCAAGGCATCGTATTCTGCTTCGTTGTTTGTTACGGGAAAGTTGAGTTTCAAGGCATAACAGATCGAGTGTTCCTCAGGAGTCACTAGCACGACTCCGACACCAAAACAACATTCATTAGATGCACCATCCATGTACATTTTTCACCTAGCATTATGTTCTCCACTGCACTCTGAAGTGTCATCTCGTGTAGTGTATTCATCAATGAAATCCGCCAAAGCTTGACCCTGGATAGCTCTATGAGGGTGATAGATAATGACGTATTAGCTCAATTCAATGTTCCATTTCAACAGCCTTCCAGAGGTCTCCGATCATTGCAAGACTTGTCCCAAAGGCTGGTCGGTCAAAATCTTAATCGAATGAGCCTGAAAGTAGGGGTGGACCTTCCTTAAAGTGATAAACAGGTAGTATGTGAGCTTTTCTAACTTTGGATAGTTTCTTTCTACTCCTATCAACCGCTTACTGATGTGGTACACTGGTCGCTGGATTCGAGATTCTTTACATATGAGTGGAGCACTCAAAACGTGCACCAACACTACCAAATAAATAAACAAGTCCTCATCATCTAGCGGTTTCAAAAGAAAGGGTGGTCTCTTTAAGTGATCCACCAGAGTTTGGAATGTGTCTATACATTCTTGCGTCCAAGCAAAATTCCTTTTCCCTTTCTTGATCTCATTGAAGAAAGATATGCATTTGTCAATGGCTTTGCAGATGAACGATTCAAGGCGGCGACCTTCCCATTTAAGCTTTGGACGTCTTTGATCGTCTTAGGGGCTTGGATGTTCCTCGGTGCTTTGATCTTCTCCGGATTAGCTATGATCCCGTGGGATTTACCTATTGCATTCCCTAATGCAACACCAAATGAGCATTTCAAGGGATTGAACTTCATCCCATATTTCTGAAGAACCCTGAACATCTCGGCGAAGTCATCAACGTGATTTGCCGATCGCCATGACTTCACGAGCATATCGTCCATGTATACCTCCATCAAGCACCAGATCTTGTCTTTAAACATCATGTTCATCGGTCGTTTAAGTCGCTATGGCGTTTTTTAATCCGAACGACATAATAAGATAGTAGTACAGTCCCAGATCAGTTATGAAGCCGGTGTGCTCTTGGTTTGGTACATGCATTGGGATCTAATTATATCCTGAGTATGCATCCATGAATGATTACATCTACTGTCCAGCCATTGAATCCACCTACTGATCTATTCTTGGAAATAGGAAGCTGTCCTTTTGGCGCGCCTTATTCAAGAAAAATAGTCAATGCATTCCTTTGCTTCTGTTTGACTTTTTCAATAGAACTGGGTTCGATATCCATTCTAGGTATAGAGCATCGTGGATGAAGCCATTATCCATCAACTTCTCCACTTCTTTTTTAATTGCAGCGGTTCTCTCTGGACATAGGCTACGACATTTCTGTTTTACAGGAATTGTAACGACCCTGATTTTTCATCGTTTGATTTTGAATATTTAAATGGTTTAAATATTGGATTTGAAATTTTAATTTAGTTAGTAAGATTATAAAACTGGAACTTCAAGCAATTCATCAATTTTTGAAATCGTCGATTTTAATCGACGTGTTAAAATAGCGATCCGGGGCACAGTCTCAGAATTCGATGAAACCAGTTCTGTTGGATCCGTAATAGTGTATTATTATTGGATTTCAAATTTCATATCATTTGGATTTACCATTTGGTTGTACGGGTTAGAAACGCGTTGAAATTAATATCGAAAATTTAATTTAATAGTTGGGTTCAAAAAGCTATCTTCTCCATACGATCGAATTAGGACTCGGAACTTGTTCCATTGCATTCCAAATAGGGGTATAACATTAGGAACATCAGGCGGCATGCCTCGAAAGGAGATCAGAATTTTGAGGTTCTAAAACATGATATTTTATAATTAAAAAAAATTATAAATTTTTTAAGTCAAAACCTATCTTCTTTCCAGCCGACCAATGCCTTATCCTACAGCTTTCTACTCGATTAAATCGCACATATCTTTCCTTATCTTCTTTTAGAAGATCGAAATCGAGTAGGTAAAAAAATGCTGATTTTAATTTCATATATAGTGATATGTGATTTATGTGAATAATCTGATATAGATTATGTGGTGATTTGAATTATTGGATGCTATAGCAGCACTGGACTAAATTTTGGTATTTTAAATACCATAAATATTATTTTTGAATTTGAAGGAACTAAAAGGAGATTTTAAATATAAAAATATTTATATCGAAATTTGGATTAATTTAAAAGAATTTGATTTGGATAAAACAATGATTTGTTTGTGGGGTTGTACTTAACTATTCATAAAATGTTTTAGAGATTTTAAAATAATTTATATAGAGGATTATTAAACGATTGATTTTTAAATGATAGTTCTGGAAAATATGAAAGGGAGTTTGAAATCGATATTTTAATAGAATTGTGAAATATATGGAATTTATTAAGGAATGGATTTATAAAATGAGATTTTATAAATGAGATTAGTTTTTATAAATAAGTGAAACTCAAAGGAGTTTATAAATTTATAAACGATGTTTATAAATAAGGGAAAATGATTATCAGTAGATGAATTGAAAATATAAATTCACGGTGGGAATTTATAATAGGATATGGAAATCAGTTTAGAAAGAAATAGTGAATTATATTTTGGAATTTGGAAATAGTTGTGAAATTGGGATTGAAAATCAATTTAAATCGAGAGAGATTTATAAATAAAAAATGGTTATGTTGAATTTTAAAAATAAATTTTATCGAGAAGTTAAATTTTGGTTTTAAAAGGAGATTTAATTTCCTAAAACTATGGAATTTAAAAACTATTATAGAATTGAAATATTTGGAAAAGTTGGATATTTAAATATTCAATATTAGTTGAAATTTTAATTTTTATAATAAGCTTTGTGAATCAATTATTATTACTAATAAATGTTTAAAAATTATTTATCGCCGTTTATTTAAGGTGTTTGATATTTTAAATAATTACTTAAACGTACTTTGAAAGTAATTTATTATTCTTTAAAAGTACCTATTATATTTAAGGGGAATTAATTTAAAGGACAAAAATTTGTATATTTTTAGCCTCAAGGACACGACCTCAATATTTTAACCACAAGGACAAACATTCTTCTAAAAATTATTCATAAGGACAAACATTCTTCCAAAATTATTCATAAGGACAAACATTCTTCCAAAATTGCTATCGAACTAAAAACTGATACCTAAAAACTGCTACCGATAAATACAAACTGATACCTAAAACCTGCTATCAATAACTAAAAACTGATACCTAAAGAAAGTTGTCCTTCAGGCTAAAATACTGAAGGTTTGTCCTTGGGGTTAAAATGCTGAGAAATTTTGTCCTTGACAATAATTTCCTGTTATATATATATATAGAGAGAGTTTGGAAATGATTGAAATTTGTTTATAAAATTCTCTCAAGATTTGTAAACTGAGTTTTGTTTAAAGAGTGAGATTTTATAAGAGAATCTTATAATTGGATTCTAGAAATTTAAGGAATTTCCTAAATGTTGGAATACAGAAACTTCAAAATTGAATTTGAATTCATAAAAGAAGTTATAAGTGTTAGATGAGATTATAAATAAGTATAATCAGGGTTATGGGAAATTGTAAAGAGAATTGGAAATTGATTCCGGAAAGTTATAAAATGAGCTAAAATGGGTTGAGAATTTGCAAATGAATTGGTAATGTTATAAATGAAGAATAAAAAGAGGAATCTCCTATGTTCAGAATATACTTACATTCGAGCTAAGTTAGAGAATATTTCTTGAGTATGGGTACTGTAAATGCTTTTTAAAAATTTACTTGTAATTATATTTCCAAGTATTAGATTGAAAAGTTTGGAAATATTTTAGCTACGGAATGATTTATATAGAAATATTTTTTTAAGAAATGGGTTATAAATCGAATTTGGAAATATTTCACTAAGTGTTGAAATAAGATATAATTTGGAATTTCCTTGTTATGGAAATAAATATTTGAGTTTGTTTCAAATACTGAAATATTGAAAGAGATTTGAATATATATCTTTGTAAAGATATTTTTAAATAAATGTTTTGAAAGATTTATAAATGGACATAGTGACTGCTTATGGATGTTATTTGATAGTTAAATAACCGACTATCAAATTTGGCCAAATTCGTTGATCGTTTCGAAGAGACCGGGATCAGATTTGATTATCCGAAAACCACTTCGATCTAATTTATGCGTTACGAATTGTGATATCTCGAAGATAATGAAGATGGTGATTTTTGAAGAGATTGGTTTGTCCAGACCCAGGACAACTTGTATGGATGAATGCTATCATTGCATCGTTGCTTGGAAGGCAGTGTTAGCATTCCAAGTATGAATGCTATTCTTAAGGTAAAACGTAGCCTCAAGCCTCATCAACTAGGAATGACTAAAACATGGGAGATCAGCAGGGCTAAGTGGGTCGCACCCAAGTAGGGTATGTTATCACCTTTCTAGATACCCTTGGAAGAATTATATTAAATTTATGGATATGGTTGTGCATGGAAAAGAGAGAGCTCGATAAGGGTGGGAACACCCAGGGTGATAACATATTCAGTACTATCCAGTAAGGGATAGACCGGTCCTGTGTTGGCAGGAATCGTTAGGTACGATCTCGATACATTTTTCTAGAGGTGTACTATGACGGACGGTACCCCAGTAGCCCAGTCATTGTATGGAATTCAATATCCACTACGAGCCTGTACGGTTTTGATTGTATACCAAATATTGTTGAAACGTGAGATGCAAGCATTTCAGCTATTTTCTAATTTACTTTCTATAGACACTATTATAATATCAGATGATTTTGATATAAAATGTTTTGGTTATTGTAAGGTAAAAACCCATCGTGTTTATGTGTGGCGTGGTCTTACGAGATACCTTTGTTTTTCAGAGGATTTTGAAAATAGTAATAATTCAAATTGAGTGTGTTTTCTCACGCTGGTTTTCCAGACTGACTCGAATGTTATTTTATTATAATGCTCAAGTTAGGCTGAGTATTATAGATTCAGTTAGGATGCTTTGGAGCTCATGAGATGAGCTGGAGAATTTCAGGCGTATTACACGTACTTGGTTATTCCGCTGTGTGTGTTATGTATAAGATGACAAGTTATAATAACTGTCCATATTGATGTATTGATTGTTGCACTCTGATGATTGTATATATATATTAACAGCTATAGATTTAATTTATATAAAAATCTGTTATTATATATATTATATTTTGTTCCGCTGCGATTGTGAGATTTTGTGTTGTTGCTTATGTTTCTTCTTCTATCTTTTTCTTATTCACCCCTAATGATCTGGTATTTCCGGCACTTGACTGCTCAGTATGCTATACGGTGAACGTATTGATGTCGATTCCGAGCGTTGAAAATCCGGTTCGTTACAGGAATGCACTTCGGATTTATATTCAATGCATGGCTTCCTATCTCCGGCAATATTCCACACATGTTCGAGTGTGTCCAAGCGAACACATCTAAGTTCTTTTGGAGAAAAGCAGCTAATTTTTTAGTCATCCTCACACCGAGCTACAATTCGACCTTCAAGGCCCGTGTAGGATCGTCGTGGCAGATCGAGATGTTGATCATTGTCTCTGTTGGAGCCCCATTCCGTCCCACAGCTCTTTCCCCGGATCCATATCCTTATGGAACCGACTGTTGCTAAGCCAAGGCTTAGGTGGTAGTTGTTATGCATCCAAAACCTTGATGCAGAGAGTCCTCTCTACACCTTTTTCTTTCTCTCTCCTCCTCGCCTCTTTTAATTCGATGGTGTGGCACTTGCAGCCAAGCCCCTGATCCCTTTGAACTATCCCCACACCGTTCTTGGTCGGGAATTTCATCATTAAACACCAAGGAGCGATGGCCGCTTAGAATTTAGCAAGGGCCAGTTGACCTAAAAAAGAATTATAGCAGAGTAAATATCCAACACAATGAAAGGCACAACTCGCACTCCCTTATAATTGCCCTCTCCAAGAACCACCGATAGACCAACTCATCCCACTGGCTTCGTAGTCATCTCGTTGAATCCCTAGATCCGAGTTTTACATGGCTTTAAGTTCTTTGCCTCCAGAAGCATCTGGTTGTAGGCATTTTTAATTAGAATGTTGATTGAACTTCCACAGTCAACCAAAACCTTTTTCACTACGACAGGTCCGATCACCTATGAAATAACTAGCATATCAATAGTCGGGGCCTCTACCCTATCAACATCTCTATTATGGAAAAATATCATCTGTCACCCTCCTGAGCTGCTTTACCCAAGTACCTTCTTCGATAGCATAACAACTCTCATTCACCACATGTTTTAAAGCACCAACATATCGCTCCATCTCGTTCCAATTCTTCTCAACCGGATGCAGTCAATCGATTATAGTATTTATCACAAGACATTTCTCAAGCCGCCTAGGTTCATCAGCATTGGGCCCAGCTTTCCCCCGTTGTGATGTCGACCCATGGGGTTTAGAGTTTTCTTGACCGCCATCTTGTAGGGCTTTCACAAACTGCTGCAATTTCTTTTTATGAATCAGTTCCTTGATCACATCACATAAATGTCTGCATTCATTAGTGTTATGACCATGTGTCTTATGAAACCTGCAAAACTTGACATATTTTTTCTTCTTCTCTGTCAACTCCCTCGTAGTCGGCTTCTTATACTGCTTATTACCTTGAGTTTCTAAATAGATATTCTCTATTGAGTTATTCAACTCGGTATAGCTATCATATTTAGGGATCCTGAGACAATTCCTATTTTCTGGCTTTCACTTCTTGGCCCCATTATCGTTATGCTTTTGACCATCATTTTTTCACCTACATTTATATCTACATTCCAAAAACTCCCACCGGACTGTTTTACCACAATATTGCTCTATCTCGCTTCGGCTGAATACTCGGTATCATCTCTTCAGAGACAAGTATGTGCCTCTTCCAAGTGTAAGAACTGATTGGCCTTTCTGTAAAAGGTATCCATTATCGACGATGGTTTCATTTCCAACCATCTCCCCAAATTAGTATCGGGATGAATTCCCCTGATCAGCGCCATCAATACAGTGTCCTCCTAAGCACTGCTTACTTCCTCCATTGAGCATGAAATCTATGCAAAAGATTCTTCAAAGACTCTTCCGCTCCCTGGAAGAGGTTAGACAATGACATCACGTTTTTCGGACGGGTTATATGCATGCGGAATTGCTCTATTAACTTTCACCCCAGTTGATCAAAGGACAATATGGATCTCGGTGGCAGTTGAGTGAACCACATCATCGCTACCCCCTCCAAGAATATCGGGAAACAATGACATCTAATGGCATCAATAGCCCTGGTTAAACCCATATGCCAATCATACTTCATCAAATGTTGCCTCAGATCCGTCTTTCCATTATATGACGACATTGTTGGCATCATAAAACTGCATGGGTATTCCTCATGCAAGATATCTTTCGTGAATGGATTCTGGCTCGGGAAGGAACCCCACACTTCATTCATCCGATATTCACTCTCGGTTATCAATCTTCTGACCATTCAATCAAATCTGGTTTAGGTGGTTCTACTGAATGGCAGTGAACATAATATGCCCATAGTGTTTAGCCTGGCAAACACTCTCTTTTAGTCTCATGATACCTGGGTTCCCTTGACTCTAGAGGGACCGGTCATTCTGTTGCCCCTCGCACATAATCTCTCCACGATAAATCTACAGTACCCGCTTGTGTCCCAACATTCTGACCGTCGACGCACACCCAGAAGTCAAACAACATCATCACCCGGGAGTCAAGGACCTGGACCTAAGCTTGATGGTTCGGTACAAAACCCTCTTGATGGTTCGGTACCGAACCATAGGCCTTGGCCGTGGCTCGGTCCCGCCTTCTGTATCAACTTCTCGGTTTCCTTCCTTATCATCTTTTGCTTTATGTCCCTCTATGTTTCCTCCGACAATGATAAACTATCAGATTCCGAATCATAAGGCGCTCTATCTCTCCTGCTCCTCCTATAACTGTTGGTTAGTTGATTCAACAAGTCCAAGCTATGCTTCATCTGCGCATTTACTCATTGTAACTTTCCTGGAGCTTGTCTTCCATCTATTTTATCATGCGTTCCATCTCAACTCTGGTGACCACATCAACTTGGTTTTGGAAATCCGTAGTGGTTGGCTGTGCAACCTCATCAACCTACTGAAGATCGATCTCCTCAACATCTTCGGCAGCATGCAAGGCAGTAGAACGGTCTCTTCTAGGGGCCACTGTAGAAGGCTCTCATATAGATTCTTCAAATTTTTAGTTAGAAATTCTTAAAAACAAAGGAAACTGGATCTATCTCTCGGATTTGGACAATCCAATAGTAGATGGTGGATCCAAACAGGTCTGAGAATTGGTTCCCAGTGAAAGCACAAAAAAGTTTGCATCAAAATTGGTACAAACACCCAATAGATTGTGTAGATAATAAAAGTGATGAAAAAGTAAATGAAAATGAGTAGAAAACTATGCTCAGGGTTTACAGTTGTTTGGCTAATCGTTGCCTACATCCACTTGAGATCTTATTGATAATATCTCTGTTTTACAACTTCTGTTCTTATCGTTCGGTACCACTCGATAGCCAATTACAAGAAATAAGTACAAAGTTGTTTGAAAAGCCAAAAGATCTCCCAAATGAAGCCCCCCAAGACCTATTTATAGTTGTAGGCGAAGAGCTCCAGCACATTAAGCCCCACCTTCTCCTCGTTCTCCTAGAAGTTGCTCAAGCGAAAACATGACCAGTTCAGCAACATGGATTGATCGATACCGATTTATGGCCATGGATCGGCGCCGATTCATAAAACTTGGTTATGGATCGCTCTAGACGCGTTGAGATGAATCAATATATCAATAGCTTGATGTTTCTCCACTTGTTTGCATGGCTATAATCTTGCTTCTTGACCAATTGGATGGATCGACAAAGGAGTAAAGTTGCTAGTTCCTCGTGTTTGAGCTATTGAATATCATGTGACATGCGAACGATCCAAGGAACTTGTATTGGGCTTTTGGCTTCAAGACTAGGTAGCAAGGGAAAAGTGGAGTGATTCGGGTGCACTTCTATCGATCGATACTGATACATAGGGATGGATCGATACCGATCCATCAGATAGTAGAATAAGGCTTTGGAACTTTTGTGTTGGCTTTACCTTTGTCTTGAGATCTTAGTGGTACTCTATTTTCTAGATTTTACAGTTGTCTCTCTAGCCTTCTACCTCGATAGCTTTCAAATTTTATCTGTCAAACCATTCTAGATATTTCATGGTCAAAAGGCTAGATAACAATATATATATATATATATATATATATTCATTTATGTATAAATATAAATATTTTTAAAACACATAAAAATGCACAAAAATTATGCTCGATCGGTCGCAACCAATGGTCGACCCCTGGCGGTCGACGGATTAAACTAGGCGGACAATTAATCATTGCGTATCGGTGCTTGAGTTCCACCGATTCAGGGGATCTTCTCCTCCTTCCTCTACTTTTTCTCATCCAACTCGATGTACACACAACATATTGAATCAAACCATAATCCAAACACATCATATACAAGAAATAGATTATTTTGATAGAGATTTGTTAGTGCGTTGCTCACTTAAAGCCTGCGACTTCATCTTCTCCCTACTTTACCATGCAGCACTCCAATTGCTAATCAAACCTTTCATTGCTTTATTTCCATAGGTACAGGATGGCGTTGAGAAACGTATATTTAAATTTAAGAATTTATGGTAATTTATTAAATTTGTTTTGAAATTTAGAAGGGGAGGGATAAAGGAGTTGCAGCATCAGGGATGCTCTAGATTTAAACATAAGATATATTTATAAAGAAGAGAGAGATATCAAACTCACGGTAGAGGAAGTTGGGCTTGGGATTCTTTTGCTTGGATTACATGGGTTTGGGCTTAGGTTAAGAAAATGTGTATATATTTATTTATTTTTATTATTCCATTTCTATTATAAACTGTTTTCTATTTAAAAAAATTACAATAAAATTTCGAATAAAATTATATTCACAACACCTGAATATTTGCTCAACTTCTGAAAATTTTATAGAATTTATTTTCCATATTTAGCTCATTTATATTTAAATACTTGATATTCACCTTTTAAACCCATTTATTAAATAATTTCAAAATTAATTTACTTCACAATCTTTTAAAACAAATAATTATTGTTAAAACCATATAATTTCATTACTTCTCGGATTGGCAGGATATTACCGTCGTTTCATAAAAGACTTTTCTAAAATTTTCGTGCCTCTTACTAGTTTGACAAAGAAGGGAGTTAAATACATTTGGTTGGAAAAATGTGAAGCTTCTTTTCATCAATTAAAAGAACTTTTTTCCGATGCTCCTATTCTTGTGATTCCTGAAGGAAACCAAGATTTTGTTGTTTATACCGATGCTAGTCGTATTGGTTTGGGAGCCGTTCTCATGCAAAAGGAACGTGTTATTGCTTATGCTTCTAGGCAATTAAAGCCTGCCGAGACTAGATATGCCACTTAAGATTTAGAGCTCGCGGCTATTGTTTTTGCTCTTCGAATTTGGAGCCATTATCTTTTGGGGGAGAAATTTGTTCTCTACATCGATCATAAATCTTTAAATTATTTATTTTCCCAAAAGGAACTTAATTTGCGTCAACAACGTTGGCTCGAGTTCCTTGCATCATATGACCTTGATATTCTTTATACTCCCAGAAAGGGAAATTGTGTTGCCGACGCCCTTAGCCGAAAGCAACAAGCGGTTGTTTCTATGATGATATCTGAATGGAACGATCTCGAGACTTTGTCTACTTGTGAGATTCTAGATCGTGTATCCGATTTATGTTCATCTCTTGTTTTATGTAGCCTTGAGGCTCATCCATCTCTTTTGGACCGCATTCTTGAAGCTCAAAAGCTAGATCCCGAGTTGGCTCTTCTTGGCCAAAATTTTAGGGATAAAATTGATATTGAAGGTATGAAAGACTTTGATATTGATTCTCATGGCGGAATTCAAAAATTTGGTAGACTTGTCGTGCCAAATATTAGTGATCTTTGCAAAGACATATTAGAAGATTCCCATCGTTCTAAATTCACCATTCATCCCAGTAGTAGTAAAATGTACGCGGATATGAAGCGACTTTATTATTGGGAGGGAATGAAATTTGATATCGCTAACTTTGTTAAGTGTTGCATGACTTGCCAACTCATTAAGGCCGAGCATCAAAGGCCCGGTGGGTTATTGCAACCTTTAGCCATCCCAATGTGGAAGTGGGATCATAATTCCATGGATTTTATTGATGGCCTTCCCCGTTCTCGTTCGGGTCATGATAGCTTTTGGGTGATTGTTGATAGACTTACTAAGTCCGCCCATTTTATTCCCGTTCAGTCTAATCGGACCGTTCCTCTTTTGGCCAAACTCTTTATTAAAGAAATTGTTAAATTGCATGGAGTTCCTACTTCTATTGTTAGTGATCATGATCCATTGTTTACTAGTGGATTTTGGAAGAGTCTTCAAAAAGCTTTGGGAACAAAGCTTAATTTTAGCACCGCTTATCATCCGCAGTCCGATGGACAAACCGAGCGTGTGAATCAAACTCTTGAAGATCTTCTTCGTGCTTGTGTTCTAGACTTTGGTGGAAGTTGGGAAGATCATATTTCACTAGTTGAATTTTCCTATAATAATAGCTTCCAATCTAGTATTGGTATGGCACCTTTCGAGGCAATCTATGGAAGGTCGTGCCGATCTCCGTCTTGTTGGCTTGAGGCCGGTGAGAAACTGGTTTTAGGTCCAGATCTTATTCTTGATTCAACAAAAAAGATTGATCTTATTCGCCATAGGATGAAAGAAGCCCAGAGTAGAGAAAAATCCTATGCCGATAACCGAAGAAGGAGATTAGAATTTTCTGTGGAAGATTTTGTGTTTATTCGTGTTTCACCTATGAAGGGTGTTGTGCGTTTCAGTCGATCGGGAAAATTAGCGCCTCGATATATTGGTCCATTTCCCATCACCGAACGTATTGGTTCCATGGCTTATCGCCTCTTATTACCGGCTCAATTTTCCGCTATTCATGACGTGTTTCACGTTTCTCAACTTCGGAAATGCCTTCGAGATTCCGATTCTATTCTTGAGCCCGGTGTTGTTGATGAAATAGAAGTTTCGCCAAATTTGACTTATGAGCAGCATCCTATTCGTATTATTGCTTCGGAGGTCAAACGCCTTCGAAATAAAGATGTTCCGCTTGTGAAAGTTCAATGGTCCTCAAATCCTAAGGATTGCTCTTGGGAATCTAGAGAATTCATCGAGCGAACACATCTGGACTTACTCTCTTGAGCTCTTTGAGGTGAACTTCTTATTTCAGATTTCTTCTTTTGTGTGTTGATATGCTTTTATGGTTGTTACTTTTTGTTCAAATATTTCTTATGATTGCAAGGACGCAATTTCTTTAAGGAGGGGAGTCTGTAACAACCCGCATATTTTACGATTGAATATTTAAATATTTTTATTTAAATATTTCGTCGTTAGTCGGATTTTTATCTGAAAAGCTACATTATGCAAACAGTCGAATTAGGACTCGAGACCACCCCCATTGAGTTCAAAACGACGTTTGCGACCTTTTTGAGTATAAACTTTGATATGTTTGGAGCTAGCTAAAATTTTGACCTTTTTCACTTTGGGTTTGGGTTTGGATTCAGCCCACTAGTCCACATAATACCCCAAACTGAAACACTTCTCTTCATCCACTCCCATTTCTTTACCTTTTTAGTTCTAAAGAGAATAATGGAGGAAGAGAAAAAGAATTAAAATCCTAAACCCTAGTTTCCATTTGCAAATCAAGTTCTTGCTCCAAATTCAAAGAAGAAGCAGTGGTAAGCATCATCTCCTTCTTCTCCAACCCATTCTCTCTTCAATTTCAGAAAATTCCTAAACCTAACTTAGGAAATGTTCTTCTTTTGAGCTCAGATTCAAGCTCCTTGGGTTGTGATAGAAGTGTGGTTGGTCTTCCTCTTGTCTTCAAGCTTCTCATTCATTGTTTTTGGGTTCAAAGGTGAGATTTTTATCTCACATCTACGTCTATAGCTATCATTGTTGTTAGGTATGAATTCCTAACACTTGTGCATATTCATTTGCTTTTGATATGAGTTAATTTGGTGAATTTTCCAATTTTTGTGTTTTGAAGTTAAAATCTTTAAAAATCCTTTTATGGATGTTTGAACATGTTTTTGGTGATGCATCGAAGTGCCTATAGGGCTGGGATTGCCGATTGGCGTAAACCCTTAGTGCTCGTCGCTCGTTCGATCGCATTTCGGTTTGGATTTGTCGTTTTTGAGCTAGGCTGTTTTTTTTGCCTAGCAGAAAATTTCATACGTCTGAAATAAATTTCAGACGTCTGAAACCAAACCCAGACGTCTGATTGAAAAATCCAGACGTCTGGAAAGGGGTCTGGAAAAGGCAGTAACAAAATCCAGACGTTTGAAACAAAATCCAGACGTCTGAAATTAATTCAGACGTCTGGTTGAAAATTTCAGACGTCTGAATGGCCCAGGAATCAAAAATAGAAGGAAGAAAACACTTAAACTTCCAGAACCTTGGGCCAGACGTTTGGGAACACCTACCAGACGTCTGGAACTGCTGATTTTGCCTAATTTGCCTATTTTCGAGTAAATTTCCAAGGTTTATCGATTTTTGTTGATCCAACTTATTGTTATCAATTATTATCGACTTTGATGACCTTTTCTTCGGGATTTTTGGAACGTCCATTGTGATGGATTTGGAATCGATTTCTTTGGATTTTATTCACGCCTTCGAATGTGAATTTTTATGATTGATTGTTTCTATATTCATTTCTATGATTTGTCACTTTAAAAATATAAAGGTTTTCTATATTAGTAGTAAATATCAAAACTCCATCATTAAAACGATTTCAACACTATTTTATTACAAAGCTCGTTTCTTAAACCGTTTTCCAATCTACTAGTATATACAAACCTTTACCTCACTCGTATGAGAAATCTAATTAAACGACTTAGTAAAACAAGTGGTATGAAACGCTTGCGTTTACTTCGTCGGTTAATTCTTGGACTTGTTCGATTGAAACTCTTGTGACAACTTTCGAGTGGAGATCTACAATTTGTTCGTAAATATTTAAGTTAAGCTAGTGGTTATAGGACATGAAGCTAAACTCATATATTTACTAGCTTAGTGTAATTCGCACTTTTCGTTGATCGATGATGATCATTTTGTGATTTAGACTAGCGATGTGCGATGTCTATTTGTTTGCGAGGGAGACTAAACCCCATTTCTGTGGAACTTCGGTTCAATTTGGCGGAGTAGCGACCCGTGGTCTTCGGACTGTTTGTGGAGCTTCGGCTCAATTTATATGGTTAACGACCATGGAATAGCGTTCCATTTTATGATACACGTGTTGGTGAGGTTTCATGCTCCCGTTTGTGATAGGCCTCCCCCCTTTTTGTGATTTCTAGACTTCTGTTGATGATTTCTAGAATTTGTGTTTCACCAACTTTTGTGATTTACATTGGTAAGTTTTATCAATATTTTGTGCATTGGTGAATTTGTGTGTCATTAACTTTTGTGATTGACATTGATATAATTGTCAACATTTATGGTTTGGTGAATGAAATAAAGAGTATGACATCCCTTTTTATCTTTGAGAAGATTCTTGGGATATTGATTAATCTCTTGTTGATTTTCAATTACGTACTTATCACAGTATGGTATTATGGTTATGATACGTTTTTGTCATATCTCTTATTCTATATCATTTCATCTGATATTTCTAGTTAGACTGATCCGTTTATTATTTTCTTATTAAATAATACTCGGGTCAGACCAAGATGTTACAGGTGCTTCTGCTTGACTCCTTGTCTGGGATTATTATTCTGACTTTTGGCTAACTACTTAGGATAGTAGTTCATTTTTTTTTTATACATTCGTGATATAGACCCCATGATGTATACTTATTCTTTTGCCTAGCACTTGTATCTATTCTTTTGTGATATTGTGGATCTTATTTGACCACTACTCTGATGTACACTTTTAAGTGTTATATATTCATATCTATTTTTCGCCTTTGTGATATGGATGTCCGTGACTGATTTGTGTTCTGTTTATTTCTATATTTGTTTCCGAAGATATTATAGCCACTGTGTAGTAGCTTTGAGTTTTGTATCGGTATGTCGGATTCCCTCTTGAAATAAAAATGCATGTTATACTATCTGACATATCGGTGCTCGCACAAAGCAATTACACGGATGGTCGCTCCTCAACAGCCTTATTCTCCATGTTAGTTGATGGCATTACTCCGTAGTGTCCTTGGCTAGCGTGGGTATAGAGGTGGGGCGTCACAAGGAGCAACTCTCTCATAATAATATTGTGTCAAAGTTGCTGACTCATGGAGTTGGTGGTTAGCGTCATTGGTCGATTACAGTACTAAACATAGATGAGAAGAGGTGGCGATATAGTATAGCATTGGTACAAGGCAACTCTATTACTATGATGTCGATGTGATTGATGACTTAGATGATAATAAGTGAGTAACGGCAACGCTGATGAATATCGATACTTATGGTTACTATGGGTATTGGTGGTGTTTACTATTGATATCGCACGTGGAACTTTTGTTAATACGCTGTGTCTTCCAAACATTTATGAAACGCGCTCGATAAGAGAAAATGTACAATGTTGACTATTGTCGAAGAGTAGTGTCACTAACCATTCCTTCGACATTAATGATCCTACGCTTCATCAACGGTATTTATTTATCTTCTTTTCTTTTATAAATAGTTGAGCTCTCTTTATTTCTTCTTCTCACCTACATTCGAAAGCTCGAGCAAAAAGTTATAATTCTAAAAATTCTCTCAATCTTTCGAGCTATCAAATTGCTCAGGTATGATTTCACATAGACTGGCTTGATTATCTAATTCGATTAATAATTCATACTGAAATTTTCATTTAGGGATTCGTTTAGGGTTTTATTGATTTTGGATTGACTAACAAAATATTAAAGATTGTAATCGTAGATTCTTTATTTCTGAATACTATGTAGCTGTATTAATCCTTAAATTAATTAATTATGATTCGATGTTAATTTATGTCTTTGAATTTTTCAATTTGATAATGAAGTGGGTCATTTGTTAAACTTGAATCTACTTTATTTGGACCCGCATTGTGCCGACATTCATGATACCATTAATAAACTCAAAGCAGGTTGATTAACCTAGTAGTTGCTTATTCATTGGCGTAATGTTTTTGTGTCACACACATAGATATTGATTTTAATCGATGTTGGTATGAAAACTAATATGGTATAGGCTTATTAACGATAAGATGACTTCGACTTCGTTTTTCATCTTAGCGACAATGATCACCGTCAACACTGTTATGATTCTTGAAGTCGATAAGACTTCATATTATTTATATTATTTTACCTGCCAAAAGCTTTCATATCGTGGATGATAAAAGTGAATTGAATGTGACACTAATAATCTTAGTACTAATAAAATTCTTACTTCCTTGACGACTCTAAATTTTAATTTTGACAAGACATGACAATCTCTATCTGTTATAATGGTCGACACTAGTATGGGTCTTTGTGTTTAATTAATAACAATGGGTCAAAGTCATTTCACATCTCACAGCTACCGTTAGTTGAGAACTTAGAGGTCATCGACAGTATTTATTTTGATCAAATGCGCTGTTAATGAACTCGGGATTAATCAAGGTAGAAGTCGCTCATCTTAGATTTTTTTCTCAAAAATATGATTTGATAACAAAAACCTTATTGTTTTTATTTATTTTTTCATGATCATTTTTGACATCGCAAATGGAAATTTATATGACATCGACACTTTCGATGTCATTGCTTTTAGTATGTTATAAATTGTTTAGCCAATTATCGTGTTTCCAATTCGCATCGCCGCTATTTGTCAATGTCAATATCCTTATCACCTCGTCATCAGCTATGTTTGTAGAGCATGTTAGCATTTTATAGCATAATTATAAGGATGACATTGTCGTCGTGAGCTTGTAGAAACCAGTAACCTTTTTTGTTACCGACCTTAATATCTCAAATGAAGCTTACTCACAGCATTGCTATCTTAAGACGTTGCAAACACATTATCAGTTTACTAATTGCTTAGTTGTTAACATCGATAACCTCATTATTTTGGCATTAACCAACTTATAGCATTCACCATTGTTTTATGATTACGTGACTCTTGACAATGATTTATCTTATTGGCTATGAGTTCATGGACATCGCATGTTAACTTTCATTTTATTGCTCTTTCATGTGGTTCCTTTATCGAGATTTGAAACTCATGTTTTCCAACAAACTTATCATATGTTATTTATATACTATTGTCCTATGTTTAACATATACCTTATTACCCTTGTAGTAAACATATTATTAAGCAACAATTTTAGATTTAGCATTAGCATGTATTAATTTTTTTTTATAATATGAATTATGGTAATTTCTTAAGTTTAGAATAATATCACCTGATAAGAAAATAGAAGGCCAACAATTTGGCAAGAAGCCAAAAAAAAGCTTGCAAAGAGACTAAACCTTCTCCTTTAGCTAGTCAGAAGGGAGACATTATTTTGAATCCATCGTACATTACCACCTAAGCTAAAGTGGACTCCATTCTTCAATAATTTGTAATAACTAGGGTCAAAGCCATCTTTGGCGGTTCTATGGACAATATCTATAACCCACTAGAAGGGTACTTCGCTTTCACTCCTATTCATATCTGGCACATGAGCAATCATCTTTTTTCGAGCTTCCTCTTAAGATACCTAGAGCATCTGAATATAGCATTGATCTAGTTCTTGCCTAACGCTTATACATCTGACTTGCCTAGAGGTCCTAGCTCGAGAAATTGGACTTCCATCTCTTAGTGCTAACATTCTTTATTACATAGATGGTCCTGCTATGGTGGGTGAACTACCAGGCCATCAATTATACCGAATTCATCCCCACCCAAAAAGCTTAATCTCTGAGGGCGTTAATAAGGCAAAAGTATGGGAGATTCAATTTTTCTTCGTCAAATGCTTCTTTAATATTAAAGGGACATTTTCTTCTACTGATAGGTCTCTTATACTTGGTTATCCCTGTTTGATTATTATTCTTTACGGATGGGTGTTCTTTTTCAGATCCTACTTCCAAGGGTCTAAAATATGAAGATCAAAAACTATAGACTCCCTAATCCATCTAGCTGAGAATAGGAGAAATAGACTCATGCTACTAACTCCATCGAAGCTCCTCCAATATTCTATCATCTTAGACCACCATAAGGTTCTGGGTGAGCCACCAAATGGTTAAACATAAATCTCATGGAAAAAGCTCATTAGTGATGGGAAAACAAAATGTCTTCACCTTTCAATCTCCAATTCAGTTGGATTCTATTGGTAAGTTTTAATGTGGTTTGATAGAATTCCTGATACTATTGGTTTGCTAACTCTTCCTTTTGCTTTAGGCTCATCTACCCTTGTTGTTGGTCCCATGGAAACTAGGGTTATATATAGCGCTCCGTAGAAGAGAAAGAGTAAAGATGTAGCTTCTACTCTACCTCAATCGAGCAATCCTATTTTTGATAAAGACTATTACCAAATCCATTAAAGAGCTAGACGAAGAATAAATGGGCAATAACACTATCATTGAAGCTCCTCCTTCTCCCCAAGACAAAAGGCTTAAACTTGCGGGTGAATTCATTCCCACCATTGTAGATGAGATGGAAAATGTAAATATCGATCCAAGTCCTGGAGCATTGAATTTGGATAAAGCTCTGGAGAAGCCTAAAGAAGCTAAAGCTGAGGCATCTAAGGAGGCGGAAACTCTCAATCCCCTTCTTAATATTACCTTTCCTTATTATCCTACATCTATCAGTCGCATAAGTGCTGAACTTGGTATGCTCCTTTCTACTAAGGATCCTCTTACTTCAAGGACTCAAATTTGGACTTTAGTAATGAGTTTCGAGGAACTCACTCGGTTAGCCATTCAATCTCCATCTATCACTTCTCGTGGATTATCGCAGCCTCCGGTTTATTCTGATGATCACCTTTTGCTGATCCTTAAACAACTTCTACCAGTACGTTTTTCTGTTTACTTGGTTAACTTTAACTTCATAGACTTCATTATGACTGTAACAGGTTATGTCTTCTAGGTCAGAAAACATACGATTCTTCTTTGGATACTTCTCAAGGGCCTTCGAATGAAGTAGCCGGGCTTTAGGAAAAGATTTCTTCAATTCAGAATAGTATGACTAATATTGTTGTGAAGAGAGATGATTTTATCCTAGAAAAGAGGAGATTGACTTCCTCTTTTATTGAGGAAAAGAAAGCCAAGCAACTGTTGGAGGAAAAAGTGAAAATTTTGGAAGCTAATCTCAAGTCGTTTAATAAACTCAATGCAGATCTAGAGAGTAAGGAAAACACTGAGCTGGCCAAGGGAAATTCCGAGCTAGTTAAGAAGAACAAATCACTAAAAAAACCAATTACAAAGGAAGTCTAGCCTCTTCGATTATTCAAACAATATTATCGGTGATGCCAAAATAAAGGTTACTTTCTTCCTCGATGTCTCTCTTCCCAATATCACCGAGAAGTGCTATGAAGATGCATTGTATGTGGCATATGCCAACTACATCCAAAAATGCGCAAACCTAGACTTTCCATCTCTATCGGCCTTGAATGAAAATGTAAAAGGAAGTTCAATCTTAGGATAAGAAAGGACAAGAAGGCTCTTGAGAAAGAATTCCCCGCTAAGGAGGAAATCAATGTTGAAAAGTGGCTATCATTTGACGATGCTCCTATTGATGAAGAGCTAAAACTCAATGAAGAAGATGATAACGATGACGATGACAATAACGATAATGATCGCGAAGATGACCAGGGTGATGATCGTGATGACAACAATGATGATGATGTGGGAGGCAATGAAATGGGTCTTTCTGGTCATCTAGATGAAAGGTATGGATCTGGCAACACTAACTTAGACTCGGCTATTTAAGATAGAGAAACTATTGACATGTAGGGCCCTTCAAAGAAAGATTCTCCTAATAAGGGTAGTACTTGCCAAGGGCAACAATCAAAAGACAAAGGAAAGATCTCATCGTCTTCGGTTCCGCTCTCTCGGGTATGGTTCTCTTTATCCAAATGCCTCAAGCTATCAAGTAACTTTTAAGTAATATAATAATTATTTTAGTTAAGTAGGAAAATCAAATTATATTACAAAATTATGCTCGAGAAGAAACAGGCCGATATAGATCACCTAAACGGAGAATTGGATAAAGAAATGAAGGACTATAATTAATTGTCTGAAAAATACCAAAAGCTTGTCGAGAATGCACTAAAACTAAAAAAAATTAAAGAGAGAGAAGTTTCTCCTCGGATGTAAAAAGACCATCATCATCAGGAAATTCTCATGGAAGAGAATTCCAAACTGATGACCCTCTTTTGGATGCAAATGATGGCAAAAATGCCGTGGTTGAGTTTCTATACAAAGCTTATTGTAGGGATAAATTTATCGATTTATCATACTTACGTGAGGACTGTAGAGGTGATATGCACGTAAATGTGCATATTTTTACCACCATATTTAATCTATTTAAATTAAATAAATGATCATATCGGGCATTTTAACTTGTTTAAACCAAAATTCATATTATTTTCAAATCGTCACATATTTATCTTCATATAGGGGCAAAATGGTCATTTTTATGCATTTATTAAATTGTGAAAATTTACTTGGAATTTTCTATGTTGTTTTGTAGGAAATTTGGCGAATTTTACAAGTGGTTACATGATGATATATGCATGCACAAGAGTGAAGAGAACAAATGAAGATGGAAATAATTCAAAATGAAGATAATGGAGGACCCCACCTACCCACCTACCTTAATGTACAAATTAGAGGCTAATGCACATGCTTATGGAATTAATGGCTTCATGTACACTTAAATGAGGATTATTTGAAGCTAATGATTACTTGGCCTCCACACTTCTTAAGAGGGTATTTTGGGCATTCCCCAAAAATATGAATTAGGGTTTAACACATGTATATATACCCCTTATGTTTCATGTAACCCTCCCCTTCTCCTCTTAGTCTCTCTTTAGTTTAGTTTAGGCTCACAAATAAACAAGCTCTTCTCTTTCTCTTTTTATGGCTACTTAGCCATTTTTATCTTCATGTAATTTTTCTTTTTTATGCAATTTAATACATGATCTTCTCCTTTTCTTGTTTATTTCCTTTCATGTTGTAGTGTAGATCTCTTTTATTTTATGCAATTAGAATAGTTTTCCTTACATTTTGCTCTCTTTTTCCTCTTGTTAGTTTTATGTTGCTTTCTACATTTATTCATATGATAACAAATATGAGAGGCTAATCCCTACAATTTAGGGGTAATGAAGCTCTCTAGTATGTAGATGCAACATTTTGATATTTATGCTCTCTTTTTTTGCTTAATATGAAGTGGTTTAACTTGTTGTTTTTGATGTGAATTTGATAGCCTATATTGTTGACAACAAATAGGCTATGCTTAAACAATCACAAACAATGATTACCTCTTCATCTACATATGATGATGGTAATGAAGTGATTGTTGAAATTAAATTTTGATTGCCTATATTTCTAAACAATAGTTAATAGGCCATGCTTAAAATAGATTTTGCTTTCAACTTTGTTGTCATATTTCATAAGAGATAAATGTGTATTAGTGGTTGTGTTATAGTTTGATGGTTTATATTGTGCTAATTAATAGCACAAATATACCATACTTATGATAAGCACATCAACTAATTACACTAATGACAAGAAAAGAGAGATCATAACTTTATTTTGTTGATTTATGTGATCTAGAGAGTGGAAATTTCCTCTAAATTGCCTTCACACTCTCATATTTTTATCTATTTTTCTTTTGCTAGTTTTCTACATTTTTAGCTAATCACATTTTCAACTTTGGTTAATTTTATTGAATAGATATTTAAAATCATCAATTCCCTGCGGATCGACCCGTATTCACCACGTACTACAAGTGTACGCCGTGCGCTTGCGGTTATTTTTAATTTAAATTCATTCGACGGTTTTCTAAACCGATAGAATTTCCGTCGACGAACAAGTTTTTGGCGCCGTTGCCGGGGAGTTGCTTTGATTTTGATTTTCTATTCTTCGGATTATTTTTGTTTGATTTTTTTTTGTGTGTGCATGCATTTAAAAAAAAATTGTTGTGTGATTGTGTGATTTTTGTTTGCATTTTAATTGTGTGCTTGCTTTCTAGTTTTTCATTTTTGCATTTGCATTGCTACTCAAAAAAAATCATACAATTTCACAAACGAAAAAATATATATTTCATTTCATTTCCATTTCTTACATTTTCTTTTCCTTCTTTCTTTTTTTTGTTTACATTTACATTCAAAAGAAAATCTACACATTGCATTGTGCACTTCTTTGGTTTGTGCACTTTCTGCTTGCCTCTAGTCTGTTCATTTTCTCTGGTCCTCCCACATTACAAACAAAACCAAACAGAGCTTCTTTCACCACAAAACTATGCTCGTACACACATTCTCCATCATACCATCTCTTCATAGACCAACTCCACTACAACACACTTTCAAACTGCTGTTCACCGTCATCTGAACAACACCCAAACTCACAATTCATCACAAAACTGCACATATTCATTTTCCAGTCATCAAACACACCATATCCACTTCAAAACTGTCATCCAATACCACTGCACTCCAATTCATCGGCAGTTCACACAACATTCATACATCAACTAAAGGACTGCACTGTTCAAAACTCACCTCATCAAACTCAAAGATCATCAACCTTCACTGTTCAAAACTGTCAAACCACAGCCCTCTAGCAACACCTTGCTTCTAACCACTGTTCCATTGCAACTAGCCACTGGTTCCGTTGCCATCCACCCTATGCACCACTGTGCACCATTTCAACAGTCCACACTTCCCCCTTGCAAATAGCAAAACTCCTCAAACACACAAAATTGCCCATCATCTCTGCCTTCACAAAAATTCCACATTCCATTCACAAACCAGTCCTCTGACAATTACTTCACAATACTGTCAACCCTAAGCTTCCTCTTTACTGCTCAAACTACACCACGCTACAACTCCTTGCACTTCTGCCAACATACTTGACTGTTGTTGCTTCAACCACCATAATACATCACTACTCCCTGAAACATCCAAACATACCAGAGCAACTCACATAGCCTTCAACGACCACTGCCTTGCCCCGACATCCCCACCAGACTTCTTCACACATATACCACATAATCAATACAAAACCATTCACCACCACCATATCATCACTACAACCCATACTAAAGCCTGTAACTTCTGCTACTCACCATCAAGTCTGTGTGACCAAACATACATCATAACCAACCACAAAATACACCCACATTACTTGCCAAACTTCCAACTCCACACTTCTGTCAACTAGACAACCATCACAATTCACTTGCCTACCGACTTACCTTCTACCACCAGTGCACTGCACACAACTGCACAAAGCAGTTACAACGCCACTTCAACATCCATCACTCATAGTCCTGCACATCACACTTCTCAACAACATCTCAAACTTCCCCTGTTTTTACATCTACTGACAGCAACAATTCCACCAACTTCTCCACTGTCATACCTGTACAAGCCACCAAACGACCAAAAACCACCTCATAACCATCTGTTCTCATCCCCTCTTCAAAACTTGCACCTACAAATCTACCCAAATCATCGAACTCAATCTTCTCATCCCCATCGCCTTCACCTAAAGTCACTCACGACAATCACCACCACAAACGAACTCACCTACAACAGCGAACTCCTCAACTCCATCACCACAACCATCTACCCGAAGTAACTGCTCTCTAGCAAACAACTGCAACCGTGACTTCACTGCAAACTCCCACTCCACCAGAAATCATTACGACACAAATTTTAACACCAATCGACAAGCACCGCGACCTGCTACCCTCCGCCCCCGACCTCCTCTACTATTCGCACGACTGCAACCTCCCAAATCGACTGTGCGAACAATCAATCCATCGCGACATCGTCCTCAACAAAGAAAAAAAATTCGAATCGCCTTTAGACCTTCGCCCAATTCACAAAATCCAACATCGCCAGAAACCCCCACACTTCGAATTGAAGAAACAAAAAAAATTGAACTTGAACTCGAACTCAATATTTCTTCTTTGAGTTAAATTGATCGCACAATAAAAGTTTGAATTTTCGAAAACTAAATTATCGATTTCTGTTAGCAGAGAAAAAAACATTATTAGGCTCAGGGGATATTTTGTTTGATTGGGCCGAGTAAATTAGCTGTTGGGTTTGGTTATTAG
Source organism: Allium fistulosum (assembly GCA_030737815.1). Lineage (NCBI taxonomy): Eukaryota > Viridiplantae > Streptophyta > Magnoliopsida > Asparagales > Amaryllidaceae > Allium > Allium fistulosum. The sequence continues at coordinate 496,687,902 of CM060902.1, read as the reverse complement.
TTTGTATTGTCTTGTTCTAATTCTTTTTGTTTTCTTTTGATTAAATTCTCTTCATATTTTTTTAAATTTTTTTAAGTAAAACTTTACTTTTAGGTTTCCTCTCCAAAAAAAATATTTAAAAAAATCCATAAAAAAAAAGTTCTACTTTGTTTAATTTTCATTTGTTTTCACTTGTTTTAGTTTTCATTTATTTTATTTTCAATTGTTTTGTTTTTCTCTTATTTTGTTTTTCATCTTTAAAAAAACAACCAAAAAATAATAATAATAATAATAATAATAATAATAATAATAATAACAATTGTATATATCTTGTTTTTTTTCAGGTTGCCAAAGCAGGAAATAGCAGGAAATAAAGGAAGAATAGCTTGCTGAAAACTGCCGCTCCGCTTTCCAAAAATAAATTGCTAGATTTCTTATAAAAGAAAATTTGATGCTTTTAACCTCATCTCTAGTTTTATTTGAATTGCAATGTTGGTTACTTGCATTTGCATTTTATTAAAAAAAATTTCAAAAAAAATCAAAAATAAAAACAAAAATCCATTCGTAGTTGCATTGTTAATACACGTTTAATTTCTGCTTTGCATTTCATTTTGATTAATAATAACGGTTAGACATCGATAACACTTAATTGTATATTGGCAAATTGTCTTCTTTGAACAATTTAATTTCTCGGTGTCTAGGCTACGGCAGAGCAATAACCATTTATAAATATTACGGTGATTCGTAAATATTATAGTGGTTGTTTCTCTGAAGATACTTAAACCTTTGGCTGCATTGCTACGGTGATTCGTGGTGCACCAATATATCATGTCCGTTACCTGGCTGAGAACTATCTTGTTTATTTAAGACAATGTGTGATTATACAATTTTGGGTTAACATAGGATAAATCATTTGTAATTAACCCTTGCATTCATTTAGTTGCATTAGTCCATGCATATTTTAAAACCAAAAAAAAATTCAAAATCCAAAACTAAAAAAATTGTAAATATTCCTTTTCCTTTTCCTTTTCAGTTTTTAAATCCTTTTTCTTTGAAATTTCAAAAATCCAAAAAATTATAAAACCTTTTCAAAAACAAAACAAAAATTGAAAAATCAAAAACAAAACAAAAATCAATTTTCCATTTTGAAAATAAATTCAATTTGTAAATATTTTTCCTTTCTAAAAAAACCCCAAAACACTCTTGAAAATGTCCGAGTTGCCCCACTCACATGAATTTTACAATAGTTGTGAAAATCAATATAATCAAAATGATCACTCCAAATTCGTATGGATATTTTAACACCAATTATTGTTTAAACAAGTCGAATTTTGAACAACAAAGTTTTCAAAACGAAGACCAACCCTCGAATCTCGAAAATAGCATTTCATCTCTACTTGAAATCTCTACACAACAAAATCAAATGATAAATGATTTGTGTAATTGATATTTGTGTAACAACTCGAGTCAAGGATTTCAAAATTTGAATTCAATTCAAAATTCAAACGATTTTGATTATAACCCATGCCAATTCAATTTCAAACTCCAAAATGAATTTCAAACTCAAAATGAAAATGGAAACAACTTTTCAAACGAATTTGGAAATGGGAATAATCTTAACCACGTTACGATTGAAAATCTTTGTTCTCAACAATTTCAAAGTGAAAATCCTCATGTTAATAATTATAAATTGGATTTTGTTGAGCAAATGAATGAAATTTACAATGATCACACGAATTCGTTGTTTGAAACATATATGAAGCAACGTGAAAAACAAAATCAAATTCCAACGTGTGACGAGTCAAACAATAATAAATCTTTTACCCAAATCGATGATTTTCAAATAACAACTTTTGAAATAGAAAATAACGATCTTAACGAAGTTGTTGAAAATTTGGTGATTGACTTGGATTTCAATTCTTTTAAGGGTGAGAAAACGATTTAAATTTCAATCTTCCTTTTTCTGAAAATTTGAATACAACAACTTTGGATTTTGAACTTGAGATACGCAATGAAGTTGTTGATAATCCAACAAAGGAAGTCGAATTTAACAAACAAGAGTTTTACGGACTTTTTGAAAACGAGTCGTTAAACTCTGATGGGGAAGATTTAAATCACCAATTTGATTTTGAAATCAATAATTCTGAAGAATTTTTCAATGAACAGCTTGAATTTCAATTTGGTGAAAATAAACTTGAACTTCAATCAATCGTTTTATCAACCCTAAAAATCATTGAAAATAAAACAACTCGTACAATTTTTAATAAAACGGCATTCGCCTTTCCAAATCCAAATTCAACTTCGAAATCTTGTATGGTTTGGTTTTCCGAGCTTAAGCTGTGTCTCGCATACCTGACGAGGCAAATGAATCGGTCTTTGGAAGACCGTTCATTTTCTTTTTGACGATATACTTTCTGATCTCGTGTAAATACCATTAATTTTCATTTAAATAAAGGTCATGTTTTTATTTTTATTTTTCTCCTTCCACTTCGGTTGACTATGGGGACACAGTCAAAATCAAGTGTGGGGGGAGACTCATCATCATTTTTTAATTTTTCATGGTTTATTTTTAATTTTTCTTTCCAAAATTTAAAAAAATCTCAAAAACGAAAAAAACAAATTTTTTTCAGCATTTTTGATTTATTTTTAAAAAGAAACACTATAGGATAAATATATGGTTTTGGTTAATTAAATTGAAATTTTTGAAAATTTATTTGTCTTAACAAAAATAAAAATGAAGTTTGATTACAAATAAAAATTGTTTAACTAGTATATAGGAAGATTCATACATGTTAATTATGAAATATATCCTAATTTAAAATCTTTGTTTTAAAAAGTGGTTGATTTAAAGTAAAGATATAACATTTTTTTGTCTTCTAAGTTAAATAGTGCTAAGATAATTTCCGAAACTCTCTCCTTCAAAAAAAAACAATAGCAACACAAAAACAAAAAAAATATTTCTTGTATATATGTATATTTTTTTTAAACACCTAGAGTCATTTGTTCACACTCGTGTGTTCACTCGCCATGCTCTGTACCCTTCTCATGTAAGCCCGAAAGGCAGTGCACGATCGGTATATCTGGCCTCAGTTTATCTGAGTTAGGTGTGTATATATAAAAATTCTTTTTAATAACGCCTACAGTCAATAGGTGTTCACATTCGTGTGTTCACTCGCCATGCTCTGTACCCTTCTCACGTAAGCTCGAAAGGCAGTGCACGATCGGTATATCTGGCCTTAGTTTATCTGAGTTAGGCATATGTAAATATTGTAAATATCAATAAAAAATTTAAAAAATGGAGAGAGTAAGAAAATGAAATCCAAGCACTATTTTAACTTGTTTGATTTGATTTGTTATTGAAATGAAATGAAATACCACTTTAATAAACTTTGATAATCAACTAAGGACCTATTTCATAGTTACACTTTGTTATCAACTGAAACAACGAGTTAAAATATTGTCTATTTGTTATGATAACTTAATTTTTGTTGGAAGTTTTAACGAGTAAATGACTTAAATTTCAAGATAATGACCAAACCTATATTTAACTTATTTGTGTTAATTTAAAGGAAATCCTTCATTCGTAAATATTTTCAAAAACTCGCATTCATCACTTTGTAAATAAATCTTGCGTTTTGTAAATATTTTCATCCTGCATTTGGATTTTGTGGGTAGTATCCACTGAAAACCCTCACGAGACAACACTCGTCCTACTGGGGACACCCAGAGGTTTAACGGCTTGTTGCATACGCTCAATGCAATCGTGCTCCCTATGAAAACGGATTTATCTTAGTTTTCCTTTATTCGAGGACGAATAAAAAGATAAGTGTGGGGGTATTTGATATGCACGTAAATGTGCATACTTTTACCACCATATTTAATCTATTTAAATTAAATAAATGATCATATCGGGCATTTTAACTTGTTTAAACCAAAATTCATATTATTTTCAAATCGTCACATATTCATCTTCATATAGAGGCAAAATGGTCATTTTTATGCATTTATTAAATTGTAAAAATTTACTTGGAATTTTCTATGATTTTTGTAGGAAATTTTGTGAATTTTACAAGTGGTTACATGATGATATATGCATGCACAAGAGTGAAGAGAACAAATGAAGATGGAAATAATTCAAAATGAAGATAATGGAGGACCCCACCTACCCACCTACCTTAATATACAAATTAGAGGCTAATGCACATGCTTATGGAATTAATGGCTTCATGTACACTTAAATGAGGATTATTTGAAGCTAATGATTACTTAGCCTCCACACTTCCTAAGAGGGTATTTTGGGCATTCCCCAAAAATATGAATTAGGGTTTAACACATGTATATATACCCCTTATGTTTCATGTAACCCTCCCCTTCTCCTCTTAGTCTCTCTTTAGTTTAGTTTAAGCTCACAAATAAACAAGCTCTTCTCTTTCTCTTTTTATGGCTACTTAGCCCTTTTTATCTTCATGTAATTTTTCTTTTTTATGCAATTTAATACATGATCTTCTCCTTTTCTTGTTTATTTCCTTTCATGTTGTAGTGTAGATCTCTTTTATTTTATGCAATTAGAATAGTTTTCCTTACATTTTGCTCTCTTTTTCCTCTTGTTAGTTTTATGTCACTTTCTACATTTGTTCATATGATAACAAATATGAGAGGCTAATCCCTACAATTTAGGGGTAATGAAGCTCTCTAGTATGTAGATGCAACATTTTGATGTTTATGCTCTCTTTTTTGCTTAATATGAAGTGGTTTAACTTGTTGTTTTTTATGTGAATTTGATAGCCTATATTGTTTACAACAAATAGGTTATGCTTAAACAATCACAAACAATGATTACCTCTTCATCTACATATGATGATGGTAATGAAGTGATTGTAGAAATTAAAATTTGATGGCCTATATTTCTAAACAATAGTTAATAGGCCATGCTTAAAATAGATTTTGCTTTCAACTTTGTTGTCATATTTCATAAGAGATAAATGTGTATTAGTGGTTGTGTTATAGTTTGATGGTTTATATTGTGCTAATTAATAGCACAAATATACCATACTTATGATAAGCACATCGACTAATTACACTAATGACAAGAAAAGAGAGATCATAACTTCATTTTGTTGATTTATGTGATCTAGAGAGTGGAAATTGCCTCTAAATTGCCTTCACACTCTCATATTTTTATCTATTTTTCTTTTGCTAGTTTTCTACATTTTTAGCTAATCACATTTTCAACTTTGGTTAATTTTATTGAATAGAGATTTAAAATCATCAATTCCCTGCGGATCGACCCGTATTCGCCACGTACTACAAGTGTACGCTGTGCGCTTGCGGTTATTTTTAATTTAAATTCGTTCGACGGTTTTCTAAACCGATAGAATTTCCGTCGATGAACAAGAGTTTTGCTCAGATGCTTTCATCGTGAATATTTGGATGATTAGGGGACCGATCCCCATCTCGGAATGTGTTGGAACCTTCCCATAGTAGCCTTTATCCCAGTTTCTTCTAGCTCTCTTCCCCCCGAAAAACTCAAGTCCAATAGAAAGAGATTTATATCTAAAATTTATAAGAAATCGATCTTGTATGAACCCGAATGTTTGTAATATGTAACTTGGTCTATTTATGGATTTTATTGCTTTAGTTTCCTTTTCCTTAGTCTAATTTCAATATGTTGTACAAAATAAAGATCTCTCAAGCAGTCCGGTCTCTAGGGATCTCTTGAGTAAATTTGTCAAGCTAGGAGAAGATTTTAAGGAAAAATCTTGGATTTTGAAAACATCGCAATTGGCAAGACATTGCTTCCTTAGAGATTTACAAGAAGTTTACATGCATTACCTTCGTTTTTGCTTTGACTTTCTTCGTAATGAAAATGATAAGTTGCTTAGTGAAATCCGATCTTATCATACCAAAATAATATATGGTCGTGATAGCCCTCTAATTGGAGAATGGAATTATCACTGATTCCCTCCTGTTTATACCCCTGAAGGATTAAGGCTGCTAATGATCTTATACTTATGTTGTCTGCTAAGTTATTTGAAAAGCCTAATACTGCATCTCGAAACTTTGAATGTTGACTAGATGTTTTTGAAATAGAATTTCGATGTAACTTTAATTTTTGTATTGCTTGTGAAATATGCTTGTTATCAATAGAAAAGTTTGTATTTTATATATTAATTCTTGTAGTAAGAGACTGAGTTGGTGCATACATATGATTCTCTATATGCTTCACGAGTTATTGAGGTTAAGGATAGGTTGCTTACCTATATAGAAGAGAAATGATCATCCCAAGATGACTCCACTTTGCAATTCTCAGATAATCCTACGGCGCAAGAGTGGTATATAACTACTTTATATTGAAATCAACATTTAGGACTTATAAAGAAATGACCGCTCGCATAGAGGAGCAGCTTAAAGAAAAAGAAAATAAGCTTAGGTATTGAAAAAGAGAACTGACATGGTTCAAGGATCCATTGTTCAATTGAAGCTGAGAATGAGATAGATAAACTACACTATAGAATAAGTGATCTTGAAGTAGATCAAATAAAGAGCCAAAGTTATTGCCAATCATTAGAGCTTATTATGAGTGAGAGCGAATTCGGCCTTCCTACCCCTACTCCTAGTAGAATGACCAGATCTCGATCTTTGGCGAGCCGGGAATTCCCAACTTTAGTAAACCCTCCTCCGGGATTTAGTGATGAAACGATCTTAAGGTGGAGGGTAGAAAGTCTAAATTTGAATGTATCCAACACTTTAGCAAGAAATGGGATGAGAAAGTATATCAACGTATTAGTGAATACGACAACAAAGTCCAAAAACTTGAGCGTAAGAAATATGATCTTAACTAGAAGCTTGAAGAGTTAAAGAGTATGGTTAGTACTTTGCAAGGTGACAACAAGACTCTCCAATGCTCTTTAATAACTCAGATTGCTTTGATTGGGGATGAAAATACCATTCAGAAGAAGGAAAAGAAACTTTAAGAAATTTTGGATATGGCCATTTTCCTCATTACCGATCCTTTACTTGCCAAGGACTTGGAAAAGCTCACATGAAGCCTTAAGCTTTAGCAATGATCTGCCCTTAAACAGATTTTCTTTTCTGTCTGATTTTTATACTTGCGACTTTGTATATAATATATTTGATATAAATGAATTTGTATTAGAATGAAAGTTACCTAAAATGTAAAGTATATGGCTTTGAATCGAATGGTCTGGTTATTGTGCTTTTGTACTCCAAACTTTTGATGCCTAAATCATCGTTCTGACTATTAAAATAATTGAAATTTTCATATTAGAATTTTCATTCTCAAAAAAGACCAAGAAATTCGTTTAACAGTTAATAATAGAAAACCGGCAATCTATTTGATCGAAAAAGTCCAAAAATTCATATATAATAATAATAGAAAAAGCCAGTAACCCATATCTAGCAATAATATTGGAAGACCAAAAATCAATATCTCGTAGTAATAACAGAAGACCAGAAATACATATCTTGTAATAATAGAAGAAGATGACCAGAAATCCATATTTGGCAAAAATAGAAGAAGAACAAAAATCCATATTAAGCAATAATAGAAGAAGATCAAAAATCCATATCTGGCAATAATAGAAGAAGACCAGAAATCCATATCTGGCAATAATATAAGAAGAAGACCCGAAATCCAAATCTGGTAGTAATAATTGAAGACCAGAAACCTTTATCTGGCAATTGAACATTGTGTTTGTTGGGAAGCATAAATAGCTCATATTTAATGAACTTTCCTTTAGTAGATTTTGTTTGACTTGAACCACTACTTGGCTCGGATTTTGATAGATCTTCCTCCAGAAAATTAATTGGTATGGTGCTCTACTTGGCTCTGATTTTGATTGATTTGGAGCACTACTGGTTATGAGTTTGATTGATCTGGAGCACTAATTGGCTCTGAATTTGGTTGATCTTCCTTTTAAAGATTTTGGTGCTTCAATGAGGCTTTGATGATTGGCACTAAAGGCTTTCTCAATCTTCCCTCTAGGAGGTGCTTCAGTGAGGCCTTTGACGACGGCACTGAAGGCTTTCCTGGTGCTTTAGTAAGGCCTTTGATGACAGTACTAAAGGCTTACTCCAGCCTTCCTCTAGGAGCCGGTTCAACCAGGCCATGTAGGCAGGGGTTGAAGGCTTTTCCAGTGTTTTATTGAGGCTTTTGATGGCGATACCAAAGGCTTACTCTGACCTCCCTCTAGGAGGCACTTCAGTGAGGCATTTAATGATGGCACTAAAGTCTTAGGGCCTTTGATGGTCAGGGACCTCTTGCAGTCATGAGCCTATGGGGCATTTGAGGGCTGGGAACCTCTTGCAGTCATAAGCCTTTGACTGCTGGGGCATTTGAAGGCCATTAACCTCTTGTGATCAAGAGTCTTTGATGGCTGGGGCCTTTGATAGCCAGGGACCTCTTACAGTCATGAGTCTTTGATGGTTGGAGCCTTTAATGGCCAAGGAATTTCCGGTCATGAGCCTTTCATGTTGGGGCATTTGATGGTCAAAGCCCTATTGTAGTCATAAGCCTTTGATGGTTGGGTCCTTTTATGGCCAAATCCTTTTTCCTAAGAGAATTTGACTCCTTAACCATGTAGATATTCTTATTTGAAACACCTTGTATTATTGTAAAACTTGTTTAACATCTCTTTACAAACTCATTGAGCTTTCCTTAGCTTACGAAATTAACGATCATCCCTTCTAAGCTCATGCATTAATTGGTGTTATGGTCGTTTGTAAGATAATAACGATAGTATGATCCTCTAGAATTTCGTTCGAACTTGGATCTCCTCTTTTGTGATGGATAATAGTCGAGCCTATCTTTAGTCAAGAAGTAGATGTTTTCAACAGTGATAGTAAGAGTACAATCCTTCAGAAGTCGTGATTTAGACATTAACCCTTTTAGCTGATGCTTAGCTCTTTTGTTGCTTACTCTAGGATCCTTAGCTTCTATAGCAAGCTTCCTTTTCAAAGAATCACGGGTTTCATTTTGTCCTTGGGAGTGGCCAAGAATAATTTCCCACTTTCTAGTAAATCGTGCGAAATCCTTTGTCATTTCTTTATCGAAAATGGTCCCCCTAGCTTGAAGTTTAATCTCTCTTCTTATTCTTGAGAAGATATTATGTCTCTTGCATTGCTTTCCTAAGCAAATATTGGGGATGGCCCTAGATGAAATGGATTCAAGCTCCATTTATCGAGGGTATAAGATGATGCTTGTCTTCTCTTACTTCCCATGATCTTCATGCCTTGATCATTACCATCCATTCTTCATGAAACCCAAAATCATTAGTGATTGGATAGGTGGGCCTGGTTATTCTAGGCTCAGAGGATCCTTATTCGGACATCTTAACATGATCGATCGATATTGTGTCCAGACTAAATGTAGGTTGGCTTGGAATGGGATATACATGGTTGGGTAAGTTCTTTAAGCCCTAAAAATGCAGGCTAGGGTAGTTCAATGCAGGCTATGGTAATTCCACTTGGGATTCTAACGAAGCCGGAGGTTCGAGCCCTCCTAGCACAAAAATGTTAACGAATAAATTTGCTAACCCAAAAGTATAGTAAAACAGTGTAAATTTAAAGGGAGGCTCTACTAAGTCCAGTCGAAATCATCAATTCGAAGTGAATTCTCGTAAAATCCCATAGTGTAATCGTCAAAGTTGAAGTCATATGAGCTTATATTAGTTTGAATTCGAAGTCAGATATGCTAGTAAGGTTCAAGTTCAAAGACAAGTATGTATGCAAGTACCAATTTGAAGTCAAGTATGCTATGTAAGTACCAGTTCAAAGTGAAGTATGCTATGCTAGTACAAGTTCAAAGTCAAGTATGCTATGCAAGTCACAAATCCACATAAATCAATATTGTCAAATGGCCATACAAGCCACAAGTTCGAATTGAATCAATATGTTATGTCGTGCAATTGTTTAATTTCCAAATCCTTGTGTACAAGATTCAACGATATAATAGGCTTAAAAAATCCCCAAATCAATTTATTAGGGTTTACAAAGTTGAAAAAGAAAGAAATGAGATAAGAGAGTTCGTTCCCCAAAATGGCACCCATAGGTCCATATTTCTAGTGGTGAGGCGACTCCACTTCGCCTTTCATTATCTTTGGCAGGCTCGTCTTCGGCATGCTTGACTTTGACTGGTGCCATCTTGGCATTAGTCTCTTCATTTTATACCATCAATAAAAGGCAGCTTCAAGCATTGTTAAAGAGCAATGTCGTCACTAGGCAGTGTTATGAAGGAGCAACTCTCTCATAGTATACTGTCGAAGTCGATTACTCACAGAGTTGATGGTTGGCATCATTGGTCGAAGACAGCACCAAAAAAGGATGAGAAGCAGCGATGGTATAGCATTGCATTAGTACAAGGCATCTCTTTTACTTATGTTGTCGATGTCATTGATGACTTCGATGATAATGAGTAACGACAACGCTGATGAATAGTGGTATTGATGGTTACTGTGAGTATTGGTGGTGTTTACTATTGATATCACATGTGTTGCTTTTGTTAATATGCGGCGTCTTCCAAATGTTTATGAAATGCGCTAGATAAGGGACAATGTGCAATGTTGACCATTGTCGAAGAGTAGTGTCACTAAGCATTCCCTTGACATTGATGATCCTTGGCTTCATCATAGGGCAATACCTTTGAAGTGTTTTTGAGGTGCAATACTGGTAGAGTTTGGCATAATTGAAATGCGTTATTGGCCACTCCAACATTCATTGATGGCTTATGCTATTGATTATCTTTGATACTTTTTCCTTTTCAGTTGCATGTGACATTGTTCCTTTTTCCTTGTTGGTATAACGTAATGCGAAAAGATATGATGCCAAAGTGATGAAGTGCGACATTGTTGATCATAGAACCTTATTCCCTCGACATTGATCATGGAAGGTGGTGTCATCTCTACATCTCTCTTCTCGTATATCTTTGGATTCAATAAGAGGTAGCACTAGTTTAGCGCGAAGTGGCATAGATGATGTGCGACATCTTCGAGGTTATTGATGGTGATAACATTTTTCATTGGCTTCGACATTATTGTTTGGGCACTTTCTTATTGCTGTGATCAAGTGGCACACCAAACTCCTTCGATGACGATTATAGTAGTAACAAAACTCATACTTAATTTATTAATTAATAATTATCTTTTATACTTAGAATATATATTTTGAAAACTTTTCAAAAATATTTTAGATGAATTTTTTTTAGTTTTAGAAAAAGTGTTCAATTTTGCAAACTGCATCCGTAGCGACTATCATGATGGATGCCATAAATCCAAACTAGTTTATAGGCCCACAACTTTAAACCTTTACTCTTAGATTTAACTATTTTATAAAACCAAGTGTGAAGTTTTGAAAACTAGAAATAGAGTTTGAAACTTTAGAACTTATCTAGTAAATTATAAAAGTAAACACGATTTTAAAACCAAAAGACCTCTAAGTCACTTATACAAGTACAAATGCTAACTTCATTTAGCATATACAACACATGCACAAACAAAATCATATGTTTACATGCCATAACAACAAATCACAAGCAATATCATAACTTTCTAACTAATCTCGACATTAGACTTCAATTTCAAGTCTAAATTCAACATCTCATACAAACACATATATATCAAACCAAATCATCACCATAATCCATCCAGCAACCAATATTATACAAAAATAATACAACATAATTAAAGTTAAAAACTTTCCCTAACATAAGTGAGTTTTACTCACCAAAATTTTACAAAAACACACTAAATCGCCACTCAAACTTAGATCGGCCCTAGATCTTGAATTTTACTTTGCAAAAATTTGATTTTGGGCCTTCGAATGGGAGTTTGGGTTCGGCCTATAGGGATGTTGGCTTGGCCATGCTTGGATGTTTGGGCTTGCTTTTTGATGGAGGAGGAGGAAAAGGGTTGAAAAAGTGTTTTAAAAGGTTTTTAGAAAATTGAAAGTAGGAAAGAAAAAGTTTTTACTTAAAAGAATTCACAAATAAGCCATTAAAAGTTTTTTAAGAACTTAGAAAAGAAGATACCTTTTGAAAATAAGAAGTGGAGATGAAAAAAATGAGAGAGATAAAAGAATTAAAATTGATTTCATAAAAAAATGAGAGAGATGAACCCCCCATTGACCAACATACAAATCCCTACCTTGTACTTTGATGGTATATGATAATGTGACATTACATACATTTATTATTATTTAAATTTTTGAAAAAAATGCCACATCTCCTTCTTTACTTAAGTAAACACATTTTTACTATATTATATTACTAACCATATTCATGTTTTTATAAATATGAATGTGTATATGTTAATTAAAATATTTACAATCTTCAGTAACTTTTAGATGATGAAAAATTGAAAATTCAAAAAATGATTTCCGGTCACATTTTCTATTTTTCTTTGAACTAATTATTTTTGTAAACAAAATTCAAAAAGTAATTTTCTATTATTAATTATAAATTAAAAGAGGATATTTTAATTATTAAAACCATTAATCGAATATTTAAAATTAATTAAATATTCACAAACCAAAGTGATGAAATTCGGGTTCATTACATGTGGCAAATGGTGAAATGAGGCTTCAAGTTGTTGATGGATCTCTAATAGATGCAACTGTAGTTAGAGACTCTCAATTAACTTAGCTGAATGGATTTGATTTTGAATAAATGATGTGTTAAAAATTTATTTGTGGAATAATATCAACGTCTAGACTGTTTGAGACTAGATATAGTTTTCATTGTGATAAATGAAGATTTTGCTTGATAGAAATAAAATCTATAATGGTGTTTTAGATGATGGAATTTATGTATTTAATTTTAATCATATCTGTGTTGCTAATAAATCTTCTATTGACGTTAATAATAATTACTTATTGCACTGTAGAATAGGTCATTTAAGTGATAAAAGATCGCATAATCTGGTTTTCTACCGCTATTTGATTCTGAATCATTTGACACATGTGGGTCAAATTTCAAAGGAAATATTATCAAACACTACTTCAGTTGGAGCAACGAAAGAACTATTTAACTAGGGTCTCGTACATACTGATGTATGTGGCTAAAGCCTGCAGTGACAAAGTATAATTTAACTTACTTTGTAACTTTTACTGATCTCGAGACTTGGATATGTCTGTCTTACACAGAATAAATTCGATATTTATAAGATATATAAAGACTAAGAATGAAGTAGAGAATCAGTCGAAATGTAAAATTGAAATACTTTGATCAAATTTAGGAGGTGAGCATGTTGGATAAGAGATCCAACAGTACTTAAAAGATAATGGGATTGTCTCTGGATTAATCCACATTATACTCTGAAAACAATGGAAGGAATCGAACCCTATTAGCTATGGTTTGTTCCATGATGAGTAAGGCTATGTTACCTCTTTCCTATTAGGGACATGTGGTGGAAACAATGAAGCATATGTTGAATTTGATACTTACTAAATCTATGCCTAAGGTGTAATATGAGATGTGATATAGGAAGAAACCCCATCTTTATCATTTGAAGGCATGGGGTTGTCCTGCCTATGTTAAGAAAGTTGGTCCTATAAACTTGAGGCAAGATCAGCGCTGTCTAAACTTAGAAGATGTTCTAAGAATTCTATGGGATATCTTTTCTATAACACCGAGGAACAAAAGATTATTGTTTCTTAACATGCTGCCTTTTTAGAGAAGGGATTTCTGACAAATGAAATTAACAGCAAAGTTGTAGATTTAGATGAGATCCGAGAAGTAAATATAGAGGCCAAACCAGTAGAAGAACCAAATTCACCTTTATGAAAACACATAACATACTACAAGGTCTAATAGATAATCTCCGTAACATCCACCCCTATACTCATGTTATCCAGGGGTATTACTGGGTAATACTGTCAGATAATATGGTGAATAAAGCGATATTGGGCTTACATACTGAATATTCCCTTGGGCTAACACTGGTACGTATTTCAAAAATCATAAACAACTTAAATATATATACATAGTATCAACACAAAGCAATAAACACGTGTGACTCCAAGATAGAACAATACATAATATGAAATAGATCAATAAGAACACAGAGTCATTAACACGACGATAATATATAATAATAAATATAGAGGAGTCTATGTGGGTCTACAAAATAGTCAAATGCCCATTATCGTCAAATAAATACATAACATGTCCGAACTATACATCTCATCACCAAATAAACATGTATAGATACAATATACAAACTATATGTAAACACTCTATCCTCTATCTATTCCCAACATCCACAAACTAGTTAACTTGTCCCTAAACATAAAATGTCTTGGACTGACCCGAGTATTATATAAATAACACACGGGTCAGACTATATCTAGAATGTGGATGTCAATATAAATAAGAATCATTATGGTATAGAAAGGTGTAACACAAGTGGCACATGCATATCCCAAGTGCAACATATCACAAAACTATGTATCTTGGATAATCACCAGGACTCTCAGCATCATAAATTTCTATTTTGGCATCGGTCACGAGAAATGATCAGATCGGCTCTTAGCCATAGACTTGGCACTTAGTCAATAACACAATGATCTCATATAGGTGAATAAGTATTGTCTAGATCATCTCATGCTATCTAATCAATAATAACTAGATTTTAGATTGACAACTCTCAGCCTGCTCTAGGAGCCTTCCTCACATGCTCTCAGCACTACTCCTACAGTCTTAGTTACCCTAACGGCCATCGTGACCTAATATCCATCTAGAAAAAGACTTCGCTATGCCATATTAACGACCCTGCAAGTGCCCCTAATGGTAATAGACTATCGGCCTAAGTGACACAGGGGAAGTGGCTCTCGACCATCGGTCTCAGCCATATACATCAAAAAGGTATCACAGATTTGGGGAGCGACCCCGCAATCAGGCCTCTCGGATGGATACTATCCAATTAGGTTTACTCCCTACTATATAATAGGAGCATACACATAAGATAGACACACTTATGGATCTCAGCTTGCTCACTCTCACCGAGCATTACCTTAAATATAATACCCCGTACACTTGACCCTGTTAGAATGACATCTACTTCCAATGAATAATCAAATAAATATCACAACTGTGTCCCATACCACTGCATGGTACTCAAACGTTTACATAAAGAATAACCAAAGAAATATTACCAAATGCCCGGTCCTATAAGGTATATAACTCCATTTATTCAAATTTCTCGTTGCACATAATGAATATCACAAAATCAAATAGAACGATGTCATCACCGTATGAAATCACATCAACATCAACTAACCAAAATAGATCCGGTGAATCACTTATCTAATCTCATTCAATATATAAGAAAAGAGAAATCGAAAAACATTGAAATTAATTATATAAAAATGCAAATTTAATTCGGAAATGAAATAAAAATAAACATCAACAAATTCTTTCTTTAATCATTTAAAACAAACGTTCAAGTGTATACATTTAAAACATTCTGAATCCCTTAACGAATAAAATTTAGTTTATAGAAATTACTATATAATTTGGTATAGTTAAATTTTATTTCAAAATAATTCATAACTTCAAAAATCACTTTATACATCAAAATAATTATAGAAACAATTTCATAATTTTCTATAATCAAATAATATTATAAAATAAATTTATAAATCTCCAAAATAGTTCTTTTCATTTCAAACCATAATTTATAATTCAAACATTCACTACATATTCAAAATCTCAAATAGCTCATATTGAGAATAATCTAATATCTCTTTAAATTTATTTAATAATCTTTTATAATAAAATGCTATTTCAAAATAAGTATTTATTTCAAACATATAATATAATTCAAAAATTTTACTTTATGCTCTAATTGTTAGAAATAAATTATTTTCACAATAACTTTTATATCCAAAATAATTTCCATGAAATCATTTTATTTTCGAACCAAATTTATTTATTTATAAATATGCTTTAATTTTAATTTTAAATATCAAAAATAATTTATCGAAGCTTTCAAAAATAGTTTAAAACAAAAATCAATTAAATGTCATAACATATGAATTATGGAGCAAAATTCTCCAAAATCAACAAATAAATTATCAACATAAATTTATTGTGTGGCCAAGTCGATTTCCCTTGAATTTCGATCATCCATACATTATACACATAATACAAATAAATTAAACAAGTTAAAATGCAAACGGACAACATCTCCTTTGCATTTCACACTTCCAACAAACACAAATCCAATATCACACAATCGATCCAATATCCCAAAAAACAATTTATCCAAACAATTCAATTTTCATCCAACCAATCAATAACAACTAATAATCCATCCAACCAAAACTAAACAAATAGATATGCGGCTGAATTTGCATAAATAAGTAATATAGACATAGTTGTGAATGAGATAACTTACTGAAATGGGCAAGAAGAATGAATGGACAACAGAATGCTTTATTGCCATCGACTATACCCAATCATCGTAAACCCCAAATTTCACTCCATTGCACCAACCAATGCGCTTCACTTTCAACCGCCACACACCTCCAATAGGCATTTTCAAGGTCATCACCAACATCAGGTCGTATCCTCCAAAGCTGCCATCACCAACAACGTTCGCCTACAACCAACCATTCATGTTCGTCCATAATCGTCTGGAGTAAAATCAGCCTCAGCTAGCATCATAGATTCCTTCATGCAAGCATTCCCAAGCATTGCAAATCATGCCTATAGTTGCGCTCGCCCTTGCCATTGCATCGTATGTCGCCTGTCATTCCATCTCTTCATGTCGTTCAACTAATTCGCGACATCTTTTTCTGTCGTTTGCGGCACCTGGGGCTTAAGGAATTCGGGTCCAAGATTTTGACGGGGTGGATTTGGGCTTAAGTTGAGAATTCTTCCAAATCACGAAGAGAAGGAAACAGGTTTGGGCCATAATTATTTCGGACCCGATTCAATTTAAACTCCAATTCAATAGTCTTTACTTCATTTTCTATATGAATTTAAATTCTTGGTATTTATATACAAATTTACTTCAGTATAGTTCAAATTAATTTACACTTCAAAAATAATTTATTTTCAATGTAAAACAATTTATTCGATTCCTATATATTATCAAAAAGGAATTTATTTCAATATATTAAAGCAAAATAAAATATTATATTATATTTACTGGTATTTAGTTTACTAAAAATTTATTTTTAGAAATATTTATTATCAAATCTTAAAATCAAATAATTTTATTTTAATTAAATTTACGTATAATTACAACGTGGAAAGCGGGATTTTTATAGACTTCCTCTTATTAAAATTGCATCCTCGCATATTCTTATAGGGAGAAATCAAACAACTCATACACTGACTTTCTTCGTGTCTACTATTTTCTATCAAACTTAAACTACTCAATCCTCTATGTGGCCCTTTCACCAATGTCTCTTATGATATGCTACAATTTAAATATATTCAATTCAATGACTTTCTATTTCCGCATACGATAAAACTTTACGAAAATTTTCTCTAAGTGTCGGATTTTTCGGAAAATTTCGGCAAAGTCGTCATTGTATGGAGAACATTCTGAGAAAATCAAAACATAATATAACTACATGATCTACGTCTCCAAAGAGGCATCTTGACATGGGGCATCCCAAAACATGGGAAAATAAGATAATATCACATTATATATCAATATACCATGAAAACATACATTTTTATTAGTGTTTAATGCAAATTACCTTATTATTTAGTGAGAAAAATGAGTTAGCATGGCAAATTGATCCAAATAAGCTACAAAGTACCTATTCTCAACTCAACTTTAACATTAGCCACATATAAAGAGTTATAAAAACATATGCATTCTTTGAAAATAAAAATAACATCACCTTCTTATTTTACCCATTTTCAACCCAAACTTTAATTGTCAAAATGACTAAATTAAGTAACAGTATTTAAAAATGAATTGTTACATAGTGAACCAACATTCTAAAACAACTTTGGATCATGAAAAATTGGTATATGACAAAAGTTGCTGCCATTTTACAAAAAAATAGGTACACGGACAAACTTATAAAAAATATAAGCTGAAGGACACTAAGTTTTTTTCGGCTAAAGGACAATGTTCGTTATAACTAGCATTTTGTATAGCGTAAGACTAAATATAATGCTAGTTATAACTAGCATTTTTATAGTGTAAAAGTTGAATATAACGCTAATTATAACTAGCATTTATCTTCAGCCTAAAAATAAAACTTGATGTCCTTTTCGTTATTTCCCCGCCATTTATTAAAATTAATCATCTCAAAATTCTTGTTTTCATAGCAGGTCCACTAAAGAAATCAATATTTTTAGCCTAGTAAACTTTAAAAATTTGGCGAAGTGCCAAAGACAAAATTTGTTTCTTAGGTTCTAAGGTTTTCGAAATGAGAAAAATCATCAAAATCGAATAAACTGTTTGAAAATTATGGTTCTGCAAACACAATATCAAATTTTAATAAGTATAAACTCAGGCTTGTTTTTCAATTCCACTTTCAAACTTATTTTAACACCAATAAGTTTCAAAATTTCATAAAGTAACAAGCACAAAAAATGTTCCTTACTAAAATATCTTTCAAATGGAAAAGGATTCATCGAAATCAGATAATGAAATCAAAAGTTATGACCATTTTTGCACAACACTTCATAAAAAAACTATGCATATACATTATAGTCAAACCTATTATTAGTCATTTATGAACACGTTGAACATTGATACACAATCACATATATTTACACACAAGGAAAGGACCTAAAAAACACAAGTTTGATAGTTTAAAAAAAACATCGTGGGATGAGTGTTAACTAAGGTATATAATATGCTAAACTTTTTACAAAGATAGTAGCACTACTTTCTAAAAGATGGTTAATTATCGACTAATAGGATTTATCCTGGTATACTCTTTTCCAATAATACTTCTTATGCATTCAAAAACTTCAGATTCACCTCATGGACATATATATAAGCTTAAGCATATCAATCTATGAAAATTGAAATAGGAACTCATCCATTTGTCTATATGTCTTGATTTATATAATAATTGGAAATTTAATATATTGATATCTTAAAATTATTCAAGCTGATAAACCATTAATTTAGTATTCCAAATTTCTAAGGTCATTGGCTCTTCCATCATGGAATTACCCTCTTAACATATACTAAAATAAGTCTTTCAATATTCTAAAATAATTAATGAATTGGGCATGGTTATATAAAATAAAAGAAACATTCTAATGTAAATTTGGTAATTATTAAAAACCATGATATAACAATTATTAACTTTCAAATTAAACAATTAGCCCAATTAAAGATATGAACCAACAACAAATTTACATGAAATGATAATAATCTATAAAGAATAAACCACCTTATTGAACGAATCGGTTTATGTTAGTATCTTATATGTTACCAGATTGAACCAAGCTTTATTAAGTATTCCAAATGAATTAAATATTACATTGTTGTTCATCAATGGTTTAAACTTTGTAATAAAATATTAAAAATTATTATTATTATTTTTCATAATATGTCTTATTAGAAAAAAAAATTAGTACAGTCTTAAACAAATATTTATATTTATATACAAAATCCATAAATTAGTTTCGAATTAAAATAGCCAACGTTGCCATGCCACAAATTTAGCAATCTATTTAGTCAATTGGCTGCAATGTTGACTTACCTAGGATCGTATATCAATATTGCCTCACCAGTGATCTTAACTTCACAGTAATATCCAATGGCTACATACGTTGTTCAAAATGTATGTACCGATCTAAAATAATATTTTCATTCTCCAAATAATATCTTATTTACAAAATAATTTACAATTCCTAGAAAAATATTTCTTATATCATTCCAAAATATTGTGTCAATTTTTCCTCGTTTAAGTGTTTAGGAATCCTTATCGAATACGTGTACACCCGCATCGACCCGAATTCTTAAAGTACTCGACGGAGAAATTAATACCAAACAACTACTAAAACATTTTCCAATCACTTTATAAAATCAAATTCATATTTTTACCAAATTGTTTGCTTGTTTGAATAAACTATTTATTTTCAAAACGCGTATATACATTCAATTCCACAACCATTAGTAACAATACAAACCATCGCATACATTCATTCATAATACCAAACAAGCACTATATAACCATACATACATTTTCAAACAAACTAACTAACGTCTCCAATGAAAAACTATCAATAAATTTCCACAGCGCAACTCTGATCACTACTTGACCTCTTCATTCATATTTAAACCACACAAAGGTTTATTCATTATCACTAATACCGGCACTACTCATCGGGATAACAAATTCTATCTTCATGACCTTCTTCAACTACTCTGTATCTCAGATGGAGACTTACATTCAAATAAAGATAGAACAAATATATTATATGGCCAATATAAAAACAGCTTGCTTATGCAATATAATAATACTTTGTTTTGCCTGCAAAAATACAAATATGTCCCTAGATGATTAACCCCCTTAATCATTGAATACTCCTAATCTCACTTGAATATAAACAATAATCTATCATAGACCCACGAAATTAGGGAATCTAAGTCTCATCTAAGGCCATGACTCATGTCACTTAGGCTCTGTATTTTTCTAACCATGCTCTAATACCAACTGTAACACCCCTTCTCTATACCCATACTATCTAAGAGTAGTATTGGGTAATACTGTCAGATAATGCGGGTTAGAGGAATATGAATATTAAGGCTAAATTAACACTAAAGGGGGGATTAAATAGTGTTCAATGGATTATATGAATATAATTCAAATTCTTTAAGATTTTACTTGGAATGATGGAATTAACAATCATAGAAATAATCATAGAATCAAAATATAGATAAAAGTAAATGCAATAAAAGTAAAAAAAAGAACACACCAGGATTTTATACTGGTTAGAAGTTACCCTACATCTAGTGTAACGACCCTGAATTTTGAACAATTTAATTTGAGAATATTTAATTAATTTTAAATATTTGAACGATGATTTGACTTGAATTTCAAATTATCAGAATGAATTGGCGATTAAATTTTTGAATTTAATCTATTGAAAGTTGAATAAAATTTGAATCTTCAATTTTAAGCCGGTTAAAAATAATTTAAAGGCTTAGAAAATTCATATTGATAATACTGAAGATAAGTGAAGCTTCAGAATTGATTTTAAAAGCAATCTGTTCAGTTTTGAAATTGTATCGTTTGAAATCGAATTTAAAAATAGTCTTCCGAGGCACAGTCTCGGAATTTGACGAAACCAGTTTCATTGGGTCCGTAATATTGAATTATTACCGGATTTCAATTTTCGTATTTATCAGAATTGTTTTGTGAATATATGGCGTATAAACGCGTATAAAATTTAATTGAATTCAAATTGAATTTCTGTGACAACCTGGATTTTCACCCGAATTATAATCATCGATGAACGATTAAAGTTGACAGATAATTTGTTGTTTATTGTTGAAATTTTATAACGATAAAATCTTCGTCAAATTGGCAATATTAATTTCTGTTTGAATTTGGAAATTGTAAATCGATTAGAATTCTTTTATTTAAATTTTTATTTGTACGAATGAATATATATTCACATAGTTTAGATTTTAACAACAAAATTTAAACAAAAACAAATTAAAAAAAAAAATAATTACCAAAAACAAAATTAGATTTTAAAGAGAGAAAAAAATAAATAAAATAAAAGAAAAAAATTAATACCATACCCTTAACCCATGCCTATACCACGTTCGGCCCATACCCTTATCTCTGCACAAATACGAACCCGATCCCCATTTCTTCCCATTCATTTACAAACCCTAAAAAGAAATCGACGAAGACGAAATAATGGCGGCCACGAGTTCTTCGATCTGCAAAGATTAGGGCTTCGGCTTCGCTCGCTCTTCACTACCGCGGCATCAACTCCAATCGGCAATCTCGTTCGACTGGCGAATTTAGGGTTTCGTTCGATTCTTCGATTTCGCTCGTCTCCATCTTCCTCTTCAATCGCGGCTGCTCCTACCCGCTTCGATCTAAGGTGAGTAACCCTAGTTACTCACATCTAATTCATTTTCGTCAATTTGCTTAGCTCGTTCAAATCTGTGATTTTTGTTGTTTGAATGAGCGATACTCTCGGTTGAAATTTGTTACTTTGATGGTAGTTTCGTGTTGACTTCGGTCTGACCTTGGTTATATGATTTTCTGGTACATTGGTTTCGGCCATCATGTTGTCGACTATGGTTTAAAATAAAAATCTGCAACTAGATTTTGTGGAAAGAAATTTAGATGAGGATTTTCTTAAATTTTGAAATGGCTTTCATTGTGACTTCGACCCCATTTTGAAACTCACTGTTTGATAAATTTGAAAACTTGGATTTCGAAGCAGTTTCTTATGACTTGGTTTAAACTTGTATGTTTGCGGTTTCGACTTTCTGCAGTCGAATTTGGTTTTAACTCGGTTCAATTTCGTTGGGCATTAGGGTGTGATCGATTCCGATTTGATTCGTTCTGTGATTGGAATGATGATTTCATCTGACTCTGGCTTTGTTAAAACTGTTAACTTGGGATTGCGCTTCCTATATAGGTGTATACATATGCATATACATATGTATATATTTATGAGGTGATTGCATTGTTGTTTCTCTGATTTGTGTTCTGTTAATTTTCCTGCTCCTCACCACCAAATGTCGATGATGATTGGGTCTCTTTATATAGGAGTCTGACTTGATAAACGTGTTCTACACGTTGCCGATTCTTTCCTGTTTTAAGTTTTGATATTTCTGGAAATTCCTTTATGCCCACGACTTTGATTTTTAAACGTTCGATCGCTTCTCTTGATTGATACAGCCAATACTTTCCTATTTTATAAATCTGACTTTAACTTTTTCTTAATTTTTTTAACCCTTGAATTTTGAAATTTCTTCACGTCCCTGACCTATTCACTGTTGATCATGGCTTTGACATTCTGTACATATTTTCTAACATCACCTGACTTTGATCATTTTGGTGATGATATTCTGGGTGTTTACTGCACTGGTTCACTTGAACTTCGAGTCACATTCTACTCTGAATTTGACATGCTTTGTGTCATCACCTCACTTTGATCTTCATCCTGCTATTGATATGTATTGTGTTGTCTGGCTATTTGTGTTCTGACCATATTCATTTGCATTGTGTAGTTGACCATGTTGCACTGTACATTTCTGCACTTGACAGTGTAGTCTTCATATAGGTGCATGCTGTTGTGTTGCCATACTGATGTGCTTTGTTGACATTTGAACTTGTAGCTTGAGTCTGCATATTCCTATGCTCTGGTCTCCATAACCTTTGCCTGATCATGGTTGCAGTTGTATTCCATTTCTATTTCATCTATGCTGCATGCTGTTTGTTGTACATATATGTGCTCAGTTGCCTATAGCCTTTACTTGAATATGGTCTTGTACTTGTGAAATTTTGAACTGGTGCACTTGTGACCATTCACTGCTGCACTCAGATCTGCGACACCCGTAACCTGTATATTCATGATTGGAGTTGTTCATTGAAGTTCATTCCTTGCCTTGTTGAGTCAGTTGCCATTGTTGTCTTCACTTGCATACATATTTTGTAGCTGTCTCAGGTGTATGCTGGTGCCATTCCATTTTGATATAGATTGGTATGCGTATTCATATATATGCATACACGCATGTTTGAAATTGTTTTGCTTGCTGCCTTGAAATTGTTCACTGGAATTCGAGGGTGGTGGCACTCATGTGTTCGTCACTTGTTGATGTGCATATATTTGTTTCCCCACCCGCAGTAGTGTAATCTCCATGTCTTTTTGGAGTTTGCACTGTTATGTTGTACAGTTTCAGTTGTGTTGTTATTACATTTGTGTTGAACCCGACTTTCTCTGGGTTTGACCTTATGCGCGTGTCGTGAATTTCCGTTGATCTTTTATACCGTATTGGCGAGGCCGTACACGCGTGCGTGTACGGCAGCCAATCGAGTCTTGATGGGTTTAAAGTGACAATTTCAATTGTTTTAAATTGATTTATTCGATTTGATAAATTGTTTATCTATCTCTGTTGATGTTTTAAATCTGCTGATTTATTGTTGAACACTGTTAAGTGTTATATTTTCGTTATCCGATTTCTTTGTTGAAAGAGTCGGATAGACGAGAATTATTGTGACTGTCGTCTATTTGATTATTACTGCCTATATGCACTAATAAACTGGTTTGAATTAGACTGACCTGTGTATTATTTTCTTTTGAATATAATACTCGGGTCAGACCGAGTATTTTTACAGCTTGAAGATTTTCGAGCAGCGAAGTTAGAGAGAGAGTAAAGAATCATTTTTATTTCAGAAGAAAATTGTATTTTAAATATTCCGCTGTATCTGTATTAAATTGTATAAACTCTGATGTATATAAAAAGATTTATAGTAAAGAAATAAAGACTCATTTGTTTTAATTCAGTGTTATTATTCTGTGTTTCTGTGGCTGATTCTGTTTAAACCTTATAAACTAAATAACAATTCGTCTTTTTGGACGTTTCTAGTTGGTTTAATTACTGACTGGAGATGGTCAAAAGGGGGAATGTTACAGGTGGTATCAGAGCTTTGGTTTACACAAAGCTTAGTTTATGATGTTTAATATGAATAGTTACTAGAAACACTTTTAAAAAGGAGAATGTTTTTCAAATCCAAAGAAGTATAAAATTGTTTTAGAAAATATAAGATGAATGAATTTGGAATAGATCTTATATAAGTAAAGTGAACATTGAATATGAAATAAAGATTTTAACTTAAGAAAAGTTAAATTGAAGTGAGTTGGCATTAATAAATATATGGATTTGAAATTTAACTAAAAGAAAAGTTAAATTGAATTGAATTAGTATTAATAAATGAATGGATTTGAAATTTAACTAAAAGAAAAGTTAAATTGAATTGAATTAGTATTAATAAATGAATGGATTTGAAATTTAACTAAAGGAAGTTAAATAAATTGAAATTGATTAGATAAATTAGTGTGATGGAAAATTAAACTAAAAGGGTAAGTGATTACCTAATATGAATGATAATCGTATATATCAGGATAATGTAAATTTACAAATTTGTCTTAGGAAAATGATTGAATAATCCAACCTTTTCTAATGGAATTGTCAATTTTAATAGGAAACTTCGAAACATCTTGTTAATTAAAATGGCGAAAACCGAAGCACAAAAAGCAGCACGTCGTGAACAAAGAGCAATTGCCCGTAGAGAAGCACAATTGACACGTGCGGAAATCGAAAGGAGATTTAATGAAAGGCAAGGACCTGGTCCCTATGATGATGTTACTTGTTATCGATGTCATAAAAAAGGACATTTCGCCGTTACGTGTCGAGAGAAGAGAAAGAAAAGGAATGTGAATGACCGTTTCGCTCGTCCTGAGATAGTATGTTTTAAATGTCAAGAAAAAGGACATTTTCTTAGTCATTGCCCTAAAGTGAAAAGGAAAAAGAGTGCACTAGATTTACCTGTCGATAGATTGACAGTCTGCTATCATTGTCGCCAGAATGGACATATAGCCAGAAACTGCACCGAAAGGCAGCGTGGAAAGCAAGCTATAGCCCGTCCCGCTAGAGCGAAAAGTGTAAAACTGATAGATAAGGATGGGAACGTCACGTATTTTTGCGGGAACTGTAGGAGCTGGGGGCACGTTGACTTTGAATGCGTCAATCCTCCTTTAATCCAACCTGAAATAGTGCAAACCGAAGATGAAAGTTCGGAACAGATGAGTACTACCAGACGAGAAGACGATAGTCCTCTATGAGTCTGAATCTTAAACCAGTCAATATATTTGAAGCGATCAATATATTTTGTAATACTATCTTTTGTAATCTAAAAACTTCTAAGTATGTATTATGAAAACTTTAAGCTATGTATAGTTTGTACGTGAATGTTTATGGTAAGATTTGGAAGAAATATCTTAATGAAATTGTGTTTTGGGGAGAAAAAAATTACTTGTGCTTTACCTGTATGAAGTAAACCAGTTGTTAAATGTTTGAACAGTTTCGTTAAGTGAAACAAAATCTGAATTTTGAATGTGATATGAATTTGACTTTAGTACAAGTTAAATAAAATGATTTTTGAAATGAAATCTAAGTTAAGTTAAATAAAATGGAATTTCATATAAATTTGAGACGAACTTAAGTTGTATGGTGAAAATTAATGCAAGTGAAGATAAAATGAAACATGGCTTAAGTAATAGTGAATCAAATTGAATTTGATATCAAAATGAATTGATAAAGTGAAGAATGAATGTGAAATTGAGTTATAGAAAGGAAATTCAACTTTAACTGTAAAAGTGAATTAGTGAATATGGTGAGTATAAGAATTCGATCTGAATTAGAATATAAACCAATTGAAATCAAGTGTGTTGAACCAAATTGAATGTAAGCAAAGTAAATAAATTTGGTTAAATTGAATGTGCATTGGTTGCTAGTTGATCGTATAGAATTCATTAAGTATTAATGAAATTGAATTAATGGAAATTTGAAAGCTATGTAAATTGAATTCAAATTGAAAGGTAAGAAATTTAAAGAGAATCAAATTTGATTTGAATTGAAGCAAACTGACTTGAATATAAATTAGTGAAAGTGAACTAATTGAATATGAATGAATGTTAGTAAAATCCAATGTGAATAAATCAAATGTGATTTAAATTGAAAATCAATTCAATGAATGATTTATTAAAGAACTAGTGATTATTTTGGAAATGGAAAACTGATAAATTTATATAATAGTTTAAATTGGAAATTTTGAATTATTATAAACGGCTTAAATTGAAGATTTAAAAGTGTTGATATTATATTGGAATTGTATAAGTGTTAAAAGTGAAATATTTAATGGATTTCATAAGTGAATGGAAGTTACAGAATTAAAAGTTTTATAATGTGAAGTTATAAAATGAATCGAAGTTGCAAAATAAAAGAATTTATAAGTAATTTACTTATAAATTAAAATTCTGATATAAAACTGAGTTATAGAAGGAATGGTTAATAAAGCAATTTTTATAAATTGAAGTCTTTATGAATAGAAATGGGATTTATAAACGTTGTTTATAAATTCGAAACTGACTTATTTTGATAAGTAAATTCTGTATAATTTGTTAAAAGATGTATATTCACAATTTTGGACCGTGAATATAATATTGAATAAAATGGACATGTTAGGAATGTGATATTTTAAAACGAAGTAATTGTTTTAAAAAGATGTTTTAAAAAGCATTGAATATCGAAACCATAGATTTCAACATTCATTGTTGAAATAGACGTTTTCGAATATAAGGAAATGGTGGACTATAACACTGTTGTTATAGTAAATGATTTCCGAAAGGAAATGTTTTGCGTAGTATTGGGATTTATACATCTATCTAAAATTCGAATCCCTATACTAGTGATTTTGAGTTGTCGTAACGATGTTTTACGTAACATTCGTTTTAACTCAAATGAATATGTGAAAGAGAATGATTTCCTTAAAGATGAAATATGTACTTAATTTTGATTTAAGTATATGGAATATTTTCAAATGTTGAAAATAAATGGATTTGTGAATTACTTATTTTTAAATAAGTATGGAAATGTTTTTCCAAATATGAAATGTTGTGAATATATTCCATAAGGAATAAATGATTTGAAATTCATTTTCGAAGTCGAAGTTGAAAAGTTAAATGAGAAATTGAACAATTTGTTCAATTTGAAATTTTTCAAAAGATTGAATCGTTAAGTTAAAATTGAGTTTAACTTCGACATCAAAGACAATATAAGTTGAGCTTTGAATTTCAGATGATGATTTGGATTGTATGTCTAACATTGTGAATTGATGACATAGCAATTGATCTCTATTAAATATATATCTGTTGGTGGCGGAGAATTTATTCTCTTAGCTTAACACCCTTCTCTGAGACGTACGAGCTCAGAGGTTATATATCGATAGACATCAATTCTGTGTTGAGAATTGACGATGTAAGCGTGTAATTCAAATCGAATGTGAAAGTCGATAATGAAATGGAATTATGAATATGAATTAGGTTTGAGATAACCTTAAATTTCCAAATCGACTTAGAGGAAAATTTTGAAATCCTCTATTTTGTTATGAATATGAGATATGTAAGTTTTTAGAACTTATATATATGAATGCGGTAAATTTGAAACCGTTAGTTTAGAAAGACATTGTTATGGAAATCTTATGTATGTTTACATAGATGTTATATGTACGAAATGGGAAATGAAAGTACTACATATATGATATTATGTTTTCTAAACTGAGGATGTGGAAAAGTACCTTCCATTTATTATTAATGAAGGTATTGGAACTCGTGAAGAGTACCCATTTGAAATTCGTAGCTACGTAGAATTTTAGTCAGAGTGACTATTTGAATCGGAAATCCTTCGCGATAGTTCATCGCGATGAGATTAGATTTGATTGATGATGTTAGCGTAATTTGAGGGGCGAGATGCCCACAGTTATGAGCGACTCCACTGGGATAGTGGCGTAACCGCCGAGTAAACTGCAATCTAATGCCAGGCGAAATTTGAGGGGCGTGATGCCTACAGACACGAGCGATTCTACTGGGATAGTAGCGTAACCGCCGTGTGTACTGCAATCTATGGCGACAACCATGGCGTAATTCAAGAAAGGTGTGAAACCTGCAGTTACAAGCGATTCTACTGGGATAGTAGCGTAACCGCCGGGTAAACTGTGATCCATGGGGGAACGTGCTTTCCATATCCATTTTTAAAAGAATTTTTAAAAGTATTTTCACTGGGAATTGAAGCAAGTATGTTTAGTACTTGGAGATTTTTAGACCTGCGCCTGGCCAGCGTATGCCTAATGTCTGTGAGAACGAAGATGGACTTGTTAAATTTCGAGTTAGCAAGTATTTTCAAACTGTAAATAGTAAATCGATGATTTGAAAGTAAAATTACAAAAATTCCTACTTAATGAACTAAGGAAGAGGATCTTTGTAATGTTTTTAAAGTCCACAGCTTTGGAAGAGATATATTATATGAATCTCTAATGTGAAGAATTTTAAGTTTGAATCTGAGTTGTAAATCGAAAATGTTAGTAAAAGACTTTTGGGTTTTGATTTTAGAAAATCATTGAACAAAAGAGAAGATAAACAAAACTAGTGAGATTAAACAAATGGAATGAATCCTATATTCATTTATTTGTAATGAGTTTTAAGCTTGGTAAAAAAATTGACTAGAGTATAAATATCGATGAAATTTTAACAACCTTTCCTTTTCGTGGACGAAAAGTTTTTAAGGAGGGGAGTTTGTAACGACCCTGAATTTTGAACAATTTAATTTGAGAATATTTAATTAATTTTAAATATTTGAACGATGATTTGACTTGAATTTCAAATTATCAGAATGAATTGGCGATTAAATTTTTGAATTTAATCTATTGAAAGTTGAATAAAATTTGAATCTTCAATTTTAAGCCGGTTAAAAATAATTTAAAGGCTTAGAAAATTCATATTGATAATACTGAAGATAAGTGAAGCTTCAGAATTGATTTTAAAAGCAATCTGTTCAGTTTTGAAATTGTATCGTTTGAAATCGAATTTAAAAATAGTCTTCCGAGGCACAGTCTCGGAATTTGACGAAACCAGTTTCATTGGGTCCGTAATATTGAATTATTACCGGATTTCAATTTTCGTATTTATCAGAATTGTTTTGTGAATATATGGCGTATAAACGCGTATAAAATTTAATTGAATTCAAATTGAATTTCTGTGACAACCTGGATTTTCACCCGAATTATAATCATCGATGAACGATTAAAGTTGACAGATAATTTGTTGTTTATTGTTGAAATTTTATAACGATAAAATCTTCGTCAAATTGGCAATATTAATTTCTGTTTGAATTTGGAAATTGTAAATCGATTAGAATTCTTTTATTTAAATTTTTATTTGTACGAATGAATATATATTCACATAGTTTAGATTTTAACAACAAAATTTAAACAAAAACAAATTAAAAAAAAAATAATTACCAAAAACAAAATTAGATTTTAAAGAGAGAAAAAAATAAATAAAATAAAAGAAAAAAATTAATACCATACCCTTAACCCATGCCTATACCACGTTCGGCCCATACCCTTATCTCTGCACAAATACGAACCCGATCCCCATTTCTTCCCATTCATTTACAAACCCTAAAAAGAAATCGACGAAGACGAAATAATGGCGGCCACGAGTTCTTCGATCTGCAAAGATTAGGGCTTCGGCTTCGCTCGCTCTTCACTACCGCGGCATCAACTCCAATCGGCAATCTCGTTCGACTGGCGAATTTAGGGTTTCGTTCGATTCTTCGATTTCGCTCGTCTCCATCTTCCTCTTCAATCGCGGCTGCTCCTACCCGCTTCGATCTAAGGTGAGTAACCCTAGTTACTCACATCTAATTCATTTTCGTCAATTTGCTTAGCTCGTTCAAATCTGTGATTTTTGTTGTTTGAATGAGCGATACTCTCGGTTGAAATTTGTTACTTTGATGGTAGTTTCGTGTTGACTTCGGTCTGACCTTGGTTATATGATTTTCTGGTACATTGGTTTCGGCCATCATGTTGTCGACTATGGTTTAAAATAAAAATCTGCAACTAGATTTTGTGGAAAGAAATTTAGATGAGGATTTTCTTAAATTTTGAAATGGCTTTCATTGTGACTTCGACCCCATTTTGAAACTCACTGTTTGATAAATTTGAAAACTTGGATTTCGAAGCAGTTTCTTATGACTTGGTTTAAACTTGTATGTTTGCGGTTTCGACTTTCTGCAGTCGAATTTGGTTTTAACTCGGTTCAATTTCGTTGGGCATTAGGGTGTGATCGATTCCGATTTGATTCGTTCTGTGATTGGAATGATGATTTCATCTGACTCTGGCTTTGTTAAAACTGTTAACTTGGGATTGCGCTTCCTATATAGGTGTATACATATGCATATACATATGTATATATTTATGAGGTGATTGCATTGTTGTTTCTCTGATTTGTGTTCTGTTAATTTTCCTGCTCCTCACCACCAAATGTCGATGATGATTGGGTCTCTTTATATAGGAGTCTGACTTGATAAACGTGTTCTACACGTTGCCGATTCTTTCCTGTTTTAAGTTTTGATATTTCTGGAAATTCCTTTATGCCCACGACTTTGATTTTTAAACGTTCGATCGCTTCTCTTGATTGATACAGCCAATACTTTCCTATTTTATAAATCTGACTTTAACTTTTTCTTAATTTTTTTAACCCTTGAATTTTGAAATTTCTTCACGTCCCTGACCTATTCACTGTTGATCATGGCTTTGACATTCTGTACATATTTTCTAACATCACCTGACTTTGATCATTTTGGTGATGATATTCTGGGTGTTTACTGCACTGGTTCACTTGAACTTCGAGTCACATTCTACTCTGAATTTGACATGCTTTGTGTCATCACCTCACTTTGATCTTCATCCTGCTATTGATATGTATTGTGTTGTCTGGCTATTTGTGTTCTGACCATATTCATTTGCATTGTGTAGTTGACCATGTTGCACTGTACATTTCTGCACTTGACAGTGTAGTCTTCATATAGGTGCATGCTGTTGTGTTGCCATACTGATGTGCTTTGTTGACATTTGAACTTGTAGCTTGAGTCTGCACATTCCTATGCTCTGGTCTCCATAACCTTTGCCTGATCATGGTTGCAGTTGTATTCCATTTCTATTTCATCTATGCTGCATGCTGTTTGTTGTACATATATGTGCTCAGTTGCCTATAGCCTTTACTTGAATATGGTCTTGTACTTGTGAAATTTTGAACTGGTGCACTTGTGACCATTCACTGCTGCACTCAGATCTGCGACACCCGTAACCTGTATATTCATGATTGGAGTTGTTCATTGAAGTTCATTCCTTGCCTTGTTGAGTCAGTTGCCATTGTTGTCTTCACTTGCATACATATTTTGTAGCTGTCTCAGGTGTATGCTGGTGCCATTCCATTTTGATATAGATTGGTATGCGTATTCATATATATGCATACACGCATGTTTGAAATTGTTTTGCTTGCTGCCTTGAAATTGTTCACTGGAATTCGAGGGTGGTGGCACTCATGTGTTCGTCACTTGTTGATGTGCATATATTTGTTTCCCCACCCGCAGTAGTGTAATCTCCATGTCTTTTTGGAGTTTGCACTGTTATGTTGTACAGTTTCAGTTGTGTTGTTATTACATTTGTGTTGAACCCGACTTTCTCTGGGTTTGACCTTATGCGCGTGTCGTGAATTTCCGTTGATCTTTTATACCGTATTGGCGAGGCCGTACACGCGTGCGTGTACGGCAGCCAATCGAGTCTTGATGGGTTTAAAGTGACAATTTCAATTGTTTTAAATTGATTTATTCGATTTGATAAATTGTTTATCTATCTCTGTTGATGTTTTAAATCTGCTGATTTATTGTTGAACACTGTTAAGTGTTATATTTTCGTTATCCGATTTCTTTGTTGAAAGAGTCGGATAGACGAGAATTATTGTGACTGTCGTCTATTTGATTATTACTGCCTATATGCACTAATAAACTGGTTTGAATTAGACTGACCTGTGTATTATTTTCTTTTGAATATAATACTCGGGTCAGACCGAGTATTTTTACAGCTTGAAGATTTTCGAGCAGCGAAGTTAGAGAGAGAGTAAAGAATCATTTTTATTTCAGAAGAAAATTGTATTTTAAATATTCCGCTGTATCTGTATTAAATTGTATAAACTCTGATGTATATAAAAAGATTTATAGTAAAGAAATAAAGACTCATTTGTTTTAATTCAGTGTTATTATTCTGTGTTTCTGTGGCTGATTCTGTTTAAACCTTATAAACTAAATAACAATTCGTCTTTTTGGACGTTTCTAGTTGGTTTAATTACTGACTGGAGATGGTCAAAAGGGGGAATGTTACATCTAGTCCCGTACAATTCCCTGTACGGATTTCTTTTCAACTAGTAAATACAAATATAATCTCGATTTCAAGGCTATGAGACACACCCTCCAGAATCCGGCCTCTAAATAGAGCCGCTTGATTTCCGAGCAACAAGCACACCCACAAGATTAACGGGCTACTAAGCACACCAATTGATTTAATCAGGCTACAATCACACCAACTTGGGTTTCGAGGATACCAGGCACACCACAAAGTATAAGAGTATGATTTGATAGTGTCTACAGACTCAGATCTTGATTACAATTGATCGTATATCTCTTGAATAGCACTTGATTTTGAGAGGGATGAGATAAATCGGAGAGTATATAAAAGAGAACCAAACTAGTAATGGTTGAATTTTATTCTGGTTGAATTTCGGTAGAGTTTCGATAGAAATTGCTTTAGAAATCAAGAGAGTGAAAAGTGGAGAGAAAAATAAGAAAGTGGTTAATAACTATTCGTTTGGAAGACTGGTATATATAGGAAAAAATGGTCATGTCCATTCATGAAGAGATACGGCGAAAAGGCACTTCCATTCAAATTCAAATTTTGAAAAATACGGCTAGTTTGTCGACATACTTGCAAAGGATATATCGACATATCCCTTTGTATTTTGAAATATTACTTAATAAAAATTGTTTTGAAAATCGAAGTTTGGTAAAATATTTTGAAACTTTTTACAAACATTTAAACATAGTTTATACACATTTTAATCATAATAAAACTTAATAAAATAATTTTGAAAGATTTAATAAGAATATTCAATATAATGTAAATAATATATATAAAATCAATATACTTATAAATTATTAAAGTATAAACAATAATTCAATATATATATAAACTTAAGAACACTAAAATAATATCTTTATAAGTATAAGATATTTGAAAATCATTTCGGAAATATTTTGAAAAGATTATTTTAAAAATAGAATATTTGAAGAAAAAAATTAAAACAAAACTAGAGAAGGTGAGAGAGATTGGGAAAGTGTTATCAAGGTTTTAATATAAATTCTATGACTCTATAGCTTATCTGGAATATCTTGAAATCTTGAACTCTTCGATACTCATGATTCTTCATTCTTGAACTCTTGAAACTTTATACCAGCATTTTGAATCTACTCTTGATATCAGCATCTTGATACTATAGAGTCTTCTTAAACAATACATGTCAATTATCCTGCACTATATACTATATATATCTTGATAAAACATTAGGATCTATATTTTATATAATCTCCTATAGTTGTCATCATCAAAGCTAATACCTAAGGTACTAACAGATAATATGGATAATAAAGTGATATTGGGTTTACACACATGAATATTCCCATGGGCTAACACTGGTACGTATTTCAAAAATCATAAACAACTCAAATATATGTACACGGTATCGACACAAAGCAATAAACACCCGTGATTCCAGGATTGAACAACACATGATATAAAATAGATCACAAAGAACACAGGGTCAATAATGCAGTGATAAGATATAATTATAGATATCCAGGAGTTATACTATGTCTAGAATGTAGATGTCGATATAATATAACAAATGGCAAAGTATAAACAAGTGCAACAGTAGTGGCGCGAACGTATCCCAAGTGTTAATATATCACAAAACCATACACACAAAATAAACACATTTCCAAACAAAGTCAATCGGCATACCAAATGGACATATAATCACTTGGGTGATCAAATATAATCTAAATATGATCAGGTATAAAACTCAACAACAATATAGAACCTGCGCACAACAATGCCCTAGATTATCTCCCAGATAATAGTAAAGTAGACATATCGGGGTCCGTCTCTCCTAATAAATTTATAAAATTCATAACATTCACCAAAATCAAACAGGTACGTATTTGAATTTTGTAACTAGATAATATGGCTAGTAGGATATACAGGTGTAAAGGAATTGGGATTTTAATTTTGAAGAGAATTTGAATTGCTCGACAAAAGGTACGTATTTGAATTTCAATATGAGATTTGATGATTTTCTTGTCTAGCCGCTTGGCTTTTTCTTTTTCTTTTTGAATTTGAGAGTCCGTAGGGACGTTTTGTAGTAGTGCCGTATTAGCCGCGCAAAGGAGACGCTGGCGAAATTTTTCGGAAATTTAGAGTGTTAGAAAAATTTTGAGAAAATTTTGAAAGTTTAAAGTTTAAATTTGAATATAAATTTAAATTTTGAAGTAAACGATATTGTTTGAAAACTATGAAAGGTTTAGAAAGTTAGTTGAGATAATAGCGAATCTTTAGTAGAAAGATTTGTTTTGACAATTTGATAAAACTATTTGGATGTTGAAAGATAGTAGACGAGTTAAAGACATTTTTTTCCTAACTTGTAATTTCGAGGACGAAATTCTTTTAAGGGGGGAAGTTTGTAACGACCCAGAATTTTGAACGAATTAAATTGAGAATATTTAATTTATTTTAAATATTTGAACGATGATTTAATTTGAATCCCCGATCTAATTTTGAATTTGGCGATTAAATTATAAAATTTAATATATTGAGAGTTGAATAAAAATTTGTATCTTCAATTTAAAGCTGAAGAAAAATATTTCGAAAGCTTTTAATATTCGTATTGATATTACTGAAGATGATAGAAGCTTCAGAATCGAATTTGAAATTGAATTGTTCAGTTTTGAAATTTTATCGTTTAAATTAAATTTAAAAATAACCGTCCGAGGCACAGTCTCGGAATTCAACGAAACCAGTTCCATTGGGTCCATAATATTGAATTATTATCGGATTTCAAATTTCGTATTTTTCGGAGCTGATATGTGAACATACGACGTGTAAACTCATTTAAATTTTTGTCGAAATTCAATTTAAATTTAAATTTGTAATTGGTCAAACGTCAACACGTTTATCTTCCCTTCAACCAGGCCTATAATCACGTAGATAATCACGGAAGGAGATCGTGCTAAGCATGGCCCCTGTCGTTTGAAATACAAAAATAAAACCATCTCCTGCTTATTTTTCAATTCGTTCAGTTCAAAATTCGTAGAAGAAAAATTTCGTTCTCCTCAATTTAATTTAATGGCCACGTCTCCTTTTCAAAGTTTAAAATCCCTCTCTCGTTCCAAAACAAACAAACTAAAATTTTCGTTCAAATCAAAATAGCGAGGCGAGCAAGTCGCGAACGAAGGGGAGATGGGGATTCGATGCTCGAGTTCGAATCAGGGTGGCAGCGCACGAACGCGTCAATGGAGGCGGCGGCCAGAAATCAAGGTCGTAGTGGCCATCGAGCATCGCAAATTGGAAGATTTGCTCGCGTGACAGTCGCGAGTCATTCGTGGCCGTCGTTGGTCGAAGGCGACGATCGAAGCTAGGGTTGTCGGCGGCGAATAGAATCTGGGTTCGCGAGGGTCAGGGCATGGGGAATGTCGTGACTTGAATTCGCGGCATGAAAGTGAAGGCTCGGCGACGCTCGAGATGTTGAAGTGTGGAATTGGGGTAAGGCGACGTCGACACTCGCGATGGCAGTTCGTACGACGCTGGAGGGATGGTCGACATCGCAATGATTGGGGGAGGCTCGCGGACATGTGTTCGAGCACGGCGAATTCGTGAGCTTGTTTCGCGAGTGCTGTCAAAGTTGGTCAGTGAGGTAGTTGTTGTTTTCTTTGTTTTGTTTACTTACTGATATTTGTACATACTAAAGAAAAAAAATATGTAAAAGAAAGAATTTTACAGTAGAGTAAATTTCTGGTTTTGGGGTTTACAGAAAAAGAAAATATTTTTGTCAAAAGGAAATTAGTTTTGGAAAATTTAATTTATTTAATAGTAATGGATTTTTCGAGTCGGTTCAAATTAAAAGTGTAGATTTATTTAATCTATTGAAAAGAAATTTATAGTTTGATTAATTCAAATATTAATGAAAATTGTATAATTATTCATACAAGGTCGAATACAATGAAGAAATGATCAAAATGAAAATGGATGGCAAATTAAAAGCTAAGGTGAGATTTTTCTCACTCGATTGAAAAGTGGATTTTACAGTTATTGATTTGATTGATTGCTATTGGATGTGATATTAGATATTATAGGATATATCTATATATAGCAATATATACATATTGGCATATGTATATATTGGATTGATTGATTTCCCACCTCGTATAGCGGATGAGACCCTATTGCGCCGTTAGTAAGCGGATTATTTTTATAAAACCCATATACCACGATATTCCACCTCGAAGTGGAATTGGTATTGTGCTAACGTCTTTGGATGCAGGAAAACAGGTTGGAGGGATCCAACTGGATTCCTCAACTGTATTTATTTATTTACAGATGTTGATATATATTCTGTTATCATATGATGATATATGATGTTTGATGTTGTGATGGACTAATTGATGCGTTGCATCATTGGATTCAAGTTTTGAAGTTTTAAAATAACGATTTTAACTTTAAAAGAGATTTTTTTAAAGTGATTATTTGTAAGTATACGTTATTAAATTTTTGGATTAGTTTACAAACGTTAAAATTATTAAAGTTATAAAGGTTAAGATTTTGGTGAAATATAACCGAGAGGTGATTTTTGAAATAAACAGTTAAGTAATTTATAAAATAGTTTAAATTTGGATTTTCGAATTATTAAAAACGATGTATATAAAAGATGTACAAATTTGATATTTATCAATTAAAATTATTGGAATTTTAAAACTAGTTTTTATAAGTGTTAAATTGTGAAGATAGAAAATTTATAGAATTATAAGTTGTAAAGATAGGAAATTTATAGAATTATAAATTATAAAGTTTGAAGTTTATAGATTTATAAAGTATGAAGTTATAAAATGAATGGAATTGTAGAATAAAAGATTATAAGAAGTTTACTTATAAATTGGATTTTTGCCTTTAAATGGAATATTGATCGAACTTGTTAATAAAAGAGATTTATTAAATCAAAGTTGTTATGAATTATGAAGATGAAATTATAAACGTTGTTTTATGAATTCGAAAATAAATCAAATTTGATAAATTAAATATAGAAAGTGATTAAGGGAATTTTATCCACGATTTTGGATAGTGGATGAATTCTTGGAATAAATGTGTAGAAAATATTGAAATTTGGTTAGTGAAGTATATTCACGATTTTGGACAGTGAATATATTGTTAAGTAAAATGGATAGTTTTGGAAAGTGACATTTAAAAATAAAGTTAATTGTTTTAACGATGTTTTAAAACGAGTTGAATATCGAAACCATAGATTTCAACATTTATTGTTGAAATAGACGTTTTTCGAAAAATAAGGAAATGGTGGACTACAACACTGTTGTTATAGTAAATGATTTCCGAAAGGAAATGTTTTTATATAGTATTGGGATTTATATATCTATCTAAATCCGAATCCCTATACTAGTGATTTTGAGTCGTCGTAACGATGTTTTACGTAACATTCGTTTTGACTCAAATAAATGTTGTCAAAGTAAATAATTTCCTTAAAGAGTGAAATATATACTTAATTTTGATTTAAGTATATAGAATATTTTCCAAGTGTTGAAAATAAATGATTTGTGAAATACTTATTATTAAATAAGTAGGGAAATGCATTTCCAAAATGAAATGAAACGTTTTGAGATTTTATCTTCTTAAAGATAAACTGAAGTTGAATATTTGAAATCGATTTGAGAATCGTATATCAGTAGATATTTTGAAAATATAAATTCACTATGGAATTTATGAAGGAAAGGGGAATTGTTTTAGAAAAATAAACGTTGATTTATTTTTGAAGTGTGGAAATTTTATATCTAGTAAAGATATTTTGGAAGATAAAATAATTTGGAAAATTATTTGGAATCTGATGATGTTGCGCATCTTTATTGATAGTTAAATAACCGACTATCAATAATTACCTTTAGATAGGTATTTGTTGTGAATTGGATGAATTTGAATGCCACACTTATTTTTGAGTAATCGCTCACTATTCGGGTTAGCCGGGAAAGGACCATGGGGTCGTATAACCCATTCCGAATATGTGATACGTCGTTATGAATTGCATTCGAAGACCGGTGTTGAAGACCGGATATTTTTGAAAACGGAAGGATTACCGTCGAGTTACTCTACATCGGCTGATCTCCGATTTAGAGGTTTTTATCACCCTTAGTGACAGGAAGTCCGGACGTGATTAGAAATTATCCGGATATGCAAGGGCTTCGTGAGAAGTGCCTTCGGTTCTGTTCGATCCCGGAACAGACTTGTATGGATTGTGTGTCTGACGTTACAATTTGAGATATAAAGCTGATTTCTTTCAAATACATTTCTGTTGGTGGCGGAGAATTTATTCTCTTAGCTTAACACCCTTCTCTGAGACGTACGAGCTCAGAGGTTATGTAGTTGAAATTTATCAGCGATATATTCCCAATTTGGTAACGTGGCATACTGAGTGTTACTGTGAAATGATCAGTGTTTGATCATTTGCGATATGATCATTTGTTTAATCTTATATCTTTGTGATCATAGGTTGATCATTTTGGTTTGACCCGAAGCATGGCTTTGTAGAAAGCGTAGCTTTGTGGACGAGACTTCATCGAGCCTCACACCCCGGAAATGGTCAAAACAGGAAGGATGCGGCAAGGTTCTAGGGAGTAGCGCCCCTTAGTGTATGTCATTCCTTCTGGATAAAGGTGGTATCATGGTATGGAGCCCAGATACTTAACCTCTGTGGTTACTGCATTATTATTATTATGTGGTTTGTTGGAAATCGGGGATCCTCGGGAAGATCGGTGACGATCGGGGGATGGCATACGCGTGTCAGTAGTTACCTATTTTTGCAGAGGTAACCCGGCCTTGTGTTGGCAGAGATCTAACCGTAACATTAGGTTCTCGGGTCGTCTATTCCAGGGACGTACCCATCGTGGATAGGAAGTTCCTTAGCCTGACCATTTGTTGGAAATCCAAAGAAACAATACGAGCCTTGTACGGATTTAGTTGTAGAACCTATCATTCACTTATGGTGGCGCCCCACTGTTTGAATGGTAGCTATAGTAGGCATAGTTCGAAATGTCTATGCTGGCTAAGATTAATATTCTACTTTCGAAATGTTTTCTACACTATGCACTAATAATAATATCAAAAAGAATTTGATTTTGCGTAGTAAGCATCTTTGACTATCATAAGAAGAAATCTCCTCCAATTCTGCGTTTGCATTGTGTGTGTGGCGGGAGGTCTTATGGTAGTTTCATTTTCCAAAAGCATTGCGAATTTGTTTTATTTTCTTTGTGAAAAATAACTGTTTTACGATCTCACACCAGTCACCATGACTGACTCGGAGTTTATTGTTCCCTTCTAAACTCTGGGTGCCCACCAATTTCCACACGGGCAGTTTAGAGTTAGGTTATCAGGATATTCTGGATATTCTAGAACTTTGGAAGCAAGATGGATGACGAGACGTAGTATTTGTATCTGATATATTTATTCCGCTGTGTATTATGTATGAGGACAAGTTTATATAACTGTCCATTGTTGTATATTGACTCTGATTGATATATGTATAAACTGATATAGTTCTTTGTTTTAAAAGACTAGTGTTATCTATTATATATTGTTCCGCTGCGATGTGTAAGATTCTGATATTGTTTTCTGTTCTGATGTTGTTCTGTTGTTCTTCTTTTTTTCTTTCTTCTTCCTCTTCTCTTTTTCTTCTATCTTTTCTTCTGTTTTCTTCTTTCTAAAACCCTAAGAATTCGGTTTTCCGGCATTCGTTGCTCGGTAGTTGATACAGTGGACGTATCGATGTCGGTTTTCGGAAGTCGAAGAATCGGGTCCTTACAACGTGGTATCAGAGCATATGGTTAAGCGACAACCCTGCTCTGTTGGGTGTTACTCATTAGAGATAGAGTCAGTAGTACTCCAGAATGAGTTGAGTGTAATAATAGATATGAGCGCGTATTTGTTAGTGAATATGAAATTGTTTTGTATTGTGTTGACTTATCGGTTGATTGTTTATGGATTCTGGTCGGTGCAGTCTAGCTAACTATAATAGATAGGGGTTTCTAAACTCTTAAACAAGATAAACCGACACAGTATTGTTTTAAATAGGATGAATGAAATAATTTTGCCCAAAACTATTTTTGTATAGAAAGGAAATGATTTTTCTATGGATTATCATAATATATGGTTGCATGGTTGTTAGGAAAATAATAACATTGAATTATTATCATTGTTATATGAAATTGAATAAGAAATTGAAATCGTAACTCCAAAGTTAGAAGATAAATTCAATTAACAAATGAAATTTATAAATGTGAATTGAAGCATAAGGAAATGAATTCATATACGAATGAAATTTAAGAATACGAATTATAAATGTGATTTGTAATTTGAAACGGAACTCCAGAGAAGTATTTAGAAATGTTTTGAAAAGAAAATTTTAGAGATTTGGAAAGTTTAAATCTTTTTGATTTGAAAATGAATTTCAAAGGTTTTGAAAAGTATTTGGAAGGATAAAAGCTCTAAACTCTTTTTGGTCGCTGGAAAATAATTCCGATGATGATCGCGACATCACCGGTGTTCATTTTCGGGTTTCCAAAAGAGGAATTGCTGCCAAATTGTTTTAAATGGAAGTGTTTGGAAAATTTGGTTTTTGTTTTGGAAATTCAAATGATAATTTGAATTGTTTTCAAAATGATTTTTGAAAAAAAGTTGAAAAGACTCTGGAATACTATATTAAAATATTTATGAAATATTACTAAGTTGATAACTTATACAATTTGAATTTTGATAGAATAAATTTAACTTAAAGAATGAAGTTAAATCAAAGTAAGTACAAGTGAATCAATTAAATAAAGTGAAAAGATTACTTAAAGAAAATTTATTAAGTTGAAAATAAATTTGTAGTAACAAATAAATTGGAATTGAGCATTGAATTATGGAAGTAAATTGTGAATGAATAAATAAATTTACAATTGTGATTTAATGAAAATGAAATTGAATGTTAAAATTCATTTTGAATTTGTAAGTAAATAAAACTGGAATTGTAACTGAATGTTGAAAACAAATTTGAATCTGTAAAGTGAACTAGAATGTGTGATGAATTAGTAAGTGAAACTAATTTAAAATAGTGCAGTTATGAATGAAAGATAATTGATAAATTCAATATTCAGAAGCTAAACTGAATCCAAATTAGATTGGGATTGTGAATTGAATTCAAATGAATTTGAAATGTAAAATCGAATGAAAAGAATATATAACTTCAATAGTGAAGTAAAAATGTATAAGAAGCATATATTGAAAAGTTTGTAATGAAATGTGCAAAATAGTTTGAATGTTGTAACTAGATAATATGGCTAGTAGGATATACAGGTGTAAAGGAATTGGGATTTTAATTTTGAAGAGAATTTGAATTGCTCGACAAAAGGTACGTATTTGAATTTCAATATGAGATTTGATGATTTTCTTGTCTAGCCGCTTGGCTTTTTCTTTTTCTTTTTGAATTTGAGAGTCCGTAGGGACGTTTTGTAGTAGTGCCGTATTAGCCGCGCAAAGGAGACGCTGACGAAATTTTTCGGAAATTTAGAGTGTTAGAAAAATTTTGAGAAAATTTTGAAAGTTTAAAGTTTAAATTTGAATATAAATTTAAATTTTGAAGTAAACGATATTGTTTGAAAACTATGAAAGGTTTAGAAAGTTAGTTGAGATAATAGCGAATCTTTAGTAGAAAGATTTGTTTTGACAATTTGATAAAACTATTTGGATGTTGAAAGATAGTAGACGAGTTAAGGACATTTTTTTCCTAACTTGTAATTTCGAGGACGAAATTCTTTTAAGGGGGGAAGTTTGTAACGACCCAGAATTTTGAACGAATTAAATTGAGAATATTTAATTTATTTTAAATATTTGAACGATGATTTAATTTGAATCCCCGATCTAATTTTGAATTTGGCGATTAAATTATAAAATTTAATATATTGAGAGTTGAATAAAAATTTGTATCTTCAATTTAAAGCTGAAGAAAAATATTTCGAAAGCTTTTAATAT
The DNA here is from genome assembly GCA_030737815.1 of Allium fistulosum. Taxonomy (NCBI): domain Eukaryota; kingdom Viridiplantae; phylum Streptophyta; class Magnoliopsida; order Asparagales; family Amaryllidaceae; genus Allium; species Allium fistulosum. The sequence continues at coordinate 496,644,936 of CM060902.1, read as the reverse complement.
TCGTATTGATATTACTGAAGATGATAGAAGCTTCAGAATCGAATTTGAAATTGAATTGTTCAGTTTTGAAATTTTATCGTTTAAATTAAATTTAAAAATAACCGTCCGAGGCACAGTCTCGGAATTCAACGAAACCAGTTCCATTGGGTCCATAATATTGAATTATTATCGGATTTCAAATTTCGTATTTTTCGGAGCTGATATGTGAACATACGACGTGTAAACTCATTTAAATTTTTGTCGAAATTCAATTTAAATTTAAATTTGTAATTGGTCAAACGTCAACACGTTTATCTTCCCTTCAACCAGGCCTATAATCACGCAGATAATCACGGAAGGAGATCGTGCTAAGCATGGCCCCTGTCGTTTGAAATACAAAAATAAAACCATCTCCTGCTTATTTTTCAATTCGTTCAGTTCAAAATTCGTAGAAGAAAAATTTCGTTCTCCTCAATTTAATTTAATGGCCACGTCTCCTTTTCAAAGTTTAAAATCCCTCTCTCGTTCCAAAACAAACAAACTAAAATTTTCGTTCAAATGAAAATAGCGAGGCGAGCAAGTCGCGAACGAAGGGGAGATGGGGATTCGATGCTCGAGTTCGAATCAGGGTGGCAGCGCACGAACGCGACAATGGAGGCGGCGGCCAGAAATCAAGGTCGTAGTGGCCATCGAGCATCGCAAATTGGAAGATTTGCTCGCGTGACAGTCGCGAGTCATTCGTGGCCGTCGTTGGTCGAAGGCGACGATCGAAGCTAGGGTTGTCGGCGGCGAATAGAATCTGGGTTCGCGAGGGTCAGGGCATGGGGAATGTCGTGACTTGAATTCGCGGCATGAAAGTGAAGGCTCGGCGACGCTCGAGATGTTGAAGTGTGGAATTGGGGTAAGGCGACGTCGACACTCGCGATGGCAGTTCGTACGACGCTGGAGGGATGGTCGACATCGCAATGATTGGGGGAGGCTCGCGGACATGTGTTCGAGCACGGCGAATTCGTGAGCTTGTTTCGCGAGTGCTGTCAAAGTTGGTCAGTGAGGTAGTTGTTGTTTTCTTTGTTTTGTTTACTTACTGATATTTGTACATACTGAAAAAAAAATATGTAAAAGAAAGAATTTTACAGTAGAGTAAATTTCTGGTTTTGGGGTTTACAGAAAAAGAAAATATTTTTGTCAAAAGGAAATTAGTTTTGGAAAATTTAATTTATTTAATAGTAATGGATTTTTCGAGTCAGTTCAAATTAAAAGTGTAGATTTATTTAATCTATTGAAAAGAAATTTATAGTTTGATTAATTCAAATATTAATGAAAATTGTATAATTATTCATACAAGGTCGAATACAATGAAGAAATGATCAAAATGAAAATGGATGGCAAATTAAAAGCTAAGGTGAGATTTTTCTCACTCGATTGAAAAGTGGATTTTACAGTTATTGATTTGATTGATTGCTATTGGATGTGATATTAGATATTATAGGATATATCTATATATAGCAATATATACATATTGGCATATGTATATATTGGATTGATTGATTTCCCGCCTCGTATAGCGGATGAGACCCTATTGCGCCGTTAGTAAGCGGATTATTTTTATAAAACCCATGTACCACGATATTCCACCTCGAAGTGGAATTGGTATTGTGCTAACGTCTTTGGATGCAGGAAAACAGGTTGGAGGGATCCAACTGGATTCCTCAACTGTATTTATTTATTTACAGATGTTGATATATATTCTGTTATCATATGATGATATATGATGTTTGATGTTGTGATGGACTAATTGATGCGTTGCATCATTGGATTCAAGTTTTGAAGTTTTAAAATAACGATTTTAACTTTAAAAGAGATTTTTTTAAAGTGATTATTTGTAAGTATACGTTATTAAATTTTTGGATTAGTTTACAAACGTTAAAATTATTAAAGTTATAAAGGTTAAGATTTTGGTGAAATATAACCGAGAGGTGATTTTTGAAATAAACAGTTAAGTAATTTATAAAATAGTTTAAATTTGGATTTTCGAATTATTAAAAACGATGTATATAAAAGATGTACAAATTTGATATTTATCAATTAAAATTATTGGAATTTTAAAACTAGTTTTTATAAGTGTTAAATTGTGAAGATAGAAAATTTATAGAATTATAAATTGTAAAGATAGGAAATTTATAGAATTATAAATTATAAAGTTTGAAGTTTATAGATTTATAAAGTATGAAGTTATAAAATGAATGGAATTGTAGAATAAAAGATTATAAGAAGTTTACTTATAAATTGGATTTTTGCCTTTAAATGGAATATTGATCGAACTTGTTAATAAAAGAGATTTATTAAATCAAAGTTGTTATGAATTATGAAGATGAAATTATAAACGTTGTTTTATGAATTCGAAAATAAATCAAATTTGATAAATTAAATATAGAAAGTGATTAAGGGAATTTTATCCACGATTTTGGATAGTGGATGAATTCTTGGAATAAATGTGTAGAAAATATTGAAATTTGGTTAGTGAAGTATATTCACGATTTTGGACAGTGAATATATTGTTAAGTAAAATGGATAGTTTTGGAAAGTGACATTTAAAAATAAAGTTAATTGTTTTAACGATGTTTTAAAACGAGTTGAATATCGAAACCATAGATTTCAACATTTATTGTTGAAATAGACGTTTTTCGAAAAATAAGGAAATGGTGGACTACAACACTGTTGTTATAGTAAATGATTTCCGAAAGGAAATGTTTTTATATAGTATTGGGATTTATATATCTATCTAAATCCGAATCCCTATACTAGTGATTTTGAGTCGTCGTAACGATGTTTTACGTAACATTCGTTTTGACTCAAATAACTGTTGTCAAAGTAAATAATTTCCTTAAAGAGTGAAATATATACTTAATTTTGATTTAAGTATATAGAATATTTTCCAAGTGTTGAAAATAAATGATTTGTGAAATACTTATTATTAAATAAGTAGGGAAATGCATTTCCAAAATGAAATGAAACGTTTTGAGATTTTATCTTCTTAAAGATAAACTGAAGTTGAATATTTGAAATCGATTTGAGAATCGTATATCAGTAGATATTTTGAAAATATAAATTCACTGGAATTTATGAAGGAAAGGGGAATTGTTTTAGAAAAATAAACGTTGATTTATTTTTGAAAACGGAAGGATTACCGTCGAGTTACTCTACATCGGCTGATCTCCGATTTAGAGGTTTTATCACCCTTAGTGACGGGAAGTCCGGACGTGATTAGAAAATTATCCGGATTTGCAAGGGCTTCGTGAGAAGTGCCTTCGGTTCTGTTCGATCCCGGAACAGACTTGTATGGTTGTGTGTCTGACGTTACAAATTGAGATATAAAGCTGATTTCTTTCAAATACATATATGTTGGTGGCGGAGAATTTATTCTTTTAGCTTAACACCCTTCTCTGAGACGTACGAGCTCAGAGGTTATGTAGTTGAAATTTATCAGCAATATACTCCCAATTTGGTAACGTGGCATACTGAGTGTTGCTGTGAAATGATCGTTGTTTGATCATTTGTGATATGATCATTTGTTTGATCATTTATCTTTGTGATCATTTCTTTGATCATTTGTTGACCCGAAGCATGGCTTTGTGACAAAGCGTAGCTTTGTGGACGAGACTTCGTCGGATCTCACACCCCGGTATGGTCGAAACAGGAATCGTGGCAGCAAGGTTCTAGGTAGTAGCGCCCCTTAGTGTATGTCATTTCCTTCTTGATTATGGGTGGTATCATGGTATGGAGCCCAGATACTTACTTTGTGGTTGCTGCAAATTTATTACTTCTGGTTGTTGGAATCGGGGATCCTCGGATAAAGGTCGCAAACGATCGGGGGATGGCATACGCGTGTCAGTAGTTACCTATTTTTGCAGAGGTAACCCGGCCTTGTGTAGCAGAGATCCGGTTAGGATCCGGGAACGACGCTCCAGAGGCATTCTATTTTACTTGGGAAGTTCCTTTGCCCGACCATTTGTTGGAAATCCAAACTCCAATACGAACTTTGTACGGGATTAGTTGTAGAACCTGCCATTTACGTACGGTGGTCACCACTGTTTAGATGGTAGCTATAGTAGGCATACGATACTGGTCGTATGTTGGCTAAGATTTATATTATACTTTCGAAATGTTTTCTACACTATGCACTAATAATAATATCAAAAAGGATTTGATTTTTTCGTAGTAAGCATCTTTGACTATCATAAGAAGAAATCTCCTCCAATTCTGTGTTTGCATTGTGTTTGTGGCGGGAGGTCTTATGGTAGTTTCATTTTCCAAAAACATTGCGAATCTATTTTAAATTATTCCTTTGTTGTCTTTTAAAGATAAACTGTTTTACGATCTCACACCTGTCACCATGACTGACTCGGAGTTTATTGTTTCCCTTCTAAACTCTGGGTGCCCACCAATTTCCACACGGGCAGCCTAGAGTTATGTTATCAGGATATTCTGGATATTCTGGAGCTTTGGAAGCAAGCTGGATGGCGAAACGTATCACCTATACTTTGTATTTATTCCGCTGTGTATTCTGTATGAGGACAAGTTTATATAACTGTCCATTGATGTGCTATGTTGTATTGAGTTGTATATCGACTCTGATTGATGTATGTATAAACTGATATAGTTCTTTGTTTTAAAAGACTAGTGATTATCTATTATATATTGTTCCGCTGCGATATGTGAGATTCTGATATTGTTTCTGTTTCTAAGGTTGTTCTGTTGTTCTTCTTCTCTTTTTCTTCTATCTTTTCTTCTACCTCTTCTTTTAAACATTAAAGTTCGCGTTTCCGCCATCCGATTGGTCGACAGTTGCTACAGTGGACGTAGCAGTGTCGGGTTTTCGGAAGACGGATTTGCGGGTCTTTACAGGTGGTATCAGAGCATATGGTTAAGCGACAACCCTGCTCTATTGGGTGTTACTCATTAGAGATAGAGTCAGTAGTACTTTAGAATGAGTTGAGTGTAATAATAGATACGAGCGCGTATTTGTTAGTGAATATAAAAATGTTTTATATTGTGTTTGCTTATCCGTTGAGATGTTTGTGAATTTTGGTCGGTATGTGGGATGCCATATTATCGATAGGGATTTCTAAACACTTAAACGAGGCAAGACGACATAGTATCATTTTAAATAGGGTAAATGAAATAATTTTGCCCAAAACTATTTTTGTATAAAAAAGAAATAATTTTCTATGAATTATTCTAGTATATGGATGCTTGGTTGTTAGGAAATAATAACATTGAATTATTATCATTGTTATATGAAATGGAATAAGAAATTAAAATAATAACCAAAGATTTGGAAATAAATCCATTTAACAAATGAAATTATAAATATGAATTAAGAAGATAAGGAAATAAAATTCATATACGAATGAAATTTGATGGAATGAAATTAGTAATGTGAATGTATAAATGATTTGATAAATCAAGATGTAAATAAGTCGAAGACTTATAAAATATTTGAAATTTGATTGAAATGAGATTTAAATTGGAAATGAATGAATTAGTGAATGAATGAATAAATTTGCAATTACAAGTGCAAGAAAATGAAATTAAATGTTAACGTTCATTTTGAATTTGTAAGTAAATAAAACTAGAATTGAATTTGATTTATGGAAAACGAAGTGAAGTATTAAAATAAAATTAGTAAGTAAAGCTAATTGAATATTGACCAAATGAATAAGGTTTGAAAACGAATTAAATTCAATAATTATAGAAGAAAGGTAAAAATTGAATTCCAATTGGAAATCTAGTTTAATGTGTATATGGAATATTTATATTGAACCTAAGAAATGAAGAGTGGATTTCTTAAGTAAAATTTGATATTGAAATTATTCAAAGTTGATGATTGAATGAAGAATAAAACTGGAATTGAAACTGAATGTTGAAAACAAATTTGAATAAAGTGAATTAGAATTTGTAATGAATTAGTAATTGGAACTAATTTAAAATAGTGCAGTTGTGAATAAAGATAATTGATAAATTCAATATTCAGGAGATAAACTGAATCCAAATTGAATTGAATGGTAAATTGAATTCAAATGAAATTTGAAATGTGAAATTGAATGAAAATGAATATGTAACTTCAATAGTAAGCTAAAAATGTATAAGCAGTTCATATTGGAAATTTTGTAATGGAAAGTGCAAAATAGTTTGAATAGTGTAGCTAGATATTATGGCTAGTAGGATATACAGGTGTATAAAGGAAATGGAAATTTTGATTTCAAAGATAAAATTGAATTGCTCGACAAAAGGTAAGTATTTAAATTTCGATATGAGATTTGATGATTTTCTTGTCTAGCCGCTTGGCTTTTTCTTTTCTTTTTGAAATCTGAGAGTCCATAGGGACGTTTTGTAGTCGTACCGTATTAGCCGCGCAAAGGAGACGCTGGCAAAATTTTTCGAAAATAACGAGTGTTAGAAAATTTTGAGAAAATTTTGAAAGTTTAAAATTTGAATTTAAAATTAAATTTGAATTTTGAAGTAAACAGTGTTGTTTTGAAACTTATAATTGGAGTTGGAAAGCTAGTTGAAGTGATAACGAATCTTTAGTAGAAAGATTTGTTTTGAAAATTTGATAAAACTATTGGATTGTGAAAAATAGTAGACGAGTTAAGGACCTTTTTTCCTAACTTGTAATTTCGGGACGAAATTCTTTTAAGGGGGGAAGATTGTAACGACCCTGAATTTTCGATAATTTAAATTGAAAATATTTAATTGATTTTAAATATTTGAATGATGGTTTGATTTGAATTTCAATTTATCAGAATGAATTGGCGATTAAATTATAAAATTTAATCTATTGAAAGTTGAATAAAAAATTTTGAATCTTCAGTTTTGAGCCGACTAAAAATATTTCAAAGGCTTAGCAAATTTATATTGATAATTCTGAAGGTAATAGAACTTTCAGAATTGAATTTGAAACTGTTCTATTCAGTTTTGAATTTTATCGTTCGAATTGATATTTGAAAAATAGCGTTTTGTGGCACAGTCTCGGAATTCGACGAAACCGGTTCCATTGGGTCCGTAATATTGAATTATTATCGGATTTCAAATTCCGTATTTATCAGAGTTGTTTTGTGACCGTACGGTTAGAAAACGTGTTGAAATTTTAAAACGAATTCAATTTAAAGATTTAAAATTTATATTTATTAACATCAGCACTTCCCTCCTTTAATCACGCCTAAGAATACGCCTTAAATCACGCCCCGTTGTTTCAGCGTAAAATCACGAGATAGAAATCGTGCAAGCCTGGCTCTTTCACGTTTTAAAAATCCCTCGTTCCCTCAGTTTAAATCCACGCCAGTTCCTTTCTTCCTCAATCCCTTTTTCATTCATTCAAAAACAAATAGAAAAAAATGGTGACTGAAACCAAATCGCATGACCATCGCGAGTCGTTCGAGATCATCTTCGAATCAAAGCAGATGAGATCGCAGGTTTTCGTGATTTTGAAGGCGAGGCCACCGTTGTGGGTTCGTCGAGGCGGCGTGCGATGCCGACAAGAAGGCTCGCGAACGCGAGTTCGATCAGGGGAAGCGGTCGGCGAAGATGTTTTGGGTGCTGGAGGTTTGTGCTCGAATAGTCAGTGGCGGTGACATCGCGATTCATCTCGCGAGCACGTGGAGGCGCTCGCTATGGAGCTGCGAATAGGGGCTCACGTTCGAGCATAAGTGGCGGCGACGAGGGCAGATAGCGACTACGGTGTTGGTGGCGAGTCAGGGCAGTCTGTGAGCTAACAGGTGATTTGTCAATTTTAAATTTAAATTTAAATTTTAATACGTTAGTGATAGTTTTAAAATTCATTTCAATTGTTAATAAATTATATAAACTTTCATACGAAGTATAATCTTAGTTTTAGTTGAGCATGGGAATTAGTTGGATTAACTGAAGTTTTAACTGGGAATATAAATTTATTTTGCTAACCATATGTGTCTTCAAAAAAAAAAGGTAGATAAATACACATTTTAAATCTACTAACTTGTTAAATTGACTTATTTAACTATTTTAGTTACTGGAAGTTTATTTAAAAGAAATTAGTTAAAATTGGTTAAAGAAAAATTTATTCAAGTACTTTATTTAAAATAATTTAATTTGAAATGAAATCGTGGGGATAATTTAATTACCAAAGGTTGATATATTAAATTTAGTTTTAAAAGTAAAATGTTTGAGATATTTATTTAAAGGAAGATTAGTTTTGAATTTAATTTTTGTTAAATCAAATTGAAAGGAAAAAAATTTGTTAGTCAAATAAAATCACAAGTTAATGAAATTATCAAGTGGAATTTAATAGTTCGATTTTATTCGAATATTAATAAAATTTTATAATTGTTTATACAAGGTCGAATACAACGAAGTAAAATAAATCTGGATTTGGAATGGGCTGCAAATTAAAAAGCTAAGGTGAGATTTTCTCACTCGAAGGAAATTTGATATTACAGTTATTGATTGTTTGACTGTTTGGATGTGATATAGTATATATAGTATTATATATAGCAATATATACATATTGGCATATGTATATATTGGATTGATTGATTGATTTCCCGCACTGTATAGCGGATGAGACCCTATTGCGCCATTAGTAAGCGGATGATTTTTATAAAACCCATATACCGCGATATTCCACCTCGAAGTGGAATTGGTATTGTGCTAACATCTTTGGATGCAGGGAAACAGGTTGGAGGGATCCAACTGGATTCCTCACCAGTATTTATTTGATTACAGATATTATGATTCTTTTGTTGATTTTCATATTGATATATGATATTGAATGTTGTGATTGACTAATTGATGCATTGCATCATCGGATTCATCTTCGAAATTTAAAAATAACGATGTTTATTTTAAAAGAGATTTTTGAAGTGATCTTTGAAAATATACGTTTTATTAAATTTTTGAAGTGATTTATTTTAAATAAATAAACGTTCAAATCTTAAAGTTATAAAAGTTAAGATTTCTGTGAATTATAACCAAAAGGTGATTTTTGAAATAAATAGTTAAGTAATTTATAAAATAGTTTAAATTTGGATTTTTGAGTTATTAAAAACGATGTATATAGAAGATGTACAAAAATTGATATATATCAATTAAAATTTATAGAATTATAAGTCGTGAAGATATGAAATTTATAGATTTATGAATTGTGAAGTTATAAAATGAATGAAATTGTAGAATAAAAGATTTATAAGAAATTTACTTATAAATTGGATTTCTGCCTTTAAATGGAATATCGATCGAATTGTTAATAAAAAGAAATTTATAAATCAAAGTTGTTATGAAATATAAAGGTGAATTTATAAACTTTGTTTTATAAATTCGAAAATCAATCAAATTTGATGAATTTAATATAGAAGGTTATTAAGGGAATTTTATCCATGATTTTGGATAGTGGATAATTCTTGAAATAAATGTGTAGAAAAGATTGAAATGTGGTTAGTGAAGTATATTCACGATTTTGGACAGTGAATATATTTTTAAGTAAAATGGATATTATTTTGGGGAAGTGACATTTAAAAATGAAGTTAATTGTTTTAACGATGTTTTAAAATATATTGAATATCGAAATCATAGATTTCAACATTTATTGTTGAAATAGACGTTTTTGAGAAATAAGGAAATGGTGGACTATAACACTGTTGTTATAGTAAATGATTTCCGAAAGGAAATGTTTTTATGTAGTATTGGGATTTATACATCTATCTTAAAATTCGAATCCCTATACTAGTGATTTTGAGTCGTCGTAACGATGTTTTACGTAACATTCGTTTTGACTCAAATAGACTTCCTTAAAGAATGAAATATATACTTAATTTTGATTTTAAGTATATTGAATATTTTCTAATGTTGAAAATAAATAGATTTGTGAAATACTTATTTTTAAATAAGTATGGAAATGTTTTCCAATATGAAATAAAACGTTTTGAGAATTTATCTTCTTAGAGATAAATTGAAAATGAATATTTGAAATCGATTGAAAATCGTATATCAGTAGATATTTGAAAATATAAATTCACTATGGAAATTATAAAGGAAATGGAAATTCGTTTTAAAAATAAACGTTGATTTATTTTTGAAGTGTGGAAATTATATATCTAGTAGAGATATTTTGGAAGATAAAATTATTTGGAAAATTATTTGGAATCTGATGATGTTGCGCATCTTTATTGATAGTTAAATAACCGACTATCAATAATTACCTTGAATGGGTATTTGTTGTGAATTGGATGAATTTGAATGCCACACTTATTTTTGAATAAGCGCTCACTATTCGGGTTAGCCGGGAAAGGACCATGGGGTCGTATAACCCATTCTGAATATGTGATACGTCGTTATGGATTGCATTTGATGACCGGTGTTGAAGATCGGATATTTTTGAAAACGGAAGGATTACCGTCGAGTTACTCTACATCGGCTGATCTCCGATTTAGAGGTTTTATCACCCTTAGTGACGGGAAGTCCAGACGTGATTAGAAAATTATCCGGATTTGCAAGGGCTTCGTGAGAAGTGCCTTCGGTTCTGTTCGATCCCGGAACAGACTTGTATGGTTGTGTGTCTGACGTTACAAATTGAGATATAAAGCTGATTTCTTTCAAATACATATATGTTGGTGGTGGAGAATTTATTCTTTTAGCTTAACATCCTTCTCTGAGACGTACGAGCTCATAGGTTATGTAGTTGAAATTTATCAGCAATATACTCCCAATTTGGTAACGTGGCATACTGAGTGTTGCTGTGAAATGATCGTTGTTTGATCATTTGTGATATGATCATTTGTTTGATCATTTATCTTTGTGATCATTTCTTTGATCATTTGTTGACCCGAAGCATGGCTTTGTGACAAAGCGTAGCTTTGTGGACGAGACTTCGTCGGACCTCACACCCCGGTATGGTCGAAACAGGAATCGTGGCAGCAAGGTTCTAGGGAGTAGCGCCCCTTAGTGTATGTCATTTCCTTCTGGATTATGGGTGGTATCATGGTATGGAGCCTAGATACTTACTTTGTGGTTGCTGCAAATTTATTACTTGTGGTTGTTGGAATCGGGGATCCTTGGATAAAGGTCGCAAACTATCGGGGGATGGCATACGCGTGTCAGTAGTTACCTATTTTTGCAGAGGTAACCCGGCCTTGTGTAGCAGAGATCCGGTTAGGATCCGGGAACGTCGCTCCAGAGGCATTCTATTTTACTTGGGAAGTTCCTTTGCCCGACCATTTGTTGGAAATCCAAACTCCAATACGAACTTTGTACGGGAATAGTTGTAGAACCTGCCATTTACGTACGGTGGTCACCACTGTTTAGATGGTAGCTATAGTAGGCATATGATACTGGTCGTATGTTGGCTAAGATTTATATTATACTTTCGAAATGTTTTCTAAACTATGCACTAATAATAATATCAAAAAGGATTTGATTTTTTCGTAGTAAGCATCTTTGACTATCATAAGAAGAAATCTCCTCCAATTCTGCGTTTGCATTGTGTGTGTGGCGGGAGGTCTTATGGTAGTTTCATTTTCCAAAAACATTGCAAATCTATTTTAAATTATTCCTTTGTTGTCTTTTAAAGATAAATTGTTTTACGATCTCACACCAGTCACCATGATTGACTCGGAGTTTATTGTTTCCCTTCTAAACTCTAGGTGCCCACCAATTTCCACACGGGCAGCCTAGAGTTATGTTATCAGGATATTCTGGATATTCTGGAGCTTTGGAAGCAAGCTGGATGGCGAAACGTATCACCTATACTTTGTATTTATTCCGCTGTGTATTCTGTATGAGGACAAGTTTATATAACTGTCCATTGATGTGCTATGTTGTATTGAGTTGTATATCGACTCTGATTGATGTATGTATAAACTGATATAGTTCTTTGTTTTAAAAGACTAGTGATTATCTATTATATATTGTTCCGCTGCGATATGTGAGATTCTGATATTGTTTCTATTTCTAAGGTTGTTCTGTTGTTCTTCTTCTCTTTTTCTTCTATCTTTTCTTCTACCTCTTCTTTTAAACATTAAAGTTCGCGTTTCCGCCATCCGATTGGTCGACAGTTGCTACAGTGGACGTAGCAGTGTCGGGTTTTCGGAAGACGGATTTGCGGGTCTTTACAGACTACCTCTGGCGTACTTACATATGCAAGGGATCTTGATCGATTCCAAGGCATGCTTTGAGTTAAGGTACAAGGAAATCCTTAACTAGAGTAGGCTTTTTAATTTTTGCTTTTGATTCGAACACTATGACTAAATGATGGAATTTGGATCTAGAATCATTTGAACATGATAGCTGATATTGATATTATTGTGAGGAATGCGGATTACGGATATTAAGGCTAGGAATAACACTAGAAGGGGGGTGAATAGTGTTTTTTAAGAAATTACTAAATCTTTTGAGTTTATGTTAATTTGAACACAAATGTATGCAATATTCAGACACAGATATAATCACTGATGCAGAAATAAAGTAAATGTAGTAAAGGAAAGAACACACTGGATTTTATACTAGTTCGGGGGTACCCTACATCCAGTCCCGCACAACTAAGTACGGATTTCCTTTCAAAAGCAATTAAACAATTACAACCCTCGGTTTCAAGGCTACGAGGTACACCCTCCAGAATCACAATCCTCTAGGTAGAGATACTTGATTTCCGGGGCAACAAGTTCACCCAATTGATTTCCAAGGCTACAATCACACCTTTTCTCGCTTGATTGATTTCCAAGGCTACAATCACACCTTTTCTCTCTAGATAGATTACAAAGAAGCGTATAACTCTAAATAGCACTTGGATCTTGTTGAGATAGTGACAGAGAATCAAACCAGAGATTATCTAGTTAGATTCAATGTTGATTTCGGCAGAGTAAGGATAAGATTTTGATTAAGAAAATGTGGAAGAAGAAGAGAAGTGAAAAACCAGAAAAAATGATGTTAAATTCGTTGAACTAACCCCTATTTATAGAGGAACAACAGCCATGTCCATTCGTGAAGAGTTATGACGAATAGACACTTCTTTTGAAATTTGAATTTTGAATTTTAACTGACACTATGTCGACATGGTCACCATGGGTATGTCGACATACCAAAGCAATTTTGGATGATTTGATTTTCTTTAAAAATAACCTTTATCTTATATTAATACTATTTTAAACTTTATAAATATACTTGACTATAGTTAAAATACACAAGTAAATATAGAGAATAATATATATGAAATTTTTACTATAATTTTATCTAAGTAAATATATTATAATTAAAAGATAGTTTAAAACAAACGAAGTTAAAAACAAAGAATATTTTTAGGCTAAAACATCTTTTTGAAAATCATTTGAAAGGGTATTTTTTCAGGATAAAATATTTTGAAAAACAATTTTGAAAATCATTCTGAAGTAGTTTTGAAAATCATTTTGAAGTAGTTTTGCAAGCTTCTTCCTGCAAAATATCTCATCATGACAGGACTCGTGAACTTGTACATAACCTGGATGTTCGTGGGTTTGTAAGCCACTTGTCGTAGGTTTGTAAGCTACTTGTCGTGGGTTTGTAAGCCACTAAAAGGTAGAAATGGGTTCCATCCCAAAAGAAAAATGGAGTGAAGATTTCAGTGCTATTGTGAAGTTTTAACATAATTCTAGACTCAATACTTATCTTGAAATCTTGAACTCTTGATAATCTTGATACTCATGAGTCTTCAATCTTGATATCTTGAATCTCTATACTGTACAGTCTTCATTCTTGGTATTTGCATGGTTAAATCCTGCATATACATATATATCTAAACTATAATGTTAGTATGTAATATCCCGGAAATTTGAGCAATATCAATTTAATAATCTGTTAAATAATTAAATTGATATTGATGATCTTTGATAATAAGATTTGAATTTAATTTAATAATCTGATTAAATTAGTATTAATTGGTGATTTTTTTTCTTTTAAAGGCTAATAAGATATTTTCTATTTGTAATATATATTTATTTGTATATATTATAAATAGAAGCTTTGGTAAATTGGAAATTTAGATTTAGTTTAATATGAGCTTTCAAAGTTATTTAAATAAATAACTTTATAGTTTTAAATATACTTTAGATAAATGTTTAAATTGTTTAAGATATATTTTAACTTAAGCTTAAAATGAATAAATAGTTATATATAAATATATATAACTTAACTTTTAAATTGAATCTTAGGATTTAATTTAATTGAATTTGAATTTAAGCTTTGAAATTCAAGAGAATAAATATTTAAATTGTTTGGATATTATAATATTTGTATAACTTTTAATTATAAATATAATTGGTTTTGTTTCTTTAAAATGATTTATATATATAGATAAGTATTTTATAAATAAGAAAAGGCTTTTTAATTACTTTAAAATAAATAGAAATAAGATAAATACTTAAAAGACATGTGTCTTTATCTAATGACTCATTTTAACATGTGTTAGGCAATGGATTAAACAATGTGACAAGTGTCTTAAATTTTTTCATTTTCTTTTATTTTTATAAAATCATAAATTTAGTTATATATACATTTGCATCCCTTTTCTTCATTCTTTCTAATTTCCTTTTCAAAAACAAGAAACTCAAAAACTCTTTCTCTAATAAAATCTGAAAATCAGATCAGTAACCAAAATTTTCTCAAACCCTTCTCAAACTAAAAATCAAAGATCAACCTGCAGCATTCCTCTTCAAATCAAACCCCTGAAATTCTTTTCCAAATCAAAGAACAATACCTGTCTCATTTTCAAATATCAAAACAAAGCCCTGCTTGCATTCATTTACAATCTGGAAGCAGCATGCATGTAATTCAAAGCAGTTTAGAATTAAATTCAAGCCTGCATGCAAGTTTCAGTAGCAATCACTCAAGTTTTAAATCAAAAGAGGCATGCAAGTTTAAGGTTTCAAAGAAAGGCATTCATATTTTAAAGTTCAAAAATAGTTTCAAGATTTTCCAAATATAAGGCTCTGTTCACTCTCAATTAAGGTGAGTAACATCACAAATTTAAAGCTTTAAGAATATGTTAATGTTGCATGTTCGTCTCTAAGAACAAGTATGTTTGTGAAAATATTTAAATCTCTGTGTGCCTGTATATGAATGTTTGGTGTGCATTGCTGTGTGACTGTGTTCCCTCTGTTTTTAGTTCCAGGCTGAGATTTTCAAATCAAAATCTCTAACTCTTGATAAAATCTTGTAAAGACCTAAAGTATTGAATAAAATTGGGTGTTGAATCATGGCTGTAAGTCTAAAAATATGTTTAAGTCAAAATAATTTATATTGTCTCTGGAAATGAATAAATTTCAGTACAAATTTAAAATAAGGTTAATGTCTATCTTCAAGATGTATAGATTCAGGTATATGAATCGAATTCTTAAACTAAAATTCGATTTTTAAAACTAAAATCATAGTGTTTAGTTTGGAATTAAGGCCGCAGTTCTTATTTGAACAGAAATTGGGTTTTAATCAAGCTTTGGCGATCGAGTTGATTGGAGTGTTTGGGGTTCTTGGTGGAGTAGTGTAGTGATCAGAAGGGTGTGGCAAAAATGTCGAGAAGATGAATAGGGCTCGGTGGAGGCGATGGGTGGTTGACGAAGTATGTAAACCTAGTTTTGTTTGGTCTGGCAATTTTGATCATATCGCTCTTTCCAGTGGATCGAGTGTATCGGAATTCGGGGTATTGGGAGCTGGAGCGTTAATGTAGACGAGGCCGGAGTGGGTGGATCTCAGATGATCGGAACGGCGAGCTTTGGGTGATGATAGGCTTTGGCAATTCGAGCTGATGAGTTACAGGACTGGGAGATGATCGAATTTTGAATTCGAGCAGTAATCGAAGAAGTGATGTTCGTAGATTGGTTGGTGGATGAACGCCGATGTGGTGGAGTAGTCGTGGATGGACGGAGTGGACGCTGATGACCGTGCACGTGCACGCGATCAAATTTCTGGTGAACCTGGGTTTTAACAGAGGGTTACTCGAGTTGTTTCGTGGGAGACTCGGGGTTTTTAGTGTTTGGCTCGAAGTAGGAATTGGGTGAGCTTCTTCGTTTAGCTGTAGAGTTTTGACAGGGAAAGCTCGGGTGAGACTCGGGAAAATTAGGTTGCGACTCGAAGGAATTTGTAGTGGTCTGGAGTTTAGTTGTTGCCAGTTTTTTTTTAGAAGCCTGTTTGTTTAAATTTAAACAGAGTTTAAATTGTGAAAGAATATTTAAAACAGGATTTAAATTAAAGTTTAAAAATATAAACTCAAGTTTAGTTTTGAATCTTAGATTTAAGATAAATAAGTTTTATAAATTCAAATATTTTAATAAGTTTAAATGTTTATTAAATTTAAATGTTTTGAATTTAAAAAGAGATATGTTTAAATCTTGTAAAATTTCTTTTATAAGAAAAATATTATTTATCACTTAAAGGTTTTAAATTGATTTTAAAACTTGTTGAAGTTAAATTATAAGTTAATGATTTATATACATTTAATTACTAGGGAAATTAAATGGATAATTAATTTATCTAATAAATTAATAAAATGAATAATTACTTAAAAGTAATTAAAGGTTTAATCTTAAAGGTTTAAGATTGATTATTTTTAGAATAATTAACTTGTAAATAAGATTCATTAATTAAATAGGATTTGATTTTTAATTAATGATTAAGATAAATTAATTAGAATAGTTAATTTATAATTAAGGATTATAAATTAAAATATTAATTAATGTTTAGGAATTAATTAATAAAGTAATTAAAGATTAATTAAGTAATGGTTAACACTTAATTAATTAAATAATTAGAGATTAATTATTTGGTTATTAAGATTTATTAATTTGAAATTAATAATAATTAATAAGTTAATTACTTAAGGAAAGTAATTAAATAATTGTTAAT
This sequence comes from Allium fistulosum, assembly GCA_030737815.1. Lineage (NCBI taxonomy): Eukaryota > Viridiplantae > Streptophyta > Magnoliopsida > Asparagales > Amaryllidaceae > Allium > Allium fistulosum. The sequence goes on along the minus strand of CM060902.1, from coordinate 496,628,058 downwards.
GAAGGTCATTAACTATAGATTATTAAGTAATTAATTTATGTAATTAATTTTAATAATTAATTAGATTAATTAATTTATAGATAATCAATTATAGAATTTGTTTTAAATGAATTACTTAATGGAAGTAATTAAGAATTAATTACTTATTGTAATTAATTGAAGTTAATTTGATTTAGTTTAAGTTAATTAATTAAGTTTAATTAATTTAGAATAATCAAGAGATGATTTGATAATAATTACTTAATGTAATTATTAAGGTGTGATTATTTAGGAAGTAAATAATAGCTAATTACTTGAGGTAATTAATTGATTGGTTATGTATTAAGGAAAATAATTTAAGTTTAATTATTTATGAATTAATCAAGGGATTAATTAAGAGATTAATTAAGGAGAATTAATTTAGTAAATGAAAGTAATTAAGGGTAGTTAATTACTGATTGAAGATTAATCAAGGTGATTAATAAATGTTGTTTAATTTAAAGTTAATTACTTAATGTAATTAATTTAATTAAAGTAATTAATAATTAAGTTGTAATTAAGGATCATTAATTAATATAATTAATGATGTAATTAAGATTGATTAATTAAGTATAATTAATAAATGAAGTGATTAATTAATGTAATTAATTAAGGTTTAATATAATTAATTATAGTGATTAATTTAATTAATTATAGTTAATTAATTAATGAAATAATTAAAGGTTAATTACTATAAGTAGTTAAGGTTAATTAATTTGAGTAATTAATTAAAGATAAATTACTTGAAGGTAATTAAAAGATAATTAATCAAAGATGATTAATTGAAAAAGGTAATTAGAGGATAATTAATTAATTTGTAATTAATTAATGTTTAAGTAAGAAGGATTTATAAAATAAAAGTAATTAATTTAATTAACTTTAAATTAATTAGAGATGATATAGATCATTACTTATGGATGGATGATAATAATGAATGCTTTGCATTTGATTGATATCTCTGATGAGATATATGCTATGTGATATGGATGTTTAGTTGAATTGGGATAATATGGATTATCTGATGATATTGATAATGTTGATTATCTATTGTGAATTATCTTTCTAAGTGTATAAAGATAATTGAATTAAATTGTTTTAACCTTTAAAACAACTTGGCCTTAAAAGATACGTTTTGGATTTCGATGAGACCGGGATCGGGTTTCCGTATACCGGATTTCCAGGTCTGGAGACCCGAATACCACATCGATCCAAATTAACGATAGGTCGTGAATCAAGTGAAGATGAAGATTCAGAGTGCAAGGGTTATTGTCGTTAACTCTGAGGGTGATTCCAAAACGAGTGTAACGAGATAATGCCTTCAGTTTCGTTCGAACCCGGAACGAACTTGTATGGATTGAATGCTTTCAGAACATCGTCAGGTGGACGATGAGCATTCTAAGTGATGTGTTCTTTTCTAAGGTAATCGTGACCTCAAGCCTCACAAACCGGGAATGGCTAAAACAGGGGAGGTGCAGCAAGGTTAGTGGGTAGCACCCAAGTAGGACAAGATTACCTCTGTCTAGATGTCCCTTTCTATTTTCGACTTAGTGTGTGCGGTTGAATCATGACAACCGTGGGGTATCTTGTGCGGGAATTATCCAGTAAGGGATGTTCCGGCCTTGTGTTGCAGGGGATTGGGAGTGATCCTCGGTACGGTGATCTAGGCCACGTACTGTGACGGGCGGTACCCCGGTAGCCCTGCCATTGATGGAATCCAAACTTCAATAAGTGCCGTACGTTTTAGTTGTGCCCAACTATGTTGGAACGTGAGATGTAAGCATTCCAGCTATTTCATATTTATTTGAAAACCCTAGACCTATTATAATACAATCGAATTTCCTATCAAATGTTTTGGTTAGCGTAAGGTAAAAACTTACCCATATTTATTGGTGGGGAGTCTTACGTGATACCTTTTCTTTCAAAAGGTTTTGAAGTTAAACAAGTTTAACCTGTTACTCACACCAGACCCATGTCTGACCCAAGTTGTTTATTTCTGTTTTATAAACTCTTGGGTACTCAAATTTTTACGAGTAGCCAAGGGATTCAGGTTTAGCTTTGACGAGTAATCTGGAGGAGCAATGGAGCAGGAGGCTTCGGCGTTGTAGATATAGATAGTAGTTTTCCGCTGTGTTGATCTTTGTATTGATCTGTATTGTGTTGAGATGTAATAACTAGACAGATGTTTATAACTGTCTAGTATGTGATGTGTAATCTGTGTAACTCTGATAGATGATGTATATGATACTATGTAATATTTATGTGATATATTATATTTCGTTTCGTTTCCGCTGTGAGTATCTGTTGTTGTTTTCTTTTCTCTTCTTCTCTTTTCTATTTCTCACCCCTTTCTTTCTTTCTGTCGATGCGATTTTCCGAGAGTGGAAAGTCGGGTCGTCACACGTGGTATCAGAGCTTAGGTTGAGCGAATGCCTAAGCTTTTGGTTAAGTGAATATCAGAGCAGTAGGTTGAGTGAATACCTAGCTCTGGAGTGGTATCTATCGTGAGAGAGCGTATTTGTAATTTTTATATAACTATATATATATATTCTACCTATATTGTTGGGTTACCCGTACAGGTTCTCCAATATAAGATATAAAGGTAGATAGGGTAGTAGTGTATGAAACACGACTACCAATGGTTGGAATTAAGGTTGGAAGTGTATTTATCGAGACTGTAGACCCAATACTGTCTCGAGTAAGTTTTGCTGTGATGAAGAATTTCATCCAATCTCTGAAGGAAACCTGTTAAGGTTCGGAGTTTATCTGTAAAGTTGGATGAGTAGAGTTTGGATCTATCGGTTGAACAGAAGCAAGTGATGGTATCTTGATACCTCAGGTAATAGTAGCTGTGTGATGAGATACAGTGACTATGGATTCTTTCCGAAGATGTTTCTTTGGAACAAGTTAAGGAAGTGTGTCTGTTTCAGTGTTATGGCTGAGTTCAGCATGGTATTTCTGTTTGGTTTGGAGTTCGAGTTTCTCGAAGATCTTTGGAGTAGAAAGTCCTTGGCATCAGTATCAGCAGTGCAGCTCGGAGTATTCTGTGTTGGCAGGAAGTTTTTCTGGCTGAGCAGTTTTTTTTCTGGAGATGAAATTCAGAAGCAGCAAAGTGCATCCATTTCTTCGATGGATTGGATAGTTAAGTATGAGCTGTTCTGATTTGTTAAGAGGAACAGTTTTCTTTGGAAATAGGCTGGGTTGATCGCAAAAGTGACTTGCGATAGTTTGAGGGTTCTCTTGGGTTATCAGAGTTTTTCTGGATGTCTTCAGGGAAGTCAGAAGTTTATCGGCATTAGAGATTGAGTTTTCTTATCGACTGGATTCCAGGAGTAGTACCGGTAGTTCAGTCTAGTTGAAGGATGTTTCCTAGAGATGGAGTTGGTGCAGCAACTCAAGTTTTGATGAAGTATCTGAGTTTTATTTATGGATCAGTGAACCTTATTTCTGGAATGAGTTGTCCAGTCTGTGCTTGTGTTCTACCTCAGATCAGAATTGAGCAGCGAAAGCAGTTTGGAGTATATCTCTGGATAGGAGAAGTAAGATTGGAATCTACTGATGTTGTGAAGTAAAGTTATGTTTGGATCTCTTCTGTGTTCTGATTTGGATAAGTATTGGGTTTTCAGGATTGAATTGTCAGTTTGGACAATTGGAATTCATTGAGTTTTATGTATCTCTGAGGGGTACGTGTAAGATCTATCTCTGGTTTTAGAATCAGCAGTTCTGGAAGGTTTAGTTGTTGAGTCAGACTCGTCTGTAGTCTGATATTCTGTTTAGTTCTGTAGATCTAGATGAGTAGGAGATCTATAGCTTAGTAGTTTAGATTGTTGTAGAGCGAGTATCCCGGTATATATATACTTGGGGAAACTCGAGGAATTCTATCTAGAATTTTGTCTGGATAGTTAGATTTGATTGATTGGATGAATTGGTTGCTATGGTTGTTAGCATATGGATGATAGTATATGCTTGTGTTTTAAAATTTAAAATCTTTAATAAGATTATTAAATTACCTTTGTTTAAATTTCGGGGACGAAATTATTTTAAGGGGGGAGGAATGTAATATCCCGGAAATTTGAGCAATATCAATTTAATAATCTGTTAAATAATTAAATTGATATTGATGATCTTTGATAATAAGATTTGAATTTAATTTAATAATCTGATTAAATTAGTATTAATTGGTGATTTTTTTTCTTTTAAAGGCTAATAAGATATTTTCTATTTGTAATATATATTTATTTGTATATATTATAAATAGAAGCTTTGGTAAATTGGAAATTTAGATTTAGTTTAATATGAGCTTTCAAAGTTATTTAAATAAATAACTTTATAGTTTTAAATATACTTTAGATAAATGTTTAAATTGTTTAAGATATATTTTAACTTAAGCTTAAAATGAATAAATAGTTATATATAAATATATATAACTTAACTTTTAAATTGAATCTTAGGATTTAATTTAATTGAATTTGAATTTAAGCTTTGAAATTCAAGAGAATAAATATTTAAATTGTTTGGATATTATAATATTTGTATAACTTTTAATTATAAATATAATTGGTTTTGTTTCTTTAAAATGATTTATATATATAGATAAGTATTTTATAAATAAGAAAAGGCTTTTTAATTACTTTAAAATAAATAGAAATAAGATAAATACTTAAAAGACATGTGTCTTTATCTAATGACTCATTTTAACATGTGTTAGGCAATGGATTAAACAATGTGACAAGTGTCTTAAATTTTTTCATTTTCTTTTATTTTTATAAAATCATAAATTTAGTTATATATACATTTGCATCCCTTTTCTTCATTCTTTCTAATTTCCTTTTCAAAAACAAGAAACTCAAAAACTCTTTCTCTAATAAAATCTGAAAATCAGATCAGTAACCAAAATTTTCTCAAACCCTTCTCAAACTAAAAATCAAAGATCAACCTGCAGCATTCCTCTTCAAATCAAACCCCTGAAATTCTTTTCCAAATCAAAGAACAATACCTGTCTCATTTTCAAATATCAAAACAAAGCCCTGCTTGCATTCATTTACAATCTGGAAGCAGCATGCATGTAATTCAAAGCAGTTTAGAATTAAATTCAAGCCTGCATGCAAGTTTCAGTAGCAATCACTCAAGTTTTAAATCAAAAGAGGCATGCAAGTTTAAGGTTTCAAAGAAAGGCATTCAGATTTTAAAGTTCAAAAACAGTTTCAAGATTTTCCAAATATAAGGCTCTGTTCACTCTCAATTAAGGTGAGTAACATCACAAATTTAAAGCTTTAAGAATATGTTAATGTTGCATGTTCGTCTCTAAGAACAAGTATGTTTGTGAAAATATTTAAATCTCTGTGTGCCTGTATATGAATGTTTGGTGTGCATTGCTGTGTGACTGTGTTCCCTCTGTTTTTAGTTCCAGGCTGAGATTTTCAAATCAAAATCTCTAACTCTTGATAAAATCTTGTAAAGACCTAAAGTATTGAATAAAATTGGGTGTTGAATCATGGCTGTAAGTCTAAAAATATGTTTAAGTCAAAATAATTTATATTGTCTCTGGAAATGAATAAATTTCAGTACAAATTTAAAATAAGGTTAATGTCTATCTTCAAGATGTATAGATTCAGGTATATGAATCGAATTCTTAAACTAAAATTCGATTTTTAAAACTAAAATCATAGTGTTTAGTTTGGAATTAAGGCCGCAGTTCTTATTTGAACAGAAATTGGGTTTTAATCAAGCTTTGGCGATCGAGTTGATTGGAGTGTTTGGGGTTCTTGGTGGAGTAGTGTAGTGATCAGAAGGGTGTGGCAAAAATGTCGAGAAGATGAATAGGGCTCGGTGGAGGCGATGGGTGGTTGACGAAGTATGTAAACCTAGTTTTGTTTGGTCTGGCAATTTTGATCATATCGCTCTTTCCAGTGGATCGAGTGTATCGGAATTCGGGGTATTGGGAGCTGGAGCGTTAATGTAGACGAGGCCGGAGTGGGTGGATCTCAGATGATCGGAACGGCGAGCTTTGGGTGATGATAGGCTTTGGCAATTCGAGCTGATGAGTTACAGGACTGGGAGATGATCGAATTTTGAATTCGAGCAGTAATCGAAGAAGTGATGTTCGTAGATTGGTTGGTGGATGAACGCCGATGTGGTGGAGTAGTCGTGGATGGACGGAGTGGACGCTGATGACCGTGCACGTGCACGCGATCAAATTTCTGGTGAACCTGGGTTTTAACAGAGGGTTACTCGAGTTGTTTCGTGGGAGACTCGGGGTTTTTAGTGTTTGGCTCGAAGTAGGAATTGGGTGAGCTTCTTCGTTTAGCTGTAGAGTTTTGACAGGGAAAGCTCGGGTGAGACTCGGGAAAATTAGGTTGCGACTCGAAGGAATTTGTAGTGGTCTGGAGTTTAGTTGTTGCCAGTTTTTTTTTAGAAGCCTGTTTGTTTAAATTTAAACAGAGTTTAAATTGTGAAAGAATATTTAAAACAGGATTTAAATCAAAGTTTAAAAATATAAACTCAAGTTTAGTTTTGAATCTTAGATTTAAGATAAATAAGTTTTATAAATTCAAATATTTTAATAAGTTTAAATGTTTATTAAATTTAAATGTTTTGAATTTAAAAAGAGATATGTTTAAATCTTGTAAAATTTCTTTTATAAGAAAAATATTATTTATCACTTAAAGGTTTTAAATTGATTTTAAAACTTGTTGAAGTTAAATTATAAGTTAATGATTTATATACATTTAATTACTAGGGAAATTAAATGGATAATTAATTTATCTAATAAATTAATAAAATGAATAATTACTTAAAAGTAATTAAAGGTTTAATCTTAAAGGTTTAAGATTGATTATTTTTAGAATAATTAACTTGTAAATAAGATTCATTAATTAAATAGGATTTGATTTTTAATTAATGATTAAGATAAATTAATTAGAATAGTTAATTTATAATTAAGGATTATAAATTAAAATATTAATTAATGTTTAGGAATTAATTAATAAAGTAATTAAAGATTAATTAAGTAATGGTTAACACTTAATTAATTAAATAATTAGAGATTAATTATTTGGTTATTAAGATTTATTAATTTGAAATTAATAATAATTAATAAGTTAATTACTTAAGGAAAGTAATTAAATAATTGTTAATGAAGGTCATTAACTATAGATTATTAAGTAATTAATTTATGTAATTAATTTTAATAATTAATTAGATTAATTAATTTAAAGATAATCAATTATAGAATTTGTTTTAAATGAATTACTTAATGGAAGTAATTAAGAATTAATTACTTATTGTAATTAATTGAAGTTAATTTGATTTAGTTTAAGTTAATTAATTAAGTTTAATTAATTTAGAATAATCAAGAGATGATTTGATAATAATTACTTAATGTAATTATTAAGGTGTGATTATTTAGGAAGTAAATAATAGCTAATTACTTGAGGTAATTAATTGATTGGTTATGTATTAAGGAAAATAATTTAAGTTTAATTATTTATGAATTAATCAAGGGATTAATTAAGAGATTAATTAAGGAGAATTAATTTAGTAAATGAAAGTAATTAAGGGTAGTTAATTACTGATTGAAGATTAATCAAGGTGATTAATAAATGTTGTTTAATTTAAAGTTAATTACTTAATGTAATTAATTTAATTAAAGTAATTAATAATTAAGTTGTAATTAAGGATCATTAATTAATATAATTAATGATGTAATTAAGATTGATTAATTAAGTATAATTAATAAATGAAGTGATTAATTAATGTAATTAATTAAGGTTTAATATAATTAATTATAGTGATTAATTTAATTAATTATAGTTAATTAATTAATGAAATAATTAAAGGTTAATTACTATAAGTAGTTAAGGTTAATTAATTTGAGTAATTAATTAAAGATAAATTACTTGAAGGTAATTAAAAGATAATTAATCAAAGATGATTAATTGAAAAAGGTAATTAGAGGATAATTAATTAATTTGTAATTAATTAATGTTTAAGTAAGAAGGATTTATAAAATAAAAGTAATTAATTTAATTAACTTTAAATTAATTAGAGATGATATAGATCATTACTTATGGATGGATGATAATAATGAATGCTTTGCATTTGATTGATATCTCTGATGAGATATATGCTATGTGATATGGATGTTTAGTTGAATTGGGATAATATGGATTATCTGATGATATTGATAATGTTGATTATCTATTGTGAATTATCTTTCTAAGTGTATAAAGATAATTGAATTAAATTGTTTTAACCTTTAAAACAACTTGGCCTTAAAAGATACGTTTTGGATTTCGATGAGACCGGGATCGGGTTTCCGTATACCGGATTTCCAGGTCTGGAGACCCGAATACCACATCGATCCAAATTAACGATAGGTCGTGAATCAAGTGAAGATGAAGATTCAGAGTGCAAGGGTTATTGTCGTTAACTCTGAGGGTGATTCCAAAACGAGTGTAACGAGATAATGCCTTCAGTTTCGTTCGAACCCGGAACGAACTTGTATGGATTGAATGCTTTCAGAACATCGTCAGGTGGACGATGAGCATTCTAAGTGATGTGTTCTTTTCTAAGGTAATCGTGACCTCAAGCCTCACAAACCGGGAATGGCTAAAACAGGGGAGGTGCAGCAAGGTTAGTGGGTAGCACCCAAGTAGGACAAGATTACCTCTGTCTAGATGTCCCTTTCTATTTTCGACTTAGTGTGTGCGGTTGAATCATGACAACCGTGGGGTATCTTGTGCGGGAATTATCCAGTAAGGGATGTTCCGGCCTTGTGTTGCAGGGGATTGGGAGTGATCCTCGGTACGGTGATCTAGGCCACGTACTGTGACGGGCGGTACCCCGGTAGCCCTGCCATTGATGGAATCCAAACTTCAATAAGTGCCGTACGTTTTAGTTGTGCCCAACTATGTTGGAACGTGAGATGTAAGCATTCCAGCTATTTCATATTTATTTGAAAACCCTAGACCTATTATAATACAATCGAATTTCCTATCAAATGTTTTGGTTAGCGTAAGGTAAAAACTTACCCATATTTATTGGTGGGGAGTCTTACGTGATACCTTTATTTTCAAAAGGTTTTGAAGTTAAACAAGTTTAACCTGTTACTCACACCAGACCCATGTCTGACCCAAGTTGTTTATTTCTGTTTTATAAACTCTTGGGTACTCAAATTTTTACGAGTAGCCAAGGGATTCAGGTTTAGCTTTGACGAGTAATCTGGAGGAGCAATGGAGCAGGAGGCTTCGGCGTTGTAGATATAGATAGTAGTTTTCCGCTGTGTTGATCTTTGTATTGATCTGTATTGTGTTGAGATGTAATAACTAGACAGATGTTTATAACTGTCTAGTATGTGATGTGTAATCTGTGTAACTCTGATAGATGATGTATATGATACTATGTAATATTTATGTGATATATTATATTTCGTTTCGTTTCCGCTGTGAGTATCTGTTGTTGTTTTCTTTTCTCTTCTTCTCTTTTCTATTTCTCACCCCTTTCTTTCTTTCTGTCGATGCGATTTTCCGAGAGTGGAAAGTCGGGTCGTCACACGTGGTATCAGAGCTTAGGTTGAGCGAATGCCTAAGCTTTTGGTTAAGTGAATATCAGAGCAGTAGGTTGAGTGAATACCTAGCTCTGGAGTGGTATCTATCGTGAGAGAGCGTATTTGTAATTTTTATATAACTATATATATATATTCTACCTATATTGTTGGGTTACCCGTACAGGTTCTCCAATATAAGATATAAAGGTAGATAGGGTAGTAGTGTATGAAACACGACTACCAATGGTTGGAATTAAGGTTGGAAGTGTATTTATCGAGACTGTAGACCCAATACTGTCTCGAGTAAGTTTTGCTGTGATGAAGAATTTCATCCAATCTCTGAAGGAAACCTGTTAAGGTTCGGAGTTTATCTGTAAAGTTGGATGAGTAGAGTTTGGATCTATCGGTTGAACAGAAGCAAGTGATGGTATCTTGATACCTCAGGTAATAGTAGCTGTGTGATGAGATACAGTGACTATGGATTCTTTCCGAAGATGTTTCTTTGGAACAAGTTAAGGAAGTGTGTCTGTTTCAGTGTTATGGCTGAGTTCAGCATGGTATTTCTGTTTGGTTTGGAGTTCGAGTTTCTCGAAGATCTTTGGAGTAGAAAGTCCTTGGCATCAGTATCAGCAGTGCAGCTCGGAGTATTCTGTGTTGGCAGGAAGTTTTTCTGGCTGAGCAGTTTTTTTTCTGGAGATGAAATTCAGAAGCAGCAAAGTGCATCCATTTCTTCGATGGATTGGATAGTTAAGTATGAGCTGTTCTGATTTGTTAAGAGGAACAGTTTTCTTTGGAAATAGGCTGGGTTGATCGCAAAAGTGACTTGCGATAGTTTGAGGGTTCTCTTGGGTTATCAGAGTTTTTCTGGATGTCTTCAGGGAAGTCAGAAGTTTATCGGCATTAGAGATTGAGTTTTCTTATCGACTGGATTCCAGGAGTAGTACCGGTAGTTCAGTCTAGTTGAAGGATGTTTCCTAGAGATGGAGTTGGTGCAGCAACTCAAGTTTTGATGAAGTATCTGAGTTTTATTTATGGATCAGTGAACCTTATTTCTGGAATGAGTTGTCCAGTCTGTGCTTGTGTTCTACCTCAGATCAGAATTGAGCAGCGAAAGCAGTTTGGAGTATATCTCTGGATAGGAGAAGTAAGATTGGAATCTACTGATGTTGTGAAGTAAAGTTATGTTTGGATCTCTTCTGTGTTCTGATTTGGATAAGTATTGGGTTTTCAGGATTGAATTGTCAGTTTGGACAATTGGAATTCATTGAGTTTTATGTATCTCTGAGGGGTACGTGTAAGATCTATCTCTGGTTTTAGAATCAGCAGTTCTGGAAGGTTTAGTTGTTGAGTCAGACTCGTCTGTAGTCTGATATTCTGTTTAGTTCTGTAGATCTAGATGAGTAGGAGATCTATAGCTTAGTAGTTTAGATTGTTGTAGAGCGAGTATCCCGGTATATATATACTTGGGGAAACTCGAGGAATTCTATCTAGAATTTTGTCTGGATAGTTAGATTTGATTGATTGGATGAATTGGTTGCTATGGTTGTTAGCATATGGATGATAGTATATGCTTGTGTTTTAAAATTTAAAATCTTTAATAAGATTATTAAATTACCTTTGTTTAAATTTCGGGGACGAAATTATTTTAAGGGGGGAGGAATGTAATATCCCGGAAATTTGAGCAATATCAATTTAATAATCTGTTAAATAATTAAATTGATATTGATGATCTTTGATAATAAGATTTGAATTTAATTTAATAATCTGATTAAATTAGTATTAATTGGTGATTTTTTTTCTTTTAAAGGCTAATAAGATATTTTCTATTTGTAATATATATTTATTTGTATATATTATAAATAGAAGCTTTGGTAAATTGGAAATTTAGATTTAGTTTAATATGAGCTTTCAAAGTTATTTAAATAAATAACTTTATAGTTTTAAATATACTTTAGATAAATGTTTAAATTGTTTAAGATATATTTTAACTTAAGCTTAAAATGAATAAATAGTTATATATAAATATATATAACTTAACTTTTAAATTGAATCTTAGGATTTAATTTAATTGAATTTGAATTTAAGCTTTGAAATTCAAGAGAATAAATATTTAAATTGTTTGGATATTATAATATTTGTATAACTTTTAATTATAAATATAATTGGTTTTGTTTCTTTAAAATGATTTATATATATAGATAAGTATTTTATAAATAAGAAAAGGCTTTTTAATTACTTTAAAATAAATAGAAATAAGATAAATACTTAAAAGACATGTGTCTTTATCTAATGACTCATTTTAACATGTGTTAGGCAATGGATTAAACAATGTGACAAGTGTCTTAAATTTTTTCATTTTCTTTTATTTTTATAAAATCATAAATTTAGTTATATATACATTTGCATCCCTTTTCTTCATTCTTTCTAATTTCCTTTTCAAAAACAAGAAACTCAAAAACTCTTTCTCTAATAAAATCTGAAAATCAGATCAGTAACCAAAATTTTCTCAAACCCTTCTCAAACTAAAAATCAAAGATCAACCTGCAGCATTCCTCTTCAAATCAAACCCCTGAAATTCTTTTCCAAATCAAAGAACAATACCTGTCTCATTTTCAAATATCAAAACAAAGCCCTGCTTGCATTCATTTACAATCTGGAAGCAGCATGCATGTAATTCAAAGCAGTTTAGAATTAAATTCAAGCCTGCATGCAAGTTTCAGTAGCAATCACTCAAGTTTTAAATCAAAAGAGGCATGCAAGTTTAAGGTTTCAAAGAAAGGCATTCAGATTTTAAAGTTCAAAAACAGTTTCAAGATTTTCCAAATATAAGGCTCTGTTCACTCTCAATTAAGGTGAGTAACATCACAAATTTAAAGCTTTAAGAATATGTTAATGTTGCATGTTCGTCTCTAAGAACAAGTATGTTTGTGAAAATATTTAAATCTCTGTGTGCCTGTATATGAATGTTTGGTGTGCATTGCTGTGTGACTGTGTTCCCTCTGTTTTTAGTTCCAGGCTGAGATTTTCAAATCAAAATCTCTAACTCTTGATAAAATCTTGTAAAGACCTAAAGTATTGAATAAAATTGGGTGTTGAATCATGGCTGTAAGTCTAAAAATATGTTTAAGTCAAAATAATTTATATTGTCTCTGGAAATGAATAAATTTCAGTACAAATTTAAAATAAGGTTAATGTCTATCTTCAAGATGTATAGATTCAGGTATATGAATCGAATTCTTAAACTAAAATTCGATTTTTAAAACTAAAATCATAGTGTTTAGTTTGGAATTAAGGCCGCAGTTCTTATTTGAACAGAAATTGGGTTTTAATCAAGCTTTGGCGATCGAGTTGATTGGAGTGTTTGGGGTTCTTGGTGGAGTAGTGTAGTGATCAGAAGGGTGTGGCAAAAATGTCGAGAAGATGAATAGGGCTCGGTGGAGGCGATGGGTGGTTGACGAAGTATGTAAACCTAGTTTTGTTTGGTCTGGCAATTTTGATCATATCGCTCTTTCCAGTGGATCGAGTGTATCGGAATTCGGGGTATTGGGAGCTGGAGCGTTAATGTAGACGAGGCCGGAGTGGGTGGATCTCAGATGATCGGAACGGCGAGCTTTGGGTGATGATAGGCTTTGGCAATTCGAGCTGATGAGTTACAGGACTGGGAGATGATCGAATTTTGAATTCGAGCAGTAATCGAAGAAGTGATGTTCGTAGATTGGTTGGTGGATGAACGCCGATGTGGTGGAGTAGTCGTGGATGGACGGAGTGGACGCTGATGACCGTGCACGTGCACGCGATCAAATTTCTGGTGAACCTGGGTTTTAACAGAGGGTTACTCGAGTTGTTTCGTGGGAGACTCGGGGTTTTTAGTGTTTGGCTCGAAGTAGGAATTGGGTGAGCTTCTTCGTTTAGCTGTAGAGTTTTGACAGGGAAAGCTCGGGTGAGACTCGGGAAAATTAGGTTGCGACTCGAAGGAATTTGTAGTGGTCTGGAGTTTAGTTGTTGCCAGTTTTTTTTTGGAAGCCTGTTTGTTTAAATTTAAACAGAGTTTAAATTGTGAAAGAATATTTAAAACAGGATTTAAATCAAAGTTTAAAAATATAAACTCAAGTTTAGTTTTGAATCTTAGATTTAAGATAAATAAGTTTTATAAATTCAAATATTTTAATAAGTTTAAATGTTTATTAAATTTAAATGTTTTGAATTTAAAAAGAGATATGTTTAAATCTTGTAAAATTTCTTTTATAAGAAAAATATTATTTATCACTTAAAGGTTTTAAATTGATTTTAAAACTTGTTGAAGTTAAATTATAAGTTAATGATTTATATACATTTAATTATTAGGGAAATTAAATGGATAATTAATTTATCTAATAAATTAATAAAATGAATAATTACTTAAAAGTAATTAAAGGTTTAATCTTAAAGGTTTAAGATTGATTATTTTTAGAATAATTAACTTGTAAATAAGATTCATTAATTAAATAGGATTTGATTTTTAATTAATGATTAAGATAAATTAATTAGAATAGTTAATTTATAATTAAGGATTATAAATTAAAATATTAATTAATGTTTAGGAATTAATTAATAAAGTAATTAAAGATTAATTAAGTAATGGTTAACACTTAATTAATTAAATAATTAGAGATTAATTATTTGGTTATTAAGATTTATTAATTTGAAATTAATAATAATTAATAAGTTAATTACTTAAGGAAAGTAATTAAATAATTGTTAATGAAGGTCATTAACTATAGATTATTAAGTAATTAATTTATGTAATTAATTTTAATAATTAATTAGATTAATTAATTTAAAGATAATCAATTATAGAATTTGTTTTAAATGAATTACTTAATGGAAGTAATTAAGAATTAATTACTTATTGTAATTAATTGAAGTTAATTTGATTTAGTTTAAGTTAATTAATTAAGTTTAATTAATTTAGAATAATCAAGAGATGATTTGATAATAATTACTTAATGTAATTATTAAGGTGTGATTATTTAGGAAGTAAATAATAGCTAATTACTTGAGGTAATTAATTGATTGGTTATGTATTAAGGAAAATAATTTAAGTTTAATTATTTATGAATTAATCAAGGGATTAATTAAGAGATTAATTAAGGAGAATTAATTTAGTAAATGAAAGTAATTAAGGGTAGTTAATTACTGATTGAAGATTAATCAAGGTGATTAATAAATGTTGTTTAATTTAAAGTTAATTACTTAATGTAATTAATTTAATTAAAGTAATTAATAATTAAGTTGTAATTAAGGATCATTAATTAATATAATTAATGATGTAATTAAGATTGATTAATTAAGTATAATTAATAAATGAAGTGATTAATTAATGTAATTAATTAAGGTTTAATATAATTAATTATAGTGATTAATTTAATTAATTATAGTTAATTAATTAATGAAATAATTAAAGGTTAATTACTATAAGTAGTTAAGGTTAATTAATTTGAGTAATTAATTAAAGATAAATTACTTGAAGGTAATTAAAAGATAATTAATCAAAGATGATTAATTGAAAAAGGTAATTAGAGGATAATTAATTAATTTGTAATTAATTAATGTTTAAGTAAGAAGGATTTATAAAATAAAAGTAATTAATTTAATTAACTTTAAATTAATTAGAGATGATATAGATCATTACTTATGGATGGATGATAATAATGAATGCTTTGCATTTGATTGATATCTCTGATGAGATATATGCTATGTGATATGGATGTTTAGTTGAATTGGGATAATATGGATTATCTGATGATATTGATAATGTTGATTATCTATTGTGAATTATCTTTCTAAGTGTATAAAGATAATTGAATTAAATTGTTTTAACCTTTAAAACAACTTGGCCTTAAAAGATACGTTTTGGATTTCGATGAGACCGGGATCGGGTTTCCGTATACCGGATTTCCAGGTCTGGAGACCCGAATACCACATCGATCCAAATTAACGATAGGTCGTGAATCAAGTGAAGATGAAGATTCAGAGTGCAAGGGTTATTGTCGTTAACTCTGAGGGTGATTCCAAAACGAGTGTAACGAGATAATGCCTTCAGTTTCGTTCGAACCCGGAACGAACTTGTATGGATTGAATGCTTTCAGAACATCGTCAGGTGGACGATGAGCATTCTAAGTGATGTGTTCTTTTCTAAGGTAATCGTGACCTCAAGCCTCACAAACCGGGAATGGCTAAAACAGGGGAGGTGCAGCAAGGTTAGTGGGTAGCACTCAAGTAGGACAAGATTACCTCTGTCTAGATGTCCCTTTCTATTTTCGACTTAGTGTGTGCGGTTGAATCATGACAACCGTGGGGTATCTTGTGCGGGAATTATCCAGTAAGGGATGTTCCGGCCTTGTGTTGCAGGGGATTGGGAGTGATCCTCGGTACGGTGATCTAGGCCACGTACTGTGACGGGCGGTACCCCGGTAGCCCTGCCATTGATGGAATCCAAACTTCAATAAGTGCCGTACGTTTTAGTTGTGCCCAACTATGTTGGAACGTGAGATGTAAGCATTCCAGCTATTTCATATTTATTTGAAAACCCTAGACCTATTATAATACAATCGAATTTCCTATCAAATGTTTTGGTTAGCGTAAGGTAAAAACTTACCCATATTTATTGGTGGGGAGTCTTACGTGATACCTTTTCTTTCAAAAGGTTTTGAAGTTAAACAAGTTTAACCTGTTACTCACACCAGACCCATGTCTGACCCAAGTTGTTTATTTCTGTTTTATAAACTCTTGGGTACTCAAATTTTTACGAGTAGCCAAGGGATTCAGGTTTAGCTTTGACGAGTAATCTGGAGGAGCAATGGAGCAGGAGGCTTCGGCGTTGTAGATATAGATAGTAGTTTTCCGCTGTGTTGATCTTTGTATTGATCTGTATTGTGTTGAGATGTAATAACTAGACAGATGTTTATAACTGTCTAGTATGTGATGTGTAATCTGTGTAACTCTGATAGATGATGTATATGATACTATGTAATATTTATGTGATATATTATATTTCGTTTCGTTTCCGCTGTGAGTATCTGTTGTTGTTTTCTTTTCTCTTCTTCTCTTTTCTATTTCTCACCCCTTTCTTTCTTTCTGTCGATGCGATTTTCCGGGAGTGGAAAGTCGGGTCGTCACATAGTATATATATTTTATAATCTTATTCTAAGGTCGTTGTCATCAAAACCATCAACTCATGGACTAACAATCTCCCCCTTTTTGATGATGACAACCTTTGTTTATAAAATATTACTTCTATCCTATTGACTCCCCCTAAATCTAATAACTCCCCCTTACTCTATGCCTAACTCTCCTATTTTATATTTCTCCCCCTTTGTCATCAACAAAAACAAACTCTAAACTATATAACTCCAAACTATATAGTTCTTATTCTAATATTCTATATGATGATAGTGTTATCATCAATACTTACTTGTAAACCTAAAACTTAGTCCTAAATTACAAACTCTCCTAACTAAGAATCTATATAATAATACTTTTAATAGAACATATATAAGAACACACATTATTTATTAATTATATATTTGTTTATATTTACATTTTCATAGAGAACGTAGAAACAAACAACAAATAGAAAAGAAAGAGAAAAACTAATGTGTGTCTTTGAACATAGGAGATCTATGAACCGAACAATTTGGATAGTGGAAACAGAAATTTCCATGTTGTTCGACAAGATTTCCATCTTTGTCAAAGCACACTTCGCCAATGCAAATGACTTTTTCGTTATCTTCCGCAATCTCTTCTTCCATTGGTTCTTCTTCTTCACTTTCCCCTTGATCATGTTCTCCTGAAGAGTCGTCGTCAATCATGATTGGGTTAGCATGATTATCCATAAGAAATTTTTGCAAATTCCTAAGGATTTTGCCTTGCCTCTCTTGTTCTTTGGCCATTCGAAGTTGCATCACTTGGATTTCAGTCATTAACTGAAGTGTATCTTTCAGAGAATCCTCTATTTTCATTACACGAGCGAGCGTTGATTGTTGACATGGACCATAAGTAGGCGATGGGAACAAAAAAGTTGATTTTAAGTTTGATTTAGAAGAGGAGGCCATTGATAAATTGATCTCAGAAGGAAGAACAGAAAGAGAACAGAGAGAATAAAGGAAATTTCGAAATAGGAGAAATTTATAACCACTTATTTGAATTTTGGTGGGGAAAAAATTTAAAATTAAAAAACGTTATATGTCGACATGGGTCTAGGAGGGATGTCGACATGGGTCTTGAATTTTTACATATTTAATTTATTTTGAATTAATTTTTAATTATACTTTGTTATTTATATTTTATATTTCAGTTAATGAACAAATACCTAATTCTCTTCTTAATTTTGTAAATGTAGATTCATTTAAGGGTTTTGTCAAGATATCAGCAATTTGATTTTCAGAATTGATATAGTCGAGAGTAATTACTTCTCTACTTATATTATCTCTAAGAAAATGATGTCTGATATCAATATGTTTAGTTCGAGCATGTTGAGTAGTATTTTTAGATAAATTTATTGCACTAGTATTATCACAATAAAGTGGTGATTTTGAGATATATAAACCAAAATCTTTTAAAGTTTGTTGCATATATATTACTTGAGAACAAGCCAAAGCAGCAGAAATATACTCTACTTCAGTAGTTAATAGAGAAACTGTGTTTTGCTTTTTACTAAACCAGGAAATCAGAGAATGCCCTAAAAAGTGACAAGTTCCACTTGTACTTTTTTGGTATGATTTACAACCAGCATAATCAGCATCACAGTAAGATATTAAGTCAAACGAATCATTTTTAGGATAAAATAAGCCATAATCAAAGGTGTGTTTAACATATCTTATAATACGTTTTACAGCTTTTAAGTGAGTTTCTTTAGGTTGGGATTGATACCTTGCACAGAGACAGACACTATGCATGATATCAGGTCTACTTGCAGTGATATAGAGTAGTGATCCAATCATTCCTCTATATAATTTTTGATCTACATCTTTCGAGAGATCTTCTTTACTAAGGTACTCATTGGTTGCCATGGGAGTGGGTTTTCCACTCGCGGTAGTCAAACCAAATTTACTAACTAGGTCTTTAGCATATTTTTCTTGACTAATAAAGATACTATTATCTAATTGTTTTATTTGTAATCCTAAAAAGAAGTTTAATTCACTCATATGACTCATCTCAAACTCTTTTGTCATTATTTCAGAGAATCCTTTATTCATTTCAAAATTAGTTGATCCAAAAATGATATCATCTACGTAGACTTTTACTAGTTGAATATCATTTTTATTTCTTTTAATAAAAAGAGTATTATCTACTTTACCTATTTCAAAATTTGATTGTAACAAGTAAGATCTTAGTCTATCATACAAGGCTCTAGGAGCTTGCTTTAGACCATATAGAGCTTTCTTAAGTTTGTAAACATGATTTGGAAATTTATCATTTTCAAAAAGTGGTGGTTGTTTAACAAATACTTCTTCTTTTACAAAACCATTTAAAAATGCACTTTTAACATCCATTTGAAATAATTTGAAATTATTATGATTTGCGAAAGCAAGTAGAATCCTAATGGCTTCTAATCTTGCTACGGGGGCAAAGGTTTCATCAAAATCTATTCCTTCTTCTTAACAATAACCTTGAGCGACTAACCGAGCTTTATTTCTAACAACCTCTCCTTGTTCATTCATTTTATTTTTATAAACCCATTTAATTCCAATTATTGTTTTATTTTCAGGTTTAGGAACAAGTTCCCAAACATCATTTCTAGTGAATTGATTTAATTCTTCTTGCATAGCCAAAATCCATGAATCATCAGTTGATGCTTCTTTTGGATTTTTGGGTTCAATAGTTGATATAAAAGCTACATTACTCATTTGACTTAGTTGGTTTCTAGTTTTAACAACAGATTGCATATCTCCAAGTATATTTTCTATAGGATGATCTTTTAGAAGTTTAATCCTTCTATTAGGATGATTTAATTTATTATTAGTTTCAATTGACTCTTGGTTTTGAGTGATTAAATCCTCTTCATCATTTATTTCTTCAAAATTTTTGAAATTTTCATCAAATGAAACATGCATTGTTTCTTCGATGGTATTAGTTCTTAAATTAAATACTCTGTATGCTTTACTTCTATTAGAATATCCGATAAAGATACCTTTGTCGGATTTAGGATCAAATTTATCTAAGTTATCTTTTGTATTTAAAATAAAACATTTACTTCCAAAAATTCTAAAATAAGATACCTTAGGTTTCTTTGAGAAAATAAGTTCATAAGATGTCTTATCAGTTAAAGGTCTAATTAAAATTCTATTTAAAATATAACAGGCGGTAGCAACTGCTTCTGCCCAAAAGTACTTTGGTAAATTACTATCAGAAAGCATAGTTCTCGCACACTCTTGAATCGTCCTATTTTTACGTTCTACTACTCCGTTTTGTTGTGGAGTTCTTGGAAATGAAAAATTGTGAATTATTCCCTTTTTATTGCAGAATTCTTCAAACTTTTCATTTTTAAATTCACCACCGTGATCACTACGGATGGTTATAATTTTTTTGAGAAAATTGATTTTGAACCCTTTTGGAAAAAATCTTAAAACATTCAAAAGTATCACTTTTATGTTTCAAAAATATTGTCCATGTAAATCTAGAATAATCATCTATAATTACAAAAGGATATTTACTGTGATTTAATGACAGAATTTGAGATGGACGAAATAAATCAAGATGAAGTAATTCAAGAGGTTTTGAAGTTGAAATCAAATCTTTTAATTTAAAGGAACTCTTTCTAAGTTTTCCTAGTTGACAAGCATCACATAGACTATCTACTTTAAAATTCATTTTAGGGAGGCCTCTTACTAGATCATGTTTTGACAGTCTAGATAAGAGTTTGAAATTAAAATGCCCAAATCTCTTATGCCAAATCCAAGGGTCACTTGCATTTGCCAAAAGACACAAGTTATCATTTGAAATTTTCATACTAAGAATATAAATATTCTTTTTCCTAATTCCCTCAAATATTATGGTTGAATTATTATCTTCAATACGACACTTATCTTTTTCAAATTTAATTTTATATCCTTTATCGCATAGTTGACTTATACTTAGCAGATTGTGTTTCAGATTCTTAACTAGCAAAACAATAGTAATAATAGGAGTTTCATAGTTACCGACTTTGCCGATGCCGATCACATAACCTTTTGAATTGTCTCCAAAGTTAACCAGTCCTCCGTCTTTGTATATTATATCATTCAGCATATCTGGATTCCCAGTCATGTGTCTAGAACATTTACTATCGAGTATCCATTTGTTCTTTTTGATCTTCACGGTTTGTTTGTTTTGGATTGATTCCTCAACTCCCATAAAGCATGATTCCTGTACATCAAACAATCTTAGTAGACAACTTGTATTTGAATATTGATTATATGCAGACTCAAGAGACAATGATGATCTGAATATTTCTAAACATGCATTAACAAATTTCTTAAACATAGCCATTTTTTAAAAAAAAAAACTTTTTCAATAATCAGATTATGAAACTTTTGAAAACCTTGCTCTGATACCAAATGTGAGGAATGCGGATTACGGATCTTAAGGCTAGGAATAACACTAGAGGGGGGTGAATAGTATTTTTTAAGAAATTACTAAATCTTTTGAGTTTATTTTAATTTGAACACAAATGTATGCAATATTCAGCACAGATATAATCACTGATGCAGAAATAAAGTAAATGTAGTAAAGGAAAGAACACACCGGATTTTATACTGGTTCGGGGTTACCCTACATCCAGTCCCCCACAACTAAGTACGAATTTCCTTTCAAAAGCAATTCAACAATTACAACCCTCGGTTTCAAGGCTACGAGGTACACCCTCCAGAATCACAATGCTCTGGGTAGAGATACTTGATTTCCGGGGCAACAAGTTCACCCAATTGATTTCCAAGGCTACAATCACACCTTTTCTCGCTTGATTGATTTCCAAGGCTACAATCACACCTTTTCTCGCTAGATAGATTACAAAGAAGCCTATAACTCTGAATAGCACTTGGATCTTGTTAGGATAGTGATAGAGAATCAAACCAGAGATTATCTAGTTAGATTCAATGTTGATTTCGGCAAAGTAAGGATAGGATTTTGATTAAGAAAATGTGGAAGAAGAAGAGAAGTGAAAAACCAGAAAAACTGATGTTAAATTCGTTGAAACTAACCCCTATTTATAAAGGAACAACAGCCATGTCCATTCGTGAAGAGTTATGACGAATAGACACTTCTTTTGAAATTTGAATTTTGAATTTTAACTGACACTATGTCGACATGGTCACCATGGGTATGTCGACATCCCAAAGCAATTTTTGATGATTTGATTTTCTTTGAAAATAACCTTTATCTTATATTAAAACTATTTTAAACTTTATAAATATACTTGACTATAGTTAAAATACACAAGTAAATATAGAGAATAATATATATGAAATTTTTACTATAATTTTATCTAAGTAAATATATTATAATTAAAAGATAGTTTAAAACAAACGAAGTTAAAAACAAAGAATATTTTAAGGCTAAAACATCTTTTTGAAAATCATTTGAAAGGGTATTTTTTCATGCTAAAATATTTTGAAAAACAATTTTGAAAATCATTCTGAAGTAGTTTTGAAAATCATTTTGAAGTAGTTTTGCAAGCTTCTTCCTGCAGAATATCTCATCATGACAGGACTCGAGAACTTGTACATAACCTGGATGTTCGTGGGTTTGTAAGCCACTTGTCGTAGGTTTGTAAGCTACTTGTCGTGGGTTTGTAAGCCACTAAAAGGTAGAAATGGGTTCCATCCCAAAAGAAAAATGGAGTGAAGATTTCAGTGCTATTGTGAAGTTTTAACATAATTCTAGACTCAATACTTATCTTGAAATCTTGAACTCTTGATAATCTTGATACTCATGAGTCTTCAATCTTGATATCTTGAATCTTTATACTGTACAGTCTTCATTCTTGGTACCTGCATGGTTAAATCCTACATATACATATATATCTAAACTCTAATGTTAGTATATATATTTTATAATCTTATTCTAAGGTTGTTGTCATCAAAACCATCAACTCATGGACTAACAATTATTACATGTATCTAAACGAAACTTGGTTTTTCCTTAAAACCAATATACAAATTAATAAGACATGGTCCCTGACTAGGGAGACGGGGCGATAAACCATGAACTGTAGGTTCCCATGTAGGAGAGAAAGTGGACGGACTTGTACATGATGTCAAGTCTTCTCGGTGGAGAGTGAGCAAATGGACATGCTTGGATAGTGGGTCCCCTTATTGGAGAGTAAGCGGATTGGCCTCAATCAAGATATGTTATTATGCAATCAAGAGAGATCGGAAAATAAACTTTGAGATTTGAATACCTCTTGATTTTGAATTAATTACCAGATTAATTCATTATCTCGATTCAGTTGCACTTACTTATGATAGGATGTTAAATGATGCTAGACAATTCATAATGATGGGTTGCACTTCATGGGATGTTATTTCGATGCCTAATGGTGGCTACTTCTAGTGGTATCACCTCCTTCACATCAGGGCCTCTTACTAATGAACTTGTTATTCCTTCCTCTGCTACTACTATGACTTCCACCACCATGGTGACTTCGGGAACTACAACTGCTTTAACATCTTCAGTAGACGTACACTACGATACTAAAGAGACATGTTATGAAAAGTTCGATCTTTTCCAAAACTGCCTATCTTATCTCCCATCATGGAAGGAAACTCTATAGGGACTCCTTCAAACATGACCACCACTTCCGTAAGAAGTATATCATTAACTTTCCTTGTGTTCAACAAAGTCTCACATGACACTAGTTGATACCTCTTGTAGTAACCCGTCCTTCATAATACCCTGAACCAATGATGGATGACAACGTCTGGCTCCCATGGATACCACAAAAGATAGATTTCTATGGAAAAATTAAAACAAAATATCAAACCGAGACATCAATAGAATCTCACGGTGGAATTATAACATATAATATACTGAACATACATAAACACAATAGGATGAACAATATATAAGAGATCACACTAGCGAAAGTAACTGATAAAATATCAATACAGAAAGTCAAAAGACATCAACTCCCAACAACATGGAGTTCTGAATATAATATCTGATACAACAGGTCTCATATGAAAAATATCTTGTCTATCATGTACTACTAAAATATCAAGTATACTTATCCAAAAAATTAATGTCACGCCTCCAAAATGCTCCAACTACATATCCTAACAGCAAATCCCCAAAATCACCTTACTCTCTAACTACTCAATCGAGTGTCCGAGAGTTGTCATGACATAAAAAGACAAAGACAAAATGCAGGTCAAACTTAAAGTCTAGTGCAAGGGGAATCATCTCCAAATATTGATATCAAAACTATATACAAATAAATAGGAAAATAATAAGGCACAGCCGGTCCACTCCACGAACATGACTTAAGGGTAATTCAAACCGTCCATAAACAAGTAAAGTAAACCCATTCAAAAGGAAGGAAATAATACCATATCTGCTCTTCTCCTATAATAACCTATTTAGCACAACTAATGTAATATGACTACCATGTAATGATATACTATGATAAAGGTAACCCAATGTATTAGTGAAGGGATTAGTATAGGTATCATAACATAAGTCTAACATGCAACATGCAATGATAATATCAATCAGCTAGCATACCATAAGCACACCATAATGATATACGCTAAATAAATAATATCTACCATCATCCCGTACTGAACGAAATACAAGTGGAGAAACTACACCTTATGTCATCTTAGGATAAATATATTCACTCTTACCCTTTGAGGGTTCGCGAACAGAACTGAGCAACCTCATAAGACCACTTTGTTGTATAGGTGCCCACATACAGACCTAGACCACTCTCCTAGCAATAATGAAAACACATACCACTTCAGTGCTCCCTAGCATCTGTATCTATGCTACCACTGCTGGGTAAAAGTACCCCTTAAGTGCTGCTCAGACCCTCCCGAAAGCTTGTTTTGAAACCATAGAACAACGTATGAATGGATGCTTAGAATGGAACCGCACTATGACCTGAATCTAGTCGCCTACTCCATAACTGCCTCCTTGTGACTTGCTTTGTACCCAACAGGTATCTCAAGCACAAGAGCGCTTTGAACCATGGAATCTATGCTAACCATCTATTTACACAACTGTCTGATCTTGTACCGATCGCTACCATCACGTGTTCGCATGTCTTCTTGATTCTGGAACCAAATCCTCGTCATCATGTTCTCCTTCCAATTGTACAGGCTCATCATACATGATCATGAAACCGACTACATCTCAATCTAATATCTGATTGGCTCTTGATCACTATCTCAATCTCTTACTATTCCTATGTGGGAAAAGTCCATGCCTTACATCTCTTACCTTGATCACTTTCTCGACCGCGTGCCCAGACACCTTATTGATCGTTGTCGACCACTATGTGCCTCTTATGTTTGCATCCAAATCCCAAGCCTCACATTGCATTCCACTTTCCCTAATATCCCAAAGCTTCCCCGAAGTCATGCCAAAGTTTACTTGAAATTTCATCCACATCGAAAGGAAAAATCCTCGTTACTTGGCACTTGGCTTGGGCTTGCTGCCCAGGTCTATGCACACTGATGCATCGGTGGTGTACCACCGGTGGACCCTTGGTATCTTGTCCCTAGCAAAAGTATGGGTAATGTGCCATTCACCCTCAACGGTCATCATATCGCCTGTCCTTTCTTTTGTTGTTTCACCCGATGCGCTGCCTAGTTTCCTAATCCAACATTCACCATATCGGACCTCCTTCGGAGTTCACTGGTCTATGTTTCGAAAGTGGTTCCTTATGTGTTCAAAAATCAATTTTGACATGAAATCCACTCTTTGCATGTGCTAGTTCAACAGGCGACTCAAGTGACCCAACTTCCTTTAATCATGCTAAAATGTACTTAACCAGCCATCTTACCTCATGTGATGCCTATGTGTACTAATACACTAATTTATGCACATTTACACAAGTGTACACAAGCACATTTCACTACAAAAATCATGTTTCGAACTTCACCGGAGCGATTATTTAACCCGGTATAATCTTATGCAACTTAGCGCATTCCATAGTCATTGTGGCTACTTGAGATGACCATAATGCACATATACACAAATGTATTTGCTCGCGCACACACACACAGATATATACATACATACATAGATATATATATATATATATATATATATTCATACGAATACATATATTGAAACAAACATCCACAACAATTCTAACTACAACATGCAAATTGTTTTGATTGTTATATATCTTCAAATACACGAATATGCATGCTTACCCATCTACATATTCATAAACGTATATCTAAATAAGTAGTTCTATTACTTAAATCAAATCTTACTTTTATTTACTAAATCTTTCAATAAAAGTCCAATACATTTTCCATACTATTTTTATCGAAATCTCAAAAATATTTTATAAAGTATAGTACTATCTTATTAATTGTTAACCCTCTCTTATTCATGACTTAGTGACCTATTCGACTCAACGACTTAAGGGAATAAGCGACTTAACTATCCAGGGAATAAGCGACTTAATGACTTAAGAAGCTCCTACGACCTAACGACCTAAAGCACAGAGTAGCTCAATATGGCACGACTCAATGACTTAAGGATCTCCAACGACCTAAAGACTCCCTGCGACTCAACGGGTTAACGACCTAGCGACTCAATGAAGGCAACGACCTAACGAGCTAAGGAAAGAGCGACCTAACGACCTAAACAAGCCGAGATAACTTCTGAACTACATATGGTAAGTCGCTCACAGCATATATCTCATCCATGATGACCCCATTAAGTCGCTAACGACTTATGCTACCTCGGGATGGCTCTTAGGTCACAACTTCTAGGTCGCTCACGACCTATGACATGGCCGACCTAAGCCGACTTTTCTTATAAATACCCCGCCTACTCCTCACTTCAGGGGGGATGATTTTCGGAGAAGCGCCAAGACTTTGTTGTTTTCACGACTTGCTCCAACACTTCAAATGCAAAAGACACTCAAAAGAACCTTCGAAAAAGATCAAGTTCATTCAACATGAATTCAAAGATCTTTTCGGTATCAAAGTTCTAACAATTTGTCCTAATTGTGTTGTAATTGAAGGATCATTGTAAAATTTGTAATCAAATCAGCGATAGAAGAGATTAAGTGGACGTAGGCTTGATTTTGAGCCGAACCACTATAAAAATTTTTGTCTCTTTTACTGTTTTCTGCCATTTTCTTCTTGCTTTTAGTTCCCGTACCAACGGGTGGTGCTTTCGCTATATCACAAATCACACCGGGGTGTTAGCGTACATTTTTAGCCTTAACATTTTTGGTGCTTTCACTGAGAATTGAACTCAGGAGTGCTCTCATCATTGCTTCACAAAGATTTGTGGAAAGCCTCTCCCTAAGAACCAGAAGTCTATCCGAAATTATGGCTCCTGGAAGGAAAAGTAAATCTACTAGATCTGGAAATCCTTATGACAACACTGCCACTTCTCCCGCGTCAAATCAAGTAGCTCCTAGTGTTGGAGTCACAAGGGCATAATTGGATGCTGTAGTGTCGGGGTTGTATCAACAAATGGAAGCCCAGAACACTTTGATGTTGGACAAGTTGAATGCTTTGCTTGGAGTTAACCAGCCACCAGAAAATAATGAAGAAACCTTTGCTGAGGATGTTCATGATTCCCAAGGGAAAAGTATCCCTCAAAGGGCAGCTGGCACCGTCGAAGGAGAACCTCCCCAAGCTGGAGGTTCAAGGCCGCAGCCAACTCTTCGTGAACGTTTGTCCAGGATAACTTCCGAAAAAGTAGCTGACGTCTGTCCCGCGGGGCCTTTAAACGATGAGGAGTACCTCTCGGGAATGGTTCGACAAATTATGAAAGAGAGCATGCAAAGAAAGGAAGATGAAAGCGACAGGGGGTTCGCTCCGAGCAAAACTCCTTTTACTGAAAGAATTCTAAAGGCTGCATTTTCGAAGAAGTTTGTTCCCTCCACTATTCCAGCTTATCGGGGGACAAGCGATCCTAATCAGTTCTTATACAAGTATGATTGGCATATGACAGATGCCAGAGCATCAAACGAGATCAAGTGCAGATACTTTCTTGTGTACTTGGAGGGAGTGGCCTTGCTTTGGTTCATGAAGCTGCCAGTTCGATCCGTGGATCAGTTCTCCGACCTAACTCGGAAATTCAAAGATCAGTTCAGGTTATATGCTGCGAAGGCAAAAGACATAATGTCACTATCCAGCCTCGAACAAAGCCCTGGAGAGTCTATCAAATCTTTCTTAAACCGCTTCAATATAGCCTTGGCCGAAGTTGATAATGCAGAGCCTCGGATGATTCTGCCTTACTTGATGCGAGCTATGGACAAATCAAGTGAATTCGGAAAATGGCTAAAGATGAAAGAACCAAATTCACTTGAGAAGTTCTACAAGAAGGCCGATGAATTCATGCGCTTAGAAAGCCTTCCTATGCCAGCAAAAGTAGACGTGGCTGAAGTTAAGAATAACAATGTTGCTTCTAACAAAAAGGAATCTGGCGGCCAGAAGAGGGAGAATGACGATGGGAAAAAGCAGAAAGATGTGAAGAAAACTCGACACTTCCAAACTTCAGATTTTACTCCCTTAACTGATACTCCAAAAAATATCTTTTTCGCAACCAAGGATGTTGTCGAATACCCCAAACCACCTAAGATGAAGCCTGGGAAAAATGTTGCGCATAATGGGAGATTCTGTCGGTTTCATAATCAACCTGGCCACGACACTAATGAATGTCGCCATTTAAAGAATTTGATTGAAGAGCTGTTGAGACAGAATAAACTACAAGAATATGTAAAGAAAAACAGAAGTGACCCGACCTCATCTACTCAGGGGCAGCAAGTTCCTGCTCATCAATCCGACTCAGGTGAGAGGACTGCAGCGTAGGAATCTGAAAGGCCAATCATTAATGTTATCACAGGGGGTCCTCACCCAGCGGGCAGAAGTTGGGGTGAGATGGAAAGATATGCTCACGCTTTGAGATATGCCCCGGTGGAAGAAAATGTTTTGTCTTGGAAGATGCGGCACCTTTAAAACAGCAAAGAACTTTTAACGATGACATCATATTCCGGGCTAGAGACTCTGTTGGAGTTGAGGCTCCCACCATGGATCCTTTGGTAATATCTGCAGGCATCGGATCAGCCATTGTAAGGAGGGTGCTTGTTGACTGTGGCGACTCTTGTAATATCCTCTTCAGAAAGACATTTGATCAGATGAAAATTCCCATGGCTGATGTCCAAGCTTCCTCATAGAAAATTTTTCGGTTCACTGGAGAACAAAAATAGCCTATTGGGACTATTGACTTATTTGTAGAACTCGGAGATGGGGAAAAGAAGGTGGTCCGGAAGAAAACTTTTGTGATTGTAGATGAATTCTCCGCTTACAATGCCTTCTTGGTTCGACCAACTCTTGCCGCATTCAAGGCCATTCTCGCTCCATGGTGCCTGACTATGAAGTTCCCCACTGATAATGGTGTCGGTGTTGTGAAAGGGGACCAAAATGCCGGGCGAGAATGCTATTTCATAGAGTTACGGGAAAGAAAGAAAAGAGAAATGGGTAAGGGTGCGGCAGCTCCACTCCGCATCAAAGAGCCCACCTTGTAGCAATTACGGGGTGGACCCTGCACTGGTGAGCATAGTGGCGCACGTAAAGAGATTGATCCCAGAAAAACCAGTGCAGGGGAGAGTAGAGTGGTGCCGATGGAAGTGACGATGCCAATATCTGTTGACCCGAATGATCCAAACAAGGTGCTGAATGTGGGTTCATAACTTGGTATGACGGTTCAGAATATGCTGATATCATTCTTGAAAGCAAACCTGGAAGTATTCGCTTGGAGTCATGCCGGCATGTGTGGAATATCTCCAGAAATCGCAGTGCATGCTTTGAATATTGATCCAAAATTCACACCCATAAAGAAGAAAAGAAGAACCCAGGGTCCTGAAAGGTCGACATCATTAAAAGAAGAAGTAGATCGGCTCATGGAAAATGGCTTCATCAGAGAATCCACTTATCCAAATTGGGTTTCTAATCCGGTGTTGGTTAAAAAAGCAAATGGAAAGTGGAGAGTATGCATCGACTTTTCAGACTTGAACAAAGCATGCCCCCAAAGACTGTTTCCTGTTGCCCAGAATTGATCAGTTGGTAGATGGAACAGCCGGACATGAATTATTGTCTTTTATGGATGCTTACTCAGGATACAATCAAATCATGATGCATGAGCCAGATCAGGAGGACATGAGCTTCATCACTGATGTTGGTCTTTACTGCTATAAAGTCATGCCCTTCGGACTAAAGAACGCGGGGGCAACTTATCAAAGACTTGTTAATGCCATGTTCAAACCCCAGATTGGGAAGACTATGGAAGTATATGTTGATGATATGTTGGTGAAATCGAAGAAGGCAGTAGACCACATGGATCATTTGGCAGAAATGTTCGCGGTCCTCCGAAAGTATGGGATGAAGCTAAATCCTCTGAAATGTTCATTCGGAGTAGAGTCCGGAAAATTCTTGGGTTTCGTTGTGAGTGCTAGAGGCATCGAAGCTAATCCTGCTCAAATTACTGCTTTAAGAGAAGTCAAAGCCCCTAGAACAAAGAAGGAATTGCAAAGCCTCAATGGGAAAGTCGCTGCTTTGAGTCGATTTATTTCTAGGGTCACTGATAAATGCATTCCCTTCTTTGACGCTCTGAAGAAAGGAAAGAAAAACTTTGAATGGACTCCTGAATGTCAGAAAGCTTTTGATGAACTGATTCGTCACATGGAAATACCTCCAATACTTTCTCAACCCAGCAATGGTGAAGATCTCTTCATATACTTAGTGGTTTCATCTCATGCTCTCAGTGCACCATTGGTACGGGAAGACGCAAAAGTTCAGCGCCCGTTTTATTACATCCGCAAAAGATTCACTAGGGCAGAGATGAATTATTCAAAGCTGGAAAAGCTCGCCTATTGTCTGTTAATTACGTCCAGAAAGTTGAGGCCATATTTCCAGGCTCATCCTATTAAAGTCCTCACTGATCAACCTCTAAAGCAAGTCCTATTTCGCCCTGAAACTTCGGGTCGTCTTCTGAAGTGGAATATTGAACTCGGCCAATACGATGTCACCTACCATCCCCGAAGAGCAATCAATGGACAAGCTTTAGCAGATTTCATTGCAGAATACACAGATAAAGGTGGTAGTGAGGAAGAGGTGACTGATGACATCCCGATCCGTTGGAAATTGTATGTTGACGGTGCAAGAAATGACTATTGTTCCGGAGCTGGGGTTGTGCTTGAAACCCCCGAAGGGCGGTCATTGTGTTATGCATTGAGATTATAATTTCCTTCGACAAATAATGAAGCCGAATATGAAGCTCTTATTGCTGGCTTGAAGATTGCTAAAGAACTGAACATCAAAGTATTGCAGATCTTCAGTGATTCCCAGCTTATTGTATGCCAAGTCAAGAAAGAGTTTCAAACTAAAGGAGGAAATCTGCCTGCTTACTTGTCAAAGGCATGGGAGCTTCTCGATGATTTTGATCATTATACAATAAGCCATATACCCCAGGAAGAGAACATGAAGGCGGATTCTCTCGCAAAATATTCAAGCTCCGGCGAAGCTCAATTATTAGGATTGGTCCCTATGGAAGTCTTGACAGCTTCAAGTACTGATGAGATGGATATTGACTGGATCATGGCTGTATCTCAAGAGCAGGAGTCGTGGATGACCCCGATCAAGGAATATCTACTCAACGGCTCCCTGCCAGAAAACTCAAAAGAGCGCCAGAAGCTGAAAATGAAAAGCTGCAACTTGAAGCACTTGACTTACTTGATGAGAGAAGGAAAGAGGCTGAGCTCAGAGTTGCAGCTCATCAGCAAAGGATAGCCAGGCACTTCAATTCCAAAGTTCGCCAACGCAGCTTTGAAATTGGAGATCTAGTCTTGAAAAGAGTCATGACAGCAACAGGAGTGTTTGGGCCAAACTGGGAAGGGCCATATGTCATAGGCAAAAAACTTCTTGATGACACTTTCAAGCTCACAGCTGTCGAAGGAGATCCAATTCCAAGAGCCTGGAACAGCAATCACTTGCGCCCATATTTTACTTAGAAGCTATGCTTAAATTTGTAAAATGATTGTGGATGTATCATTGTGAATCAATAATAAGAACTATAAAGTGGATGTAGGCCCAATTCTTGGCCGAACCACTATAAATCTTGTGTTCTCTATTACTATAAAATGCCTGTTTCATTTCAATGTGCAAATATCTTAAATATGTTGCTAAAATGTCGGTTTAATATCACAGGATATCAAAGCAGAGCTTACCTATTCAACACATCACAAGGCCAAGCGATTCCTACGAATCACTCAACAAGCAAATGTCAAGCCACAGAAATTCCAGATTCAATTCCTACATAATAAGTTCTTCTCACAAACAGTTGGTGATTCCACCGAAGGGGCATCTTCCTAACATGGAGGTTCCAGGCCCTTGCTAACTAATTGCGATCGTTTGAGCAAACAGACATCCGGTTAAGTAGCTTGCGCCTGCCCCGTGGAGTCACTTAACAATGAAGTACACTTCTCTGGAAAAATCAAACAACTTGCAAAAGAAAGGAATATGTACTTAGAGATGATGACGAGGAATCGCTGAGGGACAGATGGTGAAAAGACATAGGCAAGTAGACAAAAATAGCCAGAATGGAATCTTATCTCTCAACAAAAAAGGTTGGTGGAACCACCGAAGGGGCACCTTCCCAAAGTGAAGGCTCCAGGCCCTTGCTAGTTAATTGTGATCGCTTGTGCAAATAAACATTCAGTTAGGTAGCTTGCGTCTGCCCCGTGGATCCACTTAACTGTGAGATGCAACCTTCCTGGCAAACGAAACAAAAAAACAAAGCCCTCTTCGGAGGCAAACAAAGCCCTCTTCGGAGGCAAACAAAGCCCTCTTCGGAGGCACACAAAGCCCTCCTCGGAGGCACACAAAGCCCTCTTCGGAGGCACACAAAGCCCTCTTCGGAGGCATGCGAAGCCCTCTTCAGAGGCACACTTCTACTCTCAAGGGAAGATCGATTTCTCCATAATGAAAACATTCTTCCCCAAAAAAAGTTGAAGTGCCAAAGAAAGCCCTCTAACGAGGCACACCCAAAAATGAAATGTTCTCTTGGAAAAGTCGTTGGTGGAACCACCGAAGGGGTACCTTCTCAAAAAGAAGGTTCTAGGCCGCAGCTAACTGCTCGCGATCGTTTGTGCAAAAAAATATCCAATAAAGCAGCTGACGCCTATCCCGTGGGCCCACTTAGCGATGAGATATAACTTTCTGTCAAACAAATCAAAGCCCTTTTCGGAGGCCCGCTTCACCGCGTAGGGGAATCCACTTTTCAAAAATAAAAGTGACCATCTCTGAAAGTTGAAGTGTAAAAAAAAGAGAGAAAACTTCTCTGATACAAGGCACACTCTACTAGAGCAGAATAATGTTTCCTTAAAATGGAAAAATTATTCTCCAGAGTAAGAGTACAAGTCTTTTCAAAATGGAGAAGATTGCAATAAGCCGTGGTATGGGGGCAATATAGCTACATTAATAAAAGCAACACTCAAGCAGCATACCACGAGCTCACTGTAGTATCATGCAAAGAAAATAAAGAAACTTGTGCTAAAATAGGGATAAATGCATTCACAAATACAGACAAAAGATTGTACAAGTAAAAAGAGTCATTTTATTCCATACTATAAACTTTTTACACATGTACAGGTTTCAAAAAGCGGGGGCCGGTACCCGCACAATCTCCGGTCGATACAAATCTTTAGATACAAGCAAAAAGCAGAACAAGAAGGATAGATCCAGACTCATTTCTTCTTCTTCCCACCGCCTTTGGAGCCCTCGCCTGGCTTAATGGTTAACTTCGTGAGTCGACCTGAACGAGTCGTGGAAGAAGGAGAAAGAGGTGCAATTGGGTCCTCTTCCGCTTTCTCATCGCTAGCAGAAGCGTCCTTAGCAGAAGCGTCCTTTTTTTTCTTTGAAATCCCACGCTTTTCCCTCTTCTTTGAAGAAGATTCGCTGCCCGGAGTGATAAGATCAATCAGCTTTGTATCATCGGCAGTAAATTTCTTCGGGGTCCTCTCACCCTCCTCAAGTTCTTCAGCTTTCTGCTCTTGTGAAGCGGCTGGGTCATCTAAGCCTTGAAGAGCTCCTACTTGTTCTTCTTGCGACCCCGGTTGAGAAGCAGAAGGAGGAGTAACTTGAAGAGGTGGAGGGGCAACAGCGGGAGGAGGCGAAGCCTGTACAACACTTGTTGTTTTCACTACAGAAGAAGAAAAGTTAAACATCAGTATTCCTCACAAAGAGGGGAGATAGTGGCACGTCGAGGCTTAAGTAATAAGCAAGAAATGCATCGAGCTCATGTGAAGCAAACGAGTAGTCCACTTGAGCTAGATCAGTGTTGAAGTTACCTAGAGAGATTGGCTTTGTCACGTCAATTTCAAAATCTTGGGCTTCGATGCTTTCTTGGGCCTCGTCTTTAGCATGAGCAGTTGTAATTTCGGTTTCGGCTTTCGTAGGAGGTGGAGAGTGGGAACTGGAGCCAATAATATCAATGTCGACCGAAGACGAAGGACGGGTTGGGTCGGTCAAAGGTGCCTTCCCTGGACGCTCTCTTTCCACTGCTTCGGCTCGCACCTTAGCAAGTTGTTCTTTCCCTCTGGCAAGGGCGGCACGACCCTCATCATCCAAATAATGAGCCTCAAAATCATCCTTAGTGTAGCCAGCATCTCTAAGCACTTCAACTGCTGCCTCACACACTTCAGCCAGGGCAACCTCATACTTTGGGCCCAAAAATGAAAGACCGTCACGCCCCAAGACGCTGAGAACATAAAACTCGAATAGAGTGGAGCTAATGTTGGCCTTAGTCGCCTCATGCGAGTGTTCAGCTGCTGCTTTTCCAGCGATGGCCTCGTCGCGCTCTTTTTCAGCCTTAGAAAGCTGGGCCTT
Organism: Allium fistulosum; assembly: GCA_030737815.1. Lineage (NCBI taxonomy): Eukaryota > Viridiplantae > Streptophyta > Magnoliopsida > Asparagales > Amaryllidaceae > Allium > Allium fistulosum. Next base: position 496,593,399 of record CM060902.1, on the reverse strand, counting down.
TAACATTGTAATCTCCAAATCTTGGGAGCTAGTCTTTTCCCGCAGCTGAGCAGCATCTTTGTGGTAAATTTCTACGATTTTCCGCTCCGCCTCAAGTTTAGCCTCAGCATCTCGTTGAGTAGCGTGAGCGTCTCTTACTTGCTTTTGGAGAACCTCTTCCTTTTGAGTATAAGAAGTGGAAGAGATGGCAAGATCATCTTTAAGCTTGTTGACTTCAGCCTCAAGCTCCTCATTATAGGCGGTGATACTCTTCATCTCCGTATCATGCTGATCAAGAACTTTTTGCCACTCAGACTTATCATTCTCCATGGTCATCATAGCCTCGAGATTTGCACGATTTACTCGTTGGAGCTCGTCAACTAGTTTATGCCATCCAGACATTCTTTCAATATCAAGCTTGACGGCGTCAAGATTTCTTAGCATGGCCTGTTTGTTGATTGGAACCAAGTCCAGATCGAAACGTACTCCTTTCAAACACCAATGCGGAAATCGGCTTTGGAGTACAGACGGAGGCTTCTCAACTTGATAAGGAGGCCTATTGATGATTGATTGAATATCAGCACTTTTAAGGGCAGGAGAGCTGGAAGGGATGTCTACAGAGATAGAAGCAGCGGGCACTTGAGAGATTTCAGATGTAAACTTTTCGCTGAGCATGGCTCGCTTGCTTGGATCTTCAGCTATATGACTCTTCCCCTTATCATCGTGAGACTTTCTTTTATGGGAGTCATCATCCCTTTGGTAAGAGTCATGACGGTCGTCTCTTCTTCCATACCGCTCCTTATAAGCCTGCCTTTCACAAGCTTTCCTAGCTGCTCTTTCCTCATCAGTCTCCCTAGGGGCAGGAAGATAGCACTTGGGATCATAAGAATCACGCCTCGCATAGCGTTGAAAGTCATCATAATATGAGCCGTTGCGTCCCATGGGAGAACCTGAAAGTGAGAAAGAGACAAATTTAGAAATCTCCGAAATAAAGAAGCTAAGTGCACATAATTGCCAAAAATCCTAAGTGTGTGTGGCGTGCGAACTACGCGCGTCAAGCTACAAACCACTCTTTGGCTTAGGAGTGATGTCGGCTTTTGCAGAAGGAGTCAAACTTCTGGGTTGATGGAATTGATCGCAGGACGGATGTCGCTTCGATCGCGGGAGAAGCAAGTTTAGGAGTGGTGGTGTCATCTTTAAAGAGCTCATGGGAAGTCACCATGAGATCGCTCAGTCCTCCAAAAATATCATCACCATCATGCCCAACAGAATGGGTTATATCAGCAGTGCCCTCTTCAGCACTTTTTGCACTCTGCGTAACGGAGCTTTCTTTCTCCGCTCCCTCATCAGCTTCTCTAGTAGCCTTCCCAAAATGTTGAGAAAATTCCTCTTCTTCAATAACTGGGGGAAGATTAGATTTGCTAGATAACCCCACACCCTCAGCAGAACTGGAGCATTTCACTAATGAAGTCTCTACAATAAGTTCCTTCGGTGCAAGTTCCTCTGCGGAGGCTGGGGCATTTGACGCTTCTGCTTGAGAACTGGGGGCATCACGGGACTGAATGGATCGAGAAGAGTGCAAGTCCGAATTGGTGCAAAAATTCGTTCTTCTGTAGAAACTTAATACTTCTCTCGTTGACATCTGCGGCACTCAATCTCTCGAAAGTTGATTTGTGAGCAGAATCTTTAAAGGGAGGAGGAAGTACTGCAAAAGTAAAGAATGAAGTTAGCACTTGATGACTCAAATTTTGAAAGGTTTAGAAATGAAGCAAACAGAGATAAGTAGTCTTACTTCCTACTCTCCAGATACCGTAGAATCCTGGGGGACAACGGACATAGAAGAATTGGTTTAGAAACCCATGAGCGCTCTCAGGCAGATCTGTAATTAGCTTGCGGTTCCTTGTGCTCCTAACAAGAGTAATGGAAGGGTGATCTTTGTTCCTCCCGAATGAACACAAATAGCAGATCTCCTCGAAGCTAGGGAGGCGGTCAAGCGTTCTCCTGAATAGTATGCACAACCCCATCAAAATAGCATAGCCATTAGGGTGCAACTGGAATGGAGAAATAGTTAGTCGAAGGAGAAGTGGTCTAAGAAAGTAATTGAAGGGGGGAATAGCTCCAATCAGACACATTTGACGATTGACTGTAATGAAGCCATGTGGCGGCCTATCGGCGGTGTCATTTACCCCAAGAAGCAGAGCATCCGCTTCAGCAATGCCGAATTGAATACATAGCTGGTTGAAGGTCCGTTGGTTCAATGAAGTTGGAACTCTTTCCGGAGGATTCTCCAAAGGGTCAGCGATTGGGAAAACTTCATCGGTCTGATCTACTATCTCTTCTTGTACTTGTTGAGAAGCCATTCTACACAAGTAACTGGATATTCAAATATGAAGGTGCACGTTTCCTAAAAGCGTGTGAAGTGTTGTGCAAAGCTACTGAAATAACAAGTAAATAAAGTAAAACTTGAAATAATACTGGTTGGCGCACGTCAATTCAGGAAGATTCAAGGCTTGTTATTATATCAAAACTAAGTGTAGTATCAATGTAGATAATATTCAGCGATAAGCAGTTATAACTGTCTGAATTTTGCGTTGATGCTTCATTTAAGTCAGTTAATTCACAGCACTTCACTTTTTATCAGATTCATATTATTTTACATAAGTAAAATATTATCTCTTTGACCTAATCCATCACTCGATGTGGGCAGTCAATGGTGAGTATATTCATCGTAGTTTTCTGCAAATGTTGTGTTTAACAGGTTGTTAGCTTAAAAGTTAATACAATCTGTGAAAGAGTGCAACAAGTTCAAGCAGTTCATTCTGGCAATTCAAGTTGGAAATTCAATCAAGTTCTGTCAAGTGTTCAAGTCCTATTCATTCCTTAAGTCGTAGGAACGACTTAAGTTAGCTCGAGACTCTTTAGGTCGTCCAGATCATGTCCTAACGACTTAACATAGGTCGGGCTTCCCTAAGTCGCTCTGCTTGAGTTATGGAGTTCATCAGCCATGTTCCTACGAGTTAAAACTATGATGCGGGTTAAATTAGGTCGTGTTGATCCTATAAGTCATTCTGCTTTAAGTCGTGTGCTATTCTGGCAAGTTAAGTCGCGTGTCAAATAAGTCGCAGTTCCTTATGTCGTTCAGAGTTTGATGTTAAGTCGCTAAGTCATTCACTAAGTTAAGTCGTTCGAAGCTCCTAAGTCAGGCACCGCCTAACTCACTAACCCATTAACTCGTAACCCGATAACCCGTTAACATCTCCACAACAAAATCCATCATCTCTCCACACCGCCAAATCATCCAAAACTGAATCAAATCGCCTCGGATCCATCATAAATCTGATGCACTGTTGTGCTCTCGTGAATTACAACGACAACATGTCCAATAACGATCAAAAATCGATCGCAACATGACTCGTGGTGAAATACGGCACATGAAATCGAATTGGGGTCGGAAAATGGGGGATTCATGATTCGGTGATGGTCGTGGTTGGATAATGATCGGATTCACTTACGTAATGTGATGGTGAAGACGATCGACGACTGGTTAGTTTGAATTCTTCTTCGAGAGCTCGGAAATTCTTCAATGGCGGGTTAGAGTGTTAGAGCAGGTGAAGAGAAGAAGGAGTGATCTAAGCGACTTATATACAGGGGCAGTGGAACTCGAATCGGCACGAACGACCTATCTCTCTCTTAAGTCGCTCACGACTTAGTGACTCAGGATGGCGCGAGTTAAGAGGTATTGAAGCACACGACCTAGCTCCTAGGCGTATACATCGAGGGGCAAGTGTTAACCCTCTCTTATTCATGACTTAGCGACCTATTCGACTCAACGACTTAAGGGAATAAGCGACTTAACTATCCAGGGAATAAGCGACTTAACGACTTAAGAAGCTCCTGCGACCTAACGACCTAAAGCACAGAGCAGCTCAATATGGCACGACTCAACGACTTAAGGATCTCCAACGACCTAAAGACTCCCTGCGACTCAACGGGTTAACGACCTAGCGACTCAATGAAGGCAACGACCTAACGAGCTAAGGAAAGAGCGACCTAACGACCTAAACAAGCCGAGATAACTTCTGAACTACATATGCTAAGTCGCTCACAGCATATATCTCATCCATGATGACCCCATTAAGTCGCTAACGACTTATGCTACCTCGGGATGGCTCTTAGGTCGCAACTTCTAGGTCGCTCACGATCTATGACATGGCCAACCTAAGCCTAGCTTTTCCTATAAATACCCCACCTACTCCTCACTTCAGGGGGGAAGATTTTTGGAGAAGCGCCAAGATTTTTTTGTTTTCACGACTTGCTCCAACACTTCAAATGCAAAAGACACTCAAAAGAACCTTCGGAAAAGATCAAGTTCAATCAACATGAATTCAAAGAGCTTTTCGGCATCAAAATTCTAACAATTTGTCCTAATTGTGTTGTAATTGAAGGATCATTGTAAAATCTGTAATCAAATCAGCGATAGAAGAGATTAAGTGAACGTAGGCTTGATTTTGAGCCGAACCACTATAAAAATTGTTGTCTCTTTTACTGTTTTCTGCCATTTTCTGCTTGCTTTTAGTTCCCGTACCAACGGGTGGTGCTTTCACTATATCACAAATCACACCGGGGTGTTAGCGTACATTTTTAGCATTAACATTAATCATTTTAAGCTTTTATAATACTTCATTTCTTTATTTTAAAAAAAGTATTCTTCTCATGGTTATTTTATAAATCTTTATAAGCAGTTTTATAAAAAAAATTACTTCATACTATTTTATAAAATCTCATACTCCTTTATAAAACACTTCATTTATACTACTTTATAAAATGTCATATCATTTTATAAAATACCTCTTTTACATATAAAATCATTACTTTACTATAAATAATATTTATAAATACTAATTAACCTTCATTAACCCTCTAATCACTTTAATAATAAGTGTAGAGTTTAAAATTCACTTAACTGCCTTACTAATTTTCTAAAACCATTTCAGTTAGTTTTATTATTAACAACTAATGACATGTGCATAGTCATGTCATCTAATTAGTCTCTAACCCACTACTATTACACACATAATTATTTAATTAACCCAAAACCCATTTCTTTGCTTACTAACTTCTTTAAAACCATTTCAATTAGTTTTATTTTTACCAACTAATGACATGAACATGATCATGTCATCTAATTAATCTCTAATTCATTACAACAACATATGTAATCATTTAACTAACCCAAAACCCATTTCTTAGCTTATTAACTATTTCAAAACTAGTAATTAAGCTGTTAGACAAATAATGAGTTAAGATAACCATGTTTGTAACATGAAATTAGCCTAAATCAACCCAAACATTCTCTAAATCAAGTTCATATAATTCCATAATCATCAATAAATGAACTGATGAAGATTAACAAGTAAATATAGTAAAGAATCATCCCACTCACCTCCTCTTTCACCAACACGAGCTCTAATCACTAAAAACTCAAACTTTGCTATCTTGAAATCTTGGATGAAGATCCAAACCTTGAATCAAGCTAATTATTTGATGGGTTATGTGTGAAATTGGATGAGGGGAATAATAGTGATTTTATCAAGATTTATAGGAATTGATTTGAGCTTGGATTAGCGGATCTAAGGTTAGGCTTGAGGAAAGAATTTTAAAAGTGGTTAGAAGATGGAACTAAAATGTAATGTATTATGAAAAGTGAATGAAGGGTTTAGACACTTATAGGAAAAGATAATAAGCCTTTGCCCCAAATTCATTTCATCCACTGGAAATACTATTCAGTCCAAAAATTAATCAACTACAAACAAAACCAAGTTCACACTCATTCTTCTCATGATGGAATTACGGTCTCAATGGCATGTACCTCGAGTCCCGATTCACTCGTTTAAAAAAGTCGAGTACAACGGATCTTCCATTTATTAAAGATTTAACATTTAAACCAATTATTTTAATATCTAGTCATTACAAATGCAAATTATTACATTCTCCACTCCTTAAAAGAATTTCATCCTCAACATTTCTATGAGTGGGATAAAGTAACAAGACTTTCCGAAATTTCCTAGTATAAACTTTGGAAAATCTTGACAACATCTCCCTCATGCTTCTAGCGATATGGAAACTCCCAAAAATTAAAATCCATCAAGCATCAGGGAAACGCTCAATAACATATATTATCTCATATTTCCCAAAATACATGCCTCTTTCTGAGGGAGCTCCTGCCGTTTAAACGAAAATTTAAGCAAAAAGCATTGAAACAAATTTGCATTAGCTCTCAAGTACCTAATTATACCATACAAAGTGGTTTATGTACCAACAAAATAGCAACACATAATTCAAACGTGTATGACCTTAGCATAGTAACTGATACTACCACAATCGTACATGACAATCAATTGGAGAGTAAGCCCAAGTGAGTCGGTGTCGGAGTGTACCACAGACTACGAGTCACATCAGAAGGCACTAGACATGTATATATTCCATCTCAACCCTAAAGTAGGCACGGATGATATGCAATCTATTTTAGATAGCAATTGCTATCTCTCTCCAAACATGCTTTAATAGAAAATTATAACTATCATAGAAGAAACCATACACAAAAAACAAGTAACAACAATCAATAACACTCAACAATAATAAACAACAAGCAACAATCAGACATATGCGACAATAACTAACATACAGACATCCAAGATGTGAAGAATCGACAAGGTCAACAACAATCAAATCACCCAATGGCAAAAAATAACAACAAAATCAAACAATATCAAGCAACATCAACCATAAATAAACAATAATAAATCATCAACATATAATTACTATACAGAAAACCCATTAAAAAGCAACAACAAGGATACAAAATAGTGGAACATTCAAAAAGTGTCAATACCGACATGCATGGTAAGAAATCAATAGTCAAAACATGCATGTCAAGCCATAAAACCCTACGAGCCTGTTTGACATTCTAGACGGAAAAAATGCCTAAGTGGTGCAACTCCTTTCATGAATAGAATACACAAAAGAGTGTTACACCTCCCGGTCCAAAAAAGGAAAACTTACGTGATATGTTGGATCAACGAGTCTTGAAACTCTCAAATCAATCCAGAAATCTAAACCTCAACCTTTCTTTTCTTCTAAACAAAACTCATTCACCAAAGTAGAAAACTCTACTAATTAAATCAGCATTAAATAACGGTCTGCTAATACTTAGGTTTTCTTGGGTTCAAACTTAGCTCAACTGCATAATGTTAATAAGGATAACATACTAAGTGCATTATGATGCTCACCTAGGCATGTATCATCTCGTCACTATTATCCTGCCTTTTGGCAAGGCTGTGACACCAAGAACTTGACCAGAAACCAATGACGGTTCATCTTGGAGATCGGTTATACGCAGGCCCACTATGGATATTGACTAATTTCGTCCGAGTCCGGATCAAGCTACAATTGACAAGACACGACGAGCGAACCCATGGAATTCAGCATTCCAAGTTTCAAGTCAATCCAAGTTCATATGCTCAAGATATGATCGATGCAAATTGGATGAAAACAGCCTCAACTTCGTATCCATCGCCGAGCCACTGTTCGAATCCATCGACTTCGTATCCGTCGTCAAGCCACTATTCGAATCGATCAGCTTCGTATCGATCGACGAGCCACTGTTCAAATCGATCGACTACACCTGGTTTCGAATCGATCGGCAACAGGTGAATTCGCTTCGCATCGATCCAAGTCCACATGTTTCGTATCCATCCTTTTCGTACCACTTCGCATCGATCAGTCCATCTCTGATTCGTATCGATTAAACAGAGTCCACTTCGTATCCATCCAAAAACTCCTACTTCGTATCCATCGGTAAGTAGCATGGGCGTCTATTTCGCATCGTTCAATCTTAAACTCACTTCGAATCGATCGATCACCGATCGATACGAAATGCACACCTCCCATCGATGCGAAGCATAGCATACACAATCGACGCGAACAAAGCGAAACCAATCGATACGAATAAAGCATAACAATCGATACAAACTAAGGAACTTTCATCGATACGAACTGAGCATCCTTCATCGATGCGAACAAGGCAGCAGTATCGATACGAACAAGCCAATGCAATCGATGCGAACAGAGCACACTGCAGATCGACACGAAGAGCATGCTATTGATCGATTCGAACAAGACAATTGCTTCGATACAAAACCAAGGTGAGAATCCTGGAGCGACTCGGTCAACTCGGCATAAGAAGTGGATCGATCCGAAGAATGCAAACCACGTCATCACCAAGGCACGTGCAGCCATCGATTCGAACATGGTCGAGTCGAATAGATCGATTCGAACCAAACGAACTACCGAAAGTCTCCATTTCGTATCGATCATAACTCACGATCTACAAGTCCAAATGCTATGAAACTTTCACAGGAGCATACGTGCATGCTAAAGAATGTTCACATCAAGTTTCGACTCCATTGGATGAAATATTGATCGATACGAAATCCGTTCGTATTGATCACGGATCGGGTCGAAACTTCATGGGCTTGGTCGCGTGGGCCCACTCACTTGCCAGAAGAAGTCTCCTGAGATCTGAGCGAAATATCAGCCTCCTACACCTATAAATAGAGCCCTAGGGCATACAGAGAAAGGATCTTTTGGACGCTCTAACGCCCAGACTCTACCGGATTCAATTCCATACTTCACTACTGCTGCTGTACTCAAATTTCATAGCTTTCATTCGCTGTAATCTGCTGTAATCAATTGTAATCATCAAAGAAACATCAATAAAGTGATCAATTTCTTAGTGGACGTAGGCAATACGCTGAACCACTCTAAATTCTTGTGTTTCTGTGCCTCTTTATTATTTACATATTTGTTTTTGAAGTTTTTGTTAGATAATCCTCTTTTTCCATTTGACTTCATCATTTTTATCTCTTTAAAAACTTCCGAAGAGTGTTGTGCCCATTTTTGGTACAAACACTTTGGTGCTTTCACTGAGAAAAAACCTAATTTTTCTCCTACTCCTTGGATCTCCTATCGATACCGGATTGCATAAATCCAAGAAGAAGATCCAGATCTCAAGCCTTGAAGCTCTTCCATCCTATTCAGATTTTCATCAGATCTAGGAAAGGACTTTGTCAATTCATCATGGTGAGTACACGATCTGCTTCTACAGCTGCTCATCAAGAAGGGCAGGACAGACAGACTCCCGTGCAATTGTCTCCATCCAACCAAGTTGCCGTCGGACCTTCAGATCCATCTGGCCTGGTCACCAGACAAGAATTCCAGATGTTGCTTCAAGAGTTGACCCAGAGTCGGCAATAGCTTACTGAACAACTGCGTGCCAACACAGAGTTGACCAACCAGCTGAATCGCCAAAGGCGCAGAAGATCCAGAAGAGATCAAGCTTCTTATTCTTCTACGGAGAGTTCCGCCTCATCAGACGGTCATCATCGATCCACACGCCCACTACTGGATGTAAGCTACACCCAGGCCACAGGACACCAACTTGCCTTGAATCTTGGACAACCCAGAACTGGACCATCCACCAGTCATCATACCGGACCTTCATCCCGAGGGGGTGCCGCTCCTTACCATGTCACAGGCAACCTCGCTACCACGACCACTACCGAGCAAGGATTTGATGCTAGAAATCAAGCTGATCCGCATCGTAACCAACGAGAACACACTCTAGAACCTTATGTCCCTGAAAATGTTGAACCAAGGAGGCGAGGCACAGACCGTCGACCGCGTCCGGTCCAGACTCGCGTCGGGGAACCCGACCACACCTTGGCACAGCATGCTCCAAATATCCGGATGCCGGATATACCAACGATGATCATCAAATGATCAGTGAAAGTCAGGGTCTCACTAATGACGACTAGGGAATCTCCCGGAGTCATACCCCTTTCACTGATGACATATTATATGCTAAACCACCTCGGCGCTTCAGGATGCCAACTTTTCCAGTCTATGAAGGAAGTTCTGATCCCAATCAACACATCCTGAAGTATGAATGGCTAATGAATGCTGCGAGAGCTGATGATGCAGTCAAATGTCGTAGTTTCCCCATTTCCCTGGGGGCATTGCTACTATGTGGTTTACTCGTTTGCCACCACGATCCATCTCTAATTTCGACCAAATGACCACCAAATTTTTGAACAATTCCGCATGCACGTAGCGAGACCTAAAGATGTTAACACTCTGTCTAGTGTCACTCAAGCTCCCGGAGAAACACTCAGATGTTACTTGGAGCGATTTCATGTTGCGTGTGCAGAAATAAGCAATCCCAATGACAACTCTATCCTGATGGCGTTGACTAAGGGGATTGACCCTGATTCCGAGTTCGGAAATTGGTTAGCTGGGAAGCCGCCTGCGTCATTGGACCGTTTCTATTCCGAGGCAGCCCAATTCTTTAGAAGGGAGGATGCGAAACAATCTAGGAAGCAGGATGACGTAGGGACCAGCATGGAAGGAATTCAGAGTAACATCGTAGTTAAACAATTCGGGGAGAGTTCCGAAAAAGTTCGGTTGAATATACAAAATAAATAAAATCAGTAGAGGGACAGTGGAAATCAAGGTAAAAAGCGAGATCAAAGTCGTGGTCCACGACGTAGAGCTCCCATGTTTGACAATTATACTCCATTTAATACGTCGTTGGAAAATGTGTATTTGCATACTTGTAATACCATGCAATACAAGAAACCTGCCCCGAAGCCATCAACAGAAAGACAAGTCCAAACATGGAAGTTCTGCAGATTCCATGAAAGTTACGGCCATAATACAAATGAGTGTCGTCAGTTACAAGATCTCATTGAGAAACCGATACGTGAACGAAAGTTGGATCAGTATGTGCGGGAGCCGCAGTCAGGAGGTGCGGGCCCATCAAATCAGAATCGAGCATCGAATCAGGAAAGGCAGGAGGAAGCCGCTCGTACTGGCGGGAGGTTGGTTATTACTACGATAAGTGGTGGTACTCATCCAACAGACCGAAGCTGGAAGGAAATGGAGTCGTATGCCAGCTCTATTAGGCATTCGGACTTTGAGTGTTGTAGTAATTTCGATGAAGGGGCTCCGGCCAAATAATAGAAGACGATGACAGATGACATCGTATTCCGAAACAGAGATGTTGATAAAGTCGAAGCCCCCACTATTGATCCACTAGTCATCTCAGCTCAAGTAGGTCCTGCTTGGATGAAGAGGGTCTTAGTTGACAGTGGAAGCTCATTGAATATTATGTTTAAAATAGCTTATGATCAAATGAAAATGGAAGCCAAAGATTTGAAACCTTGTCAATCTCGAATCTATGGTTTCAATGGAAGCGCTACTATACCCACTGGAGTAGTGGAACTACCAGTGGAGTTGGGAGTTGGAGAATGCCGGAGACTACGGATATTACAGTTCGTTGTGTTGGACATAGACTCCCCTTATAATGCTTTCTTGGGCCGACCGTCCCTCGTTGAATTCAGGGCAGCCATTGCCCTGTGGTGTTTGACTTTAAAGTTTCCCACTGATCATGGAGTGGGAATCATTCAAGGAGATCAACTGCTGCTGGGAGAGCCTGTTATGTTGCCAAGCTGTGGGAGGCGCAGCGAAAGGAGAAAGGAAAGGGCGTAGAGGAATCTCTCTGTGTCCGCTTTGCTGATAATTGATAATTAACGCCTGGGCCTAGGCCCGGGCACCCCAGCCAATTCCAAAGGGATCTTGATCAAAGAGAAACTGAAGACGAAGGAGAATCTAAAGAAAGTCAAGCATCTCCGGCCGAACTGACAATCGATGTCCCAATTGACAATGATGATGATTCGAAAATGATAAAGATTGGGTCTCAGCTAAGCCAGGAAACTCAAGAGGAATTGGTTGATTTTTTACGGGCGAATCTTGACGTATTCGCCTGGACGTATTCTGATATGTGTGGGATCTCGCCGAACATCGCGAGCCACACTTTGAATATTGACCTGTGGCATGTCCCGGTCAAACAGAAAAGGTGTGGTATGGATCCAGAGAGATCTGCCGCCCTTAAAGAAGAGGTAGAAAAGCTTAAAGCGAACGGGTTCATTCGAGATGTGATATACCCCGAATGGGTGTCGAATCCCGTGCTCATCCTAAAGTAGAACGGAAAATGGAGAACATGTGTCGATTACTCCTATCTAAATAAAGCTTGTCCCAAAGACAGTTTCCCGCTTTCCAGAATTGATTAGCTAGTAGATTCAACAACTGGGCATGAGCTCTTATCCTTCATGGATGCGTATTCTGGCTACAATCAGATACCAATGCATTTACTGATCAAGAACATACTAGCTTCGTAACCAATCTGGGACTTTATTGCTACAAAGTTATGCCATTCGGACTCAAGAATGCCGGGGCTACTTATCAACGATTGGTCAATCGGATGTTTGCTAATCAAATCGGGAAAACCATGGAAGTATATGTAGACGACATGCTTGTGAAGTCACGATTTTCCACTGATCATATTAAAGACCTAGTAACTATGTTCAACATACTTCGAGAATACAGAATGAAGCTCAACCCACTGAAATGTCATTTTGGAGTCGCATCTGGAAAATTCCTTGGTTTTATCATCAATGCTCGAGGAATCGAAGCTAATCTTGAAAAGATCTGAGCAATCAGAAATCTTGAAACTTCAAAAACTATAAAGCAAGTCCAGAGTCTCAATGGGAAAGTAGCAGCACTGAGCAGGTTCATTTCAAAGTCCACCGACAAATGCATTCCCTTCTTCGATCTGATCCGAAAAGGAAAACGAAACTTTCAATGGACCACGGAGTGTGAGGGCGCTTTCCAAGCACTAATTCAGCATCTATCCACACCACCTATCCTATCAAAGCCTATTGATCATGAGAAGTTGTACGTGTACTTGGCGATATCAAAAAACGCTATCAGCGCTGCCCTAATTCGAGAAGAAGACAGGATACAGAAGCCAGTATACTACGTCAGCAAACGACTGACTGGAGCTGAGAGGAATTATCTGAAACTAGAGAAGTTGGCTTATTGCCTTGTTATTGCATCAAGGAAGCTCCGACCATATTTCCAGGCACATCCTATTATTGTTTACACCGACCAGCCGTTACGACAGTTCCTTACGCGGCCTAAGACGCCTGGTAGGTTACTCAAGTGGAACATCGAACTGAGCCAGTTTGATATCACTTATACTCCAAGACGAGCCATTCATGGACAAGTCCTAGCCGATTTCATAGCTGAATTTACCGTTCTAGAGGACTTTCCCGAAACCAGTGAATCTCCCGAATACGTCTGGAAGTTGTATACTAATGGTGCATCAAACGACCGATGTTCGGGCGCTGGAGTTGTACTCGAAACCCCCGAAAGCCGATCTATATATTATGCTTTAAAGTTTGATTTTCATGCAACCAATAATAAAACTGAATATGAAGCCCTCTTAGCTGGACTAAAACTTGCCAGAGATTTGAGAATTATCGCTGTGGAAATTTATTGCGATTCACAGTTAGTTATATGTCAAGTTCGGGGAGAATATCAAATGAGAGATCGTAAGCTGGCTGCTTACTTAGCTCGGGTACAGGAAATTCTGAATCAGTTTGATTATTATGCCATTTATTGTATACCTCGAGAACGCAACCAAAAAGCGGATTCATTGGTGAAGTTAGCCAGTACAGGTGAAGCTTAGCAAATGGGACTTGTTCCCATAGAGACGTTATCTTCCCCAAGCATTGACCGGGCAGAAATAGATTGCGTATGTGAAACCATTCCCGATAAGGAGTCATGGATGACTCCATTCAAAAATTACCTTGAGCACGGAACCCTTCCGGAGCGCAGGAGTGAAAAGAGACAAGTCCTTCGGAAGGCCTCGCGATTCACCATCCAGAATGGAATCATGTACAGAAGAGGGTACTCCGCTCCTTTACTCCGGTGTATCGCTTACGATGAAATTAAGCGAGTATTACACGATGTACATGAGGGAGAATGTGGCGCTCACACCGGGGGGCAAGCAATGGTCAAGAAAGTACTTCGATACGGATACTATTGGCCGACTGTGAATCGCGATGCGTCAGATTATGCAAAGAAATGCGAAAAATGTCAAAAGCATGCTTGAATTCCTAGTGCCCCACCTACCGAGATAACGCAAATGGTCAGCCCATGGCCGTTTTCAATATGGGGCATCGACATCATTGGTACTTTACCTCTGGCAAAAGGTGGTGCGAAATACGCCATCATCGCAGTTGATTACTTTACAAAGTGGGCTGAAGCTGAGCCTCTTGCTACCATAATGACGAAAAAAGTGATCAAATTTGTAGTCCGCAACATTATCTGCCGATTCGGTCTCCCACACACCATTAGTAACTGACAAAGGAACCCAATTCGACAGGGTTGAATTTAAAGATTTCTGCAAACGGTTTCACATTCAAAAGAAATTCTCTACAGTTGCACACCCTCAGGCGAACAGACAGGTCGAAGCGATCAATAAAGTTATAAAGTCCATTCTGAAAAAACGACTGGAAAAGGTCAGGGGCAAGTGGGTCGATGAACTTCCTATGGCCTTATGGGTTTACCGAACAACCCACAAGTCTGTGACCAGTCACACTCCATTCCCTCTCTCTCTCTTGTGGTTCAGAAGCTGTTATTCCAGTCGAGCTAGAAGTACCTTCTCATCGTGTGACATACTATGATCCGAAGACAAATGCTATATTACTTGTTGAATCTCTCAATTTACTAGATGAGAAGCGTGAAGAGGCTGATTTGAGGGCAGCCGCGTATCGAAGTTGAGTCGCCCGATTGTACAACGCCAAGGTCTGCTCGCGAACCTTTGAACTAGGCGATCTCGTCCTGAAAAGAATCTATCTGTTTCCTTTTCATATGAAGCCGACATGGAAAGGACCGTATGTCATTGAACGAAGGCTCGAAGATGGCACATTCAAATTATGGACCGTCGACGGTCTTACTCTGCCAAGAGCCTGGAACAGCGAGAGCTTTCGTCGCTACTACACATAACAGGCTATGTTTATTCATTTAGTTTATTTTCCATTTTGCAATTTGTTTCTTCATTTCGAAATTAGAATTTGTAATAAGGCAACTGACTTTTCCATATTTTCTTATTTCAGCAATAAAATGCAATCTCTTCGAGCCAGAGCTATGATTTACTTAAAATGCTTCATATGATCATCACTATGCACGGAGAGCTAAGTTTCACCATACGGTGGGATTTATTCAAATAGGGAGTGACTGTGATGCAACTGGTCACTCGCTAAGTGAAACCTGAGTTCGGGGACAAGCCATCACACCAAAATCAAAAAAGGATTGATACACGACAATCCTTCACTTGACTCCAGATTCCCAAAGTGCGAACTGGAGTATAAAAATATGTATACGAAGAGGGTGGATCCGTCCGCCTAACGACTTCGTCCGTATCTGAACCAAGTTTGAGGAGGGTGGACCCGTCCACCTAACAACCTCACTTGTTGACTCAGGGTGGATGTGATCCGACCATCCACGATCCTGATACACCTTTCATTCCCAAAGTGCGGGCGAAATCCAAAAACATACAGCAGATGTGACTGGCCGTATGTTTATCAGCTCCGAACTCCCAGAGTGGTAGTCATAGTATAAACATTAACTCCAAATTTCTAGAGTGTGAATTGGAGTATCAACGTCAAATCCGAACTCCCAGAGTGCGAGTCGGAGTATAAACACCAACTCCGGAGTCCCAAAGTGCGAAACGAAGTATAAACATCAACTCTAAATTCCCAGAGCGAGAACTGGAGTATAAATACCAACTCTGAACTCCCAGAGTGCGAGTTGGAGTATAAATGTCGATTCTGAGTCCCCAGAGCATGGACGTATAATTGAAACTTAAGCCGGTGTGACCAACCACCAGTAAACAAATGAGAATCCCCGGAGTGTGGATATGATCATCGATAATCGAACAAGTATAGATGAACCACTCAATCTCCACTTGTCCCAAACATCCGTTCAGTGGCACCAGACTCAATGTGTTATAAGTGAAATGTAATCGCTGGCTGATGTTCAACAACTCATCCCCAAGACTGGGGGGCAGGACTCAAGCATCGACCATTGACTGAAGTGGTGCGACGTCAAAATTCGACTCACTTCCTGGTCGTAAATCATGTCCACGGTTTCCGGACCTGGCAAACAAAAACAAACTTGACTCGGAACCTAAAACTTCACAAGTGCACTTCAGATATTAAAACACTTAGGAAAATACACAATAACTGAGAAGAAGCCAAAAAAGAAATGTTTCATTTCTACTATTTATGAAAGAAATTCATGTACAAGTTTGTTCCAAAAAATTCCTACTAGCAGGGGCCGAACCCGCATCTATACACGGCCAAAAATATGAAAATCAAAATAAACCGAGGAAGCATGTCTACTCTTATTTCTTCTTTGGCTTCCTTTTCGGTGTAGACCCGCTAGAGCCGCCACTACCCTTCCTCTTTGAGCCTTTACTTTTTGGTGGTCGGTCTCCAGGCGAGGGCATGATCTCGACATCCTCCTCCGAGCTCGAATGAATAGGGATGCTTCCTGCAGGCGGAGTCGGAGGAATAGGATCAAGTGCAGAAGGTGGAATGGACACACTAGTGTCGAAAACTGTATCGCCAGGCGATATCATTCTAAGCGGAGCTGGGCCAGGTGCCGCCATTCCACCTCCAAAACTGCCACCGCGAGCTGCTGCTTCCATTTCAACGTCGATTTCGACCAATATCTCCTCTTCAGTAATCGCTCGGGCCTCATTAGGAGCATGAGTAGTTGGCATCGAAGAGCCTGAAACAGGGGCAACTCCGCCCATAACAAATGGCAGGTCCGCAAAAGGATCACTATGACGACCAAGGAGTTCCTCCATCATTTGCTAGTCAAAAACAAGCGTGCTTCCCTACATTTCGTCAAGTGGCACGGTTGTAGTTACAGCGGTCGCTTCGATAATGATAGCCTCCTGCATGTGATGTGATTCTTGAGTGACAGGAGGCGCGACCGGTGCAGCATCGATCACTGGACAAAAAATAGGAGAACTGTTAGAACTTAATTCGAGTGAAGATTCCGACTTAAGACAAATATGTGGAATGTTCAGAATACCTTCCTCAGTTTGGCTTGTAGGTGGCTGAACGGCTTCGCAACTTGCTTTGTAGCCGAAGACATCTGCGGCTGATCTGGATTGTAGGCAGGAATAGCTTGGGGATCGACCGCAGACAAGGATTCAAGTTGGGTTGACACTGGAATTTCAAGACTTGCATCGTGGTGTTCAACCCCAGAGCCTTCTCCTACTTCCAAGTGCTGGGTGCCGAGTCTCTCCTTCTCATAAGAAATCATTGACTCGTGGAGAATCTTCCTTTCATCTTCGTTCAGCAGACGATTCTCGAGCTCAAACTCATCAATAGACTCACCCAGATGCACCGCCTTCTCCTCCTCAACCAATCGGCCCCAGGCGTTGTATAGATGCGCTGGATAATCATCGAGCCAGGCTAGACCCCTGTGCCTCAGCATGTTGGTGTTGTAAACAACGAGAAGGCCTTCAATATCGGCTTCTAGCCTGGACTCGGCCGATTTCACCTTCTCCTCGACCTCAGTCTCCACCTCGCGAACCTTAGCCATGGCCGCATCCCGTTCACCCCGGAGCAAGACAGCCTGCTCGCACGCCTCCTGGGATGCGTTATTCGCATCATCCTTTTCCTTGGACATGTCAGATAATTTGGCCTTAAGCTCGTTGAGTTCCTTGACCGCCGCATCTCGTTCGGCGGTGACTGTAGTATTTCGGTGGCCCATCTCCTCCACCAAGGCAATGTGTGTCTACCTCAACCTCTGCATCGCCACATTCGCTTCATCAGCTTATTTGGTGGCCTCAATTTCAGATTTCCGAGAAGACTCGGCCTCGGTATTGAGCACCTAGATGATTTGGTCCTTTTGAGCAAGTTCGGACTCCATCTTCTCGATCGCTTTGGCCCGTTCAAAGGCCACCTTGGAAGCTTTCTCTGCAGCCTTTACCCACTCTCTATACTAGGTGTAGACGTCATGAATGTAATCATGCATCGTGTTTTCAACCCCCGATGGGATTCTCTTTAAGTGAGGTGGAAAGACGTAGCCGTCGAAGCATATGTTTGGGAGCTCCTTCCTTAGCTGAGCAATTTTAATAGCCCCTTCCCCTGTGGGGCTCAGTTGTGACCTGCTCTGCAATTATGGGGGCCACGGTTTCGACTCTCTGGAGATGAGTTTCGGATCTAGAAGTGTGAGAAGATGGACTGTGTCGCGGAGGCTCTAGTGGATATGAACTCTAAACGGGAGGTGGAGATGGGATTCTAGGAGGTAGAGAGCGAGACCTAGATCGGTGTCTATATTCTTTGTCCCTGTCCCGCTCATACCTCTCTTGATTAGAGTGCCCACGATCATGGTCTCTATCTGAATCTCTCCTACGGGAATCATAAAAAGAAGAAGAAGAAGATTTTCGAGCCGAGCGAAGGCTCCCTAACATTGATCCTCTCCCGAACATCGTACCTAAAAATGAGAAACGAAAGAGAAGTTAGTGATCTCTTGGGTTAGACGATTTACAGTTATGAATTGTTTGCCCAAAAATTGGGCACAAACCCCAAATATCGTGAAAGCACCAGTGTATGAACACAAATCAGCAGTATATAATCACATATCTCAGATCTAAGTATTGTAGAGGATAAAAATGAAGAATAATAAACTTAAAACAGAAATAAATAGATAGAGACACAAGATTTATAGTGGTTCGGCGATCTTGCCTACGTCCACTCTGAAGTTGATGATTTTA
The DNA here is from genome assembly GCA_030737815.1 of Allium fistulosum. NCBI lineage: Eukaryota > Viridiplantae > Streptophyta > Magnoliopsida > Asparagales > Amaryllidaceae > Allium > Allium fistulosum. The sequence continues at coordinate 496,574,660 of CM060902.1, read as the reverse complement.
TTGATGTTCACTTGATGATTTCAGTTGATTACAGTAGATTACAGTCGATAATGATGATTTACAGCAGTGAATGTAGTTGGTAGCAGCAGCAATGGAGTTTAGGTCTGGATCTGGCGGAGTCTGGACCTTGGATATCTCAAAGAAGAAGAAGAAGAAGAACCCCTTTTATGTTGGTTTTGGGGGTCTATTTATAGGTGTAGGAGGCTGATATTCCGCCCAGATCTCGGGAGACCCTCTCTGGCACGTGACCAGGCCCGCACGCCCAAGCCCGCGAAGTTTCGGTCCGATCCGTGATCGACACGAACAAATTTCGACTCGATCAAGATTTCATCCAATGGAGTCGAAATTTGGTGTGGACATTCTTTAGCATGCACGTAGTCTTCTGTGACAATTTCATAGCATTTGGACTTGTAGATTTGGAGATATGATCGATACAAATTGGGATTCTTGGTTGGCTGTTGCGTTCGACTCGCTTTTATTCGACTCGCTCTCGTCTGCATCGCTGTTCGACTCGGTCTTGTTCGAGTCGCTGCTCGACTCGATGACGTGGAGCCTAGACCTTGCCTTGTTCGTATCGGTAGGAGCTCAACCCTTGTCGATTGATTTGAATATGGCAACACGATGGATTCAATCAGAAGATCAACGATGGATACGAACTGTGTAGGAGACGGAGTCGAAGGTGGTCGATATGAACTGTGGTTTCGTATCGATGGAGTCGAACCGCTTTTCTCTGAAGGATGTGGAGCGAGTCAAACTAGTGCTTTCTGATGGAGGCGAAGTGGATGGAGTCGAACAATTGGTTTCTAAAGGATGCGGAGCGAGTCGAACAGAGGTTCTGAGGTAGAGTTGAAGTGGGCTTTCCTGAGGGATGTGAACTGAGCAAGTCGAAGATGGCTTATGCAAAGCGAGTCGAAGGTGGCTTCTGCGAAGCGAGTCGAAGAAGGCAAGCTGAGCGAGTCGAAGTAGGCGAGCGGAGCGAGTCGAAGGTGGCAAGCGGAGCGAGTCGAAGAATGCTGTTTTTAACCAATTTTGCATCGGTTGTAACTTGAGCATACAAACTCGGATTGACCTGAAATTTGGAACGTTGACTCTCATAGCTTAGCTAGTCGTGTTATATCAATTTTGGCTCGATCCGGACTCGGACAAAATTTGTCGATATCCATAGTGAGCTTGTGTATAACTGATCTCTAGGACGGGCCGTCATTGGTTACTAGTCAATTCCTTGGTGTCAAGGCCTTGCCAAAAGGCGGGATAACATGAATCAAGTAGGGCGGTGAAGTGTATGTATGTGCAACCCCCCGACCGACCGGAAATGTCGGCTGCACTCATAGAAAGCGACTCGCTCAGATCAAGAGCATTGTCAAGCTCCTTCATCCCGGTGTCGTGTTGAAACGACATATAATCCGAAATCGGAATATCAGCAAGCCCTTCGAAAGGATTCTCTACTTGCGGGGGAGGAGCCTCCGAAATTCTAATCCCCGAGATGGGCAAAGACACAACCACGGATTTCAATCTCATGGATTTAGAACGCTTATGAGCAACTGCCTTGCCTTTTCTCCTTCCTCCTGAATCCTGAAAACTGGAAGAAGGCCCAGCTTGGAGTTCGCTATCAGTGGGCGTTCTCTCCGGATCAACCTCTTTAGCTATTACGACATTGGGCGCTTTGCGTTTCACCCGCTTCTTCGAGACCGCTCTAAGTGTCCCTTCCTGCCTTATGCTTTGCCTCCGTTCGATCAGCCCGACAATCCTCAAGTTTCTGTCGGTTAGAACCGAGTCAATGTTCCTCTCTTCACCCGAAACAGATTGGAGGATCCGAACTAACTCTCTGAAATACCCACCATCAGGTCATGAGATTGCGGTTGTAAAAGAAGAGAAGTATGTTAGTTTCGAGAACGATTATTATTATCTTGATAATTCATGAGAGAGACTGCAACGCTTACGTCTATCCAACCATCGCCTAGCGAATCCAAGGGGCATCGAACGTAGAACCATTCTGTTTTAAAGTAACTCAGCCTTCCTCGGGACCCCGTTACTATTTGACAGTTCCTAACCGCTTCCAAGAATTAGAAAGAAGGGCTATCTCCACGGCTCTTAATGTTGAAGAGATTCCATAAAAACGATCGGCTTTGGTGGTCGAAAGAGAATTTCCATAAAAACGATGAAAGTGCTATTCAACAAGGCGTATCCATTGGGGTGTAGCTGGGATGGAGCGATTCCAAGGAATGATAGTATTTCCCTTATATACTGATTAAATGGAGGAAGTGACCCCGCTGTGCAAGCATGACGATTGAAAGATGTAAATCCCTCCGGGGGAGCATGCGGTCTATCATCTGGCCCTGGCAGTAATACGTCGTCAAGCAACAGGCCATGTCCTAAGCATATCCGTCCCAGCATATCTTTGGAAATGCCGGACGGCACAGAGTCTTGTGGATGGAAAATGAACCGGGCACCTGGAAACTCGTCCGAAGCTGGATCTTTGACCTCGGCCTCGATGGACGGTATCTCGATTATTGGAGGAATTAAACTCTGAGCTTCTTGTTGCTGTGAGCTTGAAGATTCCATTACTAACTAGCTTATGAGAAACCATCATTAGATGATAATAAGCCCATGCATCCCCTAGTGTGAAGTGTGTGAATGCGTTGTGTATTGCAGTGCAGCCTATTACTTGGAAAAATTCAGCAAAGTTAGAGAAAATGTCCGAACGACGAGACTTCGAAATTCAATTGGAGTGACCGTCATCGCTGACCGTCACAACCGTACCACCTAGACTTCGGAGACCGATCCGGGTTAAAGTTCGTTAAAAGTTTATTAGAATCCAATCAAGTTACAGTTCCATCGACGAGCTTCGCAAGACATTCAGATATGCCATTCTAAGGTTAGGTCCTATTATGCAAGTTTGTAGCTCGTCGGGGTCAGTTTTTCAAGTGTGCAAGGGATTACAAGTTCTTTAAGGCTCAATTTGTATCGGTCACAAAAGTCCGGTTCGTAACGATAATTCGTATCCATCTGTATGCGAGTTCGAATCGGTTAAGGCTGAAGACTTCGAATCGATCCAGGGTAGTCATTTCGTATCGATCATAACTCGACCTCTGTTTCGTATCGATCACTCTATCATTCATTTCGTATCAATCAAAGGTGTTCCATCTTCGCATCAATCGTTGGTGATCCAAGGCAATTGATATTGAATGGCCACTCCACGATCGGTACAAGAGTAAGGTCGATACGAAACAAAGTGCCTTCTTCTTCCCCAATCGATCGATCGAAGATCAAACTACCATCTACTAAGTTTTTCGTAAACCTCCGGGCATCATCTTCTCCAAACGACATAAACACCATTATTTTTCCTCCTCCATCCCTCGGCCATACTCCGAACCAACTCCGACGTCGACATCGCCAGGATTTGGCCATGTATGAGAATGGATGAGCAATTGACTCATCGTTCTTAATGCGAGTCTGTCAATTAGTTACCTGATTTCGATAACTGGTTTAGGGGATTGAAGGATTTGATTCGATTCGAAGGCGAGAACAATTTTCTTTCTTGGTCTTTCTATCGGTACAAAGGCAAGAATAAAAAGTAAAAGGCAGAAAGTGAAAAAAGTTTCTAAGTCCAAAAAGTATTTATATGGACTCGAGTGTGAGAGGGAGAAACGATTCGCCTCCCAGTCAAAGCGACCGGTTACAACAGGTCCACCACTGAATCGATACGAATGAACTATTCGTATCCATCCACTCATTTTTAACGATACGAAATCTGTAACAGGAATTTTTCTGAATCACCAAGGTCCATCGATACGAGACTATTGTCTGTATCCATTGCTTCCGACTCCATCCACAATTCATCGATGCTAACTTCATTGTTCGAATCCATTAAGTCACAACTTTCAGAGGCCAATATTTATCGATACGAATGCATATTTCGTATCCATCTTTGTGACCCACACATCGATTCAAAAATGAAGACCACTGCAATGGAGTCCACCGAAGTTCGTAACCATCGATACGAACGATCATTTCGTATCCATCGAAGCTCATATCCATCGATGCGAAGACAATGTTTCAACCTTTTACATCGATTTAGGAGAGGATCGATATGAAGGAAAATTCAAAAACAACCATCGAGTGTTGTTACAATTCGAATTCACATCGGTTCAGAAGAGGATCGATACGGGATTCGATACGAGACAAACTGACAACGACTCGTGGACGAGCAACGTCAGCGAGAGTCAGATTAACATATGTGCATGTATGTTGGACTAACATTCAATTTTCAACGTTCACAGGAATTGGATACTTATCAGATAACGATTACAATAACAAACAGCTAATCACAATCAAACAGAAATCAGTTACAACAGTACAGGGTACAACAGTTGACAATCAACGGTTCACATTACAAGGGAAATCATTCAAAAATTACAACTTTCAGTGAAAAAACGATAACTGTTCAGGATGAAGATTGCATCTTTTCAAAGCACGCCATGTTTCCACAAGACGTACTTTGGGGGGCAAATGTTATCCCGAATTTTGGCAAGGCCGTGACACCAAGAACTTGACCAGAAACCAATGATGGTTCATCTTGGAGATCGGTTATACACAGGCCCACTATGGATATCGACTAATTTTGTCCGAGTCCGAATCAAGCTACAATTGACAAGACACGACAAGCAAACCCATGGAAGTCAGCATTCCAAGTTTCAAGTCAATCCGAGTTCATATGCTCAAGATATGATCGATGCAAGTTGGATGAAAACAGCCTCAACTTCGTATCCATCGACGAGTCACTGTTCGAATCCATCGACTTTGTATCCGTCGTCAAGCCACTGTTCGAATCAATCAGCTCCGTATCCATCGGCGAGCCACTATTCGAATCGATCGACTACACATGGTTTCGAATCGATCGGCAACAGGTGAATTCTCTTCGCATCGATCCAAGTCCACGTGTTTCGTATCCATCCTTTTCGTACCACTTCGCATCGATCAGTCCATCTCTGATTCGTATCGATCAAACAGAGTCCACTTCGTATCCATCTGAAAACTCCTACTTCGTATCCATCGACAAGTAGCGTGGGCATCTGTTTCGCATCTTTCAATCTTAAACTCACTTCGTATCGATCGATCACCGATCGATACGAAATGCACACCTCCCATCGATGCGAAGCATAACATACACAGTCGACGCGAACAGAGCAAAACCAATCGATATGAACAAAGCATAACAATCGATACGAACTAAGGAACTTTCATCGATACGAACTGAGCATCCTTCATCGATGCGAACAAGGCAGCAGCATCGATACGAACAAGACAACGTAATCGATGTGAACAGAGCACACGGCAGATCGACACGAAGAGCGTGCTATTGATCGATTCGAACAAGACAATTGCTTCAATACGAAACCAAGGCGAGAATCCTGGAGCGACTCGGTCAACTCGGCATAAGAAGTGGATCGATCCGAAGAATGCAAACCACGTCATCACTAAGGCGCGTGCAGCCATCGATTCGAACATGGTCGAGTCGAAGAGATCGATTCGAACCAAACGAACTACCGAAAGTCTCCATTTCGTATCGATCATAACTCGCGATCTACAAGTCCAAATGCTATGAAATTTTCACAGGAGCATATGTGCATGCTAAAGAATGTTCACACCAAGTTTCGACTCCATTGGACGAAATATTGATCGATATGAAATCTGTTCGTATCGATCACGGATCGGGTCGAAACTTCATGGGCTTGGTCACGTGGGCCCACTCACGTGCCAGAAGAAGTCTGCCGAGATCTGAGCGAAATATCAGCCTCCTACACCTATAATAGAGCCCCGGGGCATACAGAGAAAGGATCTTTTGGACGCTCCACCGCCCAAACTCTGTCGGATTCAATTCCATACTCCATTACTGTTGTTGTACTCGAATTTCATAGCTTTCATTCGCTGTAATCCGGTGCAATCAATTGTAATCATCAAAGAAACATCAATAAAGTGATCAATTTCATAGTGGACGTAGGCAATACGCTAAACCATTCTAAATTCTTGTGTTTCTGTGCGTCTTTATTATTTACATATTTGTTTTTGGAGTTTTTGTTAGATAATCCTCTTTTTCCATTTGACTTCTTCATTTTTATCTCTTCAAAAACTTCCGAAGAGTGTTGTGCCCATTTTTGGTACAAACAGTCACCTAGAAGATTATCTAAATCGCCGCAAAATCAGTCGAGAAATCTTTCCCCCAACTATCCTAGGAAACATTAACTATGTTATACTTTTATTTTATAATGACTAAAGATCACCCAAAATGACACGATGTCCATTCCAACCCTTCTTTTGCTCACAAGATTTCTTTGTTAAATTAGGGTAGGTCACCTGGCTCTTCTCGTGCGAACTCTAATCTGATTCCTTGATCTGACTATTGAAATCTCCTCGCATAACTAATATCGCGCTTCAGATATCTCTCAATCAACTCAAGAATCCGACTCAAGTTCTCCCTATAAGAGTAAAGTGAAAAACCCTTTCCTTACTGGTGCAAACCACTTAGAAACTTTATGTAACAACCCCCACCTTAGTGGGTTTGAATTATTAAACCAAGTCTACCAAAGTATAGATCGTTGATTGATATATGGCAAATAAATAAATAAATATTGCATATCAGAGCACTATCGATATGACTCACAGTGGAATGGTAAAATATAATAAATCATATAGTTGCTGACCAAGATTGATACTTCCAACGTCAAGTGTCCATGTCAGTACCGAGTATGCATAAGAAAACTTGCCCTTCTACTATTCCCGCCTTGCACCAGTACATGTCCCTTTAAAGCTATCATGTGGGTTGTAATGAGGAGCGACAGAACAATGTTCTGGTGATTTGTAAATTATACATTTTACGCATAACACTAGTTTATGCCGATTGTCTTCCATCGTATATTATGTCCTTCATTTTACTTAGTCGTCTCAACTTCGTGTACGCATATGATATGCCATATCTATCCAAGGTTGACCATAACTATATACATATTTATATAAATACATAAGTACCATAGTCCACCATTGGACCCAAATCTATCCTTGCTTATATCCCTAACCCAGCACCCCGTAATGATCCAGCATCAAATGCAGTTTACATCCTCATCGTCATGCATACCAAGGAACTCCCATAGTGCCTAATAACTGCATTAAAATAGATTAGCCACATTCTATCTCGCCTTAGGGATTTACTACTTATCTCTTCCTATGTGAACTCAGCTTCATTGACTATAGAGTACTCAGCTCCTTGGATTATAGAGGACTTGGCTCCTCAGACTACCTTACTCGTTTTGAAAGACATCTCTTAAGGGTTATTAGCCTTGCCCTTAACAAACAAACTAGCAAACAACTACGGTGGTGCATGACCTAAAGGTGACTATACTAGTAGGAGGTGTAGCTCGATTAGGTGTAACTCTTGTATTTCCCATTCACCGCTCAGGACCGATAACATTCTTGACCTATAACGATCTAAAATTTTATCATTTTGACTGGCGAAATTATGAATAATTTTTAATATTCAAATAAGTGTTTTTTAAAAAAAACCTCTTTTGATTAATAACTAACGTTAAGAAATTCATTTTTTAATTTTGTTTACAAATATAGGTAATTCAATGAAAAATAGAAAATGTGACCAAAAATCGTTTTTCGAATTTTCAGCTTTTTATCGAACGATAAGTTGTAGAAAGTGGTTGAACCTTTGTGTACACTTTAAATCAATAATTAAATGTTTAATTTAAGTTAAGGAAACATTTTCCTTAAAATGTAGAGGTAAATTTTGAGATAATAATAAGAATTAATAAATATAAAATATGTTCAAAATTTGAATCTGAAAAGAATGATTTGATGGCTTATGTTTGAAAGTAGAGGAGGGTACATGAAGCATGCTAATATCCACCATTTATTCATGTGGTTGACATATTGGTGGCTTGGAAAAGATAGGAAGGTTGAAAATGTGAGTTAAGGTGCATTTCTAATTTTGGTTTATAAGTATTCATATCTAACTCAACAATTCATTTTTTAACTTTCACCCCGTTTCATTATTCTGGTTCCTTTTCATACTTCAATTCTCTTCATAGTAATTGTCTTAATTTTTCTTGATCGATTTTAATTTACCTGTAAACAAAAGAAAACAAGGCTCCACCTCCTTCTAAAATCATATTCTCTCAACCTATTCAAAATTAGCCAAAGATTCCTACATGGAAGTTGTTCATGCCCATCTCTAGTATTTTTAAAAAATAGTCATAATCATCTACATCAGGTAGAGTGTGAGTTATGCTCGATTATAGTAAATGGTCAAAGATGGTAGTTTTTTTACCATCAGGAAATGGTGATTGGAGGGTAAGGGTGTGTTCGCATCGTCAAGATAGAATTTTAAGAGATGGTTTGGTGATTTTTAGTGGAGGAGATCGTTGTGGGAAGTTAAAAGATTATTTTTCAATCATGGAGAAATTCCGATGAAGCGAAGATCTAGAGAGGAGCGGTTGGGTCTAGAGAAGGCTCGAGGCAAGGTGGAGTCATCGGTGTTGGTTGTAGGGTCACTAGTGGCCGAAGGTGGTGGGCTAGCTCAATTTAGGATTTCAGAGGGGTGTTTTGGGTTTGGGTTTTGGATTTGCGAGCAGAGTTAGGGTGCTGTAGAATGGACCAGGGTTGGCTGAATGCTGCGCTGAGTGGGGGTCGTGATGGCCTAGGTGTGGGTGGCCGAATTGTAGTGTAGCAATGGTGATAGCCTTGTGTTTGAGCCTGGACAAAATTCTGGAGCTCGGCTAGGATGGATGGAAATTGTATGGGTTGGTCGAAGAGGAAGGTGGTGGGTGCATTGTGATGAGGAGCTAAAGTGTGACATGTGGGTGGCTAGAGATCGATGAATGGAGGAGTGGTTCACGTGTGCATGTGCACACCGTGCACGTTGCTTGGCCCCAGGTAGTCGAAAGTTGATTTGGGAAGCTCCTGTTACAATTTGGGGAAGAAGGGTGTGGCAATGGATGCGAGTTGGAATTGTATATTGGTGAGGGTTTTTATTATTTAAACTTCTATTTAATTTTTCCAAACTTTGAAAAGCCTCATCTCGTTCGTATGAAATCCATTTCACTCATGAATTTTTTGCATTAGACCAGTGTTGACGAGTGTAACGCTTTGATATAGATTGTTATTTGTTTTTGTATAGTATAATTTAATGATGTTATTACTACCGACTGAAATTAATTACATTGATTTAAAACAATAACATAGATAATTAACTATACTTCACTGTTATCATCCGTTTAGCAGAATTAAACACCATTCTACTAATTGTATTAATTTGGACATCTATTTAGCAGAATAAAACACCGTTCTGCTATTTTTAAATTGAATAGTTATATTTGGCATTGTTTAGCAGAACCAATCCACATTCTGCTATTATATAAAATTTGGATATCTAATTTTATGTTGTGAATTGATATGCCAATGTATCATTACTAAATAAGTTGTGTGTTAACCAATGATGGTTAATTATTAAATTTACTTACGTATATATTGATTATGTAAATTGATTGTGTAAGTATAAGTAAGCTAACTTGAAAAGTTAAGTTGAATTAAAGTAAATGGTAGCTTGATTAACTACCACAGTGGATGCTAAGCCTCTTTCCAAAATTTGAAGTAATGTATAAAATTAACTTAAATTTTATATTAATTTTATTAAAGTGGTTTTATATTATTATTACTAAAGTGTGTTATATAATAATTATCTTATTAAAGTGTTTTATATTATTATTATATTTTATTAATAATATTTTAAATTTATTAATTATTTTATTAATACGGTTTTATAGTGTTTTATTTTTTTATTATAATAAATTATTATTAATGATTCAAAGTTAATTTATTATTACTATAATTGTTATTATTCAAAAGTTAATTTATTATTATGTTGTTTATATTTTAAAGTTTATTTATTTAATTTATATTAATGTTTTTAAAAGTTAATTATTATTTTGTATAATAATGTTTTAAAGTTAATCAATATTTATTTACAAGTTTTTAAAGATGATTTTTTATTATATTAAGAATGTTATAAAGTTAATTAATTATTTATTTAATGTTGTTTAAAGATATTACTCATTTAATATTTTTTAAAGATAATTAGTTATTTGTTAAAGATGTTTTTAGATAGTAATTGGTTTTACATAAAGGTGTTTAAATTAATAAATTGTTTTATAGAGGGAGTTATTCTTAAATGAATTTTTTTTTATATAAAGGTTAGTAAAATGGATTTATTCACAGAGTTACAAATTGGAAAGAGGTCTTGGAATTGGAAAGAAGTTTGATTTTTAAATGATTTTAGAGAGTTATAATGAGTTTATAAACAAACTTGGAGATTTATAAAAGAGGTTTTATAAAATAGATTTAGGAATTTATGAAGGAGATATTTACAAAATAAAGGAGATTTATAAAAAGGTTTATAAAGGAAATTTTATAAAAGAAATGAGATTTTGACTTCCCTAAATGACCTTCTTAATTATGATGGTATGGAATAATTTTTTCCATACCTAGCATAGAAGGAATAGTGTTTTGGGTTATTAATATCTTTGTTTTTAATGACATTTGGTTTTGATTAATTTAGTATGATTTTGAAATAGAAATTTTTTTTACTGTTTTACGAGTATACTTATACCATTTTATAAGTATATGGAAAAGTCTTCCAAGTTTTTGAAAGTGAAATGGTTTGTGAATATAGTTATACCGTAAAACTAAGTATACGAATATTTTAATAAATTATTGAAAGATGATTTTGTTAATGAAAGATTAATTCAAGAGGCTTAGTGGTTGCTATGTGAAATTAAATCTCCGGACTGTTTGGATGTTTGTTTTATTTAACAGTTAAATAACCAACTATTAAATCTTGGTTAAATATAACTCTAGAAAATCTAGGAGAAACAAAGGATTATGTAGTACAGTTACCATCGATGGTGTCATACTATACATATAAACTTGTTTTGTTCTCTAGGGCAAATGATAAAAAACTTCGTCCACTTAAACGGTTAGGAGGTGATCTCTACTATGGGGATCGATATTTACAAATTTGGAATGTGCGTGGAGTTAGGGCTATGGTTGGTGCATATTTTTTGGAGCTTTGGTCCCGGGGGTATGATGTAATCCGATATGCCATGTCAAAGGGGCAGCAAGCTCTGATTTGTAGGGTGTCCATGTGAGGCCATCGATACATTTTTCTAGAGGTGCACTATGGAAGGCAGTACCCCAGTAGCCTTGTCATTAATGAAAATCCAATCTCCAATACGTGCCTTTACGGATTTAGTTATGCTCAACTATGTTGAAATGTGAGATGCAAGCATTTCAACTATTTTATATATTTATTTTCTCCTTTGACATTATTATAATATCAATTGATTTTCTAATAAAATAGTTTGGTTATCGTAAGGTAAAAACATGTTCATGTTTATGTGTGGTGTGGTCTTACGAGATATTTTTATTTTTGAAAGGTTTTTACAATATTAAGTAATCCATTTGATTGTGTTTTTCATGCTAGTTTACCAGACTGACCAAAGCATTGTTTTCTTATAATGCTCGGGTCAGCCGGAGCATATTTTCTAGATTTTTCCAAACACTTTTGGAGCTTCAGGAGACGAGCTCGATCCTCCAAGTCATATTCATATATTTTATCTTCTGCGATGTTTGGTTCTTGTTGTGTTCATCAGTAATTGTAAGGAGAGGTTGTTATAACTGTCCAGGATCGATGATAGGATAATTGTACTCTGGTTGATGTATATTATATGTTACTCGCCACGTTTTATGAGATTTTATTTTATCTTTTCGTTTTCTACCCCAACGATCTATCTTTCCAGCACTTGGATGTTCGACCTGCTAATATCATGGATGTATTAGTGTCGACTTCTAGGGATCGAAAAGGCGGGTTGTTACACGACCTATGTATAGCTCCTATTACCTAATATGATACCAAGAAACTGACACAGCATCGATCCTTGCTCACCGTCCCATTTAGGTTGCCTAATGTAGTCAAGGCAATAACCCTACTAAAAAGTTGAAGTAGATCCTACTGGGGTTTTCCTTCATCTATATGCAAGTTTATATAATTCCATGGGTCCTACAGTTGGATATGTCCCACAATAATATAATGTATACACAATCAGAGGTAGCCCCTTGTGGTGAGAAAGCTTCAGTTGTGTGACACCGCAGACCTTGCATTCCAACCAATTCTAATGTCTGTCATTTGTATCCGTCTAAATTATTTACTAATTTTAATAATTCACACTTGTCCTAAATGCATACTTGAGGATGCATATATACACGTGTGTGTGTGTATTCATACTTGTTTGAAGATTATGCCTCCAAGGTTAAACTATTAAAAACATTTCTTACATTTTCATGTGTTTACTTCTTACTCGATTTTAATGTCATTTACTACTTTCTTTTAAAGCACATTTACTGCCATTTCTTTTTATCGAACTTTTATTTCTGTTCCTTTTTAACATTTACTACCCTCTCATGTTAATGAACTCTTAATACTCATTTTAATTTAAACTATCACTTGCTTACCTTTTCATCGTTATTAATTGATTTATGTCTTGCTTATATTGCACATATTAATCATTCTCTTATATCGTTATTATTCTCACATTTACCATTCTTTAATTAATCCTTAGGTAATTCTACACTTTAATTCATTGGAATTACATCTCTTCCAAAAGGAAATGCTAACACTATAAATTTTTATATCTTATCTAAAAGGAGAATTTGTGTTACGTTTGGAATTGCAAGGAATTATCTTTTTTATAGTTATTGAAATAGTGCAAAATACAGTAAATATCCATATTTTATACATCTCTTTATTTTAGGCATATTCCTTTTTATATCAAACGATATGCTTATATTTATAAATTTGAACTTGATAATCAATAGAATTTCACATTGCAACACCCTATATTCAAACGAATTAAAATATTACGTAAATCCCCATAATTTATTGTGATAACTTATTTTACCTTTCTTTTACTTGTAAAAGTCAGGTAAATCTACAAATCTAGAACTATCACATAATTTATAAGTTCCAGGGACTACAACTACCCGATCCTAAACTTAGGGACTACTTCCATCCAATATTTTCTAGATGCACATGCATGCAATATATAATTCAAGTTATCAATCACAAAATATGTAGGTACGGTTTATAAATTCATTGCACGTATACAATTTTTTCCTACAACTCCAATTTGCATTTTAGATATATGGATTCAAAACGATATAAATCCAATATTATATAAAAATATATAATTCCCACTCACCTTCTTAGCCTTTTAAATCTCCAGATCTAATCCCTCTTATTCATTTTGACTCTAGGTTCTCCCTATTTGAATACATACAAACATACATATACCTATCAGAAATTGAGATCAGATAAGAGATTTGGATTTAATTTAAATTTTATATCTGAATTTATAATTTACCTTGGCTTTGATAATTTGATTCGACCATGTTCTTCTTGTCCATCATCCTTTACAATTCTCCACTTGTATATATGTATTTATAAGCGATCGAATCAATACCTACCGATCGATTAAATTATTTTAAATCTAGCCCGTTCTGGCACGTCAAAATATCAAAGCGATAGTTCAGCCGGTCGACAACCGCCCCTACCAGTCAACCACTAGAGGTCGATCGGCCTATGTTTGGGGTTGAATAGTAGTATCTTATAAGGAAAACTAATTTGTAACATTCGAATTTTTTTTTGAGAAAAATGTGTAATCCTCTAAAATAGAGGAGAGCACACATGTAAATATGTATATAACACAGAAGACAAGGTCGAATTTTTTTTAATTTGTTTTCTTTTTCACCTGATTGAGATAATTTATTTCCACATTAACTTTTCTTAAACCTTAAGCAACTGTTAACGTTAATTAATTTCTGGTAATTACTTTTTTATTTCCTTAATTCCATGTATAATTATTTCAGTTTGAATTATACAAATGTTACTAACCTTTCTGTTTGAACAATGATTGGAAAACTTTATATATTAAAATTGATTAGAAAATCACCATGAACCCTATGATATAGGTTTCGTAGCCAATTCTGACATTTTTGAAAACTCTATTTTTAAAAATTATTATTTATTTATTAATTATTATATAAATTATTGGGTACTATATTCTTCCCCCTTAAAAGAATTTCATCCTCGAAATTTCTCAAGGGTTAAATCTTGTAACATAACGCATAACTATTCTACAACAACCAACCAATTGGTGTGCAATCAATTTTTCAACCATTCATGTATAAATGCATAGTGTATCACAATACATATTATATATAGTGCAATTAGCAAGTGCAATTAGTTTCTAGGATGCACAACTGAAATAATTACTTTTAAGGACAAAATACTAAATAATTAGTTTCTAAGGCCTAAAAACCTATGAAATTATGTCCTTGAAAGTAATTGGACTACTGACTTTGTCCTTAAAAATAATTATTCTGCTGACTTTGGCCTTGAAATTAATTTCTGTGGATGTGTGTCCTAGAACCTAACTAGACTGCAAAGTTTGTCCTTCTAGTGAAATGCCCCTTATATGTATGTACAATAATTCTAATTGGTGCCTACTATACGAATGCATTCTTTTAAAACAATTTTGAAAATATGGTGCAAGAAACCTAAATATATTGACAGTTCTACATGTATCCAAAATTTGAAAATAAAAAACTTGCTTTTGCATTCAAATTTTTCCGCACTTCTATGAATAGAAGTATAGTTCAACCAATTTTTCATCCAATCCCTACGATCCAAAATCCTAGCACACTATTGCTAGCATCCAAAATTTTGAAAAATCTAGTTTTCTAAACCTATTTTCTTTATGCCGGAAATGGGTTTAGATTGAGAATTCCGTATTTCCATGCTTTTCTTATGTACCCAACTTCCCACTATGCCTTGGAACATTATCTTATGCCCAGATATTGTCCCGATCCTTCAACTTTTCCAAGTACAACCCGCAAGGATAAATCCTATTTTAAGTTTATAATTTTTAAAACAAGGTTAATTCAAAAATTAGTTTTTGTTCACCTATCGGCAAGGTATGGAGGAAATAATTCCATAACTAAAACAACTTTTTCCCTCGTCTCTAACCGAATTTTATTTTACTATCACTTCTGTTGCACAGTGAAACCTACACTTGCTACCCCATCAACTTTTTTCCTTACACTAAGCATGTGAGTAATTTAAAAATATTAAAATATTTGGAAAAACTTTTAATATTTCATTTTTTCAAAAACTATTCATGAAAGTAATTTATCTCCCAAAAAAAGAATTTTAAATAAAAAATTTAAAAGTATACATGTATATTTTTTAAAATAGTTCATGCCACATCCTATGCAATCGGGGTTTAGTCAGTAATTTAACGTCCATAATGGAATCTATTCGATTACACGGTAAATTTCAAATTTTAAAGACGTTTTCTTTTCTTTTTTAATAACAACCAACACACAAGTTTATTTATAAATTTCATCTTTTAAGGTACCAAACCACACTGACCCATGGTTTCACAACAACCTTTCCTTATCCTTCGCTTGCCAAAATTTATTCCTCAAAAGTTTTCTACTTTTTAGGACTTAAACCTTATTTCCTATTTCATTTAGTAGCTACTTAAATATTTTTTCCTAATTTGTTTTATAACTTCTAGTCTTTTACTATTTTATTTTCCTTTGCATTAGTTAAGTGATTTCTCGAAATTTCCTACAGTCTTCCAAATAATACTGTGGTTCACACAGAAAACAAATAAAAAGGAACATTTCCATCAATATCGTATGCATTTTTTATAACAGAAACAGGTAAATACTTACAACCCAACCTGGAAGAAAAATAACTACTGGAAGTAAACACAACAGTAACTACTAGCTACTACTACCTATGGGCTAGGACATGATCCTCCATGAGAGCTGGACCCATGGCCGCAGCTAAGTGATCGGATCATGGTGGCTATGCATCCCTGCTCATGCCCTTGGCATTGCTGCTCTATCTGTATCTCCTACCGCTACTCTTGCATCGTCAACTACTACTCCTGTATCGTTCGCTACCGCTCGCTCATCGCCCGAAGCTCTGCCTCGATCTGAAGCTGGGAATCTCGGATCGCGCCATGGTCTGGGGTGTCTTGCTGCTGCTCTACGGCCAGCTAGCCCGACCAAGGGTCCCAATCCATGTGCCCTAGCTCCGTCTCCTACTGCTGATATGCTCAAAAATCTACATGTGGCTCCTCTATCCTCATCCTCCAAAGGGAGGACCTATCGAATAGCAGGGGTACCTCATTCGGTATCGGCTCACCTTGGATTTTCAACCAAAACTGTCAGAAGACGGAAGTTAAAAGATGACAATAGAAAGTAGCTCCTCTATGTCCCTACTCCTGGGCTCACATACTAGACCATGATTGCTCTAGCCCAGTTCACTTGAATACCACCTATAATGGCATAGGTGGCCTTCTAGATAAGGGGATTAATATGGTCATAGCTCCCCGTGTTGAGGATGATGTTGCGTTGGATGATGCTGGTGACCAGGCGGTCTTAGGCCTGCAAGTTCTCTGAAAGCCAGATACCTGTCCCATGAAGAAATATTTTCTCTAAAATGGCAGGATAGTTGGTCTTGATGTCCACTAAGTCTTATTATATTCCAAAGATATGTTAGATCTCGCTAAATTGCTCATATGTTATCCAGATCTCTATCCCCTTAACTTTGGTTGTGATAATAGTCTCGTGCTCCTCGAACGTGGACACCAAATTAGCATTAAATGGATGCATGCACTTGGGATAGCAATCTCGCTCAAACATGTCATGGTGAAGAATCTGAAATAGTCCTATAGCTGTGTATAGGTTCTCCAAATCATAGGTCAGGAAGTCCTAAAACTTCATCAGTCATCCCTATAGAAATGCGAAGCTGCCAGATTCCTCGTAACTCTTTACAGTATTCTCAAGATTCTACTATAGGGTTAGCCTTGGATGTCGAGAGGCAATGGTGCCACGTGGAGGGGACATAATTTTCGATCAAAGATTGATTTGGGGCTTGGAAATTGATAGAGTTTTTGGTGATGGAGTGGTCGCATCACTGCTTGGGCTGCTAAAGGTGATCGATGTCGGTGGTAGCGGCTTGGGTGGTGGTTGGTGGCTCTGAGAAGGAGATGAAGGTCGAAATCGCTTTTAGGGGAACAAGAATGAGTGTGAAAATGAAGAGTCTCGATTGGATGTGAATTATATCACCCCAAATATAGCAACCGGTCGATCGTTAGGGTTTGGCGGTTAACCGCTACCTGTTGAACCTTCATTCCTTATAGTCGACCGCTTGTTATGTTTGGGCCAGGCTGAACCTGGACCCTTTTCGGGCCAAATCAAATATAAATTTACTATCTATTAACTACCGCTACTTCGTTCTATCTCCGTCTTCTCCACCTTCGCTCTGGCTACTATAAGAAACTCCTGTCTTCCTATTGCAATGCATGCGCCTATCGCTTTATTCTATTATTCTGCCTTCGGGTTTTAAATTTCCTATCTCATTATTGTTTACCCCATTAAAACAAGTGCTACCTCCTATTATTCATCCCAAAAATAATTTATTTCTACTTTAAAATTTTCTTTCTTCTTAGAAAAATTAACAAGCTATATACGCTTTATACTTTTTTTTCAAACGAGTAACCTTTTATAAAACCCACTTATGGAAATTTCCAATTTAACTAAATTTAATCTACGCATAAACATATTATTTAAAAAATATAAATATTTTATTTCTCAAAAATCTAATATTTACCTACTTTTCAAAAATATGGATTTCTACCTTTCATTAACTCCTTTGAAGAACATTTCAAATATATTTTTCTCATTTTCTAAAATCATTTCCATTTTTATTAAATTCTTTCATATTGGGTTACAATCAGAGTGGACTTTTATTTGTCCCTTCATTTGGACTTTTCTTCTTCCAAACTATAAAAATCTGGGTATTATCTTGGAGTGATTGTTACACACCATCCTTCGGGAACTTATTTAATTCTTGCTTTCGAATACCTACAAGATATATATTTTTTTATTTCATCTTATCTAGATCTAATATACATCATCAATCGACAATCCTGTGGGGATTTACAACCATTGGGCTATGCCCAACTAGGGAGTCACGTATTATCCAGCTTCAGGGACCTTCCATATGTTCTACTCATGCTCTTCTTAAGTCATCGCCTTTTCATATGACCCATTCCCTATAGTGTAATCGAGGTAGGTGTACATCTTCGACTTCATCCATTATTCTGACTCATACTCAACTTATCCATCTTCCAGTGTATGGTTGAAACTACTCTATAATCAAAATTTATAGGATTTGGCATAAAATGTATTTATATTTGTAGGCAAAATACAAATACATTCGCTCAACATTTTTTATTTTTCAAGATTGACTAACCTAACCTCTAATACCAAATGTAACAACCTGCACCCCAGTGGGCCTGAATTTTAGCTAAATCGAAAACCAAGTCTACCAAAGTACAGATCCTTTATTTGGTATCCTATAAATAAATAAATAAATGCATACCAGAGCACTATTGATGTAATTCAAAGCAAATAGTAAAATATAATAAATCATATAGTTACTAACCAAGATTGACACTTCCAATGTCTAGTGTCCTTTTCAATTTCAAGCATGCATAAGAAAACAAGTTCTTCCACTATTCTAGCCTTACAACAGTACCTGTCCCTCTAAAGTTATCTTGTGGGCTGTAATAAGGAGGGGGTCAGAGCTGTTAGTACCTTAGGTTTTGGTTTTGATGATAATAATTATAGGACATTATATAAAATATAGATACTAATGTTTTATCAAGATATATATAGTATATAGTGCAGGATATTAGACAAGTGTAGATTAAGAAGACTATACAATATAAAAAGTAGATTTAAGATGCTGATATCAAAAGTAGATTCAAGTTGATGATAATTGAAGACTCACGAGTATTGAAGAGTTCAAGTTTTCAATATATTCTAGATAAGTTATAGAGTCATAGAATTTTTGTTAAAACATTGATAGCACTTTCTTGATCTCTCTCTATTTTAAATATGTTTTAAATATTTTTAAAATATCTTGGTTTTCAAAATAATCTTTTCAAACATCTATTCAAAATATTTCTCAAAATAATTTCTTAACCTTTAATATTTACAAAGATATTAGATTAAGTTTGTAAGTTTTTAAGTATTTTTTAACCTATTTTATTTTTGGTATTTTAGTTTATATCTTCCTTATGATTATTTTTTATATCTATATTTTGATTTTAGATATTTACTTATAATTTATAGCTATATTAATTTTATATACAATATTTACATTATATCGAATATTCTTATTAAATCTTTCAAAATTATTTTATAAAGTTTTATTAAGTTATATTTTAATTAATTGTGGATAAAGTATATTTAAATGATTCTATAAAGTATCAAATTATTTTACAAAGCAACAGATTTTCATAATGAAACTTTTGAAGTATATTTCAATTTGGTGAAGAGCATGTCGACACACTTGATCTACGTATGTCGACATAATGGCCGTAATTTTTGAAATTCAAATTTGAATGGAAGTGTTTTTTCATTGTGTCTCTTCGTGAAGAAATAACCAATGTTTCCCTATATATACCAGATTTCAAAACGAATTTTAAATCATCATTTTCTTATTCATCTCTCCTACTTCTACTCTCTCATTTTCTAAATAAAAATGTACCCAAAAACTTCCAAAATTCAACCAAAATCAAATTCAATCATCACAAGTTTGATTCTCCTTCATCTACTCTTTGATTTTTCTCTTAGCACTCTCACTCAAACCAATATCAAAGTTCTATTCAAGAGTTGTAGGACCAATTATGATCAAGATCGAAGATCTGAGTCTGTAAACTCTATCAAATCATACTACTATACTTATGTTATCTCACCCTTTGGTCAAGGCTGGAATATCAACAAACTAGCTGGAAAGCGATGGATATCAGGATTAGAGATCGGTTGGAAACAAGGCTGTGATCGATGTCGTCAAAATTTGGCCAAGTTCCAATCATGGCGGGATCGATAGGAAATGATGATCAAGGCTAGGAGAGGCTACGTTTCAATTTTCAGGTCAATCGGAGTTCGTATGCTCGAAATATGGATGGGTTAAGGTTCGTCGAAAATGGTTTGTATCAATATTGTATGTATCGATCAACATACAACATTTTGTATCGACACTGTTCGGATCGATCAGCGTGCACCACTTTGAATCGATACGTTCGTATCGATCAACATGGATACAAATATGGCGTTCATATCGATCAGGTAGGAAGGCCAGATGGGTTTTGACTCGATGGCTGTGGACTTGGATTGGATAGATAAGCGCATGGTGATTTGTTCGACTCGATGACTTCGTATCGATCAGGATGGAGCATAACAGTATACTTCGAATCGATACTGTTCGTATCGATCAACATTGGACACTTCGAATCGATACTTTTCATATCGATCGGCATGGATACTTCAAATCGATAGGAAGAGGGGTTGGCCGAAGGATACGAACAGAGGCATAGTAGGTGGATACGAATAAGTCTGCAAGCGTTGGTGGATGGATACGAAGGAGCCATGTTCGTATCGGTCGTGTTCGTATCGATCGATACGAAGGAAGCATTCGACGCGGCATAGAAAGTGGATCGAGCCTCAAAGATAGCGCTACGTCATCGGCAAGCACGTGCACGGTATCGATATGAACAACGTACCACACGAACACTACATTTCATATCGATCATATCTGGAGATCCACAAGTGAAAATGGTATAAAATTTTCACATAAGCTTACGCACAAGCTAAGGAATGTTCACACCAAGTTTCGACTCCATCGGACAAAATCTTGATCGACACGAATTACGTTCGTATCGATCACGGATCGAGTCGAAACTCCATGGGATCGTTCGCGCGGGCCCACTCACGTGCTAGAAGAAGTCTCCCGAAGATAGGAAAATCAATAAAAGATAAACTTTTGGAGTGGACGTAGGCCGGAGATAAACTTTTGGAGTGGACGTAGGCCGGAGATAGCCGAACCACTATAAATCCTGTGTCTCAAACTGTTTCTTTCGGTTTTAAGTTTATTATTCTTCATTTTTTATCCTCTACATTACTTAGATCTGTGATTTGTGATCATTTACTATTGATCTGTGTTCATACACTGGTGCTTTCACGACATTTGGGGTTTGTGACCATTTTTGGCGCAAACACTTTGGTGCTTTCACTGAGAGGCAACTAGCACCCGCTATTTCAGATTTGGAGTTCAGATTTGATGGCTTAAGGGTTCAGATCTAATGAGCTATGACAAGGAAATCAAGTAGAAGACAAAGAGCCGAGAGAATTCAGCATGAAGGGAGCCAGGAGGCATCATCAGGGGCTCATCGGACTTCATCTTTCATCACCAGAAACGAGATGGAGATGATGATGGGAGCTATGCATGAAGAGTTTCTGAAAAGGTAGGAGGAGATGATGCAGAACCTCCTCAGACAGTTTGGGCAAGCAGGAGGAGCTGGAGCTTCAGGAGTTCAGACCCACGGAGCTGGAGCAGAAGGACCAAACAGGCAATCGAATGGAGTAGCTCAACAAGGCACAACCCCTGATCAGCACACAACTGCTAATCTGGATGGATCCAGGCTCGGGGGCACACAACCTGGCAACGATGGACCAGTTCATGGAGGAATTCCAGTTGACGCCACACAACAAGATGCTGGCAAGAATGCAAGAGCGCGGGATGAGGAGTATGTACCAGAATTCCCTTGGGGACTCGGGGGGCAACCATTGGCAGACAACGCTGGATTGGCTGAGATTATCAGGCGAACTATGCACGGAGGATTAACAAACAGGGATCTGGAAGGAGTGAACAGAAGTCTGTTTACTCGTGAAATCAGAATGGCTCGTAACCCACCAGAGTTCAAGCTACCCACGTTAGAGGTGTACAATGGCAAGGCTGATCCGACGGACCACTGGATGAGGTACACGAGACATATGGAAGTGCTGGGGGCATCGGAGGAAGTGATGGCCCGATGTTTCCCTCTATACTTGACGGATATAGCTGCTATGTGGTTCAGACAGCTGGAAGAAGGATCTATTAGGACATGGACAGAATTGGTGGACAGGTTTCTGAAGTAGTTTTAGGTTCACATTAAAAGACCGAAGAATGTGATGACCTTGACGTCAGTAAAGCAAAGGACAGATGAACCACTCAGAGCTTTCTTAACTCGGTTCAATGCAGCAGTCGCTTCAGTGTATCGGCCAGATCCATCGATGGTTTTAATGGCAGCAGTATCAGGAGTCAGAGAGGATTCAGATTTCAGAGTATCTCTAATACGGGACCCACCACTAGATCTCGGGGAATTCTTTCACGAAGCTGAGAGATTCCTTCGGCATGAAGATGCATGTTCAGATATGAAGTTAAAGGAGGTGAATGCAGCTGAGGATGGTGGGCCATCCAGTGGAGGCTCGGATAAAGATAAAGCAAAAAGGAAGCAGGATGACGAATCAGGAAAAACTAGGAAGCGGTGGAGGGAACCGAATTTTTCCACTTACACAGGATTAAATGAGACGTTGGAACGGATATTCATGGAGACTCGGAATCGCCTTCCCTACCGAAGGCCAGCTAGGAGAGAACCCTCAGAACATGAAAAGGCATCAGGAAGGCATTGTCTCTTTCAAGATTTGAACGGACATGATACCAACAGTTGCAGGCATCTGAAGGACATTATTGAGGAGCATGTAAGGAATGGACAGTTGCGACAATATGTCGAGGCTCGGAATGCGGTGGTGGAGCAGGAGCGACCACCGTCTACCTCGAACAACGATGGCACGAGACCCAGGAATGATGGTCGATTGGTTATCAATTGACCGGGGTGACATGAAATAAGTAGCAAACTACTGGAAAACGGCCAAGTCATTTACTCATGTACGGGGACGGAGATGGCCCCTAGGCATGCTCTGAATGATGATAAACCACGACGCTATGGTTTGCGAAATCTGCTTTTTATTTTGGTTTGGACATTTGTCTTTTCTGGCTTGGTTTTTGAGTTTGGTTTGAAATCCTAATTCTGTTGGTTTTCTGGTTTGGACTTTCGTTTGGATGGTTGTCTTCTGTTTTGGGCATTGATTTGGATTTCTGGTATGGATTTTTGGCTTCTCGATTTGATTTGGATTTTGGTTTGGATTTTGATTGGATTTTTATCTGGTTTTTGGTAAATGGTCGTCAGGTATGGATTATACCTGGCAAGGGGTAAGTCGCTTTGTCCGAGCATGGCAAATCGACTTATTCAGGTCGTCGAGTATGGACTATGCTCGACAAGGGTCTGGAGAGATCGGTATTCGGCCTAGGACTTAGGCCCTATATTATCGGTTACTATTTCAGGTCGTCGAGTATGGACTATGCTCGACAAGGGTCCGGAACGACCAGGATTCGGCTTAGGACTTAAGCCATGGCAATTATTTAATGCCCAGGGACACTGGGCCACGGTCGTCAAGTGTGGATTGCGCTTGGCAAGAACCCGAAAGGGTTACAGATTCGTATATCGACCCGGAGAGGTCCTGGATTCGGTTATTGGTTATTGGATAAGGATGGATTGGAACTCGTCTGTCGAGTTCGGGTGGATATGGAATTGGCTAAAGCTTTGGTTATTGGATTTGGAATTAGACATCGACTCGGAGCAGTCAAGAATGATGCGCTTGGATGGGATGGCTTGGTAATGGATTGGATTATGAATCAGATGGTATGGCTATGGACAGAATATGGCTTCGGATGTCGGATTCGGAACTATTCAAAACACACCTTCTTACCACAAGGCATGTTTTGGGGGGAAAATGTTATCCCACCCTTTGTTCAAGGCTGGAATATCAACAAACTAGCTGGAAAGTGATGGATATCAGGATTAGAGATCGGTTGGAAACAAGGATGTGATCGATGTCGTCAAAATTTGGCCGAGTTCCAATCATGGCGGGATTGATAGGAAATGATGATCAAGGCTAGGAGAGGCTACGTTTCGATTTTCAGGTCAATCGGAGTTCGTATGCTCGAAATATGGATGGGTTAAGGTTCGTCGAAAATGGTTTGTATCGATACTGTACGTATCGATCAACATACAACATTTCGTATCGACACTGTTCGGATCGATCAGTGTGCAGCACTTTGAATCGATACGTTCGTATCGATCAACATGGATACGAATATGGCGTTCGTATCGATCAGGTAGGAAGGCCAGATGGGTTTCGACTCGATGCCTGTGGACTTGGATTTAATAGATAAGCGCATGGTGATTTGTTCGACTCGATGACTTCGTATCGATCAGGATGGAGCATAACAGTATACTTCGAATCGATACTGTTCGTATCGATCAACATTGGACACTTCGAATGGATACTTTTCGTATCGATCAGCATGGATACTTCAAATCAATACGAAGAGGGGTTGGCCGAAGGATACGAACAGAGGCATAGTAGGTGGATACGAATAAGTCTGCAGGCGCTGATGGACGGATACGAAGGAGCCATGTTCGTATCGGTCGTGTTCGTATCAGTCATGTTCGTATCGATCGATACGAAGGAAGCATTCAACGCGGCATAGAAAGTGGATCGAGCCTCATAGATAGCGCCACGTCATCGGCAAGCACGTGCACGGTATCGATACGATCCAGTATCGATACAAGATTGATCGATACAAACAATGTACCACACGAACACTACATTTCGTATCGATCATATCTGGAGATCCACAAGTCCAAATGCTATAAAATTTTCACAGAAGCTTACGCACAAGCTAAGGAATGTTCACACCAAGTTTCGACTCCATCGGACAAAATCTTGATCGATATGAATTACGTTCGTATCGATCACGGATCGAGTCGAAACTCCATGGGATCGTTCGCGTGGGCCCACTCACATGCCAGAAGAAGTCTCCTAAAGTTTGAGCGAGATATCAGCCTCCTAAATCTATAAATAGAGCCCTAAAGCCTATAGAAAAAGGATCTTTTTGGCTATCCAACGTCCGGACTCTGCTCGATTCAACTTTGCTCTCCATTACTGTGGTTGTACTCGGATTTTATCATAATTATCTGCTGTAATCAATAGTAACCAGCAAGGAAAATCAATAAAAGGTAAACTTTTGGAGTGGACGTAGGCCGGAGATAGCCGAACCACTATAAATCCTGTGTCTCAATCTGTTTCTTTCGGTTTTAAGTTTATTATTCTTCATTTTTATCCTCTACATTACTTAGATCTGTGATTTGTGATCATTTACTGTTGATCTGTGTTCATACACTGGTGCTTTCACGATATTTGGGGTTTGTGACCATTTTTGGTGCAAACAAGTTATTGGTGTGATTATAGCCCGTAAAATCAATTGGTTGTGCTTATTAGCCCGTAAGGGTGTGCTTGTAGCCCGGAGATCAAGTGACTCTACCCAGAGTTGGGGATTTAAGAGGGTGTGTCTTGTAGCCTTGAAATTGTGATTGTATTAGCATTTACTAGTTGAAAAGGAATCCATATATGGAATTGTGCGGGACTGGATGTAAGGTAACTTTGAAGTAGTATAAAATCCTGGTGTGTTCTTTCTTTTTTACTTTTACTACATTTACATTTACCTACACTTTGATTATATGATTGTTTCTATGGTTGTTAATTACATCATTCCAAGTCGAATCTTAATGAATTTGAAAAATATTCATATGATCAATGAAACACCATTCACCCCTCCTCTAGTATTAATTTAGTCTTAAGACCACTATTCTGCTAACCCACATTGGTATCAGAGCATTGGTTTTCAAAGTAGTCATAAAGTTTCCATGGCAATTTTTGGTAATATTTTTAACGCTATTTTCGAAAAGATAATTTGCAAAATCATCATAAAATTGTTTCATAAATTTGAATCTATTCATTATAAAAAATCACATGATCTTTTGAAAAGATATGAATTACAGGAACATATGTGTTACATGGCTTTGATGAACAAACAGGTGATGATCAAACTCTACAGATCAAAATGGACAAATGATATTGGAAAGTGGATGCTCAAGACACATGACTGAAAATCTAGAGATTTAGAAAGATATAGTTTACAAAGATGGTGGACCGGTAAAATTTGGAGACAACTCTAAAGGATATGTGATTAGCATCGGCAATGTCAGTAATTTTAAAACTCCTACTATTTCTAATGTTTTATTAGTTAGGAATTGAAGGCATAATCTATTGAGTACTAGTCAATTCTGTGATGAGGGTTTTAAAATTAGATTCATAAAAGATAAGCGTCACATTGAAGATAATGAGTCATACATTATCTTTGAAGGTATTAGGAAATAAAACATCTATATATCAAGTATCAAAAACTAAAATGATAATTTATGTTCTTTTGCTAAATCAAGTGATCCTTAGATTTGGCATAAAAGATTTGGTCATTTGAATTTCAAATTAATATCTAAAATTCCTAAAAATGATCTAGTTAGAGGTCTTCCAAAATGAATTTTAAAGTCCACAATTTATGTAATGCATGTCAATTAGGAAAACTTAGAAAAGGTTCTTTTAAATCAAAAGATATGATTTCTACATCTCAACCCCATGAACTTCTTCACTTAGATCTTTTCGGTCCCTTACATATACAATCTATAAATCACAATAGATATGTATTTGTAATCGTAGATGATAATTCTAGGTTTACCTGGACGATTTTCTTAAAACTTAAAAGTGATGCTTTTGAAATGTTTAAAATCTTTGTTAAACGAATTCAAAATCAAATGACTAGTAAAATTAAAACTATTCGGAATGATCACGGTGGAGAATTCGAATATGAAAATTTTGAGAACTTTTATAATAAGAAAGTTATAACTCATAATTTTTCATTTCCAAGAACACCACAACAAAATGAAGTGGCATAATGTAAAAATAGGACGATTCAATAGTGATCTAGAACTATGCTAAATGATAGTAATTTACCTAAAAAATTTTGGGTTGAAGTAGTTGGTACTGCATGTTATATATTAAATCGAATTTTAACAAGATCATTAACTAAGAAAACACCATATGAATTATTCTATAATAAGAACCTAAATTATCATGCTTTAGACTTTTTGGTAATAAATGTTTTATTTTAAAAACTAAAGATAATTTGGATAAATTTGATGTTAAATCATATAAAGGAATCTTTATTAGATATTCAAATAGATGTAAAACTTATAGAGTTTTCAATGTAGAACTAATACCATTAAAAAGACAATACATATCACATTTGATGAAAATTTTAAAGTTTATAATCCAAATATTGATGAAGAAGAAAATATTGATAATCTAAACGAAGTTAGTAATAATGAGATTACTGAAAATGAAAATAATAATAATTCGGAAAATTCACATCCAAATAAAAGAACAAGATACTTGAAAGATCATCATATAGAAAAAATACTTGGAAATAATGATTCTGTTATTAACACTAGATATCAACTAAATAAAATGAGTAATGTTGCTTTTATTTCAACTATTGAACCTAAAACTCCAAAGGAAACATTAACTGATGATTCATGTATTCTTGCTATGCAACAAGAATTAAATCAATTAACAAGAAATGTTGTATGGGAATTAGTCCCAAGGCTTGAGTATATATCCATAATTGGAGCTAAATGGGTATATAGAAACAAAATGAATGATTAGGAGAGGTGGTGAGGAATAAAGCTCGATTAGTCGCATAGGTTATTGTTAAGAATAATGAAAAGATTTTGCTGAAACTTTTGCACCCGTAGCAAGATTAGAAGCCATACGAATTTTACTTACTTTCGCTAATCATAATAGTTTAAAGTTATATCAAACAGATGTTAAAAATACAATTTTAAATGGTTTTATTAAAGAAGATGTATATGTAAAATAACCCCTACTTTTTTAAGATGAAAAAATACCTAATCATGCTTACAAATTAAAGAAGGCTTTGTATGGTCTAAAACGGGCTCCAAGAGCTTGGTATGACAGACTTAAATCCTATCTATTACAACCAAATTTTGAAATAGGCAAAGTAGATAGTATGGGAATTCTCGGAAACAATGACTAAGGAATTTGAAATGAGTCATATGGGAGAACTAAATTATTTTCTAGGATTACAGATAAAACACTAAGTAATGGAATTTTTATTAGTCAAGAAATATATGCTAAACGTTTAGTTAAGAAACTTGGTATGTCAAATACCAGTGGTAAACCAACTCCCATAGCAACTAATGAAAATTAAATAAAGAATGGAATTAAAAAGATGTAGATCAAAAATTATATAAAGGAATGATTGGATCACTACTTTATATAACTGTTAGTAGACTTGATATAATGCATAGTGTTTGTCTCTGCCCAAGATATCAATCTCAACCTAAAGACACTCATTTAAAATCTGTAAAACGAATTTTGAGATATGTAAACAACTCATTAGAATATGGACTCTTTTACCCAAAATAAGACTTCTTTGAATTAATTTCATATAGTGATGCTGACTATGCTGGTTGCAAAAAAGACCAAAACATTACAAGTTGAACTTGTCACTTTTTGGGACACTCTCAGATTTCTTGGTTTAGTAAGAAGCAAAACTCTGTATCTCTATTTATGATGAATGCATAATATATTTTAGCAGCATGAGCCTGTTCACAGGTTATCTATACGGAACAAACATTAAAAGGTTTTGGTTTAAATTTTACTAAATCACCACATACTGTGATAATACAAGTGCAATCAATTTATCTAAAAATCCAACTCATCATGCTAGAACTAAACATGTTAATATAAGACACCATTTTCTAAGAGATAATATAAATAAAGAAATAGTTTCACTTAAATTTATAAACACTAAAAATCAAATAGCTAATATATTAACAAAACCATTGAATCAAATATCATTTACTAAGTTAAGAAGAGAGTTAGGAATTTGTTCTCTATTGAAAATATAAAAATAATGAAGTAAAAACTACAAAATATAAAGAAAAACAAAACAATCAAAATTATAACATATATATTGACATACCCTATACCCCTATGTCGACATATAATAGTAATTTTTGTTTTTTAAATTTCCCTCTAAATTTCAAATTGGTGGTTATATAATAACCAAATTTCGACTTTCTTCTTCATTTCTCTACATTCTCTCTGCTTTTAACTTCTGAAACAAATAAATGGTCCCCTCTAATTCTAACGTTCTAGAGAAGAGAATCCATTGTTTTCCTTCCCTTCTCCTACCCAAGGCCTCTTCCAGAACACTACTATGGCCAAACTTATTAAATTGGAAGGAGAAATGAAGAATGTTCTGAAGATGTTGACTAAAATACAAGTTGTACAACTTCGTATGTCCAAAGAACAAGAGAAATTAACAAAGTAAAATTCTTCGAAATTTGCAAAAATATCTATTAGATAATGCTATGAATCCAATAGTTGTTAAAGATGATTCTGCAAATTTAGCCATTCATAACCCCATTCAAGGCAGCGATGACGAGAAAGAAGAGGAGGAAGATGACAAAGTCCGATGCGTCGAAGAAGTATGTTTCAATTGAGATGGAAATCTCATCGAACAAAAGGGGAACTTTTGCCTTCATTACCCTCATTGTCCTATTCAAAAATCCCCGATCATTAGGAAATCACATTAGGATGGTACTTTTCTTCGTTAATTTGATTGTACGGTGTGTATATTTAATTTAATTTAACATTTTTTCTACATACTTATATGTACATTTTAAGATGTGATTGGATTATGGTGTGGTATTTAATGAATATATAGATCGGTTTGGTTACTATTAATGATTTGTGTTATCACTTATCATTTCTTATATATCATTCTTATCATTATTTCCATTTCATGATTATATCATTTTAAATATCACTTATTATTGTTATATATATCATTCTCATCATATTATATGTCATTAGTCTATAATATATTGTTTAGGGGGGAGGTTAGAATTAGAGTAAGAGTTAGTGTTAGAATTATAGTTTTAGGTGGTTATTTTTGTTGATGACAAATGGGGAGAAATATATAAAATCTCGACATAGATTAAGGGGGTTTCGTAACCCAAAGGGAGTTATATTATAATTTATATACAAAGTTGTCATCATCAAAAAGGAGGAGATTGTTAGTACCTTAGGTTTTCACGATAAACTATAGGACAATATATAAAATATAGATACTAATGTTTTATCAAGATATATGTATAGTGTAGGATATTACACAAGTATTGATTAAGAAGACTGTATAGTATTAAGAGTAGATTCAAGATGAGATATTAAGAGTAGATTTAAGATGATGATAATTGAAACTCATGAGTATTGAAGAGTTCAAGTTTTCAAGATATTCCAGATAAGTTATAGAGTCATGAAATTTTTGTTAAAAACCTGATAGCACTTTCTTGATCACTCTCTCTATTTCAAATAATTTTTAAATATTTTTCAAATATCTTGGTATTCAAAATAATCTTTTCAAACATCTATTCAAAATATTTCTTAAAATAATTTCTTAAACTTTTACATCTATAAAGATATTATATTAAGTTTTTAAGTATTTTTTAATCTATTAGATTTTTGGTATTTTAGCTTATATCTTCCTTATGTTTATTTTTGATATTTATATTTTGATTTTAGATATTTACTTATATTTCACAACTATACTATTATTAAAATTTATATTGAATACTCTTATTAGATCTTTCAAAATTATTTTGTAAAGTTTTATTAAGTTTTATTTTGATTAAAATGTGTATAAACTATATTTAAATGATTCTACAAAGTATCAAATCATTTTATAAAGCAACGGATTTCAAAAATATTATTTTTAAAGTGTTTTCCAATTTCGTGAAGAGTATATCGATATACTCTATCCATATATGTCGACATAGTGGCCGTAATTTTCAAAATTCAAATTTGAATGGCAGTGTCTTTCCGTCGTATTTCTTCGCAAATGGACTTGACCTGTGACGACCCGAAATTCCACTACCGGAAAATCGCATCATCGAAAAGAAAGAAAGGGGTGAGAAAGTAGAAAAGATAGAAAAGAAGAAGAAACAACCACAGAATCTCAACAGCGGAACGAATAAAATATAATATATCACATAATAGATTACATAATATCATATACATCAGAGTTACATAGATAATACAACACATACTAGACAGTTATAAACACCTGTCTAGTTAATACAACTCGATACATCTCAAAACAACACAGAAATATAACACAGCGGAAATACAGATAAACACTAACACAACGGAACCAATATATATCTACACGCTGAAGCCTCCTGCTCCAATGCTCCTCCACGATTCGTCAAAGCTAACCTGAATCCCTTGGCTACCCGTAAAAATTTGGGTACCCGAGAGTTTATGAAAAACAGAAATAAACTTCGGGTCAGACATGGGTCTGGTATGAGTAAACGGTTAAAGTTGCTTAACTTTCAAAAACCTTTGAAAACAAAAGGTATCACGTAAGACTTCCCACACATAAACATGGAAAAGTTTTTACCTTACGCTAACCAAAACTTTGATAGGAAATCCAGTGATATTATAATAGGTCTAGGGTTTTCAAGTAAATAGAAAATAGCCGAAATTGTTACATTCATTAAATTCCAGCATACATAGGTATACAATCAAATCCGATGGCACTTATTGGATTTTGGATTCCATACAATGGCAGGGCTACTGGGGTACCGCCCGTCACAGTACGTGGCCTAGATCACCGTACCGAGAACCCACCCTAAGTTCCCTGCAACACAAGGCCGGAACCATCCCTTACTGGACAGTTCCAAACGAAACAACCCCACGGTTGTTCATGACCAACCGCACACTAAGCCGAAAATAATAAGGGACATCTAGACAGGGGTATATCTCGCTCTCAAGTGGGTGCTACCCACGAAGCCTTGCTGCACCTCCCCTGTTTTAGCCATTCCCGGTTGATGAGGCTTGAGGCTACGATTACCTTTAGAGAACACATCACTTAGAATGCTCATCGTCCACCTGACGATGTTTTGAAAGCATTCGATCCATACAAGTTCGTTCCGGGTTCGAACGAAACCGAAGGCATTATCTCGTTACACTCGTATTGGAATCACCCTCAGAGTTAACGACAATAACCCTTGCATTCTGAATCACCATCTCGAATCTATAAGTACTATCTTCGTCAAACTCATTACGGAATCACCCACAGAGTTATACTGACGTATAGTTCTTATACCTCGAGTCTTCACTTGCTCCATTTGAATTTCACGACCTAACGTTATTTTGGATCGATGTGGTATTCGGGTCTCCAGACCTGGAATTCCGGTATACGGAAACCCGATCCCGGTCTCATCGAAATCCAAACCGTGTCTTTTAAGGCCAAGTTGTTTTAAAGTTAAAACAATTTAATTCAATTATCTATATACTCACAGATAGATAAATCACAATATAACAATAGATATAACATCATCATCATAAACAGATAATCCATATTATCTACTCAAACAGATAGTCAATATCATCATACTTAACCAAGCATCCATAACACAATAGATCTATATCTGAGATCACAATCAATCATGGAAATCAATATCATCCATCATATATAAACAAAGATTAATAATCACCTCATTTATAATTAATTTAAAATGAATTAAATTAATTACAAATCTCTAATTAATTTAAAGTAAATTAAATTAATTACTCCATCAATATTAATCTTGCTTACATAACCATTAATTAATTACAAGTTAATTAATTAATCATTTCCTACTTTTCCATCTTAATTAACCATTCTAGATTAATTATCTCAAATTATATTTAAGTAATTATCCTCTAATTATTTTACAAATTAATTACTTCATACCAATTATAGAAAGTAACCTTTTAAATTACTAAAATTAATTTCATTTCTTCTTAATTAATTACTCTAATGAATTGCTTCATTTATTAATTATTCCCAATTAAATCCATTTTAACTTGCATCATTAATTACAATAATTAATGATCTCTAATTCCATTTATTTCATTTAGTAATTTATCTTAAATTAAACCAAATTTGTTAATCACCTTGATTAACTCCATATAGTAATTAACTACCCTTAATTACTTCATCAAATAATTTAATTACTCCATAATTAATTATCCTC
The DNA here is from genome assembly GCA_030737815.1 of Allium fistulosum. Classification (NCBI taxonomy): domain Eukaryota; kingdom Viridiplantae; phylum Streptophyta; class Magnoliopsida; order Asparagales; family Amaryllidaceae; genus Allium; species Allium fistulosum. The sequence goes on along the minus strand of CM060902.1, from coordinate 496,541,514 downwards.
TAATTAATCCCTTGATTAATTTATACAAAGTAATTATACTCAAATTACTTTCATTTTTAAATCATTCCCAATAAATTACTTCCTTAAGTAATTATACTTATCACATCATCAAAGGGTTATTTAAATTAATTAAACTGAATTAATTAATTTAAACAATTCATATTAAACTTAATTAATTACAATGAGAAATAAATTCCTTAATTATTTTCATTAGTAATTATATTTAAATAATTCACTACTGATTATCTTAAATTAATAAACTTAATTAATTATCAAGATTTATCATATTCATCCATTATTTAATAATTCTAGTTAATAACATTCATTAACTATTAACACTCCTTAAATTACTATTCTAAGGTATTTAAATTAAGATTTATTATTAATTACAATTAAATTTTATCTTTCATACTCATAAATAAATCCTTAATTTTTTAATTAACTAAGTATTCAATATAACTTAATTAATTCTTACTTCATTAATTAATAATCATAAATTAAAATTCCACTCTTATTTAATTAATGATTCTTAATTTTCCATTTATTACCAATTAATTACCTTAAACCCTTAATTAACTAATTTAACTTTAAATTACTAAATTATCTAATTCAATCACTAACTAATCAAATTAGTAAATTACTCATTTTAATTTACTTAATAATTACAAATCTATAAATCTTCACTTTGTTTGAAGGATAAAACATTTTCTTATATATAAATCAAACGCTCACTTACAAATGCATTTGAAACACTTTATCATTGAATTTACCTTTACATTTCATTTTAGATTTAGATTCAATATAACTACAAATTTTAACTTAGTAAAATTTAACACATTCAAATATACTTTAAACTTTATAAAGTTGTAAAACATTTTGTTTTTATAAAACTTCTTTCTTTAAAACCAGGAGACAAGAGAAATTTGAATCTATCTTAAATTTGGGTTTAAACTTATTTTTAAAACCTGCTTTTAAATTTGAACTCAAAAACTGCCAGGCTTTTTAAATCTGGCAACCACAACATCAACCCGAGTCTACCCAGCTTGCCCCGAGAAAATTCGCCATTTGCTTCGAGAAAACCTACAAAATTCCCGAGCTTCCCCTGTGAAAACCTACCCACACGAATACAAACAGGTTATCAACCCTGTAGCAATCAAAGCAACCACTCCTCTACCTACTTCGAGTCAAACACGAAAAAACTCGGTCTCTTCCTCAATTTGCTCGAGAAAAATCAAGTATCCACTTCATCTCCCCAAACTAAAAACTCAGATGCACACATTGTCACCGTGCACATGCACGTTGGACCTGATCAACGGCAACCACCACCTCGACGCCCCACCAATTGCCCCTGACCCCACCAACCATCTTGACCCCCTTGATCGTCGCGAACTTCAAAGTATCGAAATCGAGCTGAAGAACTCATGAAGCCCAGAAACTCGGTCGACAAAACCCCTTGTCAACGTCGAACTGCACCGCCAGAAAATCTACAACTCCGGCCATGATCTCGTCCATACCCCCACTACCAAATCCCATGAGCACGCCACACTCGATCGCCTGATGACGACGATCCAACCAAAACTCTCGACCGAGACAAAATTAGGTCTACGATTTTCAAAAGCATGCCGCTGTCTCCTCGATGATCTAGATCATCACCGACCATTTTTCCCAGCAACCACGTAGGCTCCTTCACCACCTTACACAAACCCGACCACCCTCGACCTTGCGATCACCGGAAATGCTCGGAAACAAGCTTTCCAGACAAACCCAAACAACACATTCAAACTTACATTTAAATTTGTAAATTTAATTTTAAAAATCCTATCTTTTATATACGATTCCAGATATATATTTAAATCAACAAATTACAAGATTTGATTTTTAACATTTTCAAGTTGCTCTGTATATTCATTTTTTTCAGACAATGTTTCTACTTATAAATTTTTCTACAGTTATTTTTCTTTTTAAAAGCTTAGTTCAAATTAAACAACACACTTTGGTTTAACCACTTAAGCCTAAAGAAGATTGGAGAAAGAAGTATTTGAAGTTTTGAACTTAGTTTAAACCTCTGGGACTTTTAACAGAGATGATCACAGTAGTATCAAACATACACCCTGTTTTCAGAGTCTTAAACAATCATACAAACATATTTCTATACATACATCACTAATCTACTTAACCTGTAAATCATGTGCATAAAAACTGAAGGATGTCTCATGTTACAGTTTAAAGCAGAGACTATTAGATGTTTTAAACCATAGATATGCACACTTATATAAATTCACAAACATTGCACATTCATACATATAAACAAACATCATCACCGAACTCATATGCAACAGGAGATTAGCTACTTAAGTTTTAATTTGAAAAATGTTTACTCACCAGGCTTAAAAATCAGAAAGTTTTGTTCTTTTGCTTGAAAAGGGAAAGCTTGAAAACTGGCATCTGAAACTTGTATACTTTGTTGACTTAATTCTTGAAACTTGGAAATGGCTTTAGAACTTGAACATGAACTTGCTGGAATCTTGTTATAGGTTGATATTGCTTTCATTTTTGATTATGAAACTGAAGTGTTTTGGCTTTCTAGTTGTTTCCAGGTTATCTTTGTTTAAGCTTTTAGAAACTAGAATTGCTAAGCTTTTTTGTATACGAATAATAATGAGGCAAGGTTGATAAATAAAACAAGTATACAATATTGTTTATTGTTCAAGTACACAACATTTCAGAGATTTTTATCTAAAAGGAAGCTGAAATGAAATGTCTCGTGTACTAGAGGAGATGGCATTTAATGTCTTGATCCTTATCTAGTTTACACTACCCATTATTTTATTCTTTTATGTACTTAGAAATCTTACACAAGTTCATTTTTGTTTGCCTTAGATGCTAAGCAATAAGCATACTTACCCTATTTGTATTCGTATACACTGATACGAATTATGCCTGCACATGTACATTGCTATAATGTATAATATTTACTTGCCTTATCTACTATCTTGTACTTAGGTGATTTCTTGCCTGCACATATATAACTTGGTATAGTGTATATGATATTTTACTTAAGCTTCTACTCGTAATTGTTATGGTTATGGCATTAAGTTAGCTTGTTAATTTATCTCTATCTCCTAGCATAAATGTATTTATTTATTACTCTTTTATTTTACAACTTATACTATTAAATACTAGTAAATTAATTATTTTATTTCATACATTTGATTTATACTTAAGTTTAATATTTATAAAGTTTATTTTATTGTAACTTCAAACCATAGTTTCTTCCCATTATATGCATATATATATATATATCCATTTCTATTTATTTTTAAAATCTACTTGTAAAACTATTACATTAATAATATTGCTCATTATTAAATTAAAATGATTTATAAAAGAATTCACTCTTTTTTACTTTTTTTTTTATATTAAGCTATACTCTAAAAGAACAAAGTCGTTTATTTAATTTAAATCTAAGCTAAAACCATTTAAACAACTTAACTTAAATCTTGAGTATATTTTAAAGCCATATGATTATTTATTAAATATTGAATTTAAATCAAATTTAAAACAGACATTGACTATTTACAATATATACAAATATATATATAAATAAATAGAAAACAATTTATTAGCCTTTAAAAAGATAATTTATCAGTTAAATACTCATTTAAAAGAAAATTATTAAATCAATTCATATATTATTAACAATTATCATCAAATCAATTTAATATTTTATGTAGATTATTAAATTGATATTGCTCGAAATTCCGGGATATCACATTCCTCCCCTCTTAAAAGAATTTCGTCCCCGAAATTTAAAACAAAGGTAATTTAATAATCTCATTACTGATTTAATTTTAAACACAAGCATATATATCAATATATACTAGCAACCCTAGCAATCAATCATCAAATCAAACAAATCTAACTATCCAGACAAAATACTGGATAGAATTCCCTTGAGTTTCCCCGAGTATAAATACTGGGTTACTCGCTCTATAGAATCCAAACAATCAATACTACTAAGCTACACACAACTAGATCTACAAACAAGATAGGATATCAGACTATAAACAAGTCTGACTCAACATCCAAAACTCCTGAACTGCTGGTTCTACAACCAGAGATAACTCATACACGTACTCCCTCAAAGACACGTGAAACACATCGAATCCCAGTTATCCAAACTGACAATCCACTCCTGAAGATCAAACACTTATCCAAAATCAAATCTCCGATTCTTATCCACCAAAATCCTTCGGACGATCCTGGGACTCCTACATCCTTACTGATCAGCTTATCCTTCGCTGATGCCCTCCCGAAACATCCTGAACCAAAATAATCAACAAAATGATCTTTCCAAGATCAACCAGAACTCAGAACTCCACTCTATTCCAGAATCAAAAGACGGATCTCACTTCTCTTATCCAAAAGAGATAAAACAGATGCTCTCCAAATTGCTTCCGCTGCACAACTCTGATCCGAGCAGATGAAAATGCTGATGACGAACACAAGCACAAACTTCCACTGATACCAACTGTGACGGACCTAGGCTTTGCAACCGTCGGTCAGTAGCCACAACTGGTAAGCTTCTCAACCATTCCGAAAATATGGTTCAATAGATCCATAAAGAGAAAACTCAAAAGTTCCTCCAAAACCCGAGCTGCTTCACTAAGATCTTCCTCCAAAAACCATCCTACTACTAAGCTAAACCATTGGTACCACTTATAAAATCAAGTCGATACCATCTCAAACTCCAGATGCTAACAAAATCTGACTTCCTGAAGTCATCCAGAAAAATCACTGACAACCCAAGAGAACACTCAATCCATCGCAAGTCACTTTTGCGATCAACTCGGCCTAATTCCAAGAAAAACTGTTCTCTCTTTATCAAGCAGAACAGCTTACACTTAACTTGCCAATCCAATGAAGAAATGGAACCACTCTGCTGCTTCTGAACTCCACTGCTAAGCTAGAAAGCTTCTTGCCAATACACAGAATACTCCGAGCTGCACTGCTGACACCAATGCTAAGGAATTTCCAAATCCAAAGCTCTTCGAGAAACTCGAACCTCAACCAACAGAAACACCCTGCTGAACACAGCCACTACACCGAAGCAGATACACTTCTTAAAACTTGTTCCAAAGAAAACATCTTCGGAAACATCCATAGTCACCGTGTCTCATCACACAGCTACTAATCCCTGAGATATCAAGATATCATCACTAGCTTCTGTCCAACTGACAGATCCAAACTCTAGCTCAATGATGGACTCCGAACCTTTACAGGTTTCCTTCAGAGATCCATGAAAACTTTACATCAACAAAGCTCACTCGAGACGGTATTAGGTTTACAGTCTCGACAAATACACTTCCAACCATTGGTAGTCGTGTTACACACACCACTACCCTATCTACCTTTACAACTTATATTGGAAAACCCGAACAGGTAATCCAACAGACAGGTAGAAATAGATAAATATATATATATATATATATATATTAAAATTACAAATACGCTCTCTCAAGATAGAAACCACTCCAGAGCCTAGGTATTCACTCAACCTAACGCTCTGATACCACCTGTGACGACCCGAAATTCCACTACCGGAAAATCGCATCATCGAAAAGAAAGAAAGGGGTGAGAAAGTAGAAAAGATAGAAAAGAAGAAGAAACAACCACAGAATCTCAACAGCGGAACGAATAAAATATAATATATCACATAATAGATTACATAATATCATATACATCAGAGTTACATAGATAATACAACACATACTAGACAGTTATAAACACCTGTCTAGTTAATACAACTCGATACATCTCAAAACAACACAGAAATATAACACAGCGGAAATACAGATAAACACTAACACAACGGAACCAATATATATCTACACGCTGAAGCCTCCTGCTCCAATGCTCCTCCACGATTCGTCAAAGCTAACCTGAATCCCTTGGCTACCCGTAAAAATTTGGGTACCCGAGAGTTTATGAAAAACAGAAATAAACTTCGAGTCAGACATGGGTCTGGTATGAGTAAACGGTTAAAGTTGCTTAACTTTCAAAAACCTTTGAAAACAAAAGGTATCACGTAAGACTTCCCACACATAAACATGGAAAAGTTTTTACCTTACGCTAACCAAAACTTTGATAGGAAATCCAGTGATATTATAATAGGTCTAGGGTTTTCAAGTAAATAGAAAATAGCCGAAATTGTTACATTCATTAAATTCCAGCATACATAGGTATACAATCAAATCCGATGGCACTTATTGGATTTTGGATTCCATACAATGGCAGGGCTACTGGGGTACCGCCCGTCATAGTACGTGGCCTAGATCACCGTACCGAGAACCCACCCTAAGTTCCCTGCAACACAAGGCCGGAACCATCCCTTACTGGACAGTTCCAAACGAAACAACCCCACGGTTGTTCATGACCAACCGCACACTAAGCCGAAAATAATAAGGGACATCTAGACAGGGGTATATCTCGCTCTCAAGTGGGTGCTACCCACGAAGCCTTGCTGCACCTCCCCTGTTTTAGCCATTCCCGGTTGATGAGGCTTGAGGCTACGATTACCTTTAGAGAACACATCACTTAGAATGCTCATCGTCCACCTGACGATGTTCTGAAAGCATTCGATCCATACAAGTTCGTTCCGGGTTCGAACGAAACCGAAGGCATTATCTCGTTACACTCGTATTGGAATCACCCTCAGAGTTAACGACAATAACCCTTGCATTCTGAATCACCATCTCGAATCTATAAGTACTATCTTCGTCAAACTCATTACGGAATCACCCACAGAGTTATACTGACGTATAGTTCTTATACCTCGAGTCTTCACTTGCTCCATTTGAATTTCACGACCTAACGTTATTTTGGATCGATGTGGTATTCGGGTCTCCAGACCTGGAATTCCGGTATACGAAAACCCGATCCCGGTCTCATCGAAATCCAAACCGTGTCTTTTAAGGCCAAGTTGTTTTAAAGTTAAAACAATTTAATTCAATTATCTATATACTCACAGATAGATAAATCACAATATAACAATAGATATAACATCATCATCATAAACAGATAATCCATATTATCTACTCAAACAGATAGTCAATATCATCATACTTAACCAAGCATCCATAACACAATAGATCTATATCTGAGATCACAATCAATCATGGAAATCAATATCATCCATCATATATAAACAAAGATTAATAATCACCTCATTTATAATTAATTTAAAATGAATTAAATTAATTACAAATCTCTAATTAATTTAAAGTAAATTAAATTAATTACTCCATCAATATTAATCTTGCTTACATAACCATTAATTAATTACAAGTTAATTAATTAATCATTTCCTACTTTTCCATCTTAATTAACCATTCTAGATTAATTATCTCAAATTATATTTAAGTAATTATCCTCTAATTATTTTACAAATTAATTACTTCATACCAATTATAGAAAGTAACCTTTTAAATTACTAAAATTAATTTCATTTCTTCTTAATTAATTACTCTAATGAATTGCTTCATTTATTAATTATTCCTAATTAAATCCATTTTAACTTGCATCATTAATTACAATAATTAATGATCTCTAATTCCATTTATTTCATTTAGTAATTTATCTTAAATTAAACCAAATTTGTTAATCACCTTGATTAACTCCATATAGTAATTAACTACCCTTAATTACTTCATCAAATAATTTAATTACTCCATAATTAATTATCCTCTAATTAATCCCTTGATTAATTTATACAAAGTAATTATACTCAAATTACTTTCATTTTTAAATCATTCCCAATAAATTACTTCCTTAAGTAATTATACTTATCACATCATCAAAGGGTTATTTAAATTAATTAAACTGAATTAATTAATTTAAACAATTCATGTTAAACTTAATTAATTACAATGAGAAATAAATTCCTTAATTATTTTCATTGGTAATTATATTTAAATAATTCACTACTGATTATCTTAAATTAATAAACTTAATTAATTATCAAGATTTATCATATTCATCCATTATTTAATAATTCTAGTTAATAACATTCATTAACTATTAACACTCCTTAAATTACTATTCTAAGGTATTTAAATTAAGATTTATTATTAATTACAATTAAATTTTATCTTTCATACTCATAAATAAATCCTTAATTTTTTAATTAACTAAGTATTCAATATAACTTAATTAATTCTTACTTCATTAATTAATAATCATAAATTAAAATTCCACTCTTATTTAATTAATGATTCTTAATTTTCCATTTATTACCAATTAATTACCTTAAACCCTTAATTAACTAATTTAACTTTAAATTACTAAATTATCTAATTCAATCACTAACTAATCAAATTATTAAATTACTCATTTTAATTTACTTAATAATTACAAATCTATAAATCTTCACTTTGTTTGAAGGATAAAACATTTTCTTATATATAAATCAAACGCTCACTTACAAATGCATTTGAAACACTTTATCATTGAATTTACCTTTACATTTCATTTTAGATTTAGATTCAATATAACTACAAATTTTAACTTAGTAAAATTTAACACATTCAAATATACTTTAAACTTTATAAAGTTGTAAAACATTTTGTTTTTATAAAACTTCTTTCTTTAAAACCAGGAGACAAGAGAAATTTGAATCTATCTTAAATTTGGGTTTAAACTTATTTTTAAAACCTGCTTTTAAATTTGAACTCAAAAACTGCCAGGCTTTTTAAATCTGGCAACCACAACATCAACCCGAGTCTACCCAGCTTGCCCCGAGAAAATTCGCCATTTGCTTCGAGAAAACCTACAAAATTCCCGAGCTTCCCCTGTGAAAACCTACCCACACGAATACAAACAGGTTATCAACCCTGTAGCAATCAAAGCAACCACTCCTCTACCTACTTCGAGTCAAACACGAAAAAACTCGGCCTCTTCCTCATTTTGCTCGAGAAAAATCAAGTATCCACTTCATCTCCCCAAACTAAAAACTCAGATGCACACATTGTCACCGTGCACATGCACGTTGGACCTGATCAACGGCAACCACCACCTCGACGCCCCACCAATTGCCCCTGACCCCACCGACCATCTTGACCCCCTTGATCGTCGCGAACTTCAAAGTATCGAAATCGAGCTGAAGAACTCACGAAGCCCAGAAACTCGGTCGACAAAACCCCTTGTCAACGTCGAACTGCACCGCCAGAAAATCTACAACTCCGGCCATGATCTCGTCCATACCCCCACTACCAAATCCCATGAGCACGCCACACTCGATCGCCTGATGACGACGATCCAACCAAAACTCTCGACCCAGACAAAATTAGGTCTACGATTTTCAAAAGCATGCCGCTGTCTCCTCGATGATCTAGATCATCGCCGACCATTTTTCCCAGCAACCACGTAGGCTCCTTCACCACCTCACACAACCCCGACCACCCTCGACCTTGCGATCACCGGAAATGCTCGGAAACAAGCTTTCCAGACAAACCCAAACAACACATTCAAACTTACATTTAAATTTGTAAATTTAATTTTAAAAATCCTATCTTTTATATACGATTCCAGATATATATTTAAATCAACAAATTACAAGATTTGATTTTTAACATTTTCAAGTTGCTCTGTATATTCATTTTTTTCAGACAATGTTTCTACTTATAAATTTTTCTATAGTTATTTTTCTTTTTAAAAGCTTAGTTCAAATTAAACAACACACTTTGGTTTAACCACTTAAGCCTAAAGAAGATTGGAGAAAGAAGTATTTGAAGTTTTGAACTTAGTTTAAACCTCTGGGACTTTTAACAGAGATGATCACAGTAGTATCAAACATACACCCTGTTTTCAGAGTCTTAAACAATCATACAAACATATTTCTATACATACATCACTAATCTACTTAACCTGTAAATCATGTGCATAAAAACTGAAGGATGTCTCATGTTACAGTTTAAAGCAGAGACTATTAGATGTTTTAAACCATAGATATGCACACTTATATAAATTCACAAACATTGCACATTCATACATATAAACAAACATCATCACCGAACTCATATGCAACAGGAGATTAGCTACTTAAGTTTTAATTTGAAAAATGTTTACTCACCAGGCTTAAAAATCAGAAAGTTTTGTTCTTTTGCTTGAAAAGGGAAAGCTTGAAAACTGGCATCTGAAACTTGTATACTTTGTTGACTTAATTCTTGAAACTTGGAAATGGCTTTAGAACTTGAACATGAACTTGCTGGAATCTTGTTATAGGTTGATATTGCTTTCATTTTTGATTATGAAACTGAAGTGTTTTGGCTTTCTAGTTGTTTCCAGGTTATCTTTGTTTAAGCTTTTAGAAACTAGAATTGCTAAGCTTTTTTGTATACGAATAATAATGAGGCAAGGTTGATAAATAAAACAAGTATACAATATTGTTTATTGTTCAAGTACACAACATTTCAGAGATTTTTATCTAAAAGGAAGCTGAAATGAAATGTCTCGTGTACTAGAGGAGATGGCATTTAATGTCTTGATCCTTATCTAGTTTACACTACCCATTATTTTATTCTTTTATGTACTTAGAAATCTTACACAAGTTCATTTTTGTTTGCCTTAGATGCTAAGCAATAAGCATACTTACCCTATTTGTATTCGTATACACTGATACGAATTATGCTTGCACATGTACATTGCTATAATGTATAATATTTACTTGCCTTATCTACTATCTTGTACTTAGGTGATTTCTTGCCTGCACATATATAACTTGGTATAGTGTATATGATATTTTACTTAAGCTTCTACTCGTAATTGTTATGGTTATGGCATTAAGTTAGCTTGTTAATTTATCTCTATCTCCTAGCATAAATGTATTTATTTATTACTCTTTTATTTTACAACTTATACTATTAAATACTAGTAAATTAATTATTTTATTTCATACATTTGATTTATACTTAAGTTTAATATTTATAAAGTTTATTTTATTGTAACTTCAAACCATAGTTTCTTCCCATTATATGCATATATATATATATATCCATTTCTATTTATTTTTAAAATCTACTTGTAAAACTATTACATTAATAATATTGCTCATTATTAAATTAAAATGATTTATAAAAGAATTCACTCTTTTTTACTTTTTTTTTTATATTAAGCTATACTCTAAAAGAACAAAGTCGTTTATTTAATTTAAATCTAAGCTAAAACCATTTAAACAACTTAACTTAAATCTTGAGTATATTTTAAAGCCATATGATTATTTATTAAATATTGAATTTAAATCAAATTTAAAACAGACATTGACTATTTACAATATATACAAATATATATATAAATAAATAGAAAACAATTTATTAGCCTTTAAAAAGATAATTTATCAGTTAAATACTCATTTAAAAGAAAATTATTAAATCAATTCATATATTATTAACAATTATCATCAAATCAATTTAATATTTTATGTAGATTATTAAATTGATATTGCTCGAAATTCCGGGATATCACATGACCATTGTTTCCCTATGTATACCAGACTTCCAAACGAATTTTAAATCATCATTTTATTATTCATCTCACCTCCTTCCACTCTTTCATTTTCTAAATTAAAATATACCCAAACTCTACCAAAATTCAACCAGAATAAAATTCAATCATCACTTGTTTGATTCTCCTTCATCTACTCTCTGATTTCTCTCATCGCTCCCACTCAAACCAAGATCAAAGAGTTATTCAAGAGTTATAGGTTCAATTGTAATCAAGATCGAAAATCCAAGTCTGTAAAACTCTATCATATCATACTTCTATAATTGTGGCTGTGATTGTAGCACCTAAAATAAATTGGGTGTGCTTAACAGCCCGTAAATCTAGTGGGTGTGCTTGTAGCTCGGAAATCAAGTGACTCTACCCAGAGGTCGGGATTATGGAGGGTGTGTCTCGGAGCCTTGAAATCGAGATTATATTTGCATTTACTAGTTGAAAAGAAATTCAAACAAGGAATTGTGTAGAACTGGATTTAGGGTAACTCCGAACCAGTATAAAATCCTGGTGTGTTCTTTCCATTTTACTTTTACTGCATTTACTTTTATATGTACTTTGATTCTAAGATTGTTTCTATGATTATTAATTACATCATTCTAAGTAGAATCTTAAATAATTTGACAAATATTCATATAGTCAATTTAACATTATTCACCCCCTCTAGTGTTAGCCTTAAGATCCCTATTCCGCTAACTCACAAGAACAACGTTCTGGTAACTGGTAAATTATACATTTTACACATGACACTAGTTTATGTCGATTGTCTTCCATCACATGTTATGTCATTTTATATTACTAGGTCATCTCGACTTCATGTACGTGTACGATATGCCCCCACACACCCAAGGTAAACCATAAAAACATACATATATATAAGTACTTAAGTACTACAGTCCCTCTTTGGACCTGGATACTTACCCCGCTAGTATCCCTAACTCATCATCCACAAGGATCCATTATCATCGCAGTATCATGTCCTTGTGCTCGTGCATACCTAGAAACTCCCGTAGTACCTAATAACAGCATTACCAAAGTTTAGCCGTGTTCTATCTTGCCTTGGGGATATACTATTTGTCTATTTCCTATTGTGGACTCAACTCCATGGACTATAGAGGACTCACCTCCTCGGACTATAAAGGACTCACCTCCTTGGACTTGTAAGAGGTGTAGCCCGTTTAGTTGTAACCCTTGTCTTTCCCACCGACCACTCAGGACCGATGACGTTCTCGACCTATGTATACCTCCTCCACCCTAATATAGTACCAACACGCTGAAATAGCACCGACCCTTGCTTAAATCCCATTTAGATTACCTAGAATTCAAGGCAATACCCATACTAAAAAGTTGAAGTAGACCATAATGGGGTATTCCTTCACCTATAAGCAAGCGTATATGATTCCACGGGTCCTACAGTTGGATATGTCCTACATCAGTATAATGTATACATAACCGTTGGTAGCCCGCTGCGGTGCATGGGCTTTTGTTATGTAATACTACTGATACCACATTCCAATCAATTCTAATGATTATGTCATTCTTATCCATCTAAGTTATTTACTGACTTTAATAATCCTCACTCGTCCTAAACGCATACTTGAGGCTACATATATATACGTATGTGTGTGTACATACATACATACATACACACATACTGTAACAACCCCCATATTTTACGATTGTATATTTAAATGTTTTATTTAAATATAGTATCGTTAATCGGATTAAAGCCCAAAAAGCTACTTTTTGTAAACAGTCGAATTGGGACTCGAGACCACTTCCATTGAGTCCAAAATGGCGTTTACAACTTTTTTGAGTATAAACATCGATATGTTTAGAGTTGAGTAGAATCTTGCTATTTTCTATTTTGGGCTTTGGGTTTGGGTTTCAGCCCATTAACCCAACTGAATACCCTAACTCCACTCAACTCCCTTCATTCATTCTCATTTCCTAATACATTCAAGCTTAAGTAAAAATGTGGAGAGGAATGGGAAATTAGAAATTCAAAACCCTAGTTTGATTTGTAAACTCAAGTTCTTGCTCCAAAATCAAAGAGAAACTTAGGTAAGCATCCTCTTCATCTTCTCCATCTCTATCTCTCTTCAATTTCAGAATTTCCTATAACCTAACTTAGGAAATATTCTTCTTTTGAGCTTAGATTGAAGATTCTAGAGGTATATTGAAGAGGAATTGGTCTTTCCTTTGTTTTCAAGCTTCTCACTTGTGTTTTGAGTTTTAAAGGTGAGTTCTTTAACTCACATCTACATTTGAAAGGGTTTCAGACGTTTGGATTGCCGAACCAAACGTCTGGAAGGTTTTTCTGGAATTTCCAGAACCTAAATCCAGACGTCTGGATTGACCCCCAGACGTCTGGAACTGGGTATTTTTGCCTGTTTAGGCTTTTCATGATTGAATTTTCATTGTTTATCGGTTTTAGTTGCTCCGATTAGTTGTTATCACTTTTATCGACCTTGATGACTTCTTTTTCGGGATTTTTGGAAATATCCATTTTGATGGATTTGGTATCGATTTCTTTGGATTTAATTCACGTCTTCGTATGTGAATTTTTGGTGATTGATTGTTTCTACAATCATTTCTATGGTTTGTCACTTTAAAATGCAAAGGTTTCTATACTAGTAGTAAATACTCAAACTCTTTCATCAAAACAATTTCAACACTACTTTTAAATACAAAGCTCATTTTTAAAACCGTTTTCCAATCTATTAGTATATACAAACCTTTACCTCATTCGTTCGAGAAATCCAATTAAACGGCTTAGCAAAACAACTGGTATGAAACGCTTGCGTTTACTTTGTCGGTTAATTCTTAGACTTGTTCGATTGAAACTCTTGTGACAATTTTCGAGTGGAAATCTACAATTTGTTCGTAAATATTTAAGTAAGCCAGTGGTTATGGGACATGAAGCTAAACTCTTATATTTACTTGCTTAGTGTGATTCACACTTCTTATTAATCAATGGTGATCATTTTGTGGTTTAGACTAGCAATGTGTGATGTCTCTTTGTCCACATGGGGGACTGTACCTCGTTTTATTGAGCTTCGTCTCATTTCTTTTATGGGCTAGCGACCCACATTCTTTTTCAATACCACTAAGCAGTTCAAGGGCTCGGTTTAGATATGGAACTGGCCCACCTCCTTTCGCCTGAAACTCCTTCTGCACTTGACATACCACCAGTTGGGAATCACAGAAGATATGCAAAGCTTTTACTCCTAGTTCCTTGGAAATCTTGAATACTGCAATCAAGGCATCGTATTCTGCTTCGTTGTTTGTTACGGGAAAGTTGAGTTTCAAGGCATAACAAATCGAGTGTTCCTCAGGAGTCACTAGCACGACTCCGGCACCAAAACAACATTCATTAGATGCACCATCCATGTACATTTTTCACCTAGCATTATGTTCTCCACTGCACTCTGAAGTGTCATCTCGTGCAGTGTATTCATCAATGAAATCCGCCAAAGCTTGACCCTGGATAGCTCTATGAGGGTGATAGGTAATGACGTATTAGCTCAATTCAATGTTCCATTTCAACAGCCTTCCAGAGGTCTCCGATCATTGCAAGACCTGTCCCAAAGGCTGGTCGGTCAAAATCTTAATCGAATGAGCCTGAAAGTAGGGGTGGACCTTCCTTAAAGTGATAAACAGGTAGTATGTGAGCTTTTCTAACTTTGGATAGTTTCTTCCTACTCCTATCAACCGCTTACTGATGTGGTACACTGGTCGCTGGATTTGAGATTCTTTACATATGAGTGGAGCACTCAAAACGTGCACCGACACTACCAGATAAATAAACAAGTCCTCATCATCTAGCGGTTTCAACAGAAAGGGTGGTCTCTCTAAGTGATCCACCAGAGTTTGGAATGTGTCTATACATTCTTGCGTCCAAGCAAAATTCCTTTTCCCTTTCTTGATCTCATTGAAGAAAGATATGCATTTGTCAGTGGCTTTGCAGATGAACGATTCAAGGCGGCGACCTTCCCATTTAAGCTTTGGACGTCTTTGATCGTCTTAGGGGCTTGGATGTTCCTCGGTGCTTTGATCTTCTCTGGATTAGCTATGATCCCATGGGATTTACCTAATGCATTCCCTAATGCAACACCAAATGAGCATTTCAAGGGATTGAACTTCATCCCATATTTCTGAAGAACACTGAACATCTCGGCCAATTCATCAATGTGATTTGCCGATCGCCATGACTTCACGAGCATATCGTCCATGTATACCTCCATCAAGCACCAGATCTTGTCTTTAAACATCATGTTCATCGGTCGTTTAAGTCGCTACGGCATTTTTTAATCCGAACGACATAATAAGATAGTAGTACAGTCCCAGATCAGTTATGAAGCCGGTGTGCTCTTGGTTTGGTACATGCATTGGGATCTAATTATATCCTGAGTATGCATCCATGAATGATTACAGCTACTGTCCAGCCATTGAATCCACCTGCTGATCTATTCTTGGAAACAGGAAGCTGTCCTTTGGGCGCGCCTTATTCAAGAAAAATAGTCGATGCATTCCTTTGCTTCTGTTTGACTTTTTCAATAGAACTGGGTTCGATATCCATTCTAGGTATAGAGCATCATGGATGAAGCCATTATCCATCAACTTCTCCACTTCTTTTTTAATTGCAGCGGTTCTCTCTGGACATAGGCTACGACATTTCTGTTTTACAGGAATTGTAACGACCCTGATTTTTCATCGTTTGATTTTGAATATTTAAATGGTTTAAATATTGGATTTGAAATTTTAATTTAGTTAGTAAGATTTTAAAACTGGAACTTCAAGCAATTTCGTCAATTTTTGAAATCGTCGATTTTAATCGACGTGTTAAAATAGCGATCCGGGGCACAGTCTCGGAATTCGATGAAACTAGTTCCGTTGGATCCGTAATAGTGTATTATTATTGGATTTCAAATTTCATATCATTTGGATTTACCATTTGGTCGTATGGGTTAGAAACGCATTGAAATTAATATCGAAAATTTAATTTAATAGTTGGGTTCAAAAAGCTATCTTCTCCATACAATCGAATTAGGACTCGGAACTTGTTCCATTACATTTCGAATAGGGGTATAACATTAGGAACGTCAGGCGGCACGCCTCGAAAGGAGATCGGAATTTTGAGGTTCTAAAACATGATATTTTATAATTAAAAAAAATTATAAATTTTTTAAGTCAAAACCTATCTTCTTTCTAGCCGACCTATGCCTTATCCTACAGCTTTCTACTCGATTAAATCGCACATATCTTTCCTTATCTTCTTTTAGAAGATCGAAATCGAGTAGGTAAAAAAATGCTGATTTTAATTTCATATATAGTGATATGTGATTTATGTGAATAATCTGATATAGATTATGTGGTGATTTGAATTATTGGATGCTATAGTAGCACTGGACTAAATTTTGGTATTTTAAATACCATAAATATTATTTTTGAATTTGAAGGAACTAAAAGGAGATTTTGAATATAAAAATATTTATATCGAAATTTGGATTAATTTAAAAGAATTTGATTTGGATAAAACAATGATTTGTTTGTGGGGTTGTACTTAACTATTCATAAAATGTTTTAGAGATTTTAAAATAATTTATATAGAGGATTATTAAACGATTGATTTTTAAATGATAGTTCTGGAAAATATGAAAGGGAGTTTGAAATCGATATTTTAATAGAATTGTGAAATATATGGAATTTATTAAGGAATGGATTTATAACATGAGATTTTATAAATGAGATTAGTTTTTATAAATAAGTTAAACTCAAAGGAGTTTATAAATTTATAAATGATGTTTATAAATAAGGGAAAATGATTATCAGTAGATGAATTGAAAATATAAATTCACGGTGGGAATTTATAATAGGATATGGAAATCAGTTTAGAAAGAAATAGTGAATTATATTTTGGAATTTGGAAATAGTTGTGAAATTGGGATTGAAAATCAATTTAAATCGAGAGAGATTTATAAATAAAAAATGGTTATGTTGAATTTTAAAAATAAATTTTATCGAGAATTTAAATTTTAGTTTTAAAAGGAGATTTAATTTCCTAAAACTATGGAATTTAAAAACTATTATAGAATTGAAATATTTGGAAAAGTTGGTTATTTAAATATTCAATATTAGTTGAAATTTTAATTTTTATAATAAGCTTTATGAATCAATTATTATTACTAATAAATGGTTAAAAATTAGTTATCGCCGTTTATTTAAAGGTGTTTGATATTTTAAATAATTACTTAAACTTACTTTGAAAGTAAATTATTATTCTTTAAAAGTACCTATTATATATAAGGGGAATTAATTTAAAGGACAAAAATTTGTATATTTTTAGCCTCAAGGACACGACCTCAATATTTTAACCATAAGGACAAACATTCTTCTAAAAATTATTCATAAGGACAAACATTCTTCCAAAATTATTCATAAGGACAAACATTCTTCCAAAATTTCTACCGAACTAAAAACGGATACCTAAAAACTGCTACCGATAACTACAAACTGATACCTAAAACCTGCTATCAATAACTAAAAACTGATACCTAAAGAAAGTTGTCCTTCAGGCTAAAATACTGAAGGTCAGTCCTTGAGGTTAAAATGCTGAGAAATTTTGTCCTTGACAATAATTTCCTGTTATATATATAGAGAGAGTTTGGAAATGATTGAAATTTGTTTATAAAATTCTCTCGAGATTTGTAAACTGAGTTTTGTTTAAAGAGTGAGATTTTATAAGAGAATCTTATAATTGGATTCTGGAAACTTAAGGAATTTCCTAAATGTTGGAATACAGAAACTTCAAAATTGAATTTGAATTCATAAAAGAAGTTATAAGTGTTAGATGAGATTATAAATAAGTATAATCAGGGTTATGGGAAATTGTAAAGAGAATTGGAAATTGATTCCGGAAAGTTATAAAATGAGCTAAAATGGGTTGGGAATTTGCAAATGAATTGGTAATGTTATAAATGAAGAATAAAAAGAGGAATCTCCTATGTTGAGAATATACTTACAGTCGAGCTAAGTTAGAGAATATTTCCTGAGTATGGGTATTGTAAATGCTTTTGAAAAATTTACTTGTAATTATATTTCCAAGTATTAGATTGAAAAGTTTGGAAATATTTTAGCTACGGAATGATTTATATAGAAATATTTTTTTAAGAAATGGGTTATAAATCGAATTTGGAAATATTTCACTAAGTGTTGAAATAAGATATAATTTAGAATTTCCTTGTTATGGAAATAAATATTTGAGTTTGTTTCAAATACTGAAATATTGAAAGAGATTTGAATATATATCTTTGTAAAGATATTTTTAAATAAATGTTTTGAAAGATTTATAAATGGACATAGTGACTGCTTATGGATGTTATTTGATAGTTAAATAACCGACTATCAAATTTGGCCAAATTCGTTGATCGTTTCGAAGAGACCGGGATCAAATTTGATTATCCGAAAACCACTTCGATCTAATTTGTGCGTTACGAATTGTGATATCTCGAAGATAATGAAGATGGTGATTTTTGAAGAGATTGGTTTGTCCAGACCCAGGACAACTTGTATGGATGAATGCTATCATTGCATCGTTGCTTGGAAGGCAGTGTTAGCATTCCAAGTATGAATGCTATTCTTAAGGTAAAACGTAGCCTCAAGCCTCATCAACTAGGAATGACTAAAACATGGGAGATCAGCAGGGCTAAGTGGGTCGCACCCAAGTAGGGTATGTTATCACCTTTCTAGATACCCTTGGAAGAATTATATTAAATTTATGGATATGGTTGTGCATGGAAAAGAGAGAGCTCGATAAGGGTGGGAACACCCAGGGTGATAACATATTCAGTACTATCCAGTAAGGGATAGACCGGTCATGTGTTGGCAGGGATCGTTAGGTACGATCTCGATACATTTTTCTAGAGGTGTACTATGACGGACGGTACCCCAGTAGCCCAGTCATTGTATGGAATTCAATATCCACTACGAGCCTGTACGGTTTTGATTGTATACCAAATATTGTTGAAACGTGAGATGCAAGCATTTCAGCTATTTTCTAATTTACTTTCTATAGACACTATTATAATATCAGATGATTTTGATATAAAATGTTTTGGTTATTGTAAGGTAAAAACCCATCGTGTTTATGTGTGGCGTGGTCTTACGAGATACCTTTGTTTTTTAAAGGATTTTGAAAATAGTAATAATTCAAATTGAGTGTGTTTTCTCACGCTGGTTTTCCAGACTGACTCGAATGTTATTTTATTATAATGCTCAGGTTAGGCTGAGTATTATAGATTCAGGTTAGGATGCTTTGGAGCTCAGAAGATGAGCTAGAGAATTTCAGGCGTATTACACGTACTTGGTTATTCCGCTGTGTGTGTTATGTATAAGATGACAAGTTATAATAACTGTCCATATTGATGTATTGATTGTTGCACTCTGATGATTGTATATATATATTAACAGCTATAGATTTATTTTATATAAAAATATGTTATTATATATATTATATTTTGTTCCGCTACGATTGTGAGATTTTGTGTTGTTGCTTCTGTTTCTTCTTCTATCTTTTTCTTCTTCACCCCTAATGATCTGGTATTTCCGGCACTTGACTGCTCGGCATGCTATACGGTGAACGTATTGATGTCGATTTCGAGCGTTGAAAATCCGGTTCGTTACAGGAATGCACTTCGGATTTATATTCAATGCATGGCTTCCTATCTCCGGCGATATTCCACACATGTTCGAGTGTGTCCAAGCGAACACATCTAAGTTCTTTTGGAGAAAAGCAGCTAATTTTTTAGTCATCCTCACACCGAGCTACAATTCGACCTTCAAGGCCCGTGTAGGATCGTCGTGGCAGATCGAGATGTTGATCGTTGGCTCTGTTGGAGCCCCATTCCGTCCCACAGCTCTTTCCCCGGATCCATATCCTTATGGAACCGACTATTGCTAAGCCAAGGCTTAGGTGGTAGTTGTTATGCATCCAAAGCCTTGATGCAGAGAGTCCTCTCTACACCTTTTTCTTTCTCTCTCCTCCTCGCCTCTTTTAATTCGATGGTGTGGCACTTGCAGCCAAGCCCCTGATCCCTTTGAACTATCCCCACACCATTCTCGGTCGGGAATTTCATCATTAAACACCAAGGAGCGATGGTCGCTTAGAATTTAGCAAGGGCCAGTCAACCTAAAAAAGAATTATAGCAGAGTAAATATCCAACACAATGAAAGGCACGACTCGCACTCCCTTACAATTGCCCTCTCCAAGAAGCACCGATAGATCAACGCATCCCACTGGTTTCGTAGTCATCTCGTTGAATCCCTAGATCCGAGTTTTACATGGCTTTAAGTTCTTTGCCTCCAGAAGCATCTGGTTGTAGGCATTTTTAATTAGAATGTTGATTGAACTTCCACAGTCAACCAAAACCTTTTTCACTACGACAGGTCCGATCACCTATGAAATAACTAGCATATCAATAGTCGGGGCCTCTACCCTATCAACATCTCTATTATGGAAAAATATCATCTGTCACCCTCCTGAGCTGCTTTACCCAAGTACCTTCTTCGATAGCATAACAACTCTCATTCACCACATGTTTTAAAGAACCAACATATCGCTCCATCTCGTTCCAATTCTTCTCAACCGGATGCGGTCAATCGATTATAGTATTTATCACAAGACATTTCTCAAGCGCCTAGGTTCATCAGCACTGGGCCTAGCTTGCCCCCGTTGTGATGTCGACCCATGGGGTTTAGAGTTTTCTTGACCGCCATCTTGTAGGGCTTTCACAAACTGCTGCAATTTCTTTTTACGAATCAGTTCCTTGATCACATCACATAAATTTCTGCATTCATTAGTGTTATGACCATGTGTCTCATGAAACCTGCAAAATTTGACATATTTTTTCTTCTTCTTTGTCAACTCCCTCGTAGTCGGCTTCTTATACTGCTTATTACCTTGAGTTTCTAAATAGATATTCTCTATTGAGTTATTCAACTCGGTATAGCTATCATATTTAGGGATCCTGAGACAATTCCTATTTTCTAGCTTTCACTTCTTGGCCCCATTATCGTTATGCTTTTGACCATCATTTTTTCACCTACATTTATATCTACATTCCAAAAACTCCCACCGGACTGTTTTACCACAATATTGCTCTATCTCGCTTTGGCTGAATACTCGGTATCATCTCTTCAGAGACAAGTGTGTGCCTCTTCCAAGCGTAAGAACTGATTGGCCTTTCTGTAAAAGGTATCCATTATCGACGATGGTTTCATTTCCAACCATCTCCCCAAATTAGTATCGGAATGAATTCCCTTGATCAGCGCCATCAATACAGTGTCCTCCTAAGCACTGCTTACTTCCTCCATTGAGCATGAAATCTATGCAAAAAAATCTTCAAAGACTCTTCCGCTCCCTGGAAGAGGTTAGACAATGACATCACATTTTTCGGACGGGTTATATGCATGCGGAATTGCTCTATTAACTTTCACCCCAGTTGATCAAAGGACAATATGAATCTCGGTGGCAGTTGAGTGAACCACATCATCGCTAACCCCTCCAAGAATATCGGGAAACAACGACATCTAATGGCATCAATAGCCCTGGTTAAACCCATATGCCAATCATACTTCATCAAATGTTGCCTCAGATCAGTCTTTCCATTATATGACGACATTGTTGGCATCATAAAACTGCATGGGTATTCCTCATGCAAGATATCTTCCGTGAATGGATTCTGGCTCGGGAAGGAACCCCACACTTCATTCATCCGATATTGACTCTCGGTTATCAATCTTCTGACCATTCAATCAAATCTGGTTTAGGTGGTTCTACTGAACGGCAGTGAACATAATATGCCCATAGTGTTTAGCCTGGCAAACACTCTCTTTTAGTATCATGATACCTGGGTTCCCTTGACTCTAGAGGGACCGGTCATTCTGTAGCCCCTCGCACATAATCTCTCCACGATAAATCTACAGTACCCGCCTGTGTCCCAACATTCTGACCGTCGACGCACACCCAGAAGTCAAACAACATCATCACCCGGGAGTCGAGGACCTGGACCTAAGCTTGATGGTTCGGTACTAAACCCTCTTGATGGTTCGGTACCGAACCATAGGCCTTGGCCGTGGCTCGGTCCCGCCTTCTGTATCAACTTCTCGGTTTCCTTCCTTAGCATCTTTTGCTTTCTGTCCCTCTATGTTTCCTCCGACAATGATAAACTATCAGATTCCGAATCAGAAGGCGTTCTATCTCTCCTGCTCCTCCTATAACTGTTGGTTAGTTGATTCAACAAGTCCAAGCTATGCTTCATCTGCGCATTTACTCATTGTAACTTTCCTGGAGCTTGTCTTCCATCTATTTTATCATGCATTCCATCTCAACTCTGGTGACCACATCAACTTGGTTTTGGAAATCCGTAGTGGTTGGCTGTGCAACCTCATCAACCTACTGAAGATCGATCTCCTCAGCATCTTCGGCAGCATGCAAGGCAGTAGAACGGTCTCTTCTAGGGGCCACTGTAGAAGGCTCTCATATAGATTCTTAAAAATTTTAGTTAGAAATTCTTAAAAACAAAGGAAACTGGATCTATCTCTCGGATTTGGACAATCCAATAGTAGATGGTGGATCCAAACAGGTCTGAGAATTGGTTCCCAGTGAAAGCACAAAAAAGTTTGCATCAAAATTGGTACAAACACCCAATAGATTGTGTAGAGAATAAAAGTGATGAAAAAGTAAATGAAAATGAGTAGAAAACTATGCTCAGGGTTTACAGTGGTTTGGCTAATCGTTGCCTACATCCACTTGAGATCTTATTGATAATATCTCTGTTTTACAACTTCTGTTCTTATCGTTCGGTACCACTCGATAGCCAATTACAAGAAATAAGTACAAAGTTGTTTGAAAAGCCAAAAGATCTCCCAAATGAAGCCCCCCAAGACCTATTTATAGTTGTAGGCGAAGAGCTCCAGCACATTAAGCCCCACCTTCTCCTCGTTCTCCCAGAAGTTGCTCAAGCGAAAACATGACCAGTTCAGCAACATGGATTGATCGATACCGATTTATGGCCATGGATCGGCGCCGATTCATAAAACTTGGTTATGGATCGCTCTAGACGCGTTGAGATGAATCAAAATATCAATAGCTTGATGTTTCTCCACTTGTTTGCATGGCTATAATCTTGCTTCTTGACCAATAGGATGGATCGACAGAGGAGTAAAGTTGCTAGTTCCTCGTGTTTGAGCTATTGAATATCATGTGACATGCGAACGATCCAAGGAACTTGTATTGGGCTTTTGGCTTCAAGACTAGGTAGCAAGGGAAAAGTTGAGTGATTCGGGTGCACTTCTATCGATCGGTACTGATATACAGTGTAACGACCCGATATTTTCAACCATTCGCATCCATTATAAGTGTATAGGTAGACACTCATGCCGGAGTTGAATTGCTCAAAATACCGCGTTGTAATTAAAATTTGGCAAATCTCAGAATATACAGTAAATAAATATAATCACAGATCACAGACACAGAGTAAAATAATGCAGCGGAAGTAAAAGAAATAGTAGTTCATGAAGCTACTATGAAAATATATCAGAGTTACATAAGATACAACATAAGAAATAAAGTACAGCAGAAGTCTCAATACAATAACCAAGTACAGGCTGAATAGAACAACGGAACCGAAGTTGATAGAACAAGACTAGCAAATAATCTCCAGCGATTCAAATCTCCAGAAGGTGGAAATCCAAATCTGTGAATACTCAGGCTGACCCGAGCGTAAAGCAAAACACAAAACACTCGAGTCAGGACAATATATACTTATATAATGTAAACCAACTCAAGTGAACTGTAATAAAGGTACAAGTAACTTAGAAGATGCTTGGGACCGCCCATCCTCTAAGGATCCGTTAAAATATCTACTATGTAGTAATATCCGCTATTATAATAATGTCTAATAAGTAAAGTATAATCATATAGAAAATAGCGTTAAGGGGATGGAGAACCTTAACGCGGTCGGATCTCAAAATCATAATTGTAGTAAAGCTCGATATGGTAGGTGACACAGCACAACTAGGCAATGCCAGGGTAGATATACCAATTACGCACACGGACTGATGGATACGCATAGCAGCCACTACCGTTCCACCTCGAACAACACTCCCAAATCGGAGGATGGCCATCTAATCAATCACAAGTAAGAATATAATATCGAAGAAATGTGTCCGAGAAGAGGTGCTACCTCACTGGTCCGAGATCGCTCCTGTTTTAGCCACCTTATGCCAACTCACGGGAGTTGGGTCCACGTAACATACCTTAAGAACGTCGCCACCATCCTACTTCATTATGGAATCTCCACCGCGTACACGGTTGTCAAAGTGGTTTTCGGTATCGACGGAGAGTATGTCCATATCCGATCCCGGTCTCTTTGCCAACCAATCGTTATTATAACCCGTGGTTATAACTTTTAAAAATAGTTTATGTTTCAAATCAAAATACATCCTTTAAACCATTTCAAAATCATATCATTTATTTCAAACTAATACATACTTTCAAACCCAAAACATATCTATTCAAAACCAATTCAAAAATATATCATTTCCATTTCAAAACCAATTCAATAATATATCATTTCAATAAAACCCAAATTTCAAAATCACTGAATATTTCCTTTAATTTATTAAACTTGAAATCTTCCTTTAAATTATCATAGCATTTTGGTAATGTAACCTTAAGGAATCATAGCATTTTTGGAATGTAATACTTCCCAATTTAACATTTTATATAATCAAAGTATTTATATACTTACAAATTTTTAACATGGTCATTTTATCATAGCCTTATAGTTAAATAAACTTGTTACTGTAATATCCAATTTAATGCTGAAATTCTTATGTTAAGTTAAGAGTACCTTATTAACTTACATTATCATTACAATAAAGAAACTTTATTATTTTAGTCATTAAAATATGTCATTTACATTAATTAAAACTTACATATTAAATGTACTTTTTAACTTACATTCCTATTACAGTAAAGAGCATTTATCATTTAATCAATATTACACTAATTAAACTTACATTATCGAATGTACATTTTAATTTACGTTTTATTACAAAAGGGGCATTTATTATTTTAAATCAATATTACACAAATTAAGACTTACATGTTTCTTTCATTAATTAAGACTTTACATGTTTCTTTCAGTAGGTAAAACTTTACATATTTCTTTCATTAATTAGAACTTTACACGTTTCTTTCATAAATTAAACTTTACATATTTCTTTCATTAATTAGAACTTTACACGTTTCTTTCACAATAAATTTCTTATAATTAAATCCAATTTTCAACAATTTACTTAATAAGTTTAAGTGTAAAAGTTCCAATTCTTCACATTTCAACAAATAGACTTAACACTTCAAATTTAAATTACCATTTCACAATTTAACAAAATTTCCAATTTTATTTAATTAACTTAAACCTTTAATTAAAACCAAATTTCACATTTCCTAGTCAAGTTATATTTTTAAAAGATCACTTTTAAACATTCATTTATTTAACCACTTAAATTCATAGAAAAATCAATAATACTTAATAATCACTTAAATTCAAATTTAATCAAATTATCATATTTACCATTTCCAAATAAAATTTAATATCCATTTTATTTATATAACTTAAATATCATTTTTAACCAAAATTCCAAATTTCCAACTTAAGTTATATTTCAAAAATCCAGTTAAACCATTCATTAATTACATTTTTAACACATAGAAAAATCATAATTTCTTTAATTCAAAATATTTCAAAATCTGTTTAAATCAAATTTCATAAATTTATATTTTTAAAATACTTAAAAATATTCAAAACACTTTATAAAATAACCACGGGCCTGTATATAATTTTCTAACCTAGGTCAAGTGATACGGATATGTATCATTTCAATCCGCAGTTAAAAAAGAAAAATCCGGGTTCTATCATTTCAAACCCGCAATCCCAAGTTAAAATAATTTAAATAAAAATCATTCAGGCCTATCATTTCAGCCCATAACGATTTTTCCCTATTCTAAAGTCCGTTCGGGTATGTATCATTTCAACCCATAGTGATTCTAATCTACAGGGAACTTGCAATGGTGATAACAGATATAAATAACAGAATAACATTAAATAGTAGTAACATATGATATAATAAGTGTAATAACAGGTGTGAACATCATATGATAATAATATAAACATATATAACATGATGATATACATTACAGATTCAAATGGTGTCGGTTTATCAGTTATATAGGTACATATTGTCTGGTGAGAATAACTCACCTGTTTGTGCTGGAAATATCAAAACCAATGACACAATGGAACAAAAGCACGATGACAAGACTACAGACTTGAGTGGAGAGCAAGATCCAAAGCTACAACTCTTGTATTACAACCCAAAACATACATCAAAACAAACACAATTTCAACGCACTTGAAATGGAATAACTTTTAAACGAAAAGAGATTTGAATGTCAAATCTTTTGCCTTGCTTTCTCTATCCTTTTGCATGGCCTAGGGAATGTTTTGGTTCAGGTTTGGACATGGTTTGGGTCTGGTTTGGACCAAGGGATGCACGGCTACAAGCTAGAGATGATGGGGAAGTTACAACATAGGCATGTGAAGAGTTTTATGCAATATGGTGGAGTTTTGGTTCATCTTTGGCTCGGTCTACAAGGTCCTAGGCTTGGCCATGACTTGCTACAGGTCTGGACAGAGGAGATGGTGATGTGTAGTGGTGGTAGCAAGGTGGTGGTGGCGGGTAGAGGTGGTGTCCAAGGTGGTGGGCGAAGGTATGTTGCAACTAGTGGTGGCTATGCATTGTTTTAAGGGATTTGTGCAAGGTTTTGTGTGGTTTTTAGTCAAAAGGAGTGCATGGCCTGTCATGGTCAGAGGAGGAGGGGGTTTGGTCGTGGATGGTGTGGGGAAGGAAGTGGTGGTGGTCGGTGGAGGAGATGGTGGAGGTGTTAGGCCAAGCAAAGCAAGAGAAACATGGCAAAAATCATTGAAAATGAAGAGAAAAGAAGAAAAAGAAGGAGAGGCCATTACCTATTTTTGGATGAAGCCATGAGAAATGAGGAGCTGATTTGTTTTCACGTGAAAAGATGAGAAACAAAAAGTGGCGGCTACACTAGGGTTTTAGATGGCTAGGGCAAAATTTGAGGAGTTAAAGAAAATGAAGGGTTTGGACAAAAAAGGGCTTAAGTTTCAAAGTGTTTTACAACCTTTCATATTTCTTTTCTTTTAATCTTTATATAAACAAAAACATTCAGAAAAATAATTTACAAACCGAAATCAATTATAAATATGAGAAAACAAATAATAAATTTTGGAAAAATATAAAAAGAATGAAGAAAATTACTTAAAAATACCAAACAGTGTTCAAAAATTATAAATAAATCACTGTCAGTCTTGAAAAACTATACACTTCATTATAAAAATATTATGAAGTGAAAATTTGAATTAAAATAATTTATTTATCATTTTCAAAATAAAATAGATAATTAAATTGGAGAAAATAGAAAAGGATTAAAGAAAAATGTTTAAAATTTACAAACAGGGCATGGAAATTTGCAAGAAAAATACTACTAACTCTGGAAAAATTCCTACCTTACTTTAAAAATATTTAAAAGCCAAAATATATTTTATATAACATAAATGTACAAATTAGAATAAAATATATCGAATAAAAATGTCATTTATATAATTTTAAAATAAAGAATATTGCTGAATAACCCAATATACACACAATATTGAAAATAGTATAACTTTTGCAATTTAAATCCGTTTGCAACGAAACGAAAAGCAGTATTCAAGTTATTAAATCTATTTTTATAATAAAAGATAAAATTCATAAATTTAAAACTTTTAAATTTTCAAGTTAAAAGTCGAAGTTTGACTATTTGACCAAAATTCACATTTTCTGGAAATATTAAATTTAGTCATATTTGGAATTCAAATCCACATACAAAATCAAAGTTTTTTATATTTACAATAACAACATTTATTCTTTTCATAAATAAAGCTCTTAAATTTGGAAAAATCAAATTAAAATTAATTGTAAAATACAGGGTTGTTACACTCTCCCCCACTCAAAACTTTTCGTCCCCGAAAAGGAACGAGGTACGGGAAAGCACCTAAAAAGATAGAATGAATAGAATTAAGACAAGATGATAAGAATATTGGAATTACACCTGATAACTATTGTTATAGGCAAGTTTAACAAGTTGGAGGTGATCAAATCAAGAACACAAACACGAAAAAGATCCTCTAGAGTCTGAATCACCCCTTTCACTTGACCGACGGTCTATGAATGGAAAAACAGTGTTCAGATCCAGATGAGTAACAAAGGTTTCAAAGATTATAAAAAGATGTCTAAACAGACTGGTATAAGCAATAGCCTTCCAATTCTGTAACAAGATAAGAGAAATAAGGACAACCAAAAGATAGTTTGAAAAAAAAACAAAATAAGGTAATAAATGTGAAACAATAACGCTTTGAAATCATAACAAATTAGAGATGTTTATCATTTGGAAATCATACTACTAAAATCATAACACTTTGGAAATGTAATTCTAAAAAAAACATAATACTTAGAAAATCATAACACCTTTTAAAAAAATCTTTATTTAAACCATTTTAATTCAAGGTCAAATAATATTCATTTTAAAGTTGTAACATTTCTAAGTTCATTCAATTATAAAACTTCCAAAACATTGTATTTTCAAAACAGCAGCACTTATAAAATGCTACAGTAGATATATTAATATTTCAAATCAGTTTTATTCTAGAATATTCATTTGGATATCATTTAACTTATGACTTATTAAAACAAACTTTTATGAATGGAATATCCAAATTAAACTATACTTCGTTTATTAAGTCAAAAGCTCACTATTTTACTTAGCTCTTCATTTAACAAATAACCTAACACTTTATTTAAAATGCCCATTTACCCAATAGATATTCCTTTAATAAGTTACACTTAAAATTCCATTTGAAAACCAAATTCTCAATTATCAAGTTTTAGTGATGTTAAAATACATTTTAACTATTTAAATCATAATTATTCATTTTACAAGACATATCAATTTCATAAATAAAATATTTATCATAGCAAATATAACAATCAAATTTCTTTACACATTTATTCATTTAGACATCAATTAAACTATGAATTCAAGTTGAATAAACTTTATTACCAAAAGTCCAATTCAAATGTATTTTATTTTATCTATTCAAAGATACATTATTTATTATACAACATATTCATTTCAGGAAATAACCTTTATTAAAATTCCTAGGTTAGACTTAAGGTTCCATATTAAATCAAATTTGATTATTAAGTTATTTAAATAAAATCTCTTTAAATTCCTTTTTCACTATTTACCTCTGTTAATCTTTTATAACTAAAATTTAAGTGTATAAAATTTATCATAACCACTCAAATTTTATTAATAAAATCCTTTCTATATTGTATTGTTATCCAATTACATTGTTAACTTCAAAAAAAAAATTTAAGGTAAGTTATATTTGAATGCAATTGTATTATACAAATAAAACTTTCCAATCCAATTATCTCAAGTTTGAATCATTTATTCAAAAATTTTAATTTTTCTTCTTATAACTGAAATTATTCTTTAAGATGAAATTTAAGAATTAATTTTCCGGTTTCCTTCAAACCAGTTGGAGATAAATAAATATATGTACATAATATGTCAAATCAATTTAAATCATATATCTATATATATTATAATCCAGTCATATTTTAGAAATTCAAATAAATTAAATCTTTCAAAACAAAGCTGTAGTAAGACTACAGAACGGTCTCTTCACTTCGAAACTCGAAAATGAACGTCGATGATGCTGCAGTCATCACCGAAATTATTTTCCAGTGACAAAGAGAAGAGCACTTAATTTTTAAACTTTAAAATCCTTTAGAGACAAATTTTTATTCAAAAATACTTTAAATAATATATCCTTTTAAAACTTTAAACACAAGGTTTGAAACCATCAGAAATTAAATTCTCAAATTCTTGATTTAAATTCATTTCAGTTTCCAAAATCAATTTATAAACATCTATTTATAAATTCATTTATAGAATCATAAATCAAGTATTATCATTTCAAATTATCAATTTAAATCAATTTATTAAGTTCCATAAATTTACTTATATATCAAAATTTTATTTCATTAACCAAATTTAAAATAATATCGTGTCAGTTTGTTCTGTTAAAGTGTTTTAGAAATCCTATCGATAGCGTTGATCAGACGAATCGATCGGAAATCCAAATCAACATCAACAACTCAAACAATACCATATATAAAACAAAACATAGATTTACAAGTACAATTCAAAATGTTTGGAGATAGTTTAGAAACAAAAGAAAAGATGGTTAAACAGAGTAGAGAGATGGGTAAGCTTAGGTAAATCGCGGACAACCTTAACCGGGTCAACCGTGACTTAAAGAATAAGATCGATGTGGATTTTTCTGGGATAAATCTACGTTCGATCTCAAGAGATAGAGTTTGGAATAATAAAAGATATTAGCATCTAAACCAAGGATAGATAAAATCTCTGGTGAATCGATGCTGACTGTAAAGGATTTTCACCCCTTTACAAGAAAATTAGAATATTGGCGAGATCGCCGATTCACTATAAAGATCATTCGAAGTGGAGTTATGTGATACTCCAAAATCAAAAGAAGATGAATAGTGAGGGACAAGAATGAATTTTGGAACCGCAGGAAACGTTCCAAAATTCAAAGGAAATCGAATCAAAAGGAAGAGATTCAAACTCGAACGAAAGTGATTCTGTAAACAAATTTACCATACATCTAAGTTTTGCCTCAAAGCCAAAGCTCTGATACCAACTGTAACGACCCGATATTTTCAACCATTCGCATCCATTATAAGTGTATAGGTAGACACTCATGCCGGAGTTGAATTGCTCAAAATACCGCGTTGTAATTAAAATTTGGCAAATCTCAGAATATACAGTAAATAAATATAATCACAGATCATAGACACAGAGTAAAATAATGCAGCGGAAGTAAAAGAAATAGTAGTTCATGAAGCTACTATGAAAATATATCAGAGTTACATAAGATACAACATAAGAAATAAAGTACAGCAGAAGTCTCAATACAATAACCAAGTACAGGCTGAATAGAACAACGGAACCGAAGTTGATAGAACAAGACTAGCAAATAATCTCCAGCGATTCAAATCTCCAGAAGGTGGAAATCCAAATCTGTGAATACTCAGGCTGACCCGAGCGTAAAGCAAAACACAAAACACTCGAGTCAGGACAACATATACTTATATAATGTAAACCAACTCAAGTGAATTGTAATAAAGGTACAAGTAACTTAGAAGATGCTTGGGACTGCCCATCCTCTAAGGATCCGTTAAAATATCTACTATGTAGTAATATCTACTATTATAATAATGTCTAATAAGTAAAGTATAATCATATAGAAAATAGCGTTAAGGGGATGGAGAACCTTAACGCGGTCGGATCTTAAAATCATAATTGTAGTAAAGCTCGATATGGTAGGTGACACGGCACAACTAGGCAATGCCAGGGTAGATATACCAATTACGCACACGGTCTGATGGATACGCATAGCAGCCACTACCGTTCCACCTCGAACAACACTCCCAAATCGGAGGATGGCCATCTAATCAATCACAAGTAAGAGTATAATATCGAAGAAATGTGTCCGAGAAGAGGTGCTACCTCACTGGTCCGAGATCGCTCCTGTTTTAGCCACCTTATGCCAACTCACGGGAGTTGGGTCCACGTAACATACCTTAAGAACGTCGCCACCATCCTACTTCATTCTGGAATCTCCACCGCGTACACGGTTGTCAAAGTGGTTTTCGGTATCGACGGAGAGTATGTCCATATCCGATCCCGGTCTCTTTGCCAACCAATCGTTATTATAACCCGTGGTTATAACTTTTAAAAATAGTTTATGTTTCAAATCAAAATACATCCTTTAAACCATTTCAAAATCATATCATTTATTTCAAACTAATACATACTTTCAAACCCAAAACATATCTATTCAAAACCAATTCAAAATATATCATTTCCATTTCAAAACCAATTCAATAATATATCATTTCAATAAAACCCAAATTTCAAAATCACTGAATATTTCCTTTAATTTATTAAACTTGAAATCTTCCTTTAAATTATCATAGCATTTTGGTAATGTAACCTTAAGGAATCATAGCATTTTTGGAATGTAATACTTCCCAATTTAACATTTTATATAATCAAAGTATTTATATACTTACAAATTTTTAACATGGTCATTTTATCATAGCCTTATAGTTAAATAAACTTGTTACTGTAATATCCAATTTAATGCTGAAATTCTTATGTTAAGTTAAGAGTACCTTATTAACTTACATTATCATTACAATAAAGAAACTTTATTATTTTAGTCATTAAAATATGTCATTTACATTAATTAAAACTTACATATTAAATGTACTTTTTAACTTACATTCCTATTACAGTAAAGAGCATTTATCATTTAATCAATATTACACTAATTAAACTTACATTATCGAATGTACATTTTAATTTACGTTTTATTACAAAAGGGTCATTTATTATTTTAAATCAATATTACACAAATTAAGACTTACATGTTTCTTTCATTAATTAAGACTTTACATGTTTCTTTCAGTAGGTAAAACTTTACATATTTCTTTCATTAATTAGAACTTTACACGTTTCTTTCATAAATTAAACTTTACATATTTCTTTCATTAATTAGAACTTTACACGTTTCTTTCACAATAAATTTCTTATAATTAAATCCAATTTTCAACAATTTACTTAATAAGTTTAAGTGTAAAAGTTCCAATTCTTCACATTTCAACAAATAGACTTAACACTTCAAATTTAAATTACCATTTCACAATTTAACAAAATTTCCAATTTTATTTAATTAACTTAAACCTTTAATTAAAACCAAATTTCACATTTCCTAGTCAAGTTATATTTTTAAAAGATCACTTTTAAACATTCATTTATTTAACCACTTAAACTAATAGAAAAATCAATAATACTTAATAATCACTTAAATTCAAATTTAATCAAATTATCATATTTACCATTTCCAAATAAAATTTAATATCCATTTTATTTATATAACTTAAATATCATTTTTAACCAAAATTCCAAATTTCCAACTTAAGTTATATTTCAAAAATCCAGTTAAACCATTCATTAATTACATTTTTAACACATAGAAAAATCATAATTTCTTTAATTCAAAATATTTCAAAATCTGTTTAAATCAAATTTCATAAATTTATATTTTTAAAATACTTAAAAATATTCAAAACACTTTATAAAATAACCACGGGCCTGTATATAATTTTCTAACCTAGGTCAAGTGATACGGATATGTATCATTTCAATCCGCAGTTAAAAAAGAAAAATCCGGGTTCTATCATTTCAAACCCGCAATCCCAAGTTAAAATAATTTAAATAAAAATCATTCAGGCCTATCATTTCAGCCCATAACGATTTTTCCCTATTCTAAAGTCCGTTCGGGTATGTATCATTTCAACCCATAGTGATTCTAATCTACAGGGAACTTGCAATGGTGATAACAGATATAAATAACAGAATAACATTAAATAGTAGTAACATATGATATAATAAGTGTAATAACAGGTGTGAACATCATATGATAATAATATAAACATATATAACATGATGATATACATTACAGATTCAAATGGTGTCGGTTTATCGGTTATATAGGTACATATTGTCTGGTGAGAATAACTCACCTGTTTGTGCTGGAGATATCAAAACCAATGACACAATGGAACAAAAGCACGATGACAAGACTACGGACTTGAGTGGAGAGCAAGATCCAAAGCTACAACTCTTGTATTACAACCCAAAACATACATCAAAACAAACACAATTTCAACGCACTTGAAATGGAATAACTTTTAAACGAAAAGAGATTTGAATGTCAAATCTTTTGCCTTGCTTTCTCTATCCTTTTGCATGGCCTAGGGAATGTTTTGGTTCAGGTTTGGACATGGTTTGGGTCTGGTTTGGACCAAGGGATGCACGGCTACAAGCTAGAGATGATGGGGAAGTTACAACATAGGCATGTTAAGAGTTTTATGCAATATGGTGGAGTTTTGGTTCATCTTTGGCTCGGTCTACAAGGTCCTAGGCTTGGCCATGACTTGCTACAGGTCTGGACAGAGGAGATGGTGATGTGTAGTGGTGGTAGCAAGGTGGTGGTGGCGGGTAGAGGTGGTGTCCAAGGTGGTGGGCGAAGGTATGTTGCAACTAGTGGTGGCTATGCATTGTTTTAAGGGATTTGTGCAAGGTTTTGTGTGGTTTTTAGTCAAAAGGAGTGCATGGCCTGTCATGGTCAGAGGAGGAGGGGGTTTGGTCGTGGATGTTGTGGGGAAGGAAGTGGTGGTGGTCGGTGGAGGAGATGGTGGAGGTGTTAGGCCAAGCAAAGCAAGAGAAACATGGCAAAAATCATTGAAAATGAAGAGAAAAGAAGAAAAAGAAGGAGAGGCCATTACCTATTTTTGGATGAAGCCATGAGAAATGAGGAGCTGATTTGTTTTCACGTGAAAAGATGAGAAACAAAAAGTGTCGGCTACACTAGGGTTTTAGATGGCTAGGGCAAAATTTGAGGAGTTAAAGAAAATGAAGGGTTTGGACAAAAAAGGGCTTAAGTTTCAAAGTGTTTTACAACCTTTCATATTTCTTTTCTTTTTAATCTTTATATAAACAAAAACATTCAGAAAAATAATTTACAAACCGAAATCAATTATAAATATGAGAAAACAAATAATAAATTTTGGAAAAATATAAAAAGAATGAAGAAAATTACTTAAAAATACCAAACAGTGTTCAAAAATTATAAATAAATCACTGTCAGTCTTGAAAAACTATACACTTCATTATAAAAATATTATGAAGTGAAAATTTGAATTAAAATAATTTATTTATCATTTTCAAAATAAAATAGATAATTAAATTGGAGAAAATAGAAAAGGATTAAAGAAAAATGTTTAAAATTTACAAATAGGGCATGGAAATTTGCAAGAAAAATACTACTAACTCTGGAAAAATTCCTACCTTACTTTAAAAATATTTAAAAGCCAAAATATATTTTATATAACATAAATGTACAAATTAGAATAAAATATATCAAATAAAAATGTCATTTATATAATTTTAAAATAAAGAATATTGCTGAATAACCCAATATACACACAATATTGAAAATAGTATAACTTTTGCAATTTAAATCCGTTTGCAACGAAACGAAAAGCAGTATTCAAGTTATTAAATCTATTTTTATAATAAAAGATAAAATTCATAAATTTCAAACTTTTAAATTTTCAAGTTAAAAGTCGAAGTTTGACTATTTGACCAAAATTCACATTTTCTGGAATATTAAATTTAGTCATATTTGGAATTCAAATACACATACAAAATCAAAGTTTTTTATATTTACAATAACAACATTTATTCTTTTCATAAATAAAGCTCTTAAATTTGGAAAAATCAAATTAAAATTAATTGTAAAATACAGGGTTGTTACACTCTCCCCCACTCAAAACTTTTCGTCCCCGAAAAAGAACGAGGTACGGGAAAGCACCTAAAAAGGTAGAATGAATAGAATTAAGACAAGATGATAATAATATTGTAATTACACCTGATAACTATTGTTATAGGCAAGTTTAACAAGTTGGAGGTGATCAAATCAAGAACACAAACACGAAAAAGATCCTCTAGAGTCTGAATCACCCCTTTCACTTGACCGACGGTCTATGAATGGAAAAACAGTGTTCAGATCCAGATGAGTAACAAAGATTTCAAAGATTATAAAAAGATGTCTAAACAGACTGGTATAAGCAATAGCCTTCCAATTCTGTAACAAGATAAGAGAAATAAGGACAACCAAAAGATAGTTTGAAAAAAAAACAAAATAAGATAATAAATGTGAAACAATAATGCTTTGAAATCATAACAAATTAGAGATGTTTATCATTTGGAAATCATACTACTAAAATCATAACACTTTGGAAATGTAATTCTAAAAAAAAACATAATACTTAGAAAATCATAACACCTTTTAAAAAAATCTTTATTTAAACCATTTTAATTCAAGGTCAAATAATATTCATTTTAAAGTTGTAACATTTCTAAGTTCATTCAATTATAAAACTTCCAAAACATTGTATTTTCAAAACAGCAGCACTTATAAAATGCTACAGTAGATATATTAATATTTCAAATCAGTTTTATTCTAGAATATTCATTTGGATATCATTTAACTTATGACTTATTAAAACAAACTTTTATGAATGGAATATCCAAATTAAACTATACTTCGTTTATTAAGTCAAAAGCTCACTATTTTACTTAGCTCTTCATTTAACAAATAACCTAACACTTTATTTAAAATGCCCATTTACCCAATAGATATTCCTTTAATAAGTTACACTTAAAATTCCATTTGAAAACCAAATTCTCAATTATCAAGTTTTAGTGATGTTAAAATACATTTTAACTATTTAAATCATAATTATTCATTTTTCAAGACATATCAATTTCATAAATAAAATATTTATCATAGCAAATATAACAATCAAATTTCTTTACACATTTATTCATTTAGACATCAATTAAACTATGAATTCAAGTTGAATAAACTTTATTACCAAAAGTCCAATTCAAATGTATTTTATTTTATCTATTCAAAGATACATTATTTATTATACAACATATTCATTTCAGGAAATAACCTTTATTAAAATTCCTAGGTTAGACTTAAGGTTCCATATTAAATCAAATTTGATTATTAAGTTATTTAAATAAAATCTCTTTAAATTCCTTTTTCACTATTTACCTCTGTTAATCTTTTATAACTAAAATTTAAGTGTATAAAATTTATCATAACCACTCAAATTTTATTTATAAAATCCTTTCTATATTGTATTGTTATCCAATTACATTGTTAACTTCAAAAAAAAAAATTTAAGATAAGTTATATTTGAATGCAATTGTATTATACAAATAAAACTTTCCAATCCAATTATCTCAAGTTTGAATCATTTATTCAAAAATTTTAATTTTTCTTTTTATAACTGAAATTATTCTTTAAGATGAAATTTAAGAATTAATTTTCCGGTTTCCTTCAAACCAGTTGGAGATGAATAAATATATGTACATAATATGTCAAATCAATTTAAATCATATATCTATATATAATATAATCCAGTCATATTTTAGAAATTCAAATAAATTAAATCTTTCAAAACAAAGCTGTAGTAAGACTACAGAACGGTCTCTTCACTTCGAAACTCGAAAATGAACGTCGATGATGCTGCAGTCATCACCGAAATTATTTTCCAGCGACAAAGAGAAGAGCACTTAATTTTTAAACTTTAAAATCCTTTAGAGACCAATTTTTATTCAAAAATACTTTAAATAATATATCCTTTTAAAACTTTAAACACAAGGTTTGAAACCATCAGAAATTAAATTCTCAAATTCTTGATTTAAATTCATTTCAGTTTCCAAAATCAATTTATAAACATCTATTTATAAATTCATTTATAGAATCATAAATCAAGTATTATCATTTCAAATTATCAATTTAAATCAATTTATTAAGTTCCATAAATTTACTTATATATCAAAATTTTATTTCATTAACCAAATTTAAAATAATATCGTGTCAGTTTGTTCTGTTAAAGTGTTTTAGAAATCCTATCGATAGCGTTGATCAGACGAATCGATCGGAAATCCAAATCAACATCAACAACTCAAACAACACCATATATAAAACAAAACATAGATTTACAAGTACAATTCAAAATGTTTGGAGATAGTTTAGAAACAAAAGACAAGATGGTTAAACAGAGTAGAGAGATGGGTAAGCTTAGGTAAATCGCGGACAACCTTAACCGGGTCAACCGTGACTTAAAGAATAAGATCGATGTGGATTTTTCTGGGATAAATCTACGTTCGATCTCAAGAGATAGAGTTTGGAATAATAAAAGATATTAGCATCTAAACCAAGGATAGATAAAATCTCTGGTGAATCGATGCTGACTGTAAAGGATTTTCACCCCTTTACAAGAAAATTAGAATATTGGCGAGATCGCCAATTCACTATAAAGATCATTCGAAGTGGAGTTATGTGATACTCCAAAATCAAAAGAAGATGAATAGTGAGGGACAAGAATGAATTTTGGAACCGCAGGAAACGTTCCAAAATTCAAAGGAAATCGAATCAAAAGGAAGAGATTCAAACTCGAACGAAAGTGATTCTGTAAATAAATTTACCATACATCTAAGTTTTGCCTCAAAGCCAAAGCTCTGATACCAACTGTAACGACCCGATATTTTCAACCATTCGCATCCATTATAAGTGTATAGGTAGACACTCATGTCGGAGTTGAATTGCTCAAAATACCGTGTTGTAATTAAAATTTGGCAAATCTCAGAATATACAGTAAATAAATATAATCACAGATCACAGACACAGAGTAAAATAATGCAGCGGAAGTAAAAGAAATAGTAGTTCATGAAGCTACTATGAAAATATATCAGAGTTACATAAGATACAACATAAGAAATAAAGTACAGCAGAAGTCTCAATACAATAACCAAGTACAGGCTGAATAGAACAACGGAACCGAAGTTGATAGAACAAGACTAGCAAATAATCTCCAGCGATTCAAATCTCCAGAAGGTGGAAATCCAAATCTGTGAATACTCAGGCTGACCCGAGCGTAAAGCAAAACACAAAACACTCGAGTCAGGACAATATATACTTATATAATGTAAACCAACTCAAGTGAACTGTAATAAAGGTACAAGTAACTTAGAAGATGCTTGGGACCGCCCATCCTCTAAGGATCCGTTAAAATATCTACTATGTAGTAATATTCGCTATTATAATAATGTCTAATAAGTAAAGTATAATCATATAGAAAATAGCGTTAAGGGGATGGAGAACCTTAACGCGGTCGGATCTTAAAATCATAATTGTAGTAAAGCTCGATATGGTAGGTGGCACGGCACAACTAGGCAATGCCAGGGTAGATATACCAATTACGCACACGGACTGATGGATACGCATAGCAGCCATTACCGTTCCACCTCGAACAACACTCCCAAATCGGAGGATGGCCATCTAATCAATCACAAGTAAGAGTATAATATCGAAGAAATGTGTCCGAGAAGAGGTGCTACCTCACTGGTCCGAGATCGCTCCTGTTTTAGCCACCTTATGCCAACTCACGGGAGTTGGGTCCACGTAACATACCTTAAGAACGTCGCCACCATCCTACTTCATTCTGGAATCTCCACCGCGTACACGGTTGTCAAAGTGGTTTTCGGTATCGACAGAGAGTATGTCCATATCCGATCCCGGTCTCTTTGCCAACCAATCGTTATTATAACCCGTGGTTATAACTTTTAAAAATAGTTTATGTTTCAAATCAAAATACATCCTTTAAACCATTTCAAAATCATATCATTTATTTCAAACTAATACATACTTTCAAACCCAAAACATATCTATTCAAAACCAATTCAAAAATATATCATTTCCATTTCAAAACCAATTCAATAATATATCATTTCAATAAAACCCAAATTTCAAAATCACTGAATATTTCCTTTAATTTATTAAACTTGAAATCTTCCTTTAAATTATCATAGCATTTTGGTAATGTAACCTTAAGGAATCATAGCATTTTTGGAATGTAATACTTCCCAATTTAACATTTTATATAATCAAAGTATTATATACTTACAAATTTTTAACATGGTCATTTTATCATAGCCTTATAGTTAAATAAACTTGTTACTGTAATATCCAATTTAATGCTGAAATTCTTATGTTAAGTTAAGAGTACCTTATTAACTTACATTATCATTACAATAAAGAAACTTTATTATTTTAGTCATTAAAATATGTCATTTACATTAATTAAAACTTACATATTAAATGTACTTTTTAACTTACATTCCTATTACAGTAAAGAGCATTTATCATTTAATCAATATTACACTAATTAAACTTACATTATCGAATGTACATTTTAATTTACGTTTTATTACAAAAGGGGCATTTATTATTTTAAATCAATATTACACAAATTAAGACTTACATGTTTCTTTCATTAATTAAGACTTTACATGTTTCTTTCAGTAGGTAAAACTTTACATATTTCTTTCATTAATTAGAACTTTACATGTTTCTTTCATAAATTAAACTTTACATATTTCTTTCATTAATTAGAACTTTACACGTTTCTTTCACAATAAATTTCTTATAATTAAATCCAATTTTCAACAATTTACTTAATAAGTTTAAGTGTAAAAGTTCCAATTCTTCACATTTCAACAAATAGACTTAACACTTCAAATTTAAATTACCATTTCACAATTTAACAAAATTTCCAATTTTATTTAATTAACTTAAACCTTTAATTAAAACCAAATTTCACATTTCCTAGTCAAGTTATATTTTTAAAAGATCACTTTTAAACATTCATTTATTTAACCACTTAAATTCATAGAAAAATCAATAATACTTAATAATCACTTAAATTCAAATTTAATCAAATTATCATATTTACCATTTCCAAATAAAATTTAATATCCATTTTATTTATATAACTTAAACATCATTTTTAACCAAAATTCCAAATTTCCAACTTAAGTTATATTTCAAAAATCCAGTTAAACCATTCATTAATTACATTTTTAACTCATAGAATAATCATAATTTCTTTAATTCAAAATATTTCAAAATCTGTTTAAATCAAATTTCATAAATTTATATTTTTAAAATACTTAAAAATATTCAAAACACTTTATAAAATAACCACAGGCCTGTATATAATTTTCTAACCTAGGTCAAGTGATACGGATATGTATCATTTCAATCCGCAGTTAAAAAAGAAAAATCCAGGTTCTATCATTTCAAACCCGCAATCCCAAGTTAAAATAATTTAAATAAAAATCATTCAGGCCTATCATTTCAGCCCATAACGATTTTTCCCTATTCTAAAGTCTGTTCGGGTATGTATCATTTCAACCCATAGTGATTCTAATCTACAGGGAACTTGCAATGGTGATAACAGATATAAATAACAGAATAACATTAAATAGTAGTAACATATGATATAATAAGTGTAATAACAGGTGTGAACATCATATGATAATAATATAAACATATATAACATGATGATATACATTACAGATTCAAATGGTGTCGGTTTATCGGTTATATAGGTACATATTGTCTGGTGAGAATAACTCACCTGTTTGTGCTGGAGATATCAAAACCAATGACACAATGGAACAAAAGCACGATGACAAGACTACGGACTTGAGTGGAGAGCAAGATCCAAAGCTACAACTCTTGTATTACAACCCAAAACATACATCAAAACAAACACAATTTCAACGCACTTGAAATGGAATAACTTTTAAACGAAAAGAGATTTGAATGTCAAATCTTTTGCCTTGCTTTCTCTATCCTTTTGCATGGCCTAGGGAATGTTTTGGTTCAGGTTTGGACATGGTTTGGGTCTGGTTTGGACCAAGGGATGCACGGCTACAAGCTAGAGATGATGGGGAAGTTACAACATAGGCATGTGAAGAGTTTTATGCAATATGGTGGAGTTTTGGTTCATCTTTGGCTCGGTCTACAAGGTCCTAGGCTTGGCCATGACTTGCTACAGGTCTGGAAAGAGGAGATGGTGATGTGTAGTGGTGGTAGCAAGGTGGTGGTGGCGGGTAGAGGTGGTGTCCAAGGTGGTGGGCGAAGGTATGTTGCAACTAGTGGTGGCTATGCATTGTTTTAAGGGATTTGTGCAAGGTTTTGTGTGGTTTTTAGTCAAAAGGAGTGCATGGCCTGTCATGGTCAGAGGAGGAGGGGGTTTGGTCGTGGATGGTGTGGGGAAGGAAGTGGTGGTGGTCGGTGGAAGAGATGGTGGAGGTGTTAGGCCAAGCAAAGCAAGAGAAACATGGCAAAAATCATTGAAAATGAAGAGAAAAGAAGAAAAAGAAGGAGAGGCCATTACCTATTTTTGGATGAAGCCATGAGAAATGAGGAGCTGATTTGTTTTTACGTGAAAAGATGAGAAACAAAAAGTGGCGGCTACACTAGGGTTTTAGATGGCTAGGGCAAAATTTGAGGAGTTAAAGAAAATGAAGGGTTTGGACAAAAAAGGGCTTAAGTTTCAAAGTGTTTTACAACCTTTCATATTTCTTTTCTTTTAATCTTTATATAAACAAAAACATTCAGAAAAATAATTTACAAACCGAAATCAATTATAAATATGAGAAAACAAATAATAAATTTTGGAAAAATATAAAAAGAATGAAGAAAATTACTTAAAAATACCAAACAGTGTTCAAAAATTATAAATAAATCACTGTCAGTCTTGAAAAACTATACACTTCATTATAAAAATATTATGAAGTGAAAATTTGAATTAAAATAATTTATTTATCATTTTCAAAATAAAATAGATAATTAAATTGGAGAAAATAGAAAAGGATTAAAGAAAAATGTTTAAAATTTACAAACAGGGCATGGAAATTTGCAAGAAAAATACTACTAACTTTGGAAAAATTCCTACCTTACTTTAAAAATATTTAAAAGCCAAAATATATTTTATATAACATAAATGTACAAATTAGAATAAAATATATCAAATAAAAATGTCATTTATATAATTTTAAAATAAAGAATATTGCTGAATAACCCAATATACACACAATATTGAAAATAGTATAACTTTTGCAATTTAAATCCGTTTGCAACGAAACG
Source organism: Allium fistulosum (assembly GCA_030737815.1). Lineage (NCBI taxonomy): Eukaryota > Viridiplantae > Streptophyta > Magnoliopsida > Asparagales > Amaryllidaceae > Allium > Allium fistulosum. The sequence goes on along the minus strand of CM060902.1, from coordinate 496,498,036 downwards.
AAAAGCAGTATTCAAGTTATTAAATCTATTTTTATAATAAAATATAAAATTCATAATTTTCAAACTTTTAAATTTTCAAGTTAAAAGTCGAAGTTTGACTATTTGACCAAAATTCACATTTTCTGGAAATATTAAATTTAGTCATATTTGGAATTCAAATCCACATACAAAATCAAAGTTTTTTATATTTACAATAACAACATTTATTCTTTTCATAAATAAAGCTCTTAAATTTGGAAAAATCAAATTAAAATTAATTGTAAAATACAGGGTTGTTACACTCTCCCCCACTCAAAACTTTTCGTCCCCGAAAAGGAACGAGGTACGGGAAAGCACCTAAAAAGATAGAATGAATAGAATTAAGACAAGATGATAAGAATATTGGAATTACACCTGATAACTATTGTTATAGGCAAGTTTAACAAGTTGGAGGTGATCAAATCAAGAACACAAACACGAAAAAGATCCTCTAGAGTCTGAATCACCCCTTTCACTTGACCGACGGTCTATGAATGGAAAAACAGTGTTCAGATCCAGATGAGTAACAAAGATTTCAAAGATTATAAAAAGATGTCTAAACAGACTGGTATAAGCAATAGCCTTCCAATTCTGTAACAAGATAAGAGAAATAAGGACAACCAAAAGATAGTTTGAAAAAAAAACAAAATAAGATAATAAATGTGAAACAATAACGCTTTGAAATCATAACAAATTAGAGATTTTTATCATTTGGAAATCATACTACTAAAATCATAACACTTTGGAAATGTAATTCTAAAAAAAACATAATACTTAGAAAATCATAACACCTTTTAAAAAAATCTTTATTTAAACCATTTTAATTCAAGGTCAAATAATATTCATTTTAAAGTTGTAACATTTCTAAGTTCATTCAATTATAAAACTTCCAAAACATTGTATTTTCAAAACAGCAGCACTTATAAAATGCTACAGTAGATATATTAATATTTCAAATCAGTTTTATTCTAGAATATTCATTTGGATATCATTTAACTTATGACTTATTAAAACAAACTTTTATGAATGGAATATCCAAATTAAACTATACTTCGTTTATTAAGTCAAAAGCTCACTATTTTACTTAGCTCTTCATTTAACAAATAACCTAACACTTTATTTAAAATGCCCATTTACCCAATAGATATTCCTTTAATAAGTTACACTTAAAATTCCATTTGAAAACCAAATTCTCAATTATCAAGTTTTTGTGATGTTAAAATACATTTTAACTATTTAAATCATAATTATTCATTTTTCAAGACATATCAATTTCATAAATAAAATATTTATCATAGCAAATATAACAATCAAATTTCTTTACACATTTATTCATTTAGACATCAATTAAACTATGAATTCAAGTTGAATAAACTTTATTACCAAAAGTCCAATTCAAATGTATTTTATTTTATCTATTCAAAGATACATTATTTATTATACAACATATTCATTTCAGGAAATAACCTTTATTAAAATTCCTAGGTTAGACTTAAGGTTCCATATTAAATCAAATTTGATTATTAAGTTATTTAAATAAAATCTCTTTAAATTCCTTTTTCACTATTTACCTCTGTTAATCTTTTATAACTAAAATTTAAGTGTATAAAATTTATCATAACCACTCAAATTTTATTTATAAAATCCTTTCTATATTGTATTGTTATCCAATTACATCGTTAACTTCAAAAAAAAAATTTAAGGTAAGTTATATTTGAATGCAATTGTATTATACAAATAAAACTTTCCAATCCAATTATCTCAAGTTTGAATCATTTATTCAAAAATTTTAATTTTTCTTTTTATAACTGAAATTATTCTTTAAGATGAAATTTAAGAATTAATTTTCCGGTTTCCTTCAAACCAGTTGGAGATAAATAAATATATGTACATAATATGTCAAATCAATTTAAATCATATATCTATATATATTATAATCCAGTCATATTTTAGAAATTCAAATAAATTAAATCTTTCAAAACAAAGCTGTAGTAAGACTACAGAACGGTCTCTTCACTTCGAAACTCGAAAATGAATGTCGATGATGCTGCAGTCATCACCGAAATTATTTTCCAGCGACAAAGAGAAGAGCACTTAATTTTTAAACTTTAAAATCCTTTAGAGACAAATTTTTATTCAAAAATACTTTAAATAATATATCCTTTTAAAACTTTAAACACAAGGTTTGAAACCATCAGAAATTAAATTCTCAAATTCTTGATTTGAATTCATTTCAGTTTCCAAAATCAATTTATAAACATCTATTTATAAATTCATTTATAGAATCATAAATCAAGTATTATCATTTAAAATTATCAATTTAAATCAATTTATTAAGTTCCATAAATTTACTTATATATCAAAATTTTATTTCATTAACCAAATTTAAAATAATATCGTGTCAGTTTGTTCTGTTAAAGTGTTTTAGAAATCCTATCGATAGCGTTGATCAGACGAATCGATCGGAAATCCAAATCAACATCAACAACTCAAACAACACCATATATAAAACAAAACATAGATTTACAAGTACAATTCAAAATGTTTGGAGATAGTTTAGAAACAAAAGACAAGATGGTTAAACAGAGTAGAGAGATGGGTAAGCTTAGGTAAATCGCGGACAACCTTAACCGGGTCAACCGTGACTTAAAGAATAAGATCGATGTGGATTTTTCTGGGATAAATCTACGTTCGATCTCAAGAGATAGAGTTTGGAATAATAAAAGATATTAGCATCTAAACCAAGGATAGATAAAATCTCTGGTGAATCGATGCTGACTGTAAAGGATTTTCACCCCTTTACAAGAAAATTAGAATATTGGCGAGATCGCCAATTCACTATAAAGATCATTCGAAGTGGAGTTATGTGATACTCCAAAATCAAAAGAAGATGAATAGTGAGGGACAAGAATGAATTTTGAAACCGCAGGAAACGTTCCAAAATTCAAAGGAAATCGAATCAAAAGGAAGAGATTCAAACTCGAACGAAAGTGATTCTGTAAATAAATTTACCATACATCTAAGTTTTGCCTCAAAGCCAAAGCTCTGATACCAACTGTAACGACCCGATATTTTCAACCATTCGCATCCATTATAAGTGTATAGGTAGACACTCATGCCGGAGTTGAATTGCTCAAAATACCGCGTTGTAATTAAAATTTGGCAAATCTCAGAATATACAGTAAATAAATATAATCACAGATCACAGACACATAGTAAAATAATGCAGCGGAAGTAAAAGAAATAGTAGTTCATGAAGCTACTATGAAAATATATCAGAGTTACATAAGATACAACATAAGAAATAAAGTACAGCAGAAGTCTCAATACAATAACCAAGTACAGGCTGAATAGAACAACGGAACCGAAGTTGATAGAACAAGACTAGCAAATAATCTCCAGCGATTCAAATCTCCAGAAGGTGGAAATCCAAATCTGTGAATACTCAGGCTGACCCGAGCGTAAAGCAAAACACAAAACACTCGAGTCAGGACAATATATACTTATATAATGTAAACCAACTCAAGTGAACTGTAATAAAGGTACAAGTAACTTAGAAGATGCTTGGGACCGCCCATCCTCTAAGGATCCGTTAAAATATCTACTATGTAGTAATATTCGCTATTATAATAATGTCTAATAAGTAAAGTATAATCATATAGAAAATAGCGTTAAGGGGATGGAGAACCTTAACGCGGTCGGATCTTAAAATCATAATTGTAGTAAAGCTCGATATGGTAGATGACATGGCACAACTAGGCAATGCCAGGGTAGATATACCAATTACGCACACGGACTGATGGATACGCATAGCAGCCACTACCGTTCCACCTCGAACAACACTCCCAAATCGGAGGATGGCCATCTAATCAATCACAAGTAAGAGTATAATATCGAAGAAATGTGTCCGAGAAGAGGTGCTACCTCACTGGTCCGAGATCGCTACTGTTTTAGCCACCTTAAGCCAACTCACGGGAGTTGGGTCCACGTAACATATCTTAAGAACGTCGCCACCATCCTACTTCATTCTGGAATCTCCACCGCGTACACGGTTGTCAAAGTGGTTTTCGGTATCGACGGAGAGTATGTCCATATCCGATCCCGGTCTCTTTGCCAACCAATCGTTATTATAACCCGTGGTTATAACTTTTAAAAATAGTTTATGTTTCAAATCAAAATACATCCTTTAAACCATTTCAAAATCATATCATTTATTTCAAACTAATACATACTTTCAAACCCAAAACATATCTATTCAAAACCAATTCAAAAATATATCATTTCCATTTCAAAACCAATTCAATAATATATCATTTCAATAAAACCCAAATTTCAAAATCACTGAATATTTCCTTTAATTTATTAAACTTGAAATCTTCCTTTAAATTATCATAGCATTTTGGTAATGTAACCTTAAGGAATCATAGCATTTTTGGAATGTAATACTTCCCAATTTAACATTTTATATAATCAAAGTATTTATATACTTACAAATTTTTAACATGGTCATTTTATCATAGCCTTATAGTTAAATAAACTTGTTACTGTAATATCCAATTTAATGCTGAAATTCTTATGTTAAGTTAAGAGTACCTTATTAACTTACATTATCATTACAATAAAGAAACTTTATTATTTTAGTCATTAAAATATGTCATTTACATTAATTAAAACTTACATATTAAATGTACTTTTTAACTTACATTCCTATTACAGTAAAGAGCATTTATCATTTAATCAATATTACACTAATTAAACTTACATTATCGAATGTACATTTTAATTTACGTTTTATTACAAAAGGGGCATTTATTATTTTAAATCAATATTACACAAATTAAGACTTACATGTTTCTTTCATTAATTAAGACTTTACATGTTTCTTTCAGTAGGTAAAACTTTACATATTTCTTTCATTAATTAGAACTTTACACGTTTCTTTCATAAATTAAACTTTACATATTTCTTTCATTAATTAGAACTTTACACGTTTCTTTCACAATAAATTTCTTATAATTAAATCCAATTTTCAACAATTTACTTAATAAGTTTAAGTGTAAAAGTTCTAATTCTTCACATTTCAACAAATAGACTTAACACTTCAAATTTAAATTACCATTTCACAATTTAACAAAATTTCCAATTTTATTTAATTAACTTAAACCTTTAATTAAAACCAAATTTCACATTTCCTAGTCAAGTTATATTTTTAAAAGATCACTTTTAAACATTCATTTATTTAACCACTTAAATTCATAGAAAAATCAATAATACTTAATAATCACTTAAATTCAAATTTAATTAAATTATCATATTTACCATTTCCAAATAAAATTTAATATCCATTTTATTTATATAACTTAAATATCATTTTTAACCAAAATTCCAAATTTCCAACTTAAGTTATATTTCAAAAATCCAGTTAAACCATTCATTAATTACATTTTTAACACATAGAAAAATCATAATTTCTTTAATTCAAAATATTTCAAAATCTTTTTAAATCAAATTTCATAAATTTATATTTTTAAAAGACTTAAAAATATTCAAAACACTTTATAAAATAACCACGGGCCTGTATATAATTTTCTAACCTAGGTCAAGTGATACGGATATGTATCATTTCAATCCGCAGTTAAAAAAGAAAAATCCGGGTTCTATCATTTCAAACCCGCAATCCCAAGTTAAAATAATTTAAATAAAAATCATTCAGGCCTATCATTTCAGCCCATAACGATTTTTCCCTATTCTAAAGTCCGTTCGCGTATGTATCATTTCAACCCATAGTGATTCTAATCTACAGGGAACTTGCAATGGTGATAACAGATATAAATAACAGAATAACATTAAATAGTAGTAACATATGATATAATAAGTGTAATAACAGGTGTGAACATCATATGATAATAATATAAACATATATAACATGATGATATACATTACAGATTCAAATGGTGTCGGTTTATCGGTTATATAGGTACATATTGTCTGGTGAGAATAACTCACCTGTTTGTGCTGGAGATATCAAAACCAATGACACAATGGAACAAAAGCACGATGACAAGACTACGGACTTGAGTGGAGAGCAAGATCCAAAGCTACAACTCTTGTATTACAACCCAAAACATACATCAAAACAAACACAATTTCAACGCACTTGAAATGGAATAACTTTTAAACGAAAAGAGATTTGAATGTCAAATCTTTTGCCTTGCTTTCTCTATCCTTTTGCATGGCCTATGGAATGTTTTGGTTCAGGTTTGGACATGGTTTGGGTCTGGTTTGGACCAAGGGATGCACGGCTACAAGCTAGAGATGATGGGGAAGTTACAACATAGGCATGTGAAGAGTTTTATGCAATATGGTGGAGTTTTGGTTCATCTTTGGCTCGGTCTACAAGGTCCTAGGCTTGGCCATGACTTGCTACAGGTCTGGACAGAGGAGATGGTGATGTGTAGTGGTGGTAGCAAGGTGGTGGTGGCGGGTAGAGGTGGTGTCCAAGGTGGTGGGCGAAGGTATGTTGCAACTAGTGGTGGCTATGCATTGTTTTAAGGGATTTGTGCAAGGTTTTGTGTGGTTTTTAGTCAAAAGGAGTGCATGGCCTGTCATGGTCAGAGGAGGAGGGGGTTTGGTCGTGGATGGTGTGGGGAAGGAAGTGGTGGTGGTCGGTGGAGGAGATGGTGGAGGTGTTAGGCCAAGCAAAGCAAGAGAAACATGGCAAAAATCATTGAAAATGAAGAGAAAAGAAGAAAAAGAAGGAGAGACCATTACCTATTTTTGGATGAAGCCATGAGAAATGAGGAGCTGATTTGTTTTCACGTGAAAAGATGAGAAACAAAAAGTGGCGGCTACACTAGGGTTTTAGATGGCTAGGGAAAAATTTGAGGAGTTAAAGAAAATGAAGGGTTTGGACAAAAAAGGGCTTAAGTTTCAAAGTGTTTTACAACCTTTCATATTTCTTTTCTTTTTAATCTTTATATAAACAAAAACATTCAGAATAATAATTTACAAACCGAAATCAATTATAAATATGAGAAAACAAATAATAAATTTTGGAAAAATATAAAAAGAATGAAGAAAATTACTTAAAAATACCAAACAGTGTTCAAAAATTATAAATAAATCACTGTCAGTCTTGAAAAACTATACACTTCATTATAAAAATATTATGAAGTGAAAATTTGAATTAAAATAATTTATTTATCATTTTCAAAATAAAATAGATAATTAAATTGGAGAAAATAGAAAAGGATTAAAGAAAAATGTTTAAAATTTACAAACAGGGCATGGAAATTTGCAAGAAAAATACTACTAACTCTGGAAAAATTCCTACCTTACTTTAAAAAATATTTAAAAGCCAAAATATATTTTATATAACATAAATGTACAAATTAGAATAAAATATATCAAATAAAAATGTCATTTATATAATTTTAAAATAAAGAATATTGCTGAATAACCCAATATACACACAATATTGAAAATAGTATAACTTTTGCAATTTAAATCCGTTTGCAACGAAACGAAAAGCAGTATTCAAGTTATTAAATCTATTTTTATAATAAAAGATAAAATTCATAAATTTCAAACTTTTAAATTTTCAAGTTAAAAGTCGAAGTTTGACTATTTGACCAAAATTCACATTTTCTGGAAATATTAAATTTAGTCATATTTGGAATTCAAATCCACATACAAAATCAAAGTTTTTTATATTTACAATAACAACATTTATTCTTTTCATAAATAAAGCTCTTAAATTTGGAAAAATCAAATTAAAATTAATTGTAAAATACAGGGTTGTTACACATAGGGATGGATCGATACCGATCCATCAGATAGTAGAATAAGGCTTTGGAACTTTTGTGTTGGCTTTACCTTTGTCTTGAGATCTTAGTGGTACTCTATTTTCTAGATTTTACGGTTGTCTCTCTGCCTTCTACCTCGATAGCTTTCAAATTTTATCTGTCAAACCATTCTAGATATTTCATGGTCAAAAGGCTAGTTACAATATATATATATATATATATATATATATATATATATTCATTTATGTATAAATATAAATATTTTTAAAACACATAAAAATGCACAAAAATTATGCTCGATTGGTCGCAACCAATGGTCGACCCCTGGCGGTCGACGGATTAAACTAGGCGGTCAATTAATCATTGCGTATCGATGCTTGAGTTCCACCGATTCAGGGGATCTTCTCCTCCTTCCTCTACTTTTTCTCATCCAACTCGATGTACACACAACATATTGAATCAAACCATAATCCAAACACATCATATACAAGAAATAGATTATTTTGATAGACATTTGTTAGTGCGTTGCTCACTTAAAGCCTGCGACTTCATCTTCTCCCTACTTTACCATGCAGCACTCCAATTGCTAATCAAACCTTTCATTGCTTTATTTCCATAGGTACAGGATGGCGTTGAGAAACGTATATTTAAATTTAAGAATTTATGGTAATTTATTAAATTTGTTTTGAAATTTAGAAGGGGAGGGATAAAGGAGTTGCAGCATCAGGGATGCTCTAGATTTAAACATAAGATATATTTATAAAGAAGAGAGAGATATCAAACTCACGATAGAGGAAGTTGGGCTTGGGATTCTTTTGCTTGGATTACATGGGTTTGGGCTTAGGTTAAGAAAATGTGTATATATTTATTTATTTTTATTATTCCATTTCTATTATAAACTGTTTTCTATTTAAAAAATTACAATAAAATTTCAAATAAAATTATATTCAACACCTGAATATTTGCTCAACTTCTGAAAATTTTATAGAATTTATTTTCCATATTTAGCTCATTTATATTTAAATACTTGATATTCACCTTTTAAACTCATTTATTAAATAATTCAAAATTAATTTACTTCACAATCTTTTAAAACAAATAATTATTGTTAAAACCATATACTTTCATTACTAATTACTTCATTATAAAATTCCACTATTCTAAAATAGATTCAAATTGTTCATTTTTAATTCCTAAAATTCATTTTAATTAATTAAACTGCTATTATTAACTTTAATCAATTATTACTTTCAATCACATTGTTACAGACTTTCCCCTTTAAGAAAATTGCATCCTTACAATTTCCTTTAGGAATCTATAACTAAGCTAATAAATCCTATTTGATATGATTAACTATACTATTTGTATTGTATATTTATTTAAATACAAAACAACCCATCATACATACAAATCCACAATATTCTAGCTTTGCTATCACGAGTTTGCACTGATAAAGATCTGCATCGATTGGCCAAGTTGTGTAAGACAAAATCAATGATTAGACCCTTTTATCGGTGGCTAATAAAGAATTAACTTTATCTTCAAAATATTAAAATACTTAATTTAAGAATCACTCTTCATAGAATGACGATTTACAATAGTTTAGGAATTTCTTTTAATTAAAATATACACATTCATCAAAATTGAAAGTTATTTAAATTTTCATAACATAATGCATAATATTCTGCATAACTTCATTTTCAAACAATTTTAATAATATTTTCACAAATCATTTATTTCAACACAACTACTATTAAAATCTCAAAATTTCTTACATATTTCAATATTATATATATTAAAGCATCATTCCATAGTAGTATTTTCCTTAACCAAAATATTTTATATCCTTTCTTAACCATAATATTACTTCAGAATGTTACGTATTTCTAAAAATTCTAATATGAACATAAATAAAAATACTTAAACTAAATAAAATATCTCGTATTCATATAAATTGAAGCATTTAAAACTCTACGATTTTGATCCAAACATAAAAGAAATTATTTCAATCAATATATGTAAATGCACCCAATGTAGCTTTAAACATGTTTGTAATACTTGATACTTCAAAAGTAACCACTATACTTCTAACTAAAATATATCATCTAATAAATACATCTATTTTTAAAACTTCAAAATTTTTGAAGTAATTTATCATGAAATTTATTTCATAAAAATCGTTCCATAATTATTCTAAACATTTAATCCTTCGAAATTTTAAGTTTTTCCGCATCACAAAAGTCTTAAACTTTTCAAACCATCCAAATCTTTTCAAAATATTATAATCCATGCATATCCTGTTAAATCTTCCAAATATTAAAATTTTGGCAAAATATTTAAACTTTCCAAAACAATGTGCTCAAATGCCTCGTTTTAATGTTTAGGAACTTCTATCGATAACATTGGCCAGACGCGTCAATCGGAATTCTTAAATCACTCAACGAACAAATGAACACAAATTTTTTCCTAAATTTTTGTAAATATTAGATTTACAAATCCTTTAATATGCTTACATTTATAAAATAATTATTAATTTATATTAAAACATAATCAAATACCATATTTAGAACATATTCTATATCGAGAGATCTTTAATTAGAACATTCATTTATTCTTACATTTACATTTTCTAATAAACAAAATATATTAATAAACCAAGCATCTATATTTATAACAAATACTTACCAATATCAAATCATTTTCAAACACTTTTAAATATCCATTAAAACAATAAACCATTTCAATAAAAATTATATAATATCAAACAAAGACCATACACATTTATTCATAACAAGTAAAGATTAAAGTTTGAATCATTCCACAATTTCAATAAATACAAACAAATATTCAACAAAATAATAATCAAAATTAAATACAAACAATTATTAATAACCAATCAAACATAAGAAACAATTATCAATGCACTCAATGAGAATTTTATTTATCAATCTCCGCTGCACACTCGGATCAAAATCAAATCATACCACAACAATGCAATATTAAGTCACCCAATGTCTAATATTCAATACAAACACCGACAATACTGATCGGCCTACTCTACAAAAGTTCTGGTTATTTCAAAAAAACTAAAACTAAAAATATTATATATAGAAAATAACAAATACGTCCCTAGATGATTACAGTAGTAATCATCATATATATATGCTATACCTTATTACAAGGAACTACCCAACATACCCAAGAAGATAGAGATTATAAGTCTCATCTAAGGTCAAGACACACTACACCAAAATAGGGTATTTGTAACAAAAATAGTCGTTACAAAAATATTTTGTAACGGATATAGTCGTGAGCGCTTTTGGTGTGGGGAATGTCGTTGCAAAATTTATAACAGAAATTACCCGTTGCTAACTTTCTCCTCTACCAATGCTAAAGTCATCATTTCGCAACAGATATTTTCCGTTACCAAGCTTCCCCTTTCCTAATGTAAACGGGCGTTGCCACTACCATGCTTTATCACGACCACTTCCGTTACATTTTTCATCTTTACTAACGAATATATTCGTTGCAATTTTCACCTTTACCAACAAATATATTCGTTGCAAATTACTAGTCCATGGCATTCTTGCTATAGAATCATCTACTATACCAAATACAGCAGATATATACACATCAAAAATTACAAAATTACAGCAACAATAAACATGCACATCCAACCATACGACTTAACTCGCACAAATGTTTGACAGTAAATTAAAAAAATATTCGAAATTTCGTATGTTCATCATACATGACAAAAGAGTGTTAGATCGAAATACTACAACTTCAACATGATTTAAGATATAAATTCTAAACAGTACAAATAGCGAACACGATACTCTAGCCAAATTACAAAGCATCCATCAATTATATCAAATAGTTTGTAATTACCATTTTGTGGTGCTTCGTAAATAGGTGCTTATCAAACACTTTCTCCACCCATACAACTCTTTCTCCATGCACGACCTCTCTATGGTGGCATGTTTTCTGTATCCCAAGATTGCCCTTAACAATCTCTTTCAACTCTTGTGACAGTAAGATTACATATTGTCTCTCTTTTGTGGAAGATCCAATAGCACCATTAGACTGAACACCCAAGCTAGCTCCATGACTGTCATGGGGGAGCTCCTTATTGGAAACAGCTTCATTTCTTGGTGCCACATTCCCTCCATATTGATTCATAAATTGCAACAAACTTTGTTGCATACTCATCATAGTCAAATGCATTGATCTAAATTCTTCAATTAGTCTATCTTGTGTGTTTTCCCATCTTCATTTTCCATTTTCTATTTTCGTCCTCCTTGAAAGTGGCTATTGCTTTTGATGCTTGTGTAAGCTTCACTTGCTTCATAGTCGATGTAGAGCTAATTGCACGACAATAGCCTTTTCTTTTCTCATCTCCAAAAACTTCAACAACGGGATCGTTCTCAAAATCTTCTAAATTTCTACTTCCATCGCTGGCATTGAGACTAGCCTTTGCCTTTGCCTTTTGTCTTTCCTCCACCGCTTCAATTAATGCATGCATAATACCCAAAATTTTCAGTTGCCGGTAAAGGTGATGGCATAGCTTGATATAAGTATTGCAGTGACATAGAAACCCACTGTTAGTGATAAGATGGAAGCGTAGATAAATCTAAGTGCATAATAAGTGCAAAAAAGGCATTCCACATTTACATGAACTGAAGTTGTACTGGAAAGACAACAAACTTGAATACGTATCATCCGAGGAACTGCTGTTCTTGTACTGGAAGGACGAGTAAAATTTATCAAGAGCTTAGAGCCTTTAGAGGCAGAATATCTGCCTCTAAAGTGTGATCTTTTCTGTGACTTTTTTTAGTGTACACGGGCATATATGCATATTAATATGCAGGACAATAGCATACAAAAGTTCATCAAATGCGTTCTGTTTATTTTGGGCTAGAAAAACAATTTTTTCTTCCTGAAATAACAGTGATCTGCTCTTTTAAAGAAGTCTTTAATATTTACATTTGACACTTATTTCTATTTTTTTCCATTTGATAGATTTTGCTTGTGTCTCAAGTATAGTTATGATTTTACTGTGTGTCAATTTAACTTAAGAACCGAAGAGAACTAGCAGCATGCCCCATCGTTCCCTCTTACAGTAAATTTCATTTGGCTTTGTATATATGCATGCCCATTGCAGCCTTTTTCATAATATTACAACTTCATGAAAATAAAGACTGGACTCTGGCCTTCTAAGCCTAAATTAGTACTTGAATACACGTCTTATTGACCACCATAGTTGACTATTACAGTGTGATCTTTTCTGTGACTTTTTTTAGTCACGAGTTTGCTCATTTTTTGTTCCCCACTGCATGCTTATCATTTCTTTATTACAGTTCTCTTTCTTTTTATTAATTCAACTGCCTCTTAATTCATTTTAATCTTTCTAATCTTCAAATAAACGCTCACATTTTGAATTTCTTTTCTTTTCTTTATCAATATTGTTTGCCTAAATGAGTTGCGATTTTCTTGATTAGTCTAGAATTTTGCTTGCTTGAAATTTTCAGTAAATAAATTCCACACCCTCGTTTGTTTCTTTTGTTTGATTAAAAATGAGGTAATTTGATGAAAAATGGTACTAAAAGTTTTTTTTTTTTCCATAACCTTTCTTAGAACCTATCTTAAAATTATAACCATTATAGTTCAACTTAAATCACTCGTATGTTCAGACTTTATGACGTTTCATTTATTGAAAGTTTACATCAAAAAAGCTAGTAACTTGTGACAAGTGAATCCTAAAGACCACAAAATGATTGGTTGTACAAACTACAACACCTGAAAGTAAACAAACAAAACGCACACTAAATCAGTTAGAAAATGAATATATGTTGTAATTCTACAGTTATATATTTTGCATGTTCTGGAAAATTTATATTTTTATATACCAATACCGGTGCTTCTAGTTTCTATTCTGAAAGATTGAAACAGAACATATAACATGTAAAGGATTTAGAGATTACTAATATCTATATCAACTTACAAATTTTTCAGCTGCACATGAAATCACCTTCCCCGTTTTTCTACTTGTATGCGCCACTTTCCAAGCCATTGCGCGTTTAATCTTCTGTCCTGGATTCTCCACTGCCTGCATGTGAATAATTTCATAAATATATTTGTATTACTAAAATATTAACCTAAAAAACTTTTTTACATACAATTCTTCATATAGTCTAAGATAAGGTTTTCTTCCCAACATATGAGTCAGAGAACTTTTGGCTTTATTTTCAGCATTTGTCTTGCATTGTTTCTTTATCTCGTCACTATATTCGATGTCAACAAACCTCTGCCACCATACTTTATCAACATAGTCAGGACGACTATTAATTGCAACATGTTTGGGTTTGAGTTATCCATCTTTTTTGAGGAATCTCTTACGCACCGTTGATTTTACTGTCCTATAATATCGTGAAAACTTCTTCTCCAATATTGGTCTAGCTGTAAAAAAGAAAAAATATGGTGGACTAACTGATCTTTATATCAATCAGTTGATGAAAGAGTCCAATGCAAGAAAATGCATGTTGGGTCTTTGAAACAGTTCGCATCATTTCAATAATAATTAGTTTGATCTGTTTTACCGAGAAGGTATCTTCAATATGAAAGTTCCGCTTTGATTATAGTCAAATCATGGCATGGCGTTCCATCGAGCGACTATAGTTGGGTCGAGTGGAAGTATTAGAAGTGAAGCACTATTCAAGAGAGGATTCATTTCCTCAATTATATGGGGTTAGTATCATAGTCAACTCAAAATCAAAGTCTCTAGTCAAAGCATTTTGGTTAATAATAATTGTTGTTACTGAACCGAATATGAAACAAATATAATAACTGTTAATAAGTCGTTTTCATTGAAGGCACCATAGTTACCATTAAACACACATATATGGTTCTTGGTATGAACTATGATATATTGACTGGTACATTGACATGGTTGCATAAATGAAAAATAATCCATTAAAGAAGAGATGATATCTACAAAATCTGTATCCATCCATGGAGCGTTTCAAGTGCTGAGTGGTGATACTGAAATTGAACCATTATAGGTATTACACTTGCAATAAATTTAGCTATAATACCTTGTGCAATATAAGGTAAAATATTTTCTGTTGTACATGATACCTATGTAGTATTTGGTTGTGCAGTATGCGTAACTTTCTACAAAAATAAAAATACAAAAAAAGAAAAAGAAAAAGGATTAATCATAAAGCAATTAATCGGTTGTGCAATAATGTAACTTTCTCCAATTTGTTGATTAGTTAAGTAAATATGACATCAGTTAGCATTATATATTAATCTTCAAAATTGGGGATTTTAATACGATTGGCAATAACTTAGTAGACCAAGTTAGTATCATAAAAATAATTCAGTTTCTAACCATAAATAATATCGACAATAAATAAGCAAATTAATAGGTGGATAATAATTGTCGAATTGAAATTAATAAGAATTACGTATCACATGAATTAGGAAACATATCTTAGCTGATTTAATATAGCAATATCAAATGTGTATCTTTAGTACAAGCATTTTCAGAAAATCAAATCATTTAGAATGGATCTGAACAGGAAGAAATAATATTAAAATTGAAAAATGGGAAGCCGTACCTAAAATCAAGTGTTCAAGATTTTTACCTGCAACAAAGAGGGAAAAATTACTAAGTGCAAGTAAATATTGAAAAAAAGTACAGTAGGTGCTACAACAATATAAGAATTTTTTTTTTAATAATACGTTTATCAAAGAAACAACACAAAGAAGTACATTGTGTTTACTACTCATAATTCAAACATTAATTTATGATTTTACTTGTCTTTTCTGCAAGCTCACTATAGCTTTTTCCAATTTAGAGAGGGAAGAGTTGAATATAACCATTTAAAGAAGAAAATCTTCAAGCTAAGTACCAGATTTATGAGTAATATAGCCACAATATTAAATGACAAATGTAACGTACTTGTATGGAATGTATGCTTTCATATCTATTATAAAATGAATAAATAAATAAAAGTCAAATACTTACTGATGTATACTGCTATGGATCTTGGCTAAGTATGCTTCAGTAGCTTCAGAACAGAAAAGGAAACATCCAAAATGAGAAATGCTAACCTGGTAATTGACAAAAATGAGTAAGAACTTAATACTCATATAACTATATAAGTTTGTGACAGTATAAGAAATTAATTAATATGATAGTATTAATGATATTGTAATGCATGAGTCATAGTTTCCCATGCGTATATTCATAATTAATTAACTTTTATGGTGATGACGAAAAAACTACTAGCCTTTATAGCAAAGCTAATATGGCAAATAAATTAACTAATGGCTACAAAAATGACTGAGCTAAAGATAATGTTTTTAATATTAACATGAATCTTATTATCTGACAGTAAAAGCATATAACATCTGGCTGTAATGGAATCATTTGAATTTTTACCCACTAATATAATGTTGCTAATTGTATAAAACTGAAATAACAGTAATTTCTTACAGTAGAACTTTTCTTAAAATTTCATCAATTAATGTCTATGGTATTAAATAGCGCTGTAACGGTCCAAAAATTAATTTTCTGTTTTGTTCCTTTCTAGAGTTTGGAATTGGAATACTAAGGAAGGAAACACAACATCTAGCTGTAATGGAAGCATTTGACTTTTTATCCACTAATATAATGTTACTAATTGTATAAAACTGTTTTTGACAGAAGTTTCAACCTGAAATAACAGTAACGATAAATGAAAATGAATTTATACCAAAAGAAAATGATAACAACAATTTATTTGTATTTATTCATTTCAGGACACTGATAACAACAATTACAGCATCTTTCTACAAAATGCAGAGATGGTTGGTTTAATTTGCTGTATTGAAGGTTCCACTCTATCCAGGACTACACATTTTTCTCTTGAAAAGTTTTCTTTATTTTCATTTTATTTTATTTATAACAGGTGAAAAAGTGGTAGGTCTCCGGTTCGAGCAACTCATTTGAATCAGGTGCGGCAGGAAGATGAGGATAATTCAACAAACTGTTTGGAAGTGGAAGAACAACAAAGCAATTCATCGAACACCTTGATGTAGATTGTTCCCACTATCATCAGCGACGAACCAGGGGAGGTGCAGGTTGACTCAAATCACCATAGAAGTATGCTTGACTCCACGAAGACGGGAAGCCTCACAGTTGGGTCTAGGAACTGTTAGTGAGTGTGTGCACGTGCACATGTGCACAGCTATGCACTGTGACTAAGTCAGTTTATTGAGTTTGAATCAGTTGTTTGATCATCAAAGTATGAATAAGTCATGTATTAAGTTGTGAATGAGGTTATGGATGTATATAAATAGCAAGAGTGAATCAATTGTAAAAAAACAAGTTGATATGTTTTATCATTCAGTTGATACGTTCTGTCGTATACATTTATCTCACAAGCATTCATATTACTCTTCCATTCTTCCTTTCTCAAATATTACATACTACTGTCACTACATAAAACAACTGCAAACTTTTTTTTTTTTGAAAACCCAGGAGAACCCGGCGGGCCGGTAAACTCCCGAGGAGAGTATAGTAAAGCCGTCCGCTGATCCAAGTCCCCATACCCCCGGGTAAATTTATATAGGATAGGGAAGCGCATGGTAGGAATCGAACCTGGGTCTTTTTACCAGAACTCATGCCTCCTTTCCACTGCGCCGCACCCGCGGACAAAACAACTGCAGACTTCATTCTCCAAGTGTTCAATTCCTACAACTCCATTTGAAACTGTGTTCAATTCCTACAACTCCATTTGAAACTTCACCTACTGCAAAAATGGTCAGAACCCGGCCAAGAAAAGATGGCTATAACACATTGGTATCAGAGCCGGCAAGGCCTGGAGACCAACCAGAGCTTACTGATGATGAAAATCAAACTGACCAAGACAATGGAACCATTGAGGGTAACAGACAAGAGTAGATTAGTCTAAAAAATTCCCTAGCCATCAGAGAATTGCAAGAAACATCCTTAAATCTTCAAGAAACCACCCAACATATGAATACAAGATTGATAGCATTAGCGAGGCACTTACTGCAATTACCAGATAATTGAGCGAACTCAAAAACCAAAGAGAAACTGCAAACAAGAAAGGAGAAGCTAGCAAACAATCTCAATCACGAATGCAACCCACAACCGTACCTCCATATGTCCCACCACCCCAAAGGCATTACCAGAGACCATATCAAGAGCCTACAGTACAGGATATATCCCACCCAGATTTCAATTCTCCGACAAGAAATGGTCATAGTTCCCACAGTGAGTCAACAACAAGAAACCCCACTCCAAGGCTTTTACAAAACACGGTTATTAAATTAGACTTCCACGCCTATGATGGAGATAGTGGAGTGATAGAATGGCTCAGCCAAGTGAAGCAACTCTTTACTTATCATAATACACCTGAAAATGAATGGGTATCCACGTGTTCATTTCATCTGAAAAGAGAAGCACATCCTTGGTATGGGTGGCTAATCAAGAAGGTCAAGAATTATGATCAATGGATGATTTTTAAAAAAGAATTGTTGTTAAGATTTGCACCAGAAGAATTACAGCGACCCTATGAGGCTATCTCTAACCTCAAACATACTACAACTGTCAGGCAATACCTCAAAAAATTTGATTAGCTACAAGGTTTATGTGAAGCACTTCCAGATCAATTTCTGTTGGAAAAATTCATTGATGGGTTAAAAGAAGAAATCAGGTATGATGTTCTATCACTTAACCCTATTAATTTTAAAGAGGCGGTTAGTTTAGCAAAGGTGTTCGGATGCAAAAGAAATTGCAAGAAAAAGAGTAAGATCAACAAACAACCCAGAAACTTCACACAGAGCAATTATAATAAAACAACAGCAGTGGCAAAGTCAAATATGGAATACACTGCTAAAAATAAAGGCCTCACATCTCAAGAAATCCTTAAAAGGAGAAGGAAGAACTTGTGTTTTGGATGTAATGAGAAATGGCATCAAGGACACATGCAAAAATAAACAAGTATATATTTTGGAGGGAATTATGTCACTGCAAGATTCGGATATGGATCAAGAATTAGATGATAATAACAGACCACATGAGGAACCCGATAGACCAGAGGAAACATGTCCAGAAAGTGAACAACGGGAAGAAGCTTTTGCCATCACAATCAATGCAATGTATAGCATACCAACCTTGTATACTATTAGGGTGCAAGGTTATCTCAATGGGCATCCTATCCAAATTCTTGTGGATTCAGAATCTACACACAGCTTCATTAATTCAGATCTGGCTAAGAGGATGGGATTGCCAGTGCAAGAAACTCAAACATATATTGTACAAGTGGCTAATGGAGATAAAATACAAGACAGTGGAATATGCAAAGGTGTACCCTTTAAATATCAAGGATGCCAGATGCTTATTGATTTGTTGTTAATACCTTTAGAGGGTTACCAATTGGTGTTGGGCGCTCAGTGGATGAAAGAAATTGGAGAAATCTCATTCAATTTTGCAAAGTTGCAGCTGAAATTCCATTATAATGGTAGGGAACATATATGGCAAGGAATCAAGGGTGGCAACAAGGTAGTTGATGATAAAAACATTGTTGTGCTAAAGGCCAGTTGTCACTGTTGCTATGTCCAAAAGAAGTACATTCGGGAACCGTTAACAATAATCAAACCATACCTCCAGAAGTACAACAAGTTCTTTCACAATACCCTACAATTATTAACTCCGTAACCACCCTACCTCATTCCCGAAAATATGATCATAAGATACCCCTTGTACTTGATGCTAAACCAATTTGCTTAAGGCCATATAGACACTCCTATCATATTAAGAATGAATTAGAAAAACTCATTAAGGAAATGCTAGAGGCGGAAATCATTCAACCAAGTACCAGTGAGTATTCATCTTCAGTGGTCATGGTAAGGAAAAAAATGATACATGAATAATGTGTGGATTATCGAGCATTCAACAATCAAACTCTCAAGGATAAGTTCCTTATTCCACTCATTGATGACTTGCTAGATGAATTGCATGGTTCAAATTATTTCACTAAACTTGACTCGAAATCTGGATATTACCACGTTAAAATGCACCCAAATGATAAGAAAAAAAAGATGGTACATGGAGAATGTGTGTGGATTATCGAGCACTCAGCAATCAAACTCTCAAGGATAAGTTCCTTGTTCCACTTATTGATGGCTTGCTAGATGAATTGTATGGTTCAAACTATTTCACTAAACTTGACTCGAAATCTGGATATTACCAAGTTAGAATGCACCCAAATGATATACATAAAACCGCTTTCAAAACTCATGAGGGGCATTATGAATTCCTTGTTATGCCTTTTGACCTATCTAATGCACCTTCAACCTTTCAAGCATTGATGAATGATATTTTTAAATCATATTTAAGAAAGTTTCTTTTAGTATACTTTGATGATATACTAATTTATAGCCAGACATGGTCTGAGCATATGCACCGCATAGGTCTGACTTTACAGGTCTTGAAAGACAACCACTTGGTGATCAAATTAACAAAGTGCTCATTTGCTAAAGAGCGGATCACTTATTTGGGCCATATTATATCAAAAGAAGGAATTGCTGTGCAGCCAGAGAAGATCAAATCAATTAAAGAGTGACCACAACCAAGGCATATTAAAGGTTTGAAAGGGTTTTTAGGCATTACTGGTTATTGTAGGAAATTCATAAGAAACTATGAATTGATTGCCAGACCACTCACCAACTTATATTGAAGAAGAATGCTTTTCACTGGGATGAAAAACCACTGAGGCCTTCAACAAACTCAAGCACGATCTAATGAAACCACCTATACTATGCATGTCGAATTTTAACAAGGAGTTTATCATTGAATGTGATGTCAGTGGTGTGGGAATTGGAGCTGTGCTAACTCAAGAAGGAAGGCTCATTGCTTATCTCAACCAGCATTGAATGAAAAAAACCTAATGTTGTCAACATATGAGAAGAAATTGTTAGCATTGCTATTAGCAACTAAGAAATAGTCACAATATATCTGATAGGGAGAAGGTTTATTATAAAAACTGACCATCAAAGTCTCAGACATATGTTATCTCAGAGGTTAACAACTGGAATACAAGGAAAGTGGCTCGCAAAATTGCATGAATTTGACTACAAGGTTGAATATAGGAAGGGAAAAGAAAATACTGTGGCTAATGCACTCTCTAGGCTGCCAGAAGAACAAGATAACAATATAATACAATGCCAAGCAGTGACCACAACGGAAGGCAGTTGGATGCAAGAGCTAAAAAAATACTTGGAGCAGTTAGAATATATGAAGGAAATGAAGCAAAAACTGGAAGATGGCAAGCTCAATACATCCAAATATGTTTTAGTAGATGGTTTGTTATATTTTAAAAAGAGAATATTATTGGATCATAATTGCAAGGAAATAATACAAATCATACTCCACGAATATCATCCGGCACCCTTAAGTGGCCATGCTGGAATCAAGAAAACCAAACACAAATTAAAGCAAGTTTTCTACTGGAAGGGAATGAGATCAAACATTGAAAAGTACATAAGAGAGTGTGATGTATGTTAAAGGAATAAACACGAAAATATCTTAATTCATGGACTATTACAGCCACTACCTATACCAGATAAGATATGGTGTGATGTATCAATGGTTTTATAATAGGGTTACCCAAAAGTCATAAATTTACAGCAATATACATAGTGGTGGATAGACTGTCCAAATATGCACATTTCTTTTGCTTACAACATCCCTATACTGCAAAGGAAGTTGCTAAAATATTTTTTGATGGAGTATTTAAATTACATGGCATGCCACAAAGTATAGTAAGTGATAGACTCAATATTTACAAGCACTTTTTGGCAAGAGTTGATGAGATTATAGGGGTGTACACTAAAGATGAGTTCAGCCTACCATCCACAATCAGGTAGACAAACCGAGGCTTTCATAAGATATTGGAAGGATACTTACGTTGTTTTGTGTGCTACAAACCTCAAGAATGGTCTAATTGGCTCACCTTGGTTGAATATTG
Organism: Allium fistulosum; assembly: GCA_030737815.1. NCBI lineage: Eukaryota > Viridiplantae > Streptophyta > Magnoliopsida > Asparagales > Amaryllidaceae > Allium > Allium fistulosum. Next base: position 496,476,168 of record CM060902.1, on the reverse strand, counting down.
GTATAACACTAGTTGGTAAAGTTCCATCAATATCACACCATATCAGGTAGTCTATGGAATACCTCCTCCAACCTTACTATCTTATATACCCAGAATCGCAAGAGTGCCACAGGTGGAGCAAGTACTGTACTGCAGAGTTATTGTACTCCTGTTTTTGAAGATAGCTTGCAACTCACACGAGAGAATGAAGAAGCAAAGTGATGCCAAGAGAACATGGATGCATTATGAGGAAGGGGACTGGGTATACCTCAAATTACAACCATATAGGCAAATCACAGTAAGTAACTTAAAGACCACCAAGTTGTCTCTGAAGTATCATGCGCCATATAAGATTGTACAAAAAATTGGGGAGGTAGCATACAAGTTGAAGTTACCTGTTGGGGCACCCAATATTTCACATATCACAATTAAAAAAGAGGGTTGGCCATGGCATTGTCATATAGCATGATGTTCCTGCATTTACCGAAGAGGTAGTTGATGAACCTGAATCAATACTGGATAGAAGGATTTTTCCTAAAAATAACCGCGCAGTTACACAAGTATTGGTGAAGTGGAAGCAAAGGGATATAGATGATTCGACATGATAGGACTATTGGGATTTGATGAAAAGATACCCTGCTTTTGACCTTGAGACAAGGTCAATTTTTGAAGAATTGAGGAATGTTAGGTCTCAGGTTCGAGCAACTCATTTGAATCAAGTGCGGTAGGAAGATGAGGATAACTCAACAAACTGTTTGGAAGTGGAAGAACAACAAAGCAATTCATCGAACACCTAGGTGCAGATTGTTCCCACTATCATCGGCGACGAACCAGGGGAGGTGCGGGTTGACTCAAATCACCATAGAAGTATGCTCGACTCCACGAAGACGGGAAGCCTCAAAGTTGGGTCCAGGAACTGTTAGTAAGTGTGTGCACGTGTACACAGCTGTGCACGGTGACTAAGTCAGTTTATTGAGTTTGAATCAGTTGTTTGATCAATTCAAAGTATGAATAAGTCGTGTATTAAGTTGTGAATGAGGTTATGGATGCATATAAATAGCAAGAGTGAATCAATTGTAAAAAAACAAGTTGAGATGAATTAATGAGAATTTTATCATTCAGTTGATAAGTTCTGTGATATACATTTATCTCACAAGCATTCATATTACTCTTCCATTCTTCCTTTCTCAAATATTACATGTTACTGTCACTACATAAAACAACTGCAGACTTCATTCTCCAAGTGTTCGATTCCTACAACCTCCATTTGAAACTTCACCTGCTGCAAAAATGGTCAGAACCAGGCCAAGAAAAGATGGCCATAACAAAAAGCCAGTAAGACATGTATTCCCGTAACTTGGTTAAAAATTGGAGATGAAATCTTACTAAGATTACAAGGTGGTGCACAGCATACTAGATTAGAAATTCAAGAATTCATCCTTGAAAAATAAATGCATACAAATGGTAGCGAGATAGACGAAAACATTGAATCAATTAAATAAAAATGTAAAAGACACTTACCAATTGAATATATAAATATACCAAAAAATCAAGCAAGTCAACAAATCAAACTTGCCTAATTAAACCTATAAAAGAATTTGTTCCCTTAGTTATCAATAAAAAAAATCTTAAACTTGTAGAGAGAATAAATTTAATACCCAAAAATAAAAAATAAAGGATAAATGATGCATTGTCCACAATTAATGTATACTCATTCCATAATGGACATAATATACACATTTAAGGATGTCTGTAAAGATTCAAATAGTTTACTGAAACATCGGTCTTTAAAACAATATAAAAAGGAAAAATCGACAATATGAACGAAGAAAGTGTGTGATAGGGTCTATGCAATTAACAGTAACCAGAAGAAGATTTAAGAGGAGAGAAAGAGAGAGGTGAAGAAGGAGACGAGAAGAAAGATAGAAATTTCAGAAATCAGCCTGCTCATATCATTGCATTTCCTGGTTTATATAACTAGTACAATCATTGACAGCCACTCATTTGTAACAAATCTAAGGACACGTGGTCCACTCTAATACAAGCATTCAGCATATTCTATTTTAGCCCTGCAATTTTAAACGTTTATTTATAAAAAGAGAATTATGTTATAACAGAATTTGTTTTTAGTGCCTAGCTTTTAATAGCCTTTGTCAGTCCATATAACGGTTTGGAATTCTGGAAGGTCGCTTGGGTCTAGCTGTGGCAATTGTAGTGGTATCAACCGTATCAGTACCTCCCCCTGGAAGATCAACCTTGTCCTCAAGGTTGCTAGGTAAGCCCGGTGCAGTAAATTCTGAAGGTAAAAGTGCTGGTGAAGTTGTTTGTGGGTTGGGACAGTATTTGAGTTTGGAGATGTGAAAAACAGGGTGTATGCGGGATTCTTGTGGTAGGAGGAGTCGATAAGCAACAGCGCCAATTCATTCGACTATTTGATAAGGTCCAAAATATTTTTTGGCAAGCTTATGGTGTGTAGTTTGGAGAGAGTGTTGGCGATACGGCTGAAGCTTTATGTATACCCAAGATCCGACTGAAAATTCTTTGTCGCTGCGATGATTATCCGCTTGACTCTTCATGCGAGCTTGAGCTTTGAGAAGATTGGTTTTCAAAGTATGCAATAGTTGATCCCGTGAGCGTGCCCATTCTTCTACTTCTTGATCAGTGGAATGCCCAACAATGTAATCAAAAATGATTGGAGGAGGACGACCATACACTGCTTGGAACAGAGACATGCCAATAGCCGAGTGATGACAAGTATTATACCACCATTCCGCCCAAGGAAGGCATTTTGTCCACTTTGTGGGCATGTCACCAATCACAGCCCGTAGATATGTTTCAAGACAGTGGTTCACTACTTCCGTTTGTCCGTCGGACTGCGGATGGTAGGCGCTGCTCATGCGTAGTTCTGTCCCGTGGAGTCAAAAGAGTTCCCGCCAAAATTGACTCATAAATAACCGATCCCTATTGGAGACTATAGAGTGTGGGAAACCATGAAGGCGAACATATTCCTGTACGAAATATGTTGCTAATTGTACTGCTGTAACCGAGGTAGGCAGAGCGCAGAAATGAGCGTACTTCGACAGTCGGTCGACGATTACCCAGACAGAAGTCTTGCCAGCAGAGGGGGAAAGATGTGTTACAAATCCATTGAAATGTCCTCCCATATCTGATATGGAATAGGAAGGGGCTGTAGCAAGCCTTTTGGCTTTGACGTGTCCGGCTTCGACTGAAGGCAAACAGAACATTGACGAACAAAGTCTCGAACAGTGCTAGAGAGGCGAGGCCAGTAAAAGTTGTTGGCTATGCGAGTTGTGGTAACTTTTATACCCGAGTGTCCCCCTTCTTTGGAAGCATGATAGTCACGGATGATGGACTGTTGAAGTTCTGTATCAAGAATATACAATCTTTTGTCCGAAAATAGTAATCCATCGTGGAAGCGAAGGTTGTCTGTGGTAGGAGAGGGAGCTGATTGTAGCTGAGCAATGAGCTGTTGCGCCGTGATGTCCTTGGCGAGAGATGCTCGGACTTTGTCAGTAATGGAAAACTGAGGCGAGGACAGAGCTGCTAATATTGCTTCTATGGTCCACCTGCTTAGGCCATCCGCCACCAGGTTTAGGGATCCCGGTTTGTATTTAATTTCAAAATCGAACCCGAGAAGTTTTGAAACCCACTTTTGTTGCCTGGGGTTGGATGGTTTGGGTAAGTAGTTGGCGCAGGCTTTGGTGGTCGGTGAGGATGGAGAAGCGCCGGCCGAGGAGGTAGTGTCGCCATTTTTTAACGGCGGCGATAATTGCAAACATCTCACGGGCATAGGTGGACAGCTTTTGGAGGAGGGGTGGTAATCGTTTACTGTAGAAGGCAATGGGGTGATTGTGCTGGGAGAGGACAGCACCTATGGCGGTGGCGGATGCATCAGTGGTGAGGTCGAAGGGTAAGTTAAAATTAGGTAAAGTGAGTACAGGGGAATGGGATATGGCATGTTTGAGGGAGAGAAAGGCTTGGTGGGCTGTGTCTGGCCAAGAAAATAGTTTGTCTTTCTTGAGCAATTCTGTAATTGGGCTGGCGACCAGAGCATAATTTTTGATAAAGCGACGGTAATACCCGATGAGTCCCAAAAATCCGCGGATGGCGGTGAGAGAAGTAGGTGCTGGCCACTTAATAATGGCATCAACTTTAGAGGGATCTACTTTTACTCCTTCGTTTGAAATGATATGGCCCAAATAAGAAAGTTCGGTGAGTCCAAATGCTCACTTTGATAAATTGGCATAAAAGTGGTGTTGCGCCAAAATGTCAAGAGTGGTTTGCACATGTGAGAGGTGAGAATCCCATGAATTGCTATAGATGAGGATATCATCAAAAAAAAAACAAGAATGAATTTTCGGAGGTGTGGACGGAAAATGTTATTCATTGTAGCTTGAAAAGTTGATGGTGCATTGGTTAAACCAAACGGCATAACCAAAAATTCATAATGACCTTCGTGAGTACGGAATGCGGTTTTGGGGATGTCGGGTGGATGGACTCTTATTTGAAAGTAACCGCTTCGAAGATCTAATTTAGAAAAATAAATGGATCCATGTAGTTCATCTAACAACTCATCGACGGTGGGTATTGGAAACCGATCCTTAATGGTAATAGCATTAAGGGCCCTATAGTCAACACAAAATCGCCATGTCCCATCTTTCTTTTTAACAAGGAGGACGGGGGAGGAAAAAGGACTTGTAGATGGTTGGATTATTTTGGAATGGAGCATTTCTTGGATTTGGGATTCGATCTCATTCTTTTGAAAATATGGATAACGGTATGGTTTGATGCTAATGGGTTGAGAGTGGTTTTCAAGGTTAATATAGTGGTCGAGATTTCGGTGTGGTGGAAGACTTGTGGGTTTGGCAAAGATATGGGAGTATTGGGCCAAAATATGTTGAATTTGTGGATGGTTGGTTTGAAGTTGGTCTGGGATATTTGAGTCAGAGCTGGGAGAAGTAGTGTACAGGTGAAAAAATAATGAAACGGAGGCTGTTGAAGCTAACCTTTTCAATTGATTTGTGGAAATCTCTTCTGGGCTTTTAGGTGCGTGTTGGCCTGTTAATACAATGGGCATAGAGTTATAAACAAAAGACATAGTCAATTGTTTATGGTCCATTGTATCAGGGCCTAAAGTCTCTAACCATTCGATGCCAAAGTCTGCATCCGCTCCCACTAATTCCAGCAAATTGAAATCAGCTATAAAATTGTTTTCATCGATGGTGATCTGGACTCCACGACAAATACCCTGGCAGCGCAATTTCTCGCCATTTCCTACCGTGACCAGGAAATTTCTTCTTTTATCTATTGCTAATCCGAGGAAACGAGCAATTTTGGGATGGATGTAGTTGTGTGTACTGCCGGTGTCGATAAGAATGGAGATTGGGTGATTGTTAATCAAGGCTTGTAGGCGGATAGATCTAGGGTTAGTAGATCTGACTAGGGCTTGGTAAGAGATTTCGGGTTGTGGTTCATCTGGTGGGTCTGGTTGTGGAGGGGAAATGGTGTCTGGTTCCTGTTCTTCATCTTCTGGTACAAATAAGAGAATCTGCTTTGCTTTGCATTTATGCTTTGCTTTGCATTTATGCCCTGGCTGATACCTTTCTTCACAGTTAAAGCATAGACCCTGTGCTCTTCTAGCTTGCATTTCGGCTGTGGTAAGTTTCTTTATGGGGTAGTTTGCGGGTGAGTTTTGGGATGGTGATTGGAATGAACGCAATAATGGTAGTGGTTGAGTTTGTGGTCGGTTGTATGCTGGTTTATTAGTGAAGGATCTGGTTTCGGATAGCTTTGTTTCTAGCAGTTTTGCAAGGTCAATGGCTTCAGTTAGTGTTTTGGGTCGTAATGGAAGGAGTTCGTGTTTGATATTGGGTTTCAGGCCGGATATGAAACAGTTTAAAAGGGCACCAGGGGATAGGTCAGTGACACGGTTGCTGAGTGTTTCGAATGTTGATTGATAGTCTTCGATGGAGTTTGTTTGGCGGAGTTTAAACAAGGAAGCTTGCGGGTTAATGAAAGATGATGGTCCGAACCTTTGTTCGATGGCTTGTGTTAGGGCAGGCCAGGAAGTGATCTGATTGTTACGGTACACCCATTGGAACCAGGTGAGGGCTTTTCCGGTCATATAAAAGCTTGCTATTTCGGTACGGTGTTCTTCGGGTGTGGAATGGTAAGTGAATAGTCTTTCGGCTTGGAAAATCCAGTCTAAAGGGTTTGAGCCATCAAATGTTGTAAGGTCGCATCTGGGTGGTCTGAGTTTGTTGGTGTTAGGAGTGGGCAGTAAGGGTGGTTGACGGTTTTGCTGGTTTTGTGTTATGGTGGACGAGTTTGGGGATGATGGAGGGACTGTCAAGTTCGGATCTGGTGGAGAGTTGGTAGTAAGTTTGCTGGTCGGGTTAGTGATGGAATTTTGGAGTTGTTGGAGTGTTGCTTGTTGCGAGGCAAGGGTGGTTTTGATATCGGTTATGTCCGATCTTTGGTTATGGAGGTCGGTTTGCTGGATTTGAAGTGTGGATTGGATGATGTCAATGGAGTTGTGGTGTTGTGTGGTGGATTGTTGGAGTTGTTGGATAGCTTCGTCACTTTGGCGGGTCATGGTTCGATGCAAGTGAAAGCACCACTTGATAGGGTCTATGCAATTAACAGTAACCAGAAGAAGATTTAAGAGGAGAGAAAGAGAGAGGTGAAGAAGGAGACGAGAAGAAAGATAGAAATTTCAGAAATCAGCCTGCTCATATCATTGCATTTCCTGGTTTATATAACTAGTACAATCATTGACCGCCACTCATTTGTAACAAATCTAAGGACACGTGGTCCACTCTAATACAAGCATTCAGCATATTCTATTTTAGCCCTGCAATTTTAAACGTTTATTTATAAAAAGAGAATTATGTTATAACAGAATTTGTTTTTAGTGCCTAGCTTTTAATAGCCTTTGTCAGTCCATATAACGGTTTGGAATTCTGGAAGGTCGCTTGGGTCTAGCTGTGGCAATTGTAGTGGTATCAACCGTATCAGTGTGTACTCGTATATTTCAGTATTGACAACAGACAGTAGATGAAAATTTTTGAATTCAATAATAGACTGTCATCAAGATTATGGTAACAAAATATATGTTAAAAAAAATTAATGAACATATAGTGCACAGTTCCATTATGGTGAACTCTCTAATATCAACAAGTATATAGCTATATTCATGCATATTTCAGTACATCACTTATTAGCAATAAGAAACATAATTAAACACTAAAAAACAGAGATTTTACATTGACTAGGTTTCACAAATGAACTGAAATTTTTTAACATCATCTATGCTAAAGTTCAAGTAATTAATTTTAACTTGAGTATGTGCTTATGATAAGTTTATAACAATTATAGGTAACGTTATCTTACTATTGCTCAATGCAAGTAGTGAAAATCATTTTAAAGAAATCTAGTGACATGTGATAAGACTATAACAAAACAAATATCATTGATGAAGGTCAAAATTATAATGAAAAAGAACGATACAGGAATAAATTAAAAATAAAGTTAAAATAATAATAACGTATTTACCTCAATATGGGCTACTTAAAGAAAAACAGAGCACAATTGGTAAAATACAAACTGTAGAAAGAAACAAGGAAAAAATATTGAATCACCTAGAAAAAATATTATACCCAAAATGATTGGGATGAAATTCAAATATTAACCCTGATACCAGCAATCCAAATCAATTAACAATAATTATGTGATGACAATTAAAAAAGAAACTTTAAAGAAGCAGCTAATAGCATTGCAGATAGGAAATCAAGTAGTTATAGTTTCGAACTCAAACAACGTATATCTGAAATCAAATCAGGATTCCAGCAGAAGGCGAATGGGTCGTGAGAGAACAGAAAAAGTAACATGACATACTTAACAATAAAGATAGAAGTTTATGAAAACAAAACATTAACATGATTAAGGTAGAATCAATTCTCTGAAGTTGAATTACAAAGTAAAAGGAATACCTTTTTAAATATGTTGATTTTGCCGAAGATTTTGGTTGAGAAGGCTTTGCCCTATAAAATTAAAAGCGATTCCTGGAGGCATTCCATAGAAAGTTGTTTGGGGATTTGGCAAAGATGTGGTGGATGAAAGTGGGAAGCGTAATACGTGTCGTAAGACCGGCTGTTTAATGTTTCCCATCTTTTCCCTTTCGTTTTTACCTTATTTTCATTTTTACCATATATTTTATAACCGTTCAAATCAATGGTAAAATGTATATTTTTCGTTGAAAAATGTACAGATTCTTTCTCAACGGTTTTAAAAGTTTGTAACGGAGTTTAACTGTTATTATTTTCTAACGGGATCTGAATGTTAGCAATTCAAAAATATTTTTGTTAAGAATTTCATGTTTTGGTGTATAAAGAGTTTTGTTTTTAAAAAAATTGAGAACAAAATTTTAAGATTTACAATATTGTATGATATGTGTGTGTAAGTTTATGGATTAACAAAGGTGAGAAGTTTGCAAGTGAATTATAGATAAAATATTTTAGAAATCATTTTCTAAATGATAAAATTATATTAATTGCTTTCAAACTATAAACTATTATTGGCATTTATTGTATTTAGATTTTGGCTATTTTTACGCAAACTTGAATTTGATTTCTGTTGAATTTCATGATTTTCTATGAAATGAAGAATTTTAATAAACAATTGATCGTATATATAATGTATTATTCTAAACATGCTCTGATGCTAATTTGAAACACCTACACCTCTATATTAATATTACCCAAAAAGTATTACTAAGTAATATATTGTCAGATAATACAGAGAACGAGGCGATATGTGATACACATGTGAATATTTCTTTGGGCTAAGATTGGTACATATTTGAACTTCAGATATAACTCACCACAAAACTTACATAACTCAAGAATATACATGCATGAAGTGCATCATATATAATAACATGCAACTAAACTGTATAACTAGTCTCCACTATGCCCAATAGACACAAGCCGGTCTCATTGTCCCTATACCTGAAATGTCTCAGACTAACTCGAGTATTACTTAAATAACACCTGGGTCAAACTATGTCTAAATCATAGGGTTACCCATATGTGTATGTGTACACATAGAGAAATACGATAACATATATAACTGTGGTATACCAAAATGGTAATCACCATAAACTCATGTGTCTATATTAGTAATAAATGCATGGCATATAAACAATCCCCAAAAATCATATGACATCAAATGTCTTCAAAACAATGCATAAAGATGTCATTACCGATGTAGAAACAAATCAAATCAAAAATCATGAAATCAACATCAAATGGGTGAATCGTCCATATTCAATAATCATCCTCAAATCCAAAAATCTTCACTAATGAGATATCCCTAAGTATAGTCAGGATAGAACACAACAATGTCCAAATATCTCTCTCAATCTCACATTATAAAATATCAACATCAAATCACAAAAACCAATAAGAAATATTTGGGCTAACATACAGCAATGCTCAAGTACAATCAATAATGAATAGGCCGCCTACCTAAAAAGAATAGGTTGTCCGCGCGGAATGAATTGGTCGTCTCCTCATCAATCATATAGAGATAAGATATGGGGATTGACTATACTCTAGATATAGTCTCAGGTATAATCACATCTCATCGTCTCAATTAGGAATATGAATAGTATATTTCCATCTATGTGACAACCCGCACCTCTTGGCACACCGATCTAATTCCTAGGGTGACTTGCAGACTCACGTCGGTGTCGAGAAGCATGAGCTGTCGGGGTTTGTTTTAAACATTACAGAGACTAAAGATATACAAATATGATCTAAGACATTCTATGCTTTCATATCTCATAGCAGAAGGCAACAAAATATAAATATAGTAAATAACCATCTCAGAAAATATCTCAAAACACGGTCTGAGAAAATAGTACATAGTCAAATCTAGAGTACACAGAAATACGATACATAGCCTAATAAAATACCAAGTACTAAACAAGATAGATAGTTACATGGAGAGTGATATAAAATAACAAGCAACTCCAATCATGTGCTCGCCTCTTCATGTACTAATTACGGGCATCTCACCTACTGTTATGTCCTCCAGTGGTAAGAAAAAAGAAAGGAAAAAGGGTGGATCAGATAAAAGTCTGGTGAGTGAGTACATTATTAATATGTGGTGATCACATGCAGTTGACTTTAATAATATTCTAGGTGACCTAGGGTGTTCTACAAGTGTTCATGAATTACTAGATTTCTCTACTTAAGAGGTTTAGCTAAATACAAACATATACTAACTACTTATGTAGGCTCATACCTAGGATTGAAAAACTGATCGAACCTCTAGACATCTATTAATCGACTAATAACTATTTGAACTATACCATATAGGATTACCTTATAATTTCTACCATGGTACTAAGTTTCCCACAACTACAACTACTCGTGTCCTTGCTACGCATTGAGGGGGAGCCCATAATGCTAACTCGCTAAAGTATCTCATCGTCTGCATTCATGTCTACCTCTCGATGATAATATAATTTCCGCTTATTGCGCGCGTCGGGATCCGACAACAACGTAGCATCAAGTTGCATCAGAATCCGTGAATACCATGGAACTCTCGTTGTGTCGGGCCCACACACTTCATTAGGCATTACTGCGCGTCCATTGTAGAAACTCCTGTGAGTGTCATTTGCGATAAAATCGCCCCCAATCAACTATCAATCCATGTTGGATAAAGAGCATTTATCCAACTCCGCAACGTCCTAGTGTCGCCTCATATGGAACTGGCTTCCCTACCCTAATATCCATACACACACGCACTGTAACAACCCGCGTATTTATCGATTTGATATTTAAATGTTTTATTTAAATATAACATCGTTCGTCGGATGTATGTCCAAAAAGCTACTTTTTGCAAACAGTCGAATTAGGACTCGAGACCACTTCCATTGAGTTCAAAATGTCGTTTGCGACCTTTTTGAGTATAAACTTCGATATGTTTGGAGTTAGTGGAATTTTGCTACTTTTCACTTTGGACTTGGGTTTGGGTTCAGCCCTTAACCCCACTTAACCCCCTAGCTCTCTAACTCTTCATCCATTCACTCCCATTTCATTTCATTTCTTCAAGCAAACTGAAAATGGTGGAGAGGAAGAGGAATTAGAAATTACAAAACCCTAGTTCCATTTGCAAATTCTTGTTCAAGCTCCAAATTCAAAGAGAACCCATTGGTAAGCATCTCCTTCTTCTTCTCCAACTCATTCTCTTATCAATTTCAGAAATTCCTAAACCTAACTTAGGAAGTGTTTCTCTTTTTAGCCTTGATTCAAGGTTGTTGAGTTGGAATTGAAGTGCGATTGCTCTCGCCATTTGCTCTATAGCTTCTTCTTCATTGTTTTGGGTTTAAAGGTGAGATTTTTATCTCACATCTATGTTTATAATTATCTTTGATTGTTAGGTATGAATTCCTAACACTTCTTCATGTGCATTTGCTCTTGATTTGGATTGGTTTTGTGAATATTCCGATTTTTGGGTTTCTAAGTCAAATTTATGCGAAAATCCTTTTATGGATGTTTGATCATGCTTTTGGTATTGCACCGAGGAGCATATAGGGCCGGGTTGTCGATTGGCATAAACCCTTAGAGCCAATGTTCGTCCGGTTGCGTTTTGGAAGAGTTTTCTCTTCATTTTGTATAGGTTGAAAAACAGCCCAGACATGATTCAGTCGACTGAATTCTCTGTTCAGTCGACTGAACCTGGAACCCGAAAGTTTCCAGGCATGAGTCAGTCGACTGAAAACTCTGTTCAGTCGACTGAACCTGCTGTTTCAGTCCAGTTTGCCTTTTTGGATTGAATTCTCAATTTAAATCGATTAGTGATGATCCTATTTGTCGTTATCATTTATTTTCTTCATTGATGACTTCGTCTCGGGATTTCTAAGAATGTCGCTTGCCTCTCTTGTCTTCACTAAGTCGTACCGTTTTGACGGGGCGCTGCCCCTGGACCCCCGCGACCTGACCGGGCAGGTCGAACCCCGTACTCCCCTTCATAGGGGATCTTATCTGAAAAACATTCATCAGAATTTCTACTATGATGGTTTTGGGATTGATTTCTTTGGACTTTACTCACGTCTTCGAACGTGAATTTATGTAACTCGATTTGTTTCAACAATCGTTTTGTGACTTATCACTTTAAAGATATGAAGGTTTCAATACTAGTAGTAAATATCAAAACTCTTTCATCAAAGCGATTTCAACACTATTTTAAATATCAAAAGCTCGTTTCTTAAACCGTTTTCCAATCTACTAGTATATACAATCCTTTACCTCATTCGTATGAGAAAATATAATTAAACGACTTAGCAAAACAAGTGGTATGAAACGCTTGCGTTTACTTCGTCGGTTAATTGATGGACTTGTTCGATTGAAACTCTTGTGACAATTTTCTAGTGGAGATCTACAATCTGTTCGTAAATATTTGAGTTAAGCAAGTGGTTATGGGACATGAAGCTAAACTCTTATATTTACTAGCTTAGTGTAATCGACACTTCTTGATGATCGATGATGATCATTTTATGGTTTAGACTAGCGATTGAGCGATGTCTCTTTGTTTGCGAGGTTAGACTAGACACCATTTGTGTGATTTCGATTCACACATATCTCTTTATCTTCAAGGTTAGTCTATACCTCATTGGTGTGATTTCGATTCACACATATTGAAACTCTTGTGACAATTTCCTAGTAGAGATTTACAACTTGTTCGTAAATATTTAAGTTAAGCAAGTGGTTATAGGACATGAAGCTAAACTCATATATTTACTAACTTGGTGTGATTGACACTTCCTTATGATCATGACGATCATTTTTATGGTTTAGACTAGCAATGTGCGATGTCTCTTTATCCGTGTGTTCGGAAAATTAAATGGATAGCTTCCCATCCGTGTGTTCGGAAAATTAAATGGAAGTTAAACACTTATATTTACTAGCTTAGTGTAATCGACACTTCTTTATGATCGATGATGATCATTTTATGGTTTAGACTAGCAATGTGCGATGTCTCTTTATCCGTGTGTTCGGAAAATTAAATGGATAGCTTCCATGAGATAGCTTCTCATCCGTGTGTTCGGAAAATTAAATGGATAGCTTCCATGAGATTGCTTCTCGTCCGTGTGCTCGGACTTCCCCCTTTTAGTGATTTCTGGATTTCGTGTGTTGATTTCTGGATTTAATGTTTCACCAACTTTTACAATTGGCATTGATATGTATGTCATTATTGTGGTTTGGTGAGTTAAATTAAGAATATGACATTCTTTTAATCTTTGAGAAGATTCTTGTGATATTGATTAATCTCTGGATTGATTTTCGATTAGATACTTATCATAGTATGGCTTTATGGTTATCATACGTTTTTGTCATATCTCTTCTTATATCTCATTTTATCTGATAATTATAGTTAGACTGATCCGTTTATTATTTTCTTCTTAAATAATACTCGGGTCAGAATGAGATTTTGCAGGTGCTTCCTCATGACTTCCTATCTGGAACCATCATTTGACTTTTGGCTAACTACTCTAGTTTAGTAGTTTTTGTTGTATACATTTGAGATTAGACTCCTTGATGTATACATATTCTATTGTCTTGCACTTGTATCTATTCTTTTGTGTTATTGTGGATCTTATTCGACCACTACTCTGATATACACTTTTATGTGTAATATTCATATCTTATTCCGCCTTTGTGATATGAATTGTCTGTGACTGATTTGTGTTACGTTTATTTCTATATTTGTTTCCGAAGATTTTATATAGCCACCGTGTGATAGCTTTGGGTTTGTATCAGTATGTCGGATTTCCTCCTTAAATGAAGTTCATGCTATACTATCTGACATATCGGTGCTCGCTCAAAGAAGTTACATGGATGGTCGCTCCTCAACAGCCTTATTCTCCGTGCTAGTTGACAGCATTACACCGTAGTGTTCTTGGCTAGCGTGGGTATAGAGGTGGGGCGTCACACGCACCCACACACATATACATACAAACTCGTGACTAAATTTATTTATAACCTGGGCCTCAAGCCGAGGTTCAGATTACGCGTCTAGAACACCAACTGGTCGACCGCTATATACTGGGGCGATAAACCACTCCAAATTGTGCGGTTGACCGATCGTCATCCATTAGGGTTTTTAATTATCATTTTAATTCATTTTTGTTAATTATTATCGTTGTTCCCAAATTTATTATCATACAGTAAGCTACTTACAATTAACCAAACTTCTTAATATCAAATTCAATTTATAGATCAACATAATTTTGTAGTGAAATAGTTTATCCTATGGTTGCTATTACCAATACGGGTTGTGTCGATCCTTTATCAATTTATGGATTTGGTTTCACAGATCTAGGTTAGTAAAAGAGGATCATATAGATTTACTAACAATTAAAATTCCAATTTAATTAAATAATGTTTACAATTCAATTTCTAACAACCTAGATCAAATAGGTTATATCCTACTTAACTACATATAATCATCTTATTAAAAATATACTCATTCACCAAAGATCCAAGCTTTCCTTTGAATCTCGATTGAAATTTTCCCCCGTTCATTTGTTGTTTGTTTGATTTGTTCTCCTTAATCTTTTTACTTTTTTGAGAAAAATGAGCGATCCTCTATGAAGAGGAGAGCACTCATGAAATTTATTCCACGTTTAAAAAAGGAGCTACCAACAAGCCTGGTAGGTAGCTCTTCCTCATAATCTCGTGCAAAGAAAATAGGAAAAACCCTCCCAAAAATAAAATAAAAATAAGAAACAAAATAAAATAAAAATTAAAAAGATCATGGCCATAGAAGTCGAAGGCTCATGTAAGGAGTGTCGATAATGAGTGAAGAACCTCGTCTAGTCCCCTAAGCGATAGTGAATAGTATGAATAACTAACAAGTCCCAAGATGGTATAGAAGATCCAGAAGCGTATCTAAGGTCCGCTCATCCAAGGAGTAAAACGCTCGAGTCAAGATGGCCCACAACGTCATCTAAAACTAAAAACTCAACATGAATGTGAGGCTTAAACATACATATGCATATAGTCACATATATACATATATATGCAAGAGAAGAGGAAAAAATTATGAGAAATATAAGTAGGACTATGATATCTAATCAATTTAAGTTTGAGACGCCAAAGGACAGCAACTCAAAACATGAGCTAGTTAGCTAATAAAAGCAGGGAATCAGAATGATTGTGTGCATCATCATCTATTATGCAGATACCAACGGAATTATTATTTCTATTATGAACAAAAATCCTCTCTCGTAAGACATCAATACGAGATTTCATCTTTTTAAGAAACACCTTTAAGACGTCGATACGAGATTTCATCTTTTTAAGAAACACCTTAAAGCCGTCAATGTTAGCTAATTTGTAGGTATTATTCGAAATCCAGTTAAAACAAAATAAAGGGATTATATATGTCAAGTTATCCATAGTTGAAGTATTATTATTATTGAAGAAAAATTTGTTCCTAATAAACCAAACATACTAAGCTATGATAGTAAAAATAGTGTCTAATAAGAATCGCTGAACATAAGTAAAAGAAAATCTCAACGTAGTCCAGTAAGACTCACAATTCAGAATTTTAAGAGTATTATCAAACCAAAAATTCTTAGAATATGTAGAAGTGTAGACTTAGTAAATTGACAATCATAGTATAGGTGCTTGGTAGTTTCTAAATTCATGTTGCAGAAAATACATTTTTGATCTATATGCACATTCTTCTTTTTTAGTTGTTCAATAGTATTAAGTTTTTCCTGTAGTATTAACCACATATGTAACTTAGATTTAGATGGTGCATTCGCTTTCCACATAAATTTAAACAGAGTAGATTTAATCGTTGAGAAATTTATAAATTTGTAAGACAAATTGGATGTAAATTTGTTAGATTTATCCCGACATCAAATTATAATATCATTGTTGTTATCTATGTTGTATAATTCAAATTTAGCATATAGAAGAGCAAACTGGAATAAAGTAGTTCCTACTAGTGTCCGATTAAAGGTAAACTCCCAAGGAAAGTTCAAGTTAAATCTATAGAATTTTGAAATTAATGCATTTTTTAAAGTTGCAAATATCGTAAAGGTCTGGAAATTCTCTTTTAAGGGGAATAGTAGAGATCCAGTAATCATGCCAAAATGATGTGTTATTCTTCGAGTGTACAATGTTACCGGTACCTAATTTACAAATGTTTAAGCCTTTTAAAATTGATTCCAAAATTTGATAAATTATTATTGTTGGTAGACGCTAACTAGTGTAAATTATGAAAGCCACTATAAATTGATTAGAAATTGGTTCTTTCCAAATTAAGTTATCGTTATTAGAACTATACTTCCACAAGCATTTCCCAAGTAATGAAACATTGAGGTTGTGAAGGTTAATTACTCCTAGCCATCCATCTTCTCTAGGTTTACACACTAAATCCCAGTTGATTAGACACCTTAAATTGATGCGGGAGTTATCTCCAGCCCAAAAAAGTCTCTTCTAATCATATATATTTTATCGATTACCCACTTTGAAAAGAGATGGAACGACATCCAATAAATGGCAAGTGCCGATAAAACATAGTTGACTAGAACTACTCTACATACCTTCAATAAAAATTTACCGTTCCATCTACATAATCTTTTGCTAATTTTATCAATTATAATTAACCAGTCATCATGCTTAAGTTCGGTTCGGCCTTATTAAAAGCCCTAAGTAATCTATGGGAAAGTTCATAGTGTTACGGTTTAATGTGTTGGCAATCTGACTTTCTACGTTACCTACATCATTTAGCACTAAAACTGAACTTTTATCAAAATTAATTTTTAGGCCGGCTAGGACCTTGAAGTTATACAAAAAAATTAAGGGCTACAATATGACGAGGCAGATGCGAGGTAAAGACCATGATGTCGTCGGCGTACTGAAGAACGGAGGGACCATAACTTGTAACCTCATTTCCAATCCTTTCTAAAATTGAATTACTAGTAGCTAACCTGATAATTCTAGCAGAAACATCAGCCGTTAAGTTGAACAAAAGAGGTGACAAAGGATCACCTTGCCTAAGGCCACGTTTAGATTGAATTTTATTACCTAGGATGTCATTTACCATAATACTAGAACTTCCTATTTTAGGAAGTTCCATGACCCAACAAATCCATTTTTTGCCAAAACCTCTAGCCAGTATTAGTCTTTAAGAAAAGTCAAATCCAACGTATCAAAGGCTTTGGCAAAACCATGTTTTAAAAGCGCACAAGTTACATTATTTTTACAACAATAATTAATGAATTCTTGAACAACCGCAACATTATCCATGATATTTCTCCCTTGATGAAAGCGGTTTGCGAAAAATCAATTAGATCATTCATTTTGGAACTAAGCCTATTAGCTAGAACTTTTGATGTAATTTTAAAGGAGCAATTTCGAAGCGAAATGGGTCTAAAGTCTTTAAGTTCATCGCACGAACTTTCTTATGTAATTAAATTACATTAGCAAAACTAAACCTACCTAACTGCAATGTACCATCATAGAATTCATTAAACAATTTAATTAAATCAGATTCAATAATAGAGCAAAACTTTTTGTAGAATAAAACTGGAAATCCATCTGGGCGGGCATGACGCCTTATCACTAGGCATATCATTAATAGCCTTTAAAATTTCCTCCTCCTGGAAGGGTGAGTACAACCCGTCTAAATCAATCCTAGTATCTACGGGATATAATTCTTTCTAATTAGCTCTAATCCTATGGCTTGTTCTAGTTCCAAAAATATTTTTATAGTAGTTAGTGAATGCCTCCGATAATTCCTTTTGATTAAAAATTTCTACATCATTAATAATAATAGAGTTGATGGTATTGCTACACTTTTTGCCATTAACTACTTTATGGAAAAATTTGATGTTCTTATCATCCTCGTCGATCCACTGAATTCTAGCCCTTTGTTTCCACATAAATTCCTCATGAGTTAAAATTTTATTCAGTTATTCCTTTAAGTTTGAAAGGACATTCTTCTCTGATAAATTCAGGGATCTAGATTCTTCAATTTTGTTAAGCTTTCGAATCTCATAAAGTAAATTCTCCTTTTTAAGTTTAATGTTCCTGATAGTATCCTTACTCCACTTTTTAAGAAAGATTATTAAGACTCTAAGTTTTTGCTTACTAAAATCTTGCCAATATTACCTGAAAATCTAGTATTATGAATGCTTAGGGAGAGCCATTTATTTGAAATAATATTCGTAAAGTTATATTCCAACAAGCACATCTTTTCAAATCTGAAAATTTTCTAAAAGCTATTATGGTTGTTGCAAAAAAAAAATGGGACAATGGTCTGAGAAATACTTGGTAAATTGATGACCTTACAGATTAGGAACTTATCTTCAATTTCATCACTAATGAAAAACCTATCAAAAAGCGCCATAGAAGGGACTTTTCTATAATTCGACCAGGTGAAACAACGATTGATTAATGGGAACCCGATTACCATCAATGATAAACTGGTCGAATTCTTACATAGCGGAAAAGTCCCCCTCTTTAGGAACCCGCTCCCCAATAAACCTAGTAACATTAAAGTCCTCACTCATAACCCAATGGCCAGGGGCGAGTGCTCTAAAATCGAGACATTAACGCCAACGGGCCCTGCATTCGACCTTGGAATGAGGTCTGTAAACATTAGAAACATTGAGGATTGAATTATCAGTAAGATCTAAAAGGATAAGGTGTAGTGAGTGAACGTTAATAATATGTTGTAAAAGCTGAACATAACAGTCATGCCAACCCACTAATAAGCCCCCCGAGCTACCATTAGTCGGAAGACAAACCCAGTGACTAAAGTGAAAACCTCCTAAACTCTTATAAAAACGATAATTTGGGTTTTTTTATTTTAGTTTCTTCTAATAGCGCGATGTGAATGTTATTATCTTTGAAAAAACTCCTAATTTTATTACATTTGTCTAAATCATGAAGGCCCCTAACATTCCAATGCATATCAACTTTTATTTTTTGTTTTACTTTTGAAGAATTTAGGTTTGGAGATGAAAGAATTTGTTAGTGTTTCAGTATAGCGGACTAAATTCTAATGAATTAAGTTTTAGGATAGCTACGTATTTATAGAGGCCTTAAAATAGTCTTGACCATTAATTAACCCGAGAAGAATCTTTGGTTTCATCTTGTACGTTAAACATTTACTTCGTAGCTAAGTGAAAATACTTCATTAAATCCAAGCCATTGACCCATCAAATGCATCGATCTGGAACATCAGCCGGTCAATCGGTCAACCACCACATGTCGACCAACCGCCACATGTCGACCGACGACCCCCTAGGGAGTCGACCGGTGGAGCTATTTATTTGATGATAGTTTAATTTTCTTATTAGTTTATTTAATTAATATTGTTTTCAAATTTTAAAACGTCTATAACTTCTCCATACTAGCTCCGATTTCAAAGTGTTATATATGAAAATTGTTTTGAAAATCACGATGAACGCATCGGTATAAGTTTCGTAGCCAGATTCAATTGTTTATAAAAATTCCATTTTTCCCTTATTATATTCAAATTTAATTCTTTTATTAAATTTATACTTAAATTTTTGGGGTGTCACAATCTACCACACACACTGAAACTAGACGGGAGACTAACAACACGCCTGCTTTCTCCGGGAGCGACACACATGTCCACCTGACATGACTCCTACAGTCATCGGTTACCTCCCCTCGATATCATGACAAGATCTACCTATGTGCTCGTCTATGCGAGTACTCTACTCAATCATGACCCAACACATTGCCCCTATAGGTAATTCACTGCTGGCCTAGGTAACATAGGGGCAAATGCATATAGCAATATATGTGTGTGTATATATATATATATGGTGTCACAAATCTGGAACGCGATCCCATGATCAGACCACTAGGGTGAATATTGGCCAATCTGGTTCACTCCCAAAATGTAAGAGGAGTTGGACAAAGATAGATAGATACATAGTATCTATATTCTATGGCCAACACATGGCAATATTTATAAGCCAAAACATGGCTTTGTACAATTGCCGACACATAGCTAAATATGTGACCGTCCCAGCGAGCCTAACATTCATAACAAATCCCCATATGAGTAACGTTTACTTATAATAAATAACCAAACAAATATCACAACGACATCCCATACCATCGCGTGATACTTAGACATTTATTCATTGCTTATAAACTACACTCAGCCTCCAAATATTCTATATAACAAGTTCAAAGAATAGCCGAAGAAATATTACCAAAAGTCTCATACCGGGCGGTATTATAACTCCGTTTATTCATATTTCTCGTCACACGAAATTAAAATCATAATAAACAAAAATATCACAAAAATAGCAATATTACAATACCATACAAAAGGATATCATCATCGTATCTATTTAAAATTACCAATCAAATCAATATCAACAGTGAATCATTCATATGTCCAAAACCAATCTGTAACGACCCATCATTTCGAACCATTCAAATCGACAATAATCCACACATGTCAGACTTGAATTGCTAAAGACAACAGATAGTTAATTTATATTTGGCAAAACTTATCATATACAGTAAATAAATCAATCACAAAATCACAGACACAGAGTTTACAACAATAAGTAGCGGAATAGATAAATAGTAGTTTATAAAGCTACTACAGAAACAACAGAGTCCAAACAAATACAATAGAAATCTCAAATACACAGAAGTCTCTAATACAAAAGCAAATGACAAGTCTGAATAAAAATAACTGAAATAACTGCAAAGTTGAATAGATAACAGATAGATCTTTGAGCAAAGCTCCAAGCTCCAAAGGTAAGTCTCAAATGATGTGACACTCAGGCTGTGACGACCCGACTTCCTATGCCCAGGAAATCGTATCGTTTTAAAGAAAAGAAAGAGGTGAGAAAGTAGAAAAGATAGAAAAGAAGAAGAAACAAACATAGAATCTCAACAGCGGAACGAATAAAATATAATATATCACATAAATATCATATACATCAGAGTACACAGATAATACAACACATACTAGACAGTTATAAACACCTGTCTAGTTAATACAACTCAACATCACAGAGATACAACACAGCGGAATATACAGAATAACACTGACACAGCGGAACCAATATATATATATCTACACGCTGAAGCCTCCTGCTCCATTTCTCCTCCAGTATTCGTCAAAGCTAACCTGAATCCCTTGACTACCCGTAAAAATTTGGGTACCCGAGAGTTTATGAAAAACAAAAATAAACTTCGGGTCAGACATGGGTCTGGTATGAGTAACAGGTTAAAGTTGTTTAACTTTTAAAAATCATTTGAAACAAAAGGTATCACGTAAGACTTCCCACAAATAAACATGGGTAAGTTTTTACCTTACGCTAACCAAAACATTTGATAGGAAATCTAGTGATATTATAATAGTGTCTAGGGTTTTCAAGTAAATAGAAAATAGCTGAAATTGTTACATCTATTAAATTCCAGCATACTAGCCACAATGTGGGTAATACAATCAAAACCGTAGGGTCTCGTAGGGAAATTGGATTTCCATCAATGGCTGGGCTACTGGGGTACCGCCCGTCACAGTACGTGGCCTAGATCACCGTACCGAGGAGTGCGCCCGCTCCCCTGCAACACAAAGCCGGACCCGTTCCTTACTGAACAGTTCTAAACGAGACAACCCCGGCAGTTGGACGTCTCCACTACCCACACAATCGAAATAAAAAGGGACATCTAGACAGGAGAAAATCTCGCTCTCAAGTGGGTGCTACCCACGAAGCTTTGCTGCACCTCCCCTGTTTTAGCCATTCCCGGTTGATGAGGCTTGAGGTCACGATTACCTGAATAGGACTCATCACTTAGAATGCTCATCGTCCACCTGACGATGTGCTGAAAGCATTCAATCCATACAAGTTCGTTCCGGGTTCGAACGAAACCGAAGGCATTATTTCGTTACACTCGTTTTGGAATCACCCTCAGAGTTAACGACAATAACCCTTGCATTCTGAATCACCATCTCGAATCTATAAGTACTATCTCCGTCAAACTCATTACGGAATCACCCACAGAGTTATACTGACGAATAGTTCTTATACCTCGAGTCTTCACTTGCTCCACTTGGACTTACGACCTAACGTTAATTTGGATCGATGTGGTTTTCGGGTCTCCAGACCTGGAATCCCGGTATACGGAAACCCGATCCCGGTCTCATCGAAATCCAAACCGTGTCTTTTAAGGCTAAGTTGTTTTAAAGGTTTAAAACAATTCAATTCAATTATCCATATCAACATAGATAGATAAATCACAATATCACAGATAAATAATCACATATCAGCATAAATGGATAATCTATGATATCACACTTAAATCAGAGCATCCAAATCAAACAGAGATTACTCATCACATAACTGAGTTTTCAATCAATCAATGGGAATTCATATCATCCATTCATAAGCAAAGATAATAATTACATCGTTGGTAATTAATTTAAAACGAATTAAATCAATTACCCTACCTTTAATTAATTTAAAATTAATTAAATTAATTACTTCATCATTATTAAACTTGCCTATATTAATTAATTATCAATCAATTAATAAATCATCATCCCATTATTCCTTTTTATTAATCATCCCTGATTAATTTTCTTTAATTACATTTAAGTAAATTCCTTGAGTTACTTCTCAGATTAATTACTTAACCAAATATAGAAATTAACCTTTTCATAACTTCATTTATTAATTAACTAAAGTTAATTACATTACTTAATTAATTGTATTAATAAAATTTTCCATTTATAAATAAATCCAAATACATTTATTCCAAATTCCAACATTAATTATAATAATTAATGATCTCGAATTAAATTTACAATTTGATTAAATCAAAGTAATTAATCCTAAATTTAACCCACAATATAAATCACCCTTGATTAATCAAATCAGTAATTAACTCCTTTAATTACTTTATTAAATAATTATCTCTAATTAATCCCTTGATTAATTATAAAAAGTAATTATACTCTAATTACTTTATTAACAAACTTCATCCCATTAACTACGTCTTGTAATTACTTACCAATTACTTCTCTGAGTAATTATACTTATCACATCACTAATTGATTAATTCAGATTAATTAAAATAATTTAATTAACTCAAATAAATCAAATTATTCAATAAATCAAATGAGTAATTAATTCCTTAATTACTTCCCATTCAATTAACTATACTTTAACAGTTAAAATGTTGATTTTAATTAATCAATTCAAAATAACTATAAATAAACAGTTAAATTGATTAATTATAAATAATTTAGTTAATAACCTCCATTAACATTTATTTAATTACTATCTAAAATAATTAACTTACATTAATTTATAAATCCAATTAACCTTTCATTAATAACATATAAATTACTTATTCCATTATTTAAACTTTAATTAATATAAATTAAACTTGAAATTACAAATCTAATCACTTAATTCATTTAAACTTTAATTAATTCATTTAAACTCAAATCACAAATTTAATCAATATAAATTCATCCATTACCATTCAAATTCTTTTAATTGTTAATGAGTTTAAATTTAAATCATTATTTCTTAAAGGGAACTCATTTCCATTTTAACTTCCATTTTAAGTTTCAAGCTTAAACGAACAATAATTAAATTTTAAATCTCTTTATAATCTGACTTTTAAGACCTCAAATTACAAATTAAAACAATAGTTAGTGACGAAGAGTTTAAATCGAATTCACTTAAATTAAGTCTCTTTAAATTTGTTTAAAGTGTTTAAATTTTAAAATTTATTTTATTTCAAAAGTCTGGAAATTTTAAACACTGAATTTTACTCATTTAACTTGGGTTTTAAATTTAAAAACCCACAATTTAAAAATTTATTTCAAATCTGGTTCAGTTAAACTTGAAACAAATGACTCGAGTTCCTCTGTAGTTTACTTCGAGAAATCACAGGGAATTACCCGAGCCAGGACGCAATCTACCCGAGTACAAACTCGAGAAAACTGGGTATTGTCGAAACTGCAAAAAAGACAGACCTACCCGAGACATCCATGTTCTACTTCGAGTCATATAAGAATTCACCCGGACCAAAACGAGATTTACTCGAGTAAAACTCGAGTGTTCCCAGACTCAACTCAACAGCCAGACGCGAAAATATGGTGCACGTGCACACCACCGATGATCGACTTCGATCAACTACGCGACGCCGAGCAAGTCGACCACGTCTACCACTCACGATCTCGATCACCCAAAACCTCGAACAAGTTGCCCAATCGAATTCGAGCGCTAATTCCAAACCTGGAACAAACCTACCCACTCCACCACCAACCTGGAAACGCCTCGTTTCCCATGCTCCGATCACCGGAAGCACTGCAACTCCGGCCATCACTTCGCCGCCTCAACCTCTACCACCTCCTCAAACCCGATGACACTCGATCAACTCTTGGCTTTGAACGAAATGAAAATTCACAGCAACCCAAAACTAGGTCACCCAGTTTCAAAAGCTTCTCGCCGCCACCTCGACGAAGATTATCGCCATCCAATATTTTTCCGGACTTCACTGGTCACTCCTCTACCCATTGGAGGAAGCACGACACTTCCTATCAACTCCAACGACCATGGCAACTTAAAATACATGAAACAGAGAAACTGGAACTGCTCTTCAACCCAAGCTTTTAAAATTACAATTTTTGTCTTAAAAATCTTAATTTTGTATGAAGTTTCGATTTATATACCTGAATATAAGAATTTTAATACTTGGTTTTTGACTTGTTTAAATACGCTCTGTATTTTCTTTTGGTTTCAGATGAAATTCAAATGGTTTAAATCTTAAACTAGTTTGTAATCTAAAGTCCATGGTATAACAAACTATATTGTTCTAAACTAAGGTACAAGTGAAGTTGAATCAGGGTATTGGATTTATAAATGAGTTTAGAACCTGGAATTTGAAAACAGTGAACATCCAGACCATACACAAAGCATGTACATACATATATTCACAGAGATAAAAACATGTTCACAGGCATATTATATTCAGAGCTGATCATACAATTTAACTATATACTTATATTTTTTTAAAAACATTTGTTACTCACCAGACATGGAAATGAGAACAGAGATGTTTGCATCAGTTTGAACTTGAAAAACTGGAAAGTATTTTCCACTTTGAGTCTTCCTGCCAATCTCTACTTCTCTGTTGAATTAAGTTGTAGAATCTGGTTTTGATTTTAAATGGAGTCTTGTTTTAAGTTTTTAAATGAAGTAGTTTTGCAGTTTGTATCTAGCTCGACTGGAATGAAAATGATAAAAGAAAGATAGCTTACTGGTGGTGTTTTAAAACATTTACAGGGTATAATTTTTATATAAAATAGTGTACAAGTTGTACAAATTTTTCAGAGATTTTTCCCTGGTTTGGTGGCCGAGATTTTCATCTTTGTGAGCTAGAGCAGATGTATGCATGACTAGTATTTAATGCTTCTTGTACTTGGTTGTTTCATTTTTATACTTATCTATTTTTTTATATACTTGCATGTGACTTCATTTGCAAGCTACCAGCATCTCATATTTTGCTTTGTATGTTTTCATTTCTTTTACTTTGTAACTTCAAGTCTGCATGTCATACACATATTCGAACCATCTACTTGTTTTTATGCTGCCTTGTACAACTCTAGTTATATTTTCTTGGTTCAATTGACTCTTCAGATCTGTCTTACTTTTTAACAATTAAGATGTTACTCTAGTATATTTATGAAGTGTAATAGTTATTGTGTAAGTAAGATGTTATTGTAATATACTATTTGATTTTAAAATGTGGTGGATGCTATTTGATTAAGTTGTTAGATTGTTTAGTGATTGTTTTATCATTTACAAAACGATAAAGTTTAACTCACATATTATTTTATTGTTATCCTAGTATATTGCTTGATTATGAATTGTAATGTTGTTTCAACACGTTGTTTGATTATTTAATATGTTTGTTTTACAAAACAAAATGAATGTTATTTAAATATGTTGTTGTATTATATTAATGTGTATTTGTTATGCGTATTATCGTATTGTATTTCTATTGAATATTTTATTTATATTATAAAAGTTCACTTATCAAATTTAAAAATAATGTAAACAAAGAAATTATTCTTTTTATTCACATTACTTATTTTATAATACATACTAGAATATCATTTGACCAAAATTGAATTTATAACATATATACATTTTAAATTATTTTTAACAAGCAATACTTTAAAAGAAAAGAAAATCAAATTCTTTTGTTAATAATTATAAATCTAAACCAAAGTTAAAAATAGCTCAAAACAATTTAAACATTTATCTACAATATTTAAAACAATATATTTGTGAATTTAATAGCTTTGAAAAACTTACATTGAAATAAATAATAATTTCCAAACCACTAGAATATACATATTAGAAATTTAAAACAAAATTTATCGATTGAATTTAAAGCAGAACTTCCCTATCTGCAATATATACCAATATATATAAAATAGATAGAAAATAATTCACAATACGATATTAATTAAGTGAAAAGTACCAATTCAAATGTTATAATCCAAAGATATTTCAAATCAATTAAATATTTATCAGAAGAAAAATATTAATTCAGATCTTATAATCCAATAATATATCAATTCAATTTAATATTCATCACAGATTATTAAATTGATACTGCTCGAAATTCCGGGATGTCACATTCCTCCCCCCTTAAAAGAATTTCGTCCCCGAAATTAAAAACAAAGGTAATTTAATAATCTATTTAAAAATTTAATTATAAACACAAGCATATATCATTAAATAATCATAGCATCCAATTCATCCAACCAAACAAAACTAACTATCCAGACAAAAATTCCGAATAGAATTCTCTCGAGTTTCCCCGAGTATAAATATCGGGTTACTCGCTCTATAGAATCCAAGCCATCAACACTACTAAACTACAGAGCTCCTACTCATCTAGATCCACCCAACTAGACAGGATACTAGACTGTAGACAGGTCTGACTCAATAGCCAAAACTCCCTGAACTGCTGGTTCCAAAATCCGAAACAGAATCTTACACGTACTCCCTCAGAGACACGTGAAACACAACGAATCACAGCTATCCAAACTGGCAATTCACACTCCAGAAGATCAAACACTAACTTCTCCAGAACACAGAGAAAATCCAGAACATCTCGGAACTAAATTCCCGATCTCACCCAACTATACAGCTCCTTCGATCCGAGAAAACTTCAACAACAACGAAGTCTCTAACTTCGAATTCCAAATTCCTCCGTCTCTTATCCACCAAATTCTTCAGACGATCCAAGGCTGCTCTCATCACTACCAATCAGCTAAATCTCCGCTGATGCCTTCCAGAACAATCTGGATCCAAAACAATCCAGTAGAATGATCTTCTCACGGTCAGCTAAGGTCACGAACACAATTCCTTACCATCATCCGTAGAAAACAACTCCTCTTCTCCAGAAAAGAAAAGCAGACACACTCCAACTGCTTCCGCTGCGCAACTCTGATATGGGTAGATAAAATGCTGAACACAGGCTTCCCACTGATATCAATTGTGACAGACCTAGGCTTTGCAACCATCAGTCAGTAGCCACAACTGGTAAGCTTCACAACTATTCCGAAAATATGGCTCAACAGATCTAAATAAAAATCAGAAGTTCCTTCAAAAACATCCTACTACTAAGCTGAACCACCGGTATCCCTCCTGGAATACAGTCGATACCAAACTAAATCTCCAAATGCTGATAAAGTACTGACTTTCTGAAGACATCCAGAAATCCACAACACCAGAGAACACTCAAGCTATCGCAAGTCACTTTTGCGATCCATCCAGCCTAATTCCAAAATTACTGCTTCCTCTTTACAAATCAGAACAGCATACGTTCACTAATCAATCCATCGAAGAAATGGATCCACACTGCTGATTCTGAACTCACTGCGAAGCTAGAAAACTTCTTTACCAACACAGAAAACTCCAAGCTGCACTGCTGACACTAATGCCAAGGAATTTCTAATCTAAAGTACTTCGAGAAATTCGGACCCCGAATCAAACAGATACATTCTGCTGAACACCGCCACAACACCGAAGCAGACTTACTTCCCTAACTCGTTCCAAATAAATATCTTCGGAGACATCCACAGTCACTGCGTCTCATCACACAGCTACTACATCTCGAGAGATCAAAATATCATCTCTCTTCTGCCCAACCGATAGATCAAACTATACTCATCCAAACTCTCAAAAATCCGCTCACACGAGCGCGATCATCTTACACTTAAAGGCTGGACTTCGAATCCTTAACAGATTTCCTTTAGAAACTCAAAGAAATTCTTACACCACAATTTCATTCGAGACGAACTGTAGACCCAATATCGTCTCGGTCGATACACTTCCAACCTCAACAAATTCAACCATTGGTAGTCGTGTTACATACCACTACCACCCTATTTACCTTTATACTTATATTGGGATACCCGAACAGGTAACCCAACCGATAGGTAGAATTAAATAAATATATATATATATATATCAAAAATACAAATACGCTCTCTCAAGGAAGAAATCACTTAAGAGCCTAGGTATTCGCTCAACCTAGTGCTCTGATACCAACTGTGACGTCCTAACTTCCTATGCCCAGGAAATCGTATCATTTTAAAGAAAAGAAAGAGGTGAGAAAGTAGAAAAGATAGAAAAGAAGAAGAAACAAACATAGAATCTCAACAGCGGAACGAATAAAATATAATATATCACATAAATATCATATACATCAGAGTACACAGATAATACAACACATACTAGACAGTTATAAACACCTGTCTAGTTAATACAACTCAACATCACAGAGATACAACACAGCGGAATATACAGAATAACACTGACACAGCGGAACCAATATATATATATCTACACGCTGAAGCCTCCTGCTCCATTTCTCCTCCAGTATTCGTCAAAGCTAACCTGAATCCCTTGACTACCCGTAAAAATTTGGGTACCCGAGAGTTTATGAAAAACAGAAATAAACTTCGGGTCAGACATGGGTCTGGTATGAGTAACAGGTTAAAGTTGTTTAACTTTTAAAAATCATTTGAAACAAAAGGTATCACGTAAGAATTCCCACAAATAAACATGGGTAAGTTTTTACCTTACGCTAACCAAAACATTTGATAGGAAATCTAGTGATATTATAATAGTGTCTAGGGTTTTCAAGTAAATAGAAAATAGCTGAAATTGTTACATCTATTAAATTCCAGCATACTAGCCACAATGTGGGTAATACAATCAAAACCGTAGGGTCTCGTAGGGAAATTGGATTTCCATCAATGGCTGGGCTACTGGGGTACCGCCCGTCACAGTACGTGGCCTAGATCACCGTACCGAGGAGTGCGCCCGCTCCCCTGCAACACAAAGCCGGACCCGTTCCTTACTGAACAGTTCCAAACGAGACAACCCCGGCAGTTGGACGTCTCCACTACCCACACAATCGAAATAAAAAGGGACATCTAGACAGGAGAAAATCTCGCTCTCAAGTGGGTGCTACCCACGAAGCTTTGCTGCACCTCCCCTGTTTTAGCCATTCCCGGTTGATGAGGCTTGAGGTCACGATTACCTGAATAGGACTCATCACTTAGAATGCTCATCGTCCACCTGACGATGTGCTGAAAGCATTCAATCCATACAAGTTCGTTCCGGGTTCGAACGAAACCGAAGGCATTATTTCGTTACACTCGTTTTGGAATCACCCTCAGAGTTAACGACAATAACCCTTGCATTCTGAATCACCATCTCGAATCTATAAGTACTATCTCCGTCAAACTCATTACGGAATCACCCACAGAGTTATACTGACGAATAGTTCTTATACCTCGAGTCTTCACTTGCTCCACTTGGACTTACGACCTAACGTTAATTTGGATCGATGTGGTTTTTGGGTCTCCAGACCTGGAATCCCGGTATACGGAAACCCGATCCCGGTCTCATCGAAATCCAAACCGTGTCTTTTAAGGCTAAGTTGTTTTAAAGGTTTAAAACAATTCAATTCAATTATCCATATCAACATAGATAGATAAATCACAATATCACAGATAAATAATCACATATCAGCATAAATGGATAATCTATGATATCACACTTAAATCAGAGCATCCAAATCAAACAGAGATTACTCATCACATAACTGAGTTTTCAATCAATCAATGGGAATTCATATCATCCATTCATAAGCAAAGATAATAATTACATCGTTGGTAATTAATTTAAAACGAATTAAATCAATTACCCTACCTTTAATTAATTTAAAATTAATTAAATTAATTACTTCATCATTATTAAACTTGCCTATATTAATTAATTATCAATCAATTAATAAATCATCATCCCATTATTCCTTTTTATTAATCATCCCTGATTAATTTTCTTTAATTACATTTAAGTAAATTCCTTGAGTTACTTCTCAGATTAATTACTTAACCAAATATAGAAATTAACCCTTTCATAACTTCATTTATTAATTAACTAAAGTTAATTACATTACTTAATTAATTGTATTAATAAAATTTTCCATTTATAAATAAATCCAAATACATTTATTCCAAATTCCAACATTAATTATAATAATTAATGATCTCGAATTAAATTTACAATTTGATTAAATCAAAGTAATTAATCCTAAATTTAACCCACAATATAAATCACCCTTGATTAATCAAATCAGTAATTAACTCCTTTAATTACTTTATTAAATAATTATCTCTAATTAATCCCTTGATTAATTATAAAAAGTAATTATACTCTAATTACTTTATTAACAAACTTCATCCCATTAACTACGTCTTGTAATTACTTACCAATTACTTCTCTGAGTAATTATACTTATCACATCACTAATTGATTAATTCAGATTAATTAAAATAATTTAATTAACTCAAATAAATCAAATTATTCAATAAATCAAATGAGTAATTAATTCCTTAATTACTTCCCATTCAATTAACTATACTTTAACAGTTAAAATGTTGATTTTAATTAATCAATTCAAAATAACTATAAATAAACAGTTAAATTGATTAATTATAAATAATTTAGTTAATAACCTCCATTAACATTTATTTAATTACTATCTAAAATAATTAACTTACATTAATTTATAAATCCAATTAACCTTTCATTAATAACATATAAATTACTTATTCCATTATTTAAACTTTAATTAATATAAATTAAACTTGAAATTACAAATCTAATCACTTAATTCATTTAAACTTTAATTAATTCATTTAAACTCAAATCACAAATTTAATCAATATAAATTCATCCATTACCATTCAAATTCTTTTAATTGTTAATGAGTTTAAATTTAAATCATTATTTCTTAAAGGGAACTCATTTCCATTTTAACTTCCATTTTAAGTTTCAAGCTTAAACGAACAATAATTAAATTTTAAATCTCTTTATAATCTGACTTTTAAGACCTCAAATTACAAATTAAAACAATAGTTAGTGACGAAGAGTTTAAATCGAATTCACTTAAATTAAGTCTCTTTAAATTTGTTTAAAGTGTTTAAATTTTAAAATTTATTTTATTTCAAAAGTCTGGAAATTTTAAACACTGAATTTTACTCATTTAACTTGGGTTTTAAATTTAAAAACCCACAATTTAAAAATTTATTTCAAATCTGGTTCAGTTAAACTTGAAACAAATGACTCGAGTTCCTCTGTAGTTTACTTCGAGAAATCACAGGGAATTACCCGAGCCAGGACGCAATCTACCCGAGTACAAACTCGAGAAAACTGGGTATTGTCGAAACTGCAAAAAAGACAGACTTACCCGAGACATCCATGTTCTACTTCGAGTCATATAAGAATTCACCCGGACCAAAACGAGATTTACTCGAGTAAAACTCGAGTGTTCCCAGACTCAACTCAACAGCCAGACGCGAAAATATGGTGCACGTGCACACCACCGATGATCGACTTCGATCAACTACGCGACGCCGAGCAAGTCGACCACGTCTACCACTCACGATCTCGATCACCCAAAACCTCGAACAAGTTGCCCAATCGAATTCGAGCGCTAATTCCAAACCTGGAACAAACCTACCCACTCCACCACCAACCTGGAAACGCCTCGTTTCCCATGCTACGATCACCGGAAGCACTGCAACTCCGGCCATCACTTCGCCGCCTCAACCTCTACCACCTCCTCAAACCCGATGACACTCGATCAACTCTTAGCTTTGAACGAAATGAAAATTCACAGCAACCCAAAACTAGGTCACCCAGTTTCAAAAGCTTCTCGCCGCCACCTCGACGAAGATTATCGCCATCCAATATTTTTCCGGACTTCACTGGTCACTCCTCTACCCATTGGAGGAAGCACGACACTTCCTATCAACTCCAACGACCATGGCAACTTAAAATACATGAAACAGAGAAACTGGAACTGCTCTTCAACCCAAGCTTTTAAAATTACAATTTTTGTCTTAAAAATCTTAATTTTGTATGAAGTTTCGATTTATATACCTGAATATAAGAATTTTAATACTTGGTT
This sequence comes from Allium fistulosum, assembly GCA_030737815.1. Classification (NCBI taxonomy): domain Eukaryota; kingdom Viridiplantae; phylum Streptophyta; class Magnoliopsida; order Asparagales; family Amaryllidaceae; genus Allium; species Allium fistulosum. Next base: position 496,443,556 of record CM060902.1, on the reverse strand, counting down.
TTTGACTTGTTTAAATATGCTCTGTATTTTCTTTTGGTTTCAGATGAAATTCAAATGGTTTAAATCTTAAACTAGTTTGTAATCTAAAGTCCATGGTATAACAAACTATATTGTTCTAAACTAAGGTACAAGTGAAGTTGAATCAGGGTATTGGATTTATAAATGAGTTTAGAACCTGGAATTTGAAAACAGTGAACATCCAGACCATACACAAAGCATGTACATACATATATTCACAGAGATAAAAACATGTTCACAGGCATATTATATTCAGAGCTGATCATACAATTTAACTATATACTTATATTTTTTTAAAAACATTTGTTACTCACCAGACATGGAAATGAGAACAGAGATGTTTGCATCAGTTTGAACTTGAAAAACTAGAAAGTATTTTCCACTTTGAGTCTTCCTGCCAATCTCTACTTCTCTGTTGAATTAAGTTGTAGAATCTGGTTTTGATTTTAAATGGAGTCTTGTTTTAAGTTTTTAAATGAAGTAGTTTTGCAGTTTGTATCTAGCTCGACTGGAATGAAAATGATAAAAGAAAGATAGCTTACTGGTGGTGTTTTAAAACATTTACAGGGTATAATTTTTATATAAAATAGTGTACAAGTTGTACAAATTTTTCAGAGATTTTTCCCTGGTTTGGTGGCCGAGATTTTCATCTTTGTGAGCTAGAGCAGATGTATGCATGACTAGTATTTAATGCTTCTTGTACTTGGTTGTTTCATTTTTATACTTATCTATTTTTTTATATACTTGCCTGTGACTTCATTTGCAAGCTACCAGCATCTCATATTTTTCTTTGTATGTTTTCATTTCTTTTACTTTGTAACTTCAAGTCTGCATGTCATACACATATTCGAACCATCTACTTGTTTTTATGCTGCCTTGTACAACTCTAGTTATATTTTCTTGGTTCAATTGACTCTTCAGATCTGTCTTACTTTTTAACAATTAAGATGTTACTCTAGTATATTTATGAAGTGTAATAGTTATTGTGTAAGTAAGATGTTATTGTAATATACTATTTGATTTTAAAATGTGGTGGATGCTATTTGATTAAGTTGTTAGATTGTTTAGTGATTGTTTTATCATTTACAAAATGATAAAGTTTAACTCACATATTATTTTATTGTTATCCTAGTATATTGCTTGATTATGAATTGTAATGTTGTTTCAACACGTTGTTTGATTATTTAATATGTTTGTTTTACAAAACAAAATGAATGTTATTTAAATATGTTGTTGTATTATATTAATGTGTATTTGTTATGCGTATTATCGTATTGTATTTCTATTGAATATTTTATTTATATTATAAAAGTTCACTTATCAAATTTAAAAATAATGTAAACAAAGAAATTATTCTTTTTATTCACATTACTTATTTTATAATACATACTAGAATATCATTTGACCAAAATTGAATTTATAACATATATACATTTTAAATTATTTTTAACAAGCAATACTTTAAAAGAAAAGAAAATCAAATTCTTTTGTTAATAATTATAAATCTAAACCAAAGTTAAAAATAGCTCAAAACAATTTAAACATTTATCTACAATATTTAAAACAATATATTTGTGAATTTAATAGCTTTGAAAAACTTACTTTGAAATAAATAATAATTTCCAAACCACTAGAATATACATATTAGAAATTTAAAACAAAATTTATCGATTGAATTTAAAACAGAACTTCCCTATCTGCAATATATACCAATATATATAAAATAGATAGAAAATAATTCACAATACGATATTAATTAAGTGAAAAGTACCAATTCAAATGTTATAATCCAAAGATATTTCAAATCAATTAAATATTTATCAGAAGAAAAATATTAATTCAGATCTTATAATCCAATAATATATCAATTCAATTTAATATTCATCACAGATTATTAAATTGATACTGCTCGAAATTCCGGGATGTCACACAGGCTGAGCCGAGCATAAAGAAAAACACAAAACACTTGAGTCAGGATTAACATTCTTATGCAAGTAAATCAACTCAAGTGAAATGTCCAAGTGAAATGCAATGTAACTTAAAGGATGTTTGGGATTCCATCCTTTAAGGATCCATGGAACTATCTACATACATAGTATAATACGCTACATAGATATGTCTACAGTAAAGTAAAATATCAAAATAGCTTTAAGGCGTTACCCATATCCCCCTTAACATATTTTTATATAAATATCGTAGTCTATACAGATACTGTATGCTCCACCAAATCGGTGGGATACTCGGTGAGCACTCCATAGGTACGATACAAACCAAACTCGTAGTGGACGCGATAATGCATATGACAAGGCATGCAAGGCAATGCCTAGGGTAGGATTCTACCGTTTTGTAGAACCGGGCTGGTGGTAACGCATAACAGCTACTACCGCCCATCTCGAGACACACTCCCACAATCAAAGGTGCGCACCAATCAGATCACAAAGTAATAGAATGGTTTCGAAGAAGCATGCTCAATCGGAGGTGCGACTTCACTTGGCCCAAGTATAGCTCCTGTTTTAGTCATATCAAGCTGACTCGAGGGAGTCAGGGCTGCGTTCATACCCTATACAGACGTTCATTAAACCATCCTACTTCGTTTTGGATTTTCCACCGCGTGCACGGTTGTTAAAGTGGTTTTCGGTATTGGCAGAGAGTATAACAATATCCGATCTCGGTCTCTTTAACAACCATACGCTTATTTCACACCATGGTCATTTTTATAAAATCACTTTTATAAATATTTAAATAAAATCTCAAATCACCAATTTAAATCAAATTAAATATTAAACTTCAATTATATTTAATTTTTGAAAATATTCACTTAATCACCTTTTTATAAACCTTTGTCTCAAATTTACAAATTTAAATCAAAATTAAATATTCAATTTCAATTTTATTTGAAAATATCCATTTAATCACTTTTAATCAAAATCAAGTTATCAAGTTATAAAGTCATATCTTAAAATCTTAAGATTAATAAGTTCAAATCAGTCCTGATTTAAATTCAATTATTAACCCATTTAAATTTCAAGTCAACTTTAATTTATCTTTCCAACCTCTATTTATTAAAGTTATTATAAAATATATTTAAAAGTATTAATATAAATTTAAAATAAATATTCTAAAATATTATATCTATATTAGTTAAATTAAATTTTTATTAAATTAAATTAAATTAATTTTTATTAAATTAAATCTATTTTAAATCTTATTATATATTTTAAAAATAATAAAGTTATAAGTAAAATTTTATAATTCACATTTTCAAAACTTAACTTATAATTTTAAAATTTTCAAAACATATAATTTAAAAATATAAATTTATACACATATTAAAAATAAAAATAAACCTTTATATTATATTTTAAAATCAAAACACATATAATTTCTTTTCTTAAAAATTTGGAAATCTTTCAAAAATCGACCAACGGTGTCCGTATATAATTTTCTCTCCTATGGTCAAGTGATACAGATATTTATCATTTCAATCCACAATAATTTAAATATTTACGGGTGTATATCATTTCAACCCGCAATCCCAAAATTCAAAATCAATAAAAATCACTTGGGTATATCATTTCAACCCATAACGATTTTCCCCTAACCTATAAGATCGTTCGGGTATGTATCATTTCAACCTATAGGGATTTCTAAACTAACATGGAACTTGCGGTATGAGAACAATAGAATAAAATAGCATAACATATCAATTATAATCATTAACAATTTAAATTATATATATATATATACTAATAGGTTATGGTGTCGTATGTCAATTAACATAGGTTATCAATTTTAAATATTAACATATCATATTCAATAATCAAATTACTAAGCAATTCAAATTTAACAACGTATTCAATCGTCATTTCATGTGAATATAAATTTACTAGCATATGAATGTCAATCGTGAGTGATCGCTCACTTTTCGAGGCTAGAGAACAATGAGAATGAACACGACGCCTACAGTGATACGGACACGCACACGAAGGAAAGCAAAAAAATCTGCTGCGACAAATTCTGGACAACGGCGGGCTAGATGACTAGAATTCAATGGAAAACAAATGTATAAGTAAACTTATATATATAAGCTTAGATTGAAGGAAACAAATATATATATATATATGCAACATATCTAAGCTTAGATTGAAGGAACGAGGCTATCGATCTGCTCGGCCAGGGGAGCGAGCGTGGAAAGGTGGCCGTGGAGGTTTGGCTCGGCAATGGTGGCTTCGGGTGTCGGGGGGGGGGGGGGTATGATGCGGAGAGGTGTTGGTTGGGAAGTGTTCGGTCAGGGAGAGGCCTGTGTTCAGGTAGGCTGGAGTAAGGGTGTCAGGTGTGGTGTTAGGCTCAAAGTCAGGGTCGGCAACGGCTATGTTCGGCTGAGGTGTGGAGGAACGGAGGAGCAAAGGCGATCAGGGGTGGTTTAGGTGGATTGGGTGTTCGGCGAGGCTGTGGAAGGTTGCCTGGAAGGGGATGGTGCGGCTGCTACGTGGTCGGGGAAATGGAGGTTGCGGATGAAGGGGTTTGTCGGCGTTGAAGGGTGGTTACTAGCGGCAAGGGATGGGTTGGTCGTTTGATTAGGGAGAGGGCAGCAGCATGCTTGCTGCTATGGGTGGGCATGTGAGGCGGATGAGGCTGTCGAGTGGAGAGGGAGGCGGAGTGGTTGAGCAAGTCGAGAGAGAGAGAGGGGACAGGCGGTACAGGTTGCAAGGGAAAAGTGGCGGAGGGAGGATGGGTTAACGGAGAGGGGATGAGCAGGTTATCACAAACAAAGAATGCAACTTGTATATTTAGAACTTTATATAAACAGAAGAAGGAGCAGGTCACCACTGTTGCTTCTTTTTCTTTTTTTCCTTTTTTTCAATGAAGCTCGGATCCAATCAGAAAGGAAAGAGAATGAAGGGACACATCAATATATCAAGACCAAGGAATAGAAAATGTCAAACGTTGATTTCTGAAATTATTAAAGGCAGATGACTACTTGGTTTACATGGTGGATAACCGAAAGAACAAAGGAAATCAAAATGCTCAAATACGAAACCGATACGGCTAATCGTTTTGTAGATTTCGTCATGTACCGGACGCCGAAACACACAAATGAATATACTACGGAGATCTGCGCGATGAGACGAACAAGATGGTACACAGATATCAACGACATGACCTACCTATCAAAACTCGATTTTCGCTGCTGCTAATTCGTCGAAAATAAGATAAACGGGGCTATAGCAGTCCAAATTTGGCGAAACGAATTACGACGTCTCACTCAGAAATGATTTACATTTTTGTTAAAAAAAAATATTTATATTTCAAAAATATTTTATTTCCATCAAATTTTAACCCATTCAGATTTTAAATTGAAATTTCACAACCGAACAAACTTACATATTTTCTGGTGAAAATCTGTCACTAGTTATGTTTAAATAGATGTATTCCAAATATCAAATTTTAATTTCAAAAATCTTATTATTTATTTTTATGAAAAATTTAGTTAATTACATTATTTAAAATCGTTCAATTTTCGGGCCGTTACAAAGAAAATAAAATAATAAATATGAAGTAAAACATTTAATTAAATATTTTTGCTAAACATAAATAGATAATTCTAAGTTGATAATGATATATCAAAAGATAATTTTAATATATATAAATTACTTCCAAAAATCCCATTTCTATATATATTAGATATTTAGAATTAGTTTATAGATCCAAATATTACTCATAACAACTATTTCATAATTTTCTATAATTAAATACGATTTTTAAATCAATTTTTATAATATTCAAATAAATACTTTTATCCAAATTCATAAATATAATTTTCTAAAACCTTAAATCATATTCAAAGCTCATGAAATATACTTTTGAGTTAATGAAATATTAATTAGAAAAAAATATTTCATATTATTCAAAAAAAATTATATATTATTTTAAATTAAAAATCCAATTTTTCTTTAATAAATCAATAGCTACAATTAAGTAATTAATAATTAATTTAAAGATAACTTTTCTATAATCAAATGTATATACAGATAACACACTTCTATATAAACAGTCATATATATATATATTATTCTTTATATATAAATATAAATATTTTAGGACACAAAAATGCATAAAAATTATGCTCGGCTGGTCATAGCCATCAATCGACCGTTAGCGTTCGATCGATTAAACCTAGGCGGTCAGGCGGTCAACGCGTATCTATGCCTAAATTCCATCGATTCAGGCAATCTTCTCCTCCTTCCTCTATCGTTTCTCCTCCAACTCGATGTATACATAATATATTTAATCAAACCATAATCCAAACACATTATATACAAGAAATATATGATTTAGATAAATATTTGTAAGTGCGTTCACTCACCTAAAGCCTTCTCCTTCATCTTCTCCCTGCTCTACCCTGCAGCACTACAATTGGTGATTGAACCTTTCATTTCTTTATTGTCATATGTATATAATGTGGTTGAGAAACGTATATTTAAATTTAAGAATTTATGATAATTTATTACATTTGTTTTGAAACTAAGAAGAGGAGGGATAAAGGAGTTGCAACATCAAGGACGCTCTAGATTTAAACGTAAGTTATATATATATATAAAGAAGAGCGAGATATCCAAAATTAGAAGTGTTAGGAAGTAGAAAACCCACCATAAAGGAAATTGGGCTTGAGATTCTAGGGCTTTGATTACATGGGCTTGGGCTTAGGTTAAAAAATGTGTGAGTATATATATTTATTTATTTTCAGTATTGTAACGACCCGTAAATTTTTAATAATTTTATTTGTTTTATTTATATATTTAATTGAAATTTTGTGAAATTTAAACAATAAAAATTTGAAATATAAATTTGATATTTGGAATACGTCTAGTTAAACATAGCAACTGGTAAATTTTCACCCGAAAATATGAAGTTTATTTTCGTGCGTAAATTTATTCAATTTAATCAGTTAGGAATTGATGAAAATAAAATGTTTTAGAAACCTAAATATTTTTACATAGAAAAATTATAAATCATCTTCTGAGCAAAACGTCATTTTTCGTTTTTCCAAATTCGGACTTCTTTAGCTCCGTCGATCTTATTTTTTTTCGTTTTTGCTGCATTTTTCGCTAGTAAAAAATTCGAATTTTTATAATTCAATCACACTACTGATATCTGTGTACCGTTTTGACCATCTCGTCGTGCTGATCTCTGTAGTACATTCGTTTGTGTATAACGGTGTCCGGTACGCGGTGAAACCGACGATCAGTAGCCGTACCAATAATCGTTTCAGTCCTTTGTTCCCTCTGCCTTTCCATTTTTCCAACGTATAATCTGAATAGCGGTTTAGCTTTTATGTTCCTTGAAATTGAAGCTGACACCAGTTCACTTTTTGACTTTCTCTATTCCTAGTTTCAAAATATGACTGCTATATTCATTGATATCGGTTCCTTTCTCTTCGGTATCCTCTCTGCTCTTTGTTCTCGTTACCAAAAAAAATGAAAAATGATAAACAAAGCCAGTTGGAAATCTGGAAACTGTTTACTCCTGCTCATATATTTGTTTCCCTTAAGCCTTACTGTTCGTTCACCTACACTCCTCCATGAAGCCATCCATCTTCCCATGTTTTCCCTTCTACTTGCTTGTTGCCCATGCATATAAATCCACTTCCATCTCCTACCAGACCATATTCGCCTCTACCCTTTCCTCTCTCCGACGACTCACCCTACACCATCAAAACATCCCCACATCACCAATCGAGTCTCCCCTTACACCCCACCACCATCGCCACTCTATCTTCCTCACGCAACACCCATGGCAGCAACCACCAGGTGTCACGTCAACCTGCACACACTCTTCCCCTCTGCCAAATGAACACCTAGCTCCGCCCGACAACCCTCTAGCTCGCTTGCACGCCATCAAATCCCCCTCGGCCAAGACTCCATCACCACCAGCCTCGGCAACCATTGCCCTTCCTCCCTCTTCACCAATCGCAGCTCCCATCACCTCCACCTTCGTCTAGACGAGACCCACGTCACACCAGTCTTGCCTCGCCTCTACCCCTTCGCTGCAGGCATGTGGCCTTCCACCCGAAACTCATTTCGACCCAGGCGAGCAACCTATTTTCGTATTAATTCGTAATAGGTAATTTAATTGTTGTTCATATATATATATTATATAGATATGACTATACATCTGAGTATACGATCTGTACGATTTGTATATATATGAGCATTTGTTGTATATATAGTTTGTCTATGAAGTTGTTTTGTGATTTTATAAATATATATGTATCGATTATAAGAAATATTGGTTTAAAGTTATATTACTTATGTGATTATATAATGGTTTACATATATTTGCCTATTGACCTGAGTTTATAAAGTTGGTCAAAACATAGATTTATATGTATATTTGTTCTATACGAGATTTCAAGCACCCTAGTGAGTTGGGTTTGAATATATAATATAGTGTTGAGCTATCTTATACTGTAGTATATATGTATTATAGAGTTTATAAAGCTTATAATATATAAGTGATGCAAATATATATTATTGTAGTTTTGGTAAGTTACAGAAAAGTTCTAAATGTTGTACACTTTGTAAACTATGCCTGCATATACGTACACAAATTTATATGTTTTAAATTATGTATATAGAATAGTAAGTAAGTTTGTACACTTGGTTTCAGTTTTAGATATACATATATATTTATTTAAATTAGTAAATTCTGTTTTCTTTGTTTCGTATTTTACATTGTTAAAAAAAACTTATATATACGGTTTGCATTTTTATATATGTGATATCTAAGGTTGTTGGCTTTATAGTCTGTTAGTAGTAATATGATAGTTATGTATATGTTTGTAGTATATACATATATATATTTTGTCAATTATATATGAAGTTATATCTGCTGTTGTTTAAATACAATACTCATATATTATCGGATTATAATAGAATTATTATGTTATACTATTTTGCATTCTAGTTATGGAATGGTATATATATGATGCAGTAGGTTAGATTAAGGGAGGGAATATAGATGCGAATATATATATTACTGGTTTACAGTATTATAGTATGAAAGTTTTTTATGCAATTTTTTAGTTGGTTGTTATAATATATTATCGGTTACATATAAAGTTCATAAACTCAAGATACTTTTATAAATATATTATATAAGGTTGTGATATGTTGTTAATATATATATGAATTCATATATTTAATTCATTTGTAGTGGGTTTATTTGGTTCTGTAATCTTTGAAGTATATATAAAGGCAATATTTTCATTGTTCCAGCATATATATACTATGTACAGTATTATATATATATATATATTATATGGTAAATGGTAATATAATGGATATATGTTGATTTATATACAATGGGTGGTCAATAGTTTGTTTCAAAACTATCATATATTTTTTTTGAAACGCATGTATATAATTTTAATGAGTTTCAAAATTAATATTGGTTAAGAAAATAATATATTAAAATAATATATATATATATATATTTGTTTCGGTCGCTGTTTCTGATCTATTTTCATCGATCTCTATTTATCAGCCCCGTTCGTCCTATTCGTGCCGATCTTGTTCGTTTTGGAAATTCATTCTTGGATTCGTAACCATTTCAAATCTCTCCATCCTCGAAAGGTAAGTAATCACTCACGATTAATGTTCTTTTATTTATTAAATTTGATTTCAATTGAAACGACAATTGAAATATAATGCTGTTAGTTATTTAGACTGTTATTACCTATATCAGTTCACCTGTGACATCTGACACCACTATTTGTTATTTATACAATGATAATTCAGTTTGGTTGATAATGATTGATTGTTTGATGTTGACATTGGACGTTAAATTGTTAATGTGTAAGTGATAAATAATTTGAAATTGAAATTGACGTAGGATAGTTAGATTTGATATATGCTAAATTTGATTAGACGACATTTGCATAATAGGACCTTATTTAAATGTTAGATTAATTGACACGTAGAAATTTGGTTATGTACACCTTGAACCATTGAATGTATGTTGTAAAATTGATGTAGTATGAAATTGGATAATAGATATCAATTGAAGAACCATATAAATATTAGTGTAATAATCTTTAATCTACATGAAATGATAGTGTAGATTCTAGAAATAATTATATTAATTTGCACAAACAACAATGTAAATTAATACGATTATTTCGGGATTATTTGAATAAATTATTGGATTGTTATTGATGGTTGCTATTGCTTGTTTATTTACTTTGACACCATCCCAGTTATCACACTGCAAGTTCCCTTTGCTATGCTTTGATTTTGAATTGAAATGGAATCGGGTTGAAATGATAAATACCCAAATAAACTTTGACTTAGGATAGAGAATTAAATAAAACCCGATTGGTCAATAATTGGATTTAAAAATAAAATAAAGATTTTATTTGGAAAAATAATAAGGTTTTGAAATGAAGTTAGAATTAGAATTTTTATGAAAGGAAAATGTTAATATTTAATAATCCGAATCTAAATACTAACATAGTAGATGATGAAAGAACGTTGTTTTAAAATTAATTATTTAATAATTAAATTTGGAATTATTAATAATTAAAGTTTTTAAATTAGTTAATAATTAAGTTTTGAAATTATTTAATAATTTAATGAGATTGAATTATTTAACAATTAAATAAAATTGAATTCTTTGATAATTGAAATTGAACTTTTTAATAAGTGAAATTATTGTAACTAAGTAAATAAATAAGTGAAATTGAATTTCTCTAACAAGAAATAAAATGTGTTTTATTGAAATTAATGTAAGACTTGAAATGTAAAGAATTTGATTTGATGAATTTAATTTAATGCAATTTGTAAGTTTTGATACAATGGAGTTGAACTTAAATAATTGATTAAATAAATTGGAAGTTAAATAGAAATTGTTTTGAAGGATAAATTTACTTAACGAAAATCGATAAATGAACTTAAATTGATTTGAATGTAGATTAAATCATTTTAAATAATTTCGGAATGAAACTTATATACGAATTTAAATGAATACTTGAATTGTTTTAAATCAAATATTAAATTTGAATTATAAGATTTTAAAATGGTAATTTGGAAGTTTTGAAACGTAAATTATGGGAATTACAAATGGAATGTTGGTTTACAAATTCTATTTGAAATTGAATTGATTTGGTTTTGAAATATATTAAACGACCAATCGGTGTAACAATTACGAAAGTTATTAAAGAGACCGGAATCGGTTAGGGACATACTCACTGTCTAAACCGAAAACCACTTTAATAACTATACGCGGAGTGTGATCCAGAATGAAGTGGTTGGATGATGTACGTGATGACTGAAGAAAGAGAACGATAATGGATAGCCTTGACACTTGTGTCAAATTGGAAATGACTAAAACAGGAGCCGTGTCGGGCTAAATGGGGTCAGCTACCTCGAGCGAACACACTTCTTCGTAAACTACTCATTACTTGCTATCGATTGGTGCACCCTCGAATTTTGGGAGTGTTGTTTCGCGGTGTTGCGATCGCTGTGGCGATGCGTTCTCACCAGTCTGGATCAGGCAAACGGTAGTTTCACTACCTTGGGTATTGCCTCATATGCCTTGTCATACTTGTATCCCTATATACGCGACCACTACGATTTGTTTTGTGTTATACCTATGGAGTACTCTCTGATATCCCACTAGTTTACGGTGGAGTTTACAGTGTTGTATAGACTATAACGCTTATATAAAATGTGTTAAGGGGGATAATGGTAACACCTTAACGCTATTTTGATACTTTATATTACTGATAGGCATTATCTACTTAGCGTACACTACTACATAGTAGATAGTTTAACGGATCCTTAGAGGATGGTTATCCGAAACATCCTTTGAGTTACTTGTATTTCAGTCGTTATTTCACTTGAGTTGGATTTATTGATATAAGAATGTTAATCCTAACTCGAGTGTTTTGTGTTTTCTTTACGCTCGGGTCAGACTGAGTGTACCAGTATTCGAGACTCACCTTGGAGTTGGAGCTTTGCATGGAGATTCAGCTATCTATCCCGCTTTCAGATATTCAGTTGATTCTAGTGATGTATTCTGATCTTGTATCTGACTATTGTATTCGAGACTTCTGTTGTATCTTGTTTAACTCTGTTATATATATATAGTAGCTTCATGAACTACTATTCTTTTGTTTCCGCTGCATTGTTGTTATATTACTCTGTGTCTGTGATATGTGATTATATCTATTTACTGTATATGCTGAGTGTTGCCAAATTTTATTTACAATCCATTGTTTTGAATTATTCAAGTCCGGCATGTGTGGATTTATTGTCGACTTAAATGGTCCAAAATAGTGGGTCGTTACAGTTGGTATCAGAGCTTTGGTAGCTCTAGGCAAAACTCAACATATACGGTAAATGTATTTACAGAATCACTTTCATTCGAGTTTGAATCTCTTCCTTTTGACTCGATTCCTTTGAATTTTGGAGCGTTCCCTGCGGTTCCAAAATCCATTCGTGCCCCCTACTATTCGTCTTCTTTCAATTCCTGAGCATCCCATAACTCCACTTCGAATGATCTTTATAATGAACCGGAGATCTCGCAAATCTTCAAATGATTTGTAAAAGGGTGAAACTCCTTTACAATCGACATCGATTTACCGGAGATTTTTGTATCCTCGGTTTACGATGCTGTTATCTTTTGCTATACCCGAATTCTATCTCGGTCGATCGAATGTCGATTTGTCGTAGAATTCTACATCGAATTTATTATTGGAATCACGGTTGACCCGGTTAAGGTTACCCGCGATTTATATAAGTTTGTCCATCTGTTTGCAAACTCAATTATCTTATCTCCCTATCGAGTCTACCTTTTAGTTGAATTCTTTTAGTTAGAGTTTCTCTAATCTGAATCTCTATCTTTGTTTTGAAATCTATTCGAGAATATCCGAGCGAGGGAGTGTATTTGTAATTAATATAAAATATTTTATGTTTATAGTGTGTTGTTTGAGTTGTTGACGTTGGTTTGGATTTTCGATCGATTCGTCTGATCAACGCTATCGATAGGATTTCCAAAACACTTGAACAGAGCAAACCGACACAATATGGTTTTCAAAATGAAATAAATTGTATGATTATATTATAAATATATATAAGTAAAATTTTCTGAAATTTAATAAGTTAATTAATTGGTTGTTGAAATGATAATAATTGATTATCACTTATTGTTCTATAAATGAATTTTTAAACATGGATTATAAACTGATTTGAAATTTAAATGAATTTAAAATTTAGAATTTGAGAATTTAATTTCCAGTGATTTCAAACTTTGGTTTTAAATTTTTAAAGTATACATTATTGAAATATTTTCGAATAGAAATCGTTTTCAAAGAATTTTAAAATGTTGAAATCAGTGCTCTTCTCTTCGTACGTAGCTGGAAAATAATTTCGGTGATGGCGGCCGCATCATCGACATTCATTTTCGAGTTTCGAAGTGGAGAGACCATTCTGTAGCTTTGCTACAGTTTTGTTTAGAAAATATTTTAATTTGAATTTCTTAAGTATGACTTGATTTATATATATATATATATATGGGAATATTATTTTTGATTTAATATATATAGTATATACATAATTATCTCTAAAGGGTTTGAAATTAAACGAAAATTTAATTCTTAAAATTATGTTAAAGGATGTTTTCAATTATAAATAAAGCTAAATTTTGGATAAATATTTAAACTTGAAATAATTGAATTGGAAAATTTTATTTGTATAGTACTAAATTGCATTTCAATATAACTTACCTTAATTATTCAGAAGTTAAAATGTAATTGGATAATATACAATATAAAATGATTTTATAAATAAAATTTGAGTGTTTATAATAAATGTTATACACCTAGATCTTAATTATAAAAAATATGCTAATAAAGATGATAGAATAATAAGTAAATTGAATGAGATGAATATAATAAATTTTGGTTTGAAAGAGTTAACAAATTGGAATTAGATCAACTTATGGAAATACCCTAAATTTAAACCAATTATTGAATATAAATTAATTTAAATTGAAATTTATATGGTTTAAATTAATTTATATGCTTTAAATATATGTAATAAGATATATTAAGTGGAATAAACTTAATAATAATTCGAAATAAAATAATTAAATTTGTTGAATAAAATATGAGTACAATAAATGATTATACAAATTGATGATTTAGAAATTGTTAACTGAGGATGACTAGATAATAAGATAATGAATTTAGAAATAGATAGATTGATTTAACTTAAGTGAAACCAAGTGGATTAAACCAAATTGTTAAATATAAATTAATTTAAAATGAAATTTATATGGTTTAAATTAATTGTTTTATTTTGCAATTCAAGTCTATTTTCTTCTGGTTGTTTCTATTCTCCTACCTCCTTCCTTTTCGGGGACGAAAAGTTTTGAGTGGGGGAGAATGTAACGACCCGTAAATTTTTAATAATTTTATTTGTTTTATTTATATATTTAATTGAAATTTTGTGAAATTTAAACAATATAAATTTGAAATATAAATTTGATATTAGGAATACGTCTAGTTAAACATAGCAACTGGTAAATTTTGACCCGAAAATATGAAGTTTATTTTCGTGCGTAAATTTATTCAATTTAATCAGTTGGGACTTGATGAAAATAAAATGTTTTCGAAACCTAAATATTTTTACATAGAAAAATTCTAAATCATCTTCTGAGCAAGACGCCATTTTTCGTTTTTCCAAATTCGGACTTCTTTAGCTCCGTCGATCTTATTTTTCTACGTTTTTGCTGCATTTTCACTAGTAGAAAATTCGAATTTTTATAATTCAATCATACTACTGATATCTGTGTACCGTTTTGACCATCTCGTCGTGCTGATCTCTATAGTACATTCGTTTGTGTATAACGGTGTGAGGTACGCAGTGAAACCGACGATCGGTAGCCGTACCAATAATCGTTTCAGTCCTTTGTTCCCTCTGCCTTTCCATTTTTCCAACGTATAATCTGAATAGCCATTTAGCTTTTATGTTCCTTGAAATTGAAGCTGACACCAGTTCACCTTTTGACTTTCTCTATTCCTAGTTTCAAAATATGACTGCTATATTCATTGATATCGGTTCCTTTCTCTTCGGTATCCTCTCTGCTCTTTGTTCTCGTTATCGAAAAAAATGAAAAATGATAAACAAAGCTAGTTGGAAATCTGGAAACTGTTTACTCCTGCTCATATATTTGTTTCCCTTAAGCCTTACTGTTCGTTCACCTACACTCCTCCGTGAAGCCATTCATCTTCCCATGTTTTCCCTTCTACCTGCTTGTTGCCCATGCATAGAAATCCACTTCCATCTCCTACCAGACCATATTCGCCTCTAGCCTTTCCTCTCTCCGACGACGCACCCTACACCATCAAAACATCCCCACATCACCAATCGAGCCTCCCCTTACACCCCACCACCATCGCCACTCTATCTTCCTCACGCAACACCCGTGGCAGCAACCACCAGGTGTCACGTCAACCTTCACACACTCTTCCCCTCTGCCAAATGAACACCTAGCTCCGGCCGACAACCCTCCAACTCGCTTGCACGCCATCAAATCCCCCTCGGCCAAGACTCCATCACCACCAGCCTCGGCAACCACTGCCCTTCCTCCCTCTTCACCAATCGCAGCTCCCATCACCTCCATCTTCGTCTAGACGAGACCCACGTCACACCAGTCTTACCTCGCCTCTACCCCTTCGCTGCAGGCATGTGGCCTTCCACCCGAAACTCATTTCGACCCAGGCGAGCAACCTATTTTCGTATTAATTCGTAATAGGTAATTTAATTGTTGTTCATATATATATATATAAATATATTATATAGATATGACTATACATCTGAGTATACGATCTGTACGATTTGTATATATATGAGCATTTGTTGTATATATAGTTTGTCTGTGAAGTTGTTTTGTGATTTTATAAATATATATGTATCGATTTTTAAGAAATATTGGTTTAAAGTTATATTACTTATGTGATTATATAATGGTTTACATATATTTGCCTATTGACCTGAGTTTATTAAGTTGGTCAAAACATAGATTTATATGTATATTTGTTCTAT
Source organism: Allium fistulosum (assembly GCA_030737815.1). NCBI lineage: Eukaryota > Viridiplantae > Streptophyta > Magnoliopsida > Asparagales > Amaryllidaceae > Allium > Allium fistulosum. Next base: position 496,427,429 of record CM060902.1, on the reverse strand, counting down.
ACGAGATTTCAAGCACCCTAGTGAGTTAGGTTTGAATATATAATATAGTGTTGAGCTATCTTATACTATAGTATATATGTATTATAGAGTTTATAAAGCTTATAATATATAAGTGATGCAAATATATATTATTGTAGTTTCGGTAAGTTACAGAAAAGTTCTAAATGTTGTACACTTTGTAAACTATGCCTGCATATATGTACACAAATTTATATGTTTTAAGTTATGTATATAGAATAGTAAGTAAGTTTGTATACTTGGTTTCGGATTTAGATATACGTATATATTTATTTAAATTAGTAAATTCTGTTTTCTCTGTTTCGTATGTTACATTGTTAAAAAAAATTATATATACGGTCTGCATTTTTATATATGTGATATCTAAGGCTGTTGGCTTTATAGTCTGTTAGTAGTAATATGATAGTTATGTATATGTTTGTAGTATATACATATATATATTTTGTCAATTATATATGAAGTTATATCTGCTGTTGTTTAAATACAATACTCATATATTATCGGATTATAATAGTATTATTATGTTATACTATTTTGCATTCTAGTTATGGAATGGTATATATATGCTGCACTAGGTTAGATTAAGGGAGGGAATATAGATGCGAATATATATATTACTGGTTTACAGTATTATAGTATGAAAGTTTTTTATGCAAGTTTTAAGTTGGTTGTTATAATATATTATCGGTTACATATAAAGTTCATAAACACGAGATACTTTTATAAATATATTATATAAGGTTGTGATATGTTGTTAATATATATGAATTCATATATTTAATTCGTTTGCAGTGGGTTTATTTGTTTCTGTAATCTTTGAAGTATATATAAAGGCAATATTTTCATTGTTCCAGCATGTATATACTATGTACAGTATTATATATATATTATATGGTAAATGGTAATATAATGGATATATGTTGATTTATATACAACGGGTGGTCAATAGTTTGTTTCAAAACTATCATATATATATATTTTTTGAAACATATGTATATAATTTTAATGAGTTTCAAAATTAATATTGGTTAAGAAAATAATATATTAAAATAATATATATATATATATATTTGTTTCGGTCGCTGTTTCTGATCTATTTTCATCGATCTCTATTTATCAGCCTTGTTCGTCCTATTCGTCCCGATCTTGTTCGTTTTGGAAATTCATTTTTGGATTCGCAACCATTTCAAATCTCTCCAGCCTCGAAAGGTGAGTAATCACTCACGATTAATGTTCTTTTATTTATTAAATTTGATTTCAATTGAAACGTTAATTGAAATATGATGCTGTTACTTATTTACACTGTTATTACCTATATCAGTTCACATGTGACATCTGACACCACTATTTGTTATTTATACAATGATAATTCAGTTTGGTTGATAATGATTGATTGTTTGATGTTGACATTGGACGTTAAATTGTTAATATGTAAGTGATATATAATTTGAAATTGAAATTGACGTAGGATAGTTAGATTTGATATATGCTAAATTTGATTAGACGACATTTGCATAATAGGACCTTATTTAAATATTAGATTAATTGACACGTAGAAATTTGGTTATGTACACCTTGAACCATTGAATGTATGTTGTAAAATTGATGTAGTATGAAATTGGATAATAGATATCAATTGAAGAACCATAAAAGTATTAGTGTAATAATCTTTAATCTACATGAAATGATAGTGCAGATTTTAGAAATAATTATATTAATTTGCACAAACAACAATGTAAATTAATACGATTATTTCGGGATTATTTGAATAAATTATTGGATTGTTATTGATGGTTGCTATTGCTTGTTTATTTACTTTGACACCATCCCAATTATCACACTGCAAGTTCCCTTTGCTATGCTTTGATTTTGAATTGAAATGGAATCGGGTTGAAATGATAAATACCCAAATAAACTTTGACTTAGGATAGAGAATTAAATAAAACCCGATTGGTCAATAATTAGATTTAAAAATAAAATAAAGATTTTATTTGGATAAATAATAAGGTTTTGAAATGAAGTTAGAATTAGATTTTTTTTAAAGGAAAATGTTAATATTTAATAATCCGAATCTAAATATTAACATAGTAGATGATGAAAGAACGTTGTTTTAAAATTAATTATTTAATAATTAAATTTGGAATTATTAATAATTAAAGTTTTGAAATTAGTTAATAATTAAGTTTTGAAATTATTTAATAATTTAATGAGATTGAATTATTTAACAATTAAATAAAATTGAATTCTTTGATAATTGAAATTGAACTTTTTAATAAGTGAAATTAAGTTTCTTTATTAATTGAGTTTTGAAATTTTAACTAAGTAAATAAATAAGTGAAATTGAATTTCTCTAACAAGAAATAAAATGTGTTTTATTGAAATTAATGTAAGACTTGAAATGTAAAGAATTTGATTTGATGAATTTGATTTAATGCAATTTGTAAGTTTTGATACAATGGAGTCGAACTTAAATAATTGATTAAATAAATTGGAAGTTAAATAGAAATTGTTTTGAAGGATAAATTTACTTAACGAATATTGAATGAAATCGATAAATGAACTTAAATTGATTTGAATGTAGATTAAATCATTTTAAATGATTTCGGAATGAAACTTATATACGAATTTAAATGAATACTTGAATTGTTTTAAATCAAATATTAAATTTGAATTATAAGATTTTGAAATGGTAATTTGGAAGTTTTGAAACGTAAATTATGGGAATTGTTTTAGAAAGACAAATGGAATGTTGGTTTACAAATTCTATTTGAAATTGAATTGATTTGGTTTTGAAATATATTAAACGACCAATCGGTGTAACAATTACGAAAGTTATTAAAGAGACCGGAATCGGTTAGGGACACACTCACTGTCTAGACCGAAAACCACTTTAATAACTATACGCGGAGTGTGATCCAGAATGAAGTGGTTGGATGATGTACGTGATGACTGAAGAAAGAGAACGATAATGGATAGCCTTGACACTTGTGTCAAATTGGAAATGACTAAAACAGGAGCCGTGCCGGGCCAAATGGGGTCAGCTACCTCGAGCGAACACACTTCTTCGTAAACTACTCATTACTTGTTATCGATTGGTGCACCCTCGAATTTTGGGAGTGTTGTTTCGCGGTGTTGCGATCGCTGCGGCAGTGCGTTCTCACTAGTCCGGATCAGGAAAACGGTAGTTTCACTACCTTGGGTATTGCCTCATGTGCCTTGTCATACTTGTATCCCTATATACGCGACCACTACGATTTGTTTTGTGTTATACCTATGGAGTACTCTCTGATATCCCACTAGTTTACGGTGGAGTTTACAGTGCTGTATATACTATAACGCTTATATAAAATGTGTTAAGGGGGATAATGGTAACGCCTTAACGCTATTTTGATACTTTATATTACTGATATGCATTATCTACTTAGCGTACACTACTACATAGTAGATAGTTTAACGGATCCTTAGAGGATGGTTATCCCAAACATCCTTTGAGTTACTTGTATTTCAGTCGTTATTTCACTTGAGTTGGATTTATTGATATAAGAATGTTAATCCTGACTCGAGTGTTTTGTGTTTTCTTTACGCTCGGGTCAGACTGAGTGTACCAGCATTCGAGACTCACCTTGGAGTTGGAGCTTTGCATGGAGATCCAGCTATCTATCCCGCTTTCAGATATTCAGTTGATTCTAGTGATGTATTCTGATCTTGTATCTGACTATTGTATTCGAGACTTCTTTTGTATCTTGTTTAACTCTGTTATATATATATAGTAGCTTCATGAACTACTATTCTTTTGTTTCCGCTGCATTGTTGTTATATTACTCTGTGTCTGTGATATGTGATTATATCTATTTACTGTATATGCTGAGAGTTGCCAAATTTTATTTACAATCCATTGTTTTGAATTATTCAAGTCCGGCATGTGTGGATTTATTGTCGACTTGAATGGTCCAAAATAGTGGGTCGTTACAAGTATTCATTTCTTTTATAAACTATTTTCTATTTAAAACAAATTCCAATAAAATTCCAAATAAAATTATATTCACAACACTTGAATATTTTCTCAACTTCTAGAAATTTTATAGAATTTATCTTACATATTTAGCTCATATTTAGCTCATTTGTATTTAAATACTCAATATTCACCTTTTAAACCATTTATTAAATAATTTTCAAATTAATTTATTGCACAATCTTTTAAAAAAAAATTATTATCAAACCATTGAATTTCAAAACTACTTACTTCATTATAAAATTCCAATATTCTGAAATGAATTCAATTTATTCATTTTTAATACCTAAAATTCATTTTAATTAATTAAACCGGTATTATTAATTTTAATCAATTATTACTTACAACTGGGTTGTTACAACAGGCGAGATCTGGTGCATTTCGTTCCTCACCTGAAACGTTAATTTACTTTTCGTTGAAAATAACATGCCATTCTCATTGAATTTTTCCTTACTCCTATATTTAGTTGAAAAGTTTGTCCTCTTCGCTAAAAATTGAAAGCCCGTCCTTAAAAGTAAAAAATTATTAAGATTTGTGCTTTACGTTACTTTCCGGTTGATCTTACTAGAAATTGAAAATCTACTTAAAAAGTCACATAACTTTTAGTTTTCTTAGTACACTATTTCCAAGATCATTTCTAACTATTTTCTATAAAATGGGCTTTTTTTTAATTGAATCAACGAAAACATGAGTGATATCGTTTCCATTTGTAAGTTTTTTTTCGAAAGTATTTCATAGACATACATTGCATTCAAACATTCAAAGTCCTTACTAAACTTATGCCCGGATGACAAGTAGATGATAAATTTTGGACTAATTAGCTTGCCTTTCACATGCAAAATGCGGGTCGGTTGGCACAAATCACTATAGAAAGGACTTTACTTGCACGATCCATTAACCTTGTGCGCTACAGAGCGCTTGCAGTGGTTGCTTGCCGATTATGATGGCTACGAGTACAAACCTAGATGTCAATAGCAAGATTAGTTTGCCTTTCATGATTTGTTGTAACCTTTCACCTTTTCAAGTGTAGAACATGACACCGTTTATTTTGTGTTTTACGTATCTAGTGTTATACAATTTGTACCAAGAATCTCGGCTTAGTGGAAAAATAAAATAAAATAATGTTACGTTAAAGTATCAACTCAAAATAACAAATGAATGTTATTTTCAACCTTTATCTCCTATTTTAATTCGAAGCAATAAATCTTAATACATACCCGGAAGGCTCCAAATTATTGTGGACAAAACGGTAAACAAGAGAAAAGTAGTAGTTCATAACGTGGGTACCCACACATGTAAAAGCAATTCTGAAGTAAAAAAGTCCAAAGATTGCTTTTGATGATACAAAGCAACTATAGCTTTCACGCTTTTATCCGTCATTCACTCAAAAGAAGCTCAACGTTTCTGGATGCTACTAGATTTCCTCCCCAAATCCACATGGAAACGTCACCCATAAATCAAAGGCCACAAACGTACAAAGCAAATCCAATCAAAATTTTATCAATAAAATATCAGTACCCAAGTATAAAAATAAGAACTTTGTTTCAAGATTCATTTCCTCCGCGTCAAAAACAATCTCCATCCAAATCTTCAATGAAAATGTACATCTGCACATATTTACATCTGCAAGTATTCAGAGATTTTACTGCGAACCTTTATAAAATAAAAATTTATAGGTTACACTGCAATATGCACTTTAAACTGCAATGAACTGTAAATTTAAGCTAAAATTAGATTTTGAAATAATTTTCATTATTAAATTTGAAAATAAAGATCCTAATTTTCACAGGAAAATAAAATTATGTATAATAACATCGATCCAACAGATTACATTCATCTCACGTGACCACATTTATGGTCAGGTGACAAATCGACTAAAATTCATCCACATGTTAGAGAAGCTAACCACATTGCACTATACTTTCTTCCCCAACGGGCTCTTATCAATACACTCGCCTTGCAGGTTCGAACCCGACCCGGAACCCGAACCCGAATCAAACGGTTCTAACTTAACATCGGAATCCACTTCCTCCCGCGCCCGTTTCGAGCCAATTGAAACTCCGAAAATCTTTGTACACACCTGAGTCACCTCCGACATCTGCCTAGGCATCAAATTTAGCTCTACGGCCGCACCTACGGACGGCGATTCACCACCGTACTTGGACATAAGCGAGTAAATATTACTGCACAAATTCTTCATTTTGCCTAGTTCGTTGGACAGCCTGGAATTCTCTCTTCTTAGCCTCTCGTTTTCTTCTAGAAGATCCGATGAACAACCTGCTGCTATAGTCACGGACGGTGGCGGCGGCGATGAATTTGATGACACTACCTGTTCATCTCCGGAGTTGGAAGAACCGCTCAGATTTGCTGTTGGAATTGCTACTGTGACCGCCGCTGCTGCTGCGACGGCGGTTGGTGTAGTTGGTGTTGCTGGCGTTGATATTTTACGACGTTGGATTTCTCGTAGGAGTTGCTTTTCCCCCTTTTTAAATGATTCGTTTGAGAATTCCCATCGATCTGGGACTATTTTTCTGAATCCCTAAATTAAATCAATAAAGCTTATTAACATCATAGCAGATTACCATCAAATAAGGAAACTTTATATAAATGATTACCAACACCTGTGATAGAAACTAATTACTAGAGAATAAAATGGTTATTATTAATTTATTATTGTTGACATTAGTATTATGAACCAAAGAAGGAATAATGCCTGACAAAACTGAGAAAATGGGCAATAATTAGAAATTGAATGAAACTTGCGAAATTTCCACTTCTAGAAACCTGATATATTTATGCAAAACAGAAATTAATTTCGAAAAATTAGTTCCCAAATTTCAATCAAAAAACAAACGAAGAGGGAATTGAAACTTACATAAGTATTCAATTGGCGGACGAAGCTTGAGAAATTGTTGTGCTTGAAATACTTGGGCAACAGATCTCTGGCAAACTCAGCAGGTTTCCAGACGACGAAAGCAGATCCGTCATCATTCCACGATATGATGTCGTCGCTAGCCGGATCTTCGACGAGCTGGTAGGTCTTCGTCAGAAACGGCGTCGGCAGAGACCTCTCCAACGGCGAATCGACCGCTGGCGTCATCGATTGCTTTTAACTGATTATTTTGCTATCGATGTTTCTTGTTTGGAGGATGAGAGTTGTGCCGGGCATGAATGGCGAAAAAGGTAGTTTTCTAGAAGTTTCGTGTTTGATGTTTATATAAGCTGGATCGAGAAAGTTCCCTAGAAAAGTTCGACACGTGGCGGTTTTGAAATGGATAATGTTGGACCTTCTAGAAAACGAGACGTAAATTTGACTATTTGTACGCAGACTGGGTTAAACAAATTATAATTAGTTTGGGGTAAAATTTTACCATCAACAAAACACAAAATCCATTAGTTGATATATCAATGAAATATTTTGGATTTGCGTTCATCAACATCGACCAATATTTGACAGTGCTAGAATTACTATAATATCTTTGGAAAATATTTTGGATTTGCGTTCATGAACAAACGTATTGTCATTGTATATCATTGCTCAAATCTTTATAAATCGGTATCACAGTTACAGCATCTTCAATATCATAGAAAATTTTCCAACGGGACTTTATTTGATTACTTAGTAACATATTTGTTTTTGGACGCTTATTTAATAGACGTTTGAGTCTCCTATTAAACAGACGCCATAGAATAAATATATTATTAAACACAATACATATACGCCTATTTAATAGACATCTGAGCTCAGTGGTCTATTAAATAAACGTTTGGACTAATTCAACATTTTGAATTGGTCCTTGAATGTTACTCCAAATATTCAGGATAACGTATGTTGTTGGAGTTGCAACTTTATCCGCTCATTCGTATTAAGGCTGAATATGAAGTTCTTGGGGTTGCTCTTACAAGAAGGATCATAATAGTCTATTAAGAGAATGTAATATATGGTAAATTTCAAAAGATGGTGGTATGGGTGGATTATACAATACTTCTTCTTTCTCAGCTATCAAACAAAGAAACACATATTGAAGTTCATGCGTGATCCAAGTCGTCTTTGCGAACGTTAGATTGAGAGTTGTCCTACAAAATAGATGTTGGCCTTATCAGTATATAACAGAGATGTAGGGACGAAATTTCATCTTAGGACATTGCAATTACAAGCCTCTCCCAATAGAAAAGTAGGTTTTCCGATTTAATTTTTTGTCTTATCTTCTGTTGTATAAATTAAATAATTATTGTTTTATTCATAGTTACTTCTGATCAACCAACAATAAGTTAGTCTATTAGCTAAAAAACTCAAAACAATCTAAGACAGAATCTTCATCTGATTCATTTTCCATTCTCTTTTAGAATGGATCAATCTGTTGCTATTGTCAAACAAAACTACATTGGATAAGTTCAAAGGAGTTGATTTCAAAAGATGACAACATAAAATGTTGTTATCTCACAAATTTGAACTCGGCTCATGTAATCACTCATGAGAAACGAATATCGGATGAATTACCAGTAATAGAGACTTAAAAAGAAATTAGTGTTTGGATGCACAGTGAATTCCTTTGCAAAAATTATATTCTTAACGAATTATCTTAAATTTAAATTATATAAAATCTTAAATTTTATCTTTTATTATGAAAATAGATGTAATAACTTGAACACTGCTTTTTGTTTCGTTGAAAACGAAGTTAAACTGTAACAGTTATGTATATTTCAATATTGAGTGCAATTTGTTTTATTATGCAATTTTGTTATTTTAAATTGTGTAAATTATATTTTCTTTGTCATATTTTATTTTAATATGTGTTAATATGTTATTTTATGTATACTTTTATCTTTTATTATTTTTAAAGTGATAATATAATTTGTCCAAAGTTTACTTGAATTTATTTCAATTTATAAAGCCTAGTTTCCATTTTTCTACTATTTTCTTCATTAAAATTATATTTAATTAAAATTTATTTATTTATTTTGTGAATTCATTTTTATTTTGTGTTCTTATCTTTATTTATAAATACTTTTCAAGTACATAAAATTTTTCCAAAGTTCATTGCATTTATTTTTCATATTTTCAAGACTAATTGCAATTTTTGCTGTTTTACTTAATTAAATTATATATAATTAATAATTTATTTATTTATTTTTGTTTATTTACTAAATTTTCATATTTTATCTGAGTTTATATATATATTTCAATTATTTAAAAATTAAAAAGAAAATAGAGGAAATTTGAAGAGTTTTAAACTTTTGGAATTCCTAAGCCATTTCATCTCTCGACCTTTCCTTTTCTCAACTCCATTCTTTATGATTTTTGGCCGTACCCTTCTCTATTCTTTTCAGCTGCATGCTCTTCTCTTTTTCACGAAAATTTCATCCATTTCTCAAGAAAAAACTCACGGCCATCATTGAGCAAAGGTTTGGGTAAAATTCATCTTCTTCCTCCTTTGTTTTCTAGTTTTTCTATTGATTTTGCATATGTTCTCTACCTTCATAGCTCCACTCCTCCTCAACCAGATCTGGTCCGACCTCCACCACGCCCTTTCTCTGATCATTACCCACCCTACTACACCACCAAGGCAGGCCAAGCACATCCATGGCAAGGAGCACCACCAAAATCAACAAAAACCACCACATATTACACTAGCCGAGCCTAGATTGTTAGCACCACCTTCTACCACCATTTGCCGCCACTACCACCACCACCACCACCTCTAACCTGACCTCCACCCTCTTCCACATCATCCACCATCACTAGCATCCACTGGCTGTGACCCATGACCTCTGGCCGAACCTATTTGTGCCAAAGATGTGAGGTTATATTGCATTGTTTAGCCTTGAACACCTAGTTTTTGCACCTAGACTTCACCACTTTGTTAACGCATGCTAGGCCGATCCTATGGAACTCAAAACCAGATCCAAACCCAGCCCTTAGCCATGCATTTCAGATCTGGAGCTGAAGCATAGATGGTAGAAAGCAAGTGCAAACACTTTGGTTTTGTTTTATGCAGTTGTTCCTAACATTGTTTAGTGGCATCCTGTTTTGAAACTTATGTTTTATATATTTGTTTTGTGTAATGTTTTCAAGGGATATAGCTTTGGCTCTCCCAATCTCAAATCATTGTCGTGCTTTCGTGCCTCTGGAAATCTTTGTTGTGTGTTTGTGGTTGTCATCTCCAGCTTGAATAATGTGAGTAAATCTCACCAGACTAATATGTACTTATATAGTGATAAACTGACATCTTTTGAATCTGTAAATTTATATCATCCTGTTATAACTATTATATTATGATCATATAATGTTCACCCCTGTTTATACACATGTTATATCATCTGTTACTATTATATATTGTATACTGTTCATTTTTATCAGTTTATCACACTGCAAGTTCCCTGTAGATTAGGTTCACTATGGGTTGAAATGATACATACCCAAACAGACTTTAGAATAGGGAAAGATCGTTATGGGCTGAAATGATAAGCCTGAGCGACTTTTATTTATTTTATTTAACTTGGAATTGCGGGTTTGAAATGATAAAACCCGGTTTTTCTTTGTAAACTGCGGATTGAAATGATACATATCCGTATCACTTGACCTAGGCTAGAAAATTTTATACAGACCCGTGGTTTATATATTTTTCTGAAATTTTTAGAATATTTTAAAAATGTAAATATTATGATATTTTGATTTAAATTTTATTAAAATGATTTCTATAAAACATTTGTGATTTTCTACAAATTAAATAAGTGAATTAAGTAAATGGTGAAGTAGAATTTGAAATATAAGTAAATTTTGGAATTTATGATTTTGTTTATAAATGGAATTTATGTAAAGTAAGAAAATATGACAAATTTGATTTAAAAGATGAATTTATTGATTTTCTTAAGTAATAAAATTTTTATAAAGTGTTAATGATTTTGTATAACTTAAAATATGAAATAAATGAATATTTAAGTTGAATTTGGAAATATAACTTAAATTGGGAAATTGTGAATTTTGTTAAAAGTGAAATTTTAATTAAGTAAAATAAATGGAAATAAGTTATATTTTGGAAATTTAAACTTAGTTGTTAAGTTAAGAATTTAATTAAAGAAATGAAAATTTAATTGTTATTTAATTTGATTTTTGTATGGAAATTTGACTTTATAAAATCATAGAAAAAAAGGTATTTAAATGATTGTTTTTAAATGTGAAAATATATGATTTTATAAGTCAAAATGATTTATATTAAAATTTAATTATGTGTGAAATTGTAAATAAAACTCTAAATTTGATTTGACAGCATTTTTGAAATGTAATGTAAAGATATTACAGCATTGGAAAATGCCGTAGTTGTTTTAAATGAACCTAATAGTAAATTTGAACTAAGGGTTTTTATAGCACTTTGTTAGTGCTATAGTTGTTAAATTTAACTAAAATTTTAATTGAAACTAAATTTAGATATTACAACATTTTAAATGTCGTCTTTTGTTAATGAACTGTTTTTAAACATAACATTTCGTAGCATTTTCTAAGTGCTGCGAAAGTTGAATTTTCTTTGTTTAATAAATTCAAATGAATAAATGATCTTTGAAAAAGATTAAATTTTGGAAATTAAATATTTAATTATTAAATATAATGAATTGACTTTAAATGATTTAAATGGAATAGTTGATTTGGGAAACACAACTATTTTGAAATATGATTAAATGGTATTTGAATTTAAATTAAATAGATGATGTTTGAAATGATATTTTGATATTTTGAAATGAATTTGAAATGATATTAAATCTTGAAATGAATAATTGAAGTTTGTATTAGTATGAAAAATATTTGGTTTACTTGTAATTTGAATCTATTTAAAAGATATTGGACTTATGAAATATAGGATAATAAAGCTTTGGAATTTATTTTATAATTTGAATAGTTATTTTGTGTATTAAATCTATATTTGAAATTTATAAGATTTGAAATGGTCTATGGAAATTTAATTGAAATAAATGATTGAATTGAATTGAAACTTTGGAAATTGAATACTTGATTTGAAATATAATACTTACACTTTTAAATGAATTTAAATGAATTAATTTGTTGAAATATAAACTATTTAAAAGATGATTAGAAATGATAATAAATGAATGATATCTTTGAATTTAAAAGGTATTTAAAGTTGAATATTTGGATTTGAACTCTAATGATGATTTGATAATGAGGTTTTGAAAGGATATGATATTTTGATATATTAAAATGGTTTGAAATGAAGTTTTGAAATGATATGATATTTTGATATATTAAAATGATTTGAAATGAAGTTTTGGAAAGATATGATATTTTGATATATTGAAATGATTTGAAATGATATGATATTTTAAATATATTGAAATGGTTTGAAATTGATTTAATCTTTATTTTGATAAAGATTTGGATTTGAAATGATATTCTATTTTTAAGTATAAACTGTTTTTAAATTATAACCACGGGTTATAATAACGATTGGTTGTTAAAGAGACCGGGATCGGATATGGACATACTCTCTGTCGATACCGAAAACCACTTTGACAACTGTGTACACGGTGGAGTTTCCAGAATGAAGTAGGATGGTGGCGACGATCCTAAGGTATATATGTGGACCCAACTCCCGTGAGTTGGCATAAGGTGGCTAAAACAGGAGCGATCGACGGGCCAAGGAGGTAGCACCTCTGATCGGACACACTTCTTCGATACCATTCTATTACTTGTGATTGATTTGGTGGCCACCCTTGATTTGGGAGTGTTGTTCGAGGTGGCAGTAGTGACTGCTATGCGTCACCACCAGTCCGGATGCGTAATTGGTATATCTACCCTGGCATTGCCTTGTGTGCCGTGTCACCTACCATATCGAGCCCACTACGATTTTGGTTTAAAGATCCGACCGCGTTAAGGTTCACCATCCCCTTAACGTTATTTTCTATATGATTATACTTTACTGATTAGACACTACTGTATATAGCGTATGTTACTATATAGTAAATAGTTTAACGGATCCTTAGAGGATGGGCGGTCCCAAGCATCTTCTTAGTTACTTGTACTTTTACTACAGTTCACTTGAGTTGGTTTACATTGTATAAGTATGTATGTCCTAACACGAGTGTTTGTATTTTTATTTACGCTCGGGTCAGCCTGAGTATTCACAGATTTGGATTCCACCTTCTGGAGATTGGAATCGCTGGAGATTATCTGCTTATGTAGTCTTATCTATTTCAGTTCGGTTGTTCCATTCAGCTTGTACTTGGTTATCATATTGAAACTTCTGTTGTACTTTATTTCTTCTGTTGTATCTTGTTTAACTCTGATATATTTATATAGTAGCTTCATGAACTACTATTTCTTTTACTTCCGCTGCATTATTTTACTCTGTGTCTGTGATCTGTGATTATTTATTTACTGCATATTCTGAGATTTGCCAAATTTTATTTACAACGCGGTATTTTGAGCAATTCAAGTCCGACATGTGCAGATGCGAATGGTTGAAAATATCGGGTCGTTACAACTGGACCGAAGATTTAACAACAGAAAATTTGGTTCTAAAGTTTCGAGTTGAAGGACATAGAATAAATAAGTAGAATGGTGCCTAAGCATATGAAGGTAGAGCAAACATTGCAGAAAGCGACTATTCCAAACCAAAGCCTATTTTTAAGAAGAAAAGGGGATATGGTCCAGTTAAAGGTTCTGCGCTTGCACTAAAAGCAAAGAAATTTAAGATAAAGGGTGCTTGTTGGATCGGTGCAAAAATGGAACATATGGCTCAAGTTTTTTTCTATAGAAAGGATCAAAATACTAACAAAAATCATGGAAAAAAAATAAAGCACATATGACTACTGTTATATCATATTTTATTGAACGAATTCTAAACATATATACCTAATTCCAAAAGGGTTAATGTGAGGCTTATTTCCAAAAAGGATATGTATAAAACCGAAAGGAATGGTCTACCTAATGACCTTGAAACCTTAGATAGTTATAAGCAACTATGAAATCTAGTCTTGAAAATATAAAGCTCAAAGGGTTAGATACTGAAGGGATTAATGTGTTAAATACAGAATTTACTTTTCAAATGCATGAACCTATAAGTCTAAATTGGAAGTTCAATGTAACGCAATACTTTGTTTATGTCTATGAATACAAAATATCAGGTGGGAACTGAAAGCCGAAGAGTGCACTATTTTGAATGACTCAAGCTTTTGGAGACAATATCAACTAAAAGAATGTGCTGTACTAATAGGATACTATGAAATCTCAACCATCCATATGTACGTTGTAAATATAACCAAGGGAAGACGTCCACAAAGTACATATCATCAATCCGTAGGTTATATTCAAAACAAGTTGGATCATTGCCAAGTGTTGGTAATCTAATGTCTCGGCTCAACATTGCAGGCCACAACATCGATATGACTCCTCTCCAAATGGTTATAAATAGGCAGAGACTCCAACATAGAACTTTCCAAAGACTAATTCAATTACTAAGTGAAATATTTGTACTTTCCAATAATAGATCATTCTGTAAAAACTCATTAATGGCGGGTTATGTCAGCTAAGCACTGTAATAGCCTATCGGCTTCGACGTAATTCTCTAATGAAGAAAAGTTATAAAGAGTATGTAGGGCTTCATCCCGAACCACAATAAAAAATCTCGACGTCTACTTTACTTGTAGCTTTACTGGTTTTTATATTTCGTCTTCAACCTAATTAACAATACTCACTTTCAGAATTAACTTATAAAACCTACATCAACTCTCGAAAACTACTCTAAGCTTACGTTGACCTGCCTATCGATACCTCCAAAACTTTCTTAAGAAATTGAAGTCAAACCTTCAATTGTTGGGTGTTAGACATAATAAAAAATCGAACCAAAATTTTAGCACTAGAAGGAGGGCTCCAACTCTATTTCCTTATCCAGAAAATCTATCGAATCAAGTAACCATGGAATATGGATAGCTTCGGCAAAGAAATTGATAACGAAGATTTCACTTCAGAACTGCACCTCAACCTCCAAATTCAGCTTATGGAAGAAGATAACAACGAACGTTGGATGATTATTGTTTTGGAAGTACCCTTAAATTAAACTTATGTTTTCAGATCAAACAACTTTCAGGATATAAAAAAGAATCACTATAAGAAAGTTTTCAACCAGGAAATATGGTTAAAGCAATGAATGAATAAATATCACATTTGAGTGTTAAGCTAATAATATATGAAGGTTAGGCCCAGTAGTCTATAAATGCTAAAAGAACGAATCTCCAAACCTCAAATGAAGAATCCTAAAAGAAATAATAAAAAGAATAGATTCTAACTCCTCTTGATGATACTATAACTAATGTTTTTCGAAAAACCCAAGACAAACTTCCCTTTCCAAATTACCCTCCTCTAAAAGAAGAAAATCTGAAAATGAAAAATGTTGCATGTATCATCAAATAAACGGACATAAAATTGGTAAGTGCTGAAAGGTTGCTTTGACAATAGAAAAAAATGATTTAAGAAGGAATGCTTGTAGAATTTGTTAAGATATTGTTTAAATACTTTTCCTTATTTTTGTTTAGGAAAACAAATACAGTTAAACATTTGGTGAAAGCACAAATGCATTATATATATATATATATATATTGGCTACTGCAACCATTACTTTTGGAACTCTATATATGAGCAAAAAGCATGAGGCAAGTCACAACTGAAAAGAAGTTCAAGCAGCGAACCTTTCAGGAGCTTTATCATATACTTTTGAAATAATTAAGTAGTGGCTTTCTCTTCGCTATCTTATATCGGCATTCTAATTTCTTACGGCTTTATTGATTGACTTTCTTATTGGCCTTCAACATTGATGGATTTCTTATTAGCTCTTGGATGAAAGCCATTTCCACCTAGTCTATACCTAAGGGGCCCTTATTGGCCTTCTTAGCGACCTTCTAATTTGATTTTGATATTCTTGGATTTCTTATTTGATCTTCGAATGTAGGCCCTTTCAGCCAGGTTTATACCTGGGGTCCATTTATTGTCAGGCATAGACCTTGTCCCTATGCCACTCTTACATTTTCATTTATGATTAGCCATGGACATTGTCTCATGCCACCTTTTCTATTTGTGGAAACTTCCTGTAAATGAGAATTTGTGTCTTAATTACAAATCAGACACCAAAATGGCCTCGTTTGAAAGATTTTTCAAAAAGAAAAATGTTTATGAAAATATAGGACTTCAGCTTGGATTTGCTCCTCCCAAAGACCTGCTTTGTAGATGTTTTCAACGAAAAAAGGAAAACCCGACATGTAACTTCTCCACCGAGGGTACATGTCTTCGAAAATAAAATTCTCAGCTTGGATTCGCATAGCAATACTTAGAAAAATGCGCTACATAAGCCTGACACATAGTAAATACAAATTATTTTAAAGGTTAATTCCCACCATAAGTGAATGTGCTTCATTAATAACAATATTTTCCTAAGTATTTCCATGGCTCCTTTGTCTATGATAAATTTGGCTGGTTGACACTAGCAGCAAAAGGAGGGTAGTCTTCTAAGGGATTCGCTCCCTATATACCCCTATGGTGAAGCGCCTACAGGAAAACACTTATCACCACCTATAAGAGAAGGTCGATTCACCTAGATTTACTACTGGCCAGTAACATAATACAGTAGTTTCAATGAACTAAGGAACGACTAAGATTCCACTAATAGTAAGCCTCATTAGATCCCGAGCATTATTATATATCCAATAAGGCTGACACCAAAAATATATGACATAAAGCAAGTATTATCCATAAGGCTGGCACTAAACCAAAAATATTTGCCATAAAGCTTATTTTAAATCTAAAATGTATCCCACGACGCTGGCACCAAAAGTATTGGCTACAAGGCTGGCTCTAAACCAAAAATATTACTCATAAGGCTGACTCTAAGTCAAAAATATTGACCATAAGGCTAGCTCTAAACTAAAAGTAATGGCCATAAGGCTGGCTATAAACTAAAAATATTTCCCATAAGGCTGAATCTAAACCGAAAGTATTGGCCATAACGCTAGCTCTAAACTAAAAGTATAAGTCATCAAGTTAGCTATAAACCGAAAGGCAAAGTATACAAGCACAATGCCTGAAACATAGCTACCCAGGCTTGATAGACCTTGAGACCTTATCAAATAAGATTATGGCTAAGATGTCGAAGGCCAAATGCCACAGAATTTAGTAAAGTAGGCTTCGTGAGTCCCAAGGCCATATCAGACTATTGATTTGTAGATGGCTAAAGGCCAATTGCAAGATGCCCAGTCAAGCAAGCTCGATAGAGCTTGATGCCTCATTAGGATATGAGTTCCGCAATATTGAACCTTTCACACAAGCTGGTTAGATACCCTAGACTTAATTTGAGAAATCAGCTATCTAGTTAGATACCCACAGTTTAAGAATTAACTAGATGCCCTAAACTTAAATGCAAACCTTAGGAGAGCTCGAGTCCAAAATTAGCAATTATGCATTGAAAAGGTATTTGTAAATGGATTTCGCATGCCTAAGCTTCGTGTAGAGGAATTAAAAGTTAGCCAAAAAGAGAAAAGAAAATCCTTAAGAAATAGAATATAAATAAGAGATCAGAACATATCCGAGACATTAAACTCTCAAAGTTGCATTGTTGACAGCCAAGAAGGCTCTAGAAATCAAAGCTTACATGATAGAATCGGTAGCACCCGAAGCATGATTGATAAGGGAAGACACCAAAACGAGAATTGTAACCTATTAAACCAAAACGATTAGATATCAATAGAACTAGAGCTCCTTTTCTCGCTCTCCCTATATATATGTGTGTGTGTGTAGTGAATAGCTCAAAACATCAAAATTTGATATATAGATCTTGAAGCAATCAGGCAAAAGGTATACTCAAAGAATCATATTTAGACAAAGAAAAATACTTAGAAAAATTTACTGAATCACAGATAGACTTATCACAATAGTACAAATTTATAGCTGAAAAGAAAAATAAATGAGCTTAGTCTATTCTTCAATAATGGATTTTCCTCGACCCATGACTTCTTCTACTTTCAAAGGAGAGCTCCCAAAACTTGAACTTCACCTAAATCTTATATAATAGTAGCCTGGTTAATCCTCCAAGGACCTGGAATAATAGACTTGGTAGTAGACTATATTGTAGTATGAAGGCTTGTATCATGTACTATTCGCATAATATGGTTAAGTTCACCCTCACCAAAAACAAAAGATAAGTCCAGTGAGATTTCGTAAGTGAATAGGATTTCAAGTACATATTCATAATGACCTTCAATCTGAAGAAGACGATTGAGAATTTGATCAATTTGGCTCTTAACCTTAGCATTAACTTCATTACAAAGTTGAGTCCAATGCTTTTCCATGTGATCATACATCTTTATAGTCCATATGTTTTTATATCGACTAAAGGGGAAAATTTTCCCATCCTTAAGTTCCACCTGAACTATGGCCAAACTTTTAATTAAAGCCAAACGCGGACTTTCTTCCTTTTGCTCTAACTTTCTTATAGAACCACTGCCTTTTAAGACAACCTTACTTTTAGGGAGGAGGGGATTTTGACCGAACCATTACTTTATCCTCTTTTCAACTTTAGGATAAAAGCAACCGTAACGGCTTGAGGATCTTCTGACATCAATTTTTTTAAGTTTAATTACCGAAAACTCTTCGTTAGCATTGTTTAACTACTGACAAAGGTCAGCTACTGAGTCAAATAGTTTAGTAACTAATTATTCTAAGGACTGGCCCAGGGTGAAACTGCCTCTGAAGTAGACTTTATACGCTTTTCAAAAACTTTGACCATGATAGAGTTAAGGGTATGCCCTAGGAGAAATTCTGTAATTTATTACAAATTAATTAACTCTATAATCAATTCTCATTCGTAACAAAGGTGTTTTTCCTTTTGTTATACATATTTTTTATAATGTGTTATAAATAATTAAATATTTAATTAAAATATATTTAATAGAAAATCCACAAATGGTGGGTTTGTGATATAATTATAAATAGTTGTAATCAAGAGTGTTGTATCATAATATAATAAACACATCATTTTAAATGTTCCTAGTCAAGATACATCGACATTGGATATCGATGCATCCATTGAGATAGGAGTACTTAACGCTTTCCAAATGCTGGGTAACGTATTACTCATAACTACTGGAGGCACCAAGGGGTTATGTACTGATAATTATTGGAAAACCATGGAATGGCTTGCTCGATGATTTCCTGTTGGTTAATATAACTAAGGTCAAACGGAAAATATTGATGTAACTAATTTATACAGTTCTCTTGACTTGAGAATATTGTTTATCTTCAATATAAAAGCTTAGCTTTGATTGTAGTCAAATCATGCCATGATGTCCATTGACTATAACTGGGTCGAGTGGAAGTATTGGTAGTGTGAAACACTTTCAAGAGAGGAATCGTCCCTTCAGTTATATGAGGTTAGTACCACGGTCAACTCAAAGCCAAAATCTCTGGTCAGAGTAGTTCGATTAATAACAATTGTTATTATTAAACTGAGGACTTTATGTTTGGACTATAGAATTGAATGTGAATGATACTGGAATTTTGACCATTACCAAATTCCATAAGTCCGAAGTGTTATGGTTTTGGCAAAGAGAATTGGTGTAAATAATAGTCACAACTGGGTAACACGTAACAAAGTAAAATTGGATTTTACCGAAACCAAGTAAGTGATAAATTTAGCCAAAATTTCACACCACTTGCTAAGTGATGTGTGAACGTTAATGTTCGAATAATTCAATATTAATCGCGGACCAAATTTACACCTAATGGGTCACTAACCGAATCGATGAATACTCCTTTAACCAAATATTTAATTAATTTGTAATTGTTATAAATTAATTAATATTTATGAAATAATAATTATAAAATTTTATTTTGATTTCATGAAAAAATATTATTAAATGTATTTATAATAGTATAAATATATTAATCGATGTACGATATTGATACGTGTTTAAATTGGATTTAAATGCAAAATATTTTGTTCGAACTTTAAATGGGTTTGAAGCCCATATATGGGGCTAAAGTATTCGGCTATGATGAGGGCATATAGGTGCGGCCATTTGATGGCAACTAAATGGCCTAGATTTGAATAGTAAAGGAAGGAGAATTGGTAAAGATCTAGATCCTAACTTGTCTCAATTCCTCCGCTATATAAACATCTCAATCCACACTTATTCAAGGACCTTTTGAAGCCTCCATTCACTTTCTATTTCTCACCAAATTTGAGTGTGCCATTCCTCTTCATTTCCAAAGTCAAATCAAAGTAAATAAAATTCTATTTAATAGCTAGTGGTCATCGGTTCAGGGACTAGCACTCTACTGGATTGGAAATTAGTTCGAGGAGTAGATCTCATCATTTCAAGGTGTACTTACATGCATTGGATATAAGGAAAGTTTCTAATATATCTATGAATGTTAAGGCATATGTATAATGTTTATATCATGTGTGTGTGTAGTTAGGTGATTATTCCAAAATATAAATATATTGTCACAATCAAATTGGTTGTATGTTTACATATACTTTTATATTTATAAAAAAATTGTTTTTAGTCGTGTATAAACCTACAAATGGCACGACTCAAAATAAAAAACCATTTTTTATTTTTAAATAATTTAATATATAATATTTAAATATGTATATAGTTTATAATTTAAATAATATATCATACTTTATATAAAATATGGTTATATAATTTTATGTATAAAGTTGCGTAGGTATAATATCTTCAAGAGAAATAAAATATTTTTTCATATATATTATTGTCATTTAAATGTATTTAAATCAATTAATTATATAAATTAATTGTATATATATATTGTATAAATTATTTTATATATTTTATAAAGTTAAAATAACACAAAATATACTCATGGCAAAATAAAAAAACATATTTTATATAATTTAAAATATTTAATCATTAGCCAAAAATTAAGAATAGGTTTTAAAATTAGTTTTAAATAATAAAAAATTATATTAGTATTCAAAACTACAAAATATCGCTTGAGATTTTACCAAAAATTTAAAATTCAAAGTTAAGTTTTAATTTTTTTTAATTTTTAATAATATCCGTACATATGTTTATTTAGTTTTTTTTAAATATCTATGCCATGTGCATGACCTAGTATATATGTATATTTAAAAAATATATATTTTGTATATTTTTAAAAGTATTAATATATATATATATATATATAATTATATTATTTATACATCTATACAAGTATTTAATATACATATAATGTTTTCGACATTGCAGCAAAAAATAAATTTAATATAATTTAAATATACTTATATATAGTTATAAAATATATACAATGTTAAATTTTCATATACGTGTTTATAAATGTATACATATAGATATATTATATGAAAATTATTTAAACAAAATATAGTTTACACACACACACAGATATATATATAAAGTTTTGTATATATAAAAATTAAAAATATATAAACATACATTTGGACAATATATTTATATAACAGATGAGCTAATGTACCCGTTGTGGTGTAAATCCCAACACCTATACACGGACATGCATACATTGCATGGATTGATGTGTTACATATGCACACACATATATGTGTATATGATATATGTGTGTGTGTATAAACATATATTAAATAAAATAAGATCATTTTATAAATTTAAATAAAATAATGATTTTATTTAAAAGAAATTTAGAAATGTTCTAAATAAATTAGACTTTATAGACTCAATAAAATCCAAAATGGTAAAAAAATTGAAATTCATCAATTACTTCCACTACGGGTTGGTCTAGTTCCAACATACCGTCTACTTAAGCTCTTCATTCTCTTTTGAAAGGTTGGAATTGCAATAACTTGAAATATTTCTTCTTGGGCATGGGGCATATGCTTAAGTTGATCTGTTAAACTTAATTTTTTGTTAATCAACCTAGTGAATATAGTCCTAAGAGACTTAATAGTCCTAGCGCATGATTTGTCATGAGATTCTTTAACATCTTCTATACGATTAGAAAATTTTATATATGAAGCCTACTTATATGAAGGCACATTTAAGAGTGCCCATTACCTTAAGCAACTGATAATTTTTAATCTTACATCAATTTAGAAGAGATCTATAGTTAGAGATAGATGCCGAAAGATGTTCCTTCAGTTTAGTCTAAACAAGAATGAAATTTAGATAACTAAATGGTAAATACCAAAATTCCATATATAACAGGAAAGAGTTAACAGTTTTAGACATATTACAAAAAATAATACAAATTTGTGAATTTATTCACTAGTTATTGAAGCACCCTCTACTACCTTTGGATTAATAAAGATATTGGCTTAGACTTGGGAAGAGCTAGGGCCACTAGCATCTTTAGAGCTTTCATAGTTCTTAGAGAAGAACTCTTCTACTTGTGATACATTGCCTACCAAGAACCTAAAAGTGAGAGATGGCCCTTATCTCGGCTTTCATAATATGCCTTGAAGAGAATGTCAAAAGCCTTTGTGCTAGCAATATCTTCGGCATGATCAAGAGAAAGAAGCTTCTTTTCATCCTCTTTTAAAACTATGAATTCCTCCTCAACCCTTCCAGTTCATCATCTCAAGCCTCGAGATATTCTATAAGCTCGAGTATATTGGATTATTTATCCCTAAGATCATTTTTGAGTTTTGAATTTTGGCATCCGTAGCCTTAAGGTCCTCGACTAGATTAGAAACCTCTAATTTATTATAACGACATGTCGTTTCAACCCTCGAATGTCGACACTAATACATACACGATATTCACGTGTCAGTAACCCAAGTGCTGGAAAGACAAATTGTTAGGGTAAAACAAAAAGAAAATGAAATAGAACAAGAAAGAAGAGAACACAACATCAGAATCTCGCTAGCGGAATGGTGATATGTAATATCAAAAGAACAGTACAAAAGGTTACTCCGACATAGAAATTTCGAAGTTACAAAACCTAAGTACTATAATCAATCTGGAGAGTTATAACTACATGTCCTCACAAATGCTGATATGTACAATATAGTTATGCAACGGAAATAAGAATACTATGGTAGGTGAAATATTCAGGTCGTCTTCTCGAGCTCTAATGAACATCAACGAAATCCTGCATTTCTCAAACTACTCGAAAGAGCATGCAAGGAATTTAGGTAAAACAAAAATCATGCGTCAGATATAAATATGGTATGAGAACTTAAGAAATATATGATCAAAATATAATAGTACATTTGAGACAGCATGGAATGCCATTATGGTTATCCACTAAAAAGAACCACCATCTAATAAGTACATAAGGTGATATGATAGATAATGTCTAAGGTAAAGAATATAAACGAGAAAATAGTTGGAATGGTTACATTCAACATCATATTAGGAGTACATTCAAAATCGATAAGGTACGTTCGCACAATGGATTTTCCATTGAGATCCCTTTGGTCGAGCCGAAATCCAATCTCCTATACAAGGGTCAGTAACTACCTCCGAGAGTCATATATCTCTAAATAGAATATACCATTAAGGAAAACATAGCCGGTCCATGTCTAAATACGTGTCCCAGATATCATCACCTCTCGCACGCAACCTCGATAAGCATACTCTAGATACGGAGTGATAATATCTTATCGTGGGTCAGCCAAACCCCAAGCTTTTCCCTTACTCTATTTTCTGTCATTTCCGATGTCGAGGTTACATTCAGCATCTTTCACACAAGTCATCATCACTCAAACAGAACATGAATCTCCAATTGGATTCCCACACCTCAAACAGATCTCAAAACCACACATGGATTCTGACGTCTTAAACAGATCCACTTACAAGAGATAGAATACGTATCTCAGTCTTGAAGTGGTTTTTGATAAGTAAAACCGTTGACCCGAAAAATGGATCAACACCTTGGTTTGGATTTAAAAGCACCAGCCCTGTCCTGACAAAGCAATATCGCAGATCACCGATATAAAGAAAGAACCGATAAAAGAAAATAGACACAGAATTTTTATAGTGGTTTGGCTGTTAATGAAGCCTATGTCCACTTTATAGTTTTATTATAGACTGATTGTCGTTACAGTAGATGTTTGATTACAAGGCTTTGATTATTTTCTAGCTAGATTGAATCTCCAAAGTTGGAATCCACTGGAAAATCACAATGTATTCCTTTGGAGATTGTTATGAAGGAGGCAGAGAGTGAAGAATAATTCCAGCAGAGCTTTAGCAACCAGTCCGAAGCCGATCCC
The DNA here is from genome assembly GCA_030737815.1 of Allium fistulosum. Classification (NCBI taxonomy): domain Eukaryota; kingdom Viridiplantae; phylum Streptophyta; class Magnoliopsida; order Asparagales; family Amaryllidaceae; genus Allium; species Allium fistulosum. The sequence goes on along the minus strand of CM060902.1, from coordinate 496,403,168 downwards.
GTTTATGTTGCAGGTAGGATGGTATTTATATGGATCGAAGAGCTTCTGGGGCAGGCCACATCATTACTAGCTCACAGGCAGGTAGGAGACGACCCATGGAGAATTTGGCTTGCAATACAAGGCAGAACCATGGGTCGCAGGCGACCCATGGCCTATGGGTCGTAGGCGACCCATTGCCTATGGGTCGCTGGGCCTATGGGTCGCTAGCAACGCATAGACTTGGCTCGTTTGCGAGACAATATCTTGGCCTCTTTCATAGTATTCTTTGCTTGTCTAGTTTGAAGGTTTGAGGGGAGGCATGGGTCACTGATGATCCAACCACTTAGGATTTTTCTGGAGTTTGGAAGTAGAGATGTTTCCTTAGCCTTTTATCCTAGTTGCTTCGTTTTGATGGTAGTTCACTAGCTGTTTGCGCTCAACTGCTGATTGGACTGAAAGAATGCCGGTCTCTCGGCTTTTTCGGTCCTAGTCATTGTTTTGGCCATATAGCTTGGCCCTTGTTGATCCCTTGTCTTAGCTTTTCTGGTTAAGTCCTGAACCATCCTGTTTACACGAGGTTGTTCTGTTTTCTATCGGTTTCTGCTGGGTTAAAAACCCGGATAACATTTGCCCCCTAGAGTACGTCTTAGTTGTAAACAAGGCATGTTCTAGAAGTTATCGCTCTCAATACTCATCCATCGGTCTCCAAGTGATTGCATTAGAGCTTTACGAATACATTAACCAATGTTATTGGCCGTTTTTCTTTGGTTCTGACTGCTACTACTTATCACAACATATCACATTTCTGCTTGTATTTTCTCAGCATGCCTCGAAATAATGAGCGGTCGTAAGAGATCAAGTTCGAGAAGAATAGGTGAAGTTTATTTTCCTCTTTCTCTCTATATATTTTCGTTATTATTTTTAGGGTCGCCGATGATCCATGTGAGATGGGTCGCTAGCGACTTGATTTCTTTGTAAAATTGGGGTCGGGTCGCTAGCGATCCATGACGGGTCACCCCCAATCCTAGTACTTAGCAAAAAAATTTGCTTCCTCTTGCTCGCTTATATACATTGCTAGAGCCGACCTAACCTCATTCGACCCGAATCAGTAGAACCTTCAAGCGATCCAATTTTCGAGCGATTCATCTCCAAGCAATTCAGCAATCTTCTTGCACGTTGATCCATCAGTCCTTGGGGATACCTTCCATCGTGATTCCTAATCATGACTCCTTCCATCGCGATTCCAGTTCGTGATTCCTGAACCCTAGCTCGAATTTCCAGCTCGCTACCCTCTTGAGTCGCTACCAATTTTCTAGCTCACCACTGATCCATTCAAAGCACGTTGAATTCGATTCTTGATTCTTCTGGTGCCTTAGAAGTTAGTTTAAGCTGGGTTTTTCTTAGTTGATTTGCTAATTACTGCGTTCGTGTAATGATTTGATGGCTAGTGCTCATTTGCAACATTGATTAGGAGAAGTTCGAGTCGATTGCGGTTTTATGGAGGAAGATGGTAAATCGAGTCTCGAGTTGTTTCCCGGAACAACATTTGGGCTTTGGCCCAGTGCTTGACATGTTTTGCTATCTTGGTCCATTAGACCATAATTGACTTTTGTCCAGTTCCACAGCCGATACTGTACGTCACATCACCAGTCGATCACGTTGAGGTTACCATGCAAATTTGGCTTTGACTATTCAGCCATCTGTTGAATTTTCAGTGTGAACCGTCGGTGGCCACTTCAAGATGTTGTTTTCAATTGACTGACTTCTGATAGCCATTTTGATTTCGACCTAAACTTCAATTCCTAGTATTGACGATGTAATCTATGCTTCGTAGTTTTCACAAGGGTTTAGGTTGGTAAGTGGGTGCATGACGTAGGTTTGGAGTTGTCCTATATAGTTTTAATTCGACCTACAGTGAAGCTATGTTTTGTCTCGTACGATTGTATGCCGTTTTGGAGCGAAGTCTTTCTCTTGGTCTTTAACTTTTTCTTTTCGAAACATTGGTTAAGTTCCCGTTGATGCTTTTGAATTCCAATGCAACGATATATTCCAAAATCGAATATAATGGATGATTCAACCGTATCGCTCTTCTTATTTCTGTATTCCAGTGATCCTGAAATGAAAAGCTTTCCACATCGCTTTGGACAACAGCTCCATTATCAATCGTTGATCGATAATGGGTAAGTGTGGAAGAGATAATTTCAAAAGACGATATGGATTGTTTTTCAAATGTAAGCAAGCTATCTACACTAGATTGTTTGTTCGTAGTATTCAGGATACTAGACTCTTCTCATGTAGATAACACACTACATTTGCCCCGTCAATGCTCAGGACCCGATTGGTCAACATACGTCGACTTCCCTTAGATTTAGGCGTTGGATATACCAGGATTTATTTAAAGTAAAACATACCTGACAGGGTTGAATGCCAAGTTTTGTTGTTGAAAATGACTTTTCAGTCATCCAATCTTTAGTCTGGCGGAGGTACTCCCACTCCTCCAGAAGTTGGGTCCTTCTCAACTTAGGCTTTGCTTATTATTCCTACAATATTGGGATTTACAGTTAAATTACAAGGCACAATTGCTCTTGTAGAGTTGTAGTTGAAGTTCAATCAGGCATAGTTTTAGCCTTTGAAAACTAGCACATGAGTTGTTCAATTGCGATTATCCTTCTCTTGCATTTTTCGGAATTCAACACACATCAGCCTCTGTCTTCGGGGACTATTGGCTTAATTGCTCAATTCCGAGCATTGCCTTTTCTCGTTGTTGCACTCCTCGTGCTCATGTGCAGCATACTCATTTACTGTAATTCTATACATGTAATCAATACTTCTACAGGCATTTCAGCATATTCTATTTCATAGCTTTGTTCAGAACTATGAAGTAGCTTGGTCTAGCTAATCCCTACTTATGCTCAATTAAGTTCGTTTCAACAAAGTGTTGGTGTAAATGCCTTAGTCCGTAGGGCTGATTGCTTTGACTACCGAACCAACATGCTTTCGGAGATTGGGTCTCCTAAGCAATAAGTTCGGTTGCCCAAGTTTGATTGACACGATAGCTCCTATCTTTGAAAATTAGGGACTTTTTTGCTTGATCCCAAGATCTAAGTTTTGTAATGATATCGGTATGTATTATAAAGATGCGTTTCTGGCATCTTTTGCTAAAGTAAATTCTTCTGAGTCCGACGTTCAGATCCTAATCATGTGTTGGTTTTTATCTTCAAAAACTCATACACAGGTGACTCGACCCTGTGGATTTTTCCTTGATGCTGTGAATCTTCAGATATCATGAGATGCTAGAAGGTAGGGCTGAAGATTCAATCGAACTCTTGCTTCTGTTTTTGAAAGCCGATCTATCAATAGTTTCATTTTGGGCTTTCTTCCTAGCATCACCAAACTTTGGGTAATGGCATATTCCTGCAAGTTGGAACCAAATAATCTAGTTAGACCGTAAGTAGGTCATCGATCCTTCTCATCATCGCCAGACTATGAGCGATAGTTGATTTCTAAGCATTAGATCCTTCATTTCCTTTGTTAGTCATTTTGTTGCCAGAATGCTCTGTTTTGTGATACAGAACTGTTATCTAACCAACCTCGCGGTTATCCATATTTGGATTTTTTGATACATTTCTTTCAATCAAGTATCCATGCTTCTATCCCCTCTTGAGGGACTAGCTATTTCAAATGCCTGTATTTGGGCGATTGTGAGAGATGGAAATCTATGGGGCAAATTGCTCAATTGCCCCTAGTCTGACTCTCAATCCCATTCTGGAATTGAGGAAGTTCAGGGATTTTATTTCCGACCTTCCATGATTGCTCCCGCTTGTTCTTGGCTATGCATGCTCTTCTTGGTTGCTGGCGTTATCACGGAAGTTTTGTTCATATGTCAACTCCTGTCTTTGAGAATTGATAACCTAGCTGCTTGGTTCCAAGCAACATTTCCTCGAGGCTACCTATCTTTCGGCTGTGTCTAAATTCTTTCTAAGTTGAATTTGGAAAATTCGGTTGTGCACCAGCTTTCATCCCTAGAAATTGGTACACTGGCAATTCAATCCTGGGTTTTCCTTTCGATGCTGCTTTATTCTTGTGCAGTGGTTGATTCTTGTGATGAAAGGTCGAACCATCTGGCCGACCTATGAAAGGATATGTCTTCTAGTTATTGTCTGTCATTGGGCAATAGTAGTTTTCTGAAGAGAAGGTAGAAACTCAGTTGAGGACCAACTTCTATCTACGGAAGCTAGTGCATTGATGGTTCACTACGATGAGTGCATTTTTATCAGCCCTATAGATTAAAGTTTTCCCGGCATTGCTGGGGCAATACCGGTACTTAGTGAGTAGAATGTTTACCAGAGTTGCCAGGGTAACACCGGCACTTATGAAATAGAAAGTTTCCTAGCATTGCCGGGGCAACACTAGTACTTAGGAAATAGAAAATTTTCCCGGCATTACCGAGGCAACACCAGTACTTAAAAGATAAAAGAAGGTCTTAATGTTGGTGAGGCAACACCGACACTCTGATTTTCACCGTCAATTCAGTGGTGCTAAATCCAGTTGGGTACTAGTTTCGACCTTAGAAAAATAGCACTTCGATGGTTGGATTGTAGAAGTACTTTCTTAGTGCTGCCTGTCTTCGGGCAGTGTTAAAGTCATGTCGGTGATGGTTAAATCATTCATCTGATTCTGTAGAGTTGAGTAGATTCCTTTTAACCCAATGTCATTGCTTTCTCAACATTGCTTAAATCTGAGAGATGCCATGTTTTGGAATGGTGAGAGTCCCACACATTCCGCTGCCAGCTTTGTTTATAACCATCAAGTATTACCTTAGGAGATGCAAGGCTATTACTTAACCAATTCCATAGTCATTCTTCCTCCCACCGGTTTTTGTTATGATCTAACGACTATTAGCGGAATCCTTCATTTCTAGGTCTCAAACTCCAGGTTCTTATAGAAAATTTGATATTGTGGAGCAAGTCATCACATTGCCCCCGGTACGAACGCATTCATTCCTATACAGATCATGGACCAGTAGAGTTCGATATTGTTTGTCTTGAGTCCCTGACACCTAACCTTGCTTGTTTCAGGCCATATGCATTATGCTGGACTAATAGCATTATTGTGGATATCAACCTTATTCGTTGGTTCCAATCTTCGGGAATCAGTGGTTTAGCTGCTCAATTTTGAGCATTCTCTCCTTGCCATTGTTTGTCTTCAGATAATAGTTGGTTTTTTGCAAGTTAGGGTTTGAGACCTTATTCGAGCACCTGCCTTCGTCTTTGGAAGCTGCTGGATCGATAACTTGATTCTGGAAACGTCTTCCATCATTATCTATCTCTGATCGTCGTTAAGTTCCTCCTTTTATCCCTATTTCCAAGCGATGGTAAACTTTAAGGAGTTCAATTTTCTTGTTGATATGACGGTCTGGAGTTCTCAATGTTGCTGAGGCAATATCATGTCTAATAGGTTGGAGCAGTTTCCTTTTTAACTCTGCACTTGTCCAACCTACTATGCTGCTTAGTTTTGTAGAGATTGCTGAAATTCTCCATTTGGCATAAAAGAACCTTGGAGTGTTTTTTGGTCCCAACCAAGTGTTAGTGTGTTATGTGTCGCTGGTCCATGGGGCTGATTACTCTGAACACTTGATGTTCTGGGCGGCTCTCTGGATGCCCATAGTCATAGGTACGTCGCAGTTCCTATCTCTAGGAACTCATGACTTAGGCCCATTGAGTTTTGACATTTTGTACATTAACTTTGGTCAAAGATAATAACTCTTTGCCGAGTTCTTGGTTTGTGAGCTTTGCGGCACTACCGAAGCAATGCCGGTTCTTTCGCGCAGTGGGACTCGATCCATTTTTAATCCTGGAATAGAAAAGTTTCCCGGTGTTGTTGGGACAACACAAATCCTTAGAAAATTTTAATGGTTCGTCGACTATACCAGAGCAACATCAAGCAGTGTTTGCGCGTCTTATGAAAATTCACAGTTTACGAAGTGTTCCACTTTTGAGAGTGCGCGGCTCATGAGACCGATATGACCCATCGACCTAGAATAGTTTGGAACTTCTTGACGTTGCCATTGAGGAGTTTGTTGATATTACTGGCATCGATACCACTCCCAAAACGAGGTGGAAACTGCAAACAAAGAGTGGAAAGGGAAGCGGTAGTAGGAAGCGTTGATAAGCTTGTTTGGAGACTGATTTGATTTTGGTTCTTTTTGAGTCATTTTGTTCAAGCCCGTAGTCTGCATTTAGTGTTTTTGTCGTGGAGTCTATATTTTCGTTTTACTGGCCTATGTTGTGTGGGTACAACCCCCACGTTTTGACCCTGTGCAAAGAAAATTATAAGCAATACAATGATATTTTGACTGTACTCTAATCTGTCTGTTCATATATGTTTTTGCACTTATGCTTGTTTCATATCATACTTTTATAGTTCAGTGATCATAGTCAAAGCCTTTCATTCGAAGCGACTACACATAGAAATTATCAGCACATTGGAAGTTAATAGAACTTTAGAAATTAACAGTACTTAGAGAATTTTTGTTTCAGAAATTCATAAAACTTCTATAAACTCTCAAACTTTGAAATTTTTGTTTAGAATTTTAAAACGGATATAGACTTTTTGTTTGGAAGTTCATAAGACTTTGAGATAAAACTTGTGAACATATTTTAATTTGGAGTAACAAAACTTGTGAACTTATTGTTTTCAATTGTTTTTATTTATGTACCGGTGTATGCCTCCCAGTTCACAAGGCTGTTAACTTCAGATGACCGATAACTTATAGTTTAGATAATTTTCATATTAAACTTGAAATTTGGCTAAGTCATAGCTTGACTTTCCTTCTTTCGGAAGTTTTGCAACTTTTGCATGTAATCCAAGTTTCTTGTGATATTCTGGTAAGTATGCAATATATGCGTGTTTGAGAGGTGCACATTGCACGGGTTAACCGAGGGTAGGTTTAATCATTAAGTGTCATCAGTTGAAACTTTTCTATTGGTTTGTAGCACTCCAGTTTTGTTCGAGTTATGCGCATTATTCCCAATCATAGAAGTGGTTGGTGTTGGTTATGAGACGTGTGGTGTTCGAGATTAATATGGCCTATCGATCCGGTTCTGATGCTCCTCAGCGCTGCCTATCTTCAGGCAACGTGAGGAGTTTACGCTTTAGGAGCGAGAATTTTCAGTGATGTTCCTAGGTATTGCCTATCTTCAGGCAATGTTGAGGAGTAGGTGTGAGGCTTACGGGTGCGCGGCTTTTTATATTCCTCTGTGTTGCCTATCTTTGGGCAACGTTGAGGGGTTTGTGTTTTGAAAATTAGTGCATGGCTTATTGGATCCGCGGCTTTTAGTTTTCCTCGGTGTTGCCTATCTTCGGGCAACATAGGGAGCTGAAGTTTTTAAAGAGTTAGCGCGCAACTTAAGAAATGCGTGGCTTTTGGTACTCCTCGGTGTTGCCTATCTTCGGGTAATGTAAGGAGCGTATGTTTTGGCATGGCTTATGAAATGCGCAGCTTTTGGTACTCCTCGGTGTTGCCTATCTTCGGGCAACGCGAGGAGCGTATGTTTTGGAGCGGCTTATGAAATGCGCGGCTTTTGGTACTCCTCGGTGTTGCCTATCTTCGGGCAACGTGAGGAGCGCATGTTTTGGCGCGACTTATGAAATGCACGGCTTTTGGTACTCCTTGGTGTTGCCTATCATCGGGCAACGTGAGGAGCTCATGTTTTGGCACGGCTTATGAAATGCACAGCTTTTGGTACTCCTCGGTGTTACCTATCTTCGGACAACATGAGGAGTTGGCAGTTTGAGTTGATTCACTTTCTTCGATTCGGCAAGTTGATGGAGCATACTCGAGTGCAGTTTGATCGGTCCAAGTAGCTAAACAATGATTTTTGAGTCGATTTGACCCCGTCGATTCAGCAGGTTGCTTACATGAACACGGTTTTATTTGGTTCAAGAAGCTAAACAGTTTTTGGTTCGGGTAATCATGGCTTGGATGATCCTTCTGTGTCTCTGGAAGATGTACACATCGAAATAGATCAGGCTGCCATGGTGGAGAGATTTATAACTGACCGCATGAAGATGGATTGAAGTAAGAGCCTATGGGAGTTCAAGGCACGACTCTTAGCTCTTGGTCCAAACTGCCTTTAGAGAATGGGTCTTTAACTAGCATATGGTCTAAAAGGAAGAGGAATTGGTCACCAAGAGCGGTAAAATAGTAGTCGGAAAGAAGTGAGCAAGTATTATGCTAGTATTTCGTTTGCTGCACTAGTTTGGTCATTAAGTCCGCGGTTGTCAGAATACAAGAATTTTTGATCGGGCATAATAGAACTGTGGTATGATTATTCTTGGCCTTTCTTATGGCTATTTAAATGTGTGCGGTGCCCCCCATGCCACAGGGCTGTTAGCGCGCTTGAACTGTATCTGTGGTCTCTCCACAACTCGTTTGGTTGCCCCCGATCTAGTGGGTACGGTTTTCCCAGGTGCCGAATCTTGGCTTGATTTGAGTTAGCCTTTGATTGATCAAAAGGTCAGTTTAGTTTTGGCTTAGTTTTTTTGAGCGACTTTGAAGCTCTAGAATTTAGCACTGTTTGTTTCATCAGTGGTTGGAAGTGATTCAGTTAATCATGCAGAGTGACTGATATGATTGTCGATTTGCGGCTCCGAAGCGTGACTTCATTGACTTCAGGGGGCTCTGGATCAGATAACCGCTGATCTTTCAGTTCACCTTCGCGGATATCAATCGTACATAAATTTCGCTGATCTACCGGTTCGCCTACATGACGCTTTAGTTTGTGAAAGACCTTCAAATTTGCAAAGGGTCTTTTGGATCGGAGGACAACTGATCTACTGGTTAGCCTTCACGATGCTTTATTTCGTGAAAGACCTTCACATTCGCGAAGGGTTTTTTGGATCAGATGACCGCTGATCTACCGGTTAGCCTTCATGATGCTTTAGTTCGTGAAAGACCTTCATGTTCGCGAAGGGTTTTTTGGATCAAATGACCCCTAATCTACTGGTTAAACCTTTATGATGCTTTGGTTTGTGAAAGACCTTCACGTTCGTGAAGGGTTTTTTTGGATCAGATGACTTCTGATTTACCGGTTAGCCTTCACGACGCTTTAGTTCATGAAAGACCTTCACGTTTGTGAAGGGTTTTGGGATCAGTTGACAGCTGATCTACCGGTTAGCTTTCATGACGCTTTAGTTCGTGAAAGACCTTCACATTCGTGAAGGGTTTTGTTGGATCAGATAACCACTGATCTATAGGTTAGCCTTCACGATGCTTTAGTTCATGAAAGACCTTCACGTTCGCGAAGGGTTTTTTGGATCAGATGACCGCCGATCTACCGGTTAGCTTGTATGACGCTTTAGTTCGTGAAAGACCTTCACGTTCGTGAAGGGTTTTTTCGGATCAGATGACTGCTGATCTACCGGTTAGCCTTCACGACGCTTTAGTTAGTGAAAGACCTGTACGTTCGCGAAGGGTTTTTTCGATCAAATTACCGCTGGTCTACCAGTTGGCCTTCACGACGCTTTAGTTCGTGAAAGATCTTCACGTTCGTGAAGGGTTTTTTGAATCAGATGACCACTGATCTACCGGTTCACCTTCATGATGCTTTAGTTCATAAAAGACCTTCATGGTCGTGAAGGTATTTTTGGATCGGATGACCGCTGATCTACCAATTCTCCTTTGCGATGCTTTAGTTAATGAAAGACCTTCACATTCGTGAAGGGTTTGTAGGATCGATTTCACCCTAGAGGGGGGGGGGGTGAATAGGGTGATACTAATAATTATAAAAATTTAATGCAGAAATATATAAAATAATTGCAACACAGATATAACAGAATAATAGCAGAATATAAAAAGCAGAAATAGAACAACACAGATTTACCCAGCTTCGGCCAAACCCTGCCTACGTGCTACCCCCAAGGTTTCTACTAGAAATTTAGTGGTCAGACGCTTACACATGTAAACTCGCGACACCCGCTATCGACTAACCTAACTCTACGCTCAAAATCCTGCCACAACTCAGCCACTGAGTTGCGAATTCTCGAACTACACCACTGTTGTTCGTCCCCTAGTCACACCACTAGAATTTACAAAATTTTAAAAGAGAAATACAAAATTTAAATTTCAAAACCCTAATTTAAAAAATACAGCCCAATTAATAATTTAAAGAAGGCGGCCCAAATAAATAAAGTGACAAGAATTATCCCCTTCCCCTTTTATATTGTTCAGCCGTATCCTTCTTCTCTTTGCGTTAAAAAAAATGTCTGCCTCTTTTCTTCTTCGATCTATCTTCGTTCCTCTTCGATAAATTAGGGCTTCCTAAAATTTGAAGGCGCCGACTTCAGTTGCTCGATCAAATAGATGATTTATCGTTCCTTGCTTAGTCGATCGATTGTTTCTTTGAATTGCAAACGGCTGCTTTAAATTTGGCGAGTTCTATAAATCTGGTATGTGGTTTCCTTTGATACTCTCGTTGATATGCTTTGAACTCGATTGCTTTTAGGCCGATGATGTTAATGGTTTATATAGGATTCGAATTTCTATAATTTCATTCGTATATATTTTATTGAATTCGTCTACCACTTTAGCTCGCCTATTTGATTTTGCTTGGTTGCTTGTGATTAATCCTGACTAGTTCAATTCGTATATTTTCTGCTTGATTATCGCGGTTTGTTTGGTCTTTGATTACGTGCTATCATCTGGCATTGATTTGGTTCCGTTCTTTATGTTGTTGACTTCGGCCATTTGAAATGATTTCTACTGTGACTTTGCACTTTGATTTGTTCAATTCGAACTTGTTATTATCTTGGTCACCACGGCTTTGATTTTCTGGCATTTAAATTGACTTGGTTATTTTGAAACTGCTACCTGCAAAAATGTTCGACCTGGAACATTTTATCATTTGATTGATTTTTGACTCACGGCTTGTTTGGTTTTTGACTTGACTTGAAACTTGTAAAACCTACCGTGTCACTTGCTTATGCTGGTTCAACTTGCTACTATTTCATCGATATATATATATATATGCATGTGTATACATATATATGCATATATGTATATGTGTGTTTACGTAATGTTAATTTGTATTGCTCTGACAAATGTCTTAAACTTATGTATGTTTCAATATGCATTGTTCTGTATATTTGAGCATTTATTTGCAGTTGCCTTTGATTTCACTGCACATATATGTTCACGCATGTATATGTTCATGTTATACTACTCTCTACTTTGGTCTATTGATGATGACGATGTCTGGTTACATGTTGCACTTGATCATTTTGTAGTCTGGTCTTCATATTACACTATGTCAGTTGCATTTCACTCTGTTGCATACATGTTGACTTCATCATCTCTCAGCTGTTGCACTTGATCAGGTCTCTGATTGAATCAGTTTTGTATATGTAGAGTCTGCACTTGATTCTTTATATATTGATGTCACCTCTGTAGTATTGTGTCTTCAACATTGCCTGACCATATGCATGCTTCGAGCCTCTGTTGCATTTGTATCCTATACTCTTTGAATACTTGCATTTGAAGTGTGTGTTCTGGTTTGGTCGAGCCTTAAGCTTGTTTATTGGACTGGGTTCACTTGTTATCTTGTAATCTGGTTCACCCCAGAATAGTTGTGTCACTTGAGTTTCTCTTGGAGTCTTGGTTATTGTACGTGTATATATGTATGTACTGACTGTCTTGTTGAGTTCATCCTGGTTTGCATTGTACTCCATTTGCATTTTGATATTGCAGTCTGTTCTATGTCATCTTGAAGTCTGGTCTGGACATCTGATGCATTGTGGTTTTGGTTGCACTGTCTATTTCCTGACATCACCCTTTGTATATTTGAGCTTGTTGAACTGTTCTTTCTTTTCCTTGACCATCATAACTTTTTGTACATTTTTTCTGGAGCATTTCTGAACTATATACGTATGTATGTGCACCACTGTTATATTGATTTTTTTTGGAGTTACACCTGAGTTGAACCTAGCTTTGCCTCGGGTTTGACCTTGTGCTCGTGCCGTGGTTTTATTTGTATTGCACTTGAGTTGAACCCAACTTTTAGGTTGGGTTTGACCTTGTGCTCACCTGTCCCTACAGTTTTATCAAGTGTATATCGGTGTGCACGGCCTTGTGGCATGTACAGTGATACACCGTGCATGTCACAAGTTGTTCATGTATGATGAATTCAAAATAAATGATGATGAACAACCCAAATAACTGAGGAAAATAATATTTTCAAAAACACATTTTATTTTATACTGCAAAAATATTTCTTTTTCAATTTTACTGCGTCAGTGTGTATTTTGCAGATAACTCAGATGCTAGATTCAAGCTAGAATAGAGTTGAAGATAAATACGAGTGAATGAGTGAAATGTAGTGAGGTGAACATTGTAAATGGAAAATTGTATAGCGACAAACTGTATTGTAATTTGAAATTGTGTATATATAGTAAGAGCTCAAATTTGTACTATTCAAAATTATAATAAAATATTTGTTTGAATAAAATATTTGTTTGAATTTAAATTCTGTGTTATTTATTTTATTCCGCAAATATTTATTTAGTTATGTGAAAATAAAATAGTACAAATACAAATACATTTAAATGAATAAATATATATATATATGTTTATTATCATCAAACAAAAATCATATACTTGCATATTCAACAGGATTTTTTGTGGTTGGATGTCCGACGACCAAACGGCCTTGGAATGATAATTTATTGATTCCAAGAGCAGTTTTGGGTCGTATGTCTGACGGCCTGGCTGTTTTAAAGCAATGATTCATCGACTTCAAGAGGAGTTTTAGGTCGTATATTCGACGGCCCGACAGTCTTAAAGCAATGATTCATCGACTTCAAGAGGAATTTTTTGGATTCAGCTCGAGGGAACACAGTTTTATCGGTTCCTATAGGCTAAGGTGTTGGATCTGTTTGTTCGACGATCATTTGGACAAGACTTCTCGACGCCACTAGCAACGGAGGTACTCGGAAGGGGAAACTGACATGACTCGTCGAGGGCATAAAAGCATTTCTTTCGCCATGCTGTCTGCAATGCCCCTAGTGTACCATTATGGATTATTTGGAATAGGAGAGTAGACAAGGATGGATGAGAAGGCATCACTTTAGGTTGTTGTCCCATTCCTTAATTGCTAGCTAGCTAGAGTGTTATTTGATAATCAGCTTTTCATCTGATTTCATCAGTTAGCTGAGGCGCTTTTCTACTGGGTCTTAGTAGCCTTGCTTGGGCAGTAGGTCCCTGAGGTCCTATAGCTCCTTCACCGTTTGGTATGTTCTTTGGCGCACTATTGGGCTTGCCTTCTTCTAATTGCACCACTTCTAGTCTTCCGAACCAGTATGCCTTCCCATAGAATTCTTCCAGGATAGTAGGTTGTTTCATCCTTTAATGATTCTTGAAGGCCTTGCAATAGACTGCATCCGTTGCCCTCGCTTCGTCCGTATGCTAGTCATACCTGCAAAAAAGAAATTTCGAATTAGTTGTACAGTTGTACAAAAGATATAGTTGGCATGATAAACTTCTTTGGATATTCTGCATGTTGAACGGCTTCGGTGAATGAGTTTCGTTTGGGGAAGATGCTCTAATCGTTGTCAAACCGGTCAGTTTTCAAGTTACGGCTGTTTATAATGCTTGAGAATGATATATGCATGATTGTCTATGCTTGAATGATTAGATCGACATTGATGAAACGATGGTATTTTACTTGGAGTCTGACCCAAGAAAATTTTCCATTTGCTTGAAGTCGCAGACTTTGAAGTGCTGGGTTGGTGACAAACGTTGCTTGGAGCCATTTGCATGCTTGCTTGGAAAAAAGCTTGGTTTTACCCGAGTCTGATTTAGGGCCAGAATTTCCAAGGTTTACTCCGGATCAAATGGGTGATTACCCGAGTTCGGCTTCGAGTCAGGACTTCAGAATCTGCTTCAGGTCAAACAGGAAATTACTCAAGTTCGACTTCGAGTCAACCATGGAGTGAGTTTTTCAACAACCATTTTGATGATTTTTGATGATTTTCGACGATGACCATTCATGATTCGACGTTGTGAGCTCCATGATGGAATTGGAAGCTGGTCAGTTAGGAGTGGTCAAATATACCAGAGGAGCTTGGCATTGTAACTGATCTTGGTTTGTATCATATCTTCTTGGTCCTCCGACCTTTAGGAATGCCGTCTGAGTAGTAGTTCCTCATCCATTGCTTTGCACTGTGCTACAGCTTGGGGTTTAGAGCTTCTTCCAGCGTTTTGCACATTGGCATTTTCATCCAATTTATCTTCCTTACATTGTTTGTCATCTTTAGAGCCGGAGAGAGCCATCGTTATATCCTTTCAAGTGGTATTCACTCCTAAGTTCAGGATTGTCGCCGATGCTTTTACAGTAGGTAGAGTGTTAACGTTTTCTTCCGTAATGATTCTTGGAGCTCCGCCTATTGCTTCTTTTCGATTATATCCCCCTCGAACGACCCAGACGGCGGTCTCTACTACCTTTGGATCAATAAAGACCTTGGACTTGGGAAGAGCTAGGGCCTCTAGTATCTTTAGAGCTTTCATAGTTCTTAGAGAAGAACTCTTCTACTTATGATACATTACCTACCAAGAACCTGAAAGTGAGAGATGGCCCTTGTCTCGGCTTTCATAATGTGCCTTGAAGAGAATGTCAAAAGCCTTTGTGCTAGCAATATCTTCGGCATGATCAAGAGTAAGAGGCTTTTTTCATCCTCTTTTAAAACTATGAATTCCTCCTCAACCCTTCCAGTTCATCATCTCAAGCCTCGAGATATTTTATAAGCTAGAGAATATTGGATTATTTATCCTCAAGATCATTTTTGAGTTTTGAATTTTGGCATCTGTAGCCTTAAGGTCCTTGACTAGCTTAGAAACCTCTAATTTATTATAATGACATGTCGTTTCAACCCTCGAGTGTCGACACTAATACATCCACGGTATTCACATGCCAGGAACCCAAGTGCTGGAAAGACAAATTGTTAGGGTAAAATAAAAGGAAAATGAAATAGAACAAGAAAGAAGAGAACACAACATCAGAATCTCGCTAGCGGAATGGTAATATGTAATATCAAAAGAACAGTACAAAAGGTTACTCTGACATAGAAATTTCAAAGTTACAAAACCTAAGTACTATAATCAATCTGGAGAGTTATAACTACATGTCCTCACAAATGCTGATATGTACAATATAGTTATGCAACGGAAATAAGAATACTATGGTAGGTGAAATATTCAGGTCGTCTTCTCGAGCTCTAATGAACATCAACGAAATCCTGCATTTCTCAAACTACTTGAAAGAGCGGACAAGGAATTTAGGTAAAACAAAAATCATGCGTTAGACGTAAGTCTGGTTTGAGAACTCAAGAAACATGTGATCAAAATATAACAGTACATTTGAGATAGCATGGAATGCCATAATGGTTATCCCCTAAAAAGAACCACCATCTAATAAGTACATAAGATGATATAATAGATAATGTCTAGGGTGAAGAATAGAAATGAGAAAATAGTTGGAATTGTTACATTGGTTACATTTATTAGGAGTACATTCAAAATTGATAAGGTACGTTCGCACAATGGATTTTCCATTGAGATCCCTTTGGTCGAGCCGAGATCCAATCTCCTATACAAGGGTCAGTAACTACCTTCGAGCATCGTATATCTCTAGATAGAATATACCATTAAGGAAAACATAGTCGGTCCATGTCTAAATACGTGATCCCAGATATCATCACCTCTCACGCACAACCTCGATAAGCATACTCTAGATACGGAGTGATAATATCTTATCGTGGGTCGGCCAAACCCCAAGCTATGCCCTTACTCTGTTTTCTATCATTTCCAATGTCGATGTTACATTCGACATCTTTCACACGAGTCTTCATCACTCAAACAGAACACGAATCTCCCATTGGATTCCCACATCTCAAACAGATCTCAAAACCACACATGGATTCCAACGTCTTAAATAGATCCACTTCCAAGAGATAGAATACGTATCTCGGTCTTGAAGTGGTTTTTGATAAGTAAAACTGTTGACTCGAAAAATGGACCAACACCTTGGTTTGGATTTGAAAGCACTAGCCCTGTCCTAACAGAGCAATATCGCATATCACAGATATAAAGAAAGAACAGTAAAAGAAAATAGACATAGAATTTTTATAGTGGTTCGGCTGTTATTGAAGCCTACGTCCACTTTATAGTTTTATTATAGACTGATTGCTGTTACAATGGATGTTTTATTACAAGGCTTTGATTATTTTCTAGCTAGATTGAATCTCCAAAGTTGGAATCCACTGGAAAATCACGGTGTATTCCTTTGAAGATTGTTATGAGGAGGCAGAGAGTGAAGAATAATTCTAACAGAGCTTCAGCAACCTGTCCGGAGCCGATCCTGTATATGTTGCAGGTAGGATGGTATCTATATGGATCGGTTGCGCCATGCCACATCATCACCAGCTCGCATGCAGGTAGGAGACGACCCATGGAGGATTTGGCTCGCAATATGAGATTGAACCATGGGTCGCTGGCGATCAATGGCTTATGGGTCGTAGGCAACCCATGGCCTATGGGTCGCAGGCGATCAATGGCTTATGGGTCATCGGCGACCCATGGCCTATGGGTCGCTAGCGACCCATAGACTTGGCTCATTTGCAAGCCAATGTCTTGGCCTCTTTCGTAGTATTCTTTAGTTGTCTGGTTTGAAGGTTTAAGGGGAGGCATGGGTCGTTGATGATCCAACCACTTAGGATTTTTCAAGAGTTTGGAATTGGAGATGTTTCCTTAGCCTTTTATCCTAGTTGCTTCATTTTGATGGCAGTTCAAAAAATATTTGTGCTCAACTGCTTATAGGACTGAACGAATGCTGGTCTCTCGGCTTCGTTGGTCCTAGTCGTTGTTTTAGCCATATAGCTCGGCCCTTGTTGATCCCTTGTCTTAGCTTTTTTGGTTAAGTCCCGAACCATCCTATTTACACTAGGTTGTTCTGTTTTCTATCGATTTCTGCTGGGTTAAAAATCCGGATAGCAAAAACACTTATCGATCCTGGTCTCTTCAAGACTAAATTAACGAATTTGGTCATTCAATAATAATGAGAACGATCGCATACGGAAACCAAGGCTCAGATTTATCACATTTCCAATATTTTCATCTCATGCTATCTCTCGACCAAGAGTGAAGCCGGTAGGTTAGAGCTCTATTACTTGTATCCCTAATCGAACATTAGTCTTAACTCCCATAGATAAACAAGCCTACTTCATCAGCTTTTAGTGCTAAATATACGACTAAATGTTTTCCATAAACGAGTAAATATACAAAGCATAATCAAGTCATACGAAGCATGATTAAGTCACATAAGCAACTTCTAATCTCCTTTTTATTTAATTAATCTTATATTAATTAAAACCTCTTTTATTCGTAAAACTTCTTTAATCTAATAATATGTTGTTTATCAATTTCTACTATTGATTTGTACTCTTTTCGATACTTCAAAAAGTATTCATATACTTATCTCTAATTGTATAAGTATGTTCACAAATCATTAACAAGATTTCTTACTTAAAACCTTTACTTTTTCTACCTTTTTCTAAAAGATTCCTTACTTATAATTTCCTTTGAAATATCTATTTTAAGGATCTAAGTAATTTAATAAATCCATTCAAAAAGGTTTAAGACTAATGTTACTTAAACATGTCACTACAAACCCAAAACCATTTCACTTATACTTATCTTTCAAACATTCTTTTAAAGATCTACTTACATTCTTAAGTATAATAAAAAAGGGTTAAAGACGAATGTTATTAGTACATTTTCACAACAAACCCAAAAGCATTCCATACTTATATTATCTTTTAAAAACATTCTTTTAAAGATCTAAGTCAATAATTGGTTAAGTTCGATAGTCGACTATTAATCGACTATCCGGTTAAAAAAGATCACTTATAGAAATCATGGTTCATATACTTAACTCGCTTTCGACATTCCACCTTAAATATTCCTCATCTTAGAGTAAAGCTAGGTAAGTTAGAGCATTGGTTGCTTAAAAGCCTTGCCTAGACACTTCATTCTTGAGTCTAAAAAATAGATATATCTAGCTCGTTGTCTTTTAGTGTTAAGTATAGTATTAATGACTTTCACAAAAGGGTAAGAAAACAATATGATTAGCCCATTTCTAACATTCGTGACTTAACTATTCCTCGGCCAAGAGGGAAACCAGTACGTTAGAGATCTATTGCTCATATCCCTACTAAACATCAATCTTAACTTTCACAAATAGATAAGCCTACTTCGTCGGCTTCTAGCTTTAAGCAAAGTAATTTACATTTCAAACAAATAAGTAAACAATGAGACTAACACATTTTCAACATTCAAACTTAATTATTTCTTGATCAAGAGGGAAGTCGATAGGTTAGAGCTCTATTGCTCATATCCCTACTCAATATCATCTTGACTCTCACAAATAGAGAAGTCCACCTCATCCGTTTTTAGTGTTAAGCCTAGTCAATTACCTTTTTCAAAACTTATAAATACTTTAAAAATACTTTTAAGTTGGTTTTAAATATCTATGTAAAATATTACTTGAAATTAACTAATTTATAATTTGGTGAAAAACATGTTCTATATTATAAAACATCTTTACTTTAAAGATACATATACAATTGATAACAATATATTTAAACTTCAAACCAACTTTAAAATACTTTAAAGTGGGTTAAAAAACTTCTCTAAAAAGATTAGATAAAAATACCAAATATAAATATCATTTTTAAACAATTAAAACCATAAGTAACTTACCACAACATTTATAAATGCTGTTAAAAGTCTTTGTTGAAAACAACAATATATAGCACGATCTTTGAGACTATTTTTAACCACTTTAACAAATGATTTTTATAGTAAGTACTAACATTAGGATACTTAAAAATCTTGGAAGGTAACCCCTAATAATATCTTCCAATTTATTTAGAAAAATTCCAGAAAACAGGCTATATTTACAAAGTGTATTTATAACCACATTTTTGTTTCAAATTTCACAAAATTGGTTCACAATTTCTATAATTTTCCAAACCATATATTTTCTATCCAATACACAAGAATATTTGTAGAGAACTACCAAATCAAATCATCCCAAGTTAAGTTCATAAAACTTTCATTTACACAAGTTCAAGTTAAGAGATATCGAAGTGCACTTATAGCAACTATTCTCGCTTCAAACACTTTTAAACATACTCCAATTTAACCCACAAGTCAGACAACCATTTTGACATCAGGTCAATTCCACACTGCATGTTTAATAAGGTAATAGAAGTGATGTTATATAATATAAAATTGTCATTTGCTTTCAAAACAAGAGGGGTCCAAAATTTATAACTGTAAAAGTTAATGTCACTTTACTTTATATTTCAAACACAACATATATATACACAATATATACAAACAAGATAGTTAGATAACTCACTTAGATCTAAGACAAATGCATTCTCAAGCACAGCCAAACTCAATAATACTTCCTACCATCACCTTGCAACCACCTTCCTTCCTTCTTCTTGCTTAAACTTGTTTTTTTCCAAGGCAATCTTGCCTTTATTGCTCACGGCCATTCAATGAGAGGAAGGGTGGGTTATGCTTCCAAAATTTAAGATCCAATATGGTTGTTGTAATATTGTATTATGGCTTGTGGCAAAGTTTGAGTGGATTTGGAGTTGATTTGCAATTATTTTCTTTAGAACATAAGAGAAGAAGATGACATTAAAGAAGTTTGATTTGCTTTATGAATTTGTCATTATTTAACAAGGGTATGTCCCTCCTTATATAGGCTCAAATTGATGTTGCATAAGCTTGTTCTCACCCCTCGCCATGCCATGAAAGCCTTACCTCCCATTACTTCTCCTTTACATCGCTTCCTTTAGCAAAATTACACTTATACCCTTAGAATGATAATATCTCTTATTCATTTGGAAGTTTCTAGAAAGTTCTATTTGCTTTATGAATCAAAGTGTGCTAATTAATTCCTAATGTGTTCATTTGATCATTATACAAGTGCACAAGAGTTCGAAAAACTTATATTGAAAAAAAGTTGTTTATCGATAAATCTATTTTCGATCACATTTTCGATTTTTCTTTAATGTATTTATTTTTGTAAAAAATTTCAAAAACATGTTTCCTATCATTAATTATGATTTAAAAGGGGGTTAAAAAGGTTATTACATCATTTTAATAACATTTAATCAAAGATTCAAATATTTAAACAATTTAGATATTTAAATACGAATTGTTTGAAATTTCGGGTCGTTACATTCTTCCTCACTTAGAATATTTCATCCTCAAAATTCCAACACAAGCAACACAAGAAACACAAGGAAACAATCACATAGCAATACTTAACAACATTTGATCACAAGCAGACATAGCTCTCAGATTGTCCTGGTTCAAATACCCTCTTACTACACAAGAATGATAAATAATCTACCATGCCCACCTTACACTCAACAGCCTCAGATTATTACTTAGTTGACAATTCATAATACCTTATAACGAATCAAAGAGGCATCACCTAAACTCTCCATAAGCCAACAAAATATAGTGTGAAAATATACTAAAGCCCGTACGATGTACATGGACCATCCATATGCAATATCCATTCCGATCACTTGCTTGATCGCATAAATTTCACTTTCCAACTAGTATAGATCACTTGACTTCTCTAGTACGGACTCTAATCTGGTTCCTTAATTAGAAACCTCCATTCTTCTTACATAGCCATATATCATGACAGAAAACTTCAGGATCATATCAAGAATCTGCATCAGTGTTAACCATCAAGAATGTAGTGAAAAATCCTTGTTTGAACCTATGTAAACCACCTCGAAATCATGTACTTGAATACTGGATCAAGAACAGTCATGGGAATAAGACAATCTACGTACAACTTACTTATTTATCCTATTGGTTTTTTAACTACACCATTAACCTTTTTATCACACTCTTTTATACAAATAGTATGTCTTATTAATACTAAAATAATTTATGAACCATTTCATAAAACATAACTTCAAGTTTATAAACAGTTATAACTTAAGTTCATATTCGTATAATACAGCACCACATCCTGAGAGTATATACAAAAAGATGAAATTCGAAACTGGTTTAATTCTACTATCTTCTAAGTCAAAGTGTTATGTAAATTCATCTTTATATTTTCACAAAACACTTAGTTTCAAGTTCTATAATGCTTCGGAAGTTTCCGAGTGTCCAAAATCATCAAAAAATCTCGTTCCATTTTAACAAATGAAAACTACCAAACAACGTATCATAACATGGTGCTCAAACCATACAATCCTAATGGATAGACAACATGTGTCCATAAAATAACTTAATAAATTTCAATAATTTATTAAACACGCTTCACCCAAAAAGGGAAAACATGAAAAGTTCCAACATTTATTTTGGGCTATGCCACTACCAGTTGGGTACCCTACATAGCGTACATATAAAACTTTTTTACATAAAAAGTTCATATCTAATTTCTTTCCAAAGAAAAACTTTAGGACTAAACACCAGGTTTTGTTTCAAATCAATTTGAACTAATAATATATACATATATCTTTTGTATAATAAATCATACTTTTGAAATCAAATCGAAATCCGTTTTACTTAAACAATCCTATAGCATTCCCCACTTAGAAACCCGAAAATGAATGCCGATGATGCTGAAGTCATCACTAGAATTATTTTCAAGTGACAAAAGTGAGTTCAGAACATTTAATTCATGCTTTTCGGACTTAACCAAATTCATTTCAAAATGATATCAAACACATCATAAATATTACTAAGTATCATGATCTCAATTTCATAAACCAATTTCTTAAATGTTTACTGAATAATACTACTCTTATTTTCTTTAAAACCTTGAAAGAAAAACATTTTCAAAGACACCGAGATTTAAGTTCTCAAAGTCTTAATTTAAATCCTCTTCATTTATAAAGCATACTTTATAAACCATACTTATATAAAATCACCTTTTTATATAAAATCTTTTCACAAATGTTCATTTTACAAAATATCTCATCTTTCCTTTATATTAAAATAAACATCTTTTACTAAAGTTAATTTTAAACCAACATTGTCACATAACACCTTAAAGTCAAATTGTGAAACTTAATTCATAAGGTGTTTTTTAATGCATCTACAAATAATGTCTACCCAACCAATGCAGTGAAAAGGAAAAACTGTTCATAAACTGGTCGAGCATAAATCAACAATCAATAAATGAAAGTTAATGCCCATAAACTAGCCGAGCATGATTAAGCGACTAAATCTACAAACGATAATAATGCTCATAAACTAGCCAAGCATGACTAAACAAATTAATGAGGGGCAACAAATGAACATCATTAATCCCTACATTAATTAGACTACACTTAACAATTCATAATTATGTACTTTGCCTTATAAGGTCTTTAATTTTCACGGTTGTAGTTACCTTAAAGGTATACGTTTATAACAAATACAAATACACTTTTATATGTATAGTACAATCAACTCATGCTTGGGCATTCCATTATCTTATCTTTTAATGACTCATACCCCGCCAATGCCAAGGTTCTCACTTAACCTTCAGCTCTGATACCAGCTGTAATGACACCCCTTTTTGATCCTTGAATGTCGACATTAATACATCCATAGTATTCACGTGCCGAGCACCCAAGTGTCAGATAAATGAATTGTTTGGGTAAAATAAAACAAAACAGAACAAGAAAGAAATGAACATAACACAGAATATCACTAGCGGAACGATAATATATAATATCAAAAGAACAGTATAAAGAGTTACTCTAATACACAAATTTCGATGTTACAAAATCTAAGTACTATCATCAGCCTAGACAGTTATAACTGCCTATCCTCATAAATGCTAATATGCACAATATAGTAATGCAGCGAAAATAAGAATACTACGGTAGGTGAAACACCCAACTCATTTTCTTGAGCTCCAATGAACATCAACAAAAACCTGCCTTTCTCAAATAACTCGAAAGAGCACATGAGGAATTAAGGGAAAACAAAAACCATGCATCAGACATAAGTTTAGCATGAGACACTCAAGAAATATGTGGTCGACATATAACAGTACTTTTGAGACCATATGGAATGCCACAATGTTATCCCCTCAAACGGATCACCATCTAATAAGTACGTAAGGTGATATAATAGATAACGTCTACGGTGAAGAATATAAATAAAAAAATAACTAGAATAGTTATATTGGTTACATTAAATAGTATATTAGGAGTACGATCAAAGCTGGTAAGGTATGTTCGCATAATGGATTTTCCATGGAGATCCCTTCGATTAAGCGAAAATCCAATATCCTACACAAGGGCCAGAGACTACCTCTGAGCGTTGTATATCTCTAGATAAAATATACCACTAAGGAAAACATAGCCGGTCCACGTCTAAATACGTGATCCCAAATATCATCACCTCCCGTGTGCAACATCGATAAACATACTTTAGATATGGAGTGACAATATCATGTCGTGGGTTAGCCAAACCCCAAGCTATGCCCCTGCCCAATTTTCTATCATTCCCAATATCCATGTTACGTTCGACATCTTTCACGTAGTCTTCATCACTCGAACTCACATCTCAAACAGATCTCGAAACCACATATGGATTCCAACATCTCGAATAGACCCACTTCCAATAGATACAACACGTATCCCAGCCTTGAAGAGGTTTTTGATAAGTAAGTAGAACACTTACCGATCCTGGTCTCTTCAAGATTGAATCAACGAATTTGGTCATTCGATAATAATGAGAATGATCTCATATGGAAACTAAGTCTCATATACATATACGTTTCCGATATTTTCATGTCACGCTATCCCTCGGCCAAGAGTGAAGCTGGCAGGTTAGAGTTCTATTGCTCATATCCCTACTTGAACATCAATCTTAACTCCCACAGATAGAAAGTGTAACAACCCAAGATTTTGCAAATATTTTTAAATTAGATTTTATTTCAATTTTTTTTTTTAAAAAAAACATTTTTAAAAGTGTAGTTGTAATTTTCCAATATTAGTTGTATTTTGTTTACAATTTTTAATTCTAGTTTCAATATAACAAACTATTTTCTTTATTTATTTTCCTATTTTCCTAAGACTATTTATTTATTTTCATTTCTACATTTATTTTGTTTTAACTTTTATTTTATTTATTTGATTTTTGATTGGTTTATTTTGAATAAAAGAAAGTGGAAATTCAAAGAGACAAAGGATTTTAAACTTGTGACTTCTCATTTCTAGTCTTTTCATTGTCTTGGCCGTTCGTTTTCTTTTGTTTAGCCGTGTATTTGCTTTGTTATTCACGTGAGAAACTTCTAATTT
This sequence comes from Allium fistulosum, assembly GCA_030737815.1. NCBI lineage: Eukaryota > Viridiplantae > Streptophyta > Magnoliopsida > Asparagales > Amaryllidaceae > Allium > Allium fistulosum. Next base: position 496,378,790 of record CM060902.1, on the reverse strand, counting down.
TCTTCACAATTCACAGCATTCTACTTTCAGAAAATTTTGTAGGTTAATGGCTTCTCCTTTTTCCTATTTTCCTCTTCATTTTTTCATTAGTTTTTGCTTGATCTCTTCATATGTTGCTCGGCTATAACCACCATCACCTTCACCGATCACCACCATCACCTCCTCCTCCTCTTCATCCCTGGAAAACCACCCCTCTCCTCTGTCCAGACTAGGCCGTGACCACCAAGTGAAGACAACACCATAAAACATTGAAAACCCTTTGCAAAAATGCATAGCCGAGCCATATTCTCCCATCACCTTCATGTTTAGCCTTGGCCATCGCCCTAGAACCACCACCACCTGCCGCCATCACCTCTGGCCGTCCCCTCACCACATCACCTGACCTGTAGAAGAACATGGCCGAGCCGAGTTGTGCACCAAAACCCCTTTCTTTTGCCTTGTCCCTTTGTATTCCATACTTGCAAACTCCAACCTCTTCAAATTCTCTTGCTAGCCGTGCATTGTGAGTCCATACCCAAGCCTTACCACCAATAAAACGTTCATGGCCGAGCCTATAAACATGTATGGCCGAGCAAAAGTTGAGTTGAGATCAAGAAATTTTGATTTAAAAGCTTGGTTAAGTCATTTGTCTATTCAAATTTCCAATTTTGTTTCAAGTTATATTTGTTGAATATATATTTATATTGCTTTGTTTATTTGTTGTATACAAGATTAATATCTTGGCTCTCTCTCCACTTGAATCGAAAGTCGTGCTGTATCGTGCTTTCTGAAATTTATTCGTGTATTTTGATTTGCTAACTCCAGCTTGAAAAGGTGAGTTATTCACGCTTGACATTCATACATATAAAATTGTGAAGTGATAACAAGTGAATGTGTAGAATTGTTATATCATGTTATACCTGCCTGTGATATGAATTATATGATGTTAAACCCTGGTTATAACCCGTCACATCATCTGATATGTAATATTCTGTTATATTGTTTATTTTATTCTATTTCTCACACTGCAAGTTCCCTGTAGAATAGAATCACTATGGGTTGAAATGATACATACCCGAACGGACTTTAGAATAGGGAAAAATTGTTACGGGCTGAAATGATAGGCCTGGCGATTTTTATTTATTTTTATTGACTTGGGATTGCGGGTTTGAAATGATAGAACCCGGATTTTTCTTTGTAAATTACGGATTGAAATGATATATTATCCGTATCACTTGACTTAGGTTAGAAAATATTATAAAGACCCGTGGTTATTTTCTATATTTTTCTGGAAATTTTTAAGTATTTTAAAATGTAAAAATGATATTTTGATTTAAATTGAATTTAAAATGATTTAATAAAGTGTTAGTGATTTTTCTATGATTTAAAAGGTTAAATAAATAAATGGTAAAAATTGTAATTTGAAATATAACTTAATTTGAAAATGTGAGATTTGTTTTAAAATGGAAGTTTAAGTAAAGAAAAATAATTTTGAAATTAAGTTTTATTTATGAAATGGAAATTTAAATTTAAGTGTTAAGTTAATTTTCAAAAATGCAAAGAATAGGAAAATTGTACACTTGGATTGAATAAGTGAATTACTGAAAATTGGATTTTATTTATAAAATTTTACTTTATAAAATCATGAGTTAAAGGGTATTTAAATGAGCATTTTTGAAGTGGGAAAATATGATTTTATAAGTTAAAATGGTTAAAATTGAAGTTTAATTGTTTCTGGAATTTTTGTATAAATCTGGAAATTTATTTAATAGCACTTCAGAAATGCCATCGTTTCTAGAATTAACTTAAAATCCGAACTAATAGACACTGCAGCACTTTGTAAGTGTTGTGGTTGATGCAAACTGAAGGCTAAATTAACTAAGGGCTACTGCAGCACTTGGTCAGTGCCGTGTTTGTAGAAAGAAAATCTAAATATGTAATTAATTAAAAGAGCTACAGTAGCACTTGATAAGTGCTGCAGTTTGCTGAAATGAGATTTTCAAATGTAATTGAACTACTGCAGCAGTTTTGTAAATGCTGTTTTTGCTGAATTGAACTAATTTTTCAAATTGAACCCTGAACTACTGCAGTAATTTTGTAAATGCTGTTTTTTCTGAATTGAACTAGTTTTCAAATGTAATTGAACTGCAGCAGTTTATAAATGTTGTCTTTGCTGAAATGAATTTGATTTCAAATATAACTTACCGCAGCATTTTCTAAGTGCCGCGAAAGCTGAAATTTCAATGTTTTAAAGTATTTAAGTGAATAAATGAGCTCAGAAAAGGCTAAATTTTTGGGAATTGAATATTTGATTTGTAAGTATAATGACTTTACTTTTAAATGGTTTAAATGATGTATTTTGATTTGAAATAAAAACCAATTTAAAATGTATAACCACGGGTTATAATAACGATTGGTTGTTAAAGAGACCGGGATCAGATATGGACATACTCTCTGTCAATACCAAAAACCACTTTAACAACTGTGTATGCAGTGGAGTTTCCAAAATGAAGTAGGATGGTGGCGACGATCCTATTGTGGTATGAACGTGGACCCGACTCCCGTGAGTTGGCTTAAGGTGGCTAAAAAGGAGCGATCGACGGGCCAAGTGAGATAGCTCCTCCGATCGGACACACTTCTTCGACACCATTCTATTACTTGTGATTGATTGGGGTACCCCTTTGATTTTGGGATTATGGCTCGAGGTGGGCGGTAGCTGCGGCTATGCGTTTCCACCAGCCCGAAAGCGTAATTAGTATATCTACCTTGGCATTGCCTAGTTGTGCCGTGTCACCTACCATAGCGAGCCTTATTACGAGTTTGGTTTTCTCCCATAGCCCATGGAGTATTTAGGGTAGCCTCCCAATCTGGAGGTATGCTGATACTGGATGGACTACTGGGACTATTACGTGTTAAGGGCTATATGGGTAACCCCTTAACGCTATTAAAAAGTAAGTTTATTTTACTATTAGACATTATTATAATAGCGAATATTACTACATAGTAAAGAGTTTAGCGGATCCTTAGAGGATGGGCGGTCCCAAGCATCCTTTAAGTTACTTGTGCTTTTATTACAGTTCACTTGAGTTGGTTTATATTGTATAAGTATGTATGTCTTGATTCAAGTGTTTGTGTTTTATTTACGCTCGGGTCAGCCTGAGTATTCATAGCTTTGGATTTCACTTTCTGGAGCTAGGAATCGCTGGAGATTCTTCTTATCTAGTTATTTATCTATTTCAGTTTCAGTTGTTCTATTTCAGCTCTTGGATTAGTGGACTTCTATGTATTTGGGATTTCTATTGTATTTGTTTTCATACTGATATTATGTATTTGTTTTGAGACTTTGTTATAGTAGCTTCATGAACTACTATGGTATTTTTATCTTCCACTGCGAGTTATTCTAATATTTCTGTGTCTGTGATTGGTTTTATTTGCTCCAAATTTTTATTACAATCTGTTATTTTGAATTTATTCAAGTCTGACATGTGTGGATTATTGTCGATTTGAATGGTCCAAAATAGTGGGTCGTTACAGTTGGTATCAGAGCCAGGTTTTTAGGCAAACCTTAGCCTGCGGAGCAAAAACTCATTAGAGATAGGGTAGGAATACCCTAGAATGAGTGAAATCAATCTCAGAATCATTTCTTTGTGAGAGAACGTATTTTCAAAGTATAAAATGATTTTAAAATGTTTTTTCAAAGGATTTTTCAAAGATTACTTTGGTATAAACTTTTCTTGTTTTAAAAGCAAATTTTTTCTAAACTTTCTTCCTTTCGTATCTACCTTGTTAGAAATTTCTTTAATTAGGATATTCATCCAAGTGAATTTATCTTATCTTATCTTATCTTTGTCTTCTCTTTACCTTTGTCCTAAAATTCATTCTTGATTTTTTAGGATGAATCATGGAAATGCCAGAGGTAGGGGTCGTGGTATTGCCCCAACTCCTCAGCCTGCTGCACCTGTTAGGTTTACTATTCTCTGTAAGGAATTCTCTCAACTTGGTGGAACCAAGTTTACCGGTTAAAAGAGCATTATTGAAGCCCAACAATGGTTATAGAGTTTAGAGAGGATCTTTATCGGTCTCAAGATTTCTGATGCCCAGAAGCGTCAGTTAGCAGCTTGGTAGCTGTAAGAGTCAGCCTTGGATTGGTGGGAGTCTGTTACATCTAACAATAACGAGGGCGATATTTCGTGGGAGCAGTTTAGGTATCCTTGTGTTGTCTTGAATTTTTCCCATATTTTCCTTTCTTTTGAATCTATCTTAAGTTTTGTTTCGGTATCTTCTTTCCAGGGAGGCTTTTGTGGAAAAATGGATGCCAGAAGCCGGTAAATCTCAGCTTTATCGTGAATTCATGGATCTCAAGCAGGGTACCATGTCCTTTTTTGAGTTTGAGCGGAAGTTCAATGAACTTACCAAGTTTGGTCCTAGCCTGATAGACACCTAAATTAAGAAGAATGAGAAGTTCATAGCTGGAGCTCGCCCAAAGTTCTATGATCGTCTCATTTCTCATGTTCATGGCACTTTCACCGAGCTCATGGATATAACTATCCGATATGAGAACCCTACTTCTAAGGGTCCTGCTGTTGTTGGTGCTCCTTCATCTCAGTCTTCCTGTGCTAACTCTAAGAAGAGAAAGCCAAATTTCCATCAGCATAAGAAGAATTGGCTCAAGAATCCAGGTTTGGGATCTTCATTATCTTCTCCTTCTCAGAGGCAGCCTGTTGACCTTTCTACCATCACCTGCTTCAAATGTGATCAGAAGGGACACTATGCCAATAGTTATCCTACTTTAGTTGGTGCTGCTGTTCCTCCACCTCAGAATACCAGGAACAATCTCTGTCATGTCTGTCTGCAGCCTGGTCATTTTAAGAATGACTGTCCTTTGTATCAGAAGGGCAAGCCGTTTGGTATTTTTGTTGTTACCTCTGCTTCTTCACCTGCTCCACCTACACCTGCTCCTAGTGATGACCAAGATACTCTTCATGGCACCTTTTCTTTATTTCATCATCCTGTTCGTGTTTTATTTGATACTGGAGCTTCCTATAGTTTTATTTCTATTGATTTGTGTGATAAGTTTAAGCATCTCCTTTCTCTTGAGTATGCTTCTGTTCTTTTATGTGTTTCAAATCCTATTGGGGATCCCGCGAACCTTAGTAGGATTTGTAGAAGAGTGAAACTCTTCCATTCTGGTTATCGGTTTTCTAGAGATTTCTATGTTCTAGGTTTCGATGCTTTTGATTTATTGCTTGGTGAGGATTGGTTAAGGAATCATGATGCCCGTATCTCTTGCAAATCCCGAATTGTATCTCTTGTGGGAGATAAGGGTGATCCTTTGATTATTCAGTGCTGCATGCCTCAGGATTTTGCTGGCAATTTTATTTATTCTCTGGATTCTTCTCCTGGTGATCTTGATTCGACTACTATAGTCAGACTCTATCCCGATGTATTTGGTGAAGTCACTTCTTTACCTCCTAAGCGGAAAATTGATTTTCGTATGATCTTATACCTGGAGCTCGACCTGTAGTTCTTCCTCCTAGAAGAATGGCACCCCGCTAGAAGGTTAAGTTGGGAAAGCAAATTGAGGACTTGTTCTCCAAGGGTCTGATTAGCCCTAGCTATTCAGAATGGGGAGCAGCGGTGGTTTTCGTCACTAAGTCCGATGGTTCTTTGAGGATGTGTGTTGATTATAGGGAGCTGAACAAGCTCACTATGAAAAACAGATATCCAATGTCTCGCATCAATGATATATTTGATCAGCTTTATAGTGCTACTGTTTTCTCTCAGCTTGATCTTGCCACAGGTTTCCATCAGCTCATAGTTGCTGAGGAAAGTATTCCCAAGACTGCTTTCCGTTCTGCGAATGGGTTTTATGAATGGTTAGTCATACCTTTCGGTTTGACTAATGCTCCTGCTTTCTTTGTTGATTTGATGAATCGTGTTTTTCATGATGTGCTTAATAAATTTCTTCTTGTCTTTGTTGATGATATCTCTAAGACCAAGGAAGAGCATGAGTCGCATTTGAAATCTATTCTGGAGACCCTTAGAAATAATCAGTTGAAAGCTAAATTTTCTAAATGCCATTTCTGGAAGGATGAAGTCCGATTCCTCGGGCATATTGTTTCTAGTAATGGAGTTTATGTTGATCCAGTCAAGATCGCTGCGATCAATGTAAGTCTTTCTTTCTTTCTCTTTTTTCCTTTATCATTTAAGTATTCAATCCTTCTGTTGTCTTTATTTCTCCATATTCTATTACAGGATTGGGAAACACCTAAGACTCTATTTGCTATTCGTAGTTTTCTGGGCCTTGCCGGTTACTACCGGAGATTCATTGAGAATTTTGCTTGGATTGCTGCACCTCTCACTACTTTGACTCGTAAGAATGCCAAATTTATCTGGGATAAGAAGTGTGAAGCTGCATTCGATGAGTTAAAGAGCAAGCTTACTTCCGCACCAGTTCTTACCGTTACGAATGGAAGTGAGGGATTGACGGTGTACGCTGATGCTAGTTGTGAGGGATTGGGTGCTGTTCTCATGCATGATGGTAGGGTCATTGCCTATACCAGCCGTCAATTAAAAACCCATGAGGTTATGCTGCCCATGATTTAGAGTTGCTTGCTGTTGTCTTTGCTTTGAAGCTTTGGAGGCATCATCTTCTAGGAACTAAGTTTGAGCTTTTCAAAGCCATCATCAGTCTTTGAGATATATCTTCACCCAGTAGGATTTGAATCAGAGGCAAGTTTGTTGGCTTGAGTTTCTGGCTTCTTACGACCTCGATATTAGCTATACTCCCGGTAAAGCTAATGTTGTGGCCGATGCTCTGAGTCGGAAGAAGGCTTTGTTGTGTCAGCTTGTTGTTTCTTCTTCTCCTCTTTTGGATCGTATCGTGGCTAAGCAAGATGAGGATAGGATGCTTAGATTGATGAAGGAGAGTGTTCGTAGCAGAGTTGGTGGGAGTAGTCATGGTAGTAGTGGAGCTCAGATCGATGATAGAGGGATTTTGAGGATTAATAGCAGGATTTGTGTCCCGAATGTTAATGGATTGAGGCAAGAGTAACTTCGAGAGAATCATCGATCCAGACTTTCTATTCATCCTGGTGTGATGAAGATGTATCAGGATATAAAGAGGCTTTATTGGTGGAAGGGTATAAAGCGGGATATCTCTATCTTTGTTAGTAGGTGTGCGACTTGTCAGCAAGTCAAGGCCGATCATCAGAAGACCCCTGGTTTGTTGTAGCCCCTTGAGATTCCCAATTGGAAGTGGGAACAAGTTTCCATAGATTTCATTGATGGATTACCGAGGACTAGGAGGGGTAATGAGAGTATCTAGGTTATTGTGGATAGACTGACCAAGTCCGCTCATTTCATTCCGGTCAAGTCTACCCGTTCTGCTTCTAGCTTGTCTGAGATCTACATGAGGGAGATTGTTCGTCTCCCTGGTGTTCCTCTCAGTATTGTTTGTGATCGTGATCCTATCTTTACCCTCCAGTTTTGGAAAGCTTTTCAGGAATCTTTGGGTACTCATCTGAATCTGAGCACTGCCTACCATCCATAGACCGACGGTCAAATGGAAAGAGTGAATCAGATTCTCGAAGATCTTCTTCATGCTTGTGTGCTTGATTATGGAGGATCTTAGGAAGATCATCTCCATCTTGTCGAATTCACCTACAATAATAGTTATCAAGTATAATCTAATCTTCTATTTAAGCTTATCTTAATCCTTTATCTATCTCATTCCATCTTTGAATTCAGGCCAGTATTAAAATGTCTCTGTTCGCTGCTCTTTACGGACGACCTTGTAGATCTCCATCTTGCTGGATTGAATCCGGTAATCGTTTGGTTCTTGGTCCTGATGTTATTTTGGAGGCTTCTAGAGAGTCGAGGAGATTAGGAGGAAGTTGAAGGTTGCGCAGGATAGGCAGAAGAAGTACGCTGATAAGCATAGGCGGAGTTTAGAGTTTGTTGTTGGTGATCAGGTTTTCCTTAAGGTATCTCCCTTAAGGAATGTCATTCGCTTTGGTCGTAGAGGGAAGCTTTCTCCTAGGTTCATTGGTCCTTTCCGCATTGTGGAAAGAGTTGGTTCTTTGGCTTATCGTCTTGATTTGCCCGAGAAGCTTTCTGGAGTGCATGATGTATTCCACGTCTCGCATCTTCGTCGGTGTCTTTATGACCCATCTCTTATTGTTCAGCCTTCTGCTCTTGATAGTTTGCATATAGAGCCTAATCTGACTGTCGAAAGGAAGCCACTTCGTATTGTCGACAGAGGTACGAAGCAACTAAGAAGGAAATCTGTTAGTAAGGTCAAAGTACAATGGAGTACCGATGATCGAGACTGTACCTGGGAGACGGAGGAGAGCATTTGTGCTTCGAATCCGGAATTGTTCGTTTCAGGTACTATTTGTTTTTCTATCTTGTTTTTCCTTATTTTCCTTATTTCGTTCTTTTCGAGGACGAAAAGATTTGAGTGGGGGAGAGTGTAACAACCCAAGATTTTGAAAATATTTTTAAATTAGATTTTATTTCAAAATTTTATTTTAAAAAAAACATTTTTAAAAGTGTAGTTGTAATTTTCCAATATTAGTTGTATTTTGTTTACAATTTTTAATTCTAGTTTCAATATAACAAACTATTTTCTTTATTTATTTTCCTATTTTCCTAAGACTATTTATTTATTTATTTTCATTTCTACATTTATTTTGTTTTAACTTTTATTTTATTTATTTGATTTTTGATTGGTTTATTTTGAATAAAAGAAAGTGGAAATTCAAAGAGACAAAGGCTTTTAAACTTGTGACTTTTCATTTCTTGTCTTTTCATTGTCTTGGCCGTTCTTTTTCTTTTGTTTAGCCGTGTATTTGCTTTGTTATTCACGTGAGAAACTTCTCATTTTCTTCACAATTCATGGCATTCTATTTTCCGAAAATTTTGTAAGTTAATGGCTTCTCCTTTTTCCTATTTTCCTCTTCATTTTTCCATTGATTTTTGCTTGAACTCTACATATTTTGCTCGGCCATAACCACCATCACCTTCACCGACCACCACCATCACCTCCTCCTCCTCCTCATCATCCATGGCAAACCACCCCTCTCCTCTGTCCAGACCAGGCCGTGAGCACCAAGTGAAGACAACATCACAAAACATGGAAAACCCTTTGCAAAAATGCATAGCCGAGCCATATTCTCCCATCACCTTCATGTTTAGCCTCGGCCATCACCCCAGAACCACCACCACCTGCCGCCATCACCTCTGGCCGTCCCCTCACCACATCACCTGACCTGTAGAAGACCATGGCCGAGCCGAGTTGTGCACCAAAACCCCTTTCTTTTGCCTTGTCCCTTTGTATTCCATACTTGCAAACTCCAACCTCTTCAAATTTTCTTGCTAGTCGTGCATTGTGAGTCCATACCCAAGCCTTACCACCAATAAAACGTTCATGGCCGAGCCTATAAACATGTATGGCCGAGCAAAAGTTGAGTTGAGATCAAGAAATTTTGATTTAAAAGCTTGGTTAAGTCATTTGTCTATTCAAATTTCCAATTTTGTTTCAAGTTATATTTGTTGAATATATATTTATATTGCTTTGTTTATTTGTTGTATACAAGATTAATATCTTGGCTCTCTCTCCACTTGAATCAAAAGTCGTGCTGTATCGTGCTTTCTGAAATTTATTCGTGTATTTTGATTTGCTAACTCCAGCTTGAAAAGGTGAGTTATTCACGCTTGACATTCATACATATAAAATTGTGAAGTGATAACAAGTGAATGTGTAGAATTGTTATATCATGTTATACCTGCCTATGATATGAATTATATGATGTTAAACCCTGGTTATAACCCGTCACATCATCTAATATGTTATATTCTGTTATATTGTTTATTTTATTCTATTTCTCACACTGCAAGTTCCCTGTAGAATAGAATCACTATGGGTTGAAATGATACATACCCGAACGGACTTTAGAATAGAGAAAAATCGTTCCGGGCTGAAATGATAGGCCTGGCGATTTTTATTTATTTTTATTGACTTGGGATTGCGGGTTTGAAATGATAGAACCCGGATTTTTCTTTGTAAATTACGGATTGAAATGATATATTATCTGTATCACTTGACTTAGGTTAGAAAATATTATAAAGACCCGTGGTTATTTTCTATATTTTTCTAGAAATTTTTAAGTATTTTAAAATGTAAAAATGATATTTTGATTTAAATTGAATTTAAAATGATTTAATAAAGTGTTAGTGATTTTTCTATGATTTAAAAGGTTAAATAAATAAATGGTAAAAATTGTAATTTGAAATATAACTTAATTTGAAAATGTGAGATTTGTTTTAAAATAGAAGTTTAAGTAAAGAAAACTAATTTTGAAATTAAGTTTTATTTATGAAATGGAAATTTAAATTTAAGTGTTAAGTTAATTTTCAAAAATGCAAAGAATAGGAAAATTGTACACTTGGATTGAATAAGTGAATTACTGAAAATTGGATTTTATTTATAAAATTTTACTTTATAAAATCATGAGTTAAAGGGTATTTAAATGAACATTTTTGAAGTGGGAAAATATGATTTTATAAGTTAAAATGGTTAAAATTGAAGTTTAATTGTTTCTGGAATTTTTGTATAAATCTGGAAATTTATTTAATAGCACTTCAGAAATGCCATCGTTTCTAGAATTAACTTAAAATCCGAACTAATAGACACTGCAGCACTTTGTAAGTGTTGTGGTTGATGCAAACTAAAGGCTAAATTAACTAAGGGCTACTGCAGCACTTGTTCAGTGCCGTGGTTGTAAAAAGAAAATCTAAATATGAAATTAATTAAAAGAGCTACAGTAACACTTGATAAGTGCTGCAGTTTGCTGAAATGAGATTTTCAAATGTAATTGAACTACTGCAGCAGTTTTGTAAATGCTGTTTTTGCTGAATTGAACTAATTTTTCAAATTGAACCCTGAACTACTGCAGTAGTTTTGTAAATGCTGTTTTTTCTGAATTGAACTAGTTTTTAAATGTAATTGAACTGCAGCAGTTTATAAATGTTGTCTTTGCTGAAATGAATTTGTTTTCAAATATAACTTACCGCAGCATTTTCTAAGTGCCGCGAAAGCTGAAATTTCAATGTTTTAAAGTATTTAAGTGAATAAATGAGCTCAGAAAAGGCTAAATTTTTGGGAATTGAATATTTGATTTGTAAGTATAATGACTTTACTTTTAAATGGTTTAAATGATGTATTTTGATTTGAAATAAAAACCAATTTAAAATGTATAACCACGGGTTATAATAACGATTGGTTGTTAAAGAGACCGGGATCGGATATGGACATACTCTCTGTCAATACCGAAAACCACTTTAACAACTGTGTATGCAGTGCAGTTTCCAAAATGAAGTAGGATGGTGGCGACGATCCTATTGTGGTATGAACGTGGACCCGACTCCCGTGAGTTGGTTTAAGGTGGCTAAAAAGGAGCGATCGACGGGCCAAGTGAGGTAGCTCCTCCGATCGGACACACTTCTTCGATACCATTCTATTACTTGTGATTGATTGGGGTACCCCTTTGATTTTGGGATTGTGGCTCGAGGTGGGCGGTAGCTGCGGCTATGCGTTTCCACCAGCCCGAAAGCGTAATTAGTATATCTACCTTGGCATTGCCTAGTTGTGCCGTGTCACCTACCATAGCGAGCCTTATTACGAGTTTGGTTTTCTCCCGTAGCCCATGGAGTATTTAGGGTAGCCTCCCGGTCTGGAGGTATGCTGATACTGGATGGACTACTGGGACTATTACGTGTTAAAGGCTATATGGGTAACCCCTTAACGCTATTAAAAAGTAAGTTTATTTTACTGTTAGACATTATTATAATAGCGAATATTACTACATAGTAAAGAGTTTAGCGGATCCTTAGAGGATGGGCGGTCCCAAGCATCCTTTAAGTTACTTGTGCTTTTATTACAGTTCACTTGAGTTGGTTTATATTGTATAAGTATGTATGTCTTGACTCGAGTGTTTGTGTTTTATTTACGCTCGGGTCAGCCTGAGTATTCATAGCTTTGGATTTCACTTTCTGGAGCTAGGAATCACTGGAGATTCTTCTTATCTAGTTATTCATCTATTTCAGTTTCAGTTGTTCTATTTCAGCTCTTGGATTAGTGGACTTCTATGTATTTGGGATTTCTATTGTATTTGTTTTCAGACTGATATTATGTATTTGTTTTGAGACTTTGTTATAGTAGCTTCATGAACTACTATGGTATTTTTATCTTCCACTGCGAGTTATTCTAATATTTCTGTGTCTGTGATTGGTTTTATTTGCTCCAAATTTTTATTACAATCTGTTATTTTGAATTTATTCAAGTCTGACATGTGTGGATTATTGTCGATTTGAATGGTCCAAAATAGTGGGTCGTTACAGTTGGTATCAGAGCCAGGTTTTTAGGCAAACCTTAGACTACGGAGCAAAAACTCATTAGAGATAGGGTAGGAATACCCTAGAATGAGTGAAATCAATCTCAGAATCATTTCTTTATGAGAGAACGTATTTTCAAAGTATAAAATGATTTTAAAATGTTTTTTCAAAGTATAAGTTGAGTTGAGATCAATAAATTTTGATTTACAAGCTTGGTTAAGTCATTTGTCTATTCAAATTTCCAATTTTGTTTCAAGTTATATTTGTTGAATATATATTTATATTGCTTTGTTTATTTGTTGTATACAAGGTTAATACCTTGGATCTCTCTCCACTTGAATCTAAAGTCATGCTGTATCGTGCTTTCTGGAATTTATTCGTGTATTTTGATTTGCTAACTCCAGCTTGAAAAGGTGAGTTATTCATGCTTGACATTCATACTTATAAAATTGTGAAGTGATAACAAGTGAATGTGTAGAATTGTTATATCATGTTATACCTGCCTGTGATATGAATTATATGATGCTAAACCTTGGTTATAACCCGTCACATCATCTGATATGTTATATTCTGTTTCTCACACTACAAGTTCCCCGTAGAATAAAATCACTATGGGTTGAAATGATACATACCCGAACGGACTTTAGAATAGGGAAAAATCATTACGGGCTGAAATGATAGGCCTGGGCGATTTTTATTTATTTTTATTGACTTGGGATTGCAGGTTTGAAATGATAGAACTTGGATTTTTCTTTGTAAATTACGGATTGAAATGATATATTATCCATATCACTTGACTTAGGTTAGAAAATATTATACAGACCCGTGGTTATTTTATATATTTTTCTGGAAATTTTTAAGTATTCTAAAATGTAAAAATGATATTTTGATTTAGATTGAATTTAAAATGATTTAATAAAGTGTTAGTGATTTTTCTATGATTTAAAAGGTTAAATAAATAAATGGTAAAAATTGTAATTTGAAATATAACTTAATTTGAAAATGTGAGATTTGTTTTAAAATGGAAGTTTAAGTAAAGAATTTTTTTTGGAAATTAAGTTTTATTTATGAAATGGAAATTTAAATTTAAGTGTTAAGTTAATTGTTAAAAATGCAAAGAATAGGAAAATTGTACACTTGGATTGAATAAGTGAATTATTGAAATTGGATTTTATTTATAAAATTTAACTTTATAAAATCATGAGTTAAAGAGTATTTAAATGAACATTTTTGAAGTGGGAAAATATGATTTTATAAGTTAAAATGGTTAAAATTGAAGTTTAATTGTTTATGGAATTTTTGTATAAATCTGGAAATTTATTTTGTAGCACTTCAGAAATGCCATCGTTTCTGGAATTAACTTAAAATCTGAACTAATAGATACTGTAGCACTTTGTAAGTGATGTGGTTGATGCAAATGAACTAAAGGCTAAATTAACTATGGGCTACTGCAGCACTTGGTAAGTGTTGTGGTTGTAGAAAGAAAATCTAAATCTGAAATTAATTAAAAGAGATACAATAGCACTTGATAAGTGCTGCAGTTTGCTGAAATGAGATTTTCAAATGTAATTGAACTACTGCAGCAGTTTTGTAAATGCTGTTTTTGCTGAATTGAACTAATTTTTCAAATTGAACCTTGAACTACTGCAGTAGTTTTGTAAATGCTGTCTTTTCTGAATTGAACTAGTTTTCAAATGTAATTGAACTGCATCAGTTTATAAATGTTGTCTTTGCTGAAATGAATTTGTTTTCAAATATAACTTACCGCAGCATTTTCTAAGTGCTGCGAAAGCTGAAATTTCAATGTTTTAAAGTATTTAAGTGAATAAATGAGCTCAGAAAAGGCTAAATTTTTGGGAATTTAATATTTGATTTGTAAGTATAATGACTTTTACTTTTAAATGGTTTAAATGATGTATTTTGATTTGAAATATAAACCAATTTAAAATGTATAACCACGGGTTATAATAACGATTGGTTGTTAAGGAGACCGGGATCAGATATGGACATACTCTCTGTCGATACCGAAAACAACTTTAACAACTGTGTACGTGGTGGAGTTTCCAGAATGAAGTAGGATGGTGGCGACGATCCTATTGTGGTATGAACGTGGACCCGACTCCCGTGAGTTGGCTTAAGGTAGCTAAAACAGGAGCGATCGACGGGCCAAGTGAGGTAGCTCCTCCGATCGGACACACTTCTTCGATACCATTCTATTACTTTGTGATTGATTGAGGTGCCCCTTTGATTTTGGGAGTATGGCTCGAGGTGGGCGGTAGCTGCGGCTATGCGTTTCCACCAACCCTGAAGCGTAATTGGTATATCTACCATGGCATTGCCTAGTTGTGCCGTGTCACCTACCATAGCGAGCCTTATTACGAGTTTGGTTTTCTCCCGTAGCCCATGGAGTATTTAGGGTAGCCTCCCGGTCTGGAGGTATGCTGATACTGGATGGACTACTGGGACTATTACGTGTTAAAGGCTATATGGGTAACCTCTTAACGCTATTAAAAAGTAAGTTTATTTTACTGTTAGACATTATTATAATAGCGAATATTACTACATAGTAAAGAGTTTAGCGGATCCTTAGAGGATGGGCGGTCCCAAGCATCCTTTAAGTTACTTGTGCTTTTATTACAGTTCACTTGAGTTGGTTTACATTGTATAAGTATGTATGTCCTGACTCGAGTGTTTGTGTTTTATTTACGCTCGGGTCAGCTTGAGTATTCACAGCTTTGGATTTCACTTTCTGGAGCTAGGAATCGCTGGAGATTCTGCTTATCTAGTTATTTATCTATTTCAGTTTCAGTTGTTCTATTTCAGCTCTTGGATTAGTGGACTTCTATGTATTTGGGATTTCTATTGTATTTGTTTTCAGACTGGTATTATGTATTTGTTTTGAGACTTTGTTATAGTAGCTTCATGAACTACTATGGTATTTTTATCTTCGGCTGCGAGTTATTCTGATATTTCTGTGTCTGTGATTGGTTTTATTTGCTCCAAATTTTTATTACAATCTGTTATTTTGAATTTATTCAAGTCTGACATGTGTGGATTATTGTCGATTTAAATGGTCCAAAATAGTGGGTCGTTATAGACAGCCTACTTCATTGCCTTTTAGTGCTAAGCAAACGACTAAATGTTTTCCATAAACGAGTAAATATACAAAGCACAATCAAGTCATACGAAGCACGATTAAGTCACATAAGCGACTTCTAATCCCCTTTTTATTTAATTAATCTTTTATTAATTAAAATCTCTTTTATTAGTAAAACTTAATTTACTAATAAAATATCATTTATAAATTTCTACTATTCATTTGTATTCTTTTCAATACATCAAAATGTATTCATAAACTTATCTCAACTAGTATAAGTATATTCACAAATCATTAACAAGATTTCTTACTTAAAAACTTTACTTTTTCTACCATTTTCCAAAATATTCCTTACTTACAATTTCCTTCAAAATATCTACTTTAAGGATCTAAGTAATTTTATAAATCCATTCAAAAAGGTTTAAGACTAATGTTACTTAAACATTGTTAGTACAAACCCAAAACCATTTCACTTATACTTATCTTTAAGACAACTTTAAGATCTACTTACATTCATAAGTATAATCAGAAAGGGTGAAAGATAAATGCTATTAACACATTGTCACAACAAACCCAAAACCATTCCATACTTATATTATCTTTTAAAAACAATCTTTTAAAGATCTAAATTAATAATTGGTTAAGTTCGATGGTCGACTATTAATCGACTATCCAGTTAAAAACGGTCGCTTATAGAATTCATGGTTCGTATACTTAACTTGTTTTCGACATTCCAACTTAACTGTTCCTCATCCAAGAGTAAAACCAGATAAGTCAGAGCACTGGTTGCATAAAAGACTTGCCTAGCTACTTCATTCTTGAATTACACAAATAGATAAATCTACCTCGTCGGCTTTTAGTGTTAAGTGTAGTATTAATGAATTTCATAAACGAGTTAGAAAACAATATGATTAGCCCGTTTTTTATATTTCTAACTTAACTTTTCCTCGGCTAAGAGGAAAACGGGTAGGTTAGAGCTCTATTGCTCATATCTCTACGCGACATAAATCTTAACTCTCACAAATAGTTAAGCCTACTTCGTTGGCTTTTAGCATTAAGAAAAGTTAATTACTTTTCAAAAAAATAAGTAAACAATGAGATTAACACATTTTTGACATTCCAACTTTACTATTCCCTAGCCAAGAGGGAAGCCGGTAGGCTAGAGCTCTATTGCTCATACCCGTACTCAACGTCAATCTTAACTCTCATAAATAGAGAAGTCTACCCCGTCGACTTTTAGTATTAAGCTTAGTAAGTTACCATTTTCAAAAATTATAAATATTTTAATAATACTTGCACATCGGTTTTAGATATTTATGAAAAATATTACTTGAAAATAACTAATTTATAATTTGGTGAAAAACATGTTTTGTATTATAAAACCTCTTTACTTTAAAGATACATATATAATTATTAGAAATATATTTAAACTTCAAACCAACTTTAAAATACTTCAAAGTGGGTTAGAAAACATCTGTAAAAAGATTATAGTAAAATACCAAATTTAAATATCATTTTTAAACACCTAAAGCCATAAGCAACTTACTACAGCATTTATTAATGATGTTAAAAGTCTTTGTTGAAAATAACATTAAAAAGCATGATTTTTGTGACTGGTTTTAACCACTTCATCAAATGATTTAATACTTGAAATTTTTATAGTAAGTACTACCCTTAAAGTACTTAAAAACCATGGAAAGAAACCCCTAATAATATTTTTCAGTTTATTTTGAAAAATTCTCGAAAATAGGCTATATTTACAAAGTGTATTTATAACCACATTTTTGCTTCAACTTTCACAACTTTGATTCATGATTTCTATAACTTTTCAACCATTTATTTTTCTTCAACACACCAAAATATGTGTAGAGGATAATAAAATCAAATCATCCCAAGTTAAGTTCATAAAACTTCCATTTACACGAGCTAAAGTTAAAGGATATCGAAGTGCACTTATAGCAACTATTCTCATTCAAACACTTTTAAACATGATTCAATTTAACATATAAGTCAAAAAACCATTTAAACATCAAGTCAAGGCCATGCTACATGTTTAAGAGGGTAGTATAAGTGATGATATACAATATAAAGTTGTCATTTGCTTTCAAAAAGCAAGAGGGGTCCAAAGTTTATAACTTTAAATAGTTAATGTCACTTTACTTTATATTTCAAACACAACATATATATGCATAATATATGCAAACAAGATAGTAAGATAACTCACTTAGATCTAAGATAAATACATGCTGAAGCACAATCAAATTCAATAACACTTCCTACCATTACCTTACAACCATCTTCCTTCCTTCTTCTTGCTTAATCTTGTTTTTTTCCAAGGCAATCTTGCCTTTATTGCTCACGGCCATTCAATGTGGGGGGAGTTGTGCTTCCAGACTTTAAGATCTAACATGGTGAAAGGTGTTGTAATATTGTACTATGGCTTGTGGCAAAGTTCGAGTGGATTTGGAGTTGATTTGGAATTATTTCCTTTAGAACATAAGAGAAGAAGAAGACATTAACGAAGCTTAGATTTTCTTTGTGAATTTGTAATTATTACCAAGGATATGCTCCTCCTTATATAGGCTCAAATTGGTGTTGCATAAGCTTGTTATCACCCCTCATGCCATGGAAGCCTTACCTCCCATCACTTCTCATTTCCATCACTTCCTTTACCAAATTACACATGTGCCCTTAACATGATAATATCTCCTTTCCACTTGGAATTTCTAGAAAGTTCTATTTGCTTTATGAATAAGTGTGTTAACTAATTCTTAATGTGTTAATTTGATCATTAGAAAAGTGCACAAGAGTTTGAGTAACATATATTGAATAAAAGCTGTTTATCGATAAACCAATTTTCGATCACATTTTGGTTTTTCTTCATAAGTATTTATTTTTGTAAAGAAATTTCAAAAACATGTTTACTATCATTTGTTATGATTTAAAAGGGGGTTAAAAAGGTTAAATCATTTTAATAACATTTAATCAAAGATTCGAGTATTTAAATAATTTAGATATTTAAATACAAAGGATTTGAAATTCCAGGTCATTACATTTATAGAAGGCATTCAAATCATCAACCTGCTACCAAGGGTTGGGGATTTCTTCCTTGTTCTCCTTAGTTTCTTAAAGAGTCCCTTTTAGACTTTCAAATCTATGTTGAAGGACCGAGAATTCTATAACAGCCTGTTTAGTATACATTTAAAACTATGAGAAAAGGATTTTTATTAGTTAAAATATTTAAATATTGTTGTTGTGATTGTAGTTACTCAAACTGTATTTTTGAAGCCAAACTCCCAATAGTTTTGGAAGTCATTAGTAGAAGAGAGTACGTCTAATTTCTTTTCAAAATAATCATAGCAAGCCTTAATATTATGGCTTTTTTATTTATGTTAAAAGCTTCTTATCCTAAAGTCAACAAATGAGAGGGCATGTTTTACTTAGGAGGAAGGCTAGGAACTTCCTATTGAATGGAGAGGCTAGGAGTCGCTTCCACCACTTTTTCAGAAGTAATAATTGTTTTTTGTCTTTTATTTCTGTTTGATGACTCCTTCGGCTGAGAAGAGTGCTTTTGGCCAGAAGGCTAACAGGAAGTCTTCTCGATCCAGGCCTTCTTGTTTCCCAAAAGAAGAGAACCGATAGATGATTCATCCATACCTACAAACGAGTAAGAAACATATTGATGAGTTCCTAAGCATAACAACCTATAGAAGAAGATTTAATCTTATAGATAAATCCTAAAGATAAAGGTTAAGATCCAAGGACTACCCTCGGGTATAAGTTTGAAAGATGAGGTATTAGAGGAAGAAGCTGAAATTTTGAGAATGACCTTTCTATCCCTCTTTCTCTTCTTTACGGCCATTACAGTGGCTGTAAGCCAAGGGAACAATTGATGAGAATACCTCGGGGCATTAACCTGAAAGAAGCAATTGGAAGGAGAAGGTCGCACATTCTCAAATTCTAAACTGTTTAGGCCAAGTTCCTTTGACTTTAGTATTCTGGAAAAGATAAGACGTTATTGAAATGGAGTTTAAGGTCTTGTTGGGTTGTGACTTTCCGGGTTTATCTGTTAAAACAAAAATCTGGTTAGAATCATTACACTAGTACATAGAATAATAATACTTAAGGTTGAAATAGAAACTCACTTGCTTCTGAAAATTGCTTGATAATCTAAGGATCTATGGACCTCGTACAAAACCACCTTTCCATTGTAATCTTACTGATAGGCCTCTCGAGATGCTGCTTCTTTTGGATCTGAAGGTAATCTGTTGGTCTAGGAGTAATAGATATAGAGTTCTAAATGTCTAAAAGATAGTTTATTTCTTCATGAGATAATTCTTCGTATCGTCGGAAATTATATGTAATCTTTAGGCCTGAAAGAGTGTTAAAGGAAATAGGAGGAAGTTGGAAAGGGTTTAAGTTGTAATACTAAAGTGAACCAATAAAGAATGAGACTATAGGAAGAGAGATTTCATTTGTCAATTATCATATATCTCAGACAAAGCATCCCTCTAGCAGAACATAAAACGTGTCATTCGGCCTTGAAACTCTAGCACTTACTTCGGTTATACCATGTTCAAATAGAATTTGTTTAAACTAGCCTGTCTATTTAGAGTTAAATAGTCCCCTATAGTCTAAGGGGTATCAAAAGCATAATAGTTTATACAAAAGTCAAGAAAATAGCAAAATTTTACAACATTTATATCGAAATGAATAATCATAATCAATAAGCAAACATAGCCATATATAACTATTATATATGCCTTAACTCGATAAATTAACAAATCAAACCCACAATCAATCACATTTTATTTAAATTAGATTTTTTCCAACTATACCAGACTTTAACCTATCAAATTAATGGTTAAGGATTGTCAATCCAAAGATAATTTAACAGGAAAATTAACCAAAATCAATCTAAATCAATTATCCCAAGTTATGCATGTAAACCGAATTTTTTTTGAAATAAAATTACAACTTCATGGTACATAAGGGAAATTGATTTAAAATCAATAAGGATAATATAAATGAAGTAATTAAAACTATTTGGTCCAATTCGGCAGTAGAAAATGCATGTAAAACTCGAATAATATAAACCACAAATAAACAAGTAAATCTAATATAAAAAATTGAAAACTTACTGATTTGATGATATTTTTGGAAAATAAGCAAAAAATAAAAGTTTTTTAGAGAGCATTTTAATGGCATACAATAAGGTAAGTGAGGAAAAAGGAATGGTAAAACTTTAATACATTTTTAATAATAAACAATATAATGTTTAAGAAAATCTTGATTACACATCTTTATAACCATTGGAATATAATAATCTTATTATCCAAAAGCTACAATGACAATATATGAATTTTTTTTGCAGGAAAAGGGAAGACGCCTTATCGTGGAGTCAATCAAAGGAAGCAATGTGATAGTAGAGCGCAGTAGACATGTTTATTTTTTCATGAGCATAACCTTCGACAAAAGAATCAAAACTAACTTTCAAAATCCACTTTGTCTTCAAAGTGAATTTGGTAAGAAAGGGGGCCAAGTATTATACAATATTTTGCTGAAGGAATTTTGGAGGTAAATACAACAGGTCGAAAGTTCTATATGAAGCTCATTTACGAAAGAAAAATATATACAACCGAAAGGAGTGATATCGCTCCTAACCTCGAAGCCCAAGATGATTATAATAAGGCTATGAATTCTAGACTCAAATGTATAAAGCCCGTAGATTATATAATGAAGGGATTAATATGTTAAAGACTTAGTTTAGTTTCCAAAGGCCTAAACCCTAAAGTTTAAACCAGAAGGTCAATGTAACCTAATACTTTATTTTGGACTATATGGTGGGAACCAAAAGCCGACGAGTGTAATATTCTGAAAGACCAAAGTATTAGGAAGCTAGATCAACCTAAAAGAATTTTCAATGGTATTTTGATATATCACACACCTGTACATTCTAGATATAGCTAAGGGAAGAAGTCTGTTAAGTACACGTTATCGGTCCATGGGTTATGCCCAAAGTAAGCAAGATCATTGCTAAGTGTTAGCAATCTAACATCTTGACCTAATAGTGCAATCCACATCCTCTCCAAATTGCTATAAATAGGCATATATCTCAATGTAGAAATGGACCTTTTTCATAGCTAATTCAAATACTAATTGACAAAATAATTGTACATTCCTATATTAGTGCATTTCGTAAAACTCATTAATGGTGGAATATGCTAACTTAGCATTGTAAAAGCCTATCGGCTTCAGTATAAGGAAAGAACAAAGTGGATGTAGGGCTTTGTCCTAAACCACTATAAATCTTGATGTTATGTTTACTTACTTCTTTCTTGCTTTCGTATTTGGCCTAATTAACAAAACTTAATTTCAAAATTAATTCATAAAACCTATCTTAACTCTCGGGGACTACTGTAACGACTTGGAATTTTACTACTTTGATTAGTGAATATTTAATAAATTTAGATACTCAATATATAGGTGTTATAATGAAAATAAACTCATTTAATTAATTAATAATGATGATAAAATCATTTTTAAATTTTTTTACCAAATTAAATAGTTCGTAAAAAAACAGAAAATATGACCGAAGAACGTTTTCCGAAATTTCGACCTTTCGAAACCGGAAAGTTGTTGGGAATGTTGTTCGTCTTTGTGCACTATATGTACATATATATAAGAGTTAATTAATTAAATAATAATACACATAGAAATAAATTTTCTTATGTTAATTTAGATTAGTAAGTGGTGTGATAAGACATAGTTTTAAAAATAATAATATTATATATATAAATATATATATATTCCTCTCTAGTCACATCTTAGATTTGTAATCATTAACCATAATTATCTCTTGTCACATTGTAGTTAATTAATAATTAAACTTATATATATAAAGAGAGTGATGTGACAATTCATAAATTTAAAAATAATAAACTTATATATATATATTTATCTCTTGTCGCATCTTAGGATTATCATCATTAACCATCATTACTTAGGTGATATGACTAGAGAAGGGAGGGAATGAAACATATGAGTGGAAGAAGAGAGTGATGTGACTTGATAAAATGACGAGGTGTGAAATCTTGCTTATAAATAGCCCAAATGATTCTTCATTTTTCCTTTTCTTTTTTTGAAACCGAGTGAAATTTTAATGGCTATAACATTCTAGTTGACCACTTTTTCAAATTTCTACCATAGCTTTGTCAAAACATGAATTCTTTACAGAGTAATTTTGAGCTTAGAATTTAAATTCTGAAAATGGTCCATCTTCTTTGGACCATAACATCTTTAAATCAAATTCCGCGATTATTTTTTGAAATGATAGAGAAAAGAAATTCCAATAACTTTCTCTTTGAGTACTTTTTGAAATTCCGTGATTAGGTTGCCCAAAAATCAGTTGCAAAATGACCTATATTCGAGTTTATTTTTGAGAATTCGATGTTTATCCGTAGTCGGTCCACCTTACCAAAACAAGTCTCACTTCCTCTTTCCTTCAAGGCTGAGCCTACCTAGTGCATTTAGGGTTCAAGACTCCATCTTGTTGCTTAGGAATGGAAGTGCTATGTCATACTCTAATTTAGCGAGAGTTTGGATAGCTTTCGGTGAGAAAATTCCTAATCTTTTGGAAAGAACTTTCCATTATATGTTGTATTGATCCTTAGCTATATGTATGTTATGTATATGTTGGATCTTGGCATGTTTGAAATGTGATGATAAGTGCTAATGTATGAGTTAGTGTTAGCACTCGAATGGATGTGTTACTGCAAAGTTAGTAATTGTCTATATATTGGTATATGTATACAATTTGTTGTATGAATGTGATGTGTGAATATAAAGGGTTGATGATGAACTTGACTATAGTCATGATGGGTTGAAAAAAAAGTTGAAACTTTGTATGTAGTCGCGATGGATTTGAGGTCGGATTTGAAATCAAACTCGTTTCAAGAGTTTAAAGTTTAGATTTTGGTTAAAGTTTGCGTAATTGGTTTAAAGTGTGAAAATCTACTAAGGTATGTTTCAATCATAAAATAGTATGGTTTTAGTAAAGTGGCTTCGCTTAAAGGTGGGTTAGAGAAAACTGCACTCATAGCGACAGTCGCTATGGATGCAGTTCGGCAAAGGTTTGAATTTCTATTTCAAATTTGTTTTATTTTGAAATTAGTTTACAAAGTTTTTAAAACTTAGTTAGTAATATTAAAAATTAATTAAGTTGTAATATAATTAATTAATTAATTAGTTAGTTAGTTAGTTAAAAGGTAATTAGCACTTAATTGGTAATTAAGAAGGTGCTAAAGGTTAATCATCACTTAAGTTAAGTTAATGACTGTTAATTAATTAATAAAGTTTTAATTAATGTTTTATATGGTTAAGAAGTAATTAATTATTTAATTAAGATTAATGGTTAATTGATTATTAAGTAATTAATGGATTATTTAATTAATATTTAATTAATTAGGGTTTAACTTTTAAACAATTTGGTTTAACCTTAACCAAGTCGCATTAGTAAATCAATTAGCACTTAATCAAGTTCATTAATCCTAATTAGAATTTAATTTTGACTTAAGATTGATTAATAAGGGTTAATTAAGATTTAATTAGGGTTTAGCTAATTAAATCTATTTAAATCTTTTCAAAGGTGATTTTAAAACTGAACCGAATGTGCTTTAAATCAATCTTTTTCTTTAAAGTGAACTGATTCCAAATCCGAGGATCTCTTGTCTGGACCTTAAGTAACCTTATATGATTAGGAAGACTAAATGACATTTGTTAGTAGAACAAAACACCATTCTTCTATAGTGTAAGTAATTTGATTTTGTGGACATGTGTTAGCAGAATAAATTCCCGTTCTGCTATGAATTGATCGAATTGTTTGGACATCTGTTTAGCAGGACAAATCACCCTCCCACTATTGTGTTATTTGGACATGTATATGATAGTTAGTTCATATTGACATGTTATTCCCTGATTTGGATTTGAGTTGTATTTACATACTTGTTGCTTATGTAAATAACTGTTAAGTGAATTGGAATTGATTGGTTACTTAAATAGTACCATTAGGATTGCTAAGCCTCCTTTTGAATTTAAAAAGTATGTTTTGGAATTAACTTCAATTCTTAAATAAATTTAGATTTTAAAGTTTATAAATGATTTCCAAGTTGTGCTATTATGTTGTAAAGTTATTTATAAGTAATAACCTATTTATAAAGGGATTTTACTAAAGGTTTACTTAAAGTGTTTTACAAAAGATAATTTGTAAATGATATTTTATAAAGGAAATTTTATAAAGGTTTTATAAAGAAGTTTTGTAAAGAGTTTTAAATTAGAAAGAGATTTATAAATCATTTTAGAGATTTCAAAGGAAGTTTAAATCCAATTTGGAAATTTATAAAGAGGTTTGGAACGTGAAGTAAATGGGTTTAATCGTAGGTGATGTTTTTAAAAGGGAATTGTTGGCCATTTAATATGGAATTTTAAAGAGGGAATTTCCAAAATGTTTTTGGTAAATAATGTGAATTATTTCCAAGTTTAAAGGGAATGTTAGGGGTTTGGGAAAATGTTTTGGAAGATCTTTTGATCAAGTTTTATAAAGCAATTTTTATTAATTAAGGATTAATCGATAAAGGCTTAGACAATTCCATATGGACCAAAACGTAACTTTGGAAATATTTAGGAGAAACGTGAGAATTATATGGTACAGTTACCATCAAAGGTGCTATACTGAATGTATAAACTCATTTGTTTTTCTAGGACGAATGCTATGAAAATTCTGTTAGAAACAAGGGTGGCTACAACACAATGTTGGATCTTAAGGCTATTCAGACACTAGAAGTGGTGAAATGTGTATTAACTACTTACTTATGAATATAAAGAAGTAATCAAAGAATAAGTAAGTAATAAAGTAAAATGCAGTAATGTAAATAACACCCAGATTTTTATACTGGTTCGGATTAACCAATCCTACATCCAGTCCTGCACTCTATCGTGAAGAATTCCACTACAATCGCTTGCTTTCCACGGGTGGCAAGAACACCTTTATAATCTTGGTTTCACGGGCTATAAGACACACCCTCTTGATTTTACAGGCTACAAGAACACCTTCTCCTTATCACCAACAATAAACTATAGCAAGTAGTCGTATCTTCAATACAGATTCTTGCAGATTCGGTACAATGATCCTATAGACCTCCAATGGCAATATATCTTTGAATTCTTTGAGGAATAGGATGAAATTAGAGAGAGAATGATGTGAATTCAAGTACAACTCTCTGATATTGTGTGGCTTGCAAATCAGTGAAGAATTGGAGTGAAATAGTATCGATTTGCAAGGAAATTTGAAGAGTATGCAATGGATTTCTTTTGCAAATGTTTGGAGAAGAAGGAGTAAGAGAAAATGAGAATTCTTGATGTTAAAATTCGTTTTCAGAGGCCTTTATATAGTGGTTGAAGAGACGTGTCTTTTGGTGAAGAGGTGGAGGGAAATGTCTCTTCATTTGAAATTTGAAATTCTGAAAAACGGCTAGCATGTCGACACCCCCCTACCTAGTATGTCGACATGGGTATGTTGCAAAATGAACAACAACACTAATAAGTGTTGCGAATTTTTAGCATTTCAAATTACCTTATATTTATGGATTTTTGTGATTCGGTTGAGGTCAATGGTTGATGATCTTCAAGTATAATTGCCAAGAGATCTTTAACAAGATATTCTAAGGTTCAACCAACTCCTCATCACTTCAAACACCTTTATCCTTCAGCATTCTTCTCTAATTTGGTTTTGTTCTTCAATTGCTCTAATTAACCTTCTTCTATAATTCGTTTGCTTCCACTGTATTCTTGATTATCTCTGTAAATGTCTCCATAATATATCTGATATGACTGCATAACTCGGAGATACGTTTGTAGTAATATTTATGTGGTTGTTATCATCAAAATCAATACCTAGGGTATTAACAATCTCCCCCTTTTTGATGATGACAACCATATAAATATTTGAGAGATAAAATATAATATTTTAATATTTGACTCCCCCTAACTTTATGCACTCCCCCTATCATTTTGCCTAGTATATTTATACCTTTTCTCCCCCTTTGTCATCAACAAAAAGGGTAAAAAAGAGTCGCTTAAATCACTACTAGATAATATGTAGAGTTTGTATATAGAGATAAATACATATAAATAAAACACTTGAGGGGAAACCAAATCAATTCAAAACATGAAATAAACTTATCAAATAATAAGATGAGTTTTAGAGTTACCGACTTTGCCGATGCCAGTAACAAATCCTTTTCATATTTATCCTAAGTTCAATAGATTTCTTGTCATATGCTTTGAGCATCCGCTATCTGGTATATATTGTTTGGTACCTAAAAAATTATAAAGTATGCACAGTGGTACCCTTTTTATTTTGGGGTCCATGGGGTTAAGTTTTAGGATGCCAAACCCATGAAGAGTTTGAACGTCCTCTCAAAATATAATCATTAGATGAATGAACCTTATTAATAAAATTATCAATATATTTTTCTTTTTCAGTATCATCCAACCTTTTTGGAACCCATAAATTAATGAATCTATTAGGAGGTTTTAACTTTAGTTTCCTAGGTTTTGGTTTGAACTTGGTAGCCTTAACAAACTTAGTATTTTGAATACTATTTTTCTTTGATTTAGCCTTAGGGGTGTATCCAAGTCCATGTTTATTCCTAGTGTGTTTAGATGCAGATAATAATTTTTCTAGATTATCCTTCCCTTTGTTAAATTTATCAACATCAGTTTTCATTTTGTCAAAATCCTTATTACGATTAAGAATAACATTGTCTAGAGATGTTATTTTGTCATTCAGATCAGTGATCTGTGACTTCATTGAAAGATTTTCTGATTTTAAGGATTCATTTTCACTTTTTAGTTTTTCAAAACTTCCAAGTGTCAAATCCTTTTCATCACTATACCTATTAAGTCTTTCAATTTCATCTTCTAGACATTGTTTTTCTTCAATTAACCTTTCATTAAATATTTTTAATCTATCTATCTCTGCCAAACTATTGTTATATTCTTTCCTAAGTATTTTATATCCCTGATTCATATCATTCAAAACATTAGTAATTTCTTTATTAAAATTCCATACCTGGTCATCCTTTGCCATGAAGCACATGTTGACATTTTCTGTTTCTGAATCACTATCACTTGATGATGTATCTGAATCATCCCATTTTGCATTGAATGCCTGTTTCCTCTCCTTTTTGAAAGTGTTTGACTTTGATTTCATCAGTTTGGGACAGTCTCTTTTCAAATGACCGGGTTTATCACATTCGAAACACTTAACAACATTTCTATTTCTAGAATTATTGTTCTTAGTTTTTCGAAGTTTGTTTGTTATCCAATACTTCAAGAATTTCTTGAACTTCTTGGTCATAAACTCGATATCATCATCAATAGCATCATCATTTGGTTCATCTATGTCGATCATAGCATTGAGTGCTAGTGATTTCTTCTCATTTTCCTGATTCTCTTTTCTAATCTGCAACTTTACTTCATAAGACATTAGGTTACCAATTAAATCTTCTAATTTCATAATACTAATATCATTGGCTTCTTCAACTGCCAGAATCTTCTAATCCCATTCACTAGGAAGTGAATTCAAGATCTTTCTGACTTGGTCTTCTTCAGTAATTTTCTTTCCTAATGATATTAAGGCATGTACTATATCTTGAAATTTAGAATACATATCAGAAATAGACTCATTTGGTTTCATTTGAAAGAGTTGAAACTAGTTAGTTAGCATAGATATCTTTGTTTGTTTTACTTTACTGGTGCCTTCATGTGTGACTTGCAGTGTTCTCCAAATTTCATATGCAGAATTACAAATAGACACTCGATTAAATTCATTTCTATCTAAGGAGCAAAATAAAATGTTCATGGCCTTAGAGTTATTAAGTGCTTGTGTCTTTTGGTCTAGTGTCCATTTTGCTTCCACTGTATTCTTGATTATCTCTGTAAATGTCTTCATAATATATCTGATATGACTGCATAACTCGGAGATACGTTAGTAGTAATATTTATGTGGTTGTTATCATCAAAATCAATACCTAGGGTATTAACAAATCCATCCACAAACGGTTTGGAGGTGTACTCTGCACTTGTCATTTTTCTGTTTATTTCCTAAAGAACCATGGTTGAGTCTACCGGAAAATATCGAAAGTTGTTTCGAAGAGACCAGGATCAGATATGTTATCCGAAAACCACTTTGATCCAACTCAAGCGTTTCAGAATGAAGACATTTTAAAGCATGGGATCGAAGATGGAGCCATTGAAGTACAATGGCTGCTTGCTAGTAATCCTAAGGGTGATTCAAAAATGGATGTAGTAGAAGTAGTGCCTTCGGTTTGTCCTTATCCTGGACAACTTGTATGGATGAATGTTAGCACTGCATTACTGCCGGGAGGGCAATGTTAGCATTCCAAGAGGGACTGCTATTCAGAAAAGTAAAGTGTAGACTTAAGTCTCACAACCAGGAGGAATGGCAAAAACAGGGCATGCACCAGAGCTATGTGGTTAACTACTATTACGAGAGGTCATCCCATTCTATATGTCCCTTTAAGAGTAGGTTTGCACGCAAACACCGCTGTAGTATATGCCCTCGGTGTCAAGGGAGTGAGGTAATACGGTCTGCCATGATAAAAGGGCAACCGGCTCTGTGTTAGCATCAGTGCATTTTCTAAAGGTGTATCATCGAAGGGTAGTCCCTTATCTTGCCATTATTAGGATCCAATCTCCAATACGTGCCTTACAGTTTTGATTGTAGAGCCTAATGTTGGAATGCGAGATGCAAGCATTTTAACTATTTTATCTATTTACTTTAAACCTAGACACTATGATAATATCGTTGGATTTTGATATGAAATGTTTTGGTTATCGTAAGGTAAAAACCTGTCCATTTTTATGTGCAGTGTGGTCTGGCGAGATACCCTTTGTTTGAAAGGTTTTCAAATGTAGAAATCAGTTTGGTTGTTACTTGTTATTGACTTTTACTCACGCTGGTTTGCCAGACTGACCCGGGCGTTATTCCATGTAATGTTTTTCCCAGGTTTAGTTAGATACTTTGGAGTTATAGAGGAGCTGGATGGTCAAGACGTATTCACGTATATTTTACTTCCGCTGTATTATAGAGTATGTATGTTTATCAATATAAGGACAGGTTTCTATAACTGTCCAAATTTAGGATAAGTCTAGTGTACTCTGATGTTGTATATATGAATAAAGATGTTTCCTTTTGTAAAAATCATTGTTGTATTATATATCATTCACTGCGTTGTGAGATTCTGTGTTGTTTAGTTTTCTTTTATCTTAAACCTTCTTCTTTCACCCTAACAAATCAGTATTTCCAGCACTTGAATGTTCGGCATAAAATATAGTGGACGTATTAGTGTCGATTTTTAGGGTCGAAAATCTGGTTCGTTACATTTGGTATTAGAGCTGAAGGTTAAGCGAGAACCTTGGCTTTAGTGGAGTAACTCAATAGGGATAAGGTAAGTGACACTCTAGAATGAGTTTGAGTGTATATAATATAAGAGGGCATATTTGTTAGTGCTAAAAAAGGTTTTATATTGTGTTATTTGAGCTGTTGAGTGGCTTAAGAATTCCGGTCGATGCGTCTGGCCAACATTATCGATAGGGATTTCCTAAACAATGGAACAAGTTCAACTAACATAGTATTATTTTGAAATTGGATAAATGAAATAAATTTACCCAGAATATATTTATATACAAAAAAAGAATGATTTTCAGAAATAGTGTAGTATAGTTGGTGGGGGTGTTAGGAGATAATAATATGTTATTATTATTATCATTTAGGGTTTGTTTAGTCATGCTCATTTAGTTGAGCATTGACTATTGTTAGTATATTCCCTTTTAAGATATGGGTTGGGTAGATAAGGATTGGGAAAAAATTGGAAACGAACATCTTGTGAATTGAGTTTCACAGTTTGACTATAAGGCGTTCGATGTTAATGTTGAGGTAGAATTTGATCTAAAAGTTGGAATATTCTTGGATAAATATTTAAAATGGTTTAATAGAAGTGATTTATAAAATGGGTTTATAAAAATGCATCATTTAAGTTGGAAGAATTTAGGTTGGAAACTCGAGAACCTAAATCCCAGTGCTTTTGGAAAAATGATTTTCAAGGTTTTGGGAAAATAATAATAACAATATTTGAAACCAATTGGTTTAAGTATAAATTTTTGGGGATAAAAGTGTAAGTAAGAAGTGTTATCTTTGGATTGGTACATGGAACAAATCTTGATTGTTTTGTGATGATCGGAATAATCTGCTAAGTGACGATCGGATGTTTGCCTAGGCGAACTTGGTAATGCACTTAGTAATTATTCTCTTTATCATTGTATGATCAAAACAAGTTCAACTCGAGCAAACCCAAAGTGAGTTGGTGATAAATGTTGTTGGAAAATGTAAAGTATTGTTTCAAAAATGAGAATTTGGAAATAAAAGAAATATTTTTAAGTTAACTAGTTTGAGTGTATCGAAAATGACTTAAAATTGGAAAAGGGACGTGTTCAGATGGTAAACACTTCTCTTGAGTATTACTCTTCTTTGTAAGGGAATGTATAATACTGTTTGGTAGTACCCAGTCCCTTAGTATCATTTTAGAGTTACTCTGTGATATCACTATATTATGAGTATTAGTAAGTTGAGATGGATATGCTCTGTGATACGCATTATATTTCATATGTCTTACTCTTAAATGAACATCATCCGTGGTACCGTTGGGGAAATCTGTTACTTGTATGTGTGGATTTTGAGTATTATAGAAGGGGGTCGTTACAATTGATATCAAAGTTTAGTTTATTCGATCACCGTAAATTGCGATAAGTTGGGAGAGTGTATTTGTATTTTTGGTTTACTTATGCATATAGAATTTAGGCACTCACATTTTCGTTTTTCGTGCTCTATATTATCTTTACAAAAGTTGCTAGTTATTTACATATATCGACAGTCAATATGAGTTGTGCCAATCGAGCATGGACAATTAGAGTAAATGCCGGAGCTCGATCTATACATGTAAGCATGGTTCCGTAGGTACTTACAGGCTACAATGCTGGAAACTCCACTTACAACAGGAGTCCCTCATGTACCAACGATAGATCACGTGATGCCCATTCCTTCACTACCTCTACTATCCATTCCTTACTCCCTAAGGCTCCGTAGGGATCTTGTTATTAGTTAGGCTCCAATGGGCATTGCTTCTGGAGATCTTGGTGAAATGATGTTGTCAAATTCAAAGATTAGAGAGACTCCAGAAATGGAAGACACAAAAGTTGAAGCAAAGCCTAAGTTCCAAGGAAATAAGAAGAGAAAAGGATCAAGAATATCCAAGGCCAGGCTAAGAAGAAAGGAATGATTTACAATAAGTGTCGTTTGAAAGGGCATTTCGCTAGAGATTGCAAGTCAGCCTTCAAGTGGGATAACGCTTCAGTTGTTACCAAAGCGGCCATTTCAAAAGATATTATCCGTCTTTTTGGAAGAGTGAACAACGTTAGTCCTTGAGATGATGATTTTGATGACAACAACCTTAGGACTTGTTATAAAATATAAATACTAACGTTATGGTTTAGATATATATGTACATGCATAATATAAACATGCAGGTACCAAGAATGAAGACTATACAATATAGAGATACAAGACTGATGAATTTAAAGATCGAAGATATCAAGATTGAAGACTCATGAGTATCAAGAAATCAAGTTATCAAGAGTTCAAGATTTCAAACAGTACAAGATAATGTAGTTAGTCTAGAATTATGTTAAAACTTCTTGAAAGCACTTACATCTTTATTCGAAATTTATTCGTGGAATGGAATCCACTTCGAGCCTGTTAAAGGGATGGAACCCTAGTAGGATGGAACCCACGACAATATCTAGTGGAACATATAATGGTCCTATTTTGATATCCACTAATTTTATAAAAATGTTTTTCAAAAATATATCTCTTGTTTTTTAAAAATGTTTTCAAAACTTTCTTTTCAAAAAGACATCTCTTTTGTTTGAAATATTTTAGCCTCAAAACTATTTTTATCATTTTTAATATTTTGATTTCAAAATTGTCCTTGTTTTTAAACCATCTCTTGTTTTAAATATTTAGCTTTAAAATATATATACTCAGATTTTAAATCACTTTATAGATTAAGATTATATATATTAAAAATTATTTTCTGAACTCATTTATATGCTTAAACTATATTCAAATATATTTACAAAGTTTATAAATTGTTTTGACAAATTATAGAAACCAATTTTAATAAGAAAATCAAAACATCAATTTTGCCTTGAGCATATTGACATCCCTCAACCCCCCATGTCGACATGGTGTCCGTTATTTTCAAATTTCAATTTTCAAAAGAAGTGTCTATTCGTCGTATCCTTTCACGAATAGATATGGTTATTGCTCTACTATAAATACCAGTAAGTTCTAAATGAATTTTTACCAAATTTCATTTATTTTCTCTCCTCTTTATCTTCCACATTTATTCTAAAAAATCCAAAACTATACTCTGCCAAAATACCAAGTGAATCAAACTTGATTATCTCTTGTTTGATTCTCTGCCACTCTCTCCATAAGATCTCAGTGCTATTCAGAGTTATAGAATCTTTGGTAAATCAAACTGTTGAGTAAAAGGTGTGGTTGAGCCTTGAAATCAATTGGGTGTGATTGTAGCCCCGGAAAACAATTAGGTGATCTTGTAGCCTGGTCAAATCAAGAGAGTTTGCCCTGGACTCAAATACAGGAGGGTGTACCTTGTAGCCTTGAAACCGAGGGTGTAATCTGGGAGATTATTCTGATAAGAAATTCATACGATTGTACGGGACTGGATGTAGGGTAACTCCGAACCAGTATAAAATCCTGGTGTGTTCTTTCCTTTACTGCTTTTATTTAGATTCTGTGATTATATCTGTGTTTGTGAATTGCATTTGTTGGTGTTTAAATTGAATAAAATTCAAAAAGATTTAAAAAATCCATAAAACACTATTCACCCCCTCTAGTGTTATTCCAGCCTTAAGATCCGTAATCCGCATTTCTCACATTTGGTATCAGAGCATTGGTTTCAAAGTTTTCATAATCTAAATTTTGAAAAGTTTTAAAAATGGCTACCAACACTGGTTCTGTTAACACTATCACTAGTTCATTTGTAGAGGATCAGTCTACTGCCAGACCACCACTTTTTAATGGCAGTAACTATGCATATTGGGCATGTAGAATGAAAATATATTTACAGTCAATAGGATTAGACACTTGGAATATCACACAAACTGAATATTCTGAACCCATAACTAGTTTTGCACAGTGGACTGCTGATCAAAAGACTATTGCACAAAATAATTCCAAAGCCATGAATATTTTATTTTGTTCACTTGATAGGAATGAATTCAATAGAGTATCTATTTGTAAGTCTGCATATGATATCTGGAAAACTTTACAAGTTACACATGAAGGAACAAGCAAAGTCAAACAGACCAAAATATCCATACTCACAAATCAGTTTCAATTATTCAAAATGAATTCTAATGAGTCCATTTCAGATATGTATAGTAGATTTCAGGAGATTGTGCATTCTCTAATATCATTGGGAAAAGTTTTTCCGAAGAAGATCAATTTAGAAAAATTCTAAATTCTCTTACTCCAGAATGGGATCAGAAAACTCTTGCAATCGGAGAAGCAAATGATATCGGTACTTTAAAGATTGAAGAATTGATTGGAAATCTAATGTCGTTCGAAGTACAAATACAAGGGAGAAGAAATAGCAAGGCATTTGAAAAGAAGTCAATTGCGTTCAATACATTAACAGATGGATCGGACTCGGGAAGTGATGATGATGAAGAAATAGCTTTCATAACAAAGAATTTTTGGAAGTTTCTGAAATACAGAAAGATGAACAACTTCAAAAAGAATGATCACGGGAATTCTGGAAATCATAATGATGTACCAAACCATGTCAAATGTTTCAACTGTGACGAACCAGGCCATCTCAAAAGAGACTGTCTGCATCCTGATAAGCAAAAGTTTCCTGCAAGCAATGATTATACAAAGAAAAGGAAAAGAGCGTATACCGCTACACTAAACGTTTCAGACTCAGACTCATCCTCAAGCGATGATGATCAGAAGACGGAAAATTCAAATATGTGCTTTACGGCTATTCATGATTCCGATGATCTCGGAGATACGAATCTAGAAAAAGGTACACGTTTACAATATATTGGTTGAAATTGTTTGCTTAAAATTGTTTGATTGTTTGATTGTTTTTGAAATTATGTGTTTTTTGAATTTTAAATTTTTTATTATTATGTTTATTATTATTTTTAATATTATAATATATTTTTTATTAAAAGAGTATTATTATATTTAATATTACTCTAGAAAATATATAGACATTAAAAATAATATATGTATATAGATATTAAAGTATATAGGAAAATATAAGTCACATGAATTCTCTGACCCATGTCGACATTGCCCTACCCATGATGTCGACATCCCTGTTAGAAATTTGAAATTCAAATTTGAATTCAAATCTTTGAATTTCCATTCACCTTTTCACAAAACCCAATGTTCTGGAAAGGTACCTCTTGACCAGAGAACATGTCTATTGAATAACTATTTATTTCCATTATCTTATCATACCTTTTCACTTTCATTTTAAAATTCAAACTCTCTTTCACTCCTTCAAACTTTCTACTCTCTTCAAAAATGGCTTCTTCAAGCACTCCATCCACAATGAGGCTGTCTAAAACCATTAAAGAGTATCTCTATAATGATCCGGAAGCAATCAAGGATTATATAAGCTATGCTAATTTCGGGAAAGTTCATACGGGAAAGTTTGCTATCTTTAGCGATTTCACTACATATGAAAGCAATACTATTCTTGAAGAGAATTATATCCTTAGTCTTTTTGACAATTCTCAAAATGATTTTGTTTGTTACCCAAATCTTGTTAAAATGTTTTATGCGAATTTGAATCACGGTTTTTATGAAGGAAATGAAGATTGGGAAGTTATTAAAAAGGATCCTATCTTTGGAGAAGAAGGATGGGTTGAAGTTCCTAGAAATATTTGATCTCTTTATGGTTTGAATTGCTTGTTTTTGAATTGTGTGATTTGATATGATTTGATTTGATTTGCTTTGATTTGATTAGAATTGATTTGGTTTGAATGGATTGTATAACATTATATGAAACATAGTATATATTTATTGGGTTTAAACTTTCATATTTGTCATGTCTTTATTATTAACTGATGTTATTATATATATATATATATATACACTCCATCATAATTTGTCACAGGTACTCCAGTATAAGACTAAGAGGGAGTTATATTAGTTTAGAATAAGTTTTTTTGTTGATGACAAAGGGGGAGAAATATAAATTAGAGTAGTTAGGCTTAGATTAAGGGGGGGGGGGGGGTTATTAGTTTTAGGGGGAGTTATTGTAAAGGAGAAGTATATTTTATAAACATAGGTTGTCATCATCAAAAAGGGGGAGATTGTTAGTCCTTGAGATGATGGTTTTGATGACAACAACCGTAGGAATTGTTATAAAATATAAATACTAACGTTATGGTTTATATATATATATGCAGAATATAAACATGCAGGTACCAAGAATGAAGACTATACAGTATAGTGATACAAGACTGATGAATTTAAAGATCGAAGATATCAAGATTGAAGACTCATGAGTATCAAGAAATTAAGTTATCAAGAGTTCAAGATTTCAAATAGTACAAGATAATGTAGTTAGTCTATGTTAAAACTTTTTTAAAGCACTTACATCTTTATTCGAAATTTATTCGTGGAATGGAATCCACTTCGAGCTTGTTAAAGGGATGGAACCCTAGTGGGATGGAACTCACGACAATATCTAGTGGAACATATAGTGGTCCTATTTAGATATCCACTAATTTTATAAAAATGTTTTTCAAAAATATATCTCTTGTTTTTTTTAAAATGTTTTCAAAACTTTCTTTTCAAAAAGACATCTCTTTTGTTTGAAATATTTTAGCCTCAAAACTATTTTTATCATTTTTAATATTTTGATTTCAAAATTGTCCTTGTTTTTAAACCATCACTTGTTTTAAATATTTAGCTTTAAAATATTTATATGCTCAGATTTTAAATCACTTTATAGATTAAGATTATATATATTAAAAATTATTTTCTAAACTCTTTTATAAGTTTAAACTATATTCAAATATATTTACAAAGTTTAGAAATTGTTTTGACAAATTATAGAAACCAATTTTAATAAGAAAATCAAAACATCAATTTTGCCTTAAGCATGTCGACATCCCTCAACCCCCCATGTCGACATGGTGTCCGTTATTTTCAAATTTCAATTTTCAAAAGAAGTGTCTATTCGTCGTATCCTTTCACGAATAGATATGGCTGTTGCTCTACTATAAATACCAGTAAGTTCTAAATGAATTTTTACCAGATTTCATTTATTTTCTCTCCTCTTCATCTTCCACATTTATTCTAAAGAATCCTAAACTATACTCTGCCAAAATACCAAGTGAATCATACTTGATTATCTCTTATTTGATTCTCTGTCACTCTCTCCATAAGATCTTAGTGCTATTTAGAGATATAGAATCTTTTGTAAATAAAACTGTTGAGTAAAAGGTGCGGTTGAGCCTTAAAATCAATTGGGTGTGATTGTAGCCCCAGAAATCAATTAGGTGATCTTGTAGCCTAGTTAAATCAAGAGAGTTTGCTCTGGACTCGAATACAGGAAGGTGTACCTCGTAGCCTTGAAACCGAGGGTGTAATTTGGGAGATTATTTTGATAAGAAATCCTTACGATTGTACGGGACTGGATGTAGGGTAACTCCGAACCAGTATAAAATCCTGGTGTGTTCTTTCCTTTATTGCTTTTATTTAGTATTTGCATCTATGTCTGATTCTGTGATTATATCTGTGTTTGTGAATTGCATTTGTTGGTGTTTAAATTGAATAAAATTCAAAAAGACTTAAAAATTCCATAAAACATTATTCACCCCCCCTCTAGTGTTATTCCAGCCTTAAGATCCGTAATCCGCATTTCTCACAAACAAACCGTCAAAACAGATGCTATCCGAGCTACTTATAGTTCAGGCACTCCACCAAAGCTTGAAAAAGGGAAAAACATAGTCGTGTAAGGTGGGCTTTCCATTTATGACTTATCTATTCATGTTTTATTTCATATGACAGCTTCATATTCTTTTTTTTTTCTAGTCATCTCGTTGATAGTGTTGACGCCAAAATGGATCAACACCTAAGATTGAGTTGTAG
Organism: Allium fistulosum; assembly: GCA_030737815.1. Lineage (NCBI taxonomy): Eukaryota > Viridiplantae > Streptophyta > Magnoliopsida > Asparagales > Amaryllidaceae > Allium > Allium fistulosum. Next base: position 496,340,976 of record CM060902.1, on the reverse strand, counting down.
GGAAACTATTGGACCTAGATCTAGCAGATAATAGAGAAAATAAAAGAAAACACAATATAAAGACATAAGATTTTTATAATGGTCCGACAATCTCTGGCCTACGCCCACTTTATAGTTTAATTGATTATGGATCTGAGATAGTTTGTATAAGATTACAAGAAATTAGAGTCACAAGTACAAGAAGTTAACAAGTTCAAGGCCTAAAACTGTCAAGAGTAGCTGCCCTTTTGATTATTGTGAGGAAGGAAGATGGTGGATAGCAATGGAGTCCCACATCAAGAGTGAATAGGAAAGAGCAAGAAGGAGATCTTATTTGTTGCTCTATGGTTTGTATTTATAGGGAAACAGATGCGTTGGGTCAGTAGTCTATTTGCAGTAGAGTCCAGACATCAGCCTAAGATCACACAAAAATCTCTGGGTCTATCGAGTTATAGAAATAACTCGATACCGAGTCATTTAACTCGATGCTGAGTTAATTCCTTAAGTTAAAATTTCTCCAAATTTTTGCATGACTCCTCTAACTTCATGTTGATGTGTCCCAAGCTATTTTCATTGATTATTGGTAGATTCTAGTGATCGTTCCATCATTACTTGAGTTATTTCACCACCCGAGCTTTCTTCTCTTCAACCTTCGGAGTTGGTCATCCAAACTTTGGGAAAACTGTAACATCCGCCTACTTGGAAGCCTAAAACTAACGGCTATGAATGTTGCGTCATCCATAATTATTAATCCTCGACGACCAAATACGGCGGTGTTAGATTCATTGATACACAGAAACACATGAATATGTAAAAAAATTAAAACATCAAACAAAACCACATTCCATTTCAAAACATTTCCAATTCATTACAGAATCCCATAATAATCAACCACGTTCAGAGAAAATATATTTATTACAATATATGCCAAGAGCGACATATGAAGATGCCCCCTTGGATGATCAGAGTATATAAAGGCAATATGACAACTTTTCCATTACAAACAACACAGCGGAATCAAATAAAAGAGAACTCTATATAGCTACCATGCCTCCTGCACGTCTCCGGAAGCTTTATTCATCTAATGAGGTACTTGAAAACCTCAACTCTCAAACTACATATAATCAATTGAGTACCCGAGAGTTTAAGGGGAAAACATAAACTTCGAGTTAGACATAAAGCCTGGTATGAATAATAATCTACCATCTCAAATCATTGAGATATCTAGTGAGACCACGCCACTTAGGGGAACGGGTTTTCCCCTCACTAGCATCCTAAAACCTTTTCAAAATCATATACCATGCTCCTACATCCACAATGGTTAAACAATTCAAAACGATATGATATGATGATAAGAAAAAGAAATGAATCAATTCTGGATTACCCATCCCCATTCATTTTGACTATCTGTCTCAATTATAGTTTCTAGGATTACTATTAACCTATTAGTTTTCATGGGCTGACTAATAACCGATAAAATATTTAAGGACTCCCTGTCCAGTTACAAAGTTTTCATGGGATCACTATGAACATATTGGTAACTCCAATATCTTTACTCTTATCCTAGTTTTTATGGATTGACTAGGAACCTATTAGTGACTCCAATATCCTCTTTTCTTATACTAGTTTTCATGGGCTGACTAGGAACCTATTGAAAACTGTCAGTAAATTAATTCAGATATATTTTTCATGGATGCACTACAAACCAATTGGCCCCTGCCAACCACTCTTTATAACATAGTTTTCATGGGATCACTATGAACCTATTGGTAACTCCGATAACTTCCTAATCATAGTTTTCATGGGTGCACTATGAACCTGTCTCCCGACAACTTCTATATTTTGTGAAGACCCAAATTATTGAGATAAAAATAATTCTAAAATGAGAATATTTAAGAAAAGAAAATATAGTCTGACAATAATAATATTAGGAGTAAGTGAAATGAATAAATAAAAGGATAGAGATTTTTCAATAAAATATAATGGGAAGAAAATGATCAAATATGAGTGAGATTTTATATACAGATATCTCCTGTATATATATATACACATATATATAAATATATATGTATTAGATATGAGTAGCCAAAGAAATATAAAATGATAAAGTCCTTTTGATAACCAAATTGCATGAGAACCAGTTTAGTATTATTGTGCATAAATACCTTCTCAAAAATAAATCAGGAAATAAATGGTTTGAAATAATATAAGAGAACCATTCAGGCCTAACAAGATATACAATGTATCTGAGTCACACAAAGATGATGTGTAGATGGATCATGCAAATAGCATGTGCACAGAAAAGCAGAGAAGCAACTGCTTTTACTAGAAATAGAAATCAAGAGAAAATGGCACATTTAGCCATAACAACACACACATAATTCTCTGAGTAATGTGAGGATAAAATGGGTTTTTCCTTTAGTAAAACCCTAGCAAAATGATTTAAATCAAGAGGGAAGCAGAGGTTTTCTCTGAAGGAAAACAGAAACACACAAAAGAAAAATAGAAAGGAGAGCTCACCCTGTTTTCAAGCTTAGGCATTCTCGGGGAAGAGAGGAGGAAGGTGAGTGATTAATCACTTATGATCTGTAAGGCACTAAGACCCATGTTAAGGGCAGCCAAGTTATTTTATGTAAACATCACATTATGTTTTTCCTATTTGATTTTATTTTCTGGTTGAAAATATGTTGATCATGGATGGTATTCTGGTTGAGTTTTTGGATGAGGTTTTAACCTGTTTTGGCTTGTTGTGATGGTTTCAGTTTTTGTTTTAAAATATAGATAATCAAACAAATATACTAATCACAGAAATAGATTTTATATATGCTGGTTTTGATATGAAAAATGAATCAAATGTTTTACTGTGGAATAGGGTATCAATGAAAGAAAAGAAGTAGGCAGTGTGAATATTGAGATTCATGCTTATGTCTAGTCTATATTAAAAATGATATGAACAATGCAATATTACAAATATGTGCTGATTTGTTCAGATCATAAACCAACAAGTTTTTATGGGTTTTTCTCAAAAACCATTCCCTATGTTCACAGTAAAAGAATAAATATAGTTTTGCAAATGACTTCTTCATATTTGTGTAAGCAATGGAAAATTTCTAGAAATAAAAATATAAGTAGGTTTTTAGAAAAATGTGATTAAAGCAAAAATGACCTTGAAATAAGGTGTGCAATTTTACTTGAATGCTTTGTATGTCTGGATATGATCTTTGGGTGATTTTAATAATTCTTGACCTATATAAGGAAGGAAAGAATACGAGTATCTCTGGAATCAAAAGAAAAATTCCCCAGAAAGAAATAAATAAGCATGGTCTCTAAATTATAAAATAATTTAGGAGTAGTGCCTTGATCTACTCATCAGCAGGTGGTTGATGGGTATGTGCATGACTTGTTTAAGTCCTGTAGGCCTCTGTGTAAAGGGTTAACAGAACTGAGCCCCTTTGCAATGCACACATGGTGTTCAATGGCAATGCACACATGGTATAAAGCTGCTGGTGGGCCTGGGCTGATGCAATCTGGCCTGGCAATGTTGGTTCGGTACTCCCTGGTTCGGTGATGGTTGGAGCATAGAGTGGACCGGTTGTAGGTGATTCGGTGGTAGGTGGTTCGGTGATTCGGTGATAGGTGGTTCGGTGATTCGGTGATAGGTGGTTCGGTGATAGTGGTTCGGTGATTCGGTGATAGGTGGAGTGCGTTGGTCCGGTAGTAGAGGAGAGAGCTGGTTCGGTGGGCATGGGATGGAGCCGGTGGAAACACACCCAACATTTGCCCCCCAAAGTAGTGCATATGCATGTATATGGCGTGCTTTGTTTTAGGTCATCCACGCTGTCATTCGGTCTCTAGTGCCAAACAAACTGGTCCGGTCATTGATATTTGCTTATAAGTAGGGGCCTTGTGCTTCCATTATTCCTTACCAGCAGAATCACACCCTTGCCATTGCCGGACCAAACGTGTTAGCCGAATCAAACCCTTGTCATTGCCGGACTGAACGTGTTAGCCGAATCAGGTGAGTTCTCCCCCTTTTTCTGCCGAATGAACCGGATGGACTCGTGGATCCCGAGTACCGAACGGAACAGATACCGAATGAACCCGAAAATTTTATGTACCGAATGAGCATATGTTTTGAATTCCAAGTAAAACTCCAGACAGCACATTTTTACATCCTTTATTTTAACAACATGCTTTTCTGTGTTTGCAGATAAATGTCTCACAAAGTGGAAACCCGATCAGAAAAGAAGAGATCCCAGGATAGAGAAGAGCCTTCCGCCGTGCCCCCAGTCCAGTCAGGACCAGGACATTATGGGCCCACCCCGAGATCATTGGTAGATGGATATGGTCCTCAGGAGCTTCTGAACTCACCTCCTGATTGTTTCCCTAGCTCACTCAAAGGCGAGCAGCTTGATGTTATTTCTCGCTCCTTTGGGATTGACAGAGCACGCATGCTATTGCCGGGGGAAGGAGTGATGCCGTATGACCCCCCTGAAGGCTACTTTTCTTACAGCAGGTATCACTGTATGTGTGGTGCCATCCCGCCTCTCAATGCCTGGATAGTCAGCTTTGTCACATATCTGATGCTGGCTCCATTCCAGCTTTAGCCTAACTCCTACGCCATTCTGGTGAGCCTGTTTGTCATTTTTAAAAGGAGATACAAGCGTCCTCCCTCCAACCGGGAGATCCGGTATTTGTACAACTTGAGAGGCTATAAGAAGGGGTCTCCATACATCAGCTTGGAATCAGCCGTATCTTTCAAGCCGGTCCTGGACTTATATTCGAAGTTCAGCATGTTTAAGAAAGAATGGTTTTTTATTAAGGATGACTCTATTTCCATCCGTCGCTTCACCTCAGGCTGTAAGTCGAAGTTTATTTATGATTTCTGTTCTGACTGAAATGCTTCTTCTCATGTGTTTTTATTTCTTGCTAGCGACAGGTGGCTTTGCGGTTGTAGAGAATGACCGCCTGGTTCAGATGGCTGCGAAAATAGAAGCCATCACGGGAAGGGTTAGGTCGGCCTCTTACTTGATTAGGAACGCTACACTTCTGGGGCACAACCTGATCCTACCACATCAGTCTGTGGTCAAGCAGAGAGACACGGCGGAGGAGAGGGCTGCCAAAGCCACAGGAGGGGCCACGGCGAAGAGCGGCAAAAGGAGACCCTTCTCGGCGCATCCAGTCTCCAGGGGGAAGAAACTCAAGAAGTCTGATGGACCCTCTCCCAGCACACATCCAGATGTTCAGGAGGAGGATAAAGTGGAGGGGGAAAAGGCAAGGATGGAGGAGGTGAGGCGGAGAGCGGAAGAGGTGGAGAAGGTGACGGTGATGATGGTGGCGAAGGACAGGGCGGTGATGGCACCGGGGCTTTGCCTCCTGGGCAGGCGGGCGTGATCCAAGAGTGGACGGATGATGCTCTCCGCCAAGCCTTTGAAGAGTTGGAGGAAACAGAGAAGTCCAAGAAAGCTGATAAGGTTGGGACCGGCGTCGATTTATCTTCCGGGAGTGCTTCTACTGAGGCAACTTCTGCGGTTCAAGGTGAATTTCTCTCCTTCCTTTTTTAATTCTCGAATGATGGCTCAACGCATGCTGGTGACACTTGATTTTTATTCTAGGAGCGGGAAAAATGGCCAAGACTTCAGATCTTCGGCACAGGCTTGAACAATACAAACTCCTCAAAGCTTCCGCCAAGCCGAAGCCTCCTACTAACCGTCCTGGAGACGTAGTCGGCTATCGTCCTCTTCTTGGAGTTATTGAAGAAGATATACAAAAGAGGAAGAGGAGCCAATCTATGTTTGAATCTCTTCCTGGCCCTCCGGCCCCACTCCAACCTATTCATGATATTGAGGAGGAGGACACCGAGTTGATACCTTCCCCACATCTGTCTGAGAATCCAACCGTCACCCCGATAGATCATCCTGGCTTAGTTCGCAATCTGTTTGCGGGTCATCCAGACCTGGACTCGGCATCTCATGACATCTCCTTCGATGAGGTTACTGGTGAGCATCTTCTCCCTCGCAATCCTATGGTACGGGTGCTTGACGAAGCTAAGTCCCTGGACCTTGATTTGCTTACTACCCGGGTTGTAACTCTGGGGGATGAGGCTAAGGCAAATATTGACCGGGTTGCTGAGGAGACCAGGAAATTGATGGGGCACCACGCCCGACTGGTCAAGGCTGGGGAAGAGATAGGGAGCGCCAACATTCGGCTACGGTTGATGGTTTCCGACCAGGCTAAGCAACTTGCCGACCAAGCCATCCAAATCTCTCAACATGAGGCCGCATCCAGACAATTGAGGAAGACTATGGAAGAGGCCAGTAGGGCAGAGTTGCGGAAGATGGAGGCCGTCTGTAAGGAGCGGATTGACATGGCCATTGCCACGGTGGATGAGGTTCGGCAAGCGGACCTCGAGCGGGTAGAGGAACTATCGGGAAGACTTGAGGCCGCGGAGCTTGTTCAGGCTAAGTTGAAGGAGGAGATGGAGGCGATGAGGAGGTCCCTTTAGGCTGACCGTTTACGGTATCGATCAGAGAGGGATGCTGTCGTTGCGAAGCTGCGGGCTTCTGAGGTCCGAATGAGGGAGTTTGAGGAGAATGAGGGGATGATGGATGGGATGCTCCAGGATATGTACTTCCGTACTTGGAGGCAGTGTAACTTGTCCTGGATGGATGATTACCCCCGGGTTATGGCTAGGATCTATCTCAGGGCTCTAGAGGAGGCCAAGGCTGAGGCGTATAAGGAGGGTGGAGTGGCCTTCAGGATGGATGTGGTTACTGCCCAGTTTACCAAGGAGGAGAAGATAGCGGTGAAGGAGGGCATGCGGTTGCTTGCAGCTGAGGAGGCAGGTGTGCAAGTAGAGGATGATGATCAAGATGATCAAGGAGCAGATGCTGGTAAGTCTTCCTTTCTAGTCTTTCCGTTAACTTGGTTGCTTATCATTAATGAATTCTTTCTTTGACCGGACAGGTGGGCAATAGGACAAGGATAAAACTCCGACGCAGCCGGCTCCTTGATTTGACCTGGATATCCTTTTGTGAACTTGACATTGTTGTGTAGGTTAGTCTCAGAATAGTGACGTAACTCTTAGGCTGTAATTATGCTACTTGTAATAAACAACATTATTCTCGACGTGTAATTTTTTAACTTAAGCTGATTCTGTCGTTTTTTGAATGTTTTTGCTATTTTGACATGTTGTATGAGAAATATAGCTATGGATATTCTTGTAATTAAATTGTGTTTGACGTCAAGTTCTTATTTAAAACATAATTTCATGTCTTGCAATATTAGTGTGATGTGTGAATAAATTATAGCCACGTGTTTATACATGAAAGAAGGAAATACCGCCCTTCATATTTTGCTTGTAGATGGCAGCTTTGAATGTCTTGTGTGATCGAGTATGGAATGCAGTCCAGTGTCTCGTTGCGAGTACCTGCTTCCATTAGCGAATGTTTCCTATTATGTGTCATGTACTTTAGGGATTGTTACAGAGGATAGGAGAATAGTTTTTTAAATAAAGTTGAAATATGAGAAATAGTAAAACTTCCAATCACGGAAGGCCTTCGATGTGCTTAAGTTCGTGACAAACGGGCTTTGTAGTCACTTTCCCTAGCTGTGGGTCTTGGAGACATTTGTCACCCATCTTATGCCTCTGCGGGGAATTAATCTTTTTTACCACAGCCGTACTTAAGACACATCGGAGCCGAGATCGCGCACAGTAACTACCCGGGCCATTATGGCCCGTAATCGTGGGTATTATCAGATTTACTGTGGCCGGCTAGCACGGGTGCCGATCGTCAACCGTGAACTACCCCTGGCTGGCCACACCTTATGTTGGGGCTTAAAGTAGGTTCACAGTTGTCGGCGAGCCGAACGCCGCAATGAGCTGCCTCGGCTATAGTCGGCCTTCTTGGTGGCTTATAATTGGCTCATTACAGTTGGCTTTGACGGCCGTCGCAAGCAATGAGTTAACCTGCAGTAGAGGGATGCCAGAGCAAAAGTGTCTCATTGGCGAGGGCATAGATTCGTATAGTACCTGTTAGGTCTTGTCCAGAGAAGTCGCGCTGTGGAGCGCCTTGAGTGAAAATGCTATTTGCACAGGGTTTTGTTCAACAGAAAAGGATAAAGTTAACAAGCAGCCAAGATATAAAGGAACAAGTTAAAAAGGAGACAAGGTTTTTTAAAGTGGTTCGGCACGAAAATGCCTACGTCCATTGATTCTCTTTGTTAATTCACTTCATATGGACAGTACAAGTTAAGAAAAGTATTGACGGAGGTGTTGAATGTTCCATGCCCTCTAGAACACCTCTCTGTCCACTGTTGACAAAATATAAGCTCCATTGTGGAGATCTTTATGAATTACATATGGTCCATCCCAGATTGGATCTAGTGCCCCGGGGCGAGGGAAGATTCGCTTGAGGACAAGATCTCCTTCTTGTAAGGTACGATGCTTAACTTTGGAGTTGTATTGTGCTGCCACTTTTTGCTTGTGGGCTACTGCTTTGAGGGCTACATCATTTCTTCTCTCCTCAATTAGATCCAAAGACATGTGAAGGAGTTCTTCGTTCTCTTCTGGGTTATAGTGGATCCTACGGTGGGAAGGCACGATGGTTTCAACTGGGAGCATAGCCTCCGATCCGTATGCCAAAGAGAAAGGAGTATGCCCCGTTGATGTTCTGAAAGATGTGCGATAGGCCCACAGTGCCGTAGGGAGTTCATCCACCCAAGCGCCCTTTGACTTTTCGAGTTTCTTTTGATTAGAGTTTTCAGAATTTGTTGACGGCTTCGACTTGTCTGTTTGCCTTGGGATAAGCTACAGATGAGAAGCTTTTGTGAATTCTGTGCTCTTGGCACCAGTTGGCGAACTCCTCGCTGTCAAACTGGAGTCCATTGTCTGATATAATTTTGAATGGGACTCCGTACCTGCATAGAACATTTTTGATCAAGAAGTTAATAACTTTTGCTGAAGATACTTTATTTAGGGGTTCTGCCTCCACCCATTTGGTGCAGTAGTCGACTACCACTATAGCATATTTGGCTCCGCCTCGGCCCATTGGCAGTTCGCCGATCAAGTCAATTCCCCATACTGCAAAGGGCCAAGGGCTGGTCATTTGAATAATCTCAGTTGTTGGAAGCCGCAGAATCTTAGCAAACTTCTAGCATCTGTCACATTTTCTGACGAAATCTAAGGCGTCCTTGCTTAAGGTGGGCCAGAAATATCCATATCGAAGTATCTTTTTTGCCAAAGTCTGCCCTCCAGTGTGATCTCCACAGCTTCCTTGATGAATGCTGGATAAGATTTCCTTGACTTCCCTTCCAGCGACACACCTTAATAAGGGGTTAGAGAAGCCGCGCCGATAGAGGGTTCCCTCTTGTATTGTGTAGCGGGAAGCTTTCCTCAAGATTTTCTTGACTTCGTTACGCCCGTTAGGCAGTGTGCCACTTTGTAAGTAGTTTCGGAGGGGAGTCATCCAAGTTGCTTCTTCGGTTGCAGCTATCAGATTTACTTGCTCAAAACTTGGGATCAGTTGCTTTGAGATGGCTACTGCTCCGGAAATAGCGCCGTCTCTCATGCTAGCTTGCTTCGCCAATTCGTCGGCCTCTTGGTTCTCTTCCCGAGGGATGTGTTTGACTAAATAGTGGTCCAATCGGTCGAGAAGTAACTTGGTCTTCTTTAAATATGCTATGAGTCGTTCTTCTCGAGCCTGGAATTCTCCTAGTATTTGATTTACAATAAGTTGAGAATCGCTATGAAGACACAAAGAATTGGCTCCGATTTCTAAGGCAAGTTCTAATCCAGCTATCACTGCTTCATACTCTTCATCGTTGTTAGTGGCAGTGAATTCCAACCTTATAGCATAGTGCAGCTTACTTCCCCTGGGGGTGATTATTACCACACCTTCCCCCGAGCCTTGTTCGTTTGATGCACCATCCACAAAGAGGTTCCACTTGATGTCTTCTGCTATCTCTGATTGCTCCTTACCTTCGTTGGTAGTGAATTCGGCAATGAAATCGGCCATGGCTTGCCCCTTGATGGCGGTGCGAGGATGGTAGGTAATATCATATTGACTTAGTTTAATGCACCATTTAAGTAGTCGTCCGGAAGTGTCGGGACGATGGAGTACCTGCCTCAGCGGTTGATCGGTCAGAACTTTGATGGAATGGGATTGAAAATAGTGTCGCAATTTTCGTGATGCGATTAGTAGACAGTATGCTAGCTTCTCAAGTTTAGGATATTTGACTTCTACCCCTGTAAACCTCTTACTTACAAAGTATACTGGCCGCTACGTGCGGTTGTCTTCTCTTACCAAAGCTGCGCTTAGAGCATGAGATGATACAGCAAGGTATAGGTATAACTCTTCGCCTTCGTTTGGAGTCGAGAGTACCGGCGGTTTCTGGAGGTGTTCGATTAAGTTAAGGAAAGCGGTTAAGCATTCGTCAGTCCATTCGAATTTTCCTTTGTCTTTCTTTAGAGCTTCGAAGAAGGGGACGCACTTGTCCGTTGCTTTGGAGATGAATCGGCTTAGGGCGGCCACTTTCCCATTCAAGCTTTGCATTTCCTTTCGAGTGGAAGGTATTTTGATATCTTTTAGAGCTCGGACTTATTTAGGGTTTGCTTCAATCCCTCTGGCATGGACGATGAATCCCAAGAACTTTCCTGATGATACTCCGAAGGAGCATTTCAGAGGATTAAGTTTCATTCCATACTGGCGAAGTACTTGAAACATCTCGCCCAGGTGGCTTACGTGATCGTCGGCTTTCCTTGACTTTACCAGCATGTCATCCACATACACTTCCATAGTTTGTCCTATTAGCCCTGCAAACATCTTGTTGACGAGGCGTTGGTAGGTGGCTCCTGCGTTTTTAAGTCCGAAGGGCATTACCTTGTAGCAGTACAAACCCCGGTCAGTGATGAAACTAGTATGGTCTTGATCGGGAGCATGCATAGGAATTTGGTTATATCCTGAGTATGAGTCCATAAAGGATAAGAGTTCGTGCCCGGCTGTGCTGTCTACAAGTTGATCGATTCGTGGAAGCGGGAAGCAATCCTTCGGGCAGGCGTCATTTAAGTTGGAGAAGTCAATGCATGTTCGCCACTTCCCATTAGCCTTCTTTACCAGCACCGGGTTGGCGATCCACTCTGGGTAGATGGCTTCTCGTATAAAGTCATTGGCAATTAGATTCTTTACTTCTTCATTGAGGGCTGCTGATCGTTCTGCCCCCATGCTTCTCTTTCTTTGTTTTACGGGCGCCTTGGTAGGATCAATGTTTAGTACGTGGCATGCTATGTTAGGGGAGATTCCGGTCATGTCAGCATGTGACCATGCAAATACATCCAAGTTGTGGCGGAGAAAGTCAATGAGTTATTCCTTCAACTCTGCTTTTAGTTGGGACCCGATTTTCAATAGTCTACTCGAGTCATGCTTGTCTACATATACAAATTCCATAGCCTCTGTAGGCTCGGCGGTGGCCTCCTCCTCTTTGTCCCTGGGGTCTAATTCATTGAAAGGGTCGCTGGTATATCGAAGAGGAGGGGCTTTCTTTAGTTGCTATGCTTCCAAACTTTTTGTGCAGAGGGCAACCTCTACACTCTTCCTGAGATGACCCACTTTTTACATGAAGTTTTTTTTTACCAATATATATAGTGATCATCTATTCAAGAGAACATCCTTTCTCTACTATCCAGGATCTTTTCACCAATATAAAAATATTGTTGTAATCAAGTCACCTAACTTACATTCAAGAAATCATGTATAAATGATACTTTAAGGTTTTCCCTTTCTTTTATCAGAGTAAAAGAATTTTGGATGCAGAGAATTTTATTTTGGGATTTTCTATAAAATTTCTCATGGCAAAAATAATTTCCAGAAAGCTTTTCTACTTACTTAATTTTTCACAAATTCTAGATGTTATTTTTCTAGTTTTTAAAGTTAGTTTAGATCTCCAAGGATTTAGATCTACTGAATGCTTAATTATCCCTTATACAATTGTGTATATGTGTATTCTGTGTGCAGGTGTGTGTATCTGTGTTCTGTGTGCATGTGTGTGTCTGTGATCTGTGTGCATGTATGTGTCTGAGTGATTTCAGGCAACATATATTTTCAATATAACTATCCTGATTTTCTGGTTTGCTTTATTTGTTATATTTCTTAATCAATTAGCTTAGGGTAATAGGCTGGTTGAACCCAGGCTTGACAAAATTGGTCATGTTAGCCGGAATTCCTCTGCTACTTTACACATATCCTATACAACTAATCTGGGTTTTCATCCTACCTATTTTTCCATTAATACTTACAACAGATCTCAGGTTACCCTTTTAAATTTCCAATTTACAGATCATTTCAAATTATTCTTATTGTTGCACACCTAGGCTAAGCATTCAGGGAGTTAATACTATAAATTATTACTTAACAAAACATTCTCAAAAGCAACCTGAAACTGTTAATAGAAATCTTAGGAATAGTTCAATACTTGCAGATAGAAAATAGCATTACATCAGTTTCTTCCCAAAACAACTTAACTAACATTTCATAATACAAGTCCAATTTAACATCTATCTTGAGTCTGTAACTATTATCCAATTCCTTAGCAGCTAATTCATCCAATTCTTGATCAAGAAAATGCCTATTTGCCTGCACAATCACCACGAGCTGCCTCATCAAAAGATGAGACACCCAATGGTATATAAACACACAAAGGGTCAGACTAAATTGTCTGGTATGAATAATCTTACTGAAAATTTAAATAACTTTTAAAACAGATGAAGTAAAGCAATGTTTTTCTTGTATACAAACCTCTACCACCTGTGCATGTTTATTAATGCATAACATAAAAACACATAATTCAATGGATTATTTCAGAGAGCACAAAACATATAATTCTCAAAAGAATATTCTGAACTACCCAACACAATCATCATTTAATCATTTTCCTTATTTATAATCTTGCTGGCTATCAGGGATTTTACCCAACCTACCTGTGAACTTATTCTCCAAATTCAATCTCAGGTATTTTATGATGGACTTTAGCTACTTTCTCTCTATTAAAACACACACTGTCTGGGGCATATTCACTGTTAACCCATCACACTCAGGCCCCTGGGTATAATCATACCATGTGTGAACTTGCAATATTTCCCTTGCCAAGCCTTACTTTGTAGCCCTAAGATCCAAGTCCTTAGTTATATTACTAAGTATTCATTTTCCCTCTTTCCCTCATGCTAATCCCTTCTGCATCTCATACACCAATCAGAGAAAATAAATAACTCAACCATCATGCATATGTTCAAAGGATGACAGATCATCTTTTCATAATCATAGGTTTATTCACACAAGCTAGATTAATTTCTTAGTGTACATATTATTTAAATCATGGGTTTTTCTTTTGAGGAATCATGCCTATAAATATATGGTCATTTCAGTTTGCCTTGATGCATCCATTTGCCCCTGGCTTAATCAGATACTCACAGATTCATGAGATCTGACTAAACCACAAGCTTCTAATCTTATTTGGATTTGTTTGTAAACATAGAAGTTCAGCACAAGTATAACTTTGCACTTCTATGTTACCACATTTATTCTTGAGACATAAGCAGCAACCACTTTATGCTACAGTCCCATTTGTTTTCCATTTTTAGACCATAGACTTATATCATATATCCCTGAAGTTCCCATGAATTAATTTATATGCAGCAGTCACATAAAAAAAAAGAACATCCCATCTCAAAGATAATTCATGATACAATAATTGTTCAAACATGAAAGTCACCAATATATTTTCTGGATACATTCACACACAATATTTAAACAGATCATCAGCACATCAATCTCATAAACAAGCACAGATTAATTAAAACATAAACCATTTAGGCTGCCTCAATATTCAGGACTTAATGCCGATTTTCAGTGAGATTACTCACCTTAATCCTTTCCTTTTGATCTGTTATCTCCTACTTGTCTCTAATGGCCAGTGCTTCCCAGTTTTCTCTTTTGCTAACTGTCTATATTTTCTGTATATTTATTTAAAGAAAATGGTGACAGATCCTTTCACCCTTAACCCTCCTTTATACAAGACCTTGGCTGCCTCTAGGGTTTTAGAATTTACTCAATGTCAATTCTACCCTACAACTTATGATCAACCTCTCTTTCAATTTTTAAGAGCAAATGGGTAAATGGTCCCTGGTTCTATTAACAGAAATTTACACTTTATTACCTCAGTCACCATATTTGCATGATATCTCTAAAGCTAAGAAAATTGCTAAAAGTGGATAAAGTATTTTTCAACAACTGATACTACTTTCATGCAATTTCTAATAATTTTCTTTAGCCAGCCTTTGTTTTAAAATGCCTGTACACTATCTATATTTCTATTTCTGCCTAAGTCTTTATTTCCCTTACCCTAGACTTGTTTCAATGGCACATTCATATTTTGTCATGTTCATGTATTTATAGTTTTCTTTAGCTTACAAATAATTTTCTATTTTTCCAGAGAAGTATGTACATATGTATTATATCATCTTGTATACATATCAATATTTACCCAATATTTATTTATGGTCAACTTATCATATATATATTTCCTAGGCAACCAAAAATAATTCAAACAAGTATATTAAATTAAATTATAAAACTTGCTCATAAAATCAGGGTTATCACATATACCCTTCCTTTTAGGAATTGTGTCTCACAATTCTTTCATACTCAATTCAGACATTTTTAATTCAGCAATCAATCATTCTCAGTTCAATCATTAATTAACTCCTATGCATAACAAAGTATTCAATCAAATCATTCATTAGTATATTTATGTATATATATATATTTTTTTTACCTTTGATTCAATCAATTAGCTGTGGATAATCACTTCTGATTTTATCTTCCACCTCCCATGTGCAATCATTTGGGTCAAGACTCCATTGCACTTTCACTAATTTTATTGCTTTGTTTCTCAATTTCTTAGTTTCCTTTGCAACTATGCCTATAGGCTTCTTCTCATACATCATTCTAGGGTCAATCTGCACTTTCTCAGGAGATTTTAAAATTGTTTCTTCATCAAGAACCCATCTCCTTAACTGGGATACATGAAAAACATCATGCATTGCTCTCATCTCCTCTGGCAATGCTAACTTATAGGCTACATTTCCAATTCTTTCTAGAATTTTATATGGTCCTATATACCTTGGAATCAACTTTCCTTGTTTTCCAAATCTCAAAATCTTTTTCATGGGTGATATTTTAATAAATACATAATTCCCCACATCATACTGCACTTCTTTCCTCTTTTGGTTAGCATATTTCTTTTGCCTATCTTGGGCGGAAGCAATCCTTTTCCTAATCAAGGCTATCTTCTCAGAGGTTTCTTTTACATTTTCTGGTCCTAAGACCACTTTCTCCCCAGACTCAATCCAACTTGAAGGTGATAAACAGGGTCTACCATAAAGTGCTTCAAAGGGTGCCATGCCTATGCTACTGTGATGGCTGTTGTTATATGCAAATTCTGCCAGAAATATGTGATCTTCCCAACTTCCTCCCCAATCCAATATACATGCCCTCAACATGTCTTCAAGTAATTTGTTCACAATTTCTGTTTGGCCATCAGATTGAGGGTGATATGCTGTGCTCAAGCACAAATCAGTCCCCATTGCCTTGTGGAAACTTTGCCAGAATTTCGAAGTGAAGATGGTATCTCTATCACTTACTATAGTTTTTGGTATTCCATGCAATCTAACTATTTCTTTGATGAATAACTGAGCTAAGGTGCATGCATTCCTATCTGATTTTACAGGTATAAAATGAGCTGTTTTGGTTAACCTATCAACCACAACCCAAATATTATCATTTCCCCACCTAGTCTTAGGCAAACCATCAATGAAGTCCATTGATATGTCTTCCCATTTCCATTGTGGTATTTGTAAAGGTTGCAGCATCCCTGAGGGTCTTTGATATTCAGCCTTTACCTGTTGACAAACCATGCACTTAGACACATATAATGCCACTGCACTCTTCATCCCACTCCACCAATAATCCCTTTTTAGATTGTAATACATTCTGATACTTCCTGGGTGTATGGTATACTTGCTTCTGTGATAAGCATCCAAAATTTCTTGCTTCAATTCTTCAATGGCAGGCACACATATTCTCTTTCCTTTCTCCAAATGACCTTGTTTATTCAATTAGAATCCTTCCACTACCTCACCATTTAATATTTGAACTTTCTTCTCAAGTAAAGATGGATCTTGGTCTTGTAGCTTCACAATTTTATTTTTCAATTCTGATCCCAAAGTAACAAAACTCAACCTCCCTATTTCTTCTTTCTCACTGCACATGCTCATATTTACCTCACTGCCCCTTTTCACTTCTGAGTCAATCAGTAATGATAAAGTATTAAATTCTTCTATCATCAATCTAGCTACATTGGCATGCTGTCTACTTAAAGCATCTGCCACTTTATTAGCTTTACCAGGTGTATATAGTATTTCAAAATCATATGAGGCTAAGAGTTCAATCCACCTTTGCTGCCTCATGTTCAATTCTTTTTGTGAAAACAAATATTTGAGTGACTTATGATCTGTATAGACTTCAAATTTAGCCCCTAACAAATAATGTCTCCATAACTTAAGAGCATATACTATAGCAGACAGTTCAAGATCATGTGTAGCATACCTTACCTCACTGGGCTTCAACTGTCTAGAGGCATAAGCTATTACTTGATGTTGTTGCATCAACACTGCCCCAAGCCCCTGTCCACTAGCATCAGTATATATCACCAAATTCTCATTCCCTTCAGGCACCTTTAGTATTGGAGCTTGTATCAATGCTTCCTTTAATCTTTCAAAGGCTTTCTTACACTCCTCGGTCCAAATAAAAGCCTGATTCTTTCTAGTCAATTTAGTTAATGGAATTGAAATTTTTGCAAAATCCTTTATGAACCTTCTATAATAACCAACCATTCCCATAAATGACCTAACTTCTGTGACACTGGTAGGCCTTTTCCATGTTTGAATTGCCATCACCTTATTGGGATCTACAGATAGGCCTTTCTCTGATACTACATGACCTAAAAATTTTACCTCATTTTGCCAAAAAGTACATTTTGAAAATTTTGCCTTCAAATTTTCTTGCCTTAATTTCTGCAGTACTATATGCAAATGGTTCTCATGCTCTTCAATTGTTTTAGAATAAATTAGTATATCATCAATAAATATCAATACAAATTTATCTAAATATTTTCTAAAAATTCTATTCATCAAATCAACAAAGTAAGAGGGGGCATTAGTCAAGCCAAAGGGCATCACCAAAAATTCATAAAGCCCATACCTAGTATTAAAAGCAGTATACTTGATGCTCTCCTCCTCTACCTTCATTTGATGAAATCCTGAAGCTAAGTCAAGTCTAGAAAATATTTTTGCACCACTTAATTGATCAAAAAGATCATCAATTCTTGGAAAAGGGTATTTATTTTTAATTGTGATTTTATTTAACTCTCTATAATCAATACATAACCTGAGAGACCCATCTTGCTTCTTAACAAAAACCACTGGTGCTCCCCAAGATGAGCTACTGGGTCTGATGAATCCTTTTTCCTCTAGTTCAACTAATTGCTTTTTCAGTTCTGTTAATTCCTTAGTCCCCATTCTAGTTGGCCTCTTAACCACTGGGTTAGCTCCTGGAATTAATTTGATAGAAAATTCTACTGGTCTATGGTTAACAATTCCCTTAACCTCACCAAACACATCAGCATACTGATTTACTACAGGGACTTCTTCCAATGCAGGCATGTGCTTCTCACCAGTCAAGTTATCAAGGGTGGCTATGCTTCTGTTCTTATCTGCTTCACAAAGAACAATTACCCTTTTTCCATCAGAAGTTTTCAATGATAAGGTGGAGGTCTCCATGTTTATAACTGCCTTATATCTTTTAAACCAATCAACTCCTAATATAACTCCCATGCCTGGATATTGCAACACATATAGGTCTGCATCAAACATATGCCCCCCTATATTCAGTCCTAATTGTTTACATATTATACCCAATATACAGGAACTACCTAAAGGACTTTTAATAAGCAAGGGCTTATCTACAAGCATACAATTTAATTTTAGCTGTTGTACAATGTCATGGGAAATTAATGAGTGTGTAGCCCCAGTATCATACACTACTGCAAAAGGTATTGAGTGAATAAGCAAAGTACCTTCAACTTGGCCATGATTTTCAACATTGGGACTTCCTGTCATTTTGCTTTTCCCTTCCAACATTCCCATCTTTCCTTGCCTCAACTCTGGACAGTTCCTTCTTATGTGCCCTTCCTTCCCACACAGATGACATTTGAAAGATGCTGGTTTGGGATTTGTACACCTATTCTTCATGTGTCCCTCTTGTCCACAATTATAGCAAGTGATCTTCTTTTTAACCTCAGCAGTTTTGACCTCTTCTGATTGCTTGGTGGAAGCTACATCCATTTTCTTTTTATCATAAGGGTGGAACTTACCCTTTCCTTTCTTGTTTTGGTTATTTTTAAATGCTCTGAAATTTTCTCTGGATTTATCATGTTGTTCAAAGCTCAAAGTCAGATCTAAAACTTGATCAAATGTCCTATCCTTATATGGCAGCATGGCTCTACTGAGACTGGCATTCAATCCTTGGATGTATCTACCATTTTTAGCTTCCTTAGTTGTGATGAGCACTGCACCATACTTTGCTAGAGATTCAAACTTCTGGGTATACTCAGTAACACTCATAGTTCCCTGTCTTAATTTAATGAATTCTTCCAGCAAGGACTCTTTAGCTGATGCAGGTACAAACCTTCCTTCCAACATTTCTTTAAACTGGTTCCATGTCACCTCTCCTTCAGGTCTTCCAGCTATAATGACTTCCCACCAGTCCAAAGCTGCTCCTCTCAATTGTCTAGATGCTATTAGCCTCTTATTTTGGTCTTCCACTTGCATATCAGCAAATATTCTATCCAAAATTCTGAGCCAATTTTGAATTCCCATTATTCCTTCTGTTCCATCAAAAGTCTTGCCTCCAAGATTGGTAAAAGTCTTGAGTAGTTTAGAAAGCTCCTCATGTGGATTTTCTTGCCTATTGCCTACCCCATCCCTTATGGCTCTCATGAAATCTTGCATATTCACCATGGGTGGTTCACTTGGTACTACCCCTTGTTGTCTGGGTCTTACCATAGTTCTATGGATACAACACTGGAGTTAGTCCATTTTATCTAATCTTATATAAATTAACCTATTCCAACTTATTATCATTCAATTATAACAGATAGTATTAACATAAGTACATAAAGACAAGGCATCCAAGACAGTCAATACTTTCATACATTCAAAACAGCCAAGTTCATTCAAGATTTTTACTATGTTATTTATCAACATAGCTCTGATACCAAATTGAGATGACCCACTTTTTACATGAAGTTTTTTTTTACCAATATATATAGTGATCATCTATTCAAGAGAACATCCTTTCTCTACTATCCAGGATCTTTTCACCAATATAAAAATATTGTTGTAATCAAGTCACCTAACTTACATTCAAGAAATCATGTATAAATGATACTTTAAGGTTTTCCCTTTCTTTTATCAGAGTAAAAGAATTTTGGATGCAGAGAATTTTATTTTGGGATTTTCTATAAAATTTCTCATGGCAAAAATAATTTCCAGAAAGCTTTTCTACTTACTTAATTTTTCACAAATTCTAGATGTTATTTTTCTAGTTTTTAAAGTTAGTTTAGATCTCCAAGGATTTAGATCTACTGAATGCTTAATTATCCCTTATACAATTGTGTATATGTGTATTCTGTGTGCAGGTGTGTGTATCTGTGTTCTGTGTGCATGTGTGTGTCTGTGATCTGTGTGCATGTATGTGTCTGAGTGATTTCAGGCAACATATATTTTCAATATAACTATCCTGATTTTCTGGTTTGCTTTATTTGTTATATTTCTTAATCAATTAGCTTAGGGTAATAGGCTGGTTGAACCCAGGCTTGACAAAATTGGTCATGTTAGCCGGAATTCCTCTGCTACTTTACACATATCCTATACAACTAATCTGGGTTTTCATCCTACCTATTTTTCCATTAATACTTACAACAGATCTCAGGTTACCCTTTTAAATTTCCAATTTACAGATCATTTCAAATTATTCTTATTGTTGCACACCTAGGCTAAGCATTCAGGGAGTTAATACTATAAATTATTACTTAACAAAACATTCTCAAAAGCAACCTGAAACTGTTAATAGAAATCTTAGGAATAGTTCAATACTTGCAGATAGAAAATAGCATTACATCAGTTTCTTCCCAAAACAACTTAACTAACATTTCATAATACAAGTCCAATTTAACATCTATCTTGAGTCTGTAACTATTATCCAATTCCTTAGCAGCTAATTCATCCAATTCTTGATCAAGAAAATGCCTATTTGCCTGCACAATCACCACGAGCTGCCTCATCAAAAGATGAGACACCCAATGGTATATAAACACACAAAGGGTCAGACTAAATTGTCTGGTATGAATAATCTTACTGAAAATTTAAATAACTTTTAAAACAGATGAAGTAAAGCAATGTTTTTCTTGTATACAAACCTCTACCACCTGTGCATGTTTATTAATGCATAACATAAAAACACATAATTCAATGGATTATTTCAGAGAGCACAAAACATATAATTCTCAAAAGAATATTCTGAACTACCCAACACAATCATCATTTAATCATTTTCCTTATTTATAATCTTGCTGGCTATCAGGGATTTTACCCAACCTACCTGTGAACTTATTCTCCAAATTCAATCTCAGGTATTTTATGATGGACTTTAGCTACTTTCTCTCTATTAAAACACACACTGTCTGGGGCATATTCACTGTTAACCCATCACACTCAGGCCCCTGGGTATAATCATACCATGTGTGAACTTGCAATATTTCCCTTGCCAAGCCTTACTTTGTAGCCCTAAGATCCAAGTCCTTAGTTATATTACTAAGTATTCATTTTCCCTCTTTCCCTCATGCTAATCCCTTCTGCATCTCATACACCAATCAGAGAAAATAAATAACTCAACCATCATGCATATGTTCAAAGGATGACAGATCATCTTTTCATAATCATAGGTTTATTCACACAAGCTAGATTAATTTCTTAGTGTACATATTATTTAAATCATGGGTTTTTCTTTTGAGGAATCATGCCTATAAATATATGGTCATTTCAGTTTGCCTTGATGCATCCATTTGCCCCTGGCTTAATCAGATACTCACAGATTCATGAGATCTGACTAAACCACAAGCTTCTAATCTTATTTGGATTTGTTTGTAAACATAGAAGTTCAGCACAAGTATAACTTTGCACTTCTATGTTACCACATTTATTCTTGAGACATAAGCAGCAACCACTTTATGCTACAGTCCCATTTGTTTTCCATTTTTAGACCATAGACTTATATCATATATCCCTGAAGTTCCCATGAATTAATTTATATGCAGCAGTCACATAAAAAAAAAGAACATCCCATCTCAAAGATAATTCATGATACAATAATTGTTCAAACATGAAAGTCACCAATATATTTTCTGGATACATTCACACACAATATTTAAACAGATCATCAGCACATCAATCTCATAAACAAGCACAGATTAATTAAAACATAAACCATTTAGGCTGCCTCAATATTCAGGACTTAATGCCGATTTTCAGTGAGATTACTCACCTTAATCCTTTCCTTTTGATCTGTTATCTCCTACTTGTCTCTAATGGCCAGTGCTTCCCAGTTTTCTCTTTTGCTAACTGTCTATATTTTCTGTATATTTATTTAAAGAAAATGGTGACAGATCCTTTCACCCTTAACCCTCTTTTATACAAGACCTTGGCTGCCTCTAGGGTTTTAGAATTTACTCAATGTCAATTCTACCCTACAACTTATGATCAGCCTCTCTTTCAATTTTTAAGAGCAAATGGGTAAATGGTCCCTGGTTCTATTAACAGAAATTTACACTTTATTACCTCAGTCACCATATTTGCATGATATCTCTAAAGCTAAGAAAATTGCTAAAAGTGGATAAAGTATTTTTCAACAACTCATACTACTTTCATGCAATTTCTAATAATTTTCTTTAGCCAGCCTTTGTTTTAAAATGCCTGTACACTATCTATATTTCTATTTCTGCCTAAGTCTTTATTTCCCTTACCCTAGACTTGTTTCAATGGCACATTCATATTTTGTCATGTTCATGTATTTATAGTTTTCTTTAGCTTACAAATAATTTTCTATTTTTCCAGAGAAGTATGTACATATGTATTATATCATCTTGTATACATATCAATATTTACCCAATATTTATTTATGGTCAACTTATCATATATATATATTTCCTATGCAACCAAAAATAATTCAAACAAGTATATTAAATTAAATTATAAAACTTGCTCATAAAATCAGGGTTATCACACTTCCCTTTATCCTTCCTGTGGTTGTTGCGAAGTTCAGTTACATAGCAGTCTCGAGCAACGTCTTGGTCTCCCTCTACCTCCCCTACTCCATTGTCCATTGGAAATTTCATCTTTAGGCACCATGGGGCCAGGACAATTTGGAAGTCAGACAAGGCTGGCCTTCCTAAGAAAGCGTTGTAGGCCGAGTGGTTTTCTATCAGCACAAATGTCTGTTTCCGCACAACGGAGCGGGGATGACTTCCAATTTCAACAAAGAGTTCTAGTTGCCCGAGGGGCATCTTCGCATCTCCAGTGAAATCGTGTAGTGGTTTATTGCAGGGAGAAACGTCCTTTATTGATAGTTTCATTTTGTCGAATGCATGTTTGAATAAGATATTTACGGAGCTTCTAGTGTCCACTAGAATTTGGAAAACTTCGGCCGGACCGAGCCGGGCAGAGATAACCATGGGATCCATGTGAGGGTACTGCCTTCCCTCTAGGTCACGCCTACTGAATGTGATGTTATCACTCTCTTTCCGCTTCGGGTGGCGTTCTTCTGTAACAGAATTAACACAGTCTTCATTATTTCTAAGCGACTTTTCGTATTTTTCCATTTCTGCCCAGCTTCTATCGGCGATGTGCGGTCCTCCCGAGATGATATGGACCACTATCTTCTCTTGACTGGAGCCGCTAGTGTTGCGATTTCCTCTGCCTACCTATGTGGAGGGTAGCCTTGGGTTCTCATTGGCAAGAGCTGGAGTCCTGTTCTGACCTTTTACATAGCGTTCCAGTCTCTTCCTTCTGATGTGTTCTTCAATCAAGTCCCGGAGATGATGGCATTCATTGGTATCATGCCCATGGGATTCGTGGAAGCGGCAGAATTTTCCAAACTTAATCGTGTTATCTGATTCCTTCTTGTGCGGAGGGCGTTTGTATTTAACTTCGTCTTGGGTGGCAAGGAAGATGTTTTCAATGGTTTCATTCAAAGGAGTGTAAGTGTCGAATCTTGGTCCTGGCCGATATAGGAGCTTTTCTCCCTTCTTGCCCCCAGCATTGTCTCTAGAATCATTTCTTCGAACGTTCTTCGCTGCAGCGGGCGTGTAGCCGTGAGCTGCCTTATTTTGTTGCCCTGACCGTTCCTCAGTGGCAGCGTCTTCGAGCCTCATATATTTCCCGGCTTCATGGAAGAAATCGGGTAAGTTAGCTGGTTTTTCTTTTGTCAATCTTCTAGCAAATTTAGTATCCGGATGCACACCACTACAGAGGGCCATTAAGACAAGCTTCTCATCGGCATCTTGGACTGCGGCCGCCGCGGCATTGAATCGGGTTAAATATTGTTGCAGCTTCTCTCCAGGTTTCTGTTTGACATTGGATAAGGAATAAGCGTCCTTGGGTTGTTCCACATAAATGCAGAACTGGCTGATAAACTTTTCTTTCAACATCTCCAATGAGCTGATGGATCCTTGGGGTAGATGGCAGAACCATGAGGTAGCTAGATCTGCTAAAAATAGTGGAAAGCATTTGCACAATACCCCCTCTGTTGCCCCGCTCAAGAGCATATGCTGTGTGTATCTCTACAAGTGTACAATGGGGTCAGAGGTTCCTTTGTAAGGTTCCATTGTTGGCATTTTCCATTCTCGGGGGGTGATAGCAATTTCGATATTGCGGGCGAAAGGGCTGGTTACCCTAGCGCCTATCCCTCGATCTCTTTGATCCCGTTGGACGCACTCTCTGAACAAGCGTGCCATCCTTTCATCAGAATTTGGAGCAGATAGAAATGAGTTCGGTTCTGTTCTATAGGATTGATTCCATCCAGATGACCTGTAGGGATGGTATCGTCTATCATTCCTAATACTTTCCAGTGGCTGCCTTCGGTCTTCTGGGAGCATATTAGGGTCAGCTATAGTTGGCCCTTGCTTTGATCTTCCCCTGCTGGGGTCTGATCTAAGCACTTCCTCGGGTCCAACTTCGGGCTGGACTCTAGCTCGGCCCTGTTCATTGGTGTTTCCATGGTTAGGCAGTATGACCGGCTCAGCTACAGTTGACCTCCGCCCGGTACCTCCCCCGTTGGGTTCGGTTCCAAGCGTTTCCTCAGGCCTATCTTCGGGCTGTGCTCGGTCTCAGCTCCTACCATGGCCGCTTCTGTCGTTAGCTCCTTCGAAGAAGGAAGATCTTTGTTGTCTTTGAGATCCTCCAGACTGGGACTCACCCCATGATTCAGTGTTGCGGTTGGACTCTTCAGCATCCCTTAAGCATGACATGAGATGGTCCACCAAGGCTTCCTGCTGGGACGTGAAGCGGTTAGTCACTTCAGCCACAACCTTGTCTAGATCTGCCCTAGTAATTGCTGCCGGCTGTTCTGCGGCAGGGGTGGTCGGATTTGCCTGACCCTCATTTGGTACTGCTGTTGGAGGGAGACGATCTACTTGATCTGTGACCACTGGATCTAGAAGACTGCTGGTTGCGACGATTTTTCCTTTGTTAACATCTTTCTTCTGCTTGGGAGGCATGTTTTCCAAGCGATGAACGATGCTGTTAGGAAGAATGTTAAGTGGAAGAAGCTGAAGCTTCGAGCTTCAATTCTCAGTGAAAGCACCAAAAATGTTTGCACAAAAAATGGGCAAACACCTCCAAGTCGTATGATTTAGTTGATTTTATGTTGTTTTTAGTGGTCTGGGTGATTTATGCAAATATGTAAAAAGTAGGGACTAAACTGTAAAAAGACACACAGATTTATAGTGGATCGGCCAGAACGTGCCTACGTCCACTTTATATGTTATTTCTCCTTTCTTGTTCAGATTACAAGTACAAAGCTTTGATACAAGTATATGAAAGTTGTTTGAAAGTTCTCTCCGTGCTTGAGCTCTCAAACTTGTCCGCCGTTGTTGTACCCCTGCCCCTCTATTTATAGAGTGAGGCTGGGGGTAGGGGTCTTGGATGTATAAAGCTGCTGGTGGGCCTGGGCTGATGCAATCTGGCCTGGCAATGTTGGTTCGGTACTCCCTGGTTCGTTGATAGTTGGAGCGTAGAGTGGACCGGTTGTAGGTGATTCGGTGGTAGGTGGTTCGGTGATAGTGGTTCGGTGATTCGGTGATAGGTGGTTCGGTGATAGTGGTTCGGTGATAGGTGGTTCGGTGATAGTGGTTCGGTGATTCGGTGATAGGTGGAGTGCGTTGGTCCGGTAGTCGTTGGTCCAGTAGTAGAGGAGAGAGCTGGTTCGGTGGGCATGGGATGGAGCCGGTCGAAACACACCCAACAATCCCTTTAACCTATTATTTTATCAAGGAAAGCTTCTTATCAAAACCATTACAAAAACTCCTTTAATTTAGCCTTAGGTTTCTCCTTTTAAAAATTGAGTTTGGGTTATTAGTTTTGAAAAACAAACCTTTCGACTCCTTCGAATCCTAGCTTTCGACCTCACTGGATACCCTCTTTCGAAAGCATAAAAATCTATTTTAAAAACATTAGGCCCATGCCTTTTGAACACTTTAAAACTTTCTTTCGAAACATTTCGAATGTATTAAAGCATTATGCATTTAACATTTAGAAGCATAGCTTCGAAACCAATTAAAAGTGCCCCTTTGGAGAACATTGAAAGTTCCCCATTCGAAAATATTGAAAGTTCCCGTTTTGAAAACATTGTGTTTATGCTTAAAATATTATTTGGGTCAAGTAAATATGAACGAAAGTATCTCTTACCATTCTTTATCCTTTAAAAGTATTGGGGAAAACTTGATGGCGTCGGCACCATCCTTTCAAAAGCATAAGTCATATGGGTAAAATACTTAAAGGTTGGCTTCGAAACCCCTTTCGAGTCCATTGCCTTCGAAACTCCAACCCCTTCGAAAGCTATGGGAAGTGGCTTATATTTATAAAACAAAAAGTACCTTCCGAAAGCATTGATATCTTCAATACCATCGAAAGGCATCAAGTTACAGAAGGGTTTCGACTTGGTCGAAACTACCCCTAACTTAGTAACTCCTTCGGAAGCTACTACTTTAAAAGGGCGACATCTCTCCTTCGAAAGCTTGTTTTAAAATATCCTTTCGCAAGCATTGGTTTCGACTCCTTCGAAACCGCTTTGTAAACAGGCAAGCGCTTTTCTTTAGAAAATAAAACAGAAAAACAAAACGAAGGTATCGACCCCTTCGAAAGCTATGTTTCGACACCCTACCTTCCGCCTTTCTCCAATCCACTGAGTACCAACTAAGTGATAACATGTGTATTGGTTTCGACTTCATTGGTTTCGACTTTATAGGTTTCGACCTGATTGGTAGTAGAAGATCTGAGTTGTAAGGGGCCTTCTGAAAGTGGCGGAACCTACTTTTCTAAGTAAAAGCATGCTTTTACCAAATAAAGAAATCTTTTTGTAACTAACTTGCCCACATGTAAACACTTGATTGGTTACCTTAAACTTTCAAATTATTTTACAAATAATTACCGCATTTTCTCAGATCTATAAACTGAATAATATTAACAAATAAGTCCTTCCCATTTAACATCAAATAATCATTTAGGTCCTCCTTCCAAAATAATTTAATTTCTATAATAAATCTCTTAATAAAAATCTCAAAAAATCATAGAAATTCACTTTAATATGTTATCTAACATATATAAATTTCAGACCCAAATTCATCATATAACAACCGAAAATGATTTTTAAACCTAATAATACATGTTTTCCTTTAAAAATTCATAATTAATTCTCAACGGCTTGGAAAATTATAAAAATTGAAACCCAACTCCAAAATCATGTTTCTCATAACATATAATTTTCCAATGGCATTCTAAAATCAAAACATATGGATATACCCTTAAAACCATGTTAATCAAACGCAAACAACCTTGTTTGACTCTATTATTCATTTGAAATCAAGCATATCATCGAAAATCATCATATTAGATTTAATCTTAAATCCGAAAATCAATGATCATATGAAAACCAAAATAGAAATGTAGTGATTATTATTTACCCCAGATTGGATAAGGAAATTGGACATTGATATGAGATTGAATCTTCTACCTTGAATCCTAAGCTTAAACTTGAATTTTCTCTTCTCTTCTAACTCGTAATGGTTGGCCCGCTCTTTCTCTTTTGTTTACGTTTTTTGCTTATGATAAAATGAACATGAATAAAGTGCTAACAAGAGTATATGGGGAAGGTAATATGGGGCGGCTATTTACTCTAATGCCCTTATGTCCAATTAGATTAGCTCTTAATCTTTTATAACCCATTCATTTTAATAAGCACGACCACTAAATTCATTTGCCAATCTCAATCCCCTTATCACTCTAAATTATTCTATTTAATTTATCTAATTAAATCTCCTGAATAATGTTATTTAAAATTCGGGGTGTTACAAAAACACTTAGTCATGAGTGTAATGGGTGGATAATAACTCACCTGAAGTTGGAGAGGAGTTTTGGGGGGTAAAAATGACTCGATCCCGAGTTAAATAACTAGGTGCCTAGCTATTTACTTAGCCTATTTTTTTATTAAAACTTCTCAGAGCTATTTCTATGCTTCATCTAAGTGTGCCTCCAAAATTTCAAGTCGTTTCGTCTTTGTTTTGTCATTTTAACTTCCACCGGCTCCTGCTTGGTTAAAAACCCATTTAATACTTGCCCTCACAAAGTATGCTTTCATTTAAAACAAAGTATGCTTTAGGATTGAGACGAATCCTGGATTACTATTGTGTGAATTCCATTTGATCGTTTGAGTGCCATCTTGAGACATTGCTCTCACTTGGTAGATTTTCCCTTAACCATTCATCTTAGTTATAGTTGAAATTCCTATGCAGTGGTGATGTAATCTACGCTCTAGAGGCTACTATATGCTTTAGGTTGGCATAGACATTCTTTGCAATGCTTTCGAAATAGCATAGGGGGTGAAAAATAACCCTGTACCGAGTTGTTTTACTCGGTACCGAGTAATATATATTTTTCATCCCTATAAGTTTCATTACTTAGAGATTTTTTTTAATTATTTTCATTCGTTCCTTCTGAGTTATTTTTCGTCCAAGCTATTTAATTTACACCCAATTTCTTTGCCCCAAATCTAACTAGATAAATGTCGTTGACCAACTTCCGCCTTTGGTCTGTCCCAGTCCTACCATCGCCTAATTGCCGCCGCCGCCCAGCAACATCTTCGCCTCCATATTTTCTGCCTACTTGGCTAGGGTTCGATCCGATCCGAAACCTTAACCCCTACTTAATTTACAATTAGAGGTTGGCAATAGCTGGCTTCATGTGATGATGATGGTAATGAGGATAGGGGTTTAGGTTGATTGCAATTAAAGGGAGATGGTTGAATTTTGGGTGTGTTTGATCGGTGGTGAAGTTGAGCTTTGCCCTGACCGAATGCATTTTGTTTCGTAGACAAGTCCTATTCTCCGGGTGCAACTGTGTCTTTTCAAGAATTTGGCTATCTCTATCGTCGCTTGAATTCTAGTGCAATGATTTTTCCGAAGATTAATCGTACCGGATGATCCCATCACATCGCCTTTCCCATTTATACATTTCCAGTGATCGTAAAAAGTAAAACTTTCTACATCGCTCAAGACATTAGCTTTGTTATCGATTACTCATCGATAGCGGTTAAGTTTCGAAATATAATTACAAAATACAACACGGCTCATTTTTCTAGCACAAGGAAACTATGTACACAGGATGGTCCATTCGTGGTGTACTGGACACTAGACTCGCATTGCATAAATTAACACACTACACTTACCCCATTGAACGCTCAGAATCTGATTGGTCAACACATGTCGACATCCTTTGGATTTCGGGCATTAGTCACATGAGTTTATTATTCAAAATAAAACTTACCTAACCGTGTTGAACACCAAGTTTTATTATTTAGAATGACTCGTCGGTCACCCTGTCTTAATGGCAAAGAAACATCCACTCCTCCTAAAGCTGGATCTTCTACAGCCTATGTTTCACTATCGAATCCCGTTAGGATAAACCATACAGAAACTCATGAATCCCAAAGTCAAAATAGTTCCAGTTGAGTAGGTAGTTGGTCAGCTGCCTTCGCGAATGAGAATCTTGAACAACCCACTGGGGGCATGTGCCTTTTATCCTCTTTGCAAGGTCACTATGAAACATATGTCTTCAACATGGCATCCCTGAGGATGAAGTCCATTTGGCGACAAGGGCTGAATTCGCTCACAATCCTCCGCTGGACTTCACAACATGCAATCGATATATGTGCATAGGCAGTGCCTTCCCACCATTCAATCCTTTTCTAATGATGGTGCTGTAATAACTTAGACTGGCTCCGTTCCAAGTCCATCCAAACAACTATTCCCTTCTAATTTCACTGTACATCCTCTTCATGAATAGATTCTACCAGCTTCCGAGATTCGATAAGCTGACTTATCTTATGCAATTCAAGAAAAGGTAGGATTCCCTATCCTATCTGAGAATAGAGGCCGGGAAGGGATGTAAAGTAATTGAAAAGCTCCACAACAAGAATTCTCCCTTCAAGAACAAATATTCCTTCATGCGATGCCTGCACGATTTTAATCAACTATGACTATTCGAATGTACATCTCCTTTCCCCCCGCTTTTCATGTGCTAAAACTCCTATGTTTCTAACTTGATATGTGTTTCCTCATAGGCATCTCAGCTCGTGACGATAGAGAGGAGCACGAGAGAACACTCAATGTTGTGAAGGCAGTTAGATTCAATCAACGCACTGTCATTCCTTCTAACAAATTACAATCTTCGATGGTGACAGATTTGGTGTTCTGAATCTCTAGTGCAAAGAAGCTCCAAGACTCATACCTATTCTTCTATTCCTACTCGTAGCTCCGATGAGAATGGTCAAGGGGAAGTTGTAGGTCCTTTCGGTGCAATACATACAAAGGAGTGTGATGAGAAAGTCTGTAAGGCCTGTCAAAACTGATATTCCAAGCGGCCGTGATGAAGGTGTGAGGATGTTTTCGATCCCAGTAGAAGGCGAGCGATTTGTAAGTAGAGAAGGAAAAGAAGTGGTCGAGGGAGAAGTGGATGTCAATGATAGCGATAACGACTATCGCGCTCATGAAGAAGGGGACGAACCATTTGCTGAATTGCTCGGGATTAGTCTTGATCTCTCTAGTTTGCCTCGTCAGGAACAAATTGCCATAGAAACTTCCAAAATGGTCGGTGATAAAGCTGCATTGCCTTTAATAGAGATTTCGCCTAGATCCTATCCTATTAGCAACATTTTCGTTGGCTTAAGTAACATTGGTGAGATAATTTTACTGTTAGCGACATTCTAGGAATGTCGATTCAGAATTCTCTCTTTCACTAGGAACATAGACACTCATTCTTACATTGAATTTTTCTTCGAAATTCCAATATTACTATTGTTTTCTTCCTTATTTCAGGTTCTATGGGCCATGGTTATTATGAGAAGTTCTCCCACCATGCTACGGTGCACAGAGGCCAAACTCTCGATCCTTATCCACCTGATCGCTGTAAGTTCGAGGAAGAGAGGCGAAGGAGGAAATATCGCGAGTACGATGAAGCTGGAAAGGCTGACAGGGAGATGGATTGGGGGAGAGAAGGAGAGAAGGAAGAGGGAAGCTGATGTTGAGCTATCTCGCGACCCATCTAAGCGCTTAAGAGATTCCTAGGAGCACCGTTGGCTTATTTATGCTGATGTTCTGCCTCATACACAGGCTAGACTTCTTCAACTCAATAAATTTTGGCCCCTCAAGTTATGATTTCAACAGTCTTGCCTACTTCCAAAGGAATCTCTGTTCATTCGTTCACTCTTCTGTTTGGTCCTACATTGTTGCAAGCTACATTCCCACACCTCTTTTTGCATGGTGTCAAATTTGACCGAGGCATCTCTAATACACCAAAGGAGGCAGTGATGCAAAATTTAAAGACCATTGAGTAGGGTGTTGACAAAGGGTATAAGTGGAAAAAACTTTACACCGCTCTCTCCGAAGTAAATAAAATCAACCACACCAATATCCAATCCTTCAATTCTGAAAGAGCTGCTTTCAAGCGGATGATGAAAGAGAGGGTGGATGATTTAATTAATGTAACCAGAGAGAGGGACCGCGCTTTGAAGTAGAAGGATAGAACTGATAAGCTAATTGATGAGTTAAAGCTTGCCCATAGCCGCACTGCAATCATGATAAGGAATGAGCTGAAAGTTGCTCTTGCTGAAGGTGCGGAGTTCAAGAAACAGGCGGATGGAAACGTGTAAGTGTCGGGCTCAGGACCAAAACTATATCATCGCAAGCTACTAAACTTACCAGGCCTCATGAGGAGGTTCAAAAACTTGCCAATGAAAAGGAGTAGTTATCCACTGACAAAGATGTCGTCGGTCTCAAATTTGAAATTTCTGAGCAGGTGCTCAAAGAGCTTTGAGATGAGAAAACCAAGATCTTGACCGAACTTGATGCTAACATGTTATACTTTTACATTAACGTAGTCATGTTCAACAATCTGAGATGGCTAGGCAATGGCTATCCTGAGGCGCTTGCTGGTGCTTGGGAAGAAGTGTTATGCAAAACCGTGCAAGCCAGAGATAATCACTCCGAAGAAGAACTGATGGAAGCTTATCTCGATGCTGAAGGTATCGAAGCCCTTTCCATTGGAACGACCATTCTAGCTAAAGATACTGTCGATGCTGCTGTAAATGCTGTCAAAGCTCTTGCTGGCTCGAGCTCTTTGGGTTAAGGTGAAGCATCAGCTTCAAAATCTCAAGAGCCAGTAGAAATCATTCCTGCTTCAACGGGAATTTGCTCCGCATCTACTCACGTTCTTCCAGCTTCATCAACTTGTATTTCCCATGAATAATACGTTCCTCCCATTGTGGTCTAGCCTGGGGAGCTTGGCAATGAAGAAGGTGAATTTGTCATATGGCAACATGATCCTGCTATAGGTATATCTCTTATTTCTCCTATCTTTGAGAAGCTTCAGTTCTCATTAGAATCTGTCCTTAAACTTTATCACTCTATTTACCAACTTGTAGGTATCCCTAAATTACCTCCTCTACCTCCAGCTATGCGTGGTTCAGGGATCGAACGATCTTTACTGCATCAACCACCATCTCCATGGGGTTTTCTGCATCTATACCTGTTTTCAGCTCTAGCCCGGGTCCTGATTCCGAGAAGATCGAGGCTTTAGAGAGCTTGTAGGACATTTCTGTCTTTCAAAAGTAGGATGTTTTTATCACAGGCGCTTCTGACCCAACTGAGCATGAAATTATGGCCGAGAGATTAAAGAAGGAATGGAGAAAATCGAAGTGAAGGAAAAGCCTAGGACCACCGAGCCTGCATCTTCAAAATTGATAAGCTCCCATCAGAAAGTTCCTTCTAATATCAGGCCACCGAAGCATACTGATGAAGCCGCCTTCAAGTCCGAGGAGGCCGGTTCTACTATTGGTTAAGAGTCCACTCATCAGAAGGTAGCACTTCCCTTGGTGAGGAACCCAAAGTGAGGAAATTTTTTTACACTCATATGGGTAAGACTAGCAAAGGTAGCCAAGGTGGCAAGAAGTAGAAAAGGCCTAGCGGGATAGGATAGCCAAGTAATTTTATTTTTTGTGTCGTTGTTGTGATCATGTCCGTGCTTTTTGTCCTTTTTCTTTAAACAGGCCGAGATTTTGTGGATACAGCCCCCGCTATTTGTCCGTACATAAAAATATTATAAGTAATGAAAGATTAGCTTTTCCCTTGTAATCTCTCTTCTACGTATTTTTCGACGTTTTACATACTGCTGACCCTAAAAATGGATTAACGCCTAGAAATCAAATGGAAGCACCAGCTCATATTAAATAAAAGCAAAATTTGTAAAACAAGGGACAATTTTTATAGTGATTCTACGTAATCTCCGACCTACGTCCACTTCAATCTTTTTATTAGTTGTTCTCTCTCTGGATTAGAACTAGCTATACCAGATCTGACCATGCTCTAGTGGATCTTAGATTTACAATAAAGCTTCTAGGTTGTTTGTAAGTCACTATTATTAAGAATTTGCTGATCTAAGTCCTAGAACAGTAAATAATTGTTTCCTAGGTGACTTTAATGGAGGAGAGACTAGAGGTGATGAAATGACAGAGTCTCCATGGTCAAAGAATTCCTATCCCATTTTGGTTGCTCTATGGCTTGTATTTATAGGAAAGATGATCGTGTTGGGCCAGAAATCCACCTAAGGCAGAGTCCAGATATCGACCCGAATTAGTGTGCAAAGTTGCAGGATCTCTTGAGTTAACCACATAGGTCGGTGCTGATCTCTCAAGCTGGGGTTGACTTCTCACAATAGTTCGAATCACTTAGAATCTTTTTGCATCCTTCTTTTTACTTCATTTCAGGGTATCCTATGCAATTTTCATTGATCATCGGTTATCCAAAACAGGTCATTATCTACTTCTCTCCAAAATAGCCCGGTATAAGCA
Source organism: Allium fistulosum (assembly GCA_030737815.1). Classification (NCBI taxonomy): domain Eukaryota; kingdom Viridiplantae; phylum Streptophyta; class Magnoliopsida; order Asparagales; family Amaryllidaceae; genus Allium; species Allium fistulosum. The sequence goes on along the minus strand of CM060902.1, from coordinate 496,307,155 downwards.
ATTTTTGCCTAAGAGGTCGGTAGTGACTTTTTTCATTAGCTCGAAATGACTTGTACTTTTTACATCACTATTTTAATTCCATAAGAAGGTGTCCTAAGAAGTCACAACATCTAACATGAGAGGTCAATAACTACAAGAGAGGTCGGTACCGGCATCTCTCCAAGTTTTCAGGTCGTTTCATCCTCGTTTGAATCTTCTAAGTCCAATTAAAATCTATTTTTCTAAAAAGTGGGTTAACGCTTGTCTCTCAAAGTACGCCTTTCGAATATAAGGAGTGCTTTGCTCAAGAATAAGTTCCAGCAATCAATCTTTGATAGTTGAGATCTCCGGCTACTACAATCTTGGTGAATTGTGTAGTTCCTTCCGATTCTCTTGTCAATCACTGGTCGTTCCAAACCTATTATAGCCCAAGACTCGAGACTCAGCCTAAGTGTAGTTTATACATCACAATCATTCTGATTTCATTTGGAGTTACTACATCACATATCCCTTATTACATCATATATCCCTTATTACATCACATATCTGATTTCATTCGAAGTTACTACATCACATGTCCAAAATCATCCCATGTTCATCCAGGATTTATTAGTTTTATACAATTATAAGGCGTTTAAAACCTTTTTATCAAATCATTTTATGCTCTAAGGTTCGATCTCTCCAGATCATTTTCATTTAATTTAACGTGAAAACTCTCTGGATTGTTTATCGTTCAAGTTAAGAGGATGATCTCTTTGGATTGTTTAACGTTTAATTTAAGGAAGACGATCTCTCCGGGTCATTTATCATTTAGTCTAGGGTTTTGATCTCTCCGGATCCTTGTTGAGTCCGTTTGCTCTCCTAAAAAGGGACTAAACGACCAAGCAAACCCATTTGCTCACTCTTCTGTGAGGGAAATTGCTTTTCGTACAAGCATGTACACTCGCTCTCTGGCAAGGGAGCTTGCACCTTGCACTCCGATCCCGTCTCTCCAGTCAGGACTCTAAGGCAATCAATATCAGTCATCACATTCAATGTGTTTTTTCAAAATTCAAATATTCATATCAAATCAAAGCAAACAAGCATAAATCCTAAATGTTCATCTCAAACATCCAATTCAAAGCGTGACTAGGGACAAATCTAGGTTTTGTGCATGTCTGAGTGGTCTGGGGTTACTATTGACTTAAACAATCACCTCAGGCATCCAACTCACAGCGTGCTTAAGGGATGTTTGGGATCCCGTACACGTGTACGACCTAAGGTTGTTATTATCTTTATCGCTTAATATGGAAATAAAAATACAAGCAAAGAAATAAAATAATAAAGCGCGGGAATCGGGTTCCACTCCCGTTTATCCCGATCATGGGATTTCGAATCTCGGACCAAATCCTTAGTCGTTCCTTGATGCGTTCGCTGTAGATGGTGGTTGCTCCGACCGCACCATTGCAGTTCAGTTTCTTATATCCTGTTACAGGTGGTTGCTCCAAACCACTTCTATTAGATCATGAAGGTGTCGGCACTCATTAATTTCATGTTTATGCAGCTCACGAAGAATGCAAAACTTTCCAGATCTTTTCTCCTGATCAGTAGGTTCTCTTCTTGGTGGCTTCTGATAGGGGATTTGCCCCTAGTGTCTAGATATATCATCTCTGGGGTCTCAGTCAAATCAGTGTAGGAAGTGAATTTTGGCTCCCTTCTTTGCCATTTCGGTTCCCTAAAGTTGTCATCAATTCTTCTTTTCCCTTTGTCTTTTCTTATTCCAACTCCGGACATTCCCCTGTCGTCCACAGCATTGACTTCAACATCCACGGCTTTAGCGTCTTCCTGATGCAAATATGTCTCAGCTTCATAGTAGAATTCCGTAAGATCCATTGATGGATCCCTTTCCAGTGCAGCTTTGAAGTCGATCTTGCTTGCGACCCCAGATACTACCGCCATTAGGATCAACGATGGATCCGGCTTTTCAACTACAGCTACCGATGAATTGAATCTTGTCAAATAGCTTCTTTCTTTGCGCCTTTGTTTTATGCTTGATAGCGTTGTCACATTCTTTGGTCAAGAGACATGAACTCTGAACTGTCTTAAGAATCTGCTTACCAATTCAGTCCATGTGCTAATGGAAACATTTTCCAACTATCAGAACCATATTATCGCCAAGTTCATTAGGTATAATGGGAAACACCACCCCATTACCTCCTCAAAAGCGCCTAACACCTCCATATGTCAGATGTATCTCATCAGATGAACCATTAGATCTGTCTTCCTATCGTACATTTCCAGCATCGGAAGCTTGAAATCGGGAGGATTTCTTGCATTATGGATGTTAGAGGTGAATGGACTCCTATTCACATCCTTCAAAACCTTATTCAGAGGTCCTCATGTAACTATTCTTCTTACCAAATCAGTAATTTGATTTTCCTCATCTAATTAAGGTCCTCATCCAAAAGAAATATTCTGCCCCTTGCTCCAGTAGGGGAATTCCGGCACATGCTCTGGCACACACTCTACTAGCTGCATGTTAGCATTCTATCCTCCTTCTTTCATTTCATTCTGTCGTCCATTCCTATGAGATAGCTCTGGTGCATATTTCTCCTTTTGATGTGCATTTGCATTTTGATTCACGTTTCTATCTCCAACATCATTTATTCCAGGCATTCCAGCACGTCCCAAGCTTACACCAGCATTGCCCACGAATATAGTTCTCTCGGTACCGAGTTGATTGGTACCGAGCTGTTCAGTTGGTTGGGGTATCATTCCAATTTGTTCTGCTTTAACTCTAGGTGCTCCTACATTGGCTTCTTGTCCTTAGTTCTGAATTCCAGCAACTCTAGCCATTCCTTGTTGTCTTATCCTTTGGAAGAATGCTTCAAACATTTCATGTTGTCTAATTATCACTCCATCCAGCATCTCCTTCATCATTCTCTTAATCTTTTCTATAGTCACATTAATGGATTAATGAGAATTTGAGGACACCTCCTGGCTGCCCTCGAACTCTGGTTAACTTGCTCCCATTTTTTAGATCTGATATTAGGCCTCTTCATCTTCTCAAAATCTTAGATTCAAGATTTAAGTTTTCAGATCGAGCTTCATTCTCATTGAATGCACCAAAATGTTAAATTGAAAAATCGATCAACATCCAAAAATAAGTTGAAAGCACCAGTTTAGATTGAATAAAAGAAAAAGCAGTAAAACAGTAGATAATTTTTATAGTGGTTTAGCGTAATCTTCGGCCTATGTCCACTTCAATCTTATTATTAGTTGTTCTATCTTTGGATCACAACTAGTTATTCCAGATCTGACCATAGTCTAGTGGATCTTAGATTTAAAATTGAGTTTCTAGGTTGTTTGTAGGTCACCAATATTAAGAATTTGCTGATCTAAGTCCTAGAACAACAAAGTGTTGTTTCCTATGTAATTTTAATGGATGAGAGATTAAAGGTGAAGAAATGATAGATTCTCTATGGTCAGAGAATTTCCATCCTATTTAGGTTGCTCTATGACTTGTATTTATAGGGGAAACAGTCATGTTAGGCCAGAAATCCACCTAGGGCAGTGTCTAATATCCGCCCGAAGTAGTGTGCAAAGTTGCAGGATCTCCCAAGCTAACCATATAGGTCGGTGCCGACCTCTCAATTCGGGGTTGACTTCTCACCGTAGTCGAATCACTTTGAACCTTCTTGCATCCTTCTTCTTACTTCATTTCAAGGTGTCCTATGCAATTTCCATCGGTCGTTGGTCATCCAAAATAAGTCGCCATCTACTTCTCTCCAAAATAGCCTGGTATCAATCTTTTTTCCTAAGAGGTCGGGACTTTTTTCCTTAGCTTGAAATGACTTGTACTTTTTACAGCACTCTTCTAATTCCATATGGCGGTGTCCCAAGGAGTCACAACATCTAAGGAGTTAACATGAGAGGTCGGTACCAACATGAGAGGTCTGTACCGACATCTCTCCTTAATGTATTTTTCGTCCAAATTTCTTGAGCTCAATTCTCCAATCATTTTATGTGTGCCCCTAAGTTTTCAATTCATTTCATCCTCATTTGAATCATCTAAGTCTAGCTGAAATCTACTTTGGTAAAAAGCAGGTTAAGAGGTACTGTGCTTGTTTATGCTTGACTGCTTGTGTACATAAAATGATTGCTTATAATATAATTTCTTGTATTATATACTTCTATTTTCGTGCAATATGTTTATTTACTACAACTCTGCACATGTCAATAATATTCCTACAATTTCTTTAGTATATTCATTGCTCAGCTATATTTTTATCTACCAAAATACTCCATTTAGCATAACAGGTCTTGCAATTTTAGCCAGCTCTACGACTATTCCTGTTTGGGCTTGATCGAGTTCTTTTCGACCAAGTGTCGGTAGATGTGCCCCTGTCCACATGGCTATATGTTAGATTTCAAGCATTGATAAGAGACTATATGTCCTATAAAACCCCTAATTTTAGTTTAACGTTATTCAGGAAATTTAACTAGATAGATTAAATAGAATAATGTAGTAGGATAGAGAGATGTTATTTGGAAATTTATAAGGTCGAGCCATCGATAATCGATTAAGAAAGATTGTTTAAATTTGATCTAAGGAGGAATAAATGAGAAGGGTATATTAGGAATAGGTCTACCTTTTATCTCTTAAACCCTCACCATCTCATTCATTCTCATTTTACAATATCAAAACAATCTAAAACCTAAGGGAAGAGGCTGGCCATTACTAAGGAAACTAGAAGAGGAAAACTAAGGAAAATCAAAGGGGAAACCTAGGAAATTAAAGGCTTTATCAAATCTCAACTCCAACATCAAATCTAAGGTGAATAATAAATAAACTGTCTCTATTTCTTATTCTTGAATTCGGCTATGGGTAGTATCCGAATTGTTTTGATAGTATTTGCCAAGTTATGGTTATATAATCATTATTTGGATAGAATAATGATTTATGGATTTTTTATAAAATTATTTAAATGGTTTTAAAGGTAAACCAAAGTTTTTAATCTCTAACTGCTTTGATTTACTGATATGTTATATAAAATGATATTTTGGAGATGTGTTTTTAATTTTATAATTTCTCAAGTCAAAATAAATATTTTATGAATTTCATAAGGTGGAAATTGGGTTTATTTCGGGTTTAATTATTAAAAATAATTAAATATGTTTTTGGTCCTAAAATTTATATATGGTAAGGAATCATCAAAATTCTAAATTTCTATGATTTTTGGGGATTTTTCCCAAGTGGTTATGAATTACTATGGATATATTATGTTAGAAAGGCATTTAAATTAATAATTAATCAAGGAGATTAATTAATCAAGTTGATGAATGACTTGGGAAAGTAAATTTTGTTTAAAAAATCTAAAAAGAAAATGTATAGTTTTGATGATGGCCAATAATATTTTGACAAGAATTGGAAGTGGATAAAAGGAATTTACTTTAAAGGGAAGAAAACAGTTTTTATAATAACCACGATTATGCCACTGATATGATGCATTCCCATGTTGTTCGGCATCATTAATGAAAAGCGGTGTAACATCTCCCTTCTTAGAGGCCCAAAACTAACGACTACGGATATTGTAGTCTTCCATAGTTATTAATCCTCGGCGACCGAATACAACAGTGTTAGATTCCTTGATACACAGAAACACATGAATACGGAAAAAATATAAAACATCAAACAAAATCACATTCCATTTCAAAACATTTCCAGTTCATTACATAATCCCATAATCGTCAACCACGTTCAGAGAAAATATATTTGTTACAATATACGCCAAGAGCGACATATGAAGATGCCTCCTTGGATGATCAGAGTATATAAAGGAAATACAACAACATTGCCATTACAAACAACACAGCAGAATCAAATAAAAAAGAACTCTATATAGCTATCATGCCTCCTGCATGTCTTCGGAAGCTTTATTCGTCTAATGAGGTACCCGAAAACCTCAACTCTCAAACTACTCAAAATCAATTGAGTACCTGAGAGTTTAAAGGGAAAACATAACCTTCGAGTTAGACATAAAGCCCGTTACGAATAATAATCTACCATCTCAAAACACTTAGATATCTAGTGAGCCCACGTCGCTCTGCGGAGTGGGTTTTCCCCTCATTAAAGTCCTAAAACCTTTTCAAAACCATATATTGTGCTGCTACATCCACAATGGTTAAAACAATTCAAAATAATATGATATGATGATATGCAAAACAAATGAATCAATTCTGGATTACCCATCCCCATTCATTTTGACTATTTGTCTCAATTATAGTTTCTAGAGTTACTATTAACCTAATAGTTTTCATGGACCGACTAATAACTGGTAAATGTTTTAGGACTTCCTGTCCAATTACATAGTTTTCATGGGATCACTATAAACCTATTGGTGATTCCAATATTTTTACATTTATCCTAGTTTTCGTGGGTTGACTAGGAACCTATTGGTAACTCCAATATCTTTTCTTATTATCCTAGTTTTCAGGGGTTGACTAGGAACCTATTAACACCTGTCAATATCTTAATCCAAATATAGTTTTCATGGGCTATCCTGCTGGCCCCTGCCAGTATCATATCTTAGTTTTCATAGGCTTGCTATAAACCTGTCTTTCTGACATCTTCTTTTATGAATAGTTTTCATGGGCTAACTATGAACCTATTGGCCCTTGTCAATATCTTTTTTTATTCACAGTTTTCATGGGCTTACTGAAAACCTATTGGCCCATGCCAATATAATCGTTTAATATTTTAGCATCCTATATTCTGGTCTTCCTAACCTCCTGGATGCAATTCTACTCATTCAGAAGTTAACTTAATTTATATTCACAACTGGATCAACCTAGCCGTTATTCTTCCCTTCCCCAAAATACAATGATGGGTCCTTTACAATGTGAATATATACATATATGAAGAAGCATACATAATAACTTGGTTAATCTCTTCTTTAACCTTTTAATCAAAGAAAACTTCTTCAAAAACTCCTTTTCAAAACACTTTATATATTTACGTTATGGTTTTCTTTCAAAAATGATATTGGGTTATTTGCTTTGAAAACTAAGGCATTTGAAATCTTTAAAATTTTGCTCTCGACTTCACTGGATAACCTCCTTCGAAAGCATATAAATCTCCTTTTCAAAATATTAGGCCCTTGCCTTTCAAAGCATTTTAAAACATCTCCTTCGAAACATTTCGAATGTAATAAAGTATTCTTAATAACACTTAGAAGCATCGCTCTGAAACCATAGAAAGTACCCCTTTCGAAACCATTGGAAGTAACCCTTCCGAAATCATTGAAAGTCCCCCTTTCGAAACTATTAGAGGTAACCCTTCCAAAATCATTGAAATTCCCCCTTTCGAAACCAGTGGAAGTAACCCTTCCGAAATCATTGTAAGTCCCCCTTATGAAACCATTGGGTTTATACTTAAAAATATCATTTGGGTCAAAGTGAATATAAATGAAAGTATCTCTTTCGAAACCAACCTTTATCATTTAAAATATTGGGGAAAACTTGATGGCGTCGGCACCATCCCTTTCGAAAGCTTTAAACCATTTAAACAAAATACTGAAGGATAGCATTGAAACCTCCTTTCGAAGCCATTGCCTTCGAAACCCATGGACCCTTTCGAAAGCATTTAGGCAGTGGCTTAAAATATCTTTAAACAAACACTACCTTTCGAAAGCATTAATGACTTCAATACACTCGAAAGGCTAAAGAACGGCAGCAGGGTTTCAACTATGTTGGAACCCCTTCTTTCGAAAGCACTATTTTTATAAGTAAAGAAACCCATTTGAAAGCTTGTTCTATAAAACATAAGTTGATGGCAACCCCTTCGAAAGCATTTGGAAACCTTTTTCAAAAACACATGCTTCGACTCCTTCAAAGGCTTAAACAAAACAAAGGCATGTGCTTCTATTTTTAAATAAACAAAGGTATCGACCCCATTGGAAGCCAAGCTTTCGACACTAAGCCTTCCGCCTTTCTCCAATCCATTATGTACCTACTAAGTGATACCTTATGTATTGGTTTCGGCTTGGTGGGTTTCGACTGGGTTGAATGCGGAGGCTCTGAGTCGAAAGATACTTCCAAAGAAGGCAGAACAAACTTTTCTGGGTAAACCTGGTTTAATACTAATTAAAGCAAACCCTTTTCTAACTAACCTGCCATGTATAAACACCAGATTGGTTGCCTTATCTTTTTAAATTCTTTACTAAAATAACTACCACTAATTTCAGATCTAAACCATGGTTAAGTTAACAAATAAGCTCTTCCATTAAGCAAAACCAATATTGCAAAGAAGTCGCACTTCTAAAATAATTTAATTTGCATAGAAAATCACTTAGGAAAAATCCCCAAAAATTCCAGAAATTCACTTTAATCATGCAACATATCAAAATTTAAGACCCAAATTCTCAATATATTTTCCGAAATAAATTTATAACCCATATAACCATATTTTCCTTTGAAAATTCATAACAATCTTTCTATAGCTTGGAGAATTATCAAAATTAAAACCCAACTCCAAAATCATGATTTACATAACATAAAGTTTTTCCATGGCGTTCAAACATTAACATAAATCGGTTTCTCCTTAAAACCGTATATAATTTTATTTAAACATTCTCCTTTAAATCAAATAAATGGTAATTCAAGCATATCATCATCCAAATCATCATAAAAACGAATTTACCCTTAAATCTGAAAACATAGGATTATAAAATAAAATAGAGATGGAATTATTATTCACCTTGATTAAGATAAGGAGATTTGATCGAGATTAATTTCCTCTAAGCTTGAATCACTAGCTTTACTTTGATTTCTCTTCTCTTAATGGTTGGCCCAACTTTAAGTTTTTTTGCTGCGTTTTCAAAATGACGTGAATGGGAAATAAAATGGTAGGAACGAAAATATATAGGGGTAAGGGTTATGTGTGGAAAATACCCAATATACCCTTGTGACCCATTCTTAAGCCCATTAATTATTTTATTAAGCTCGACCTTATTATATTTAGTCAAATCTCAACCCCCCTATCACTTAATATTTACATTACTCTATTTGATTTATCTAGATAAATCTCCTGAATAATGTTATTAAAAATTAGGGGTGTTATAGGCTCCCCTCCTTAAAGAATTTTGTTCTCGAAATGCAGTAAGGACTAAATACTAAACATAGCAATTATCTATAACAACTTCTAACAACCATACTAGTCTACCTGATTAGGAATTATCTATATAAATCTAATATAGACATACCCTCAAAGCAGATCAGGATAAGTATCTCAAATCCTGTCTTCTGTCTCCCAAGTACAGTCCTTCTCATTATCGCTCCACTGAACTTTCACCAACTTGACTGTCCTGTTCCTTAATCTTTTCTGATCTCTCGCTACAACCCGAACTAGTTGTCTAACAAAAGTCAAATTAGGCTCTACTACTAGATCTTCCAACCCTGTTAGAGGAAAAGTAGTCTTTGGATCATGTGTATACTTGCGAAGACGAGACACATGAAATACATTATGGACACCCGCCATACTACTCGGCAACTCTACTCTATATGCGAGCTTTCCAATCCTCTCTATAATACGGAATTGACCAACATATCTCGATGCCAATTTCCCTGATTTCCTGAACCGTACCACACCCTTCATTGGTGATACCTTAATGAAAACCCTGTCTCCAACTGAGAACTCTAGGTCTTTACGCCTTTTATTTGTGTAACACTTCTGCCTGGATTTAGATTCCTTTGTCCTTTCTCGGATCAACTCAATCTTCTCTGATGCCTCCCTAACCATATCTGGACCTAAGACCAATCTGTCTCTAGTCTCCAACAAACATGCAGGTGATTTGCATGGCCTTCCGTACAAAGCTTCAAAAGGCGCCATTCCTACACTAGTCTGTTAACTATCATTACAGGAAAACTCAACCAAATGTAGGCGATCCTCCCAAGATCCACCAAAGTCCAACACATAAGCTCTCAATCAATCCTCAAGTACCTTATTGACCCTTTATGTCTGCCCATCCATTTGAGGGTGATATGCAGTGCTCATCTTGAGCTTAGTGCCTAACACATTCTGTAGACTCTTCCAAAATTCGCTAGTGATCAAAGCATCCCTGTCACTGACTATGCTACTAGGAATTCCATGTATTCTAAATATGTTCTTCATGAACAACTTAGCCAAAACAGGTGCCATCCTGGTTGACTTGATTGGAATGAAATGGGCACTCTTGGTTAACCTGTCCACTATGACCCATATACTTTCATTTCCTCTATTTGACCTTGGCAACCCGTCAATAAAATCCATGGATATCGAATCCTATTTCCAAACTGGAATCTTTAGAGGCTGAAGCAACCCACTCGGCTTTTGATGTTCGACTTTCACTTGCTGATAGTTTGCACACTGTCTAACCCACAAGCCAATATCCCTCTTCATACCTTCCCAATACAAGCTCCTCTTTATATCTTGATACATCTTGGTCCCTCCAGGATGAATCATAAACTTGGATCGATGACATTCCCCAAGAACTTCTTTCCTCAAGTTCTTAACATCTAAGACGCATAATGATCCCTTCTTTCTCAACCATCCTCTCTGGTTAAGACAAAAATCACTCAAATTATCGATCTCAGTTCCAACCTCAAGCCTTCTGATCTTCTCGGCTAATAATGGATCCACCTTCTGCTTAGAAGCAATTCTCTCGATCAACATTGGTCGAACTTCTAAACAGGAAAACATGGCAGTACTATGACTAGAACTAGCGGTCGATCTTAACTACACACCACAACTTGCCAAAGCTTCTAGATCCTTCCATTCTACCAACATAGCCAACATCACATTTTGATGTCTTTTGCTAAGAGCATTCATTACTTTATTACCTTCCCCTGGTGTATACTCTATACCAAAATCATAAGCAGCCAAAAACTCCAGCCACCTCTACTGTCTCATATTCAGCTCCTTCTGAGAGAATAAGCATCTTAAAGACTTATGATCGGTATATATCTCAAATCTCTCTCCTAAGAGATAATGCGTCCAAATCTTCAATGCGAAGATCACTGCAGCCAACTCCAAATCATGAGTAGGTTATCTCACTTCATCCAGTCTAAGCTGTCGTGAAGCTTAGGCAATAACTTTATCCTTCTACATCAACACATCTCCCAATCCAGCCCCACAAGCATCAGTATACCCCCAACAACCCATGGTTTCTATCTGGAACTACTAACACTGGTGCATTGGTCAACAAATGCTTTAACTTAAGGAATGCTTCCTCACATTTGTCGGACCAAACAAGCTTCACCTCCTTCCTGGTAAGCTCATTCAAAGGCGCTGCCATCCGCGAGAAATCTTTGATGAATCTCCGGTAATAGCCAGCAAGTCCAAGAAAACTTCTAATCTCAGTCACCGTCTTTGGTCTCTTCCAATTGTTTATAGTTTCGATATTATCTGGATCGACTGACAAGCCCTTCTCTAAAACCACATGATCAAGAAACTTAACCTCTTTCTCCCAAAATGGCACTTGGAAAATTTTGCCTTTAGTTGATTTTGCCTCAGCGTCTCAAGCACAACTCTAAGATGAACTTCATGCTCTCTTTTATCCTTAGAGTATACCAAAATGTCATCTATAAATACCAACAAGAATCTATCCATATACTTTCGGAAGACTCGGTTCATCAAATTTACGAAGAAAGCAGGTGCATTTGTCAACCCGAATGGCATTACTAACCATTTGTATGAACCATATCTTGTTCGAAATGCTTTCAAAGGAATACTGTCCTCTGCCACTCTTAATTAATGGAACCCCATCGCCAAATCCAATTAGGAAAACACTCTGGCTCCACTCAACTGATCAAATAGATCATTAATTCTCGGCAAAGGATACTTATTCTTTATCTTCCTCTCATTCAACTTATGATAATCGATACACATCCTCAACGACCCATCCGGTTTCTTCACAAATACCATGGCCGCTCCGCAAGGCAAACTGCTTGGTCTAATAAAATTCCTTCCTTCTAGATCCACTAGCTGCACCTTCAATTCTCTCATCTCAGTCGGTGTCATCCGACTATATGGTCTACTTACAGGTTCAGCTCCTGGCACAAGATCTATCCAAAACTAAATAGCTCGTATCGGTGGTAGTCCTGTGACTGGCTTAAAGACATATGCAAACTCTCTTGCTATCCGAACCTAACTTAGATCTTCTCCCACTTCCATTACACTTAACAAAGAACAACTACTCCGGTCAGAATTCTATACTGATAATATAATTCGGTTATGACTATCAGGATGTCGCAAAGATATCTCCCCATCCTGACAAAATATCCTAGCTCATACCTTCTCAACCAATCCATACCCAAAATGATTCTGAAATCTATGAAATCGAAAACATAAAAACTGCATGCAAATATATGACCTAACAAATCAAGTTCTATTTGGTCACATCTTATCCCAGAGTTGCATACCCTCCTATTAGATTCACAACCCCTAAGGAAGTAACAAGGTATGTGGGTTCTAAGCATAACCTATCAACCAAACACTGAGATATAAATGAATGTGATGCATCAGTATCAAATAGCATCATAACTGGTATACTCTGAATCAAAAACAGACCTTCCATCATTGTCTTTCGCTTTTCAGTTGCAATTGCCTTAGCTGAAGTTTCAACAGCAAAAACCTTCCCCTTGTCCGTCCTGACTGGCTCTGGACATTGGTTCTTATAATGCCCAACTTGGTCACAGTTGAAGCACTTCACATTCTTCTTATTTGCAGCCTTCTTTCTCTTCCCTGACCGGCACTCATTTGCATAATGACCCTTCTTGTCACACTTTTAACAAACTAAATAAGTCTTTGCCTTCTTGGCAGCATCTCCCTTCTGGGCTCCCTTGTTCTTAAAGAACTTCTTCTTCTTTCCGTGGGAACACAGAGTTTCAACTGGCTCTCTAACACAAGCAGCAAGCGTCTCTTCATGGAGAATTGCCATCTCCACGATAAGATTACAAGGATCGTGGATATGTGTCATGGTTGCCCTAGCAAGCTCAGGTCTCAAACCCTGAATGAACCTCTCATTCCTTCTAATGCCAGTGTCAACAATAACATACCCATATCGAGATAGCTCATCAAACCTAGTGGCATACTCGACAACCGACATCTCTCCCTGAACTAGATTCATAAACTTTCTCATCAACAATGACTTAGAAACCTCAGAAAGAAACCTCTGTTCAAATCTCCTTCTGAACTCAGCCCATGTCAGTTCTTCCTTTGGAACTCCAGGAGTAACACCGTTAAACTGTTCCACCAATGTAGTGCTGACCCCTGCAACTGTCTAGAGGCCAACCTTCTCTTTTGCTCATCATCTAAACCCAAATTAGCAAAGATATGCTCATAATGCAATAGCCAATTGGCCCAATTCTCTACTTCAATTGCATCCTCAATTCCAACGAACAGCTTTCCACCTAGACTGGTGTAATCTCTGCTCAACTTAGCATAGCATTCACAACTGGAGCTACAGGATTAGCTCCTCCAACATTTCCAACAACTCCAGCAGCAACCTCTGCTTTCATCATATTGACGAAGAACTGATACATCGCCCCCATATCTACTGGCGGATTTTCAGCACCCACATTGGCTTCAGCATTTTGATTAGCATTAGTCTGTTGACCTTGGTTCCTTCTGGTATTAGGTCGAGCATTTCCATTGGTTGTGGTGCTTCCTCCACCAAGATTTCCTCTTTCATTTCCTGCTTCCATATCTTCTTTCCCGTAAATCTGCATACGAGCCTTAGTAAGATACAAAAGAATGGTCTAAGAGAGAGGGGAGTACGTACTTATATATATATATATATATCAAATACCAGTACGTTACTATAGAGTTATCTCAACCCCGATCATATTTCTGATTCATTGGATTATGTTTAAAAAGCTTTTAGGTTTAACATTCATTTAAAGTTTCATAAACCTATGCTCTAATACCAACTTGTAAAATCCCCCTACTTGGAGGCCCAAAACTAACGGGTACCGATCCTGTAGTCATCCATAGTTATTAATCCTCGACGACCAAATGCGGCGGTGTTAGATTCATTGATACACAGAAATACATGAATATGGAAAAAATTTAAAACATCAAACAAAATCACATTCCATTTCAAAACATTTCCAATTCATTACATAATCCCATAATCATCAACCACGTTCAAAGAAAATATATTTATTACAATATACGCCAAGAGCGACATATGAAGATGCCCCCCTTGGATGATCAGAGTATATAAATGATGTTTACGTAGATGTGCATATTTTTACTTCCATATTTAGTATAATTTAATTAAATAAATGGTCATATTAGGTATTTTGACAGGTTTAAACCAAAATTTCAATTATTTTCAAATCATCATTTATTCATTTTCGTATAGGGGCAAAATGGTCATTTTGTGCATGCATTAATTTTGAGAATATTTATTTGCACATGTTATTTTTATTTATAGGAAAAATGGATGAAAATTACAAGAGGTTTCATGAAGAAATGTGCATTCACAAGAGAAGGAAACAAATGAAGATGGAAATAATTCATTTCATGCATCATGGAGGACCCCATCTACCCACTCACCTTAATCTATAATTGTTTCCTGGAGATTTGACCAGGCAACTGAGTGCTCGGCATTGGCCACAGCTCGGCATGAAGGACTGCTCGGCATCCAGGAGTACTCGGCGTAGTACTCGGCATCAACAGGCACTCGGCGACAACCAATGTTCAGCGCTAGCGTTCGGCATCATTAGAACTCGGTGAAAGGAGAACTCGGCAACAAGAGCGCTCGACATCCCAAGGTACTCGGCATACAGGGGTGCTCGGCATGAAGCAGCACTCGGCGTCAACTAGTGCTCGGCAACAAGAGTGCTCGGCATACAAGAGTGCTCGGCATACAAGAGTGCTCGACATACAAGAGTGCTCGGCATACAAGAGTGCTCGGCATCAAGGCTGCTCGGCATACAAAAGCGCTCGGCGTTAGAGAGTACTCGGCATCCAGTAGTGTTCGGCGAAGTACACAGCATCCAAAGAGTCCGACATCCAGTAGTGTTCGGTGAAGTACCCAGCTGGGTTCGGCATGCAGTGGAACTCAGCGTCAACCAATGCTCGGCAGCAAGAGCACGCGGCATGCAAGAGTGTTCGGCATCAAGACTGCTCGGCATACAAGACTGCTCGGCATACAAGAGCACGCGTCATACAAGAGTACTCGGCATCTAGAAGAGCGTTCGGCTTCGACTGACAAACGTCCTGCACTTCCCAGACACCAACCACATCGTTCGGCATATAAGGGACTGTTCGGCATCAGAGCGTTCAGCACACCTGGTTTGGCATACAGCGACCACTGTACTGGGGCTAGAGTGTTCGGCTATCCAGCCCACTTGGGAAGTCCAGCCCATATTTGCCTATAAATAGAGGGGCAGGGTCACGGTGAAAGGGATCCTTTTTTGGAGAGAAAACACCGGGGAGACTTTGCCATTTTCAAGACTCATCTTCTCTACTTAACAACTTCACTCAAGCATTTGATTCACGAATTGTATTTGTAATCAACCATAAAAGAAATCAATAAAGTTGAACAAAGTGGACGTAGGCAATTACGCTGAACCACTATAAATTTGGTGTTCTTACTTTCTGCATTTAAATTAGCATTGTCTTCTCTGTTTAATTTACTTTCATCACTTATATCTCTACACAATCTTTCTGAACGAGGTTAGTGACCAATTTTGGTGCTAACACTTTGGTGCTTTCACTAAGAATTGAATTCTCAGACCTCAAGGATCTGCTTTGAAGCTACTGGATTGAACAAATCCCCCAAAGAAGATCCGACTCACTGATTGGACATCCGTTGATTCTACTCAGAGTTCATACCAATAACTCTACAATGGCAAGACCACGTACCAGGTCAGCTTCTCACAATGCGGATGCCCACGAGACTGCTAGCGTGCAACAAGCAGGGCCTAGCAATCAACCAGCAATTCCAAATACAGGAGTTGCCACTCAGGACCAAACTCCAGTTGTCACCAGAATAGAGTTCAACGACTTGATGAGAGAGCTCAGGAAAAGTAGGAGACAACTAGGAGAGCAGATGCAAGCCAATGCCAACCTGATGGCACAAATTACTCAACAGCAGCAATAGAATGCTGGGGGCAATCCCGTTGCTTACTCCTCATCTGACAGCTCTACTTCCTCTGATGAACCTCCCAGGCGCAGACGCCGTAAGACTGATGCTGCGCGAGCAGATGCTGCTGTTCGAACAGCTGGAGACCGCGACCAAGCAAGAGCTAGAAGCTTCAGGACCGGGATACAGATGGAAGATAGAGGCCCAGATCATCAAAATGCTAACGATGTCGAACCTCAAGACGCACGATTGGCAGATCGCCAGGAGAGGAGGCATCAGCATGGATAGGCGCGTAGAACAGACTCCAACCTTCCGCCTTCCATACAGACACCAGATCTGACAGCCATGATCAGGCAGTTGATGAAGGAAAATCAGGGGTTATCGAATGATGATTGGGGAGTGTCAAGAAGTCATACTCCGTTCACGGATGTTGTGTTGCAGGCGGCGTACCCCAGGAAGTTTAGTATGCCTACTATTCCCGCATATGAAGGAAAGACTGACCCTAGACAACATGTCATGAGGTACGAATGGATGATGGATTCAGCCAGAGCGAATGATGCCACCAAGTGTAGGTGCTTTCCGATTACTCTATCTGGGATCGCTACTATGTGGTTCACCCGACTTCCTCCGCGATCCGTATCAAATTTCGAGGAGTTGGCAAAGAAGTTTATTGAGCAGTTCAGGATACACACTACGCGCCCAAAGGACGTGATGTCTCTGTCAAGTGTAATCCAAAATCCTGGGGAATCGTTGAAAGAATATTTGCAAAGATTCCACGTAGCAGCAACTGAAGTCAGTAATCCCAATGACCATGCAATTCTGATGGCTGTAATGAGAGGTGTGGATCCAGACTCTGAGTTTGGAGACTGGCTGGCAGGAAAACCTCCAGCTACGCTAGAGCGTTTCTACTCTAAGGCACACCAGTTCATAAGAAGAGAGGAAGCTAGGTGGGTACGACGAGATAAGGCACCAGGACCTGTCCAAGAGTCAATAAAGAGCAACATTGCTGTGAAGCAATCTGGAGATAGCTCGGGAAAGGTCCAAGTCAATGTCCAGAACAAGCCTGGGCAACCCAAGGAGTCCGGAGGAAGGGGTCAAGGGAAAAGAAAAGAAGCAGGAAAGTGGAAGTCGAGAATTCCAAGCTACAGCGAGTACACTCCGCTAAACGCCCCACTTGAAAACATTTACCTATCCACCTGCAATACTTTTTAATACCGAAAGCCACGTCCAAAAGAATCAACCGAGGAACAGAAGCGGACCAGGAAATATTGCCGCTTCCATGAAACTTATGGGCACAACACGGAAGAGTGCAGACACCTGCATGACGCTATCGAGAAGTTGATCAGACAGAAGAAGTTGCAAGAATTTGTAAAGGATCCACAGGAAGGAGGGCAGGGAACGTCCAACCCAGGTCGTGCACCAGCTCCGCGTCATCCTGAGGAGCCTGCCCGGACCGTTGGTAGACTGATCATAAATACAATTATCGGCGGGCCTCACCCCGCGGATAAGAATTGGCAGGAGATGGAGCGATATGCAAGTTCCTTGAAGCATGCAGATTTTGAGTGTTGTTCGAACGTGGAGGACGGAGCCCCTGCTAAGCAGCAGCGCGTAATGACAGACGATATTGTGTTCAGAAGTAGAGACGCTGATCAGGTAGAGGCTCCGACCATCGACCCCATGGTCATATCTGCAACGATCGGACCAGCATATGTAAAAAGAATTCTGATTGATTCTGGAAGTTCAGTCAACATCATCTTCAAGAAGGACTACGATCAAATGAAGCTAGAAACAAAAGACTTGAAACCATCCAAAGCTCGTATTCACGGCTTTAACGGCGCTGCAACTGATGCAGTGGGATATGTCGAGTTACCAGTTGAACTGGGACAAGGCGAGCGTCGGAGAGTGCGAATTCTACCCTTTGTAGTTTTGGATGTGGACTCTCCGTATAACGTTTTCTTGGGTCGGCCAGCCCTGGCAGAGTTTAGGGCAGCGTTAGCCCCATGGTGTTTAACTTTGAAGTTCCCGACTGACAAAGGAGTAGGCATTGTTCACGGCGACCAAGCAGCTGGTCGTTCCTGTTATGTGGCCGAGCTCCGAGAGGCCCACCGGAGGGAGAAGGGAAAGGTTGCGGACAATCCCGTTCGCATCCTCAATGCGGATAATTGACAAGTAGTGCCCGAGCCCTGGCTCGGGCATAGTTCTCGAATCTACGGAGTTATAGATCCGAGAGACGACGATGAGAAACCCAGGGAAGAGAAGGCGGCACCGGCTGAATTAACAATTGACATTTCAGTTAGCCGTGACGACCCTTCGCGAATACTGAAGATCGGATCACAACTAGGCCCCGCAATGACTGAAGACCTTAGCCACTTCCTCCGGGCAAACCTTAATGTTTTCGCCTGGACGCATTCTGATATGTGTGGGATTTCTCTCGCCATCACGAGTCATATGTTGAACATAGACCCGAAATACGTCCCAGTCAAGCAAAAAAGAAGAGGAATGGATCCGGAGAGATCCGCCGCTCTTGGAGAGGAGGTGGACAAACTCAAAGCAAATGGGTTCGTCCGCGACGCCCTCTACCCTGAATGGGTATCCAACCCCGTGCTAGTAAAGAAGGCGAATGGGAAATGGAGGACTTGCGTAGATTATTCCGACTTGAACAAAGCATGCCCTAAGGACAGTTTCCCGTTGCCTAGGATCGATCAGTTGGTCGATTCCACCGCAGGACACGAGTTACTGTCATTCATGGATGCGTACTCAGGATACAACCAAATCCCAATGCATATTCCGGACCAAGAACACACCAGCTTCGTTACAAATGTCGGACTGTATTGCTATGTAGTGATGCCCTTTGGATTGAAGAATGATGGAGCAACTTACCAACGTCTGGTGAATCGAATGTTCGAGGACCAGCTGGGTAAAACCATGGAAGTCTATGTGGATGACATGCTCGTGAAGTCACGACGGTCAAACAACCACATTCAAGACTTGGCTGAAATGTTCGACATACTCAGGTTTTATGGCATGAAGATCAACCCGTTGAAGTGTTCTTTCGGCGTTGCATCAGGGAAGTTTTTGGGATTCATCGTCAACGCTAGGGGAATCGAAGCCAACCCAGAAAAGATCCAAGCTATTCGAGATGTACAAGCGCCTAGGACTATAAAGCAGGTACAGAGCTTGAACGGAAAAGTAGCTGCGCTGAGTCGATTTATATCCAAGGCAACTGACAAGTGCATCCCGTTCTTTGACATAATAAAGAAAGGAAAGAGAAATTTTGAATGGACGTCTAGTTGTGAGGAAGCATTCCAGAATCTGGTGAGGCATCTGAGAGCCCACCAATGCTATCAAAACCAGTTGACCATGAGATGTTGTACGTATACTTGGCTGTATCCCCACATGCGATAAGTGCGGCTTTGGTACGAGAGGAGGATCGAGTCCAAAAGCCGGTGTATTATGTTAGCAAACGTTTAACAGGGGCCGAGAGGAATTACCCTAAAATAGAGAAATTGGCTTATTGCTTGGTGATTGCATCACGAAAGCTTCGCCCGTACTTTCAAGCACATTCAATCGGTGTTTATTCCGATCAACCCCTGAGGCAGGTACTCCAACGGCCGGAAACTTCTGGAAGATTGCTAAGATGGAACATCAAGTTGAGCCAATTCGATATCGCGTACTTACCACGGAGAGCCATCCGAGGGCAAGCGTTAGCAGACTTCATCGCTGAATTTACCATACCCATCAAACCGGACGATCACGACATCATTCCCCCCGTTCGATGGAAATTATACATTGACGGTGCATCAAACGACCGTTGCTCCGACGCGGGCGTAGTTCTTGTAACTCCGGAAAACCGATCGATCTGTTATGCCCTGAAGCTCGATTTCCCGGCTACAAATAACGAAGCCGAATATGAAGCACTGATCGTTGGCTTGAAGCTCATCAGGGAACTCGGGAACTTTCCAGATGCTGTGAGGAAGCCTCTTTCTCAGGCGGAATAAATGTGACTTTTGAAGTACCACCAACTTTCTCCTTCTGAACTTTATATTTTAACTTCTTCTTTCCCTTCGAAGGGGAGGACGACGTCTCAATGTCGTGAACTTCGACTGCCGGATTCTTAGCGGGACCCGCATTCTCACCCTGAGTTTCAGGGGCATCATCCTCTTTGCGCTCGCCTTCTTCGTGCGTGTCGGGAGCGCGGCGCGACGATGATCCGACAAGTTTTTTCCCTTTACCGGACGGAGGTTTGGGAATGGTAACACCTTCTGGAAGGCTGATCCGACGACCAGGAGCCAGCAAGCTAAACCCCGACAATGATTCATTTGAAATGATAACTCGGATGTCTCGATCCTCGGCAGGAAGAGCTCTAATGGCATCGACAGCCTCAGAATATCCTCGGCCTTCCGGGCGCGGGTTGATACCTGAAAAGATGAAATGAAGAGTTAGGAAAAGCATGACTCCGATCAAATACGAATAGTGACTCGGCAGAGAGACTTACTGCCTTCAACCCATCTCCTAGCGAAACCAGAAGGGCAGCGCACATAGAACCATTCCTGTTTGTACAGGGCGAATTTGCTACAGGCCCCTGTCAAGATCTGGCATTTGTGGTATGGCTCGAGGAACATAAAAGAAGGACTGTCTTTCCGTCTCTTGAACATGTAAATATATCTGATATCACCGGCGGTTGGAGGTCTGGAGAAGACAACCATGAAAAGTAGGTAAGTCCCATATAGAAATGCATGGCCGTTCGGGTGCAGCTGCGATGGAGCTATGTCTATGTACTGCAGTACATCCCGGAGAAATAAGTTGAATGGAGGCACGCTGCCCATCCAACACATGAACTTGTTGCAGGTAGTGTCACGTCCCGAAATTTTCGACTTTCGAAAATTCGACATCGATACTCACTTTATCGACTGCCGAGAAATCGAGTGCCGGAAACTCCAATAGTGAGGGTTTTAAAAATAAGAAATAGAAGAAAAAGAGAAGAAGAAGAAAGCAGAAGAAGAAAGAAAGAAGAACAACTGAACAACATCAGAACAGAAAACAATATCAGAATCTTACACATCGCAGCGGAACAATCTATAATAAATAAACACTAGTCTTTTAAAACAAAGAGCTATATCAGTTTATACATACATCAATCATCAGAGTCAATATACAACAATGGGCAGTTTTATAAACTTGTCCTCATATAGAATACACAGCGGAATAAATACTATCAAATACAAATACTACGTCTCGTCATCCATCTTGCCTCCAAAGCTCCAGAATATCCAGAATATCCAGATAACATAACTCTAGGCTGCCCGTGTGGAAATTGGTGGGCACCCAGAGTTTAGAAGGGAAACAATAAACTTCGAGTCAGTCATGGTGACTGGTGTGAGATCGTAAAACAGTTATTTTTCACAAAGAAAATAAAACAAATTCGCAATGCTTTTGGAAAATGAAACTACCATAAGACCTCCCACCACACACACAATGCAAACGCAGAATTGGAGGAGATTTCTTCTTATGATAGTCAAAAATGCTTACTACGCAAAAATCAAATCCTTTTTGATATTATTATTAGTGCATAGTGTAGAAAACATTTCGAAAGTATAATATAAATCTTAGCCAGCATAGACATTTTGAACTATGCCTACTATAGCTACCATCCAAACAGTGGGGCGCCACCATAAGTGAATGATAGGTTCTACAACTAAAACCGTACAAGGCTCGTATTGTTTCTTTGGATTTCCAACAAATGGTCAGGCCAAGGAACTTCCTATGCCACGATGGGTACGTCCCTGGAATAGACGACCCGAGAACCTAACCGGATCTCTGCCAACACAAGGCCGGGTTACCTCTGCAAAAATAGGTAACTACTGACACGCGTATGCCATCCCCCGATCGTCACCGATCTTCCCGAGGATCCCCAATTCGCAACAAACCACATAATAATAATAATGCAGTAACCACAGAGGTTAAGTATCTGGGCTCCATACCATGATACCACCTTTATCCAGAAGGAATGACATACACTAAGGGGCGCTACTCCCTAGAACCCTGCCGCATCCTTCCTGTTTTGACCATTTCCGGGGTGTGAGGCTCGACGAAGTCTCGTCCACAAAGCTACGCTTTCTACAAAGCCATGCTTCGGGTCAAACAAATGATCAACCTATGATCACAAAGATATAAGATCAAACAAATGATCATATCGCAAATGATCAAACACTGCTCATTTCACAGCAACACTCAGTGTGCCATGTTACCAAATTAGGAGTATATCGCTGATGAATTTTAACTACATAACCTCTGAGCTCGTACGTCTCAGAGAAGGGTGTTAAGCTAAGAGAATAAATTCTCCGCCACCAACAGAAATGTATTTGAAAGAAATCAGCTTTATATCTCAAAGTGTAATGTCAGACATACAATCCATACAAGTCTGTTCCGGGATCGAACAGAACCGAAGGCACTTCTCACGAAGCCCTTGCACATCCGGATAGTTTTCTAATCACGTCCGGACTTCCCGTCACTAAGGGTGATAAAACCTCTAAATCGGAGATCAGTCGATGTAGAGTAACTCGACGGTAATCCTTCCGTTTTAAAAAATATCCGGTCTTCAACACCGGTCTTCGAATGCAATTCATAACGACGTATCACATATTCGGAATGGGTTATACGACCCCCTGGTCCTTTCCCGGCTAACCCGAATAGTGAGCGAAAAATTCAAAAATAAGTGTGGCATTCAAATTCATCCAATCACAACAAATATCCATTCAAGGTAATTATTGATAGTCGGTTATTTAACTATCAATAAAGATGCACAACATCATCAGATTCCAAATAATTTTCCAAATTATTTAATTTCAAAATATCTTTACTAGATATAAAATTTCCACACTTCACAAAAATAAATCAACGTTTATTTTTAAAATGAATTCCCATTTCTTTTTATAAATTCCATAGTGAATTTATATTTTTCGAATATCTACTGATGTTCGATTTTCTATTGATTTCAAAAATTCATTTTCGATTTATCTTTAAGAAGATAAATTCTCAAAACGTTTCGTTTCATTTGGAAAAGCATTCCCATACTTATTTAAAAATAGGTGTTTCTCAAATCATTTATTTTCAACATTTGAAAATATTCGATATACTTAAATCAAAATTAAGTATAATTTCATTCTTTAAGGAAATCACTTACTATAACAACATTTATTTGAGTCAAAACGAATGTTACGTAAAACATCGTTACGACGATTCAAAATCACTAGTATAGGGATTCTGAATTAAGATAGATGGATAAATCCCAATACTAGAAGAAAAAAATATTTCCTTTCGGAAATCATTTACTATAACAACAGTGTTATAGTCCACCATTTCCTTATATTTTCGAAAACGCCTATTTCAACAATAAGTGTTGAAATCTTTGCTTTCGATTCATAATACATTTTAAATCTCATTTCTTTAAAATGTTTAACTTCAAATTTTTTTTAATATCATTTCTTCAAAAATAAATCCATTTTATTCAATAATATATTCACATGCCCAAAATCGTGAATATACTTCACTAACCAAATTTCAGTCTTTTCTACACATTTATTTTAAGGATAATTCGCTATCCAAAATCGCGAATACATTTCCTTTAATAACCTTCTATATTTAATTTATCAAATTTAATTGATTTCGAATTTATAAAACAACGTTTATAAATTCTCTTTCTATTTTTATTTTATAACCACTTTGATTTATAAATCTTCCTTTTTTATTAACTTCGATCAATATTCCATTTAAAGGCAAAAACCCAATTTATAAGTAAACTTCTTATAATCTTTTATTCTACAATTCCATTCATTTTATAACTCCATACTTTATAAATCTATAAACTTCAAACTTTATAATTTATAATTCTATAAATTTCCTATCTTTACAACTTATAATTCTATAAATTTTCTATCTTCACAATTTAATACTTATAAAAACTAGTTTTAAAATTCCAATAATTTTAATTGATAAATATCAAATTTGTACATCTTTTATATACATCGTTTTTAATAATTCGAAAATCCAAATTTAAACTATTTTATAAATTACTTAACTGTTTATTTCAAAAATCACCTCTCGGTCATATTTCACCAAAATCTTAACCTTTATAACTTTAATAATTTTAACGTTTGTAAACTAATCCAAATTTAATAACGTATACTTACAAATAATCACTTTAAAAAAATCTCTTTTAAAGTTAAAATCGTTATTTTAAAACTTCAAAACTTGAATCCAATGATGCAACGCATCAATTAGTCCATCACAACATCAAACATCATATATCATCATATGATAACAGAATATATATCAACATCTGTAAATAAATAAATACAGTTGAGGAATCCAGTTGGATCCCTCCAACCTGTTTCCCTGCATCCACAGATGTTAGCACAATACCAATTCCACTTCGAGGTGGAATATCGCGGTATATGGGTTTTATAAAAATCATCCGCTTACTAACGGCGCAATAGGGTCTCATCCGCTATACGAGGCGGGAATCAATCAATCCAATATATACATATGCCAATATGTATATATTGCTATATATATATATAGATATATCCTACTATATCTAATATCACATCCAATCATCAAACAAATCAATAACTGCAATCCAAATTTATTTTGAGTGAGAAGATCGCACCTTAGCTTTTTAATTTGCCATCCAATTTCCATCTTGACTCGATTTCTTGATTGTATTAACCTTGTATGACAATTATACAATTTTATTAATATTTAGACTAATCCATCAAATAAAATTTTCATTTATTAATTAAATTAACTAAAAATTTAGTTTTACTGATAAATTTGATTTTAACAAAAAATTTTCTTTTAATCTTATTGATTTTACTAACAAGCAAATTTGAAACTAAATTTCCCTTCAATACATTATTTAAAATAACTGGTTAAGTGAAAATATGTATATTTACTTTCCTCTTTGAAATCATTTACTTATATATAAAATATACCTATTTATTACTTTTAAAATTAAAACAGATTTTTTCCTTAACTTAAATTAGTACTCTTAGTATCTAAAAATGATTAAATAGGTAAACTGAATAAATTTATCACCAAACCTATTACTAAAAATAAACTTAGCCAATTAAAAATATGTACATTTGCTGTTTCACCTATAAATAGGTATTTATTTGATTAAAACAAAATTACCCTTTCTGTATATTCACTTATATATTTATAAAGATAAATACACATATATGCCTTACTGTAAATTAAATTACTTTTCTCTGTTTTAATCCTTACTGTTTATTTTAATATGATAATACTGTTTCTTCTTTCAAATTTTAAACTGTGACTGTAAACTAAATAGTTTTAGATAAATCAAATTTAAATTAAAACAGATGATGTTCGAATACCTCAGGGTGAAAATCGTGACCTCCCAATAGGCATCGGCCATGCCCTCATTCGCCTCCGTCTCTTCGCCATTCCTCGTCACCACGTTCACAAACACCGCACTCATCGCCGCTGCCCAGATCTCCCACGCGCGCGACAATCTCGAGTTCGACCATGTTGCCCTAGCCTCGATGCTCGTCAGTAAGAATCGCGAAACCCCCCACTATCTTTCATCACTCGCCTGAACCCCAAATCGAACGCGTGCATCCCCTCTGGTCTGTCGCCATGATTGAGATCTACTCGAGTCACCAAGTCGTAGTCGCGACCTCAAAGCTCCAATCAAAATGACTCGGCGATGGCTGGCCTCGCGATGAATCGATCGCGGTTCGCCTCCCCTTGAATTTGGATTCGATGATGATAACGCGATGTCCTCGCGTGATGCCTTCTGCTCAATCGAGCTTGCCTCCTCCGATAAATGAATCGAATCAGTCTCCCTCTTCTTCTTTTTTTGAATTGGGAAAAGAAAAAGGCTTGGCTGTTATAGATTTGAACGAGATAGAATGAGTTTCTATTCGGCCATTATTTTTTTCTTTGAATTTGAACGAATGGGAAAAGGAAGATAGACGTGATATATAAAAATGAACGAAGGTATGGGTTGCACGATCTTGCTTCGTGATTCTCTGCGTGCTTTTAGGCGTGAGATAAGGGATGCTGTCCTTTGTTTAAATTTTTAAATTTAAATTCAATTTGTTTCGGTAAAATTTTTAACGCGTTTATGTGTCGCATTCTCACCCAACAACTCCGAACGATACGAAATTTAAAATCCGGTGATAATTTAACGTTACGGACCCAATGGAACTAGTTTCGTCGAATTCCGAGACTGTGCCTCGGACGGCTATTTTTAAATATCGATTCGAACAATAAAATTTCAAAACTGAACAAATCAATTTAAAATTCGATTTTGAAGCTTCTATTATCTTCAGTAATATCAATACGAATATTAAAAGCTTTCGAAATATTTTTCTTCAGCTTAAAATTGAAGATTCAAATTTTTATTCGACTATCAACAGATTAAATTTTAAAATTTAATCGCCAAATTCAAAGTTATATCGGGGATTCAAATTAAATCATCGTTCCAATATTTAAAATTAATTAAATATTTTCTATTTAATTCGTTCAAAATTCTGGGTCGTTACAAACTTCCCTCCTTAAAAGAATTTCGTCCTCGAAATTACAAGTTAGGAAAAATGGTCCTTAACACGTCTACTATCTTTCAACATCCAATTAGTTTTATCGAATTTTCAAAACAAATCTTTCTACTAAAGATTCGTTATTATTTCAACTAACTTTTTCCAACTTCAATTATAAGTTTTAAACAACATTGTTTTACTTCAAAATTCAAATTTAAATTCAAATTTAAACTTTCAAAATTTTCTCAAAATTTTTCTAACGCGCTAAATTTTCGAAAAATTTCGCCAGCGTCTCCTTTGCGCGGCTAATACGGCACTACTACAAAACGTCCCTACGGACTCTCAGATTTCAAAAAGAAAAAGAAAAAGCCAAGCGGCTAGACAAGAAATCATCAAAAACTCATATTATAATTCAAATACTTACCTTTTTGTCGAGCAATTCAAATTTTCTTTGAAATCCAAAATTCCAATTCCTTTTACAACACCTGTATATCCTACTAGCCATAATATCTAGTTGCATATATTCAAACCATTTTGCACATTTCATTATACAATTTTTCAATATATACTTCTTATACATTTACTATTGAAGTTACATATATTCTTTTCATTCCAATTTGAACTCTCATTCCAATCAAATTTCAAATGTTTTATAAGTTATCAACTTATTTACATTTCGATTTATATAATCACTTATATATTCATATTACAAATTCATTAATGAATTTTAAATTTTCCAATATCTATCTGGAATTCCATTTTCATTTATAAATCACATTTACAATTCATATCACTCTTTATATTAGTTTCATTCACTAATTCACCTATACTTACTTTGTTTTAACTTCATTTTTTAAGTTAAATTTATTCTATCAAAATTCAAATTGTATAAGCTATCCACTTAGTAATATTTCATAAATATCTTTATATAGCATTCCAGAGTCTTTTAAATCTTTTCAAAACCATTTTTTTTTTGAAAACCATTCCAATTATCCTTTGAATTTCAAAACCAAAACCCAAATTTTTTTTTCCAAACAACTTTTATTTAAAACAAGTTGGCAGCAATTCCTCTCCCGAAAACCCGAAAATGAACACCAACGATGCCGCGGTCATCATCGAAGTTATTTTCCAGCGACCGAAAAGAGTTTAGAGCTTTCATCTCTCCAAAATACTTTTCAAAACCTTTGAAATTCATTTTCAAATCAAAAGGGAATTAAACTTTCCAAATCTCCAAAATTTTCAAATTCTTTTCAAACCTTTCCAAAAACTTCTCTGGAATTCCGTTTCAAATCACAAATCACATTTATAATTTATATTCTCAATTTCATTTGTATATGAATTTATTTCTTAACTTTGGAGTTACGATTCCAATTTCTTATTTAATTTCAATGATAATAGATTAATATTATCACTTCTAACAACCATGCAACCATATACTATAGTAATTCATAGAAAAACATTTCTTTTATATACAAAAATAGTTTTGGGCAAAATTATCTCATTCACCCTATTCAAAACAATACTGTGCCGAATTGTTCTATTCAAGTGTTTAGAGATTCCTATCGATAGGGTTGTCCAGACCATACCGACCAGAATCCATATACCACTCAATAAATCAAACATCACAATATAAAAAAAAATTTATATTCAATAACAAATACGCGCTCATATCTATTATTACACTCAACTCATTCTAGAGTACTACTGACTCTATCTCTAATGAGTAACACCCAACAGAGCAGGGTTGTCGCTTAACCATATGCTCTGATACCACGATGTCACGTCCCGAAATTTTCGACTTTCGAAAATTCGACATCGATACTCACTTTATCGACTGCCGAGAAATCGAGTGCCGGAAACTCCAATAGTGAGGGTTTTAAAAAGAAGAAATAGAAGAAAAAGAGAAGAAGAAGAAATCAGAAGAAGAAAGAAAGAAGAACAACTGAACAACATCAGAACAGAAAACAATATCAGAATCTTACACATCGCAGCGGAACAATCTATAATAAATAAACACTAGTCTTTTAAAACAAAGAGCTATATCAGTTTATACATACATCAATCATCAGAGTCAATATACAACAATGAGCAGTTTTATAAACTTGTCCTCATACAGAATACACAGCGGAATAAATACTATCAGATACAAATACTACGTCTCGTCATCCATCTTGCCTCCAAAGCTCCAGAATATCCAGAATATCCTGATAACATAACTCTAGGCTGCCCGTGTGGAAATTGGTGGGCACCCAGAGTTTAGAAGGGAAACAATAAACTCCGAGTCAGTCATGGTGACTGGTGTGAGATCGTAAAACAGTTATTTTTCACAAAGAAAATAAAACAAATTCGCAATGCTTTTGGAAAATGAAACTACCAAAAGACCTCCCACCACACACACAATGCAAACGCAGAATTGGAGGAGATTTCTTCTTATGATAGTCAAAAATGCTTACTACGCAAAAATCAAATCCTTTTTGATATTATTATTAGTGCATAGTGTAGAAAACATTTCAAAAGTATAATATAAATCTTAGCCAGCATAGACATTTCGAACTATGCCTACTATAGCTACCATCCAAACAGTGGGGCGCCACCATAAGTGAATGATAGGTTCTACAACTAAAACCGTACAAGGCTCGTATTGTTTCTTTGGATTTCCAACAAATGGTCAGGCCAAGGAACTTCCTATGCCACGATGGGTACGTCCCTGGAATAGACGACCCGAGAACCTAACCGGATCTCTGCCAACACAAGGCCGGGTTACCTCTGCAAAAATAGGTAACTACTGACACGCGTATGCCATCCCCCGATCGTCACCGATCTTCCCGAGGATCCCCGATTCGCAACAAACCACATAATAATAATAATGCAGTAACCACAGAGGTTAAGTATCTGGGCTCCATACCATGATACCACCTTTATCCAGAAGGAATGACATACACTAAGGGGCGCTACTCCCTAGAACCCTACCGCATCCTTCCTGTTTTGACCATTTCCGGGGTGTGAGGCTCGACGAAGTCTCGTCCACAAAGCTACGCTTTCTACAAAGCCATGCTTCGGGTCAAACAAATGATCAACCTATGATCACAAAGATATATGATCAAACAAATGACCATATCGCAAATGATCAAACACTGATCATTTCACAGCAACACTCAGTATGCCACGTTACCAAATTGGGAGTATATCGCTGATGAATTTCAACTACATAACCTCTGAGCTCGTACGTCTCAGAGAAGGGTGTTAAGCTAAGAAAATAAATTCTCCGCCACCAACAGAAATGTATTTGAAAGAAATCAGCTTTATATCTCAAAGTGTAATGTCAGACATACAATCCATACAAGTCTGTTCCGGGATCGAACAGAACCGAAGGCACTTCTCACGAAGCCCTTGCACATCTGGATAGTTTTCTAATCACGTCCGGACTTCCCGTCACTAAGGGTGATAAAACCTCTAAATCGGAGATCAGTCGATGTATAGTAACTCGACGGTAATCCTTCCGTTTTCAAAAATATCCGATCTTCAACACCGGTCTTCGAATGCAATTCATAACGACGTATCACATATTCGGAATGGGTTATACGACCCCCTGGTCCTTTCCCGGCTAACCCGAATAGTGAGTGAAAAATTCAAAAATAAGTGTGGCATTCAAATTCATCCAATCACAACAAATATCCATTCAAGGTAATTATTGATAGTCGGTTATTTAACTATCAATAAAGATGCGCAACGTCATCAGATTCCAAATAATTTTCCAAATTATTTAATTTCAAAATATCTTTACTAGATATAAAATTTCCACACTTCACAAAAATAAATCAACGTTTATTTTTAAAATGAATTCCCATTTCTTTTTATAAATTCCATAGTGAATTTATATTTTTCGAATATCTACTGATGTTCGATTTCCTATTGATTTCAAAAATTCATTTTCGATTTATCTTTAAGAAGATAAATTCTCAAAACGTTTCGTTTCATTTGGAAAAGCATTCCCATACTTATTTAAAAATAGGTGTTTCACAAATCATTTATTTTCAACATTTGAAAATATTCGATATACTTAAATTAAAATTAAGTATAATTTCATTCTTTAAGGAAATCACTTACTATAACAACATTTATTTGAGTCAAAACGAATGTTACGTAAAACATCGTTACGACGACTCAAAATCACTAGTATAGGGATTCTGAATTAAGATAGATGGATAAATCCCAATACTAAAAGAAAAAAATATTTCCTTTCGGAAATCATTTACTATAACAACAGTGTTATAGTCCACCATTTCCTTATATTTTCGAAAACGCCTATTTCAACAATAAGTGTTGAAATCTTTGCTTTCGATTCATAATACATTTTAAATCTCATTTCTTTAAAATGTTTAACTTCAAATTTTTTTTTATATCATTTCTTCAAAAATAAATCCATTTTATTCAATAATATATTCACATGCCCAAAATCGTGAATATACTTCACTAACCAAATTTCAGTCTTTTCTACACATTTATTTTAAGGATAATTCGCTATCCAAAATCGCGAATACATTTCCTTTAATAACCTTCTATATTTAATTTATCAAATTTAATTGATTTCGAATTTATAAAACAACGTCTATAAATTCTCTTTCTATTTTTATTTTATAACCACTTTGATTTATAAATCTTCCTTTTTTATTAACTTCGATCAATATTCCATTTAAAGGCAAAAACCCAATTTATAAGTAAACTTCTTATAATCTTTTATTCTACAATTCCATTCATTTTATAACTCCATACTTTATAAATCTATAAACTTCAAACTTTATAATTTATAATTCTATAAATTTCCTATCTTTACAACTTATAATTCTATAAATTTTCTATCTTCACAATTTAATACTTATAAAAACTAGTTTTAAAATTCCAATAATTTTAATTGATAAATATCAAATTTGTACATCTTTTATATACATCGTTTTTAATAATTCGAAAATCCAAATTTAAACTATTTTATAAATTACTTAACTGTTTATATCAAAAATCACCTCTCGGTTATATTTCACCAAAATCTTAACCTTTATAACTTTAATAATTTTAACGTTTGTAAACTAATCCAAATTTAATAACGTATACTTACAAATAATCACTTTAAAAAAATCTCTTTTAAAGTTAAAATCGTTATTTTAAAACTTCAAAACTTGAATCCAATGATGCAACGCATCAATTAGTCCATCACAACATCAAACATCATATATCATCATATGATAACAGAATATATATCAACATCTGTAAATAAATAAATACAGTTGAGGAATCCAGTTGGATCCCTCCAACCTGTTTCCCTGCATCCACAGATGTTAGCACAATACCAATTCCACTTCGAGGTGGAATATCGCGGTATATGGGTTTTATAAAAATCATCCGCTTACTAACGGCGCAATAGGGTCTCATCCGCTATACGAGGCGGGAATCAATCAATCCAATATATACATATGCCAATATGTATATATTGCTATATATATATAGATATATCCTACTATATCTAATATCACATCCAATCATCAAACAAATCAATAACTGCAATCCAAATTTATTTTGAGTGAGAAGATCTCACCTTAGCTTTTTAATTTGCCATCCAATTTCCATCTTGACTCGATTTCTTGATTGTATTAACCTTGTATGACAATTATACAATTTTATTAATATTTAGACTAATCCATCAAATAAATTTTTCATTTATTAATTAAATTAACTAAAAATTTAGTTTTACTGATAAATTTGATTTTAACAAATTTTTTTCTTTTAATCTTATTGATTTTACTAACAAGCAAATTTGAAACTAAATTTCCCTTCAATACATTATTTAAAATAACTGGTTAAGTGAAAATATGTATATTTACTTTCCTCTTTGAAATCATTTACTTATATATAAAATATACCTATTTATTACTTTTAAAATTAAAACAGATTTTTTCCTTAACTTAAATTAGTACTCTTAGTATCTAAAAATGATTAAATAGGTAAACTGAATAAATTTATCACCAAACCTATTACTAAAAATAAACTTAGCCAATTAAAAATATGTACATTTGTTGTTTCACCTATAAATAGGTATTTATTTGATTAAAACAAAATTACCCTTTCTGTATATTCACTTATATATTTATAAAGATAAATACACATATATGCCTTACTGTAAATTAAATTACTTTTCTCTGTTTTAATCCTTACTGTTTATTTTAATATGATAATACTGTTTCTTCTTTCAAATTTTAAACTGTGACTGTAAACTAAATAGTTTTAGATAAATCAAATTTAAATTAAAACAGATGATGTTCGAATACCTCAGGGTGAAAATCGTGACCTCCCAATAGGCATCGGCCATGCCCTCATTCGCCTCCGTCTCTTCGCCATTCCTCGTCACCACGTTCACAAACACCGCACTCATCGCCGCTGCCCAAATCTCCCACGCGCGTGACAATCTCGAGTTCGACCACGTTGCCCTAGCCTCGATGCTCGTCAGTAAGAATCGCGAAACCCCCCACTGTCTTTCACCACTCG
This sequence comes from Allium fistulosum, assembly GCA_030737815.1. Lineage (NCBI taxonomy): Eukaryota > Viridiplantae > Streptophyta > Magnoliopsida > Asparagales > Amaryllidaceae > Allium > Allium fistulosum. The sequence continues at coordinate 496,273,962 of CM060902.1, read as the reverse complement.
CCTGAACCCCAAATCGAACGCGTGCATCCCCTCTGGTCTGTCGCCATGATCGAGATCTACTCGAGTCACCAAGTCGTAGTCGCGACCTCAAAGCTCCAATCAAAACGACTCGGCGATGGCTGGCCTCGCGATGAATCGATCGCGGTTCGCCTCCCCTTGAATTTGGATTCGATGATGATAACGCGATGTCCTCGCGTGATGCCTTCTGCTCAATCGAGCTTGCCTCCTTCGATAAATGAATCGAATCAGTCTCCCCTCTTTTTTTTTTTGAATTGGGAAAAGAAAAAGGCTCGGTTGTTATAGATTTGAACGAGATAGAATGAGTTTCTATTCGGCATTGTTCGTCCTGAGAAGAGTTCGGCATGTATCTTGGTTCGGTTAAGTCATTGTCAAGTGTTCGGCTAAAGTCCTTGTTCGGCTAAAGGCCTCGTTCGGTTAAAGACATTGTCCAGTCAAAGGTTCTGTTCGGCATTGAAATTGTTCGGCATGTATATGTTTGTTCGGCATTTGAATGTTGTTCGGCATTGAGATTGTTCGGTCTAAGTTATGTTTGGCAATCGTATTGTTCGGCCTCGATACTGTTCGGCATCTAAGAATGTTCGGCTTGAGTTTTTGTTCGGCTAAGTTATTGTTTGGCATTTTAGTAAGTGTTCGGCTTTAGTTCGTTCGGCTAAGTTGTTATTCGGCGTTCTAGCGAGTGTTCGGCCTCATTCAGACGAAATACTACTCGGTAGCCTCTATCGTTCGGCGCATGACAACATACGCCGAACCATAACTATGCCATCCAACACCCTTACCACCTCCAATGTTTTCCTTTTCCTCCTTTTTTGACTTCGGTTCGGCGCGATGGAGCTAAAACCACGTGCGCAAACACCTCAAATCCTTCCTCCTCGCCTCGCATTATCATTCGGCAATGAGGGAAACCCACTCGAAAGCTTTTTACATGGCAGACCTGACCATCTCATTTGGAACCTATTCAAATTAATAGAGGAGCAGTACCTAGATTGTAGTTAAGAGCTTAGGAAGGAAGGTTCAAGTTGTAAATCTGTTCGGCTAAAGAAAGTTGTAAATCTTGGAAGAGTGACAGGAATGAAAGCATATAGGAGAAGGGACGGGAAGGACCTGGTTATATAGAGGGAGGTAGAAGTTGAAGAGGCTATACCCGGTAGAACCGGTCAACACCGGAGCGTTCGGCATCATAGCAGAGTGACGCTCGGCACACGAGGTACGTTCCGCTTCGAACGTATCGTTCGGCGTCCAAACCTTGCTCGTCTTGCACCTCCTTTGCTAACATTCACGAGAAGGCATCATCAAAGGAAGTTGAACCAGATTCAAAGCGCATCACGTTCGGTCACATGATACACTTTGGGGGGCAAGTGTTTCCTGGAGATTTGACCAGGCAACTGAGTGCTCGGCATTGGCCACAGCTCGGCATGAAGGACTGCTCGGCATCCAGGAGTACTCGGCGTAGTACTTGGCATCAACAGGCACTCGGCGACAACCAATGTTCAGCGCTAGCGTTCGGCATCATTAGAACTCGGTGATAGGAGAACTCGGCAACAAGGGCGCTCGGCATCCCAAGGTACTCGGCGTACAGGGGTGCTCGGCATCAAGCAGCACTCGGCGTCAACTAGTGCTCGGCAACAAGAGTGCTCGGCATACAAGAGTGCTCGGCATACAAGAGTGCTCGGCATCAAGGCTGCTCGGCATACAAAAGCGCTCGGCGTCAGAGAGTACTCGGCATCCAGTAGTGTTCGGCGAAGTACACAGCATCCAGAGAGTCCGACATCCAGTAGTGTTCGGCGAAGTACCCAGCAGGGTTCGGCATGCAGTGGAACTCAGCGTCAACCAATGCTCGGCAGCAAGAGCACGCGGCATGCAAGAGTGTTCGGCATCAAGACTGCTCGGCATACAAGACTGCTCGGCATACAAGAGCACGCGGCATACAAGAGTACTCGGCATCTAGAAGAGCGTTTGGCTTCGACTGACAAACGTCCTGCACTTCCTAGACACCAACCACATCGTTCGGCATATAAGGGACTGTTCGGCATCAGAGCGTTCAGCACACCTGGTTCGGCATACAGCGACCACTGTACTGGGGCTAGAGCGTTCGGCTATCCAGCCCACTTGGGAAGTTCAGCCCATATTTGCCTATAAATAGAGGGGCAGGGTCACGGTGAAAGGGATCCTTTTTTGGAGAGAAAACACCGGGGAGACTCTGCCATTTTCAAGACTCATCTTCTATACTTAACAACTTCACTCAAGCATTTGATTCACGAATTGTATTTGTAATCAACCATAAAGGAAATCAATAAAGTTGAACAAAGTGGACGTAGGCAATTACGCTGAACCACTATAAATTTGGTGTTCTTACTTTCTGCATTTAAATTAGCATTGTCTTCTCTGTTTAATTTACTTTCATCACTTATATCTCTACACAATCTTTCTGAACGAGGTTAGTGACCAATTTTGGTGCTAACAATAATTAAGAGCTAATGCACAAGTTAGTGGAGGTTAAAGTTACATGCATACTTGATGATGGATTAATTAGAGACTAATGTTAACTTGGTGGCCACACTTCCTAGAAGGGTATTTTGGGTAGTCCCCAAAAATTTGATTAGGGTTTCAAAACATGTATAAATACCCCATATGTTCATGTTATTAAGCCTTAGCTTCCTCTTTAGTTAGTTTAATTTTAGATCAAAAATAAATACAAACTCTTTTCTTCTATTTCATGGCTACTTAGCCATTTTCTTCTTTTATGTAATTTATTTTTATGCAATGTTAATTCATGCTTTTTTTATTTACATGCTCTTTTCCTTTCATGTTAGTAGTTAGTTTTATTTTATGCAAGTAGATTAGCTCTCATTTTATTTTAATTTGATCACTTTTTCCTCTTGTTTTTGTTTCTTGTTGAACTCTACATTTGTTGAACTGATAACAAATATGAGAAGCTAAACTCCTTCAATTTAGGGGTAATGAAGCTCTCTAAATCATGTAGATTCAACATTTTGATGACTTGTGATCTCTTTTTGTGCTTAATGACAATATTTGATGTGGTTTAATTTTGTGTTTTAGCTTTGAATTTGATAGTCTATGTTGTTGACACCAAATAGGTTATGCTTAAATAAACACAAGCACAAATTACCTCTTCATCTACATATGATGTTGGTAATGAAGTGGATTTTAAAATCAAAATTTGATGGTCTATATTACTAATCAATAGTAAATAAATCATGCTTAGAATAGATTTTATTTCAAGTTCATTGTTAATTATCACAAGAGTTAGCAAGTGGTTTAGTGGGTATGTTAAAGTTTGATGGTTTATGTTGGGCTAATTAATAGCACAAATAGGCCATACTTATGATAAATATATCAACTAAACTCACTAATAACCAAAAGAGAGATCATAATTTCATATATGTTGATTTATGTCATCTTAAGAAGGACATTGCCTCAAAATTGCTTTCTACTCTCATATTTTTATCCATTTTTTTGTTAGTTTTCTACATTTTTAGCTTAAAATAATTTCAAAACTCTTGGTTAATTTGATTGAATAGAATTTTAAATCAATACAATTCTTTGCGGATTGACCCATACTCGCCACGTACTAGAATTGTGCGTGTGCTTGCGGTTATTTTTAATTTAAATATTTCGGCTATTTTAATAATCCAATAGAGATTTAGCCGTTAAATAAGTTTTTGGCGCCGTTGCCCGAGAATTAATTTGATTTTTAATTCTATTCTTTGAATTATTTGTTGTTTGATTTTATTTTGTGTGTTTATTTGAATTTTTTTTTTAAAATATTTTTTGTGTATTTGTTGTGTGATTTGATTTGTGTGCTTGTTTTTCTTGTTTGTTTGCATTTGCATTTCTGTTGAAAAAAACATACAATTTCAAAAAAAATATTTTATTACATTTACAAGTTCTTTTACAAATTTCCTTTTCTTTTACAAAATTCTTACATATTCTCTTTGCATATCAAAATCATTCTCTTTTACAAATTACATTACAAGTTATTGTTAACTGCATAACCCCTGTGTGGTATTCACTGTGCCCTGTCACAACCTTCTCTTACAATTTTTACACTACTGCTACTTCCACTACTTCCCACACTTGTTGTTCCACCATCTTCAATTCAATATACCATTTTCAATTCAACAACAATACTGCCACTTGACATTACAATCCTTCACTCCATACTGCGTACAACTTCCCACTGCACCTCCCCACACAGTGACGCAACCAGAAACACTTCACAACCTCAACATCCCCTTGCTACTATTCATAACCATCAAGCAACAACAAACCATCAAACCAAATAACAACTCAAACTACTGCTTTGTCCAAAACAACACATACAAACCACCACTTATATTGCCTGCCACTATTGCAAACAATCACTGTCTTGTTATAGCCATTGCTTGCAACTCCTTGCTTCATCACACCTCTGTTTCAACCGAACTGCAACTTCATCCACCTCTTCCATATTTCCTCCTCTGTCTACATTCCACCATCCTCTGTCTACATTCCACCATCCTCTATACACATTCACCAACCGCCAGACCATACACACACCACAAAACTTCATCCACTCACTGTCACCTAACCACCCCTAAACAACTGAACTGCACCTCCTCTACCTGTCATCACTCCATAGTGCTGCAACCATCCAACTTGCATCAAACATCCTATTCACAGTCAACACAAACTCCATACACACATTACCCCTGTCATACAAACTACTGACATCCATTATACACATTACCCACATCCAACAGTCTCTCCTCATTCACCACCAAACACCTCCATATACATTACTGCCTACTGCCATTGCACTGCAATCTACTATTCATAACTGCAATCACAATGCCACTACACCTCACTGCTGCGCTGCCCCTTCCCCTTGCATTCACAGTTCAACCAGCAACTTCTACTGCCCACCGTTACTGCTAACATCCACACTGCCAAAGAACAAACAACATCACCACATACTACTACAGCTCCACCACATCACCTGATCACTGCTCTACCATTCCATCATCCCCTACCACAGCTAACTACTTGTGTATCATTGCTTCAACATACATTTTCTCCAAACCATTACAATCATCAACTACCTTACACAACAAACTCCTACATTTCCATTGTCAACTGCCACCATCATCACATTCCTCCTCCTTTAATACATTTCACTACCCACCATCCCCTCTGTGCAGCATCACCAACTCTCTACTGCCATCACAAACTTCTCTAACTCAACTGTTTAACCACTCTACACATCTTCTCTGCTACTACCAACCATCTGCCATACATACATACAGAGAGAAACCATCACTGACTTCATGTCACAATAACCTACTCCATCATCTAGCATCAACTTCAAAATAAACTGTCATCTAAGTGACTGCCATCCCACATACAATGACCAGAGAACCACTCCTTCACCTCTGCCATCTCCTTCACCTCTGACAATCAACAAAACAACCTACAACTCACCTGCTCCTCCTTCGGGAAGCTACTGTCCGACCTTATTCATCACTTGAAATCGCCTCCATCACAACACGTTCACCACCCCAATTCAACAAGCCAAACACCTGGAACACCCCACTGCAATTTTTGAATCGCATCTCCGTTTATTTACCTAAATCGCCAGCCGTAAATCAACTCCCATAAAATAAAAGAGAAATTTTTTTCGAATTGCGAAACTTGGTTCAAATTTTCTGATTGAGGATTTGTGAAGTGTTTCATTTTCTTTTTACTTTTTTTTAGTTGGGTCGGGTTAGCTTGAAGGTCCGAGTGAATTTTTTTAGTTTGTTTCCTTTGGTTTTAATTTGTTTAGTTTTCTTTGTTAAAAAAAAGAAGAGTTAGGTTTATGTATATAAAAATTCTTTTATTAATAATGCCTACAGTCGATAGGTGTACACACTTGTGTGGTCACTCACCACGTTCTGTATTCCCCTCATGTAAGCCCGAAAGGTAGTACATGGGTGGTATATCTGGCCTCAGTTTTCTGAGTTTGGCATATGTAAATATTGTTAATATCAATAATATTTAAAATAAAGAGAGAGCAAGCAATTGAAATGCAAGCACGATTTTCACTTATTTGATTTGACTTGTTATTCAAAAGAAACAAAAATACCACTTTGAAAAACTTTGATAATCAACTAAGGATCCATTTCATAGTTACAAATTATCAACCGAAACAACTAGCCAAACTAGAGTCTATTTGTGATGATAACTTAATTTTTGTTGGAAATTTTGACAAGTAAACGGACTTAAATTTCTTGATAATGACCAGAACTTATACTTAACTTATTCATGTCAAATTTAAAAGTAAATCCTTCATTTGTAAATATTTTCAAAAACTTGCATTCATCTCTTTGTAAATAATTCTTGCATTTAGAAATTTTCATTTCACATTTGGATTTTGTGGGTAGTATTCGCTGAAAACCCTCATGAGACAACACTCGTCCTACTAGGGACACCTAGAGGTTTAATGGCTTTTTGCATACACTCAATGCAATCGTGTTTCCTACAAAAACATATTTATCTTAGTTTTAGTTTATTCGAGGACGAATAAAAAGATAAGTATGAGGGTATTTGATGTGCACGTAAATGTGCGTATTTTTACTTCCATATTTAATCTAATTTAATTAAATAAATAAGCATATTGGGTATTTTAACATGTTTAAAACAAAATTTCAATTATTTTCAACTCATCATTTATTCATCTTTATATAGGGGCAAAATGGTCAATTTGTGCATATATTAATTTTGAGAATATTTATTTGCACATGTTATTTTTATTTGTAGGACAAATGGATGAAAATTACAAGAGGCTTCATGAAGAAATGTGCATGCACAAGAGAAGGAAACAAATGAAGATGGATATAATTCATTTCATGCATCATGGAGGACCCCACCTACCCACTCATCTTAATCTACAATTAGAAGCTAATGCACAAGTTAGTGGAGGTTAAAGTTGGATGCATACTTGATGATGGATTAATTAGAGACTAATGATAACTTGGTGACTACACTTCCTAAAGTGGTATTTTGGGTAGTCCCCAATTGATCAGGGTTTTAAAACATGTATAAGTACCCCATATGTTCATGTAATTAAGCTCTTAGCCTCCTCTTTAGTTGGTTTATTTATAGGCTCAAAAATAAATATAAACTCTCTTCTTCTATTTCATGGTTACTTATCCATTTTCATCTTTTATGTAATTTATTTTTATATAATGTTAATTCATGCACTTTTTATTTACATGCTCTTTTCCTTTCTTGTTAGTAGTTAGTTTAATATTATGAAAGTAGATTGGCTCTAATTTTATTTTAAGTTTCATGTTGAACTCTACATTTGTTGAAATGATAACAAATATGAGAAGCCAAACCCGTTCAGTTTAGGGGTAATGAAGCTCTCTTAATCATGTAGATTCAACATTTTGATAACTTGTGATCTCTTTTTACACTTAATGACAATATTTGATATGGTTTAATTTTGTGTTTTAACTTTGAATTTGATAGCCTATGTTGTTGACACATAATAGGCTATGCTTAAACAAACACATACACAAATTACCTCTTCATTTACATATGATGTTGATAATGAAGTGGATTTAAAATCAAAATTCGATGGTTTATATTACTAATCAATAGTAAATAAAACATGCTCAGAATAAATTTTATTTTCAAGTTCTTTGTCAATTATCATGAGAGTTAGCAAGTGGTTTAGTGGGTATGTTAAAGTTTGATGGTTTATGTTGGACTAATTAATAGCACAAATAGGCCATACTTATGATAAACATATCAACTAAATTCACCAATGACCAAAAAAGAGATCATATTTTCATATATGTTGATTTATGTGATCTTGAGAAGGACATTGCCTCTAAATTGCCTTCTACTCTCATATTTTTATCCATTTTCATTTGTTAGTTTTCTACATTTTTAGCTTAAAACAATTTCAAACTCTTGTTTAATTTGATTGAATAGAATTTTAATTCAATATATTTCCGTACGGATCGAACCGTACTCGCCACGTACTAGAATTGTATGTCATGCACTTACGATTATTTTTAATTTAAATTTTTTGCCTATTTTTCTAATCCGATAGAGATTTAGCCGTTAAACAATAAAGGCAATATGACAACTTTGCCATTATAAATAACATAATGGAATCAAATAAAAGAGAACTCTATATAGCTATCATGCCTCCTGCGGGTCTCCGAAAGCTTTATTCGTCTAATGAGGTACTTGAAAACCTCAACTCTCAAACTACTCAAAATCAAATGAGTGCCCGAGAGTTTAAGGAGAAAATATAAACTTCGAGTCATACATAAAGCCTGGTATGAATAATAATCTACCATCTCAAAACATTAAGATATCTAGTGAGACCACGCCGCTTAGCGGAATGGGTTTTCCCCTCACCAGTATCCTTAATTCTTTTCAAAACCATATACTGTGCTCCTGCATCCACAATGGTTAAAACAATTCAAAATAATATGATATGATGATATGCAAAACAAACGAATCAATTATGGATTTCCCATCCCAATTAATTTGGACTATCTGTCTCAATTATAGTTTTTAGGATTACTATTAACCTAATAGTTTTCATGGGCGGACTAATAACCGGTAAAATGTTTAAGAACTCCCTGTCCAATTACATAGTTTTCATGGGATCACTATGAACCTATTGGTGACTACAATATCTTTACACTTATCCTAGTTTTCATGGGCTAACTAGTAACCTATTGGTAACTCCGATATCTTTTCTTCTTATCCTAGTTTTCATGGGTTGACTAGGAACTTATTGACACCTGTCAATATCTTAATCCGGATATAGTTTTCATGGACTAACTACAAACCTGTTGTCCCCTGCCAGTATCATATCATAGTTTTCATGGGCTTGCTATGAACCTATCTTTCTGACATCTTCCTTTATACACAGTTTTCATGGACTAACTATGAACCTATTGGCCCCTGCCAATATCTTTTCCATTCACAGTTTTCAATGGCTTACTGAGAACCTATTGGCCCCTGCCAATATCTTCCTTAAATATTTTATCCTATATTCTGATCTACCTGACCTCCTGGATGCAATTCTACTCATTCGGGAGTTAACTTAATTTATTTTCACTACTGGGTCAACCAAGCTGGTTATTCAGCCCTTCCCCGAAATACAGTTATGGGCCCTTTACAATGTGAATATATACATATATGAAGAAACACACATATTAACTCGGTTAATCTCTTTAACCTTTTAATCAAAGAAAACTTCTTCAAAAACTCCTTTTCAAAACACTTCATATATTTATGCCATGGTTTTCTTTCAAAAATGAGATTGGGTTATTTGCTTTGAAAACTAAGGCTGTCGAAACCTTCAAAAATTTGCTTTTGACTTCATTGGATAACCTCCTTCGAAAGTATATAAATCTCCTTTTGAAAACATTTGGCCCCTGCCTTTTAAAACACTTTAAAACATCTCTTTCAAAACCTTTCGAATGTAATAAAGTATTACTTGATAACACTTAGAAGCATAGCTTCGAAACCATAGAAAGTACACCTTTCGAAATCATTGAAAGTCCCTGTAACACCCCTAATTTTTGATAACATTATTAGGAGATTTAACTAGATAAATTAAATAGAATAATATATATGTTAAGTGATAAGGGATTGAGACTTGAACCAATTTAATTAAGGTCGAGCCTAATATAATAATTAAAGGACTAAAGAATGGTTTTGGGTTAATCAATTTACATAAGGGTTTATTAGGAATTGCCCCCCATGACCTTTACCCATATATATATATATATATATATATATATTTCATTCCTTACTCACATCATTTTAAAACGCAAAATCAAAAGCATAAGGAAGGCTGGCCATTAAGAGAACAAGAGGAATACAAATTAAAAGCTAGAAAATCAAGCTTAGGGGAAATCAATCTCAATCCAATTTCCTTATCTAAATCAAGGTGAATAATAATTTCATCCATATTTTTTTTGAATCATATATTTTTGGATTTAAGGGTAAATTTGTTTTTATGATATATTGGATGAAGATATGCTTGATTTACAATTTATATGGTAGCAAGATTGTTTAAAAGAGGATAAGCACGGTTTTAGCGTAAAACTAAGATTTGTGGATGTTTAAATGCCATATGAAAATTTATGTTATGAGAAACATGATATTGGAGTTGGGTTTCAATTTTGATAATTTTCCAAGCTATGGAAAGATTATTATGAATTTTCAAAGGAAAATATGGTCATTTGAGTTTATAAATTTATTTTGGAAAATTTATTGAGAATTTGGGTCTGGAATTTTGATATGTTAGATAACATGATTAAAGTGAATTTCTAGAATTTTTGGGGATTTTTCCAAAGTGATTTGCTATGCAAATTAAATTATTTTAGAAGAGGGACTTCTTTGCAAAGTTGGTTTTGTTTAATGGAAGGGCTTAATTGATTAATTTAACCATGGTTTAGATCTAAAATTAGCATTTACCTTGGTAAAGAATTTGAAAAAGTTAAGGCAACCAATCTGGTGTTGGCACGTGGTAGGTTAGTTGGAGAAAAGTTTACTTTAAGAAAAACTAAACCAAGTTTACTTAGGAAAATAGGTTCCGCCTACTTTGGGAAGTACCTTTTGACACAGAAGCTTCCGCCTTCATCCTAGTTGAAACCTACTAAGCCGAAACCAATACACAAGGTATTACAAAGATGGTAAGCAGTTGATTGGATGAAGGCGAAAGGTGAGGTGTTGAAACCATAGCTTCCGAAGGAGTCAAAACCTTGTTTTGTTTTTAAATGAAAAGAGAGAGCCTTTGTTTTGATCTAGCCCTTGACGGAGTCGAAGCATATGGTTACAAAAGAGATTTTAGAAGGTTTAGAAAGGGTTGCCATTAACTTAAGTTTGCTTTCGACTGGTTTCCTTTACTTATGAAAGAATGTTTTGAAAGAAGGGGTTCCGACCTAGTCGAAACCCTACTGTCGTTCTATAGCCTTTCGATGGTGTTGAAGATATCAATGCTGATGGAAGGAATTTTGTTTTATAAGTTTAAACCGCTTCCTATAGCTTTCAAAAGGGGTTAGGGGTTTTGAAGGTAAAGGTTTCGAAAGAGGTTTCGAGGCCAACCTTCTAATAATTTACCCAGATGTTAAATGCTTTCGAAAGAGATGGTGCCGACGCCATCAAGTTTTCCCCAATATTCTTATATGGTAAAGGATGGTTTCAAAAGAGTTTCTTTCGCCTATATTCACTTTAACCCAAATAACGTTTTAAGTATAGACCTAATGCTTTCGAAAGGGGAACTTTCAATGGTTTCAGAAGGGTTACTTCCAATGGTGTCGAAAGGGGTATTTTCAACTAGTTTCGAAGCTAAGCTTCTAAAGTTAAATGCTAATACTTTAATATAATCGAAAGGTTTCGAAAGGAAGATTTTAAAGTATTTAAAGGTAGGAGCCTAATGTTTTGAATGCTTTCGATGGAGTTCATCCTATGAAGTTGAAAGCTTGGTTTCGAAGGTATCAAAAGGTTTTATAACCTACACTATATTTTCTAAAGGAAAAACCCATGGCTAAATTAAAGGATTTGTAATGGTTTTAAGAAGAAGCTTTCTATGATAAAATAATAGGTTAAAGGGATTAACCATGTTTTATATTAAACCCAAAGGAGTGGTATTGCTATGTTGTTATATTTGCTTCTTCATATATAAGGATATTCACATTATAATGGACCCATAACTGTATTTTGGGGATAAATGGTAGAAGAACCAGTTAGGTTAACCCAGTAGTGAATATACATTGATTAAACTTCTGAATGAGTAGAATTACATCCAGGAGGTCAGGAAGACTAGAATATATGACGCTAAAATATATACAAAAGATATTGGCAGGGGCTAATAGGTTCTCAGTAAGTCCATGAAAACTTTGTATAGAAAAGATATTGGCAGGGGCTAATAGGTTCATAGTTAGTCCATGAAAACTATGTATAACGGAAGATGTCAGAAATACAGGTTCATAGAAAGCCCATTAAAACTATGATTTGATACTGGCAGGGGCCAGTAGGTTTGTAGTTAGCCCATGAAAACTATATCCGGATTAAGATATTGACAGATGTCAATAGGTTCCTAGTTAGCCCATTGTAACGACTAGGTATTTCATGCCATTCGCATCCAAACATGTCGGACTTGAATTGCTCAAAATATCAGATTATTAATTTATATTTGGCAAAACTCATCATATACAGTAAATAAATCAATCACAGAATCACAGACACAGAGTATTTCAATAATAAGTAGCGGAAATAGATAAATAGTAGTTCATGAAGCTACTATATAAAACAACAGAGTTTAAAATAAAATACAACAGAATATCTCAAATACAATGGAGTCTTGAATACAAACTGATGAAAAGTCTGAATAAATCAACTGGATAGCTGAAAGCTAAATAGATATAGATGGATCTCCAAGCGAAGCTCTAAACTCCAAAGGTGAGTCTTAAATGTTGTGACACTCAGTCTGACCCGAGCGTAAAGCAAAACACAAAACACTCGAGTCAGGATTAACATTCTTATATCAATAAATCCAACTCAAGTGAAATATCAACTGAAATACAAGTAACTTAAAGGATGTTTGGGATAACCATCCTCTAAGGATCCGTGGAACTATCTACTATGTAGTAATATACGCTATTATAACATGTCTATAGTAAAGTAAACTATTAAAATAGCATTAAGGCGTGACCCATATCCCCCTTAACACATTTTTATAATGTCGTAGTCTATACAGATACTATAAACTCCACCCACAGGTGGGCTATCAGGGAGCACTCCATAGGTACGACACAAAACAAACTCGTAGAAGGTGCGATAGGGCATGCGACACGGCACTCGAGGCAATGCCAGGGTAGATATACTATTTGCAGATCCGGACTGGTGGTAATGCATAACAGCTACTACCGCCCACCTCGTGACACACTCCCAAATCAAAATCGAAGGGTGCACCCAATCAAATCACAAAAGCAATAGAATGCTATCGAAGAAATGTGTCCGATAGGAGGAATGACCTCACTTGGCCCGGCATAGCTCATGTTTTAGCCGCATCAAGCTGACTCACGGGAGTCAGGGCTACGTAAATACCATATAGAATCGTCACCAAACCATCCTACTTCATTCTGGAATCTCCACCATGTACACAGTTGTTAAAGTGGTTTTTGGTATTGGCAGAGAGTATGAAAATATCCGATCCTGGTCTCTTTAACAACCAAACGTTATTATAACACTGTGGTCATTTCATTTCAAATCATACTTCAAAACCAAAATATCATATCTATTCCAAAACCATATCAATACGATATCATTATACACTTTAAAATAATATTCATTTCCAAAATCATAACACTTGGAAATCATAACACTTGGAAATCATAATACTTTCCACTCAAACAGGTTAGATATTAAGATAGTATATATAATAAAATAGTTTATATAATAAAATAGTTTATAAAATAAATAATTAGTACATTGAAAATAGTTAAAAATTAAATTGGTTTATATTTAATTAATTTATAAAGTAAAATATTAAAATAGTTTTAAATATATTTTAAAATACTTTACATAAATAAATAGTTTCCTCACATTTCCCAAATCGATCAAGATCGACCCGGATTCCAAAAATTCAATTAAATTTAATCTCAATTCACCAATTTCATTTCAGTTCAAACTATTTAAAAATTTATATCGATTTCAAATACATAAATGAACTACAATTTAAACCATTTCAATTTCAATAGATTTCAAAGCTTAAATTCATTTATATTTCAAATTCAACCTTACCATTATTTAATATTGAAAAATTCACTTAGTCGATCTAATATCATTTAAATAAAACCTTAAATTTCAATTTATGTAAACTAAATATTTCCTTCAATTTATTTACTTGAAATATTCATTTAATCACTTTAAATCAAAAATCAAGTTATAAATCATATCTTTAAAATCTCAAATTTAATAAGTTTCAAATCGGCCTTATTTAAGTAAAATTTAAATAAATTTCAAATTAATTTCAATTTCTCTTTCCAACTTAATTTATGAAAATTATTATAAAATCTATATTAAAAATATAATATCTTGAAATCAATATTTATTAAAACCACATATATTTCTTTTCGAAACCTTGGAAATCATTTCAAAAAATATATATATGTATATAGACCAACGGTGCCAGTATATAATTTTCTATCCTATGGTCAAGTGATACAGATATTTATCGTTTCAATCTGCAATTTAAATATATACGGGTATATATGTTTTCAACCCGTAATCCCAAATTCAATTCAATGAAAATCGTTTGGGTTTATCATTTCAACCCATAATGATTTTCTCCTATTCTACAAGATCATTCGGGTATGTATCATTTCAACCCATAGAGAATTTTATACTAACAGGGAACTTGCAAAGTGAGAACAGTTATTGTAATAATATAACATATCAACAATAGAGATATATCATCAATAACAAAATAAATAAAATATAAACAATAGGACATGGTGTCATATCCCGCAGGTGAACAATTACAGATAATAACATATCATATATAACAATCAAATAATTAAAAGTTCAATTTAGCAGCATATTTCAATTGTCGTTTCAATTGAAATCAAATTTAATAAACATAAGAACGTTAATTGTGAGTGATTGCTCACCTTTTGAGGTTAGAGAAGGTAGACAACACAGCAAGCTACAATTTGAATTACAAAATCAACCGATCAGTAATTCACAACGAAGTAAGCTGAACGCGAATTTGACGGACAAAGCTGATAGAAAGGAATTGATGAGGACGAATCAGAATCATCTAGATAGAATAGAATATATTTTATTATTTTTCCATGAAATCGATATTTAATTAAGACGGATAATAATATATATATATATAATTAAAAATCAATTTTTTAAAAATATGCATAAAAAAATCAAAGATATATAATTTATATTTAAAAATCAATACTTTATAAAATCAATATATATACCCACATATAGTATATTACTACATTAACCAAGTATATATTTTAAACAATTGATCCAAATACAAATACGCATATATCAACATGCATAACCATATTACCTGTGCATGCTAACATATTTTATACTCTTTAATTTTATACCTTAAGGTCTGCAAGCTAATTTATATATGACTCAAATATATACATATGCAACTGACGTAGACTACATATATCTAACATATATATTAAAAATTAAGTATGTTTATAACCTGGAAGTATGTATATAAAATAAAGCATAACACAGTTTTCATAACGTATCATAGTTTGCATATAAACTTCTTTAACACATTATATATAGAAACTAGTTAACTGACATATATATGTATGTTTAAACAAATCTTAGTTCTTCAATCAAAAGTTATAACCCATAAAGTATGTATAAACAACTATATGGAAATCAATTATGTATTATAACATATAATAATCACCTTGACATATATAAACATATATAACTAACTATATATCCATATATATAAACCAATAAAGCTAACTAGTATATACACATGCATATAGAACTTAATATGAAAGTACATAAACTCACGCAACATAGAAGAAGACTCCAAAACTAATATATACTAATTATTATATACACCTAGTAGCCACATGAAAAAGCTTTTGGATATAAGCATATATAAGCTTTCTAAAAAAACATAGCCTATATATGTATATACAACCGAAAAAGAATAGAAACACTTATCTATACTTAAATTAATACATATATAAAACATATATATATATATATATATTTATAACCGTATGACATATACAGAATATATAACAGCAGCTAAAACTATAACCAGTAACCAAAAGATATATATATATATATATATACTATTATATTAACTTGTTATAACTGTATACATGCGTTCAACAACTAAAGATTTCATATACTAATATATATATAACAAATTGACTTGCATAACATATATAAGCTGCAACTTATAAAACAATATATATATAATATATAACTAACAATAGATAAAATTTCAAATACATAACTTATATACCAAAACAGAACTCATGTGACCAATATATATATAAACTGAGAATCGAAATACATGTTAATATATATACCTATACATATAATAGCCTATATATAGAAAATAGATGAATCACTCTATTTTTAAAACCAAAGCAAAAACATATATATAAGCAGAGTATGAAAAATTCAATATATATACTTTCAAACATATAACTAATTTTTTTTAAAACTAGCTAATATATCTACATATACTTGCTATATACAAACTTTTATAAAAATATATATGTATGAGATACCTTTATATATATAGCATGCAACAGGGGACGTGCAATCTGGATAGGTACGAGACGCGAGTCGGAGACAAAGGGAACGGTGATGGCTATCGGACTTGAGCTTGGATTAAGGAGGCAAGAATAAGGAGAGGGTGGCCGATGAAGAGACGTAAGAAAGTGGGAAGCTTGAGAGGGAGGGAGAGAGGGTGATGCGGTTGGCGTCAGGGTGGAGGAGGATGAAGGAGGTCGAAGGCTTGGTGGTTTGGATAAGAGGATCAAGCTTTGCATGCAAGAAAATGAAGAAGTCATGGTTTTGGCCATTAAGACGAGTAGCTGTAGAATAGGAGAGGAGGAGGAAAGCTAAAAGTGAATAAATAAATAAAACGACAGTGAGTGGTTATTAAAAGAAATTTTTGAACCGTTTCAACAGTGAACAGTCAGCTACAAGATATATGAAAATAATGAAATAGCAATAGTCAAATGCTTTGATTTGATGAATAATTAAAGCAAATTTATTTTATTTCTTAGGCCGCACGTTCAAAGTTTGAAACGCAAAGGAAAACAAAAGTCACTGGTCTGGCACTGATACAGTTATCGGTTTCATGGATTCCGCTGTGTACCAGACTTCAGAACACAGAATTGAATATACCATTGAGATCTACACGACGAGATGATCAAAATTGCATACAGATATTAGTGGTACGATCATCCTGTCGAAAATCGATAATCGGTACTAGAAATGCTGCTAATTTGACGAAAATAAGGTAAACAAAGCAAAAGCAGTTCAAATTTGGAAAAACGAAAGATGATGTCTCACTCAGAAGATGATTTACAAATTTATTATATAAAAATATTCAGGTTTGGAAAACATTTTATTATCATCAAAGATTAACTGATTTAAATTGAAATAAAACTACATAATAAAATAAACCTCAATATTACCGGATGAAAATTTACTAGTTGCTAAGTTAAAATAGACGTATACCAAATAATAAATTTTTATTTCCAAATTCAACTATATAAAATTTCACAAAATTTCAGTTAAATTACGTTATTAAAACCTTTAAAATTTCCGGGTTGTTACACCCATGAAAACTAGGATAAGAAGAAAGGATATTAGAGTCAACAATAGGTTCCTAGTCAACCCATGAAAACTAGGATAAGAGCAAGATATTGGAGTTACCAATAAGTTCTTGGTGATCCCATGAAAACTATGTAATTGGATAAGGAGTCCTTAAATGTTTTACCGGTTATTAGTCAGCCCATGAAAACTAATTGGTTAATAGTAATCCTAGAAACTATAATTAAGACAGATAGTCTAAAATGAATGGGGATGGGTAATCCAGAATTAATTCATTTGTTAGCATATCATCATATTATATTGTTTTGAATTGTTTTAATCATTATGGATGTAGAAGCACAATATATGGTTTTATAAAGGTTTTAGGATACTAGTGAGGGGAAATTGGTCTTTGGCCATGCAAATCCCTTGTATGTTGGTTAGAGACTGGAGACAAATTGGTCTTAGCTCCAGATTTGGTAAGGGATGCGTCAGGGAAGATTGAGTTGATCCAAGAACGGATGAAGGAAGCTCAATCTAGACAGAAGAGTTACACAGATAAAAGGCGTAAGGACCTAGAGTTCTCAGTTGGAGATAGTGTTTTCATTAAGGTGTCACCGATGATGGGTGTGATACGGTTCGGGAAGTCAGGGAAACTGGCACCGAGATATGTTGGTCCATTCTAGATTATATAAAGGATTGGAAAGCTTGCATACAGAGTAGAGGTGCCGAGCAGTATGGCAAGTGTCCATAATGTATTTCATGTGTCTCATCTTTTCAAGTATGTGCATGATCCAGAGGCTACTATTCCTCCGATAGGGTTGGAAGATCAATTAGTAGAGCCTAATTTGACTTTTTTAGACAACCAGTTCGGGTTGTAGCGAGAGATGAGAAGAGATTAAGGAACAAGACAGTCACATTGGTGAAAGTTCAGTGGAGCGACAATGAGAAGGACTATATTTGGAGATAGAGGACATGATTCGAGATACTTATCCTAATCTTCTTTGAGGGTATGTCTATTTTAGATTTATATAGATAATTCTTAGTCAGGTACACCAGTATGGTTGTTAGGAGTCGTTACAGATGATTGCTATGTTTTATATTTAGTCCTTACTAAATTTCGAGGACGAAATTCTTTAAGGATGGGAGCCTGTAACACCCCTAAGTTTTGATAACATTATTCAGGAGATTTAATTAGATAAATTAAACAGAATAATGTAAATGTTAAGTGATAAGGGGATTAAGACTTGAATCAATTTAATTAAGGCCGAGCCTAATATAATAATTAAAGGGCTAAAGAATGGTTATGGGTTAATCATATTACATAAGGGTATATTAGGAATTGCCGCCCATAACCTTTACCCACATATATATTTTGTTCCTACCATTTCATTCCTTACTCACGTCATTTCAAAATGAAAAATCAAAAGCATAAGGAAGGCCGACCATTAAGAGAACAAGAGGAATACAAATTAAAGGCTAGAAAATCAAGCTTAAGGGAAAGCAATCTCAATCCAATCTCCTTATCTAAATCAAGATGAATAATAATTCCATCTCTATTTTGTTTTGAATCATATATATTTTCGGATTTAACGGTAACTCCGTTTTTATGATATATTGGATGATGATATGCTTGATTTATAAT
The DNA here is from genome assembly GCA_030737815.1 of Allium fistulosum. Taxonomy (NCBI): domain Eukaryota; kingdom Viridiplantae; phylum Streptophyta; class Magnoliopsida; order Asparagales; family Amaryllidaceae; genus Allium; species Allium fistulosum. The sequence goes on along the minus strand of CM060902.1, from coordinate 496,254,935 downwards.
TTAAATGGTTTAAGCTAGATTGTTTAAAAGAGGATAAGCATGGTTTTAGGGTAAAACCGAGATTTAATGATGTTTAAATGCCATGGGAAAATTTTATCTTATGAGAAACATGATTTTGGAGTTGACTTCAATTTTGATAATATTTCAAGCTATGGAAAGATTATTATGAATTTTCAAAGGAAAATATGGTTATTTGGGTTTATAAATTTATTTTGAAAAATTTATTGAGAATTTGGGTCTAGAATTTTGATATGTTAGATAACATGATTAAAGTGATTTTATAGAACTTTTGGGGATTTTTCCAAAGTACAGGGGATTTGAATGGCCTTCCATACAAGGGTTACTTCCAATGGTGTCGAAAGGGGTACTTTCAACTGGTTTCAAAGCTAAGCTTCTAAAGTTAAATGCTAATACTTTAATATAATCGAAAGGTTTCGAAAGGAAGATTTTAAAGTATTAAGAGGCAGGAGCCTAATGTTTTTAATGCTTTCGAAGGAGGTCATCCAATGAAGTCGGAAGCTAGGTTGCAAAGGTATTGAAAGGTCTTATAACCCAAAATCTATTTTTAAAAGGAAAAACCCATGGCTAAATTAAAGGAGTTTTGTAATAGTTTTAAGAAGAAGCTTTCTTTGATAAAATAATAGGTTAAAGGGATTGATCATGTTTTATATTAAACCCACAATAGTGGTATTACAATGTTGTTATATTTTCTTCTTCATATATAAGGATATTCACATTATAATAGACAATAAATAAAACTACACAATAAAATAAACCTCAATATTATCGGATGAAAATTTACTAGTTGCTAAGTTAAAATAGACGTATACTAAATAATAAATTTTTATTTCCAAATTCAACTATATAAAATTTCACAAAATTTCAGTTACATTACGTTATTAAAACCTTTAAAATTTCCGGGTTGTTACACCCATGAAAACTAGGATAAGAAGAAATGATATTAGAGTCACCAATAGGTTCATAGTCAAGCCATGAAAACTAGGATAAGAGCAAGATATTGGAGTTACCAATAAGTTCTTGGTGATCCCATGAAAACTATGTAATTGGATAAGAAGTCCTTAAATGTTTTACCGGTTATTAGTCAGCTCATGAAAACTAATAGGTTAATAGTAATCCTAGAAACTATAATTGAGACAGATAGTCTAAAATGAATAGGGATGGGTAATCCATGATTAATTCATTTGTTTGCATATCATTATATTATACGTTTTGAATTGTTTTAACCGTTGTGGATGCAGGAGCATGGTATATGGTTTTATAAAGGTTTTAGGATACTAATGAGGGGAAAACCCGTTACGCTAAGCGGCGTGGTCTCACTAGATATCTAAATGATTTGAGATGGAAGATTATTATTTATACCAGGCTTTATGTCTGACTTGAAGTTTATGTTTTCCCCTTAAACTCTCGGGCACTCAATTGATTTTGAGTAGTTTGAGGGTTGAGGTTTTTAGGTACCTCTTAAGACGAATAAGCTTTCGGAGATGTGCAGGAGGCATGGTAGCTATTTAGAGTTCTCTAATCTTTTGATTCTGCTGTGTTGTTCGTAATGGAAAAATTGTTATGTTGCATGTATATTCTCTGATCATCCAAGAGGGCATCTTCATATGTCACTCTTAGCGTATGTTGTAATAAATATATTTTCTCTAAATGTGATTTGAGAATATGGGATTATGTAATGAATTGGAAATATTTTGAAATAAAATGTATTCTGGTTAGAGTTTAAAATTTTCTATATTCACGTGTTTATGTGTATCAATGAATCTAACACCGCTATATTTGGTCGTCGAGAATTACTAACTACGGACGACGGCAGCATCTGTAGCCGTTAGTTTTGGGCCTCCAAGTATGGGGATGTTATAGTCCCCCTTTCGGAACCATTGGAAGTATCTCTTCCAAAATCATTGAAAGTCCTTCTTTCGAAACCATTGGAAGTTACCCTTCTAAAATCATTTAAAGACCACATTTCGAAACCATTGGATTTATATTTAAAAATATCATTTGGGTTAAAGTGAATATAAACGAAAGTATCTCTTTCAAAACCAACCATTGTCATCTAAAAATATTTGGGAAAACTTGATGGCGTTGGCACCATCCCTTTCGAAAGCTTTAAACCATTTAAACAAAACACTAAAGGATAACATCGAAACCCCCATTCAAAGCCATTGCCTTCGAAACCCACGGACCCTTTCAAAAGCATTTAGGAAGTGGCTTTAAACATCTTTAAAACAAACACTACCTTTCGAAAGCATCGATGACTTCAATACACTCGAAAGGCTAAAGAACGGCAGCAGGGCTTCAACCAGGTCGGAACCCCTTCTTTCGAAAGCACTATTTTTATAAGTAAAGAAACCCATTCGAAATCTTGTTCTTTAGAACATAAAGTGATGGCAACTCCTTCGAAAGCATTTGGAAAACCTTTTTCAAAAACACATGCTTCGACTCCTTCGAAGACTTAAACAAAACAAAGGCAGCTGCTTCCCTTTTTAATAAATAAAGGTATCAACCCCATTAGAAGCCATGCTTTCGACACCAAGCCTGCTGCCTTTCTCCAATCCACTACGTACCGTTTAAGTAATACCTTGTGTATTAGTTTTGGCTTGGTGGGTTTTGACTGGGCTGAAGGCGGAAGCTCTGAGTCGAAAGGTACTTCCAAAGAAGGCGGAACCAACTTTTCTGGGTAAACCTGGTTTAATACTAATTAAAGCAAACCTTTTCTAACTAATCTGCCACGTGTAAACACCAGATTGGTTGCCTTAACTTTTCAAATTCTTTATTAAAATAACTACCGCTAATTTCAGATCTAAATCATGGTTAAGTTAACAAATAAGCCCTTCCATTAAGCAAAACCAATATTGAAAAGATGTCCCTCTTCTAAAATAATTTAATTTGCATAGCAAATCACTTAGGAAAAATCCCTAAAAATTCCAGAAATTCACTTTAATCATGTTATATAACATATCAAAATTTCAGACCCAAATTCTCAATATATTATCTACAATAAATTTATAAACTCAAATAACCATATTTTTTTGAAAATTCATAACAATCTTTCCATAGCTTGGAAAATTATCAAAATTAAAATACAACTCCAAAATCATGCTTTACATAGCATAAATTTTTTCCATGGCATTCAAACATCAACATAAATCAGTTTCTCCCTAAATCCGTATATAATTTTATTTAAACATTCTCGATAAGTCAAATAAATGGTAATTCAAGCATATCATCATCCAAATCATCATAAAAATGAATTTACCTGAAAACAAAGGATTATAAAACAAAATAGAGATGGAATTATTATTCAACTTGATTAAGATAAGGAGATTGGATTGAGATTAATTTCCCCTAAGCTTGAATCCCTAGCTTTACTTCGATTTCTATTTTCTTAATGGTCGGCTCCTCTTTAAAAAAAAATTATTGCATTTTTAAAATGACGTGAATGGGAAATAAAATAGTAGGAACGAAAATATATAAAGGTAAGGGTTATGTGCGGAAAATACCTAATATACCCTTATGTAAATTAATTAGCTTATAACCCATTCTTAAGCCCATTAATTATTTTATTAAGCATGACCTTATTATTTTTATTCAAATCGCAACCCTCTTATCACTTATTATTTACATTATTCTATTTAATTTATCTAATTAAATCTCCTGAGTAATGTTATCAAAAATTAGGGGTGTTACAGGCGACATCGATGTGGAATAAGGAATGGGATACTTATATCATAAGTATGGGATGCGTTGGATGGGTGCGACATCGTCGTTATGGGAATAGCGCATCTCAGGGTAGTATTAATCATTGATGGCTTAAGTCATCAATGTCGACATTATATGTTTTGCGGCATTATAGCTGAAGTAACATGTTTTCCCTATTACTTAACAATGTTATAAGTTGTAACGACCCGTAAATTTTAATAAATTTTATAACGTAATTAATTGAATTTTTGTGAAATTTTAAATAATAAAATTCTGAAATAAAAATATAATATTTGGGATATGTATTTAAAAGCATAGCAAATGGTAAATTTTCATATGATAATATTGAAGTTTATTTTCTTGTGAATTTCTATTTCAATTTAAGTCAGTTAATTATTGATGAAAATAAAATAATTTCCAAACTTGAATATTTTTCCATAGAAAATTTCTAAATCTTCTTCTGAGTCAGATGTCATCTTCCGTTTTTCCAAATTTGGACTTCTATTGCTCCGTTTATCTTAATTCTGGCAGAATAGCAGCAATTCGGGTACCGATTATCGACTTTTGATCCGATAATCGTACCACTAATATCTGTATACCGTTTTGATCGCCTCGTCGCGCTGATCACCATGGTATATTCAATTCTTTATTTTGAAGTTCGGTACACAGCAGAATCCACGAAACCGATAACCGTATCGGTACCGGATCCGTGTCCTTTTGTTTTCTTTTGCGTTTCAAACTTTAACGTGTCATCCAAGCAATAATAAATTGCTGTAATAACTTTTGCTGAATCAACGGCATGTTATTACCAATCCATCATTTCAATTATTTATATAGCTGTTCGTTTTCTCTGCATTTGCATTTGCCTACCGTTTATATTTGCATTGAGAATTTAACCAATAGTCTGGAGAACTTATCTTTTGAAATTCGAATCTTGTCTTACGTGGTAACCTCACCACCTCTAATTAATATTGCCTTTCTTTGCTCTGTTTCAGGCACACGTTACAAAACAACATATTTATTACTCCTATCATCTTCCACAATTCAAAACTGCTCTCTGCATCTTCTCTTCCCCTAATTTTTATTCATTTATTTTTCTTCTCCATGTATACTCGCCCCTGTACTTCACCGCTCTGCCTTCAACTGTCCTCGGCCAAAACCCACGAAATCATCTCCACTCTACAAACCCACCGCCTCTCACTTCTCCACCCCATGTGTAGCTTTCCACCCAGCAGCGTCCACCCATGCCTAAGCAACCCCATCTCCGAGACACCTAGCTCCGCTTCCCACCATGTTGCCGAGCAACCCAAGCAGCTTCACACCGTCACCTCTCTCTCACCCCTCCGCCTTAGCCGCATCGAGACTCCACCGTGCATCCTCCTTCTCTCTCTCCGCCATACTCCCCTCTGCCACCGACCCATAGCCGAGGCTCTCAACCAAACCACCACCTTCCGACCTCACTGCCCACGTCAGTCGACCATCTCCCTCCCGTTCTCCGAGCACCTGGATCCCTGCTTCGTACTTTCCCTCGCCAGCACATCTTAGTTATTGAGTAGGTACTTATCTATTGGTTATATATAATCTATGTTTAAATTTTTTTTTGTTTATATGTTTATATATATTTACGTTATGTTACAGTATGGTATATATGCCAGTTTGTATAAGTATAAGTCTGTGCTTTGATTTTTTTATTTCTGTTTATGTTACAATTAGTATAGATTCTATATATGTTATGAAGGTTATAGACTGCATATATATACTAGCTGTTATGATAGAGATACAATACTTTAGCTATATATATTAATATACCTATAGGATGTACTGTCTGATTAGTTTAGTTGAATTATAAAATATATTAAGTGCATGAGTTATATATATAGTAAAATATATTATAAATTATATTATTTCGGGTTTGATGCTATATAATCTAAATTGCTGTAAAGTTAGGTAAGTATATATATAAAGTATATATATATATATATTTAGAAATGATATAAGTTATAATGTTTGGACATTGGTCTGTAGTGTATGTATAATAACAGTATGGGTTTAAAGGTATATTTTAATAAGTTTGTAGTTATATTATAATCTTCTCTATATGGGCGAGCTATGCATTGCAACTTTGTACATTATTTTATATAAACTCGTTTGTACCTGTGAAGTTTAAATTAGTAATATGTTTATTTATTTTGATTTCTGTAATGTATGTATATACTAGGCTTTTATATAAAATTTTATTTTGGTTATATACTAAAGTTATATACTAGTCTACACAAGTATATAGTTATTTATAAGTTATAACTAGTTGTCTGCATTTTGTCTGTTTATGTTTCGTATAGTCTACGATGTATATATATTTTAAATTTTAATATTGATTTTTTTTTGGGCACTGAGTTAAACTATGATATTATATATAGTTACATATAGTAATATATGTGCACTTATACCATTTAACATCATCGACCCATTTCTGATTATTTCATCTATTCGTATCATCTGATCTGTCCGTCAATTCGTGCCAATCAGCTCCGACCGTGAATTCTTACCGATTTTTGCTTTGCGTGAATTCACAATTAAATTTCAGGGTCCGTATCAGTGTGCGTATCCGTGTCACATTCTGTATTTTCTAGCCTCGGAAGGTGAGTAATCACTCACGATTAACGTTCTTATATTTAATAAATTCAATTTCAATTGAAACGACAATTGAAATATTACTACTGTTAGTTAGTTTCATTGCTGTATATATGCTATTTTCTGTACCTGTTCATCCGTGACATCTGACACCAGTATCTAGTATTTATATGTTTGTTATTACTATCATCCGTAACTGTTCACCTGTGACATCTGACACCAGTATCTGTTTTATATTGTTATTGATGATATATCTATGCCTGTTATATTATTCTATATCTGTTATCACTCTGCAAGTTCCATGTTAGCATAGAAATCACTATGGGTTGAATTGATACATACCCGAACGGACTTTAGAATAGGAGAAAATCGTTATGGGTTGAAATGATAGACCCAAGCGATTTTCATTTGAATTGAAATTGGGATTACGAGTTGAATTGATTCTACCCGTATACATTTAAATTTCGGATTGAAATGATAAATATCCGTATCACTTAACCATGTGATAGATATATATACAGACACCGTTGGTCCATATATATAAATATTTTGAAAATAAATTCTATGGTTTGAAAAGAAATATATGGTTTTAATAAATGTTGAGCCTTAAATTATTATATATAAATGGGAATGATTTATATAGATTTAATAATGATATTTCATTTAATTAAACCGATTTATAACTTATTGAAATTGAGATTTAAGATATGATTTATAACTTGGGTTTAATTTAAATAATTTAATGAATATTTCTTATTTAAATAAATTTAAAGAAATATTTAGTAAAAATGAAATTTAAGGTTAGTTGAATGATATTGAATCTATTAAGTGGATATTCCCTGATTAAATAATAATAAAGTTAAATCAAGAGCTATATGAAACTTTTAAATTTAACTTTGAAAATGTTGAATATTAAAGCTTTGAAATATATTGAAAATTTAAATGATCTATTTAGAATTGAATTGAATTGATAAATTGAGCTTTGAATAAAATTGAATTTGGAATTTGAGTTGATTTGAAGCAATTTGTGAGACTTGGGGAAATTATAAATATTGTACTTTTAAATTATTTAACCTATATATATACTATTTTGGAAAATAGATATATTTGAAATGAAATGATATTTTGGTTGAAGTATAAATTAATTTGGAATGACCACGGTGTTATAATGTATATTTCCACCTTGTAGATAGTTCTGAAGATCCTTAGAGGATGGTTATCCCAAACATCCTTTAAGTTACTTGTATTTCAGTTGATATTTCACTTGAGTTGGATTTATTTATATAAGAATGTTAATCCTGACTCGAGTGTTTTGTGTTTTGCTTTACGCTCGGGTCAGACCGAGTGATACAGCATTCGAGACTCACCTTTGGAGTTTGGAGCTTCGTTTGGAGATCCAACTTTTGATTCAGCTTCCAGCTTTACAGTTGATTCGTTCACAGAAGTCATCGGTTTGGATTGGAGACTTCACTATATTTGAGATATTCTGTTGTATTTTATTTCTAACTCTGATGTTTATATAGTAGCTTCATGAACTACTATTTTATCTATTCCGCTGCATATTATTGTATTACTCTGTGTCTGTGATTCTGTGATTGATTTATTTACTTCATATGCTGAGTTTTGCCAAATTTTAAATTAACAATCTGATATTTTGAACTATTCAAGTCAGACATGTGTGGATTATTGTCGATTTGAATGGTCCAAAATAGCGGGTCGTTACAGTTGGTATCAGAGCTTTGGCTCTAGGCAAAACTTAGCATATATTGTAAATTTATTTACAGAAGCACTTTCGTTCGAGTTTAATCTCTTCCTTTTGACTCGATTTCCTTTGAACTTTGGAACGTTCCCTACGGTTCCAAAATTCATTCTTGTCTCTCTCTATTTGTAATCTTTTGATTCTGGAGTATCCCATAACTCCACTTCGAATGATCTCTATAAGAATAGGATCCCACCAATCTTTGAATGATTTGTGAAGGGGTGAAACTCCTTCACAATTGGCATTGATTCACCGGAGATTTCTATATCTTTGGTTTAGATGCCACTATCTCTTGCGATCGAATGTTGATTTTTCTTGGAATTCTGCATCGATCTGTTCTTGAAGTCACGGTTGATCCGGATAAGGTCGCCCGCGATTTATATAAGTGTATCCATCTACTATTTTGTAATTAATTATCTCATCTTCGTTCGAGCCTATCTTCGAATCAGAATCCTATTTGATTAGGGTCCCTCTAAGTTGAATTTCTATCTTTGTTTTGAAATCCATTCTTGAACCATCCTTTGAAAAATCAGGCTTGTTTATATTTTAGAAATTGTTTTATATATCGAAATTATTATATTCTATATATAAAAGTGAAATGTTTTCGATAAAGATTATAAACCCTTTAAAATAAGAATTTGAGGTTTCGAAAGGATTTGTAATTTTGAAAAATTATATAAGAAATTGAGTTATATAAAAATGATTTATAACTGAAGGATTTTAAAATTTGAAATTCGAGAATTGAACTCTGGTATTTTGAAATTGGTTTTAAGATTTTGAAATATATAATAATAATATGATTTAAAAGTATTTTCCGAATAAAAAATGTTTCCAATGATTTTAATGAGTTTCGAATGATTTCGAAGAAATTCCAAAAGAAGTTTGAGAAAATAGAAGTCCAGAACTCACTTATGTCGCTGGAAAATAATTTCGGTGATGAGTGCACGCATCATCGACATTGATTTTCGAGTTTCAGAGTGAGGGATAGGCCACTCTAGTAGCATTGCTATGCGAGTGATTTTGCGAAACCAATTTTGATTTCAAATTCTGAAGAAAGATTTGATATTCGAAAGATATATATATATATATATATATATATATATATATATATATATATTTGAAATGATTTGAAGTAAGCCGGTGTTCAGTTCTCGTGTTTCGAATTTGATATAAACCTATCTTTTGAAATTGATTTACTGATTTGTTGTTGATTTCCAACTCTTGAATTTTAAAATGATTTCTTCAACTATTTTGAAGGTTCGAGCACTTCCAAATCAAGGTTTACTTTTCAAAGCTAAGAAATTTTGAAGGGTATAAAATATATAAGTTTGGTATGTATGTTAAAGTATGTAGTATTATGGTTTAAATAAGTTGAAACTGTTTTGTTAAGTAAATGAATAAGGCAAATTTTAAATTCTTCTAATATGAAATTTAGATTTGAAATGTTTTGAAAAGAATTTGGTCTTCAAAATATTTTGAATAAAAATGTTTTAACTTAGTAACATCTTTATGAAACTATATATTTAACAAGTTGGAACAAATATATAAGTTGTACGTATGCTGTTTTATTCGCATAATTATTTTGATCCAAGTTTGAGTACACAAGTTCGAGGTGAATTACACCATTTCGTGTTAGGATTTTTCATTCGATTCTTGATGGCGAATATTTGATATGGATGTTGGGCTTGATTCTAGAATTCTCTATCATAGTATATGGCTATGCAAGGAGACTGATGGCTTCTAGTCGAGAAACCATATCGAAGTCCGCATTAGGGAAGTCGAATGGACAATACTAGTTCGAAAGCGAACTTGTGTGATCGAGCGAGCGATCAAATGTGATTCTACGAAATGATGACGTATGTACATCTTATATTCTAATATCATTGATATATTTTGACGCTGAAATTGAAAGCTGTCATGTTAGAATATCTTTGCTTACTAAAAGAAAATTTCCAATTTAAATTACAAAGATATATAACCCATAAAAGCAAAGATATTCAATCCCATATGGCTCTTCATACAGCGAAATTTATTTTGAAAAATTTATCCTTATATAAGATAGACCTTACGTAAGTATAAGATGATTTTGAAAACATTTGATTCTGGAAATGAATTGGTGGACTTAAATTATATCGATTTGGAAATTTGGATTTATTTTCTAAATCTATTATTTTGGAAACTTTGAAACTAAAGATAATTAATTTGAGAAGAAATAATTTGGTGAAATTGTATATGATTTTGAAATTGAACTGATATTGAAACAAATTAAAATTTGAGAACCTTATGTTACTTAACACTTGATTTGGGAGTTGTCGAACTTATATAAAATTGATTTGTATGAATATGAAATTGATTCGAAAACTATAGATTTGAAAAGGTACTCAATTTGAAAGTGAAATCTTATATAATTGAGGTCTATATATAAGTATGACTTGATATACTATTGATTTTGGAAAGTATTTGATTTGAAAATTTAATCTTATATATAATGGATTTTATATAAGTACGATATTTGAAAGTGATTTGAAAAGGTACTATATGATACATATTTTCTAAGTAAAGATATGGAAAGTGCCTTCTACTTGATATCCGATTTGTGGCCACATCTTGGATTCATTCTATCGATATTATTCTCTCTGATTTTTGGTTTTCCGGATATGATACTCGAGTGTCCTTCGAATTCCATGGCGTTACCCATGGTCTTATTGTTCTCTCGTGACTGCATAGCGCAACTGCCTGGCTGAGTCTTGCCTAGGGGTACGGATTGTTTCCTGGGGGATCCAGGCGTAATCATTGTGTATCCTGCAATCTGTGTAGGTCGCGAATAGTAGCGCAAATGCTTGGCTGAGTCTTGCCTAGGGGTACGGATTGTTTCCTGGGGGATCCAGGCGTAACCATTGTGTATCCTGCATTCTACTAGTCATCATGGCGTAACTCGCAGGGCTGAGAAAGCTTACGGATATGGATTGTTTCCTGGGGGATCCAGGCGTAACCATTGTGTATCTGCGAACCATGGTTAGACAAAGGTTTTGTTTGTTTTTGTTTGGATTGTACTTTCCATATCTGTTTTTAAAAGTTTTTTCCAGTATTTTCACTGGGTGTTGAAACAAGTCTACTAAGTACTTGGAGAATTCTAGCTTTGCGCCTGATCAACGCACTGCCAGAGTCTACAGGAACAAGGATAAACTTGTTGAAACATCGAGTTATAAAAGTATTTTCGAAATGAAATTTGTTTCGTTATAAAAAATATATATTTTATTATAAAAGTATTTCTAACAAAGAAATTTTGTATTAATATTCGAAATTGAAATTCTTATGGTTTGAATTAATTATTCATGCCCGATACTATTCTTTTGAATCTACCTTATCTGCTCAGCTTTATTTATTCACCTATATTCTGTTTTCCAAATCCTCCTTCTTTTCCTTGTTGACTATATCCTTTTAAACATTGTTTATTTTGATACCACATGATTTAATAGAAATTTTAGTGTTATAAATATTTTAGAAGTTATGAATTAAATAAAACTTATTTAAAGTAAAAGATTATTTGTTTAGTAATAATATTTGAATAGTATCTTGAGAATTTTTTTTTTATGAATTATGGATTTAAATGTTTTCAATAGCTTCTTTGTAAAAATAAGCAATAATGTAAATAATTGTTTTCAAATAGCTTACATATATTTATAAAGGTGTTAATTAAACCTAAATGATACTTATAAAGGAAACAAGAAATTTTACAAAGGGTTTTGAAAATATTAAGGTATTAAAAATAATTGAATTGTAAATGAAGTTTTCAAATGAATATTTCAAGTAAAATTTATATAGTTTCAAATTAATTGTTTAACCTTAACTTTCAATCTATTTTTCTTTCTGGTTGTTTCTATTCTTCTACCTCCTTTCTTTTCGGGGACGAAAAGTTTTGAGTGGGGGAGAGTGTAACGACCCGTAAATTTTAATAAATTTTATAACGTAATTAATTGAATTTTTGTGAAATTTTAAATAATAAAATTCTGAAATAAAAATATAATATTTGGGATATGTATTTAAAAGCATAGCAAATGGTAAATTTTCATATGATAATATTGAAGTTTATTTTCTTGTGAATTTCTATTTCAATTTAAGTCAGTTAATTATTGATGAAAATAAAATATTTTCCAAACTTGAATATTTTTCCATAGAAAATTTCTAAATCTTCTTCTGAGTCAGATGTCATCTTCCGTTTTTCCAAATTTGGACTTCTATTGCTCCGTTTCTCTTAATTCTGGCAGAATAGCAGCAATTCGGGTACCGATTATCGACTTTTGATCCGATAATCGTACCACTAATATCTGTATACCATTTTGATCGCCTCGTCGCGCTGATCACCATGGTATATTCAATTCTTTATTTTGAAGTTCGGTACACAGCAGAATCAACGAAACCGATAACCGTATCGGTACCGGATCCGTGTCCTTTTGTTTTCTTTTGCGTTTCAAACTTTAACGTGTCATCCAAGCAATAATAAATTGCTGTAATAACTTTTGCTGAATCAACGGCATGTTGTTACCAATCCATCATTTCAATTATTTATATAGCTGTTCGTTTTCTCTGCATTTGCATTTGCCTACCGTTTATATTTGCATTGAGAATTTAACCAATAGTCTGGAGAACTTATCTTTTGAAATTCGAATCTTGTCTTACGTGGTAACCTCACCACCTCTAATTAATATTGCCTTTCTTTGCTCTGTTTCAGGCACACGTTACAAAACAACATATTTATTACTCCTATCATCTTCCACAATTCAAAACTGCTCTCTGCATCTTCTCTTCCCCTAATTTTTATTCATTTATTTTTCTTCTCCATGTATACTCGCCCCTGTACTTCACCGCCCTGCCTTCAACTGTCCTCGGCCAAAACCCACGAAATCATCTCCACTCTACAAACCCACCGCCTCTCACTTCTCCACCCCATGTGTAGCTTTCCACCCAGCAGCGTCCACCCGTGCCTAAGCAACCCCATCTCTGAGACACCTAGCTCCGCTTCCCACCATGTTGCCGAGCAACCCAAGCAGCTTCACACCGTCACCTCTCTCTCACCCCTCCGCCTTAGCCGCATCGAGACTCCACCGTGCATCCTCCTTCTCTCTCTCCGCCATACTCCCCTCTGCCACCGACCCATAGCCGAGGCTCTCAACCAAACCACCACCTTCTGACCTCACTGCCCACGTCAGTCGACCATCTCCCTCCCGTTCTCCGAGCACCTGGATCCCTACTTCGTACTTTCCCTCGCCAGCACATCTTAGTTATTGAGTAGGTACTTATCTATTGGTTATATATAATCTATGTTTAATTTTTTTTTGTTAATATGTTTATATATATTTACGTTATGTTACAGTATGGTATATATGCCAGTTTGTATAAGTATAAGTCTGTGCTTTGATTTTTTTTTTCTTTTCTGTTTATGTTACAATTAGTATAGATTCTATATATGTTATGAAGGTTATAGACTGCATATATATATACTAGCTGTTATGATAGAGATACAATACTTTAGCTATATATATTAATATACCTATAGGATGTACTGTCTAATTAGTTTAGTTGAATTATAAAATATATTAAGTGCATGAGTTATATATATAGTAAAATATATTATAAATTATATTATTTCGGGTTTGATGCTATATAATCTAAATTGCTGTAAAGTTAGGTAAGTATATATATAAAGTATATATATATTTAGAAATGATATAAGTTATAATGTTTGGACATTGGTCTGTAGTGTATGTATAATAACAGTATGGGTTTAAAGGTATATTTTAATAAGTTTGTAGTTATATTATAATCTTCTCTATATGGGCGAGCTATGCATTGCAACTTTGTACATTATTTTATATAAACTCGTTTATACCTGTGAAGTTTAAATTAGTAATATGTTTATTTATTTTGATTTCTGTAATGTATGTATATACTAGGCTTTTATATAAAATTTTATTTTGGTTATATACTAAAGTTATATACTAGTCTACACAAGTATATAGTTATTTATAAGTTATAACTAGTTGTCTGCATTTTGTCTGTTTATGTTTCGTATAGTCTGCGATGTATATATATTTTAAAATTTAATATTGATTTTTTTTTTGGGCACTGAGTTAAAATATGATATTATATATAGTTACATATAGTCATATATGTGCACTTATACCATTTAACATCATCGACCCATTTCTGATTATTTCATCTATTCGTATCATTAGATCTGTCCGTCAATTCGTGCCAATCAGCTACGACCGTGAATTCGTACCGATTTTTGCTTTGCGTGAATTCACAATTAAATTTCAGGGTCCGTATCAGTGTGCGTATCCGTGTCACATTCTGTATTTTCTAGCCTCAGAAGGTGAGTAATCACTCACGATTAACGTTCTTATATTTAATAAATTCAATTTCAATTGAAACGACAATTGAAATATTACTACTGTTAGTTAGTTTCATTGCTGTATATATGCTATTTTCTGTACCTGTTCATCCGTGACATCTGACACCAGTATCTAGTATTTATATGTTTGTTATTACTATCATCCGTAACTGTTCACCTGTGACATCTGACACCAGTATCTGTTTTATATTGTTATTGATGATATATCTATGCCTGTTATATTATTCTATATCTGTTATCACTCTGCAAGTTCCCTGTTAGCATAGAAATCACTATGGGGTGAAATGATACATACCCGAACGGACTTTAGAATAGGAGAAAATCGTTATGGGTTGAAATGATAGACCCAAGCGATTTTCATTTGAATTGAAATTGGGATTACGAGTTGAATTGATTCTACCCGTATACATTTAAATTTCGGATTGAAATGATAAATATCCGTATCACTTAACCATGTGATAGATATATATACAGACACCGTTGGTCCATATATATAAATATTTTGAAAATAAATTCTATGGTTTGAAAAGAAATATATGGTTTTAATAAATGTTGAGCCTTAAATTATTATATATAAATGGGAATGATTTATATAGATTTAATAATGATATTTCATTTAATTAAACCAATTTATAACTTATTGAAATTGAGATTTAAGATATGATTTATAACTTGGGTTTAATTTAAATAATTTAATGAATATTTCTTATTTAAATAAATTTAAAGAAATATTTAGTAAAAATGAAATTTAAGGTTAGTTGAATGATATTGAATCTATTAAGTGGATATTCCCTGATTAAATAATAATAAAGTTAAATCAAGAGCTATATGAAACTTTTAAATTTAACTTTGAAAATGTTGAATATTAAAGCTTTGAAATATATTGAAAATTTAAACGATCTATTTAGAATTGAATTGAATTGATAAATTGAGCTTTGAATAAAATTGAATTTGGAATTTGAGTTGATTTGAAGCAATTTGTGAGACTTGGGAAATTATAAATATTGTACTTTTAAATTATTTAACCTATATATATATACTATTTTGGAAAATAGATATATTTGAAATGAAATGATATTTTGGTTGAAGTATAAATTAATTTGGAATGACCACGATGTTATAATGTATATTTCCACCTTGTAGATAGTTCTGAAGATCCTTAGAGGATGGTTATCCCAAACATCCTTTAAGTTACTTGTATTTCAGTTGATATTTCACTTGAGTTGGATTTATTTATATAAGAATGTTAATCCTGACTCGAGTGTTTTGTGTTTTGCTTTACGCTCGGGTCAGACTGAGTGATACAGCATTCGAGACTCACCTTTGGAGTTTGGAGCTTCGTTTGGAGATCCAACTTTTGATTCAGCTTCCAGCTTTCCAATTGATTCGTTCACAGAAGTCATCTGTTTGGATTGGAGACTTCACTGTATTTGAGATATTCTGTTGTATTTTATTTCTAACTCTGATGTTTATATAGTAGCTTCATGAACTAATATTTTATCTATTCCGCTGCATATTATTGTATTACTCTGTGTCTGTGATTCTGTGATTGATTTATTTACTGCATATGCTGAGTTTTGCCAAATTTTAAATTAACAATCTGATATTTTGAACTATTCAAGTCAGACATGTGTGGATTATTGTCGATTTGAATGGTCCAAAATAGCGGGTCGTTACATAAGTAATTGTTTTGACTTAAAGTAACAATGCGCCATTCATCAACATCGGCATCCTATAATCCTTTGTTTTCGACGACCTTGCCAGACGGTATTGGTGCGCATTTCTTCTATACTGCTACTAAGGCTTTATAGGACGTATTGCCTTATTTTTATAATAATAAAAGTTTTTCTTTGAAAGATGGATAACCTATATCGTACATATGTCGACAACCTTGTTATCGGCATAAGGTTTTATTATTCGAAGAATATAAATTTTGTCCTTTAACTTTGGAAAGAGGTTCGTCATGGGGTATGTACGATATTGATGTTGCCTCTCTTCATTTTATATGCCGAAAATGCTTGGTTTCATGAAAATTTAAAATATGTTTTAAAAGGCTAGATAGCCAATGTTAAGATGATTGACAACTTTATGATTTCAGCAGTTAGCCATATGATTTATAAAATCTATGATTTTGTTTTCTAATCTTGGATAGAAATTCGACATTGTATAGTGCAGCACGAATGCCGCAAATCTTCTATATAAACAACGACGAGCCATAGGTATTTATTTCGACATTACTTGGGGATACCAATGTATGTTATTTGATTTGCCAGTTGTTCCATAAATTCGACATTAATCATTCGGGATACCAATGCATGTCATTTTGAGATGTTATTAGTTTAAGGGGTATACAACCTAATTGGACCCACCGATAGACATAGGTTGAACATTTGGGTTCAACATAAATTAAATTGATCAGTGAAGGGTTCATAGTCATCCTAGGAAAACTATGGGATGTGTGATGGATAGTCCACATCATGCCGGAGATGGATAGCCTCCATATGGTTATTGAAGGGTTAATAGTCATCCTAGGAAAACTATGAGATGTGCGATGGATAGTCTACATCATTTTATATAAATGAAACCATATGTGATGGGCAGTCCATATGGAAAGGGATATATAATCCATAGAAATATTTATAAGTGAGATGGTTAGTCCACATAACTTTGATAATGAAACCATGTGGGATGGGTAGTCCACATGGTAGGGGACAGTAATCCAAATAATTACATGTGAGATGGGTAGTCCAATAAATATAAGATGGATAGTCACTTGTAATTAAGACAGATAGTCAAATGAGAATTAAGACAATTAGTCTAATAAAGATTGAAATGGGTCGTCTAATATATGTTGCATGACTGCAAATACTTGTTTTCTATGTCCTAACCATTGTGGATGCAGGAGCATAGTATATGGTAATGTGTTTTGATTAAGGTACCAGTGAGGAGAAAATTTGTTCCGCTTAGCGGCGTGGTATCACTAGATATCTATTTTGGTTTGAGATGGTAGATTATTATTCACACCAGATCTTTGTCTGACCTAAAATTTTTGTTTTCCCCCTCAAACTCTTGGGTACTCGTTTGAGTAGGTCTGGAGTAAGGGACTTTTGGTTTCCAATAAGATGAATTAGCTTTCGGGGATGTGCAGGAGGTAATTTAGCTATTTAGGAGTTCTTATCTAATCCGCTGTGTTGTTTGATTTTGTCTGTATGGATGTAATGACAAGATATATAACTGTCAAGTGTCAGACTCTGATCAACTAAGGGGGCTTCTTTAAATATGTCACTCTTAGAGTATTTTATAATAATTATATTTTCTATGAACGTGGGATTGCGAATGGATTATGTAATGAATATGAAACGTGAAAGTTTGCTAATAAATTGTTATTAAAATTTTCCTATTTATGTTCTTTTGATTATTGATATGATTAACAAAGCCCTATTTTGTCATCGAAAGTTAATACTATGGACGACTGTCGTATCCGTAGCACTTTGTTTCAGGCCTCAAAGTAGGGGATGTTACCATTGGTATCTGAGCATAGGTTTATGTAAAACTTGAAAGATTAAAAGATTTTTGAAAACATAATACTACTAAATCAGAGAATAAGACTGGGGTATGGGATAATGCTATAACAACGTACTTGTAACTGTTATATATAAGTATGTATTTTCCCCCCTCACTAAGACCGTTCTTCTATATCTTATTAAGGCTCGTATGCAAATTACGAGAAAGCAAGATATGGAAGTAGGAAACAGAAGAGTGAATCTTGGTGGGGGATGCACTACTATCAATGGAAATGTTCAACCCAATACAAAAAGGAACCAAGGTTGACAAGCAAATGCTATTCAAAACGCAAATGCTAATGTAGGTGCTAGAACCCCACCAGTATATATGGGGACTATGTATCGGTTCTTTGTCAACATGATGTAAGTTAGAGCTGCTATAGTTCAGCTGGAGGAAATGATGCTATGGCAGGAGGAGTTAATCACATGGCACCGGTTAGTAATAACTATGATAAGATGAACAGAAATTATACCAGTCTTGGTGGGAAGCCTTTTCTCGGAACTAAAGATGTTATTGGAGTGGAGAACTGGCTGTTGCATTGTGAAAGAATTTTTGATGATTTGGGTCTGAATGATGAGAAAAAAAAGGAGATTAGCTTCGAGACAGTTGTAAGGAGCTACTTTATTCTGGTGGAACGTGGCGACCATAGGTGTACTGGAAGAGGAATTGACTTGGGTTGAATTCCGAAGGAGATTCGAAGAATGATTTTTATCCGAGGTAGCCAAGTCCGCCCTGCTTTGGAAGTTCATGGAATTGGAGCAAGGGGAAATGTCGGTGTTGGAATACTCTAGTAAGTTTGATGAGCTATCTAGGTATGGATATGCTACCATTGACACTATGATTAAGAGGAATGAGAAGTTCATTTGGGTTTTGAGGTCAGAGATTGCTAAGGAAATTAAGCCACATCTCAGGGATCCATCAAATGTCATAGTGGAAATTGCTATCAGGAATGAGGAAATGATTTCGACCTTTAGGAAGGAGAAGTCAGTGGAGACTCAAGGTTTATAGAGTAAGAAGAGGAAATTCTTTAAGAAGATTTGAGCTTAGAAGGGTGGAGCTGCCAAAAAGAAAAAGCAGATAACGTTTGTTAAGAGTGTGACAAGAAGGGGCGCTATGCTAACGAGTGTCGATCTGGTGATAACATGGTGGTTGTGGGTAGGCAGAATGTGAAGTGCTTTAACTGCGACCAAGTGAGGCATTACAAGAACAAATGTCCAGAGGAAAGGGAAAGGTATTTACTTTGGAGCCATCTACATCAAAACCGACTACAACTGAGAAAGGAAAGTTTGTGATGGAAGGCGTGCTTTTGATTCATAGCATACTAGTTACTGTATTATTTGATACCGGAGCATCGAATTTATCTCGCAGTTTTTAGTAGATAAGTTAAATTTAGAACCACCATACCTTGTTACTTCCTTAAGTGTAGGTAATCCAATATGAGGTTACGAAACTCTTGGGATGAGATGTGAGTATCTAAAGCTTGAGTTACTAGGTTATACTTTTACCTGCAGTGTGTTTGTGTTTAATTTTGTGGGTTTTGGGATTATTTTGGGTATGGTTTGGTTGAGGAAATATGATGCTAGGATATTTTGCTAGGATAGGAAAATATCATTAAGACATCTTGATAGTAGTGACTAATTCGTAAACTCAGCTAAGAATTCGAGTTCAGAAGGTTGGGCTTTATTGTGTGCCATAGAAGTGGAAGATGAGTCAAATGGGGTTTATGTTGTAAAAGAAGTTATAGATGTTTTTGAGCATATTACAAGACTACCATCAAAAAAACCTAGTGAGTTTCGAATAGATCTTATGCCTAGAGCTAAACCCGTAAGAAGACCCCCTAGCAGGATAACACCTACTGAGATGAAAAGGTTAAAGGCGCATTTAGTGGATTTAGAAGGAAAGAATATTATTAGACCAAGCAGTTTGTCCTGGGGAGTGACTGCGGTGTTCGTGAAGAAACTGGACGGGTCGTTGAGATTATGTATTGATTATCGTAAACTGAATGAGAGAAAGATAAAGAATAGATATCTTTTTGCCGAGAATCGATGATTTGTTCGATCAGTTGAGTGGTGCCAAAGTATTTTCTCAGTTGGATTTGGTGACATGGTTCCATCAATTAAGGGTGGAGGAGGACAGTACTCCTTTAACGGTATTTCGAACAAGATATGGTTCACACGAATAGTTAGTAATGCCATTCGGATTGACTAATGCGCCTGCTTTCTTTATGGATTTGATGAACCGAATTTTCCAAGAGCACTTGGATAGGTTTGTGTTGGTGCTCATTGATGACATTTTGATATATTCTAAGGATGAAAGAGATCACGAGATTCATCTTAGAATAGTGTTTGAGACATTGAGGCAGCATCAACTGAAAGCGAAGTATTCAAAGTGCAATTTTCGAAGAAAGAAGTAAAGTTTCTTGGCCATGTAGTTTCAAAGAAAGGGTTGTCAGTAGATCCAGCTAAGATCGAAGCTGCAAGTGGTTGGAAGAGACATGAGACGGTGACCAAGATAAGGAGCTTTCTTGGATTAGCTAGCTATTACCATAGATTTATCAAGGATTTCGCGCAGATAGCAGCACCCCTGACCAAACTAATCAAGGAGGACATAAAGTCTATTTGGTCTGATAAATGTGAGGAAGTATTCTTTAAGTTAAAGCATTTGTTGACCAATGCATCTGTGTTAGTTGTGCCATATGGTATTCAAGATTTAGTGGTTTATACAAATGCATGTGGAATATGATTGGAAGCTGTGTTGATGCAAAGAGGTAAAGTAATTGCCTATGATTCTCGACAGCTCAAACCACTTGAAGTTAGATATCAGACTCGTGATTTTGAGTTGGCAGTGGTGATTTACGCATTGAAAGTGTGGAGACACTTCCCCTTAGGAGAAAGATTCAAGTTGTATAAGGATCATAAGTCTTAGAGGTATTTATTTTCTCAAAAGAGTTGAATATTAGACAACAAAGGTGGTTAGTGTTTTTAGCAGCTTATGATTTTGGTATTGAGTATACGCCATGGAAAGGATACAAAATAGCAGATGCACTTAGTAGAAAACATTAGGATGTGGCGTTAGCTATGTTGAAAGAATGGAAGGATTTAGAGGCATTGACTACTTGTAGTGTTTAGTTAAGATCGACGACTAGTTCTAGTAAAAATACTGCCATGATGTCTTGCTTGGAAGTTCGACTAGTATTGATCGAGGGGATTGCTTCTATGCAGAGAGATGATCCGTTGTTAGCAGAAAGGATTGGAAGATTGGAAAGCGGAACCGAGATTGATGATCTAAAAGATTTTAGTGTTGACCAGAGGTGATGGTTAAGGAAGAAGGGACAATTGTGTGTTCCAAATGTTGGTGACCCAAGGAAGGAAGTTCTTAGGGAGTGTCATCGATCGAAGTTTACTGTACATCCTAGAGGAACTAAGAGGTATAAGGATATGAAAAGAAGTTTCTTCTAGGAAGGTATATAAGGGATGTAGGCTTATAAGTGAAGCCATGTTTGAATTACCAGCAATTAAAAGCCGAACATCATGAGCCAAGTAGATTGCACATATATTGGATAAGTTGTTCACGAAGAATATTGTTAGACTGCATGGGATTCCTAGCAGTCTTTTTAGTGGCAAAGATGCCTTATTCACTAGGGAATTCTATAAAAGTATACAAAAAGTGTTAGGTATCAAGCTTAAGATGAGTACTACTTATCGCCCATAGACGGATGGGCAAACAGAAAAAGTTAATAAGGTACTTGAGGACTTCTTGAGAGCTTGTGTATTAGATTTTGGTGAGTTATGGGAAGACCATTTGCACTTAGTTGAGTTTTCCTATAATAATAGTTAGGAATGATGCCTATCGAAGCTTTGCATGGAAGGCCATGTAAGTCACCAACATGTTGGTTAGAGACTGGAGACAGATTGGTCCTTGGTCCAGATATGGTGAGGGAACCCACTAAAAAGATTGAGTTAATCCAAGTTTGGATGAAAGAATTTCAGTCTCGGTAGAATAGTTAGGCTGATAAGAGATGTAAAGATTTAGAGTTCTCAGTTGGAGATCATGTTTTCGTTAAGGTATCAACGATGAAGGCTGTGGTATGATTTGGAAAGTCAGAAAAACTAGCATTAGTATATGTTGGACCATTCCCTATTATAGAGAGGACTGAGAAATTCGCATACCGAGTAGTTTGGCAGGATTCCATAATGTTTTTCATGTTTCACATCTTAGGAAGTATATGCCCGATCCAGAGACTACTATTGCTCCAACTGAATTGGAAAATTTAGTAGTGGAACCGGATTTGACTTTTGTGACACTATGGGAAATAACGCATCAAATGACAGATATGCTCAGTTATCTGATTACATATCTATCTATTGTTAAATCCTTTGTCGTCTCATTGCACATCAGACCACAGATATGCCCCGTCATCTGATATGCACGAACACAACAAAAAAACATATGTTGTCTGATGTTATAGTATCATTTCTAGAATTTCATATTAAACAACATATAAATGTACTGATACGATTAATTGTTCATAGAATGAAATAAAAGAATCGCAATTTTATTTAAACAAATATTTTATTTCAAATAAATCCAAATACAATGCAACTTTCACTATCACTCTACTTACATTTTCAAGTACAATACAACTTTCACTATCACTCTCATATATACAACTTTTCTCTACATTCTCATATATAACATTTTTTTACTTACACTCACTCGAGTTTGTTTTTGATGTTGATCTTGATTTGCTTGCTCCAGCTTGTGTCCAGTCATCTCCTATACCTGTCAAATATCCAATGCAGTAAAATGGAATAGGAAACAAACCTAAGTTGCAAAAATAAAATAGAATTTGAATATTAATATTGCCTTGGTTTATGGGTTTCTTTTCTCTTCATGTTTTAGATAGGGACAAATATATCTGTGCACGGACAACTTATGATATGCACAGTGTATCACTGTGAATACCACAAGGCCGGGCATCGATCTAATCTCATGGACTGTTGCAAAGGTCAAGTCTGAAGGCTCAACACAGTGCAAATGAGCACAAGGTCAAGCCCAAGACTCTTTGGGCTCAACTCAGGTGTAGTACAAATACAAGTACAAACCAGGTGGCAAGACAATCAAAACAAACCAATACAGCAAAACAAAATGGTTCATCTCAAAACGGTTCAGATTAAAGCATATTCAAGAATCGATTAAAAATGGTTATGCTCAAAATTGTTCAAAATGGCTCAACTCAAAATGGTTCGGCTCAAAGCACATCCAGGAAATGCAAACAAGACAACTAGGCAAAACAACTAGTGCAAATGCAGTAAATACGTGCAAGTTAGTGCCAGTGCAAATGAAGTAAACAAGGGACGGTTTTGAAATAGGAGTAGCAAGACTCAAGTACATGGACATATGGACATGAACAAGGCAGTGTGCAATTAAAAGAACATTCACACATATATACATACATATGTATGTATGTATGTACATATGGAAGTTAAAACAAGGTAGTGTGCAAGTGCAAGTACATGGACATGGACACGAACAAGGCAATGTGCAAGTAAAATAACATTCACACATATATACATACATATACATATATATACACATATATCTCAAAACATATACATACATATATACGTATATACACACATATATCTCAAAACAGAAATATCAAAACACATATATCTCAGAACACATGAACTCATTGTCAAGCATCAGGCAAAACATTCATTTCAGTTCAGTTAGCATCAACATAGAAATTTAACAAGTCGAAATCAGATATTCCAAATTATTGGAATTATCCAAATAGAACAAGTGCACACATATATACATGCATATGTATGTATGTATATACATGGAAGTTCAAAGCATACACGTGTGTTATCCCACTACTTGATATAAACCATACATGCATAAGTTCAAATCATACATGTATATGCAGTAAAGAAGTGCAAGTGCACAAGTGCAACGTGGATATACTTGTATATGCAGTACACAATTCAAGTGCAAGTGCTCAGGTGCATAATGCAAGTTCAAAGCATACATGTATATACATGCAATTCAACTTAGGTGCAACATGGACTAGCAAGACTCAAGCATTGAACAAGGCAGTGCACTGTGTTTGGAACATCACATAAGATTAGGCAGTTCAACATGCATGTTTTAGCAACACTCAAGCATTGAATATGAACCAACAAGACCAGCAACACACACATATATGCTTAAGACCAGGCAGTTCAACATGCATGCATCAATACATCATATAAGACCATGCAATTCAACATGCTCAAATAGATATAAACATACATACATACTATATATATATATATATATGAAAACATACATATACAGATATGCGGATATAAGAACATTCACACATATATACATATGTATGTATGTATGTATATACATGAAAATGCACTCTTGCACATCCAGGAAATGTAAACAAGACAACTTGGCAAGAATTCAAGATAGTGCACATAAACAAGCTCAGGCAAAACAACAATTGTAAATGTAGTAAACAAGTGCAAGTGCCAGTGCAAATGTAGTTCAACATGCATCAAAACATCACATATTTACCAGCAAGTTATTTATTCGATCACAAATTAGCAAACATTCACACATACATACATACATCTGTATGTATGTATGTATGTATGTATATACATGGAAGTTCAAAACATCCACTAACTTAGACATGAACTCATCAAAGCAGCAACTCAGTTCAAGTTTTCACCATTACAACACATATATCTCAAAACATACATGTACACATATACACATATACACACATATATCCCAAGCCAGAAATCTCAAAACATATATATCTCAAAACACACGAACTCAAGTGGAGCTCAAACATGGTATACATAGATATATATACATAGAAATGTACATGTATACACATAAACTCTAGTGTAACTCAAGTGGAACTCATCACTGCCTCGAACTCCATGTATCAAAGCAAGGTCATGAACCAACCATAAGCATCAAGAAATACAATATTGAAGTCGAGAATTCCATAAAATCATGAAAAACAATATCAAAGCAAGCTCAAGTGCGAAAATCAAAAAATCAAAAAGGGGAAAAACAATATCAAAGTAATCAAACCAATAGGTATACCGGTATTCATGAAATACTTTGAAATTCAAATCTTAGCATATATATGAAAATATAGGAAATTAATTCTTATATAAAGAACCCAATTCATCATTGGCAGGATAATCGAAGTCGAGAACAATATGAATCGAAAGGGGCAAAAAACATACCAATATCAATCAAAGAACACTCGACAAGGAGCCCAACCATCAAAGCCAGTAAATCAAAGCACACAATCAACAAGGAATGAAAGGAGCAAGATAATTCGAATGAATTTCAAAGCTGCTGAAACCCTAATTCCAGAAACGCATGATTTTTTGATATGGAATAAAATAAAGAAATGAGTAAAAAAAATAGAATAGAAAGAAAGGGGAACAAAAATATACACGGGGGAAACAAAAATAAAAGGCGACCACAAAATAATTGAGAGGGAAAAGTTGGAGCCAAAACTAAAAATTTTGATAACTTAAATCATAAGACAGATAAATGTTGTCTGAATAACAAGCATGTTCATAGAGATTTCATGGGCTATTCAGACAACAGATGAAAGATTTCAGGGATTTACAACTAACGGATGGTTTTTTCATGTGTTGTGTGAAAAAGTGGGATAACAGAAAATATACCTTATGTTGTGTGATCATTGTTGTCTGATTACTTTGTGGCATAGTGTGATACAACTAACTCATGTTATAGCCAGAGACGAGAAGAGGTTAAGAAACCAGACAGTTAAATTAGTGAAAGTTCAGTGAAGTGACAATAAGAAAGACTGTATTTGGAGATAGAGGACAAGATTAGGGATACTAATCCTAAGCTGTTATGATGGTATGTTCAGTATTTGTTGTATATAGACTTTGTAGTTGGTAGGATATGCTAGCATTGTTTGCATGTTTGATATGCTTGTTATGTAGTCCTTACTGAATTTCAAGGGCGAAATTCTTCAAGGGGGGAGCTTGAAACACCCTTAATTTTAGTTTAACATTATTCAGGAAATTTAATTGGATATATTAAATAGAATAATATAGTGGAACAAAGAGATGAGATTTAAAAATTTATAAGGTTGAGCCATCATCAATCAATTAAGCAAGATTGTTTAAACTTGATCTAAGGAGGAATAAATGAGAAGGTTATATTAGGAATGGATCTAACTTTTATCTTTAAAATCCCACCCTCTCAATCATTCTCATTTTATAACTTCAAAACTACCTAAAACCTAAGGGAAGAGGCCGACCATTACTAGGGGTACTAGAAGAAGAAACTTAGGAAAATCAAAAGAGAAACCAAAGGAATTAAAGGCTTTACCAAATCTCAACTAAAACATCAAATCTAAGGTGAATAATAAATAGACCATCTCTATTTCTTGTTCTTGAAGCCAGCTATGGGTAGTATCCGAATTTTTTTGATCGTTTTCGCTAAGTTATGGTTATATAATCATTGTTTGGATGGAATAATGATTCATGGAATTTTTATGAAATTATTTGAATGGGTTTTAAGGGTAAAATCTAAGTTTTTAATCTCCACTTGATTTGATTTTCTGATATGTTATGTAATACGATATTTTGGAGGTGGGATTTTAGTTTCATAATTTTCCAAGTTAAAATAAATATCTTATGAGTTTCATAAGGTAGAAATTGGGTTTATTTCGAGTTAAAAATAATTAAGAAATATTTTTGGCCCCAAAAATTTTATCTGGTAAACAAAATGAAAATTCTGAATTTCTATGATTTTTGGGGATTTCTCCCAAGTGTTTATAAATCACTCTGTATTTGTTATGCTAGAATGGCATTTTTAAATTAATAATAATTAAGAAAATTAATTAATTAAGTCGATGAATGACTTGGGAAAGTAAATTTTATTCAGTAAATTGGAAAAGAAAATGTAAATTTTTGATGTTAACCAATTATATTTTGACAAGAATTGGGAGTAGGTAAAAAGAATTTACTTTAAAAGAGGAAAAAACAGTTTTGCGATAACCAAAACTATGCCGCTGATATGCGGCATTCCCATGTTGTTCGGTGTCATTAATGAAAAGTGGTATGGACATGGAATAATGCATGGGATACTTATATCATAAGTATGAGATGCATTGGGCCATGCGTGCCCCATCGTCGTTATGAGAATAGTGCATCTCAAGGTTGTGGGAATCATTCATAGTGTAAATCATCAATGTCAACATTATATGTTTTGCGGCATAATGGCCTCATGCTTTCCCCATTACTTTAGCAATGTCGTAAGTAACTATTTTGACTTAAAGTAATAATGCCACCATTCATCAGCATCGGCATCCTATAATCTTTAGTTTTCGGCGACCTTACCAGGCGGTATTGGTGCGCATTTGTTCTATACCGCAATTGAGGCTTTATAGGCCGTATTGCCTTGTTTTTACAATAATAAAAGTTTTTATTTGAAAGGTGGATAACCTATATCGTATGTATGTCGACAACCTCGTTATCGACTTTAGGTTTTATACTTAAAAGAATATAAGTTTTGTCTTTTAACCTTGGATAGAGGTTCATCATGGGTATGTGCAATATTAATGCCGCCTCTCTCCTTTTTATATGCTGTAAATGCTTAGTTTTATGAAAATTAAACTATGTTTTAAAGGGCGTGATAGCCAATTTTAAGAAGGTCGACAACCTTATGATTTCGGCAGTTAACCATATAATTTATAGAAATCTATGATTTTGTTTTCTAACCTTGGATTGAGGTTTGGCATTATATTGTGCCGCACGAATGTCGCAAATCTTCTATATAAACAACGACGAGCCATAGGTATTTATTTTGACGTTAATTGGGTATACCAATGTATGTTATTTGATTTGCCAATTGTTTCATAAATTCGACATTAATCATTGGGGATACCAATACATATCATTTTGAGATGTTATAAGTATAAGGGGTATACAAACTAATTAGAGACAATTATAGACATGGGTTGAACATTGGGTTAAACATGAATTAAATTGATAAGTGAAGGGATCATAGTCATCCTAGGAAAACTAAGGAATGTGTGATTGATAGTCCACATCATGCCGAAGATGGATAGTCTCCATATGGTTATTGAAGGATTCATAGTCATCCTAGGAAAACTATGGGATGTGCGATGGACAGTCTACATCATTTTAAATAAATGAAACCATATGTGATGGGCAGTCCATATGGAAGAGGATAGATAATCCATAAAAAAATTTATATGAGATGGATAGTCCACGTAACTTTAATAATGAAACCATGTGGGATGGGTAGTCCATATGGTAGGGGACGGTAATCCAAATAATTATATGTGAGATGGGTAGTCCACATAAATATAAAACGGATAGTCACTTGTAATTAAGACAGATAGTCAGATGAGAATTAAGATGGGTAGTCTAATAAAAATTGAAATGGGCCATCCAATATATGTTGCATGACTGCAAATACATGTTTTCTATGTTCTAACCATTGCGGATGCAGGAGCACAGTATATGATAATGTTTTTTGATTAGGATACTAATGAGGGGAAAACCCGTTCCACTTAGTGGTGTGGTCTCACTA
Organism: Allium fistulosum; assembly: GCA_030737815.1. Taxonomy (NCBI): domain Eukaryota; kingdom Viridiplantae; phylum Streptophyta; class Magnoliopsida; order Asparagales; family Amaryllidaceae; genus Allium; species Allium fistulosum. The sequence continues at coordinate 496,226,226 of CM060902.1, read as the reverse complement.
GATATCTATTTTTGGTTCAAGATGGTAGGTTATTATTCACAATAGACTATTTGTCTCACCAAAGTTTTTGTTTTCCCTCTTAAACTCTCAGGTACTCATTTGATCTTAAACTCTCAGGTACTCATTTGAGTAGGTCGAGAGTAAGGGACTTCATGTTTCCAATAAGACGAATAAGCTTTCGGAGATGTGCAGGTTGCAATCTAGCTATTTAGGAGTTCTTATCTAATTAGCTGTGTCGTTTGATTTTTTCCGCATGGATGTAATGGCAAGATATATAATTGCCAAGTATTAGACTCTGATCAACTGAGGGGGCATCTTCATATGTCGCACTTGGAGTATTTTGTAATAATTATATTTTCATTGAACGTGGGATTGAGAATGGGATTATGTAATGGATATGAAATGTTATTTATGAAATAAAATGTGAAAGTTTGCTATTAAATTGTGTTAAAAAAATTTATATTCACGTGTTTCTGATTATTGGTATGATTAAAACAGTCGCATTTTGTCATCGGAAATAAATACCGTGGATGACTACAGCATCCGTCGTACTTAGTTTCAAGCCTCAAAGAGGGGGATGTTACATGTCCTTAAGACCTCATTCGATTGCCCCCAGTCTAGTTCGCATGGTAGTTCCTATCTCCGAGAACTAATTACTTTTGCTACTTGATTCCATGCATTATATTTTTAATGCCACCGATTCCTTGGTTGCATTATGAATTTTTCCAAGTTGACATCATCAGCAAATGTCATTATGGATGTATGTATCATAAAGATGCATCATCATCATCTTTTGTCATAACAAATTCTTCCAAATTCAACGTCGATATACCAGTCATGCACCAGTATTTATCTCTGGAATCTCGTACACGAATAGTTCTACTTCGTGGACTTTTCCTTGATATTGCCAATCTTTGGGCTTCGTCTAATTCCTTTTATTATCGCTTATCTCCAAGCGATGTTAAGTTCAAAGAGGTTTGAGTCGGTTTATGTAAAACCCCTAATTTTTGATAACATTATTCAGGAAATTTAATTAGATAAATTTAAATGAATAATGTAAATGTTAAGTGATAGGGGTTGAGATTTGAATAAACTTAATTAAGGCCATGCCTAATAAAATAATTAATGGGCTTAAGAATGGTTTTTGGGTTAATCAAATTATATAAGAGTATATTAGGAATTTTCCATCCCTAACCCCTATATATTTTCATTCCTACCATTTCATTCCCATTCACGTCATATTGAAAACAAAACGTAAGAAGGAGGGGCCGGCCATTGACAAGAGAAACTCAATTAAAAGCTAGAGAATAAAACTTAGGGGAAATTAATCTCAATCCAATCTCCTTATCTAAAGCAAGGTGAATAATAATTCCATCTCTATTTTGTTTAGAATCATATGTTTTCTAATTTAAGGGTAAATTCGTTTTTATGGTGAATTGGATGATGATATGCTAGAATATTAATTTGTTTAGTAAACAAGATTGTTTAAAGGAAATTCTACATAATTTAGGGTAAAACCGATATATGTTGATGTTTAAATGCCATGGAATAATTTTATGCTATGAAAAACATGATTTTAGAGTTGGGTTTCAATTTTGATAATTTTCCAAGCTATGGAAAGATTGATATGAATTTTCAGAAAAAATATGGTTATTTGGGTTTATAAATTTATTTTGGAAAATATATTAAGAATTTGGGTCTGAAATTTTGATATGTTAGATAACATGATTAAAATGAATATCTGGAATTTTTGGGGACTTTTCCAAAGTGATTTGCTTTGCAAATTAAGTTATTTTAAAAGAGGGACTTCTTTGCAATATTGATCGAACGGCTTATTTGATTTACTTAACCATGGTTTAGATTTGGAATTAGAGGAAATTATTTTGGTAAAGAATTTGAAAAGGTTAAGGCAACCAATCTGGTGCTGACACGTAGCAGGTTAGTTTGAAAAAGATTTGCTTTAAGTAGTATTAAACCAGGTTTAGTCAAAAAAGTTGGTTCCGCCTTCTTTAGAGGTACCTTTTGACAGAAAGCTTTCGCCTTCAACCTAGTCGAAACCTACAATGCCGAAACCAATGCACAAGGTATCACAAAGATGGCACGATGTGGATTGGAGAAAGGTGAAAGGTTAGGTGTCGAAAACATAGCTTCCGAAGGGGTTGCTACCTTGGTTTGTTTTTAAAAAAGAAGCGGCTGCCTTTATTTTGTTTAAGCCTTCGAGGAGTCGAAGCATTGGGTTTCGAAAGAGGTGTTAAAAGGTTTTGAAATTTTTTCCATTAACATAAGCTTGCTTTCGAATGGGTTCCTTTACTTATGAAAGAATGCTTTTGAAAGAAAGGGTTCCAACCTAGTCAAAGCCCTGCTACCGTTCTTTAGCCTTTTGATGGTGTTGAAGTCATCAATGCTTTCAAAAGGTAGTGTTTGTTTTTAAAAGATGTTTTGAGCTTCTTCCCAAATGCTTTCGAAATGGTCCAAGGGTTTCAAAGGCAATGGCTTCGAAAGGGGTTTCGACGCTATCCTTCAATGTTTGTTTAAATGGTTTAAAGCTTTCGAAACAGATGGTGTCAACGCCATCAGGTTTTCCCCATTATTTTTATATGATAAAGGATGGTTTCGAAAGATATGCTTTCGCTTATGTTCACTTTGACCCAAATAATAGTTAAGTATAAACCCAATGCATTCTAAAGGGGGGCTTTCAATAGTTTCGGAAGGATTACTTCCAATGGTTTCGAAAGGGGTACTTTCAAATAGTTTCGAAGCTACGCTTCCAAAGTTATATGTTAACGCTTTAATACAATCGAAAAGTTTTGAAAGGAAGGTTTAAAGCATTAGAAAGGCAGGAGCCTAATGTTTTGAAGATAGATTTTAAGGCTTTCGAAGGAGGTCATCCTATGAAGTCGAAAGCTAGATTTCGAAGGTTTCGAAAGGTTTTATAACCCAAACTCTATTTTAAAAGGAGAAACCCATAGCAAATTAAAGGAGTTTTTATTATGGATTTGAGAAGAAGCTTTCCTTGATTAAATAATAGGTTAAAGGGATTAACCATGTTTTATTTTAAACGTGCAGGAGTGGTATTGTTTTGCAATTATGTTTACTTCTTCGAATATGAATATATTCACCTTATAATTGACCCATAACTATATTTTGGAGATAAAGGTTAGAAGAACCAGCTAGGTTAACCCAGTAGTGAATATAAATTGATCAAACTCCCGGATGAGTATATTTTCATCCAAAAGGCCAAGGGGACCAAAACATAGGATGCCTAATATGGAAGTTGTCCGGGAGACAGGTTCATAGTGATCCCATGGAAACTATGGTTGGGAAGTTATCGGAGTTACCAATAAGTTCATAATGATCCCATGAAAACTATTTTATATGGAGTGGTTGTCCGAGGCCAATTGGTTTATAGTGATCCCATGTAAACTATGTTCGGATTAGTTATTGACAGATGTCGATATGTTCCTAGTTAACCCATGAAAACTAGGATAAGAAGAAAAGATATTGGCAGTGGCCAATAGGTTTCTAGTTAACTCATGAAAACTAGGATAAGAGAGAAGTTATTGGAGTAACCAATATATTCATGGGAACCCATGAATCAACTAAACCCACAGGAGTGGTAGTGTTAAGTTAATATGTAGGGGCCAATAGGTTCATAGTGAATCCATGAAAACTATGAAATGGGACAGGGAGTCCATCTATTATATAAAGTTTATTAGTGAGCCCACGAAAAGTAATAGGTTAATAGTGACCCTAGAAACTATAATATGACAGGGAGTCAATTAAACCGAGGATAGGAAATCCAATATGTTTTAAAGGTTTGCATATCATCATAATATTTTGAAATGATAATGTTTAACCATTGTGGATGCAGGAGCACAGTATATGGTTTTATAAAGGTTTTGAGATACTAGTGAGGGGAAAACCTATTCCGCTAAGTGGCGTGGTCTCCCTAGATATCTAAATGATTTGAGATGGTAGATTATTATTCATACTAGGCTTTATGTCTGATTCAAAGTGTATGTTTGCCCCTTAAATACTCAGGTACTAAATTAATTTTGAGTAGTTTGAGAGTTGAGGTTTCAGGTACCTCTTTTGATGAATAAACTTTCGAAGACGTGCATGAGGCATGATAGCTATTTAGAGTTCTCTTTTCTTTTGATTCCGCTGTGTTATTTGTAATGGAAAAGTTGTTATATTGCCTATATATACACTGATCATCCAAGGGGGCATCTTCATATGTCGCTCTTGGCGTTTGTTGTAATAAATATATTTTCTTTGAACGTGATTTGTGATTGTGGGATTATGTAATGAATTGGAAATATTTTGAAATGGAATGTGATTTTGTTTGAAGTTTAATTTTTTTCCATATTCATGTGTTTTTGTGCATCAATAATCTAGCACCACCATATTTGGTTGCCGATGATTAATAACTATGGATGACTACAACATCCATAGCCGTTAGTTTTGGGCCTCCAAGTAGGGAGACGTTACAAGTTGGTATCAGAGCATAGGTTTATGAAACTTTAAAAGAAGGTTAAACCTAAAAGATTTTCCAAACAAAATCCAATAAATCAGATAATAAGATTGGGGTTTGGGTTAACGCTATAGTAACATACTTGTATTTTCTATAATCCAATGAATTTGAAAATATGATCAGAGTTTGGGTTAACGTTATAGTAACGTACTTGTATTTGGTGTATGTGTATATATATATATAAGTACGTGTTACCCTCTCTCTTAGACCGTTCTTCTGTATATTACTAAGACTCGTATGCAGATTTACGAGAAAGAAGATATGGAAGTAGGAAACAGAAGAGAAAATCTAGGTGAAGGAAGCACCACAACCAACGAAAATGCTTGACCTAATACCAGGAGAAACCAAGGTCGATCGGCTAATGCTAACACAAATGCTAAAGCCAATGCTGGTGTTGGAAATTCGCCAGTAGATGCGGGAATGGTGTATCAGTTGTTAGCCAATCTTTTACAAGCTGGGGTTGCTGGTAATGTAGGAGGAGCAAATCCTGTGGCTCTAGTTAGGAATAACTTTGCTAAGCTAAGCAGAGACTACACCAGTCTGGGTGGAACCCCTTTACTGGAACGAAGGATGTTGTAGAGGTTGAGAATTGGCTATTGCACTATGAGTGGATCTTCACTGATCTAGGATTGGATGACGGGCAAAAGAGGAGGCTGGCCTCTATGCAGTTGCAAGGGGTAGCGCTTTATTGGTGTAATAGTGTGACTACCGGAGTTTCGGAGGAAGAGCTGACATGGGCTGATTTCAGAAGGAAGTTTGAGCAGAGGCTTTTATCTGAGGTTGCTAAGTCTGCGTTGATGAGCAAGTTCATGGACCTAGTTCAGGGGGAGATGTCAGTAATCGAGTATGCTGCTAAGTTTGATGAGCAGTCTCGATATGGATCTGCTATGGTTGACACTGACATCAGAAGGAATGAATGGTTCATTTGAGGACTGAGACCTGTGCTTGCTAGAAAGACCATGACCCATATCCGAGAGCCTTCTAATGTTGTGGTGGAGATGGCCATTCGCCATGAAGAGATGCTGGTTGGTAGTGCTAGAGAGAAGCTAGCTGAATCCCAGGGTCCTCAGGGATGGAAGAGGAAATTCTTTAAGAAGAAGGGAGCCTAGAAAGAGGATGCCGCCAAGAAGGCAAAGGCTGATCTAGTGTGCTTCAAGTGTAACAAGAAGTGTCATTATGCTCATGAGTGCCGGTCAGGCAAGGGGAAGAAGGCTGCCGATAAGAAGAATGTGAAGTGCTTCAACTATGATCAAGTTGGGCATTATAAGAACCTGTGTCCAGAGCCAGTCGGCGCGGACAAAAGAAAGGTCTTTGCTGTTGGATCATCAGCTAAGCCAACTGCAGCTAATAAAGGAAAGACTATGATGGAAGGTACGTTTTTGATTCAAAGTATACCGGTTAGGATACTATTTGATACCGGTGCATCATATTCATTTATACCTCAGTGTTTGGTTGATAGGTTATGCTTAGAACCCACATACCTTGTTACTTCCTTAAGGGTTGCAAATCCACTAGGAGGGTATGTAACTTTGGGGATGAGATATGACCAGTTAGAACTTGATTTGTAAGGCTATATGTTTGCATGTAGTCTGTATGTTCTCGATTTCATTGGTTTTGGAATCATTTTGGATATGGATTAGTTGGGAATGTATGAGGCCAGGATATTTTGCTAGGATGGGGAGATATCTTTGAGACACCCTAATAGTCATAACCGAATTATATTCTCAGTAGAGAATTCTGACCGGAGTAGCTGTGCTTTGTTAAGTGCAGTGGAAGTGGGAGAAGATCTAAGTCAAGTTCGAATAGCAAAAGAGTTTCCAGATGTCTTTGAGCCAGTCACAGGACTACCACTGAAACGAGCTGTTGAATTTTGGATAGATCTTGTGCCAGGAGCTGAACCTGTAAGTAGACCACTTAGCAGGATGACACCGACTGAGATGAAGGAATTGAAGGTGCAGCTAGTGGATCTAGAAGGAAGGAATTTTATTAGACAAAGCAGTTTGCCTTGAGGAGCGGCTGCGGTGTTCGTGAAGAAACCAAATGGGTCATTGAGGATGTATATCGACTATCATAAGTTGAATGAAAGGACGATAAAGAATAAGTATCCTTTGCCAAGAATTGATGATCTATTTGATCAGTTTAGTGAAGCCAGAGTTTTTTCCCAATTGGATTTGGCGACAGGCTTCCATCAGCTGAGACTGGCAGAGGACAGTATTCCTTTGACAACATTTCGAACTAGATATGGTTCGTATGAATGGTTAGTAATGCTATTCGGATTGACGAATGCACCTACTTTCTTTGTGGATTTGATGAACCGAGCCTTCTGAGGGTATTTGGATAGATTTTTTTTGGTGTTTATAGATGACATTTTGGTGTACTCTAAGGATGAAAGAGAGAATGAAGATCATCTTAGAGTTGTACTAGAGACGCTGAGGCAGAATCAACTAAAGGCGAAGTTTTCCAAGTTTCAATTTTTGAAGAAAGAGGTTAAGTTTCTTGGTCACGTGGTTTCAGAGAAATGATTGTCAATCGATCTAGATAAGGTCGAAGCTATGAACAATTGGAAGAGACCAGAGATGGTGACCAAGATCAGAAGTTTTCTTGGACTTGCTAGCTACTATCGGAGATTCATCAAAGATTTCTCGCGGATTGCATCGCCTTTGACTAAACTCACCATGAAGGAAGTGAAGTTTTTTTGGTCCGACAAATGTGAGGAAGCATTCCTTAAGTTAAAGCATTTGTTGACCAATGCTCCAGTGTTATTAGTTCCAGATGGAAACCATGGATTGGTAGTATGCATTGATGCATGTGGGCTGGATTGGGAGCAGTGTTGATGTAGAAGGGCAAAGTCATTTCTTATGCATCTAGGCAGCTTAGATCGCACGAAGTAAGATATCCTACTCATGATTTGGAGTTGGCTGCGGTTATTTTTGCCTTGAAAATTTGGAGGCATTATCTCTTGGGGGAGAGATTTGAGTTGTATACCGATCATAAGTTTTTAAGGTATTTATTCTCTTAGAAGGAGTTGAATATGTGATAGTAGAGATAGCTTGAGTTTTTGGCTGCTTATGATTTTGGTATAGAGTACACCCAAGGGAAATGTAATAAAGACGCGGATGCTCTTAGCAGAAGACATCAAAATCTGGTATTGGCTATGTTGGTTGTTACATCCCGTATCTAGAGGCCAAAAGCTAAGCGCTACAGATGCTGCAGTCATCCATAGTATTAACTTCTGCTGACAAAATACGGTAATGATAATGGTATCCATAATATCAGAAGCACTTGAATATAAACAAAATCACAGATTTCCAAAAACAACATTTTGCTGATTACATTTCAAAACAAATTCATATCCAAGTTACATAATCCTATATCATTTCCTAGGTATAGATTAACTATAATCATTATAAGAATACGGTGAGAGTGACATATGACAATGCCCCCTTGGTTGATCAAAGCAATATAGCCATATCTGACTTGATACACATGTGAGAAATGCATATTACGGATCTTAAGGCTAGAATTAACACTAGAGGGGGGTGAATAGTGTTTTAAGGAATTACTAATTCTTTTTGAGTTTATATTAATTTGAACACAAATGTATGCAATATTCAGACACAGGCATGATCACAGAATCAAACACAAATGCAGATATAAAGTAAAAGCAATAAAGGAAAGAACACACCGGATTTTATACTGGTTCGGAGTTACCCTACATTCAGTCCCGCAACACAAGTACGGATTTCCTTTCAAAATCAATTCTTACAATTACACCCTCGATTTCAAGGCCACGAGGTACACCGCTCCAGATTCACAATCCTCTGGGTAGAGATACTTGATTTTATGGGCAACAAGTTCACCCGATTGATTTTCAAGGCTACAATCACACCTTTTCTCGCTCGATTGAATACAAAGAAGTCTATAACTTTGAATAGCACTGGGATCTTGTTGAGATAGTGATAGAGAATCAAACCAAAGATGATCTAGTTAGATTCAATGGTGATTTCGGCAGAGTAAGGGTAAAAATGTATATAAAGAAATGTGGAAGAAGAAGAGGAATGAAATCAGAGAAAATATGACTATAAATTCATTTAAAACAACCCCTATTTATTGTAGAACAACAGCCATGTCCATTCATGAAAGGATATGACGAATAGACACTTCCTTTGAAATTCAAACTTTTGAAATAAACTATCACCTTATCGACAAGGGGTCCTTGGGGTTGTCGACAAGCCTAAGTTATTTTTGGTAATTTATTTTTCTTTGAAAATAACTTTTATCTTGTATTAAAACTATTTTAAACTTTATAAATACACTTAACTATAGTTAAAATACATAAATAAGTATAGAGAATAATATTTTGGTAGATATAAAATTTTACTATAATTTTATATTTAAATCTAAGTATATAAAAGTTGAATATATTATAATTAAAAGACAGTTTAAAACCAAGGATAATTTGATATTGAAAATAAAGATTATTTTGAGGCTAAAAGTATTTTAAAACCAGGATAGATGTTTTTGATTTAAAAAGGAAGATTTTGAAATCATTTTGAAAACAAGATATAATTTTGTAAAACATTTGAATAAAAGTTAGTGGATACAAAACAATGTTCCACTAGATTGCTCGTAGGTTTCATCCTACTTAGGGTTCCATCCCTTTAACGGGCTCGAAGTGGATTCCATTCCACAAATAAAATGGATTTTAAGATGTCAGTGCTTTTCTAAGAGTTTTAACAAAATTCCTAACTAAATTACTTATTTTGAAATCTTGAACTCTTGGTAATCTTGATACTCATGAGTTTTGAATCTTGATATCTTCGATCTTGAGTTCAATAGTTCTTGAATCTCTATACTGCCTATACATATATATCTAAACAATATTGTTAGTATTTATATTTTCTAATCTTATTCTAAGGTTGTTGTCATCAAAACCAACTTCTCAGGATCTAACAATCTCCCCCTTTTTGATGATGACAACCTTTGTTTATAAAATATTACTTCTATACTAATAACTCCCCCTAAAACTAATAAATCCCCCTTAATCTATGCCTAACTATTGCCTAACTATCCTATTTTATACTTCTCCCCTTTTGTCATCAACAAAAACTAACTCCAAACTATATAACTCCCCCTTATTCTTGTACTAAAGTACCTGCATTAATAAAATATACAATGGAGTATATAATAGATAGATTAAGAGATAATTATACTGATAGACATGATAACTAATCAAAGATCGTATAAATATCAATGTGTATTCATACATATTATGTTTTGCACACCAATTATCAATCCACACCAAACCAAATCAAATCAATCCAAGCAATAAATTCAAATCAAACAAAGCAATCAAATAAAATCAAACATTACGAGGAACTTCCACCCATCCTTCTTCTCCAAATATAGGGTCTGCTTTAATGGCATCCCAATTTTCATTTTCATTGGTGAGAGAGACTAGAGGATGTGCTTCATTATCATCTTTGTGCAGGGAGGAAATTATCCATCGAATCGCATCGAAATGTTTTTCTTGCTCCTTGATCATCTGCATTTGACTCAACTCTAAGTGTCGCTGATTACGGAGAATGAAAGAAAGAATATTCTTGAAAGAATTAAGGGTTTCTTCAAGATTCTCGGTCAAACTATGAATTGGATCGGCCATATTTGAGTTTGTGAGAAGAAATATAGACAGAGTAGATAAGAAATGATTTTGAGTGATGAATTCTGGAAGAAATATATATTTATAGGTGTAGAAATTCGTTTGGTTTGAATAGACACAAAGTAGTTATTCAAATTTCAAATTTAAAATAAAAAGTCATTTCTGACCAGTACTTGTCGACAGGGTCTTTGGGGGTTGTCGACAGGGATTAGTTAATTTTGATGACTCATTTTGATTTTGTGAATAATTGTGTGTATATATATATATATATTTATATAATATACTAACATTTATTCTGGAGATAAGATAAGCTAGATAACGGAAAAGTAATTCAATTTCATTTCATAATAGAACGATACAATGATTAAACATTAAGAACTACACGAACATTCAAATCAAAACAAACTAAACCCAACACAACATGACATGAAAAGGTAGAACTAGTTAGAGGATGACGAAGATGAAGATAATCCAAGCTTCTTGCTGACTTTGGAGAAAAACTTGTTCATCTTGGATGACATTTTATCCAATTTCTTACAAACAGACCGTTTAAGAGTCCGTTGATTCTCAACAATGGTCTTTTAATTTTTGAGTAAGGTTTTGTTGGTTGGATTAGAGGGATAGTCAATACTTTCCATGGATGTTTCACTTTCTTCTTCTTCTATTTCCATTTCATCCCCTTCTTCTTCTTCTTCTTCTTCTTCTTCCTCCTCTTCCATCTCCTCATGAGACAAATGTTCTTCCTTTTCGGCAAGAGTCTCGTATGGTTGAAAAACATATGGAATTTTCATAAGAGAAATGTTTGAGTGATTAAAAACTTTTCTTGAAGCAAATTCTTCTCCTTTGAAATCCACTCCAAAATAATTAAAAATCCGAGTGAGATAAATTCCATGATACTAAGTGTTTTCACCCATTTCAAAAATTTTGGGACGAAGTTCATCCAAAATAACTTGTGCCCAATTAATATCCTAATTTCCAAAAATAGCAAAAAGTGCTTTGCAAACTTTTGAAGTTGGATTGTTAAAACTCCACGATCTTGGGGTCAAAGTATATTGTAAAAGAAGATTAACAATTCTTGATTTTGGTCGAAAGTTTCGATTTATGAATTCAAGGTTATCATCTCCTTCGAAAATGTGATGAAATGTCTCACGGTCATTTTCATCGATATTAAAACTAGAAAGATCCATTCCCATGCTCTTGCAATTGAGAATGGTACCCAAAACATCATAATTTAAAATGATTCTAGTGCCTTTGACACTACTCCAAATTTCATCATCATTTCCATTATAAAATCCACGGTTGAGATTTGCATAGAAAATTTTAACAAGATTTGGATAACAAACAAAGTCATTTTGTGAAGCATCAACAATACTAGAACTTGGTTGTTTGCAAAAAGAGAATCGATTTCATAAAAAGAGAAATCTTGAAATAAAGCAAACTTTCCGGGATGGACTTTTCCATAGTTAGCATAGTTGATATATGCTTTTATAGCTTCCGGATTATTGAAATGTTGCTCTTTTATATTTCTGGAAAGTCTCATTGTGGAAGGGTTGCTTGAAGAAGCCATTAGAGTAGAGAGTAGAGAGCTTGATATTTTGAAATAAGAGTTTGAATTTGAAAATGAAAGTGAAAAGTTGTGATAAGAGATAGTAAATAAATAGATTCTCAAGGGACAGGTTCTCTGGTCAAAAGGTGACTTTTCAGAGACTTGAATGAAGTGAAAAGATGGAGGGAAATTCAAACATTTGAATTCAAATTTGAATTTCAAATTTCTGTACCCTTGTCGACAACGTGGGGGGGGGGGGCCTTGTCGACAGGTGTCTCTGAATTTTCATGATTTATTTCTCTTAAGTATTCTAATATATATATATATATTTAATGTCTATATAATATCTGGAATATTACTAGAATTATAGTATATTCCATAAAATATTATGATACTATTTAAAAATAAAAATAATAAAATAATAGTAAAAATATAATAAAATAATAATAAAATTTTAAAATTCAAACGACACACCAATTCAAAATCAACCAATCAAACATCCAATCCTAAGCATGCAATTTCAACCAACGTATTTTAAACGTGTACCTTTTTCTGAGTCCGTTTCTCTGAATTCGTCGGAGTCATAAACTACCGTGAACCACATATTTGAATTATCTGTCTTCTGATCATCATCGCTTGAGGACGAGTCTGAGTCATCTCGAGTAGCGGTAAATGCACGTTTTCGTTTCTTTGCGGAATCATTGTTTATAGGAAGATTTTGCTTATTTGGATGTGGACAGTCTCTTTTGATATGGCCTGGTTCGTCACAATTGAAGCATTTGATATTGTTTGGCACTACATTATGATTACCAGAGTTCTTATAGTTGTTTCTCTTGAGATTATTCATCTTTCTGTATTTCAGGAATTTCCGAAAGTTCTTGATCATAAAGGGTATCTCTTCATCATTATCGTTGTTTGAGTCTGATCCATCGGTCAATGCATTGAATGCAATTGATTTCTTTTCAACTGCTTTGCTTTCTCTTCTCCCAAGCATTTGGACTTCAAACGACATTAGATTTCCAATTAATTCTTCTATTTTTAAGGTACTGGTATCATTTGCCTCTTCGATCGCAAGTGTCTTTTGATCCCATTCTGGAGTAAGAGAGTTTAAGATTTTTCTAACTTGATCTTCTTCCGAAAATACCTTTCCCAAGGATATTAGAGAATGCACAATATCCTGAAATCTACTATACATATATGGAATAGACTCATTAGGATTCATTTTAAATAATTGAAACTGATTTGTGAGCATGGAAATTTTGGTCTGTTTAACTTTGCTTGTTCCTTCATGAGTAACTTGCAAAGTTTTCCAGATTTCATATGCAGACTTACAAACTGACACTCTATTAAATTCATTCCTATCAAGTGAACAAAACAAAATATTCATAGCTTTAGAGTTATTTTATGCGACGGTCTTTTGCTCAGTAGTCCACTGTGCAAAACCAGTTGTGGGTTCAAAATATTCAGTCTGTGTGATATTCCAAGTGTCTAGTCCTACAGATTGTAAATATATTTTCATCCTACATACCCAAAATGCATAGTTACTACCATTAAAAAGTGGTGGTCTGACAGTAGACTGACCTTCTACAAATGAACTAGTGACAGATGTAATAGAACCAGTGTTGGTAGTAGTAATAGTACCAGTGTTGGTAGCCATTTTGAAAATTTTCAAAATTCAGATTATGAAACTTTGAAAACCTTTCTCTGATACCAAATGTGAGAAATGCGGATTACGGACCTTAAGGCTAGAATTAACACTAGAGGGGGGTGAATAGTGTTTTAAGGAATTACTAATTCATTTTGAGTTTATATTAATTTGAACACAAATGTATGCAATATTCAGACACAGATATGATCACAGAATCAAACACAGATGCAGATATAAAGTAAAAGCAACAAAGGAAAGAACACACAGGATTTTATACTGGTTTGGAGTTACCCTACGTCCAGTCCCGTAACACAAGTAGGGATTTCCTTTCAAAATCAATTCTTACAATTACACCCTCGATTTCAAGGCCACGAGGTACACCGCTCCAGATTCACAATCCTCTAGGTAAAGATACTTGATTTTACGGGCAACAAGTTCACCCGATTGATTTTCCAAGCTACAATCACACCTTTTCTCGCTCGATTGAATACAAAGAAGTCTATAACTCTTAATAGCACTGGGATCTTGTTGAGATAGTGATAGAGAATCAAACCAGAGATGATCTAGTTAGATTCAATGGTGATTTCGGCAGAGTAATGGTAAAAATGTATATAAAGAAATGTGGAAGAAGAGGAGGAATGAAATCAAAGAAAATATGATTGTAAATTCGTTTAAAACAACCCCTATTTATAGTAGAACAATAGCCATGTCCATTCGTGAAAGGATATGACGAATAGACACTTCCTTTGAAATTCAAACTTTTGAAATAAACTGTCACCTTGTCGACAAGTGGTCCTTGGTGTTGTCGACAAGCCTAAGTTATTTTTGGTAATTTGTTTTTCTTTGAAAATAACTTTTATCTTGTATTAAAACTATTTAAAACTTTATAAATATACTTAACTATAGTTAAAATACATAAATAAGTATAGAGAATAATATTTTGGTATATATAAAATTTTACGATAATTTTATATTAAAATCTAAGTATATAAAAGTTGAATATATTATAATTAAAAGATAGTTTAAAACCAAGGATAATTTATATTGAAAATAAAGATTATTTTGAGGCTAAAAGTATTTTAAAACTAGGATATATTTTTTTGATTTAAAAAGGAAGATTTTGAAATCATTTTGCAAACAAGATATAATTTTGTAAAACATTTGAATAAAAGTTAGTGGATACAAAACAATGTTCCACTAGATTTTTCGTAGGTTCCATCCTACTTAGGGTTCCATCCCTTTAACGGGATCGAAGTGGATTCCATTCCACGAATAAAATGGATTTTAAGATGTCAGTGCTTTTTTAGGAGTTTTAATCAAATTCCTAACTAAATTACTTATTTTGAAATCTTGAACTCTTGATACTCATGAGTCTTGAATCTTGATATCTTCGATATTGAGTTCATCAGTTCTTGAATCTCTATACTGTACAGTCTTCATTCTTTGGTACCTGTATATATATCCTGCCTATACATATATATCTAAACAATAATGTTATTATTTATATTTTATATTATTCTAAGGTTGTTGTCATTAAAACTAACTTCTCAGGGACTAACAACACAGTGGAAATAAAAACAACAATAATCAGTAACTCCTAATTAGCTATCCATCAACTACCTGCTCGTCTCAGGAAGCTTTATTCGTCAAAAGACCAAAACCTGAAAAACCGTAACCCTCAGCCTACTCAAATCAATTTTGAGTACTTGAGAGTTTAAGGGGAAACAAAAACTTCGAGTCAGACATAAAGCCTGGTGTGAATAATTATGTTACATCAGGTTTACTGATATTAAGTGAGACTACGCCGCTTAGTGGAACGGGTTTCCCCTTACTAATATCCTTTTTAAAACATATATTTTGCAAATTCTTTCCTGCAATCAAACTGGTTAATTAAACTGATTATATCAAAATAGCAATATCCTTTATGCTAATAAATGGACTATCTGTCCATAAAACAAGTAATAAGTGAACTATATGTCCACAACATGATAGCAAGGGCTGTTATGCTACAAATGGACTATCTGTCCATACAACTGGGTTGACTGCCCGCAAACTGGACTAATTGTCCGAATCAAAATGGACTAACTGTTTGAATTATTTTATTAGGTTTAACTACCATATATCTTTTTCCTTGAAAACCTTTTCAAATGATTTAACCTTTTAAACCATACTTATACAAGGAAAATATATTCTTAGCTTTACTCTAAGCTATTTTGCCATGATATATGTACGTTACTCAAGATAATGTTGATGAGATTTAATGAGGATTAACTGTCCTTCCAAAACAAGTTAAAACCCTTTTTAACTTGAAAATACTTAGGCTATATTGCCTATTTAATACATTTGAAACCTTTGTTTAGAGCCTTTAAACAACCCTTTCGAAACTCTTGAAGGTAACCCCTTCGAAACCACTGAAAGACCCTTTCGAAACCGTTAAATATTTTCTTACGAAAACATTGGAAAAATCTTTCCTTTATTTTCTCTGAAAGCTTTAAAACATTAGACATTCTCCTTTAAAACCTTTTAAATGTGACCTTTCGAAAACATAGGAAAAACCTTCCCTTTCGACCCTGTCAAAACTCTGGGGAACCACCCCTTTCGAAACCATTTATTAAAACCTTTCGAAACAGTCAAAACTCAATCCTTTCGAAAGCACTTTGGGTTCAATTTAAAACATGTGGAAACCTTTCGAAACTATTCAAAAATTTGCCCCTTCGAAACCTTTGAAAAACATCTCGGTCGAAACCATCTGGATTCTGCCTTCAAGTAGGGCAAAAGGATTAGAAACCCATTAAAGTCGAAAGCATCTGTTTCGAAACCATTGAAAACTATCTCTTTCGAATCCATTTGGGTTTTATTTCGATTATAGAAAAAGGGTCTTAAAAACATTTAAGTCGAAAGCATCTGCTTTGAAACCATTTCCTAAGTAAAGAAGTGATAGTTCCGAAACCATCCCTTTTGAAAGCATTAGAGAGGTGGCCAGATTTTTTAGAAAACCAAACAACCCTTTCGAAACCATCTGGATCGAAAGGTAGTAAGCGGCAGCTAAAGGCTTCGACTCAGTCAAAAGCAATCATTTAAAACAAAAGCACAACCCAATCGAAACCATTCTTTTAAAACCATTTGACCCAGTCGAAAGCTGACCAAGTCAAAAGCATCTTAGTCGAAAGCAAGCAGGCGCATTTTTAATTTAAAAACAAAGCAAAGCCCCAACCCCTTCGAAACCCCTAGTTTCGACTCCCTACCTTCCGCCTTCATCCAATTCACCACATACCAGTTCCCCGATACCATATGCATTGGTTTCAACTGTGTCGGAAGCGGAGATGAGGAGGTGGAACCTGGTGCCGACGGTGTCGAAACAGTGAAAAACATGTAGCAAATAGTTCTTTCCACATAACCTGCCTTACGTTTCTAATTGTGATTGGTTGCCTCTTTCTTTACCAATAAAAAGTACTACAATTTTTTCAAAAGTACTGCCGACTTTCCAGATTTAATAATTTAAATTATTTTACAAAAAGCCCCTTCTCCTCATTTAATTATATAAAACATTTAAGTTCCATACCTTAAATAATTTTATATAACCATTAATACACTTAGGAAAAATCTACAAAAATTTCAGAAAATCTCTTTTAAAATGTTTTCCAACATATAAAAATTTCAGACCCAAATCTTTTATTATTTAACCGAAAATAATTATTAACCCAAACTAACATTTTCTTTACTAGAAAATTCATATAAATTCCTCATAATTTCATAAAATTCCAGAAATTGAAACCCACCTCCAAAATATTATTTATGATCTTCATAAAATTCGCAAGGCATTTAGATGTCATTTTATAGGGTTTTTACCTTAAAACATATCGTAAAATCAATATGAACATACATAGATCATCAACATGTATATATATCCATTCCATCATTCAAAATCAGTGCAAAATATTTGGCATTAGTCTAAAAACCAAAAATACAATCAAAATGAGATGTAAACAATATTCACCTTAGATTTAGAGATTAAAGAGATTGAGATGTGAATAGATTTGATTTGAATTAGCTTCTTCCTCAGCTTTTCTCTATATTCTTCCTCTTGTTCTTGTTAATGGTGGTCGGCCTTGAGTTATAAAAAATTTCAAATGAAAAATGAACGTTATGGATACACGGCCTAAGGGTTAAGGGTATAAGAATGGCCTCTTTCCTATTCTACCTCACCTCTATTTCAATTTAAATTTCTTATTTTAGTTCATTGTTTAAATGGCATGGCTACCCTTAATTAAAAATCAAATCTCAATCAATCAACACATTATTAAACTTAATTTAGGTAATTATATAGCCTAAATAATGTTACCAAATATCTGGGGTGTTACGGACTCCCCTCCTTAAAGAATTTCATCCTCGAAATTGCGATAAGGTACACAACAAATCATACAAGATGGTAAAACATACCATGAAACAAGTCAGGATAAGTATCTCTAATCCTGCTCTAAATCTCCCAAGTATAGTTCCTGTCATCGTCGCTCCACTGGACTTTGAATATTCTAACCATCTTGGTTCTAAGCCTCTTCTCATCTCTCGCGTCTATGCGAACTGGCTTCCTCACTATAGTCAAATCCGGTTCTACTACTAAGTCCACTAGCATAGTCGGTGCAGTAGTAGTCTCCGGGTCTCTAACACATTTTCTGAGATGAGAAACATTGAAAACATCGTGGACTCGTTATTGGGAGTTCGAGCTATTTCTGGATTGATGCTTTGGAGATGGAGATTATCCGCTGCTGGTGTTATCTATTTTCTTTCCGCTGCTATTTGTTGTATCATACCACTGATGTATATTGATATTCATTTTATCATTCTGTTGTATCAGATATTGTATTAGTGTTGTATATCAATGTATTATTCATTTTATTCCGCTGTGTTATTTACTTAATTGTGTTATAAGCTCCGATGACTCGGATTTGAACGGTCGAATCTATGGCATTCGAGTACGATGTAAAGTATGGATGTCGATTTTCGAGCGTGAAAAATCCAGTACGTTACATTTGGTATCAGAGCTAAGGTAAAACTTTAGCTCAGGAGTATAACACATTAAGCAACTCATTAGAGATAGGGTGAAGTATCCCTAGAATGATTGTATCCCTAAGATATCCGTTTAAACGTCTCAGTAAATTCTCTTACTATCCACTGATAGTGAGTATGAGTGCGAGAAGAGGACGAGATAGGGGACAGGGGAATACGACTATAAATGGTCAATACCCTGCAACAGTGGAAACAACTTTCTTATCAATCTCTTTTGATTCGTTTCCAAAATTCTTTTCATTGCTTCGTACCAGCTATAAGAAGAAGTTTCGGTGTGAGGATGGCTCTACGAATCGTTGTAGAAAATTCTTACTTCGTATCTTCATCGGTTTCTTATCAGCTTTTCGTTTTTAAACTTTAATGAATTTGAAATTGGAAATTTTAATTTGAGGTAAATTTATTAATAGAATATGAAGCTAAAATTTGAATTGTATCGATAAAACGATATCGTTTGAAACCAAATTTTGAAATTCTATTGTAATTTCTTGTGAATACCAAAGTCCGAAGAGGGACAAATTGGTATGTATTCTGAGATATTCCGACTTGTGTTTGGAATCCATAACTAGTGTTTGAGGAATTATAGGAGATCGAATCTGTCTATCTCTGTGTTGTTTTCGTGCCTACGAATTTCAAGGACGAAATTCTTTTAAGGGGGGAAGTCTGTAACGATCCTGGATTATAATGAGTGTAAATTGATAATTAATTAAATTTTAAATAAAATTTTGCGAAATTAATTGGTAAATTAATCAAATTTAGAAAATACACCTATGTAATTTCTTTGATATGTATTTATTTTCAATCCATTGTCTTTTCAATAATATGTATAAATACAAACAAAAATAATATTAATAAATATCTATATGTAGAAAAGAAAAATAATAATATGTGATGAAAATTTGATGTTGATAATTAAACTTTGAATAGAAAATAAAAATTTGAAATGTATGTTTGTAACAAAATCACAAAAGAAAAGACATACATTTTAATATAAGTCTGTGGAATTCATAAACCAGGAAACAAAGTAAACAAACAAGTATGCAACAAGAAAACAAAATAAAAGATATATACATAGCTGAATTTAAAACAACAGGATAATGTAGACATGATGAAATGAGACAAAACAATAAATGCAAGCCTCCACAAAATCCAACTAAATAGCATATTGATGTAAGAATACAAAGGAGCAAAGAAGTATGGTGAACATGCCTTTATTTAATGCTATTTACTCAGCCATAAAACAAGAATCACATCATCCCTTGAAAGAAGGTCTTTTGTTGTACAAAACATGTATAAAGTAATTATACAACATGGTGTTCAGTACTTGAACCTGTATACAAACCTTTCATATATATGTATACGTCTTCAAGCCTTTAATTCGTTCAAAGAAAAAGATATAGCAGAGAACAAAAAATAAAAAGAAAAGAAAACATCACCACATATTCAAGTTGAAAGGAAATTTACTTAAGGGAGAGTCAACTGCCGATTTCAAAACAAAACAAAAGCAATCTCTGTTTTCAAATATTTCCAGGTGAGTAACTTATTTTCTTAAATGTATGTAGATATATCTGTGAATATAGTTTGTGTATATATATATATGTTTAACCCTGTGTAATATGGAATAGCCTGTATGTCTCTGTTATGGATTACAGAGTTGAACGTTTTTCAAACTCAAAAATTTATTTTCTTCTAATCATTGTTTAGCCTTAAGTTTTCATTTAAACAAGATGTTTTAAACTTAAGTTAAGATTTTAGAAGCTGATATAAACCATGTTTATAAGTTATCATCACTGTAATATTGTTTTACAGGTTTCAAGTGATAATTTGAATAAAATTAATTGTTGTAAAATATTAATTCAAGATTATAATCTGAATCTATACTAAAATCTATGATTTTTAAAAACAAAAATGAAGATTTTTAATGAAGTGTTTCCAGAGTAGTTTGAAATTTTGATCAATTTGCATTTTTCTAAATTCCTGATAATCGGATCATAAGTAAATTTTGAAATTTGTACTAAAGTATCCTTGAACATCTAGGATGTCGGGAAAATTGTTGAATTAATTTTCAAACACCAGAATTGTTCGAACGAGTTGCAGTTAGGGTTTAACTCTGAGTTTTGCAATGGGTAGAACGCGGAATGATTTCATCACCTAGGAGTGGTCGAGTTGCACGCAACGATGGGGAAAGGTAGTTTAGGGTGTTGACGTGATGTGGCCGAGGTTACGGCATCACTGATGGTCTGAGGTGCGGCGGCGGGACGTTTTGGTGGGGGATGTTAACTGCAGTTTTCGAAAAAAATGCCAAACCTTGATTTGGAAACGATGGCTTCGAATTGAGTTTCGATTTCGTGTTTAGATGGATCTCTCGACTTGCTGGCGATCGCGATGGCCACCGGAGTGGCGCCACGGTGATGTGCACGTGCACGTTAAGTAGGTGTTGTTTGTGCTGTGGGTTGAAGGATGGGGAGAGAAGTGGTGTACTCGAGTTCGGGGTCGGGGAGAAACGTAATTTACTCGAAGTTTTCACGAAATGACCCGAAGTCGAGCTCGGGTTAACGAAATCCTGGATTAGGTTCGATAAATCTGTTACCAGATTTTCAAGCCTAAAAGAAAAAGATGTTTTCATGTTTTTAAAATGCAACAGTTCTTTGAGTTACAAAAATATTTGTTAAAGAAAAACTAATACTTGAAAGCTGATTACTAAATGAAAGTAATTAAGATAAAATTGATTAATAATCCAAGTTCAATTAATCAAGCAAATTAATGAAAAAGATAAAATAATTACTTAGTGAAAGCAATTAAGAATAGATAATTAAAGATTAAAGATCGATTGAATATTAAGGGTTAATCACTTTTAAAGAATAATAAATTAATGTGGTTAATTAATTAAGATAATCAAATTAAGAACAATTAATTAAAGGTTAATTAACTTATGAAAGTAATTAAGGGATGTTTATTAATTAAGAATTAATTAATTAAAGTTAATAAATTAAATGATGAATTAAATAATCAAGGTAATTATTTAATAATTAAAAGTTGATGAAATAATAATTAAAGGTTAATTAATTTATTATTAATGGTTAATTAATAAATGATTAAATAATAATTAACCAAAATGATTTGTAATTTATTAATGTTAATTAACCCAGATTTGTATTACATAAGTAATTAATCTGATTTGAATTAATCAGACAATTAACTGATCTTACTTATGGATGTTTGGATTCTATTGGATGATTTGATCGTTTGATATCCCTGATTTATGATGCTTTGTGTTAACGTAAAAAATCGACGCTAACACCCCGGTGTGAGTATTAATAATGTGAAAGCACCACCCGTTGGTACGGGAATAGAATATAAGCAGAAAATAGCAGAAAAATAAAAAGACAGCAGTTTTATAGTGGTTCGGCCCAAAATTAAGCCTACGTCCACTTTATCTTCTTTATTGATGATCCGATTACAACTCTTTACAATATACTTTGATTACAACACGCTTTAGACGAGTAGCTAAAACTTTAATGTAAGAGAACTCTTCGAATCTATGTCGGATGTAGTAGATCACTTCTTGAAGTTCGTTGGAGCGTCTTTGGTGTTTGAAGTGTCAGATGAGTTGAGAAAACAGCAGAGTATCGGCGTTCCAGAAGTGAGCCAGAAGTCCCCTTCAAGTTGGAGGTAGTGCTGTATTTATAGAAGAATTTTGTGCTGAGCCATAGGTCGTGGATGACCTAAAGTAGTTCGCGAGCGAGCTAAGATAGGTCGTGGTTCACTTGCGACATAGCTTGATAGGGTTGCACTTCATCTTATCTGAACAAGGTGACAAGTGGTAGGTCGTGAACGACCTAGGGAAAAGCGGCATAAGGAGTTATCTCGGCTTGTTCAAACTGGGTAGTAAGTTGTAGGTCGTGAACGACCTAAGATAGGTCGTAGGTCGTGTTGCCTCTCTGCTGTGGGTTACTGTTGTCCCATGTTGACAGTTAGGTCGCTCTCCTCTTTCTGGAGTTAGGTCGCTAAGAGCCTTAGGTCGTTAAGGGTTTTAGCTCGTTAGGTCGCCAAGTGCCTTAGGTCGTTAAGGGTTTTAGGTCGTTAGGGGTTTTAGGTAGTTAGGTCGCTAAGTGCTTTAGGTCGTTAAGGGCCTTAGGTCGTTAGGTCGCTTTATATTTTAGGTCGCTCCAAAATAGAAGTTAACACTTGCCCCTCGAAGTACAGGCCTATATCATAGGTCGTGTGCTTCGATCTAACTCTGCTAGGCCGTGAGCGACCTAAAACATAAACTCGCGTGCCTATTCGCCTTCTCCTTTTCACCCCATATAAATTTGTTAGGTCGCTGCTTTTTCCTCACTTAACTGCTTCGATTTCCCGCTTTGTCATTAACAGAACTTTGTGATTTCAAAGGCGAATTTGAGCTAATCATTCAACGATTCATCCCTGCTATCATATTACATAAGTACACTCGATCTTTATCCATCCCACGATCACCATCGAACCACGAATCCCAATTTCCGAACCCCAGAACAATTTTGTATGCCGTGTGTCATTTTTTGAGTCATGTTGTAGTCGATTTTGATCGCCATTAGTTGTGATTCACGAAAGCACAGCGATGAGTTGGATCTATGGTAGATCGGAGATGTTTTGAATTGGTTTTTGGGTGATTTGTTGGTATGAAGAGATAAGGGATTCCACGAAGAGGATGATGGATTTCGTTGTATTGGTGATAACGGGTTATCAGGTTAACAGTTAACGAGATAGTGAGCCGTTGAGTGGAGAAGAAGTCAGCGATTTAGTGAATCTGAGCGACTTAGGAACCTTCGCGACCTAAGAAGCCTGGCCGACCTAAGGATTCTCACGACCTAAGGACTTATTGGCTCGAACATGAATTGCACGACCTAACTTTCTTGCGACCTAACTTGCTTGAAGTAGAACGACTTAACAGATTAACGACCTAAATTTCTTGCGACCTAACTTTTTTGCGGTATAGGTTTTAGGTCGCGACCGAGCTAACACTTAGAGAAATCTTGACCTGAAGCCTATGAACTCTTTGACTTGCACAATGCGACCTAAGAAAGTGCCGACCTATGCTAGGTCGCTGGACGACCTAAGGATTCCGACCTATGCTAGGTCACATGAAAACAGTCTGGACGACCTAGGACTTGTAAAATTCTGAGAGAACTTGATTGAACTGCTTGGACTTGAACTGTTTGAAATTTGTTACACTTCTTTACAGATTGCTCTAACTTTTAATCTAACAACCTGTTTAAACATAACATTTGCAGAAAACTAGGGCGAATATACTGCCATTGATTGCCCACATCGAATGACAGATTATTCGATAAAGAATAATCAACTTAAATGAACTTTGTGAATGAAATGCTGTGAATCAACAAATTCAAGTGAAGTATTAAAGCAAAGCTAAAATAATCAACTAAAGCTGATTTGTTTGCATCAACACTGTACTTGGACTTAAAATAACAAGCCCTGAAACTCTATAATCGACACATGTCAACTAATTTGATTCCAGTCATATTTGCTTGTTATTTCATTAGTTTTGCACAACACTTCACACTTTTAGGAAACGTGCACCTTCATATTTGAATGTCCAGTTCCTTGTGTAGAATGACTTCTCAATAAGAAGAAATAGGACCAGCTGGAGAAGCCTTTCCAATTGCTAATCCATTGATTGATCCTCCGAAAAGAACCCCGACCTCCTTGACTCATAGAGTTTTCAGCCAATTGTGCATTCAGTTTGGACTAGCTGAAGCGGTTGTTTTGCTTCCTGGAGTAAACGATACTGTTGACAGGCCACCTCTTGGTTTTGTAGCAGTTAACCGTCAGATGTGCTTAAGCGGAGCTATTCCTCCCTTTAATGACTTTCTTCAACAGCTTCTTCTTCGATTAGCTATCTCTCCCTTCCAGCTACACCCCAACGGTTATGCCATCTTGATGTGGTTGTGTGTGCTGTTCAGAAGGACGCTCGACCGTCTTCCAAGTTTTGAGGAGATTTTCTATTTGTGCACCTTTGCGAAGAACAAAGATCACCCTTCAATTATACTTGTAAGAGGTGCTAGAAACCGTAAATTGATTCTATAATTGCCCGATAGTGCACACGGGTTCTTAAGTCAATTCTTCTTCGTCCGCTGCCCCCCGGGATTCTATGCCGTCTGGAGAGTCGGAAGTAAGATTGCCTTTCTCCGTTCACTTCATTTTATGAACTTCTCGAAACTCAAATTGTCAAATGCTTAACTTCATTCTTTACTTTTTGCAGCACTTCCTCCTCCGCTTAGGGATCCCAGCCACAAGCCGACCCTTGAAACTTTGAGTGTTGTGGCTGTTGAAGAGAGAAGCGCTAAATTTTTGCTGAAAGACGAGTTTCTGCATCAGTTCGGACTTTTACACTCCTCCCGATCTACCCAGATTCACTAAGTTTCTAGTCCCGAGACTGAAACATTAGTTGCTCCAGATTCTCAAGCAGAGACATCAAATGCCTCAGTTTTTGCAGAAGAAATTGCATCTAAAGAACCCACCATAGAGGCTGCATTGGTGAAATGTTCTACTTCCAATGATATTGCGGGATTATCTAGCAAACTTACACTTTCTCCCATAATTGAAGAAGAAGAAACTCCTCAACACCCCGAGAAAGCTGATGATAAAGGAGTTGAGGGAAAGAGTCCCGCTAAACATGACAGTGACGACACTTTTGAGGGACTGAGCGATCTAATGATTACTTCACAGGGGCTCTTCAAAGACGACACTTCTTTAATTAAAGTTACATCTCCAGTAGTTGAAGTGACATCTGCTTTGAAGCAAATTTCGTCAGTCCAACAGTTGACTCCTGCTTCACAATCTGTTATCACTCCCCAACCAAAGAGTGGTTTGTAGTTTGATGCGCGTAGCTTGCACATCACACACACTTAGGATTTTTGGCACTTATACGCACTTAGCTTCTTTAATTCGAAGATTTCTAAGACTTGTCTTTTCTACTTTCAGGTTCTCCGATGGGGCGCAGTGGTTCGTATTATGATGATTTCCGACGCTATGGGGGACGCGATTCTTATGATCTCAAGCGCTATCTCCCTGCCCCAAGGGAAACCGATGAAGAGAGAGCTGCCAGAAAAGCTCGTGAAAGACAAAATTACGAGGAGTGGCAAAGAAGAAGGGATGATGACTCCTACAAGAGTAAATCTTATGATGTTAAAGGGAAAGGTCACGTTGCTGACGATTTGAGCAAACGGGTTAAACTTAGCGAAAGGGACGCGTCTGCAATTTCTGAAAAGACCACTGCTCGTACCTCTCTTGACATTCCCTCCGGTTCTCCTACTCTTAAAAAATTTGACATTCAGAAAATTATCAACAGGCCTCAATATCAAGTCAAAGATGCTCCTTCTACACTTCAAAGCCGATTCCCAAATTGGTGCTTAAAGGGAGTGCATTTCGACTTAGACTTGGTACCGATTGATAAGCAAGCTATGTTAAGAAACCTTGATGTTGTCAAACTCGATATCGAGAGGATGTCTGGCTGGCAGAAACTTGTCGACGAGCTTCAAAGAGTTAACCGTATGAATCTCGAAGCCATGTTGACTATGGAGAATGACAAGTCAGAGTGGGATAAAGTTTGTAAGCAGCATGATGCAGAAATGACAAGCATTGTTGATGATAACGCGAGACTTGAGTCTGAAGTTAAGAAGCTCAAGGAAGATCTTGCCACTTCTTCTGCTTCGCATTCTCAAAAAGAAGAGGTCTTTCAAAAACAAGTGCGAGATGCACATGCTGCTCAAAGAGATGCTGAGACGAAACTTGAGGCAGAGCGGCATGTAATTGAAAAATATCGCAAGGATACCGCTCAGCTGCGGGAAAAAGTTAACTCCCAAGACCTGGAGATTGCAGCGCTAAAAGCTCGACTTTCTAAAGTTGAAAAAGAGCGTGATGAGGCAGTTGCCGGCCAAGTTGCAGCCGAAGAATCTCATGAGGCAACCAAAGCCACTATCAGCTCTACTCTATTTGATTTTTACTTGCATAGTGTCCTGGGTCGTGGTAGTCTCTCGTTTCTGGGCCCTAAATATGAGATTACATTGGCCTAAGTGTGGGAGGCCGTACTTGATATGTTCGGAGGCGCTGGCTATGCAGAGACAGATCTTGAAGCGCTTTATCTGGATGATGAAGCACATACTGCGCTGGCCAGGGGAAAAGAGCAGCTTACCAGGGAGCGAGCCAAAGTGGCAGGAGAAGAGCGTTTAGAGAAAGTGCCTTTAACCGACCCTGCTCATCTTCTGGCTTCGGTCGACCCTGATATCATCAGCTCTAGTTCTTATTCTCCACCTCCTGCAAAAGCCGAAGTCAAAATCACAACTACTGAGCCTCACACTGTTCAAGACGAGGAGAAGACTCAGAACGACATTGAAGCTGAAAAATTTGAAATCGATGTGATTAAACCAACTTCTCCAAGTAACTCCAAGTCTGGTCTAGATCAAGTAGACTACTCGTTCGATTCGTTCGATTCGTTCGATTCAACTGAGCTCGATGAATTTCTCGCTTATTACTTAAGTCCTGATGATCCAATATCTTCTCTTTTTTCGGAGAATACTGATTTTAACTTCTTTTCTTCTGTAGCGGAAACACTGAGCGCTGTACACACTTCTCCTCTTCCAGCTGTTCCTCCTCCATCCCTTCAAGTCACTCCTGCTTCTCAGCCGGGATCGCAGGAAGAGCAAATAGAAGCCCTTCAAGGCTTGGAGGATCCACCCGCTTCGCAAGAACAGAAGGCGGAAGAACTTGAGGACAGTGAGATGACCCCGGAGCAGTCTTATGATGATGATACAAAACTTTCTGCGTTGCTTACTCCGGGAAGTGAGTCTTCTTCAAAGAAGAAGGGGAAGCGCGCGATTTCGAAGAAGAGAAGGAAAAGCACTTCTGCTGCTGGAGAGGAAGCGGAAGTTGACCCAGCTATACCTCTTTCTTCTTCCTCCCCGACCCGTCCACAACGGATTCAGAAACTAATCATCAAGCCGGGTAAAAGCTCTAAAGGTGGCAGGAAAAAGGAGTAATGAGCTTGACTTTACTCTCTCTGTTTTGCTTTTTGCTTTTTGCATGTATTGACCGGAGATTGTGCGGGTACCGGTCCCCGCTTGAAACCTGCATATGTACAAAAACTTTATAGTATGGAATAAAATGGTTCTTTTTACTTGTACAATTTCTTGTCAGTATATGTGTGAATGCATTTATTCCTTGTTTTTGCACAAGTTTCTTTATTTACTTTATATGATATTGCAGTGAGCTCGCGGTATGATGAGCGTTGTTTTTATTAATTTAGCTATATTGCCCCCATACCACGGCTTACTGCAATATTCTTAAAAGACTTGTACTCTTAATTTAGAGAATAATTCTTTCGTTTTGAGGAAATATTATTCTGCTTTTAATAGAGTATTCTTTGTATCAGAGAAGTTTTTCTTCCTCTCTTCTATTTTTAAAAGAACACTTCAACTTTCGGGGATAATCACTTTTGTTTGTTGAAAAGTGGATTCCCCTACGCAGTGAAGCGGGCTTCTGGAGAATGCTTTGATCTACTGGACGTGCCTCGTTAGAGGGCTTTTCTTAGCACTTCACTGTTAAGAGTAAAAGTGTGCCTCTGAGGAGGGCTTGTTTGATATGATTTTGGGAAGGGCTTTTTGTTGTGCCTCGGGAGAGGGCTCCTCCGAAGAGTTGTGCCTCCGAAGAGGGCTTGTGCCTCGTTAGAGGGCTTTGGTTTGGTACTTCAAGCTTGGTGAAGTGTGCCTCTGAAGAGGGCTTTTGCCTCCGAAGAGGGCTTTTGGCACTTCAACTTGGTGAAGTGTGCCTCCGAAGAGGGCTTTTGGCACTTCAACTTGGTGAAGTGTGCCTCCGAAGAGGGCTTTTGGCACTTCAACTTGGTGAAGTGTGCCTCCGAAGAGGGCTTTGTTTGTTTCGCCTGAAAGTTACTTTCTCACAGTTAAATGGTCCCACGGAGCAGACGCAAGCTACTAGACTGGATGTTCGTTTGCACAAACGATCACAATCAAGTAACAAGGGCCTGGAACCTTCTATCTTGGGAAAGTGCTCCCTTGGGTGGTCCCACCAACATTCTTGGGCGAGAGAAGCATTTCGATTTGGGCATGCCTCATTGGAGGACTTTTGCCTCCGAAGAGGACTCCTCCGAAGAGTTGTGCCTCCGAAGAGGGCTTGTGCCTCGTTAGAGGGCTTTTGCCTCGTTAAAGGTCTTTGTTTGTGTGCCTCAGAAGAGGGCTTGTGCCTCCGAAGCAATTTTTTGCCTACGAAGAGGTCTTTTGTTTGGTTTGCTAGGAAGTTTGCATCTCATAGTTAAGTAGGTCCATGGGGCAGACGCAAGCTACCCGACTGGATGTTCGTTTGCACAAACGATCATAATCAAGTAAGCAAGGGCCTGGAACCTTCTATCTTGGGAGGGTGCCCCTTTGGGTGGTCCCACCAACATTCTTGGGTGAGAGACAAGATTCCATTTTGGCTATTATTGTCTGCTTATTTGTGTCTTTGCACCAACCGTTGCTGAGCGATTCCTTGTTAACATTCTCAAGTTTATATTCTTTTCTTTGACAAGCTATTCGATTTTTCCAGAAAAGTGTATTTCGTGGTCGAGTGAATCCACGGGCAGACGCAAGCCACTTAACTGGATGTCTGTTCGTACAAACAATCACAGTCAGTTAGCAAGGGCATGGTGCCTTCTTTTTGGGAAGGTGCCCCTTTGGTGGAATCATTAACCGTTTGTAGGAATTGAGTCTGGAATTTTTTGTGGCTTGACATTTGTTTGTTGAGTGATTTATGGGAATCGCTTGAGTTTGCGACGTGTTGGATAGGTAATTTTTGCTTTGATTGCCTGCAATATTAAATCGATATTTTAGCAACACATTTAAAATATTTGCACATCCAGATAAAATAGGCAATTTAAAATAGTAAAAGACACAAGATTTATAGTGGTTCGGCCAAGAATTGGGCCTACATCCACTTTATAGTTTTTTATTATCACTTTGCACTGCTTTTACAATGGCTTACAATACAAGTATGATACATTCATAATCATTTTACAAATTTAAGCATTGCTTCTAAGTAAAATATGGACGCAAGTGATTGCTGTTCCAGGCTCTCGGGATTGGATCTCCTTCAACAGTTGTGAGTTTGAAAGTGCCATCGAGAAGTTTTTCGCTTACGACATATGTCCCTTCCCAGTTTGGCCCAAACACTCCGGTTGCTGTCATGATCCTTTTCAAGACTAGGTCTCCAATTTCAAAGTTGCGTTGGCGAAATTTAGAATTGAAGTGCCTGGCTATTCTTTGCTGTTGAGCTGCAACTCTAAGCTCGGCTTCCTTCCTTCTTTCATCAAGTAAGTCAAGTGCCTCAAGCTGTAGCTTTTCATTTTCAGTTTGGTTGAAATGAACTCTCCTGTGTGAGGGGACTTCTATCTCCACTGGAATCATTGCTTTCGATTCGTATGCTAATGAGAATAGAGTGTGCCCAGTCGCAGTCTTGTGGGTAGTTCTGTATGCCCATAGTGCTAGTGGTAGCTTATCAACCCAACCACCTTTTGCTTTTTCTAGTTGCTTTTTGATGGTTTATTTGATGATTTTGTTCACTGCTTCCACTTGCCCGTTTGCCTGCGGATGAGCCACTGTTGAGAAGCTTTTTCGGATTTTGAATCGTCTGCAAAATTCTTGGAATTCTTTGCTTTCAAATTGAGTACCATTGTCTGTTATTATCTTCTGAGGCACACCATACCTGCAAATGATATTTTTCGTTACAAAATTTATCATCTTTTTAGAGGTAATAGTAGCTAATGGTTCTGCTTCAGCCCATTTAGTGAAATAATCAACAACAATGATGGCATATTTGATTCCGGATCTGGCAATCGGCATAGGCCCAATAAGATCTATTCCCCAAATAGCGAATGGCCATGGACTGACCATCTGTGTTAGCATGGTAGAAGGTGCTCTTGGGATTTTTGCAAATCTCTGGCATCTGTCACACTTTCGAGAGTAGCTAGCAGCATCTCGATTAATATTCGGCCAAAAATAACCATAGCAAAGAATTTTCTTTACAAGAGTTTGACCACCTGAATGATCTCCACACTCTCCTCCATGCACTTCAGCCAAAATCGTCTTAGCCGCTTCTTTAGTTACACACCGGAGTAGTGGCATCGAGAATCCTCGTCTGTACAGATGGTCGCCTTGATTCACATATCTTGGAGCTTTTCTTAGAAGCTTTTGACGTTCTTTTGAGTTTTCTGGCAAGGAGCCGTTGAGTAGATATTCCTTGATTGGGGTCATCCATGACTCCTGCTCTTGAGATACAGCCATGATCCAATCAATATCCATCTCATCAATACTCGGAGCTGTTAAGACTTCTATAGGGACCAACCCCAATAATTGAGCTTCGCTAGAGCTTGAGTATTTCGCGAGAGAATCTGCCTTCGTATTTTCTTCACGGGGGATATGATTTATTGTATAATGATCAAAATCATCGAGAAGTTCACAGGCTTTTGACAGGTAAGCAGGCAGATTTCCTCCTTTAGTCTGAAACTCTTTCTTGACTTGGCATACAATTAGTTGAGAATCACTGTAGATCTGCAACACTTTGATGCTCAGTTCTTTAGCAATCCTCAGACCGACAATAAGAGCTTCGTATTCGACTTCATTATTTGTCGAAGGAAATTCTAATCTCAATGCATAACATAACGATCGTCCTTCGGGGGTTTCAAGTACAACCCCAGCTCCAGAACAGTAGTCATTTCTTGCACCATCGACATATAATTTCCATTGGATCGGAATATCAGTAGTCACTTCTTCCTCACTCCCACCTTTATATGTACATTCTGCAATAAAATCTACTAAAGCTTGTCCATTGATTGCTTTTCGGGGATGGTAAGTGATATCGTATTGACTGAGTTCAATATTCCACTTCAGAAGACGACCCGAAGTCTCAGAGTGAAATAGGACTTACTTTAGAGGTTGATCAGTGAGGACTTTAATAGGATGAGCCTGGAAGTACGGCCTCAACTTTCTGGATGCGATCAATAAACAATAGGCGAGTTTTTCTAACTTTGAATAATTCATCTCTGTCCCAGTGAATCTTTTGCTGATGTAATAAACTGGACGCTGAACTTTGGCGTCTTCTCGTACCAATGTTGCACTGAGAGCGTGAGATGAAACTGCCAAGTATATGAATAGATCTTCACCACTGTCAGGCTTAGAAAGTACTGGAGGCGTTTCCATATGATGAATCAGCTCATCGAAAGCTTTTTGACACTCGGGAGTCCATTCGAAATTCTTCTTTCCTTTCTTTAAAGCATCAAAGAAGGGAATGCATTTGTCTATGGCTTTGGAAATAAACCGACTCAAAGCAGCGACTTTTCCGTTGAGGCTTTGCAATTCCTTCTTCGTTCTAGGGGGTTTGACTTCTCTTAAAGCTGTGATCTGAGCAGGATTAGCTTTGATGCCCCTAGCACTCACAATGAAACCTAAGAATTTTCCGGACTCAACCCCAAATGAACATTTCAGAGGATTCAATTTCATTCCATACTTTCGGAGGATCGCGAACATTTCTTCCAGATGACCCATGTGGTCTACTGCCTTCTTTGACTTCACTAGCATATCGTCAACGTATACTTCCATAGTCTTGCCAATTTGAGGTTTGAACATGGCATTAATGAGTCTTTGATAAGTTGTCCCTGCATTCTTTAATCCGAAAGGCATAACTTTGTAGCAGTAAAGACCAACATCAGTGATGAAGCTCGTGTCCTCTTGATCTGGCTCATGCATCATAATTTGATTGTATCCCGAGTAAGCATCCATAAAAGACAATAATTCGTGCCCGACTGTTCCATCCACCAACTGATCGATTCTGGGCAATGGAAAACAATCTTTAGGACATGCTTTGTTCAAGTCTGAGAAATCGATGCATACTCTCCACTTTCTATTGGCTTTTTTAACCAACACCGGATTAGAAACCCAATTTGGATAAGTGGATTCTCTAATGAAGCTATTCTCCATGAGCAGATCTACTTCTTCGTTCAACGCTGTTGACCTTTCTGGACCTTGGGTTCTTCTTTTTTGCTTCACGGATGTGAACTTCGGATCAATATTTAAGGCATGCACTGCAATTTCTGGAGATATTCCACACATGTCAGCATGACTCTAAGCGAATACATCTAGATTTGCTTTCAAGAATGATATCAGCATATTTTGAACTGTCACACTAAGTTGTGAACCTATATTTAGCACCTTGTTTGGGTCCTTCTGATCAACAGGTATTGGTACCGTTACTTCAACCGGCACCACTCTATTCTCCCCTGCACTGGTTTTTCTGGGATCAATTTCTTTTCATGCACCACTGTGCTCTCCAGTGCAGGGTCCACCCTGTACTTGCTACAAGGTGGGTTCTTTGATGCGAAGCGGAGCTACCGCACCCTTCCCCATTTCTCTCTTCTTCGCCTCCCGCAATTCTGTGAGATAACATTCCCGCCCAGCACCCTGATCTCCTTTCAAAACACCAACGCCGTTATCCGTGGGGAATTTCATAGTTAGGCACCATGGGGCGAGAATAGCTTTGAATGCAGCCAGAGTTGGTCATTCCAGGAAGGTGTTATAAGCAGAGAATTCATCAACAATAACAAAGGTTTGCTTACGGACCACTTTTCTCTCCCCTTCACCAAGTTCTACAAATAAGTCGACGGTTCCGATAGGTTGTTTCGGTTCCCCAGTGAACCCAACAATCTTTTGTGAAGAAGCTTGAACATCAGCCATCAGAATCTTTATTTGATCAAAAGTCTTCTTGAAGAGGATATTACAAGAGGCGCCGCAATCGAAAAGCACTCTTCTCACAATAGCTGGTCCGATACCGGCAGTTATTACCAGCGGATCCATAGTAGGAGCTTCCACTCCCATAGAGTCTCTAGCTCTGAATATGATATCATCGTGACAAGTTCTCTGTTGTTTCGATGGCACAGCATCTTCCAAAACAAAAACAGTTTCTTCTTTTAGGGCATGTCTCAGAGCACGAGCATATCTTTCCATTTCTCCCCAACTCATGCCTGTTGGATGTGGACCTCCTATAATTACATTAATTACAGGCCTTTCGGACTACTGCACCGCGGTCTTTTCACCCGAGCCATATTGACGAGCAGGGAGTTGTTGCCCCTGAGTAGATGAGGCAGGATCGCTTTTATTTCTCTTAACATACTGTTGCAGTGTATTCTCTCTCAACAGTTCTTCAATCAAGTTCTTTAGATGGCGACATTCGTTGGTGTCATGGCCAGGCTGATTATGAAACCGGCAGAATCTTCCGTTAGGCACGAAATTTTTCCCAAGCTTTATCTTAGGTGGCTCCGGGTAGTTGATGGCATCCTTGGTTGCGAAGAAGATCTTCTCTGGACTTTCTGTCAAAGGAGTAAAATCCAAAAAATGGCGTGGTTTTTTCATATCCTTATGTTTTTTCCCACCGTTATTTTCTCTTTTCTAACCACCAGATTCTTTCTTGTTCGAAGTTTCAGCCACATTGTTGTTCTGAATTTCAGCCACAACTACCTTTGATTGTGCAGGGAGATTCTCCAGACGCATAAATTCGTCAGCCTTCTTATAAAACTTTTCTAGTGAATTCGGTTCTTTCATTTTCAACCATTTTCCAAACTCGCTTGTTTTATCGATGGCTCGCATCAAGTAAGTTAGGATCATACGGGGTTCAGCATTATCCACTTCAGCCAAGGCTATGTTAAAGAGATTCAAGAAGGATTTGATAGATTCGCCGGAAGCTTGCTCTAGGCTGGACAGTGACATTATGTCCTTGGCCTTTATAGCATACAACTTGAACTGATCCTTAAATTTACGGGTCAAATCAGAGAATTGATCCACAGATCGGACCGGTAGCTTCGTAAACCAGAGTAGAGCCACTCCTTCCAAGTAGACAGGAAAATATCTGCATTTAATCTCATATGTTGCTCTGGCACCTGTCATATGCCAGTCATATTTATACAAGAACTGATTAGGGTCACTTGTTCCTCGATAGGCTGGGACAGTAGGAGGAACAAACTTTCTTGGAAATTCAACTTTTAGGATCCTTTCGGTAAACGAAGTCTTGCTTGGAGCAAACCCACAGTCGTTTTCATCTTCATTTCGCTGCATACTTTCTTTCATGATTTGGCGAACCATTCCCGATAGATATTCTTCATCATTCAGAGGCCTTACCGGGCAGACGTCAGCCACCTTTTCAGAAGTTTGTGTGAACAAACGTTCGCGAAGAGGCGGCTGCGGCCTTGATCCTCCAGCTTGGGGAGGTGCCCCTTTGACGGTGCATGCTACTCTTTGAGGAATATCTTTGTCTTGGGAATCATGAGTTCCTTCAGCAAAGGTTGGTTCATTGTTCTCTGGTTGTCGGTTCATCCCAAGCAGAGCGTTTAACCTTTCCATCATCAAAACATTTTGAGTTTCCATTTGTTGGTATAATCCTGACACAACATCGTTAAGTTCAGCTCTTGTGACTCCCACAGCAGGAGTTTCCTGATTTGGCGCTGGAGAGGAAGCAGCCCTGTCATTAACATTTCCGGATCTAGTAGATCTACTCTTTCTTCCAGGAGCCATGATTTCTGATAGACTTTTGGTTTTTAAGAAAAATCTTTCAATAAGTCTTTGCGAAGCAATGGTGAAAATATTCCTGAGTTGGCTTCTCAGTGAAAGCACCAAAAATGTTAACGTAAAAAATCGACGCTAACACCCCGGTGTGAGTATTAATAATGTGAAAGCACCACCCGTTGGTACGGGAACAGAATATAAGCAGAAAATAGCAGAAAAATAAAAAGACAGCAGTTTTATAGTGGTTCGGCCCAAAATTAAGCCTACGTCCACTTTATCTTCTTTATTGATGATCCGATTACAACTCTTTACAATATACTTTGATTACAACATGCTTTAGACGAGTAGCTAAAAATTTGATGTAAGAGAACTCTTCGAATCCATGTCGGATGTAGTAGATCTCTTCTTGAAGTTCGTTGGAGCGTCTTTGGTGTTTGAAGTGTCAGATGAGTTGAGAAAACAGCAGAGTATCGGCATTCCAGAAGTGAGCCAAAAGTCCCCTTCAAGTTGGAGGTAGTGCTGTATTTATAGAAGAATTTTGTGCTGAGCCATAGGTCGTGGACGACCTAAAGTAGGTCGTAGGTCGCGAGCGAGCTAAGATAGGTCGTGGTTCACTTGCGACATAGCTTGATAGGGTTGCACTTCATCTTATCTGAACAAGGTGACAAGTGGTAGGTCATGAACGACCTAGGGAAAAGCGTCATAAGGAGTTATCTCGGCTTGTTCAAACTGGGTAGTAAGTTGTAGGTCGTGAACGACCTAAGATAGGTCGTAGGTCGTGTTGCCTCTCTGCTGTGGGTTACTGTTGTCCCATGTTGACAGTTAGGTCGCTCTCCTCTTTCTGGAGTTAGGTCGCTAAGAGCCTTAGGTCGTTAAGGGTTTTAGGTCGTTAGGTCACCAAGTGCCTTAGGTCGTAAAGGGTTTTAGGTCGTTAGGGGTTTTAGGTCGTTAGGTCGCTAAGTGCTTTAGGTCGTTAAGGGCCTTAGGTCGTTAGGTCGCTTTATATTTTAGGTCGCTCCAAAATAGGAGTTAACACTTTGTGATACATCCTGATTTAT
The DNA here is from genome assembly GCA_030737815.1 of Allium fistulosum. NCBI lineage: Eukaryota > Viridiplantae > Streptophyta > Magnoliopsida > Asparagales > Amaryllidaceae > Allium > Allium fistulosum. Next base: position 496,190,122 of record CM060902.1, on the reverse strand, counting down.
GTTGTGATCCATAATTTACTTATCTGTGATATATATATCTGTGATCTGTGAATGAACGATAAGCGTGATAGTTAATACCGCTTATCAATTATATTTCTGTATTTGATCTATGATGATTGTATGATGTTGCACTATTGTGTGTGAAACCCCTGGACTACACCATACACACACAAATATGGATTTCATGAGGAAATCGGTTAAGTCACAGATAATTTAAATTTTATGTTTTTGAAATTGAAATTTTAATTTCAATTGATTTTGAAATTGGAAATTTTGGTTTAAAGTGAAAAGCTTTTGAAATGGAATTTCAAAGATGAAATTTATTTTGAATAACTTGATAAAGTTTGAAGTTTAAATAATTTGTTTTAAACTTAAATTCAAATTGAATTCCATGATTCGAAACTAGGGATTAAAAATGCTATACCAGTTATATATGGGTTAAACTATTTTAAAAGTATTGATTTGGGAATTTTAATTTAAATTCAAAGGCTTTAACTCGAGCAAATATAATTGGATTTTTCTGAAACGAAAACTACATGTTTACAAATAACAAAAGATTTCACATAAGAAATGAACTTCCAATTTGTGTTGAAATGATTTCTAGTTTGAAATGAAGATAATTTCCAAGTTATGAAAACAGTTTGAAAGCTATAAGTTAAATCTTTAATTTAAAGATTAGATGAGTTAATCCTAATTGAAATAGAAATTGTTTTGAAATTCTATGAATGGATCTTTTTGAAACTGGGTGAACTTTGTGAAATGAATCTTTTTATTTAAAGATTTAAAATGGTAATTTGTTTAACCATTTAAAATAAAGGTTTAGGGTAATAAGTTGTGACTTAATTGAAATCCCATATCCATATGTTTTAAATATTGCGCTAACTATTCGGTTTAGCCGGGAAATGACCTTTGTGTCGTATAACCCATTCCGAATATGTGATTCGACGTTATGGATAGCATGTGAAGACCGGTGGTGAAGACCGGATATTTTCGAAAACGAAAGGGTTTTTTGTCGATTGTCTCTACACTGGCTGATCCCTGGTATAGAGATCTCCATATGTGATGGGAAATCCGGACGTGATTAGGGATTATCCGGATTGCAAGGACTTCTTTTGAAGTGCCTTCGGTTCTGTTCAAACCCGGAACAGACTTGTATGGATTGTATGTCTGACATTACAATTTGAGATATAAAGCCAATTTCTTTCAAATACATTTCTGTTTGGTGGCGGAGAATTTATTCTCTTAGCTTAACACCCTTCTCTGAGACGTACGAGCTCAGAGGTTATGTAGTTGAAGGTTATCAGCGATATATTCCCAATTCGGTAATGTGACATGTTGAGTGTTGCTGTGTGATGATCATTGTTTGATCATTTGTGATATGATCATTTGTTTGATCATTTATCTTTGTGATCATTACTTTGATCATCTGTTGACCCAAAGCATGGCATTGTGTCAAAACGTAGCTTTGTGGACGAGACTTCGTCGAACCTCACACCCCGGAATGGTCAAAACAGGAAAGATGCGGCAAGGTTATTGGGGATAGCGCCCCTTAGGGTATGTACATTTCCTTCTGGATAGAAGTGGTATCATGGTATGGAGCCTAGATACTTAACTTATGTGGATATCGCAAACATATTTATATCTTACTTTGTGTTTGTTGCTGGGGCCCTGGTTAAAGGTTGGTTACAACCGGGAGATGGCATACTCGTGTCAGTAGTTACCCAGTTAGGGGTAACCCGGCCTTGTGTTGGCAGAGATCCGGTTAGGTTCTCGGGGCGTCTTTCCAGAGGCGTACCTATGTGGCAATGGGAAGTTTCTTGGCCTGACCATTTGTTGGAAAACCAAAGAAACAATACGAGCCATGTACGGTTTTAGTTGTAAAACCTGCCATGCAGCGTGGCGGTAACCTGCCACAAACCATGGTAGCTATAGTAGGCATACGATAATGGTCGTATGTTGGCTAAGATTTATATTCTACTTTCGAAATGTTTTTTCCACACTATGCACTAATAATAATAATAATCAAATGATTCTACGTAGTAAGCATCTTTGACTATCATAAGAAGAAATCTCCTCCAAGTCTGCGTTTGCATTGTGTGTGTGGCGGGAGGTCTTATGGTAGTTTCATTTTCCAAAAGCATGGCGAATTGACTTTAAAATTCTTTTGCTATTTGTTTTTAAAGGTAAACTGTTTTTGTTGTTCACACCAGTCCCATGACTGATCCGGAGTTTATTGTTTCTTTCCTAAACTCTGGGTGCTCAAAATTTCTCTACACGGGCAGTCTAGAGTTGGGTTTTTCAGATAGTCAGAATTAGTAGATTTTCTGGAGCTAGTTCAGTCTTTGGATATGGACTGCACTTGCTTATCTTTGTGCCTTGTTATTGGGAGTTCAAGCTATTTCTGGATTGGTGCTTTGGAGATGGAGATTATCCGCTGCTGGTGTTATCTATTTTCTTTCCGCTGCTATTTGTTGTATCATACCTCCGATGTATATTGATATTCATTTTATCATTCTATTGTATCAGATATTGTATCAGTGTTGTATATCAATGTATTATTCATTTTATTCCGCTGTGTTATTTACTTAACTGTGTTATAAGCTCCGGCGACTCGGATTTGAACGGTCGAATCTATGGCATTCGAGTACGATGTAAAGTATGGATGTCGATTTTCGAGCGCGAAAAATCCAGTACGTTACATTTGGTATCAGAGCTAAGGTAAAACTTTAGCTCAGGAGTATAACACATTAAGCAACTCATTAGAGATAGGGTGAAGTATCCCTAGAATGAGTGTATCCCTAAGATATCCGTTTAAACGTCTCAGTAAATTCTCTTACTATCCACTGATAGTGAGTATGAGTGCGAGAAGAGGACGAGATAGGGGACAGTGGAATAGGACTATAAATGGTCAATACTCTGCAACAGTGGAAACAACTTTCTTATCAATCTCTTTTGATTCGTTTCCAAAATTCTATTCATTGCTTCGTACCAGCTATAAGAAGAAGTTTCGGTGTGATGATGGCTCTACGAATCATTGTAGAAAATTCTTACTTTGTATCTTCATCAGTTTCTTATCTGCTTTTCGTTTTTAAACTTTAATGAATTTGAAATTGGAAATTTTAATTTGAGGTAAATTGATTAATAGAATATGAAGCTAAAATTTGAATTGTATCGATAAAACAATATCGTTTGAAACCAAATTTTGAAATTCTATTGTAATTTCTTGTGAATACCAAAGTCCGAAGAGGGACAAATTGGTATGTATTCTGAGATATTCCGACTTGAGTTTGGAATCCATAACTAGTGTTTGAGGAATTATAGGAGATCGAATTTGTCTATCTCTGTGTTGTTTTTGTGCCTGCGAATTTCGAGGATGAAATTCTTTTAAAGGGGGAAGTCTGTAACGATCTCGGATTTTATTGAGTGTAAATTGATAATTAATTAAATTTTGAATAAAATTTTGCGAAATTAATTGGGAAATTGATCAAATTTAGAAAATACACCTATGTAATTCCTTTGATATGTATTTATTTTCATTCCATTGTCTTTTCAATAATATGTATAAATACAAACAAAAATAATATTAATAAATATTTATATGTAGAAAAGAAAAATAATAATATGTGATGAAAATTTGATGTTGATAATTAAACTTTGAATAGAAAATAAAATTTTGAAATGTATGTTTGTAACAAAATCACAAAAGAAAAGACATACATTTTAATATAAGTCTGTGGAATTCATAAACCAGGAAACAAAGTAAACAAACAAGTATGCAACAAGAAAACAAAATAAAAGATATATACATAGTTGAATTTAAAACAACAGGTTAATGTAGACATGATGAAATGAGACAAAACAATAAATGCAAGCCTCCACAAAATCCAACTAAATAGCATATTGCTGTAAGTATACAAAGGAGCAAAGAAGCATGGTGAACATGCCTTCATTTAATGCTATTTACTCAGCCATAAAACAAGAATCACATCAGCCCTTGAAAGTAGGTCTTTTGTTGTACAAAACATGTATAAAGTAATTATACAACATGGTATTCAGTACTAGAACCTGTATACAAACCTTTCATATATATGTATACGTCTTCAAGCCTTTAATTCGTTCAAAGAAAAAGATATAGCAGAGAACTGAAATTAAAAAGAAAAGAAAACATCACCACATATTCAAGTTGAAAGGAAATTTACTGAAGGGAGAGTCAACTGCAGATTTCAAAACAAAACAAAAGCAATCTCTATTTTCAAATATTTCTAGGTGAGTAACTTATTTTCTTAAATGTTTTAAAGTATAAAATAGTTGCTTATATGTAGATATATCTGTGAATATAGTTTGTGTGTATATATATATATATATATATATATATATGTTTAACCCTGTGTAATATGGAATAGCATGTATGTCTCTGTTATGGATTACAGAGTTGAACATTTTTCAAACTCAAAAATTTATTTTCTTCTAATCATTGTTTAGCCTTAAGTTTTCATTTAAACAAGATGTTTTAAACTTAAGTTAAGATTTTAGAAGCTGATATAAACCATGTTTATAAGTTATCATCACTGTAATATTGTTTTACAGGTTTCAAGTGATAATTTGAATAAAATTAATTGTTGTAAAATATTAATTCAAGATTATAATCTGAATCTATACTAAAATCTATGATTTTTAAAAACAAAAATGAAGATTTTTAATGAAGTGTTTCCAGAGTAGTTTGAAATTTTGATCAATTTGCATTTTTCTAAATTCCTGATAATCGGATCATAAGTAAATTTTGAAATTTGTACTAAAGTATCCTTGAACATCTAGGATGTCGGGAAAATTGTTGAATTAATTTTCAAACACCAGAATTGTTCGAACGAGTTGCAGTTAGGGTTTAACTCTGAGTTTTGCAATGGGTAGAACGCGGAATGATTTCATCACCTAGGAGTGGTCGAGTTGCACGCAACGATGGGGAAATGTAGTTTAGGGTGTTGACGTGACGTGGCCGAGGTTACGGCGTCGCTGATGGTCTGAGGTGCGGCGGCGAGACGTTTTGGTGGGGGATGTTAACTGTAGTTTTCGAATAAAATGCCAAACCTTGATTTGGGAACGATGGCTTCGAATTGAGTTTCGATTTCGTGTTTAGATGGATCTCTCGACTTGCTGGCGATCGCGATGGCCAGCGGAGTGGCGCCATGGTGACGTGCACGTGCACGTTGGGAAGGTGTTGTTTGTGCTGTGGGTTGAAGGATGGGGAGAGAAGTGGTGTACTCGAGTTCGGGGTCGGGGAGAAACGTAATTTACTCGAAGTTTTCACGAAATGACCCGAAGTCGAGCTCGGGTTAACGAAATCCTGGATTAGGTTCGATAAATCTGTTACTAGATTTTCAAGCCTAAAAGAAAAAGATGTTTTCAAGTTTTTAAAATGCAACAGTTCTTTTAGTTACAAAAATATTTGTTAAAGAAAAACTAATACTTGAAAGCTGATCACTAAATGAAAGTAATTAAGATAAAATTGATTAATAATCCAAGTTCAATTAATCAAGCAAATTAATGAAAAAGATAAAATAATTACTTAGTGAAAGCAATTAAGAATAGATAATTAAAGATTAAAGATCGATTGAATATTAAGGGTTAATCACTTTTAAAGAATAATAAATTAATGTGGTTAATTAATTAAGATAATCAAATTAAGAACAATTAATTAAAGGTTAATTAACTTATGAAAGTAATTAAGGGATGTTTACTAATTAAGAATTAATTAATTAAAGTTAATAAATTAAATGATGAATTAAATAATCAAGGTAATTATTTAATAATTAAAAGTTGATGAAATAATAATTAAAGGTTAATTAATTTATTATTAATGGTTAATTAATAAATGATTAAAGAATAATTAACCAAAATGATTTGTAATTTATTAATGTTAATTAACCCAGATTTGTATTACATAAGTAATTAATCTGATTTGAATTAATCAGACAATTAACTGATCTTACTTATGGATGTTTGGATTCTATTGGATGATTTGATCGTTTGATATCCCTGATTTATGATGCTTTGTGATCCATCCTGATTTATGTTGTGATCCGTAATTTACTTATCTGTGATATATATATCTGTGATCTGTGAATGAACAATAAGCATGATAGTTAATACCACTTATCAATTATATTTCTGTATTTGATCTATGATCATTGTATGATGTTGCACTATTGTGTGTGAAACCCCTAGAATACACCATACACACACAAATATGGATTTCACGAGTAAATCGGTTAAGTCATAGATAATTTAAATTTGATGTTTTTGAAATTGAAATTTTAAGTTCAATTGATTTTGAAATTGGAAATTTGGATTTAAAGTGAAAAGCTTTTGAAATGGAATTTCAAAGATGAAATTTATTTTGAATAACTTGATAAAGTTTGAAGTTTAAATAATTTGTTTTAAACTTAAATTCAAATTGAATTCTATGATTCGAAACTAGGGATTAAAAATGTTATACCAGTTATATATGGGTTAAACTATTTTAAAAGTATTGATTTGGGAATTTTAATTTAAATTCAAAGGCTTTAACTCGAGCAAATATAATTGGATTTTTCTGAAACGAAAACTACCTGTTTTCAAATAACAAAAGCTTTCACATAAGAAATGAACTTCCAATTTGTGTTGAAATGATTTCTAGTTTGAAATGAAGATAATTTCCAAGTTATGAAAACAGTTTGAAAGCTATAAGTTAAATCTTTAATTTAAAGATTAGATGAGTTAATCCTAATTGAAATAGAAATTGTTTTGAAATTCTATGAATGGACCTTTTTGAAACTGGGTGAACTTTGTGAAATGAATCTTTTTGTTTAAAGATTTAAAATGGTAATTTGTTTAACCATTTAAAATAAAGGTTTTGGGTAATAAGTTATGACTTAATTGAAATCCCATATCCATATGTTTTAAATATTGCGTTCACTATTCGGTTTAGCCGGGAAAGGACCTTTGTGTCGTATAACCCATTCCGAATATGTGATTCGACGTTATGGATAGCATGTGAAGACCGGTGGTGAAGACCAGATATTTTCGAAAACGAAAGGGTTTCTTGTCGATTGTCTCTACACTGGCTGATCCCTGTTATAGAGATCTCCATATGTGATGGGAAATCCGGACGTGATTAGGGATTATCCGGATTGCAAGGACTTCTTTTGAAGTGTCTTCGGTTCTGTTCAAACCCGGAACAGACTTGTATGGATTGTATGTCTGACATTACAATTTGAGATATAAAGCCGATTTCTTTCAAATAAATTTCTGTTTGGTGGCGGAGAATTTATTCTCTTAGCTTAACACCCTTCTCTGAGACGTACGAGCTCAGAGGTTATGTAGTTGAAGGTTATCAGCGATATATTCCCAATTCGGTAATGTGACATGTTGAGTGTTGCTGTGTGATGATCATTGTTTGATCATTTGTGATATGATCATTTGTTTGATCATTTATCTTTGTGATCATTACTTTGATCATCTGTTGACCCAAAGCATGGCTTTGTGTCAAAACGTAGCTTTGTGGACGAGACTTCGTCGAACCTCACACCCCGGAATGGTAAAAACAGGAAAGATGCGGCAAGGTTATTGGGGGTAGCGCCCCTTAGGGTATGTACATTTCCTTCTGGATAGAAGTGGTATCCTGGTATGGAGCCCAGATACTTAACTTATGTGGATATCGCAAACATATTTATATATTACTTTGTGTTTGTTGCTGGGGCCCCGGTTAAAGGTTGGTTACAACCGGGAGATGGCATACTCGTGTCAGTAGTTACCCAGTTAGGGGTAACCTGGCCTTATGTTGGCAGATATCTGGTTAGGTTCTTGGGGCGTCTTTCCAGAGGCGTACCTATGTGGCAATGGGAAGTTCCTTGGCCTGACCATTTGTTGGAAAACCAAAGAAACAATACGAGCCATGTACGGTTTTAGTTGTAAAACCTGGCATGCAGCGTGGCGGTAACCTGCCACAAACCATGGTAGCTATAGTAGGCGTACGATAATGGTCGTATGTTGGCTAAGATTTATATTCTACTTTCGAAATGTTTTTTCCACACTATGCACTAATAATAATAATAATCAAATGATTCTACGTAGTAAGCATCTTTGACTATCATAAGAAGAAATCTCCTCCAAGTCTGCGTTTGCATTGTGTGTGTGGTGGGATGTCTTATGGTAGTTTCATTTTCCAAAAGCATTGCGAATTGACTTTAAAATTCTTTTGCTATTTGTTTTTAAAGATAAACTGTTTTTGTTGCTCACACCAGTCCCATGACTGATCCGAAGTTTATTGTTTCTTTCCTAAACTCTGGGTGCTCAAAATTTCTCTACACGGGCAGTCTAGAGTTGGGTTTTTCAGATAGTCAGAATTAGTAGATTTTCTGGAGCTAGTTCAGTCTTTGGATATGGACTGCACTTGCTTATCTTTGTGCCTCGATATTGGGAATTCGAGCTATTTCTGGATTGGTGCTTTGGAGATGGAGATTATCCGCTGCTGGTGTTATCTATTTTCTTTCCGCTGCTATTTGTTGTATCATACCTCTGATGTATATTGATATTCATTTTATCATTCTGTTGTATCAGATATTGTATCAGTGTTGTATATCAATGTATTATTCATTTTATTCTGCTGTGTTATTTACTTAACTGTGTTATAAGCTCCGGCGACTCGGATTTGAACGGTCGAATCTATGGCATTCGAGTACGATGTAAAGTATGGATGTCGATTTTCGAGCGTGAAAAATCCAGTACGTTACAACATCTTAATACCCCCTGTATTAATAGAGAACTTTGAATGATGGCATTCCTCCATGACTTCTTTCCTTATGTTTCCAACACTCGGAACACATAATCTTCCTTTCTTTCTTAACCACCCATTTTGGTCAAGACTGAAATCTTTCAAGTCATCGCTCTCGCTTCCATCTGTTAACTTCCTAATTCGTTCAGCTAATACTGGATCCTCTTCCTACTTAGAAGCGATCCATTCGATCATCACTGGTCGAACTTCCAAACAAGATAATACAACTATATCTCCACTAGACCCAGCCTCGGATCTCCACTGCACTCTGCAATCTGCTAATGCTTCTAAATCCTTCCACTCAGCAATCATTGCCAACACTGTGTTCTGATGTTTCCTGCTAAGTGCATCTGCAACCTTGTTGCATTTCCCCGATGTTTACTCAATCCCAAAATCATAAGTGGCAATAAACTCTAACCACCTCTTACGTCTCATATTCAACTCCTTCTGAGAGAACAAATACTTCAACGACTTATGATATGTATATAACTCGAACCTTTCTCCAAAAAGGTAATGTCTTCACACTTTGAATGCAAAAATCACCGCAGCCAATTCTAAATCATGCATCAGATATCTGACCTCATGCGGTCTAAGCTGCCTAGAAGCATAGGCAATCACTTTACCTCTCTGCATCAGCATAGCTCCTAGTCCTGTTCCACATGCATCGGCGTAAACCACTAAATCCTGATTCCTTTTCGGAACAACCAAAACAGGTGCATGGGTCAATAAGTGGTTCAAACTCTGAAATGCTTCCTCACACTTATCGGTCCATACAAACTTCACATCCTTTCTTGTCGGCTTGGTAATCAGTGCCGCTATCCGCGAAAATTCCATAATGAACCTCCAATAATAACCAGCCAACCCAAGGAAACTCTTTATCTCCATTACTATCTCGGGTCTCTTCCAACTACACTGCTTCAATCTTAGTCGGATCTACTGACAACCCTTCCTCTGAGACTACATGACCTAGAAACTTCACTTCTTTCTTCTAGAAATGACACTTTGAGAACTTCGCCTTTAGCTAATGTTGCCTCAGCGTCTCAAGCACCAATCTAAGATGAACTTCATGCTCTCTTTCATCCTTAGAGTATGTCAAGATATCATCTATGAAACCAATACGAACCTATCCAAATGCTCTTGGAAAACCCGGTTCATCAAATCCATAAAGAAAGCTGGTGCATTAGTCAGTCTGAACGGCATAACTAACCATTCGTACGACCCATATCTTATCCTAAACGCAGTCAAAGGTAGACTATCCTCTGCTACCTTGAGCTAATGGAAACCTGTCACCAAATCCAACTGTGAGAATACCTTGGCTCCACTCAACTGGTCGAGCAAATCGTCAATCCTTGGCAATGGATATCAATTCTTTATCATCCTCTCATTCAACTTACGATACTCGATACATAGCCTTAACGATCCATCCGGTTTCTTAGCAAACACTACGGCTGCTCCCCAAGGCGAACTACTCGGCCTGATAAACTCTTGCCTTCTAAATCAACCAATTGCACCTTTAACTCCCTCATCTCTATAGGAGTCATCCTGCTTGGCGGTCTACTCACTGGTTCTGCTCCTGGAACCAAATATATCTGAATCTCAACGGCTCGTTTCGACGGCAATCCAACTATAGGCTCAAAAACATCTGCGAATTCTCTAACCACGAAAACCCGACTCAGCTTATCATCCCATACCATAGCACCCAACAAAGCATACACTTCACCACTAGAACCTTCTATGGTATAAACAATCATGTTGCTACAATCAGGGTGCCTAAGTGATATTTTCCTATCCTGGCAAAATATCCTAGCATTGTAATCACTTAACCAATCCATCCCAAGAATAATCCTGAACCCCACAAAATCAAACACATGCAAACTGCAAACAAAAGTATGACCTAACAGGTAAAATTCTAACTGGTCACATCTCAACCCTAGAGTTGCATACCCTCCTATTGGATTCGAAACCCGTAAGGAAGTAACTAAATATGTGGGTTCTAAGTTAAGCTTATCTATCAAACATCTAGATATAAAAGAATACGATGCACTAGTATCAAATAGAAAGCTAACAGCCATACCATGAATTTAAGCGTACCTCCCAAAACTGCTTTTCCCTACTCCAGAGCCGTTGGCTTCGAAGTAGCAGGCTCCAATGCATATACCTTGCACTTTCCATCCTTAGTAGGCTCCTTGCTATGGCTCTTATAATGGCCAATCTGGTCACAGTTGAAGCACCTGACATTTTTCTTTCTAGCCACCTCCTTAGCCTTCCCAGCACGACCCTCATTAGCAAAGTGCCACTTCTTGTCACACTTGAAGCAAACAATCTCAGACTTTCCTTTCTTTGCTGCTCCACCCTTCTGAGCACCTTTCTTAGGAATGAACTTCCTCTTCTGATTCTACCCGACCTGGACCTCTTTAGCCTTACTCTTCTCTAGAGAATCAAGAATCTCCTTATGCCTTAAGGCCATCTCCACAACAAAGTCAAAAGGATCTCTAATATGAGGTAATGTCGCCCTAGCTTCCTCAGGCTTCAACCCCCTGATAACCTTCTCGTTCCTCTTCATCACTGTATCCACTGAAGCATACCCATATCAGGCCAACTCCTCAAACTTTCTTGCATACTCCAGAACAGACATCTCTCCCTGCTCTAACTCAGCAAATTTCCTGATCAGAGCTGACTGTGCCATTGCAGACATAAACCTCTCCTGGAACCTCCCATTGAAATCTGCCTATGACAAAATTTCCATGTCCACACCAGCCGTCACACTGTTCCACCAAAACAAAGCTGCTCCCTGAAGCTATCGGAAGCAAGCCTCCTCTTTTGCTCATCATTGAACCTTAAGTCTGCAAAAATTCTCTCACAGTGTAGCAACCAATTTTCCACCTCAATGGCATCCTCTGTCCCCAGAAAAGGCTCTCCTCCAAGCTTAGCGTAATCTCCGCTTAGCTTTGCATAATGGTTAACTACCGGAACTTCCAGAACTCCTACCCCTACAGCATCTCCTCATAGCATTCCAGCTGCAACTCCAGTTTGCATCATATTCACAAAAAACTGATACATAGCTCCCATGTCCACTTGCGAGACTCCATCACCTACATTCTCTGCTTGTGCCAGACCTTGGGTTCTCCTTGTACTAGGTCTGGCAATTCCCATCGGTGCCCTCCCGTCCTAAGTTAACTCTTCTTCTTCTACCTTCCATATCTGTATTCAAACCTCATGAGATACAGAAAAATAACCTAACAAGGATAGGAGACTAGAGATAAAGCGTATACTTATATATAGCAAATACAAGTACATTACTATAGCGTTATCCTATACCCCAATCTTACTCTAATTCCTTATGATTATGTTTTAAAAACCATTTTAGTTTAAATTTTATTCATAAACCATGCTCTAATACTAGGTTGTAACATCCCGTATCTGGAGGACAAAAGCTAAGCACTACAGATGCTGCAGTCATCCATAGTATTAACTTCTGGTGATAAAATACGGTAATGATTATTGTATTCATAATATCAGAACAATTGAATATGAACAAAGTCATAGATTTCCAAAAATAAAATTTTGCTGATTACATTTTAAAACAAATTCATATCCAAGTTACATAATCCCATATCATTTCCCATACAAAGATTAATTAAAATCATTACAAGAATATGCCAAAAGCGCATATGACGATGCCTCCTTGGTTGATCAAAGCAATATAGTCATATCTGACTTGACACACAGCAGCAATAAATAAAATAATAATTTGTAACTCCTAATTAGCTATCCGTCGGCCACCTGCTCGCCTCCGGAAGCTTTATTCACCAAAAGACTAAAACCTAAAAACCCTAACCCTCAGCCTACTCAAATCAATTTTGAGTACCCGAGAGTTTAAGGGGAAACAAAAAATTTGAGTCATACACAAAGCCTGGTGTGAATAATTCTGTTACATAACGATTTACTGCTATTAAGTGAGACCACGCCGCTTAGCGGAACGGGTTCCCCGTCACTAATATCCTCTTTAAAACATATATTTTGCAAATTCTTTCCTGCAACCAAACTGGTTAATTAAACTGATTATATCAAAATAGCAATATCCTTTATGCTAATAAATGGACTATCTGTCCATAAAACAAGTAATAAGTGAACTATATGTCCACAACATGATAGCAAGGGCTGTTATGCTACAAATGGACTATCTGTCCATTCAACTGGGTTGACTGCCCACAAACTGGATTAACTGTCCGAATCAAAATGGACTGACTGACTAAATTATTTTTTTAGGGTTAACTACTCTTTATCTTTTTCCTTGAAAATCTTTTCAAATGATTTAACCTTTTAAACCATACTTATACAAGGAAAATATATTCTTAGCTTTACTCTAAGCTATTTTGCCATGATATATGTACGTTACTCAAGATAATGTTGATGAGATTTAATGAGGATTAACTGTCCTTCCAAAACAAGTTAAAACCCTTTTTAACTTGAAAATACTTAGGATATATTGCCTATTAATACATTCGAAACCTTTGTTTAGAGCCTTTAAACAACCCTTTCGAAACACTTGAAGGTAACCCCTTTAAAACCATTAAAAGACCCTTTCGAAACCATTAAATATTTCCATTCGCAAACATTGGAAAAACTTTTCCTTCCTTTTCTCCGAAAGCTTCAAAACATTAGATGTCTTCCTTTAAAACCTTTTAAATGTGACCTTTCAAAAACATAGGAAAAACCTTCCCTTTCGACCCTGTCGAAACCTTGGGGAACCACCCCTTTCGAAACCATTCATTAAAACCTTTTGAAACAGTCAAAACTCAATCCTTTCGAAAGCACTTTGGGTTCAATTTAAAACATGTTGAAACCTTTCAAAACCATTCAAAAATTTTCCCTTTCCAAACCTTTGAAAAACGTCTCGGTCGAAACCATCTGGATTCTGCCTTCAAGTACAGCAGAAGGATCAGAAACCCATTAAAGTCGAAAGCATATGTTTCAAAACCATTTAAAACTATCTCTTTGGAAAACATTTGGATTTTACTTTAATTATAGAAAATGGGTTTTAAAAAAATTTAAGTCGAAAGCATTTGCTTTGAAACCATTTCCTAAGTAAAGAAGTATGGTGTCGAAACCATCCCTTTTGAAACCATTGGAGAGGTGGCCAGATTTTTTAGAAAACAAAACAATCCTTTCGAAACCATCTGGATTGAAAGGTAGGAAGTGGAAGCTAAAGGGTTCGAATCAGTCGAAAGCAATCATTTAAAACAAAAGCGCAACCCAATCGAAACCATTCCTTTTAAAACCATTTGACCTAGTCGAAATCTGACCAAGTGGAAAGCATCTTAGTCGAAAGCAGGCGGGCGCATTTTTAATTTAAAAATAAAGCAAAGCGCCAACCCCTGGTTTCGACTCCCTACCTTTTGCCTTCATCCAATTCATTACGTACCAGTTCTCTGATACCATGTGCATTGGTTTCGACTTTGTCGCAAGTGAAGATGAGGAGGCGGAACCTGGTGTCAACGGTGTCGAAATAGTGAAAAACATGTAGCAAATAGTTCTTTCCTCTTAACCTGCCTTACGTGTCTAATTGTGATTGGTTGCCTCTTTCTTTACCAATAAACAGTGCTGTAATTTTTTCAAAAGTGCTGCCAACTTTCCAAATATAATTATTTAAATTATTTTACAAAAATCCCCATCTCCTCTTTTAATTATATAAAACATTTAAGTTGCATACCTTAAATAATTTTATATAACCATTAAAACACTTAGGAAAATCAATAAAAATTCCAAAAAATCTCTTTTAATATGTTTTCAACCATATAAAAATTTCAAACCAAAATCTTTTATTATTTAACCGAATATAATTATTAACCCAAATTAACATTTTCTTTACTAGAAAATTCATATAAATTCCATATAATTTCAGAAAATTCCAAAAATTGAAACCCGTATCCAAAATATTATTTATGATCTTCATAAAAATTCGCAAGGCGTTTGGATGTCATTTTATAGGATTTTCACCTTAAAACATATCATAAAATCAATATGAACATACATAGATCATCAACGTGTATATATAACCATTCCATCATTCAAAATCATGGAAAATCAATGTAAAATATTCGGCATTCGTCTAAAAACCGAAAATACAATCAAAATGAGATGTAAACAATATTCACCTAAGATTTAGAGATTAAAGAGATTAAGATGTGAATAGATTTGATTTGAATTAGCTTCTTCCTTAGCTTTTCTCTATATTCTTCCTCTTGTTCTTGTTAATGGTCGTCGGCCTTGAGTTATAAAAAAATTCAAATGAAAAATGAACATTTATAGATACACGGCCTAAGGGTTAAGGGTATAAGAATGGCCTCTTTCCTATTCTACCCCACCTCTATTTCAATTTAAATTTCTTATTTTAGTTCATTGTTTAAATGGCATGGCTACCCTTAATTAAAAATCAAATCTCAATCCCCTAATCAACACATTATTTTACTTAATTTAGGTAATTAAATAACCTAAATAATGTTACCAAATATCTGGGGTGTTACAGACTCCCCTCCTTAAAGAATTTCGTCCTCGAAATTGCGATAAGGTACACAACAAATCAAACAAGATGGTAAAACATACCATCGAACAAGTCAGGATAAGTATCTCTAATCCTGCTCTAAATCTCCCAAGTATAGTTCCTTTCAATCTCACTCCACTGGACTTTGACTAATCTGATCATCTTGGTTCTAAGCCTCTTCTCATCTCTTGCAACTATGTGAACTGACTTCCTCACTATAGTCAAATCCGGTTCTACTACTAAGTCCTCTAGCACAGTCGGTGCAATAGTAGTCTCCGAGTCTCTAACACACTTTCTGAGATGAGAAACATTGAAAACATCGTGGACTCCTTCCAAATTGTTGGGTAACTCAACTATATATGCGAGTTTCTCAATATTCTCAACAATAGGAAAAGGTCCAACGAATCTCGGTGCTAACTTTCCTGATTTTCCCAAACTAATCACACCCTTTATCGATGACACTTTGATGAAAACCTGATCTCTAACTGAGAACTCTAGATCTTTCCGTCTCTTATTTGCATAACTCTTCTGCCTAGACTATGCCTTCTTCATTCTAGCCCGAATGACCTTAATCTTTTCTGCAGCTTCTCTGACCAAATCTGGACCAAGAACCAACCTATCCCCGGTCTCTAACCAACATACATGAGATTCGCATAGCCTTATATACAAAGCTTCAAATGGTGCTATCCCAATACTAGTCTGATAACTGTTGTTATACGAAAAATCGACTAAATACAGATGGTCTTTCCATAATCCAACGAAATCTAATACACAAGCTCTTAATAAATCTTCCAAGATTTTGTTAACCCTTCCCATCTGCCCATCAGCCTGCGGATAATAAGCGGTACTCATCTTGAGCTTGGATTCCAAAACTTCCTGTAGACTCTTCCAGAACTCAATAGTTCCATCACTACTATGCATCTTGGAATTCCGTGCAGTCTAACCACATTCTTCATAAACAACTTTGCCAAAATAGGTGTCGTTCTGGTTGACCTAACTAGAATGAAATGGGCACTCTTGGTTAGTATGTCCACTATGACCCATATTCTATCATTTCCTCTTTTCGACCTTGACAACCCGTCAATAAAATCCATGGAAATAGAATCCCACTTCCATACCAGAATATCTAACGGTTGAAGCAACCCACTTGGCTACTGGTGTCCATAAAAATGTTTATATATTAGATGGATAGTCCACATAACTTTGATAATGAAACCATGTGGGATGGGTAGTCCATATGATAAGGGACGGTAATCCAAATAATTATATGTGAGAAGGCTAGTCCACATAGATATAAATGGATAGTCACTTGTAATTAAGATTGTTAGTTAGAAGAGAATTAAGACGGTTAGTCTAAGCGAAATTGAAATGGGTCATCCAATATATGTTGCATGACTACAAATACATGTTTTCTATGTTCTAACCATTGTGGATGCAGGAGCACAGTATATGGCAATGTGCTTTTCTTAAGATACTAACGAGGAGAAAACCCATTCCACTTACCAGTGTGGTCTCACTAGGTATCTATTTTTGGTTCGAGATGGTAGGTTATTATTCACAATAGACTATTTATCATACTAAAGTTTTTTTCCCCTTAAACTCTCAGGTACTCATTTAAGTAGGTCGGGAGTAAGGGATTTCATGTTTTCAATAAGATGAATAAGCTTTTAGAGACGTGTAGGTGGCAATCTAGCTATTTAGGAGTTCTTATCTAATTAGATGTGTCGTTTGATTTTGTCTATAAGGATGTAATGGCAAGATATATAATTGCCAAGTGTTTGACTTTGATCAACCGAGGGGGCATCTTCATATGTCGCTCTTAGAGTATTTTGTAATAATTTTATTTTCATTGAACGTGGGATTGTGAATGAGATTATGTAATGAATCTGAAATGTTATTTATGAAATGAAATGTGGAAGTTTGCTATTAAATTGGTTTAAAAAATTTATATTCACATGCGTCTGATTGTTGATATGATTAACATAGCCGTATTTTAACACCTGAAATAAATACTGTGGATGACTAAAGCATCAATCGTATTTAGTTACAAGCCTCAAAGTGGGGGATGTTGCATGTCCTAAGGATCTCATTCGATTGCCCCCAGTCTAGTTTGCACGGTAGTTCCTATCTCCGAGAACTAATTACTTTTGCTGCTTGATTCCATGCATTATATTTTTAATGCCACCGATTACTTGGTTGCATTATGAATTTTTCCAAGTTGACATCATCAGCAAATGTCATTATGGATGTATGTATCATAAAGATGTATCATCATCATCTATTGTCATAACAAATTCTTCCAAATTCAACATCGATATCCTAGTCATGCACTGGTTTTTATCTCTGGAATCTCGTACATGAATGACTCTACTTCATGGATTTTTCCTTGACATCGCCAATCTCCGGGCTCCGTCTAATTCCTTTTGTTATCTCCTATCTCCAGGCGATGTCAAGTTCAGAGAGGTTTGAGTCGGTTTCTGTAACACCCCTAATTTTTTATAACATTATTCAGGAGATTTAATTCGATAAATTAAATAGAATAATGTAAATGTTAAGTGATAAGGAGGTTGAGATTTGAATAAACTTAATTAAGGCCATGCCTAATAAAATAATTAATGAGCTTAAGAATGGTTTTTGGGTTAATCAAATTACATAAGGGTATATTAGGAATTTGCCGCCCATAACCCTTACCCTTATATATTTTCGTTCCTACCATTTCATTCCCATTCACGTCATATTAAAAACACAACGTAAGATGGAGGGGCCGACCATTAATAAGAGAAACTCAATTAAAAGCTAAAGAATCAAGCTTAGGGGAAATCAATCTCAATCCAATGTTCTTATCTAAGGCAAAGTGAATAATCATTCCATCTTTATTTTGTTTTGAATCATATGTTTTCGAATTTAAGGGTAAATTCATTTTTATGGTGAATTGTATGATGATATGCTAGAATAGTAATTTGTTGAATTTAAACAAGATTATTTAAAGGAAATTCTACACGGTTTTATGGTAAAATCGATATATGTTGATGTTTAAATGTCATAGAAAATTTTTATGCTATGAAAAGCATGATTTTGAAGTTGGGTTTCAATTTTGATAATTTTCCAAGCTATGAAAAGATTGATATGACTTTTCAAAGGAAAATATGATTATTTGGGTTTATAAATTTATTTTGGAAAATATATTGAGAATTTGGGTCTGAAATTTTGATATGTTAGATAACATGATTAAAGTGAATTTCTGGAATTTTTGGGGATTTTTCTAAAGTCATTTGCTATGCAAATTAAATTATTTTAGAAGAGGGACTTCTTTGCAATATTGATGGAAGGGCTTATTTGATTAACTTAAATATGGTTTAGATATGGAATTAGCAGTAGTTATTTTAGTAAAGAATTTAAAAGGTTAAGGCAACCAATCTGGTGTTGACACGTGGTAGGTTAGGTAGAAAAAGGTTTTCTTTAAGTAGTATTAAACCGGGTTTACTCAGAAAAGTTAGTTCCGCCTTCTTTAGAGGTACTTTCGACACAAATCTTTCGCCTTCAACCCAGTCGAAACCTACAAAGCCGAAACCAATACTCAAGGTATCACAAAGATGGTACGTAGTGGATTGGAGGAAGGAGAAAGGTTTGGGGTCGAAAGCATAGCTTCCGAAGGGGTCGCTACCTTGGTTTGTTATGAAAAGAGAAGCGCCCGCCTTTGTTTTATTTAAGCCTTCGAAGTAGTCGAAGCATAGGGTTTCGAAAGAGGTTTTAAAAGGCTCTGAAAGGGTTTCCATTAATATAAGTTTGCTTTTGAATGGGTTCCTTTACTTGTGAAAGAATGCTTTTGAAAGAAGTGTTTCCGACCTAGTCGAAGCCCTACTGTCATTCTTTAGCCTTTCGATGGTGTTGAAGTCATCAATGCTTTCGAAAGGTAGTGTTTGTTTTTAAAAGATGTTTTGAGCTTCTTCCTAAATGATTTCGAAAGGGTCCAAGAATTTCGAAGGCAATGGCTTCGAAAGGGGTTTCGACGCTATCCTTCAATGTTTATTTATATGCTTTAAAGCTTTCGAAAGAGATGGTGTCGACGCTATCGGGTTTTCCCCAATATTTTTATATGATAAAGGATGGTTTCGAAAGAGATGCTTTCGCCTATATTCACTTTGACCCAAATAATATTTTAAGTATAAACCCAATGCATTCGAAAGGGGGACTTTCAATGGTTTCGGAAGGGTTACTTCCAATGGTTTCAAAAGGGGTACTTTCAAATGGTTTCGAAGCTACACTTCCAAAGTTATATGTTAAAACTATAATACAATCAAAAGGTTTTGAAAGGAAGGTTTTAAAGTATTAGAAAGGCAGGATCCTAAAGTTTTGAAGATAGATTTTAAGGCTTTCGAAGGTTATTAGTGCGCCCACGAAAACTAATAGATTAATAGTGACCCTAGAAACTATAATATGACAGGGAGTCAATTAAACCGAGGATGGGAAATTTAGTATGTTCTAAATGTTTGCCTATCATCATAATATTTTGAATTGATTATGTTTTAACCATTATGGACGCAGGAGCACAGTACATGGTTTTATAAAGATTTTGAGATACTAGTGAGGGGAAAACCCGTTCCGCTAAGCGATGTGGTCTTACTAGGTATCTAATGATTTGAGATGGTAGATTATTATTCATACCAGGCTTTATGTCTGACTTGAAGTTTATGTTTTCCCCTTAAACTCTCGGGTACTCGATTGATTTTGAGTTGTTTAAGAGTTGAGGTTTTTAGGTACCTCTTAAGGCGAATAAGCTTCCAGAGATGTGCATGAGGCATGATAGCTATTTAGAGTTCTCTTTTCTTTTGATTTCGCCGTGTTGTTTGTAATGGAAAAGTTGTTATATTGCCTATATATACTCTGATCATCTAAGGGGACATCTTCATATGTTGCTTTTGGCGTTTATTGTAATAAATATATTTTCTCTGAATATGATTTACGATTATGGGAATATGTAATGAACTAAAAATATTTTTGAAAATAGAATTTGATTTTGTTTGAAGTTTAAATTTTTCCATATTCATGTGTTTCTGTGTATCAACAATTTAATACCGCCATATTTGGTCGTCGAGGATTAATAACTATGGATGACTGCAGCATACGTAACCATCAGTTTTGGGCCTCCAAGTAGGGGGATGTTACAGTTTCCTTGTTGGCTTGGTAGTTCGGCACTACCTGACGTTTCCTGGGCAACGCTTAGGATGTAGGAGTCAATTTGACCGTCGACTAGAAAGTTTTAGGCCTTTCCCACAGTACCGGAACAATGCCAGTTCTTAAAAGGTAGGGATCGATTTTCTACATCGATATAGTGGTTTTGAGTCGATTTTCTCCGTCGACTTGGTGGATAAGACCTTCCCAACGTTGCTGAAGCAACATCGGTTCTTAGAAGATTGGGGTCGATTTTCCTCGTTGAACTGGCGGTTTGTGTCGATTTTCTCCGTCGACTCGGCAATTTAGACCTTCCCGAAATTGTTAGAGCGCCATTGGTTCTCAGAAGATTGGGCTTGATTTTCCATGTCAATCCGGTGAACTGAGTCGATTTTCCTTGTCGACTCGGCAATCTAGACCTTTTTGACATTGCCGAAGCAATGCCGGTTTTATGAAGGTTGGGATTGATTTTTCTCATCGATCTGGCGGTTTGAGTCAATTTCCCCCGTCAACTTATGTGATCGATCCAGGGTATAGGAGCGTTTGGCCTAAACTCAAAAGGACTTATGTGATTGACCAAAAGCTTGGAAACAGAACATTCAAGTTTCAGGACTCGAGTAGTAGCTATTCGTTCTTTGTTTGATCGAAGTGTCTTCTGGGATGAGAAGGGATGTAACGATTGCGATCTTTCGACGCTCGAAAGTCGACATTAATACGTTCACTGTATCAAATGCCGTGCAATCGAATGCCGGAAAATCGAACCATTAGGGTTAAAAAGAAGAGGTAGAAGAAGACAAAAGAAAAGAAAGAACAGAAAAACAGAAACAGAAACAATATCAGAATCTCACATTCGCAGCGGAACAATATATAATAGATGAATGAATAATCTTTATCACAAAGAACTATATCAGTTTATACATACATCAATCAGAGTCAATATACAACTCAATACAATAATGGACAGTTATATAAACTTGTCCTCACACAGAATACACAGCAGAATAAATAAACAAGTATGGTAGTACGCCTCGCCATCTAGCTCATCTCCAAAGCTCCAGAATATCCAGAATATGCTGATAACATAACTCTAGGCTGCCCGTGTGGAAAATTATGGGCACCCAGAGTTTAGAAAAGGAACAATAAACTCCGAGTCAGTCATGGTGACTGGTGTGAGATCGTAAAATAGTTATTTTCACAAAGAAAATAAAATTAATTTCGCAATGCTTTTGGAAAATGAAACTACCATAAGACCTCCCTCCACACACACAATGCAAACGCAGAATTGGAGGAGATTTCTTCTTATGATAGTCAAAGATGCTTACTATGAAAAATCAGTTGATATTATTATTAATGTCTAGTGTGGAAAACATTTCAAAAGTTTAATATTAATCTTAGCTAGCATAGACATTCTAAACTATGCCTACTATAGCTACCATCTAAACAGTGGTGACCACCATAAGTAAATGGCAGGTTCTACAACTAAAACCGTACAAGGTTCATATTGGGAATTGGATTTCCAACAAATGGTCAGGCTAAGGAACTTCCTACTACCACATGGGTACGCCTCTGGATAGACGTCCCAAGAACTAACTAGCTCTCTGCCAACACAAGGTCGGGTTACCCCTTACACTAGGTAACTACTACACGAATATGCCACCCCCCTCCCCCCGGTCCTTTGGGACCTTTATCCGAGGGCCCTCGATCACACAGCAACAATCATATAGTAAATGAGATTGGAGCAACCACACAGGTAAATATCTGGGCTCCATTCCATAATATCACCTTTTTCCAGAAGGAAATGACATACCCTAAAGGGCGCGACCCTCATAACCTTGCCGCATCTTTCCTGTTTCGACCATTTCCGGGGTGTGAGGTCCTGATGCAGTCTCGTCCACAAAGGTATTCTTTTTCACAAAGCCATGCTTTGATCACAAATGATCAACAAATGATCAGCATCACACTTAGCATGCCACACTACCAAATTGGGAGTATATCACTGATAACCTTCAACTACATAACCTCTGAGCTCGTACGTCTCAGGGAAGGGTGTTAAGCTAAGAGAATAAATTCTCCGCCACCAACAGAAATGTATTTGAAAGAAATCAGCTTTATATCTCAAAGTGTAATGTCAGACATACAACCATACAAGTCTGTTCCGGGTTCGAACAGAACCGAAGGCACTTCCGAAGAAGCCCTTGCAATCCGGATATTCACTAATCACGTCCGGACTTCCCATCACAAGAAGAGTGATATAAATCTCTATACCAGAGCAACTCGGTGCAGAGACATTTGATAGGTTGTCCTTTCATTTTTGAAAATACCCGGTCTTCAACACCGGTCTTCAATAATGTCCATTCACGACGTATCACTATTCGGAATGGGTTATATGACACAAAGTCCTCTCCCGGCTTAACCGAATAATGAGAGTTTATTTTAAAAACAAATTCAAGTTCCATTTCAAAGGCAAATATTGATAGTCGGTTATTTAACTATCAAACAACATTCACAACAATCAACCAATTTAAATAATTTTCCCAAATTATTAAATTTCAAAATATCTTCGCGAGATATGGTTTAACACTTCAACCATTTGAAAACAAATTTCAATTCACTTTTCACCTTTCAAACTTTTGAAAACAAATTTCAAATCAATTTCCCTACACGGGATATATTTCTAAATATTTATTCATTTCCACTGGAAATCTGCCGAGTTCAAATACTTTATCTCCCAAATATTCCTTAAAATCCAATTTCAGAATTTCTTCATTTATAATTTAAAACTACTTTGGAAATATACTCGGCTTTTCAAGGAAAATACACTTCCATTTCAAAATGGTCCATTTAAACCAATTAAATAAATCCTTATCGATTTATTTCAAATTTACATTCCAAATTTGTAAATTTATTTCCACACTTTAAAAATAATTCAGTGTTTATTTTTAAAACAAATTTCCCTTTCCTTTATAAATTCCATTTTGAATTTACATTCCCAAATATTCACTTTTTATACGATTTCAAATCGATTTCTCAAATATTCACTTTCAACTCCAAATCAACTTTCAAATTGATTTCCAAATTTATTTCAAATCCCAAATTGATTTTTCCAAACATTTATTTCCAACACCTAATCGATTTTAGAATGGATTTCCCAGGATTTATTTTTAAATACCAAATCAATTATCAAATTGATTTCTAGAAATTAATCACCTTTTAAAATAAATTCCTTTATCTCTTCCAAACCATTTAAAATTCCATTTTAAATAAATCCTTCAACTTTTAAACAATATTACTCAAAATCCATTTAAAAAATTCTTTTTCCATCTTTTGGAAATAATTCGATAAGATTCCAAAATCAACTTTTTACTATTAAATTCCTTCTTACAAGTTTATTCAACTCTTAAAAATTAATTTACTTAAAGTTTTTCACTTTAATTTTCAAAATCCAATTTCATTTATTTCTGGTATCCAACGATACCAAAAATACATTCGGCTAAATTATAGCCTTCAACAAATTCAATCGTCAATATAATCATTCACAGATTATAAATAAATTATCACACAGCATATGAAACAAATTCATACAATTTGAGGAATCCAGTTGGATCCCTCCAACCTGTTTCCCTGCATCCACAGATGTTAGCACAACAATTAAATACCCATTCCACTTCGAGGTGGAATATCGCGTTATATGGAATTTATAAAATATCAATCCGCTATTATGGGCGCATAGGGTCTCATCCGCTATATAATGTGGGAAATCAACAACTCCAATATATATATATATATATTCCAATATATATATATATATTGCTATATACTACTGTATATACTATCACCCAAACAATCAATCAATCACTGCAATTCAATTTTTAATTTGAGTGAGAAGATCTCACCTTTGCTTTTATTTGCAATCCATTTCAACTCATTTCCATTTCCGGCTTGTTTTCTTTCAAACATTGACCTTGTATAAATAATTTATACAATTGATAAATATTCGAAAGAATCGAACAATTTATTTCATTTTATAATTTGACTTAACTAATAATTAGTTTAAACTAATAATTTGATTTTTTATAAATTTTCCCTTTAAAACCCTTTTTAGTAACTAAAATAATTTAGATAGGTTAATTAAACAATTTATCACCTTAATAAAAATTATTTTTTTACATAACTGAATAAATCAAAATATATACATGCATATTTATTTCTTTACGAATTACATATATAAAGGTAAAATTTCAGTAAATAGCAAAATAACTTTTCCTTTACTATTTCCTGTAAATAACGAAATAACAATCTTCTCTTTACTGTAATTATTTTTCTGTATTTAACACATTCATTTATTTAATTAAATTAAAATAAAGTGATACCTAACATCCTCAGGCCGAACTGACCACCACGAACATGTCGTGACTTCGACCAAGCCAGTCGAACTCGCGATGCCTCCCACGATGTTGCACCACCACCCAGCATCGATCGACGCCCAAACTTGCTATCACGATCTCCTCGTCGTTCCTCCACCTCACTGCCCCTGATCGAACACCCTGCCTTACGATCGTCGAATAGACGAACTCGCGTCCATAAACCATTCACACGTGTGCGCCCGCTCTCGAATTCGAGCCTCAGATTCGAGCTTCTATTGAAGTCGCCGCACTTGAGTCTGGCTATCACGACCCCTATATTGACCCTGACCTCGAATGCGAATTCGATTTCGCAACTCTGGCAGCATCGAAAAACACGAGCTTGATTAAACCAATTGACTTCGATTTGTTGCCCTATATTCCCGTTGCTGTGAAATCGACTAAGGGAAGAAGACCATTTCATTCCCCTTTTTATTTTATTTTTCGATCTGGGTTTTGTGACAAGGTTCGTTCATTCATTTTTTCTTCTTTCGATTGTTTTGAATATGAGGGATTTTGAATTAATTTGAACTGGAACAAGGGAATGAAGATGAATTTTCTTTTCGAAGTTCGACATTTTCATTCTCCTATGCTCGACGATTTAAAGAGGGAAGGTAACGAATTAATTATCCTATCCTTATCAATTTTTTTTCAACTGATGTTGTCGGCGATGGGAAAGAACAAAGAAAGGTGGTTGCGCGTTAGGGAAGAAGTAGATTTGATTTGAATAAAGCTGTCGTGAAAATCTTCCTTGACCAGACAATTATATTGAATTTCAATATAAAATTTTCAGCGCGTTTGCTTATCGTATGGCCACACAACAACTACGATCACTACGAAAGTTGAAATCCGATAATAATACAATATTACGGATCCAATGGAACTGGTTTCGTTGAATTCCGAGACTGTGCCCCGGAACGCTATTTTTAAATATCGATTAAACGATAAAATTTTAAAACTGAACAAAACAGTTTAAAATTCAATTCTGAAGCTTCTATTATCTTTAGTATAATCAATATGAATTTTCTAAGCCTTGAAAATATTTTTAACAAGCTTGAAATTCAAATTTCAAAATTTTACCCTATTTCATATAATTAAATTCACTAATTAAATTGCTAAATTCATAGAAATATTTTGAATTTCCAATTAAACTATCATTCAAATATTTAAACTCAATTAAATATTCAAATTTCAAATGTCAAAAATTCAGGGTCGTTACAAGGGACCTCCTATACCACTGGGATCATAGCTTTTGAACCATATGCCAAGGCGAACGGTGAGTGTCCAGTCACCGATTTGTGTGTTGTCTAGTGAGCCCATAGTGTGAGTGAAAGCTCATCGCCCCAATTCCCTTTAGCTCTAGTCATCAATTTCTTTATGGTGGATTTGGTGATTTAGTTTATTGCTTCTACTTGCCAATTCGCTTGTGGGTGCGCAACTGCAGAAAAGCTCTTCTTGATGCGTAATGCTTGCAAAAGTCCTTGAATTCAGTGCTCTCAAATTGAGTCCCGTTGTCTGTGATAATTTACTATGGTTCACCGAACCTGCAAATAATCTTTTTCATTACAAAATTAATTACTTATTTAGTAGTGAACGTGGTAAGCGGTTTCTCTTTAGCCCATTTTGTCAAGTAATCAACAGTAATGATTTCATATTTAGCTCCCCCTTTTGCTATTAGTAGTACACCAATTATATCGATTCCCCAGATCGCAAATTGGCAGGGACTAACTAACTGTGTAAATTCTAAAGATGGGGATCTTGAAATCTTTATGAATCTCTGGCATCGATCACACCGACTTGTGTAGTTGTTGCATCTCGTTTTATCGTTGGCCAGAAATATTCATAGCGGAGCATCTTCTTCGCCAGTGTTTGCCCCGGTGTGGTCACTATAGCTACCTCCATGAATTTCTATAAGGATCTTCCTAGCTTCATCATTAGTTACACACCTGAGCAAGTGAGAGGGGAATCCTCTCATGTATAGCACTCTGTCCTATATTATGAATTGTGGTGCCTTTCGAAGAAGCTTCTTTCGTTCGTTTCTATCTCCGAGGAGTACTTCCTTAAGCAAATAGCCCTTTATCGATGTCATCCACGATTCTTCCTCTTCTGTAGTCTCTAGAACCCAGTCAGAATACATTTGATCTATGCTAGGAGAAGTCAATACTTCTACTGGAACCAATTCCATCAGCCGTGCTTCTCCGAGAAGCATATCAAAGCAGTAGAAATTCAATAAAAAAGTGTTGAAAGAAAGTGACTTCATTGATTTCAAATAATGAAACTAGGGGAGTAATTTCGCTAGTCAACATGCTTAAGTCCATTCGGATTCAACTTGCATATTATGGCGTGATATGACTTCGAGTTTGGGAATATTAAAGTTAAAACAAAACTTCTAAATAATGATTTAGAAGTGGTCGTGTAACGATCCGGAATTTTGAACGCTTTGTATTTAAATATCAAAATTATTTAAATATTTGAATCATAGATTTAATGTGATTAAATTGATCTAATAACCTTTTCAACCCCCTTTTAATTAATAAATAAGGATGGTATATGTAATAACCCACCTCGTAACGAACCTAATTTTCGAACCAATAAAAGACCATCGAATATTAGGCCCATCCAAAGTTGGTTGTTGGTTCGTAAAATTGATATAATATACAATAATAGAGTTATCGATCTATGCTAACAAAATCTCATAGCGAAAAGGATAAAATATATTATCAGAAATAAGCACTCATTTCATAAAAATCCAAATCTCAGAAATACAACATATCATCCTAGATACAATATCTCAAAAACAACAATAGCATATCTAAAATTAGGTACATCAAAATACATCAAAAACATAAATAGATAGATAAACTATCATAAGGCTTCGCGTCCACCTTCATCTTCCAAGGTAGCATTGTCTCCCCTTACCTATGTGTTGTAATAAGGAGGGGTACAGAATAACAATGTCCAGTGAATGAAAATCTAAGTCTTCCATAAAATTATTTTGGTAGTATCATTTAGATAATTAATATATCTTATGCATTCTATACTATTCTACCAAGAATACTACCAACTATAAACCCGAAGGCTCTCCCAGTCCAACTCCTTAACATACATTCAACTGTAGACCAAAGGCCTACTCCGGTCCAATGCAACTACCATCACATACGTTCTAACAATGTAAGAGAAAGTATTTGAGCCACTTAATGCCTTGTTATGGAATGAGGTAGACTCTAACCATTTAATACCTATAACCTAGGCAGATCCCTATCATTTAATACCTAACCCAAGGCAGACCACTCTCAAGTACACCCTTACTGACGCAGCTACGGAAGTAGATCTGAACCAGCGGTCAAATCTATTCCGAATCTAACCATGAATCATGGAAATATGAATCGATATACCAAGATGAATCGATGAATTGAAGATACCCAAGTGCCCAAATCCATTGATCTCTCGAGATACCGGATTTTAGCTATCTTCAACACGTTGATCGCGCACGATACCGTGTTAGAAGATCTACGATTCTTCGATGTTGATCTCACGCACGAGATTCCGGGAATCGGCTTCAAGTTCGTTGGTTCGAGCGCACTCGAATATCCGAAGATGGAGAAAGGAGATAACACTCTACTTCCAATTTCAATGGTGGCACAAAGCACAAACCAAATTTTATTCAAAAATCAACCTCCCTTACAAATGACAACACACCCCTATTTATAGGGAAAGTACAACTCAACACACGTTACAACACTTTACATGACTTAAGAAAATACATCACAAACGACTTTAAAAAACATACGACATAACAGCAAACGACATAAGAAATAATGACTTAAGAAATCGGTGACCTAAAAAGCTTCTTCGCGACCTAAGAACTTCGGCAATAGAACTTCAACGACCTAGCTGGAATGTCGCTCGCGACATAAGAAAATAAGGCATCAAAAAACAACGACCTAAAATTCTTCAACGACATAAGGTAGCTCGTTCGCGACTTAAGGAGGAGGAGCGACATAAGAAATTCGCGACCTAACTGGATCTTCACGACATAAGGCTGGAGTGACCTACTGGAGAAATTCGCGACCTAAGGAAGATCGTACGCGACATAAAGCTGGAGCGACCTAAGGCTTGCGACATCAGAAACTTGTTCATTCGCGACCTTCGTTCGTGACCTACAGAAGGCGACTCAAGGCGATGTCGTTAGCGACCTACTAGAGGCGATTCAAGGCGATGTCGTTCGTGACATAAGATAGCTCGAGCGGCATAGGTCGTTCACGACCTAAGCTTCAGCGACCTAACTGTGGCTTCGTGACTTAGGGTTGAGCGACTTAGCAATGTCATTCGCGAGAATGAGGTATGTGCTGCATCATCCTCACCTGGTTGAAAAGAATTCGACATCGAATTCACACTCCCCTCTTCTTCGACAAGCTTCTCCCCATAATACGGAATTAAGTGTTTGACATTGAAAACATCAGAAGTATGAACATTTTCCGACAACCTTAATTAATACGCATTATCATTGATCTTCTTCAAGATTTATACTGGATCAATCTTTCGAGCTTTCAACTTGTTGTAAGTTCCAACTGGAAAACGATCTTTCGTCAATACTTCGTAAACAAAATCACCCTCTTTGAAGTCCACCTCCTTCGCTTCTTATCTGCCAATTGCTTATACTTCTCATTTGACTTAAGCAATCATTCATGAACAATCCTGTGACACTCCTGCAACTCATTCACGAAATCACAAGCTCGTCTAACAACCCCTTTCTGAAGTGGAACTGTCGACAATCCAACGGTCCCTTCGGAATTGCTGAATATACCACTTGAAATGGACTGAATTCAGTACTTCGATTAATGGCATGATTATGTGCGAATTATGCCTGACACAATTTCACATCCCAGCTTTTCAAATTATCCTTCACAAGACATCTCAACAAGTTTCCCAAAGATTTGTTCACCACTTCCGTTTGCCCATCCGTTTGTGGATGATAGGCGCTACTAAAATTCAGCTTAGTCCCAACCATCTTCCACAGACTCAACCAAAAATGACTTAGAAATCGAGTATCTCGGTCAGAAACAATAGACTCAGGTAGCCCATGTAGTCGATAAACCTCTTTAAAGAACAATTGAGCAACACGGACTGCATCAGCGGTCTTCTTACAAGCTATGAAATGTGCCATCTTTGAAAATCTATCCACCACAACATATATAGAATCATTCCCTCGTTGAGTTCTTGGCAAACCCAAAACGAAATCCATGCTAACATCAACCCATGGTCTAGTAAGCACGGGCAATGGCATATACAATCCTGCATTCGTAGCTGTCCCTTTGGAAACTTGACATATGGGACATCTCTGCACAAATCTTTCAACTTCTTTCCACATGGAAGGCCAAAAATATGATTCAGAAATCAACTGCAAGGTACGATCTCTTCCCACATGACCTTCTTCATGCAATTCCTTCACAATCTTCATTCGCAAACTGCACTCTGGTATACACAACCGATTTCCCTTAAATAGAAAACCTTCTACCAACACATACTCATCCGTCCTCCCTTTCTCGACTTCATCTACAATCTTGGCAAAGTAAGGATCCTCAACAAACAAATTTGGAAATACATCAAACCCCGTCACTTCAACTCTCATCGTAGTCAACAAATGATTTCTTCTACTCAATGCGTCTGCCACACGATTTGTAACTCCCGACTTATGCTTTACAACAAATGTAAACTGTTGCAAGTATGTGATCCATGAAGCATGCCTGGCTGCAATCTTATCTTGTCCCTGCAAATGTTTCAATGCTTCATGGTCAGTATACAACACAAACTCTTTATGAAACAAATAGTGTCTCCAATGCTTTATGGCTTGGACAATAGCATAGAACTCCACATCATAAGTATTGTATCTCATCTTTGCTCCAGAAAGCTTTTCACTGAAATAGGCAATTGGTCGACCCTTCTGACTCAACACTCCTCCAATTCCAACTTTGGACGCATCTGTATGTAACTCAAATAGTAACTAAAAGTCCGGGTATCTAAGAATCAGTGTTGTAGTCAAGAGTGTCTTGATCTGTTGGAAAGCAGAATCAGCCTCTTCAGTCACAAACTGCTTTCCTTTCATACAATCTGTCACTGGTGCCATCACGCTACTGAAATGTGGAATAAACCTTCGGTAGAATGATGCTAACCCATGGAAACTTCTCACTTCAGTTACAGTCCTGGGTTGTGGCCAATCCTTGATTGCTTCAACTTTACTTTGATCCACCTGGATACCTTCCCTAGTCAATACATACCCCAAGAACAAAACACTGTGCATCATGAAGATGCACTTATTCGTTGCCACGTAAAATTGCTCCTGACGAAGTATCATCAACACTTCCCGCAAGTGTTGTAGATGCTCTTCTGTGCTTCCACTGTATATCAATATATCATCAAAGTATACCACCATGAACTTTCCAATAAACGGTCGAAAGATCTGATTCATCACTCGCATAAAAGTACTAGGTGCATTCTAAAGACCAAATGGCATGACCAGCCATTCATACAACCCCTCCCGTGTCTTGAAGGCTGTCTTCCATTCATCCCCTGGTCGAATTCGAATCTGATGATACCCACTCTTCAGATCAATCTTTGAAAAGATAGCAGCTCCACTCAACTGATCTAACAAGTCGTCCAATCTTGGCATCGGGAATCTGTACCTCACCGTAATCTTGTTTAGTGCTCGACTATCTATACACATTCTCCAAGTTCCATCCTTCTTTGGCACTAACAAGGCTGGTACTGCACAAGGACTTAAACTTTCTTGTACGCGCCCTTGTTCAAGTAACTCTTCCACCTTCCTTCTCAACTCTTCGTGCTCCTTTGGACTCATTCTATAATGTGGTCTATGTGGTAACACAGCTTCCGTAACAAGATCAATCTGGTGTTGTATGACTCTCAACGGTGGTAACTCTTTTGGTAATTCTTTAGGAAACACATCTTCAAATTCCTTCAACACTGGCTTAACTTCCTCAGGAATTTCAACCGCTTCACTACTTTCATGTCCAATCAACAGAAATACTTTAGGGCTATCCTCTACTTCTTTGACAAATTCCTTCAAAGATAACAAAGTCTTTAGTTCCTCGATTTCCTCTAACTTGCTTTCACTTTGTTGTCGCCTTTTAGGAACTAAAGTGATTCTAGTGCCATCGAACATGAAACTATAGTAGTTAGTTCTACCATCGTGTTGCACGGCTCTATCGAACTGCCACGGTCTTCCCAACAACAAATGACATACATCCATATCCACCACATCACACCAAATTTCATCCTTATACTTCTTTCCGATGGAAAAAGTTACACAAGCTCTTCGACCAACCTTCACTTCCCCACCTTTCCTCAGCCAAGCCAATTTGTAGGGTTTGGGATGCTTCTCTGTCTTTAACGCCAACTTCTTTACGGCTTCTGTAGAGATGATGTTATCACAACTTCCTGCATCGATAACAAACTTACAAACTTTTCCAAAAATAGTGCATGTCGACTAAAAAATATTACTCCTCAACCAACTAGTCTCCTCTTCCTGCTTTGGCGTCAAGCAAGATCTCCTCATCATTAAAGAATATCCCTCGTCTCCCGTCAATAATTCTTCTTCCTCCTCAACCTGTGGTGAATTGTAACATTCTACTTCTGCATCCTCATCCTCAACCTCAGCAACCATCGCTCGCTTCTTAGGCTTCAGGCATTCATTGCTCTTATGACCAAACTCATGACAGTTATAACACTTGAAATTGTTGTTGACCTTGGTCTTAGCAACTTTATTGACAACCGGTTTACTAACAGTCTTGGAAACATTAGTATTACTACTAGCCCCCTTCACCTGATTGCTCGAACTTGTAAACGCACCACCTCCTCTTCTACCTTGCCTCTCCCAAGCTAGAGCCTTCTGGTGTGCTTCAGCAACGGATCTCGGATCAAACATATTTACCATATCCTGAATTTGCATTCTCAATCCTCCAACAAATCTGGATGTCAACTGTTCCTCCGTTTCCATGATATTGTTTCTAGCAATCAGTTAATAAAACTCATCTGCATAATCATTTACCGACTTTGTCCCTTGTCTCAAATTTTGTAAGCGCTGATACATAAGAGACTGATAATTATAAGGCAAGAAAGTAGCCTTCATCAACTTCTTCATCTTTTCCCATGAAACAATCTTCGACTTTCCCATTCTTTCCCGTGTAAGTTTAGTTTGTTGCCACCATGTCATAGCTCTTCCCCTCAATCGTGTAGCAACCAACTTAACTCTACGATGCTCGGGTACTTCATTGAAGTCAAAAATTTCTTCAACATTTGATAACCAATCTAGAAACTCTTCCGCTAGCATTCCCCCTTTGAATTCTGGAATCTCTGTTTTCATCCCCAACTTCCATCGACGATCATCTTCGTAATCTCTATTTCGGTTTCGCCTTTGGCCATGGTTTCGACAAGAGCTACTACCATCATCACTAGATTCCAAATCTGACGTATGTCGATGCCGATTCTGACCATCAACATTTCTGCTACCACGCACGTCTCTTTATCGCGAAACTGATGGTTCTCTCCTTTCCTAATTCGATGGGGGTGACATTCTTCTCCTCTCGGAATTTGACGGTGAAATTCTATGTCCACCTTGATTTGAACCTGGCGATGCTCTTTGTCGAGTTTGATTCATATCCATCATGAGCCTTTCCAATCTACTAATTCCCTCATCAAACTTCTCATTGAATTTATCACTAATTCGTTGCTCCATTTGTTCAGCATCTTCTCTTCGATACACATCTGCAACATTCTGATGACGATTAACTCTTCTTGGAGGCATTGTCAAATTTTCAACAAATCCAAACACAAACTTCAAATCTCGAAACTTGAAATCCAACGAACTTGGAAAAGTTCATTTCCTAGCTCTGATACCAAATGACACAGCTACGGAAATAGATCTGAACCAGTGGTCAAATCTATCCCGGATCTAATCACGAATCGTGGAAATACGAATCGATATACCAAGATGAATCGATGAATTGAAGATACCCAAGTGCCCAAATCTGTTGATCTCTCAAGATACCAGATTCTAGCTATCTTCAACACGTTGATCACGCACGATACCATGTTAGAAGATCTATGATTCTTTGACGTTGATCTCGCGCACGAGATTCTGTGAATCGGCTTTAAGTTCGTTGATTCGAGCGCACTCGAATATCCGAGGATGGAGAAAGGAGATAACACTCAACTTCCAATTTCAATGGTGGCACAAAGCACAAACCAAATTTTATTCAAAAATCAGCCTCCCTTACAAATGACAACACACCCCTATTTATAGGGAAAGTACAACTCAACACACGTTACAATACTTTAGACGACTTAAGAAAATACATCACAAACGACTTAAAAAATCACACGACATAACAACAAACGACATAAGAAATAACGACTAAAGAAATCGGCGACCTAAAAAGCTTCTTCGCGACCTAAGAACGTCGGCAACAGAACTTCAGCGACCTAGCTGGAATGTCGCTCGCGACATAAGAAAATAAGGCATCAAAAAACAGCAACCTAAAATTCTTCAACGACATAAGGTAGCTCGTTCGCGACTTAAGGAGGAGGAGCGACATAAGAAATTCGCGACCTAACTGGATCTTCACGACATAAGGCTGGAGCGACCTACTGGAGGAATTCGCGACCTAAGGAAGATCGTACGCGACATAAAGCTGAAGCGACCTAAGGCTTGCGACATCAGAAACTTTTTAATTCGCGACCTTCGTTCGTGACCTACTGAAGGCGACTCAAGGCGATGTCGTTCTACTAGAGGCGATTCAAGGCGATGTCGTTCGCGACATAAGATAGCTCGAGCGGCATAGGTCGTTCGCGACCTAAGCATCAGCGACCTAACTGTGGCTTCGCGACTTAGGGTTGAGCGAATTAGCAATGTCGTTCGCGAGCACGAGGTATGCGCTGCATCACTTACTGACATCACATGAAATCTTCTCGAGCCACTTAATACTTCTTTATGGGAAGATGCGGACTGTACAGTAGCCACTTAATACCTCGACCCCAAAGTGGAATCCTCTGATATTCCTCACTACCAAACCTAAACGATAATCTCGACCATTTGATACGTCTTAAGTGGGAAGGAAGGCAGACCCTACAGCTGCCACATAATATTCCCAACCTAGAAGCAGGTCCTATCTACTATGACCCGTAACCCAAATTATGACATCTCACATTAGTTCGACTATTCGTAGGCGCTAATAACTAGATTAACTAGGAAAACTTATTCTATAGAATTGGGACTAACCTCGCGTCTATCATGCATACCTATTATGGGCAATGTCTTACAATAGTCTTAAAGTCACACTACTAGTAGCTAGATTAGCTAGGTAGACTTCTGTGTGTTTTTGACTGACCTCACATCCCTATATCTTAGTCATAATTCCAATCTCCTATCATACAACCATATTGATACATCACAGCATTTCGCCTTAAGGCCATATAAGGAAAAGTCCTTATTATGCCTTCAATTATGGATTTATTTCCATAATTATCCATACTTTCTTCTTATGGGGTTTAATGCTTAATTACTGGCATATTTAGTATATACGATACGATTAATACGTTATTGATTATACATTAATAAGATATTTATACACTAATATATTTATACGTACGTAATCTAAGCTAACCAAATATTCCTAAGTGTACGAAGATTTCCATGACCTTTACTGGTCGTTTTAAATGTCAAAACTTCCAATTCATACAAGTCTAACTCCGTACAGTAAATTACAAATTAGCTAATATCCTTAGCCAAACAATAGACTTGCATTAATAAAATAGAATCAAATGACAAGCTTATTCTATATTAATATAGTAGAATCGACATCTCTATTTCAAGAAATTTAAACCATTTATATTCTATTCAACTATTATATGTATAATGAGAAAGGGATTCATATTAAATTACAGAAATAGGCACTGCAAACTAGGGATAGGATAATTCATCCTTTACACACCAGTTCAAATCTCATTTTCTTTTTAAACCTTTTAACAAAACAGTAAAGAAAATTTAGAAGTAGAATAGAATACAGAATATAAAATATTCAAATTACAATAACATAAAAAATTCCACGATTTTAATATAAAATAATTGGGATTCCAATAAACATAAGAAGTGACATTTCATTTTAGGGGAATTTTGGGATTTTAGTTTTAGGGTTTTCGTGAACAAAATTCTCCAAGGTATAAAACAAATCTAAACTTCTACTAAACAAATGCAAAAAATGGAAAAACTGAGATTTCCATTCACAGATAATTTGCTTGCCTTCCTTTGGCTGTGATTCACGCTCGCTCCTTATCTCTCCTTCAGACTTCTTCTTTTTGAAATATACAACAATTGGATTGTATATAAATTGGATTCAGAATTCAAGGATTAGAGATGAATAAAAGTAGGAGAACGGATTATATATAAACCTATTACCTTTTTCCCTTGAATTTTAACTCTTGAATCTAGTCAAGGAAGAAGACTAACAGAGCTTTGCTGGTGTTCCAAATATCTTTGTGAATAAAAGTGAGAGGGCTAACCTCTTATTTATAGTGCTTAGAAGACGTCCGGACCATTGGATTTAAGCCGGTTTAAAATAATAAAAATTCAGGCCATTCATGCCTTAGAAAACACTAGCCACCACACACCACCGGTTGACCATTGCTACCTAGGCGATCGATTGGCCTAAGTGAGGCGGTCGACCGACCAATTGAATTAGGCGATAATAATTTTTGCCATTATTAATTTATTTCTTTCCCTATTTATTTTTAACGTTAACGTTCATTATTTAAAGTTGCTTAAACCCTAAGCATCCATCAACCTTAAAATTATTTATTAGAGTTTTAAATTTCAAACGTTAAAATTAACTAAAATTTATATTCACTTCAAATTATTTTAATTTCGAAAACTTCATAGGTCAATAACTTTTCTGTTTATGCTCCGATTACAAAACTTTATATACGAAAGTTGATCATAAAATTTTCATTTTTAGCCTTATTGTTAATTAATTAATTTCTTATTAATTTTTACAGGGTGTTACATTCTTCCCCTTAAAAAGGATTTCATCCCAAAAATCCTTAAGGGACAAATACTATAATTCGCACTCAATATTCATGCTATACAACTAAGTTATCTTCACAACTATCTACTCAATCAGAAATACAATGTTATTATGTATGCAACATACTATAGGTGAGCACAATAGTAGCGTAAATGAAAGATCATGACATATAGGCATGTATGCAATCATTCTAAATATGCATAAACTTCTACATGAGTGCAAGAGTAATAGTAAAAAGTGTTGCAACCATCCTCTACCATCCAATTAAGCAACCGTAATGCAACAAAAAACCTAAATTTTGGAGAGAAAAAGTTTACCAGAGAAAAGCTCATGATGAGATGCCTTCATCTTCTCTTCGATTTTCCATGCGCTTTCCGCCAGATTATACCCCCATTATACTTGGACCAGCCTAATTTCTTTGTTATGGAGATTTCTAGTTCCATGCTCTACTATGTGTGCGTTGGTATAGGGTGTTATTAACTACATATTAGTATTTGCTAACTGATCAGCCTCCATTATGGTGGCGATGTCATGAAGGCATTTGGTCAAGTGTGAAACATGAAAGATATCATGGACTCCTGCCAACTTATCTGGAAGCTCTACTCGATATACAAGTTTCCCCACCCTTTCTAAAATTGGAAAAGGCCCAATAAACATCGGCCCCAACTTCCCTGACGTACCAAACCTGATAACCTTCCTAAGAGGGGAAACCTTAATCAACACCAAGTCTTATACTATAAACTCCAATTCCTTTTTTCGCTTGTCAGCATAGAAATTTTAACGGTCCTATGCCGCCTTCGTTATTGCCAAATATCCTAGAGTGAGTTCAATCGGCGGTTTGAAATTGAAATTCGAGAGGAACTCCAACTGCCTCTACTTGTATATAACACTCAGAGCACCATTCCTTCAGCTAAGGGCGTCGGCGAAAACATTCCCTTTTCCGAGGGTATATTGTGTCTCAAAGTCATATGATGCTATAAACTCCATCAAGCTTTTGCTATCTAAGAATTAATTCTTTTTAGAAAAATAGGTATTTAGGGAATTTGTGTCCGGAGAATAGCTCAAACCTTTCTCCCAAAAGATAATGCCTCTACATTTTAAAAGAAAAGACAATAGCTACTAAGTCCAAGTCATGAGTTGGGTACCTCTTCTCATTGTCCTTCAACTGCCTACTTGCATAGGCTATTACCTTATCCTCGTACATAAGAACAGCCCATAATCTTATACCAAATGTGTAAATATAAATAGTGAAAGGCTTCGTCCCATCCTTAATCGTAAGTACTGGTGCACTAGTCAATGGCTCCTTTAGATTCTCAAATGCTTCCATGCATTTATCATCCCGTGCAAAAACTATTGTTTTCTTAGTTAAGCGAGTTAGTGGTACATTATCTTTGCAAAGTTCTTGATGAATTTCCTATAGTACCCCACAACCCAAGAAAACTCCCAGTCTCTATGGCGTTCTTTGAGATCTTCCAGTCTTGAATAGCTTCTACCTTGTGGGGTCTATAGACAATACCTTCTTGAAGACAACATGACTGAGAAATCTCACCTTCTTCTTCCAAATGTGGCATTTTGAGAATTTGGTTTTCAGTTGGTGCCTTCTCAAAGTCCCTAGTACCTTCCTTAAGTGATTTTCATGCTCGCCTTCACTTTTAGAGAATACTATAGTATCGTTTACAAACACTACTACGAACACTGCTACGAACTTCATTAACTATCCCTTAAAGACTCTACTCATCAAACTTACAAAGTATGCAGGGGTATTTGTCAACCAAACGACATTAATTTCCATTCATATAATCCATCTATAGTGCGAAAAGCGGTCTTTCGCTTGCTATCCTCAACTATCCTCAATTGATGGAATCCAGTGGCTAAGTCTAATTGGGAAAAGGTTTTGGCTCCAACAAGCTGATCAAAAATTCATATATTCTAGGTAAAGGATACCTGTTCTTCTTGGTAAACTTATTGAGTTCTCTATAATCAACACATATCCTTATAGAATCATCTGCCTTAGTAGTGAAGACAACGGGTGCCCCCATTTAGAAGTACTTCGACGAATAAATCCCTTCTGCAATAGCTTCGAAATCTGCTTATCGAACTCTCGCCTTTCTCTAGAGACCAAGTGTCATAATGGCACAACGACAAGTCTAGCGTCCTTCACTAAATCAATCATAAACTCGATCTCCCTTAGGAGATATGAAATTCTTCAAAAACATCAGGAAATTCTCAAACTACAAGCACGGATTAGAGCTTATCTTGTGACAGGCTCAAGGAATATAAATAGCTTAAC
Source organism: Allium fistulosum (assembly GCA_030737815.1). NCBI lineage: Eukaryota > Viridiplantae > Streptophyta > Magnoliopsida > Asparagales > Amaryllidaceae > Allium > Allium fistulosum. The sequence goes on along the minus strand of CM060902.1, from coordinate 496,150,812 downwards.
CCGACTAATTTTTGGGGTCTACAACGAACATCTATATCTCACCCCTTATAACTTCTTAACCATACAATCTTCTTATTCATAATCTAAGACAGTGCCATGGTAAGATAACCAATTCATCCCTAGGATAAGTCTATACCCCTCAAACCCAAGAACATGTGTATTACACGTAAAATCGACATTACATATATCAACAATTAGGTCTTTACAAATTAAAGAAAGGTGTGTCGATCCCCCAATAGGATTTGATATGACAATTATGTTGGCAATAACTTGGGTTTTTGGACTCAATGAGTTAACTATATTCCTAGCTATGAATGAGTGGGATGCTCCCAAGTCAAATAAGGTATGAATAGTATTTCTAAAAATAACAGTTGTATCTTCCATTGTAGCTTTTCCTTGATCTCTAGGAGAAGGTCTACTCGAGATAGGTACAACCTCAATAGCATAAGCTTGATAACTCTGTCCCTTTTTAGCTAGCTTTGGACACTAATTCTTGTAGTATTCCTCCTCATGGCAGAGGTAGCATCTTCTTTTGAACTTCGCTCTCATCAAGCGCACCTTGTAGTCTTTAGCCACATCTCCCTTCTTCTGATATCTACGATATGATGTACTTCCCTTGTTGATTTTCCCATTGGCCTTCTTTTCTGCCCAAAATCCTCCTTTCTTAGCTCCAACTTGATTTCGTGCTGGTCCCACCTTCTCCTTCTCCTTGCTACCCACAGTTTACAGCAGGACCATTTCTACTATTATCTCAAAGTGGTGTCCATGGGTATTTAGGTCAAAAGTAGCTCCCTAAGTGGACAATTCGGGCCTTTAACAAACTTCATAGCCTTCTTCATAGGGGAATCAATCAAACTCAATCCAAACTTTGCCAATTCTATGAACTTGCTGATATGCTGCTTCAACAAGGAGTCTCCATGCCTATGCTGTATAAACTTCTCTAATTGCAAACTCACTTTAGCTATAGACATGAATCGCAACTCAAAGCAAGTTCTAAATTTAGCTCAAGTGATGCCTTCCTCAGCATTCTCCTTAGCCACTATAGTACACCAATCCAGTAGCTCCCCTTTGAATGCCATGCAGCCATCCTCCTCCTGACCTAGTCTTCCTGTCGAAGCTCCTAAAATATACGTTCACGGTCGTTAATCTAAGTCTTCGACTCAACAAAACCTTTAGCTGCCATATACACCCATCCCCTCATATTTTGGAAGTCTTTACACAAATTAGGGAAGTCTAGTGGGTGAGGTGCTTCTTCAGTAAGCAGGGTAGTAGGTTCCGTTGGTGTAGCTTGTTGAGGAATGGGAAACTACCCAACATGCCTTAGGTATTGATTGAACCATTCTAGCATCCCTTGGATAGTGGGTATCTCTCAGGTAAAGGGGTTCCCAAACACAGAGGAAACTTTTTTTGTCATAATCAGCTATCTGTAGGTTTAAACTTTTAGCTACAACTTTAGAAGATAGAATTATTTGCTGAAAAAAAGGTTTGCCTAATGTATTTGCGTATATTAAAATAAGTGTTTGTGTGTATATATTAGGGTTTTGAAAAGTTCATTCAAAAATAACAAGCACGCATTCTAACATATACATATCCCCTTTGATTAGGTAACCTAAGCTCTGATACCAAATGTAACAACCCACCTCAAAATGGGCATAATTTTCGACCCAATAAAAGCCCATTGAATCTTAGGCTCATTTCGAAGCTGGTTGTTGGTTGGTAAAATTGGTACAATGAACAATATACGGAGCTATTTATTTATGCTATCATAACCTCACAGTGGAAAAGATAAATATAATGTCAGAAATAAGTACCATTTCATAAAAATCTAAATCTCAGAATTACAATATATCATCCCAAATATAATATCTTAAAAACAACAATAACTTGTTTGAAATTAGGCATATCAAAATATATTAAAAACATAAATAGATAGATAAACCGCAATAAAACTTTGCCTCCTCCTTCATCTTCTAAGTCAGTATCGTCTCCCCAAAACTGTGTGTTGTAATGAGGAGGGGGTCAGAACAACAATGTCTGGTGAATGAAAATCTCAAGTCTTACCATAATAGTATTTGAGCTGTATCATTTAGATAAGTAAAATGTCTTATGCATTCTATACTATTTTACCAAGAAAACTACCGATTGTAAGTCTGAAGGTTCTCCCAGTCCAACTACCTAACTTACCTTCAAATGTAGGCCAAAAGCCCTTTCAGGTCGAACTCAACTACTGTCACACGGGTCCTAACAATGTAAGAGAAAGTACCCGAGCCGCTTAATACCTCTTCAAAGGAGTTAGACAGGCTCTAACCATTTAACAGCTATAATCTAGGCAGATCAACATCACTTATTACATAACCCAAGACAGACCCCTTTTTATGCTCCCTAACTGACATCGTATGAAATCTCCTCAGGGAACTTAATACTTCTTTATGGGAAAAGGCCGACTCTACAATAGTCACTTAATACATCGATCCCATTAAGGATCCCTCCCGAGATTCTTACTAAGGCACCTAAATGATAATCTCAACCATTTAATACTTCTCAAGTGGGAAGGAAGGTGGACCCTACAACAGCCACTCAATACCCCCAACTCAGAAGCAGGTCCTACATATTATTACCAATAATTCAAATCGTAACATCTCACATTAGTCCGACCATTCATAGGAGTTGGTAGCCAAATTAATTGAGTAGACTTACCTAATAGAATTAGAACTAACTTCGCATATATCTTATGTACTGATTATAGGTGATGCCTCACATTAGTCTCAAAGTCACACTACTGATAGCCATATTAGCTGGATAGACTTCTATGTACTTTTGACTGATCTCGCATTCCTACAACTTGGTCACAGTTCCTTTCTCCTAACATACTACCATATATATACCTCACCGCATTTCGCCTTAAGGCCATATAAGGAAAACTCCTTATTCCACCTTCAATTATGGATTTATTTCCATAATTAATCTTACTTCCTTCCTATAGGGTTTAATGCTAATTACTAACCTATTTACCATATGTTATACGATTAATACATTATTAATTATACGTTAATAAGATATTATATGCTAATATATTTATACGTACGTAATTTAGGCTAACTAAATATTCATAAGCATGCGAAGATTTTCATGACCTATATTGTAACACCCTGTAAAATCAGCCATAAATAAACTCGATAAATTAAATTAAATAAGATAGGGATAAAAATGAAAATTTTGCAAAAGCCATATATATGATGTTGAAAACGAATCTCAAACGGAAAAGTTATGGATGTTTGAAGTTTCGATTTTAAAATAATTTAGATAGAATTCAAATTCAAATGAATATTTAATTATAAAATTTGAATTTCAAAAGTTAATAGTAATTAGACTTGATGGTTAAGTAAATGTTATTTTAAAGTATAATTAAGGAATATAATAAATAAAAAAACAAGGGCTCCAAAAATCTTCACAAAATAAATGACATAACCATTCGACCATTGACAGTGAAATTGCGGCTAAGGTTTGTGAATTTGAACGCTCTAGATTTTATAATTTCCAACCGACCATCATCATATGGTTCCAATGCATTTCAAACACTATAAATAAGACTCTAGACCCCTCACTTTTATTTACAAATAGTTTGGGAACATTAGCGAAGCTTTGTTTGTTCGTCACTCCATAGATTCAGAAAACTACATTAGGGTTTCAGGTAAGAAAGCCTATATATCTATTTATTTTATTGTTTATTTTCTTGATCTATTCTCCTTCAATCTCTTAATTTTTGAATCTAATTTATATGTACAAATCCCTTGCTATATATATCAAAAAGAAGAGATCCGATGACATATAGGCATGTATGCAATCATTCTAAATATGCATAAACTTCTACATGAGTGCAAGAGTAATAGTAAAAAGTGTTGCAACCATCCTCTACCATCCAATTAAGCAACCGTAATGCAACAAAAAACCTAAATTTTGGAGAGAGAAAGTTTACCGGAGAAAAGCTCATGATGAGATGCCTTCATCTTCTCTTCGATTTTCCATGCGCTTTCCGCCAGATTATCTCCCCATTATACTTGGACCAGCCTAATTTCTTTGTTGTGGAGCTTTCTAGTTCCATGCTCTACTATGTGTGCGGTGGTATAGGGTGTTATTAACTACATATTAGTATTTGCTAACTGATCAGCCTCCACTATGGTGGTGGTGTCATCAAGGCATTTGGTCAAGTGTGAAACATGAAAGATATCATGGACTCCTGCCAACTTATCTGGAAGCTCTACTCGATATACAAGTTTCCCCGCCCTTTCTAAAATTGGAAAAGGCCCAATAAACATCGGCCCCAACTTCCCTGACGTACCAAACCTGATAACCTTCCTAAGAGGGGAAACCTTAATCAACACCAAGTCTTATGCTATAAACTCCAATTCCTTCCTTCGCTTGTGAGCATAGAAATTTTGACGGTCCTATGCCGCCTTCGTTATTGCCAAATATCCTAGAGTGAGTTCTATCGGCGGTTTGAAATTGAAATTCGAGAGGAACTCCAACTACCTCTACTTGTATATAACACCCAGAGCACGATTCCTTCAGCTAAGGGCGTCGGTGAAAACATTCCCTTTTCCGAGGGTATACTGTGTCTCAAAGTCATATGATGCTATAAACTCCATCAAGCTTTTTCTATCTAAGATTTAATTCTTTTTAGAAAAATAGGTATTTAGGGAATTTGTGTCCGGAGAATAGCTCAAACCTTTCTCCCAATAGATAATGCCTCTACATTTTAAAAGAAAAGACAATAGCTACTAAGTCCAAGTCATGAGTTGGGTACCTCTTCTCATTGTCCTTCAACTGCCTACTTGCATAGGCTATTACCTTATCCTCGTACATAAGAACAGCCCATAATCCTATACCAAATGTGTAAATATAAATAGTGAAAGGCTTCGTCCCATCCTTAATCGTAAGTACTGGTGCACTAGTCAATGGCTCCTTTAGCTTCTCAAATGCTTCCGTGCATTTATCATCCCATGCCAAAACTATTGTTTTCTTAGTTAAGCGAGTTAGTGGGACATTATCTTTGCAAAGTTCTTGATGAATTTCGTATAGTACCCCACAACCCAAGAAAACTTCTAGTCTCTATGGCGTTCTTTGAGATCTTCCAGTCTTGAATAGCTTCTACCTTGTGGGGTCTATAGACAATACCTTCTTGAAGAAAACATGACTAAGAAATCTCACCTTCTTCTTCCAAATGTGGCATTTTGAGAATTTGGTTTTCAGTTGGTGCCTTCTCAAAGTCCCTAGTACCTTCCTTTAGTGATTTTCATGCTCGCCTTCACTTTTAGAGAATACTAGAGTACCGTTTACGAACACTACTACGAACACTGCTACGAACTTCATTAACTATCCCCTAAAGACTCTACTCATCAAACCTACAAAGTATGCAGGGGCATTTGTCAACCAAACGACATTACTTTCCATTCATGTAATCCATCTATAATGCGAAAAGCGGTCTTTCGCTTGCTATCCTCAACTATCCTCAATTAATGGAATCCAGTGGCTAAGTCTAATTGGGAAAAGGTTTTGGCTCCAACAAGCTGATCAAAAATTCATATATTCTAGGTAAAGGATACCTGTTCTTCTTGGTAAACTTATTGAGTTCTCTATAATCAACACATAGCCTTATAGAATCATCTGTCTTAGTAGTGAAGACAACGGGTGCCCTCATTTAGAAGTACTTCGACAAATAAATCCCTTCTGCAATAGCTTCGAAATCTGCTAATCGAACTCTCGCCTTTCTCTAGAGACCAAGTGTCATAATGGCACAACGACAAGTCTAGCATCCTTCACTAAATCAATCATAAACTCGATCTCCCTTAGGAGATCTGAAATTCTTCAAAAACATCAGGAAATTCTCAAACTACAAGCACGGATTAGAGCTTATCTTGTGACAGGCTCAAGGAATATAAATAGCTTAACCCTACTAATTTTTGGGGTGTACAACGAACATCTATATCTCACCCCTTATAACTCCTTAACCATACAATCTTCTTATTCATAATCTAAGACAGTCCCATGGTAAGATAACCAATTCATCCCTAGGATAAGTCTATACCCCTCAAACCCAAGAACATGTGTATTACTTCTCTAAACTTCTCTAACTGCAAACTCACTTTAGCTATAGACATGAATCGCAACTTAAAGCAAGTTCTAAAGTTAGCTCAAGTGATGCCTTCCTCAGCATTCTCCTTAGCCACTATAGTACACCAATCCAGTAGCTCCCCTTTGAATGCCATGCAGCCATCCTCCTCCTGACCTAGTCTTCCTATCGAAGGTCCTAAAATATACGTTCACGGTCGTTAATCCAAGTCTTTGACTCAACAAAACCTTTAGCTGCCATATACACCCATCCCCACATATTTTGGAAGTCTTTACACAATTTAGGGAAGTCTAGTGGGTGAGGTGCTGCTTCAGCAAGCAGGGTAGTAGGTTCCGTTGGTGTAGCTTGTTGAGGAATGGGAAACTGCCCAACATGCCTTAGGTATTGATTGAACCATTCTAGTATCCCTTGGATAGTGGGTATCTCTCAGGTAGAGGGGTTCCCAAACTCAGAGGAAACTTTTTTTGTCATAATCAACTATCTGTAGGTTTAAACTTTTAGCTACAACTTTAGAAGATAGAATTATTTGCTGAAAAAAAGGTTTGCCTAATGTATTTGCGTATATTAAAATAAGTGTTTGTGTGTATATATTAGGGTTTTGAAAAGTTCTTTCAAAAATAACAAGCACGCATTCTAACATATACATATCCCCTTTGATTAGGTAACCTAAGCTCTGATACCAAATGTAACAACCCACCTCAAAATGGGCATAATTTTCGCCCCAATAAAAGCCCATTGAATCTTAGGCTCATTTCGAAGCTGGTTGTTGGTTTGTAAAATTGGTACAATGAACAATATACGGAGCTATTTATTTATGCTATCATAACCTCACAGTGGAAAAGATAAATATAATGTTAGAAATAAGTACCATTTCATAAAAATCTAAATCTCAGAAATACAACATATCATCCCAAATATAATATCTTAAAAACAACAATAACTTGTTTGAAATTAGGCATATCAAAATATATTAAAAACATAAATAGATAGATAAACCGCAATAATACTTTGCCTCCACCTTCATCTTCTAAGTCAGTATCGTCTCCCCAAAACTGTGTGTTGTAATGAGGAGGGGGTCAGAACAACAATGTCTGGTGAATGAAAATCTCAAGTCTTACCATAATAGTATTTGAGCTGTATCATTTAGATAAGTAAAATGTCTTATGCATTCTATACTATTTTACCAAGAAAACTACAGATTGTAAGTCTGAAGGTTCTCCCAGTCCAACTACCTAACCTACCTTCAAATGTTGGCCAAAAGCCCTTTCAGGTCGAACTCAGCTACTGTCACACGTGTCCTAACAATGTGAGAGAAAGTACCCGAGCCGCTTAATACCTCTTCAAAGGAGATAGACAGGCATTAACCATTTAATAGCTATAATCTAGGAAGATCCCCATCATTTATTACCTAACCCAAGACAGACCCCTTTTTATGCTCCCTAACTGACATCGTATGAAATCTCCTCAGGGAACTTAATACTTCTTTATGGGAAAATGCCGACTCTAAAATAGTCACTTAATACATCGATCCCATTAAGGATCCCTCCCGAGATTCTTACTAAGGCACCTAAATGATAATCTCAACCATTTAATACTTCTCAAGTGGGAAGGAAGGTGGACCCTACAACAGCCACTCAATACCCCCAACTCAGAAGCAGGTCCTACGTATTATTACCCATAATTCAAATCGTGACATCTCACATTAGTCCGACCATTCATAGGAATTGGTAGCCAAATTAATTGGGTAGACTTACCTGATAGAATTAGAACTAACTTCGCATATATCTTGTGTACTGATTATAGGTGATGCCTCACATTAGTCTCAAAGTCACACTACTGATAGCCATATTAGCTGGATAGACTTCTATGTGCTTTTGACTGATCTCACATTCCTACAACTTGGTCACAGTTCCTTTCTCCTAACATACTACCATATATATACCTCACTGCATTTCGCCTTAAGGCCATATAAGGAAAACTCCTTATTCCACCTTCAATTATGGATTTATTTCCATAATTAATCTTACTTCCTTCCTATGGGGTTTAATGCTAATTACTAACCTATTTACCATATGTTATACGATTAATACATTATTGATTATATGTTAATAAGATATTATATGCTAATATATTTATACATACGTAATTTAGGCTAACTAAATATTCATAAGCATGCGAAGTTTTTCATGACCTATATTGTAACACCCTATTAAATCAACCATAAATAAACTCGATAAATTATATTAAATAAGATAGGGATAAAAATGAAAATTTTGCAAAAGCCATATATATGATGTTGAAAACGAATCTCAAACGGAAAAGTTATGGATGTTTGAAGTTTCGGGTTTAAAATAATTAAGATAGAATTCAAATTCAAATGAATATTTAATTATAAAATTTGAATTTCAAAAGTTAATAGTAATTAGACTTGATGGTTAAGTAAATGTTATTTTAAAGTATAATTAAGGAATATAATAAATAAAAAAACAAGGGCCCCAAAAATCTTCACAAAATAAATGACATAACCAGTCGACCATTGACAGTGAAATTGCGGCTAAGGTTTGTGAATTTGAACGCTCTAGATTTTATAATTTCCAACCGACCATCATCATATGGTTCCAATGCATTTCAAACACTATAAATAAGACTCTAGACCCCTCACTTTTATTTACAAATAGTTTGGGAACATTAGCGAAGCTTTGTCTGTTCGTCACTCCATAGATTCAGAAAACTACATTAGGGTTTCAGGTAAGAAAGCCTATATATCTATTTATTTTATTGTTTATTTTCTCGATCTATTCTCCTACAATCTCTTAATTTCTGAATCTAATTTATATGTACAAATCCCTTGCTATATATATCAAAAAGAAGAGATCTGATAAAGATTGCCAAAGGCATGTCAAATTCAAAGGAGGCAAAGCAAAGGGTATACTGTGAGTGGAAATCTTAGCTTTTCTATTTTAGTAATTGATTAGTATAGCTTAGGTTTTAATATGCCTTGGGAAGTTTTTGTGTGCAAAAATATTATATTATAAACCCCAAAACTCCTTCAATGCGAAATGTCAAGGAAACTCAATTGTTCGTCTCAAAATAATGGAAATAGTGTAGATTAGCAGTTTTTATAATTTTACCTTCTATTCCACTCCTTATTCTCTTTCTTTGAATTTGGTTAAAATATTTTGTTTAAGGAATTGCGTGTAAGGTACAAATTTTATTTGTAGTTTGCACTACTTTTTCCTATGAATTGGATAGAAATTCGTTTGTTTATTTTTATGTCAAAATGGAGTTGAATAGAGTGTTAAAAAATTGGAATTGTAAGTTTCTAGTATCAACATACTCCATTATTTCGATGTAATAAGTTGAGTTTAAATTTTCATAGTATATAAGTCTATTGATTAGAATTTTTGGATATGAATATTGGAATTTTGATTTTGTTGATAACATGGGATAAGACTTGTATAACTGTTGAAAGAGTTGACATTTAAAAACTAGTTTAGGGCATAAATTCTGCATGATTAGAAATTACTAGGCATGTATGTTTTTAGTATGTGTCTATACATTAGCGTAATTAATATATATATATTCGTGGTTAAATATGTTATTGATTTTATTAAAATCCCCCTTAGGAATGTAACTAGTGTTAAAGGAGAAACAAAAACGATCTCTTATAAGCCCTTGATTATGGAGACGGTGAGATATGTGATAATATATGTAGAGTGATAAATTATGACTAAGTTATAAGGATGCGAGGTCAGCCAAAAGCACATGGAAGTCTGCCCGGCTAATCTAGCTACCAGCAATGTGACTTTGGGGTTAATGTGAGACATCACCTATAATAAGTAACTACGATGACACTAGGTTAGTTCCCAATTCTATAGGGTAAATCTGCTAAGCTAATCTGACTACCAGTACCTACGAATATTCAGGCTAATGTTGTAACAACCCATATTTTTGACAACTAAAAATATTAAATTAAATAAGACATTGAAATTCAAAATTGTTAGAAATTAAAATTTATTATTTATGGATGTAAAACAATGTTGGGTTGCATATTAACAACAAGATTTGAATTAAAAAATGTTTACATTAATAAGAAATAAAATGAATGTTTTTTTATTAAAGGAAAAATCACATGTTTATTTATTTGAAATATATTATAGCTTAGATATTGATTACAGAAATAATAGATCTTATTCAGTAAGAATCTATAAGTCTTGTTTGTGTATAATGATTATAAATTTATAAAGGAAACAATTGATTATTTCCAATCACATTTATCTTGTCCTTTTTGGGATTCACCTTTGTAATTAATTGAAATTAATGTAATTGAATAATTTCAATTAATAGGAGAGAGGACACTAAATTGTAAATTAATAGGTGTAATTAAACGTAGCTTATGTTTTGTGGAAATATAAGGAAAATTTGATTTAATGAAAAGAACATTTTTATCAAATAAAATAAATGTTTCATTTGTGAATGTAAGTTTAATTTCATTAAAATAAAGAATAGAATGATTGATTTAAAGGAAGAAATATATGTTTATATAAACTATGTTTTAGCATATAGATTGATTACAAGAATAGGAAAATCATTTATTTAAGTAGGTTATTTATTGCTCTAATCTTTAAACAACAAATTTATAAACGTGTTTAAATGACTAAAGGAAACAATTGTTCTGTTTAGCATCCATTTTAGTTTGTCTGTTTTGAAATTTAACATTGTAATTATTTGCAACTAATGTAATTGAAATATTTCAATTAAAATGAAAGAAAACGTTGATTGCAATTAATAGATTTAATAAAAGAAACGCACATTTTATGTTAAACAGAAAGGACATTTTAATGGAAATAAAAGACATTTTGGGAAAACCAAATTGAACGTTTTCATTTTTAAGGTAGGTGTGATTTTATTTACTGTGTGTTGATAAAAAAATTAAATGTGTAAAAATTTGAGTATTATTTGAGTTAATGAGATTTTTTTGATTAATAAGAACACGTTTCAAAATTTGAATTTCAAAGGATTGTACGATGCATGGTCCCTTCATTTTATTATGTTATTAATGGTTGCCTATACGTTTTAAAATAGTTACCTCATTATTAATACTTGATTCATTCATTTCTCCTTCTGTTTAATGCCTGAGCTTAGACTTTTAAGCTATATTTAATTCTTGCAATCTCATTTTCGGTTGTATAAAATTTCATTTTCCTTTGGTTTGCAAACTTTTCCATTCCTACGTACGTTTCTTTATGCATTATTAATGGTTGAAGCTTTCAAAACAAAATGTGACATTTATTTTGTCCCTCTACCTTCATTTCCTTATTATTAAATAACCTGTCGCTTTATTTCTTCTTTTGCGTTTTGTTTCTCCTGACACCTCATATTCATTTAGTTCAAATTATTCTTTGCTGAAGCTATATTCTCATCAGCAAATTGTTCACATTTTTAAACTTGTCACTTCATTTTTTCTTGTCTCCACCTCATTTCCTATGTTTAGATCTACATTTCAAATCTTCTTTTTCTTGAATCATTTTAACATGAGCTTGCAAATTCAAAAGCTGTCATTTTTGCAAATTCAAAAGCTTTCTTTTATGAAACACAAGTTTCATTTTTCATTTTTCCTACATGTCATGCCCTCATCATTGTTTGTTCTTCCATCTTCGCCTGAAGCCTCATCTTGAGAAAAACATGAGTATTAAACTTTGTTTGTTTTTTATTTAATATGTACCGATTATTATTTTAATAATATTTCTTCTAACATGAATACCTTTTGCATACAAACTCCGATACACGCGCGATTTTTTCCGTTGGATTCATATTTAAATTTCGAACAATATGAAACTGGTTTGGTTGAATTTGAAAACTATTGAGATTTAGGCTTTTGTTGGATTTTTTATAGGCTAAAATCAAAAGTGAGTGATTAAACCAACTCACGCAATACTAATTTTTCTGATGTTAGTTAAATTGAAATCATGAAGTGATAAATTTTTATTGATTGTTGTTTGGTAATTTAAATTTACATTTAAATTGAAATTGATATTTATATTGGATTAAATTGACATTTAAATTAATATTTAATTTAATTGGTAGTTAAACACCAACAATTGATAACTACTAACAGTTGTGATATATTGGTTAATTTGGATATTGGTTGCAATTAGATGCCTATTGACTGATGTTGGATGTATGGTTGTTTATTTATTTAGACATATCCCTGTTATTACCCTATTCATTATTTCACATCCTATAAGTTGTCATTTGGATTATTCGGATTGAACTAAGAAATATGTTGAAATGATATATACCTATGTCATTTAAATATGGGTTGAAATGATATATACCCATCCATGTAATTAAAATTGAAATAAATGATCACTTGGCCATAGGGTAGAAAATTATATACGGACACCAGATTTGGTTAAATTAAATGGTTACAAATCTTAAATTTGAATTGGTTTAAATGATATTGTTTTAAAGAAAATAAAATTTTAATTTATATGAATTGAATTATTTTCTAATTTGAGATTTGAAATGCTGAAATTGAAATTGTTTAAAGGATTTAATTTGAAATCTTAAAGTTGAAATTGGGATATGATGTAAATTTTTTTGAATCGAATTATTTTAAAGATTTAAATTTTAATTTAAAATTTGAATTTACTTTAATTAAAGTGGTTCAAATTGGTATAAGTTTTGGATGTGAAATGGATTTGAACTAAATTGTTTAAAAATGAGAATTTGAATTGAAACTTTCAGCCATTTGAATATAACCATTTAAATTTAATTTGAAGTAAAGTTTGAAATCGTTTTGAGTTGAGGCTGATTTAAATTGAATTTTGAATATGAAGTTGACTTGCATTGGAAGTCGGAAAATTGAATTCGTTTTGATTTGAATTTGAACCTAAGTTCAAATTGTTGTGAAAGAAGAAACAGTTTTAATATAAACTATTTTAATAATCAAATTGTTTTAATATATAAACTATTTTAGTTATCAAAACTATTTTCAATATATAAACTATTGTAATTATCAAAACTATTTTCAGTATTCAAACTATTGTAATTATTCCAAATTATTTTTCAATATTCAAACTATTTTAATTATCCTAACTATTTTCAATATTCAAACTGTTTTAAAAGTGGGAATTACCTAGATTTAAATTGTTGATTTAAATACGATTGTTTTGGTATGAAGGTATAACCTATTTTGGATTCAAAATGATCTTTGAATTGAATCTGATATTTTGATATGAAATATGACTTGTTCTTGAATCTTAAAAGAACCAACCGATGTGAAAAATGGTGTTTGTTTGTTAAAGAGACCGGGACTGAATATTGGTATACTCTCTACCAATACCAGAACCACTTTAACAATTGTGTACGTGGTGGATGTTATCCAGAATGTAGAGGTTGAATCGGCAATGTTTGTTGGACTGAAGAAAGAGAACGATGATTGATAGGCCCCGACACTTGTGTCAATTTGAAATGACTAAGACAGGAGTCATACCTAACTAATGAGGCTAGTTACCTCTAGCGACATCTGTTCTTTGTATTTCCATCTTGATTTTTGGGACTCGATTGGTGCACCTTGATTTGATTATGGGATGGATGTTCGCGGTGGTCCGTTAGGGGTTACCACCAGTCAGGAAATGCAAATGGTAGTATCCTACCTTGGGTATCACCTCACGTGCCTTATCATACTTTTATCCTTATACACGCCCACTATGATTTTGTTATAGTATAGTACCTATATGGGACTCATTGGCTACCGACGTTACTGATTATGTTACAAGACCTGTATAGACTACCTGCTTAAAAATATGTTAAGTAAGATCAATTTAAATCCTTAATGCTTTTTTAATACTTTACTTCACTGATAGACACTACATATATAGCGTATCTTACTATATATTGACAGTTTGATAGATCCTTAGGAGATGAAAAATCCTGTAACATCTCTTAAGTTATTGCACTCACGTTGTACACTTGATAGGAGATGGAAAATCCCGTAAACATCTCTGAAGCTATTACACTCACATTTACTTGTCATTGATTTAACTTAGATAAGAACTTTTAGTTTTGGCTCGAGTGTTTTGTCTTTTCATAACGCTCGGGTCAGCCAGAGTATTACAGTATTTGAAGACACTATTTCTTGAAGATGAAGATGGAGCTTACTAGATCATATTTACTATTATTTTTCTGCTGCATTATTTTGGTATATTTGCTGATTGTACTCTGATTATGTTGTAAAAATTGAAATCAAATGTATATTGTAAAACAGCAACATGAACTGTTTATTTGATTATTATATTTTGTTATTTCGCTGTGAGATTCTATGTATTGCTTTCCTTCTTTTCTCTTATTTTCTTATTAAACTTCATTGATCATCTGCTCTTTTGAATGGTTTGAGTTAGACATATGTGGTTTATTATCGACTTAAATTGTCCAAAAAGGTGGGTTGTCACAAATGTGAGATGTCACCATGAGATACGGGTCATAATACGAAGGACCTGCTTCAGAGATTGAACGTAATAACTAGTTGTGTGAGGGTCCCTCTCTTCTTTATGTAGAAAGTAGTAAATGGTTGGGATTATGGGTTAGGCGCGGTAGATGATATCCTGAAAAAGGGCCCGCTTCAATAGGAAGTACTGAGCGGCTGAAGAGATTCCATGCAATGTCCATTAGGTAGTTACTAGCGAGGAGTCTGCTTTGGGACTATAGGCAGTAAATGACGTGGACCTACCTTAAATAAGGTACTAAATGGTCGGAGTCTGCCTAATTCCTCTTAAAAGTTATTAAGTGACTTGAGCACTATCTCTTACATTAATAAGACATTCAGGATGATAGATATAGATTATTGGGTTGATAGCAAGTTAGATATGGGCTTACATTTAGAAAGTCTTTTATTTAAGTTTGAGAAAAGCCTTTAGGCTTATATTTGAAAGGACTTATGATGTAGGTAAAAAACGTAAGACATATTCCTATTTAAATTATACTGCCCAAGTACTAGTATAGTAAGGCTCAAGATTTTTATTCACTGGACATATGTTGTTCCGACTCCCTCCTCATTACAACACATGTTAGGAAGGAAAATGCTGAAGGTGGAGACGATGATGAGACTTGCGGCAGTAGTCCATTTATTTACTTGTTATTTTCTACAGTTTTTTATGTACCCATGAAATAAAAACAATGTTGTAATTTTGGAATATTGTATCATGGATATGTTACGACTATTTTTGGGTTTTGGTATTATGGATATTTTTTGTGGTTTTGAATGAAAATTTGAAATTTTAATAAAATGGGTATTGTTGTTATTATTATATTTTATCCTTCCGTTGTGAGATTCTAAATGTATAGATAAATCGCTCTATATTGTTCTTTTTACCAAACAACAGCTCGCTTTGAGATGGTTCTAAGTTTCGATAAGCCTTTTTTGGGTCACAATTTAGGCCCATTTTAGGGCAGATTGTTACATTAGTATCAGAGCCTAGGTTGCCCAATCAATGGGGAAGTATATGTAACATCACCCTACTTGGAGGCCTAAAACTAACGGCCATGGATGCTATAATCATCCATAGTTATTAATCTTCAGCGACAAAATACGACAGTGATAGATACATCGATACACATATCACAAGAATATGAAAAAATATTGATAATTTAAAAACATATTTCCACATTCAGATTAAAATATTTCATGTTCATTACATAATCCCAAAATACGTTAACCACGTTCAGCAAAATATAATTATTATAAGTACGCCAAGAGCGACATATAAAGATGCCCCCTTGGTTTGTCAGAGTATATATTAAGGATAATAAATCTGCCTTTACAAACAAATACACAGCGAAAAGCGAAAACTCTAAATAACTATCTGCCTCTTGAACGCCTCCGGAAGCTTTATTCGTCTAAGAAGAAAACCTATAAACCTTAACTCTCAAACTACTCAAAATTAATTGAGCACTCGAGAGTTTAAGGAGAAAACAAAAACTTTGAGTCAGGCATAAAGCCTGGTATTAATAATAATCTAATATCTCAATCCTTTTAGATATCTAGTGAGACTACACCGCTTAGCGGAACGGGTTTTCCCCTCACTAGTATCCTAAAACTTTTATAAAACCATATACAGTGCTCCTGCATCCACAATGGTTAAAACATACATTTTCAAAATATTATGATGATATGCATACTTGAAAACAATTAGGATTTCCCATCCCCCGTTTAATATGACACCCTGTCCTATCCATAGTTTTCATGGGATTAGTAAAAACCTATAGTCTCCTGCTAGTTATCTTAATTAATTCATGGGTTCCCTTAAACCTATTAGTCATTTCAATAACCAATTACCTTATCCTGGTTTTCATTGGTTTACTAGGAACCTACTGATACTTCCATTAGCCGCTTTCTTATCCTAGTTTCATGGATTTACTAAGAACATATTGACTGATGTCAATTCTAAGTTTGGATATAGTTTTCATGGGTACACTACAAACCAATTAGCCCCTGCTAACTGTCCTTAATACATAGTTTTCATGGGTTAACTATGAACCTTTTGGTTTACTCCAATAACTACTTAATCATAGTTTTCATGGGTTTACTATGAACATTTTGGTTTACACCAATAACTATAAAGTTTAGGCATCCTATATTTTTGGTCATCCTAACTCCTTGGATGCAATTCTACTCATTCAGGAGTTTAAACAATTTATATTCAGTATTGAGTTAACCTAGCTAGTTTTTCTACCCTTTTTCCCCAAAATACAGTTATGGTTTATCATGTGAATATATTCATATTTAAAGAAGCAAAACAATAATTTAACAATACCACTCATATGGATATAAAGTCCTTGAAATACATTTCATAAAACATAGTTAACACCTTAACTTATATTTTTATCAAGGCAATACTTCTTCAAAATCCCATACTTAAAGTCATTACAAAACTCCCTTATATAAGTCGTGGGTTTTCCTTTAAAAATTTGAGTATGGGTTTTAAAACCTTTCTACAACGTCGAAAGCTTCTACTTTCAACCCCTTCGAAAGCATAATCATTTCCCTTAAAACAATAGGCTCTAGCCTCTTAAATACTTTGAAACACTTCTTTCGAAACCTTTCGACTTAGTTGAAGTATCATTATATAAGAGCGGAAGCATAACTCCCAAACCATTTGTAAGTACACCTTTCGAAAGCATTGGAAATCAAACCTTTCAAATCCATTGAAGCTCAAACCTTTCAAAGCCATTGAAAAGCAAACCTTTCGAAACCTTTCGGAAAGAAAACCTTTTGAAACCATTGGAAAGCAAACCTTTCGAAGCCACTAGGTTTATACTTAAAAATATTACTTTGGGTCATAGGTAAAAGATCTCTTCAAAACCACTATTTACTTTATAAAATATTAGGGAAGACAATTGAACCTTTCGACAATGTCGAAAGCTTCTGCTTTGGACCCCTTCGGAAGGTTTGGGAAGCGACTCATATTTATAAAAACAGTTGAACCTTTCGGCAACGTCGAAAGCTTCTACTTTCAACCCCTTCGAAAGGTTTAAACAAAAATAAAGGCGGAAACTCTCTTTGAAAATCTCTTTGAAATCTTTCGAAATCATAGCTTTCGACCTTGTCGGAAGCTCTCTAAAACAGGCAAGTGGTTTTCTTTTTCAGCACAAAGTAAACTAAGGGATCATCTCCTTCAAAAGCAACCCTTCGACACCTTACCTTTCGACTTGGTCCAATTCACTACATACCACCTGAATGATATCATGTGCATTGCTTTTAACCTCATTGGTCAGTGAAATCGAAAGGTCTCAGTTGAGAGGTCTAAGTCGAAAGGTTTGCCATAGGAGGCGGAACCATCTTTTCTGGGTAAAAGCTGATTTCGCCTAAATAAGTAAACTTTTCGTAACAAACTTGCCTACTTTTCAACATTTGATTGGCTTTCACAAACTTTTAAATAATTTGGATAATATTTTCCGCATTTTCTTAGATCTAAAATCAAGTTAACTTTTAACAAATAAGCCCTTCCTCTTATAAAACATCATTTAGGTCCTCCTTTTGAAATAATTTAATTTCCATACTAAATCACTTAGTAAAAATCCCCAAAAATTCCAGAAATTCAATTTAATCATGTCATCTAACATATTAAAACTTCAGACCCAAATTCTTAATATATTTTCCAAAATAAATTTATAAACCCAAATAACCATATTTTTCTTTGAAAATTCATAACTAATTCTCTAGGGCTTGGAAAATTATAAAAATTGAAACCCCATTCCAAAATCATGTTTTCTATAATATATACTTTTCCCATGGCATTTATAAATCATTAGTCTCGGTTTTACCCCTATAACCTTATGTATTTCCTTTTAAACAACCTTGTTTAAATCATAAATCAAGCATATCATCAATCAACATATATCATAAAATAGATTTATGATTAAATCCAAAACCATATGATAATAAAATCAAAATAGAGATGTAGAAATTACTATTCACCTTAGATTGGATAAGGAAATTGAAGTTTGATTGAGATTGATTTATTCTAGCTTGAATCCTAAGCTTTAAGTTAGTTTTCTCTTCTCTTCTTTGTTCCTAATGGCCGACTTTGCATTCTTACGGTTATAATTTTTGTTTGAGATAAAACGAATGTGTATGGCCTAATGAAAATGGTACAAGGGGAATGTGGGTGGCAATTTACCGTAATGCCCTTATGTTCAATTGCTTAATACTTAACCATTTATAAGTTCATTAGTTTATATAAGCACGGCCACTTAATTTATTAATTAACCTCAATCTTCATATCTACGTTATTCTATTTAATTTATTCTAATTAAATCTCCTGAATAATGTCAATAAAATAAATGGTGTTACAGGCTCCCTTCCTTAAAGAATTTCGTCCTCAAAATCCAGTAAGAACTAACTAGCAAACATAGCAATCATCTGTAACATCTCCTAACAACCATACTAGCCTACCCGACTAGCAACCAATCTATATAGATCTAATATAGACATACCATCAAACCAGATCAGGATAAGCCTCTCGAATCATGTCCTTTGTCTTCCAAGTACAGTCTTTCTCGTTGTTGTTCGACTGAACTTTAACTAACTTGACTGTCTTGGTCCTCAATCTCACTTGCTACAATCCAAACTGGATGTCTAACAAAATTCAAATCAGTCTCCACTACCAAATCCTCCAACTCTGTCTGAGGAATAGTAGCCTTTAGATCGTGGACACACTTGCGAAAATGAGACACATGGAATACATTATGGACACCTACTAAAGTGCTCGGCAACTCTCCTTTATATGTGAGCTTTCCAATCCTTTTTATGATCTAAAATGGACCAACATACCTCGGGGCCAACTTTTTCGATTTTCCAAATCGTACCACACCCTTCATTGGTGATACTTTAATGAAAACCTTGTCTCCTACTGAGAACTCTAGGTCTTTACACCTCTTATCTGCGTAACTCTTCTGCTTGGATTGAGCTTCCTTCATCCATTCTCAGACTAACTCAATCTTTTTTGATGCCTCTCTAACCAAATCCGGACCTAAGATCAATCTATCTCCAGTCTCTAACCAACATGTTGGCAATTTGGATGTCCTTCCATACAAAGCTTCAAAAGGCGTCATTCCTATACTAGTCTAATAACTATTATTATAGGAAAACTCAATCAAATGTAGGTGATCTTTCCAAGATCCACCAAAGTCCAATACACAAGCTCTCAATAAATCTTCGAGCACCTTATGGACTATCTCTGTCTTCCCATCCGTCTGTAAGTCATATGATGTACTCATCTTGAGCTTGGTACCTAATACCTCTTGTAGACTCCTCCAAAATTCGATAGTGAATAATGCATCTCTATCACTGACTATGCTACTAGGAATCCCATAAAGTCTAACTATGTTCTTCGTGAACAACTTAGCCAAAACAGGTGCTGTTCTGGTTGACATTACCGAAATGAAATGGGCACTCTTGGTCAGCCGTTCACAATAACCCATATGCTTTCATTTCCTCTCCTTGACCTTGGCAACCCGTCTATAAAATCCATCGATATCGAATCCCATTTCCAAACTGAAATATCCAAAGGCTGAAGTAACCCACTCGGTTTCTGATATTCAGCCTTCACTTGTTGACAGTTCACACACTGCTTAAACCACAAGGCGACATCCCTCTTCATGCCTTCCCAATAGAAGCTCCTCTTCATGTCTTGATACATCTTGGTTCCTCCAGGATGAATTTTAAACTTCGATCGATGACATTCTTCTAGAATTTCCCTCCTTAAGTTCTCTTCATTCGGAACGCAGATTCGTCCCTTCTTTCTCAACCATCTTCTTTGGTCAAGACTAAAATCCTTTAGATCATCAATCTTTGATCCTTCCTCAATAATCCTCTTGGCTAAAACTGGATGTTCTCTTTGCTTAGAAGCTATCCTCTCGATCAGCATTGGTCGAACTTCTAAATAAGATAACATGGTTATACCCTGACTAGAACTAGAAGTAGATTTCAACTGCACACCACAATTTTCCACACGGGCAGTCTAGAGTTGGGTTTCTCAGACATTCAGGTTTAGTAGATTATCTGGAGCTAGTTCAGTATTTGGAGTTCAGGACTGTACTTGCTTCTCTTTGTGGTTCGAGCTTGACATTGAAGATCATTTTGGAGTCAGTCTCTCTGACTGATCATTTGGAGTTATCATTTCTGTTTTTCGCTGTATCATTATTTATCTCTGATATTGTTGTATCATATTGATATCATTGTTGTATATCATTTTGGATATTGTATTCATTAGAGTTGTATATGATATCATTGTTTTCTTTATTCCGCTGTGTTGTTATACTTAATTGTGTTATAAGCTCCGGCGAATCGGATTTGAACGGTCGAATCTGCGACATTCTAGTACAATGTGAAGTACGGATGTTGATTTCGAGCGGGCAAAACCCGATACGTTACATGTGGTATCAGAGCTAAGGTTGAACTTTAGCTCAGAGGTATAACACATTAAGTAGCTCATTAGAGATAGGGTGAAGTATACCCTAGAATGAGTATTCCTTAGATATCCGTCCGTATGCCTTAGTAAATTCTCTTACTATCCACTGATAGTGAGTATGAGTGCAAGAAGAGGACGAGATAGGGGACAGGGAAATACGATTATAAATGGTCAATACCCTATAACAACGAGGAAGTAATCTTTTCTCTAGCAATCTCTTTTGTTCAGCATTTATTCTCAATTCATCGATAATTTCTGGTAGATCCAGAAAGAAGATTCGATATATTAATATGGGACATAAACTTCAGATAGGCCAGACTTGTTTGTTTGGATGTATTGGATGTATTGGTTGCTATGGTTGATAGGTATAATTTAGTTTTTAAACTGAGGGTTTTGAAAATTGTATCCATATAACTATCTATTCTTTGGGTCCGGATATATTCTACGAATGGTTAGTTATCACTCTGAACTAACCAATGCCATTGTATATTTCGTAGATCTGGATAATCCGAGTATTTTTGTGAAGAATTCAACAGATTCGATCTTGTATCTATTATTGATATTCTGATTGGTAAGCTAAATGCAGAATAGATGTTCAATTCGATTTGATGAAACATTTTTCATCTATCTTTTTGTCTCCTTGGTAATTTCGAGGACGAAATTCTTTTAAGGGGGGAAGTCTATAACGACCCCGAATTTTTATAAATTTAAAATGATAATTAATTGGATTTTTGGATTAAAATTGTGAAATAAAATGATAAATGGATTGCGAGTTTCCCCGATCATAATAAATTTGATATAAATCATTTAAATTTAAGAATATTGTACATATATGTGAATATATATGTATAAATGATATATGAGTAAATTAGGGATTTTAGTTAATATATATGTATATACATTTGATTTGAATTTAAATTGTAAATAAATGGTTTAAAATATAAATAACAATAAATAATTTTGAATTTATTATTAATGGGTTAATAAAATATATATAGTAATACATGAAATAAAATAACAAATACAAATTGTACAAAAGTAAACAAATGAAGCAAGTGTGAAACCAAAATAAATAAAATATATTCAATTTATTATAAAGACAAGTATGCAAGCCACTAACATCATTTCAGCCGAAAAAAGAAATACATGCTCAACAATTAAACAAAGTAAAGTAAAACATATAGTACTAGGCAAATAAATGCAAATATCCTAAGTACACAACATTTTATCTCAGCAGCCACTAAAATATTGATCCTATCAGCCGAGACAAGTGAGTAGTAAGGCAAAACATAATGTAAAAGTATAATATAAAACATAAAGTACCTATGTACATGCTGATACAAGGCAACAAAGGACTGTACATACAAAATTCTTCAGCATGGACAAGATCATCAGCCGAGATTTTGTCTGGTAAAGCAAAGAAAAAAATGTATATCTTTGCATTGTATTGTACTAAACAAATAATGTCACTTTGTACAAAATATAATATAGCCTGTAGACTTGCTCTCTTATACATCAATTTCCTCTGCTTCAATTCGTTCATCTTCAAAGTTAAGAAAATCTGAAGTGGTCTCATCTTCTTAAATTTAAACAAAACTCAAACAAATTCAATTCTGAAATTCCTGAAGCATTCCCAAGGCAAGGTTTTCAATGACCAAATTCAGCTTCAAATTTTCAAATCATCACTCAAGTTCAAAAGCAATTTCCAGATCATCTCAACAGCAAATAAAAGCCTGTTTCAAACATAAAGCTCTGTTCTTCTTTTCTTTTGAAACCAAGGTGAGCAACTTGACACAGTATTTTCTTCTTTAGATCAGTGAGTAAACTTCACCTTCTCTGCTTTGAAATGTCTGTGAGTAACATCACTTTTAAAATGTTTTAAGCAAGTTAATCTGTTGCATGATTCATCTATAAATATGTATGGTAGCATATATATGTATATGTAACATCTTTGAGTACACTTGAAATTGTACAGGCTGATGATCATGTGCTCTGTTCCATGATTTGTAACATAAGTTTTGATCTCAAAAATCATTTCCATTTGATTTACTTAGTGTTTAGGCTTAGTATTAAAACAAATATTGGTTGTTATAGTGTATACTCAAGATTTGGATTTTATTTAAGTTGAATCAACTTAGGATTTTATCTGGGAAGCATGAAATTCGAATACCATTTCAAATAAGTCAAAATTTAAACTTTTTAAATTTCGAATTCAGGAATGCAAACTAAATTCGTATGCTATGATATGATTTTTAAAACAAAGATTTTAATTTTTCGATCAAAGTTTTGAGAGCAGTTCGTATTTGTTCGAAAATTGGGTTGTGATCAATCGCCGTTGATCGGAGGAAGGTTGGTGATCGACGTTTAGCATGGAGGTGGAGGGGCCTATGACGATGGTAGGAAAAATGATCGGTGGTGTTCGCGATCACCGTGGAGGCAACGGCAGGCGAATGAAGTTTCTAGACCTAGTTTTGGTCGCTGCTGCAATTTGGTCTCGTTCGATGAACAGAGACGTTCGAGTGAAATGGGTTTGTGGGAGATGGTAGAAAGGGTGTGGACGCGTGTTTGGCCGGAGTTTCAGAGGTGATGGTGGTCGGAGGATCGGAGACGAGGCAGATTTTTGATGATGTTGGGTTCCAGTAACTCGATCGAATTGTTCGATTTTGATTCACGTGATTTTCGTTCGACCTGGGTGATCGAGAGGCTCGGGGAGGCCGTAGTCGACGTGTGGGTGAACTTGGTGATGGTCGGAGGGAGTTGGATCAAGGGTACACGTGCACGCGTGTCAGTATTGGTCTGGGTCATGGAGTTTGGGGAAGAAGAGTCGAAGCTCGAAGTTGAACTCGAGAATTTGGGGCAGATGTCTCGGAGATGTTCTCGAGTAGGTTCGTGGTGGTTAGCATATAACAGTTTTTAAAATTTTAAAACGAAGTTTTTAAAGAAAGAAAGGGAAGAAGCAGAAACGAACGATGGGGAGAGAAGATAGACTCGGGGTAGATGAAGGAAAACTCGAGTAAATACTCGAGTGGAACCCGGGTAATCCCAGGTTTTGGTTTCGTTAGAGTTTGTAAACAGAACCATTATTGTTTGACAACTAATACTTTAGAATGTTTTAAAAATCTAGTTAATACTTTAATTAAGTAGTAAAAAGTATTGGCATTTAATTAACATCAAAGTTTCCAAATTAGTAAACATTGATTTCCAAATTATAGAAGATTTGAAATGTTAATCAGGACAAATAAGTATTATTATTAATTGTTTTTTTAAAAAGGGGTGATTGATAATGGATAAATAAATTTAAAACTTAAAATTAATTAAGTGACCAGAGATTAGCCGATTTGAAATTAAAGATTTGGTTAATTAACAATTAAAGTGTTTAATTTATTTGTAATTATCTATTGTCGATGATAATTAATTTCAAGATGGTTAATTAAAGATTTTTAATGATAAGTTAGTGATTAATTAAAGGAATGATAATTAATTGAGGAATAATTAATTAAATTAATTAATTAAAGATAATTAATTAAATGGTGAATTAAATAATTAAAGGTTAATTATTTAATAATTAAAGGTTGATGAATTATAATTAAAGGTTAATTAATTTGTTATAAATGGTTAATTAATAAATGATTAAAGAATAATTAATCAAAATAATTTGTAATTTATCGATGTTGATTAACCAGGATTAGTAATTCATAAGAAATTAATCTGATTTGAATTAATCAGACAATTAATTGACCCTACTTATGAATATTTGGATTCTATTGGATGATTTGATTGTTTGATATCCCTGATATATGATGCTTTGTGATACATCCTGATTTATGTTGTGATTTGTAATTTGCTTATCTGTGATATATATCTGTGATCTGTGAATGAAGATAGGCGTTATAGTTTATATCGCTTATCAACTATATCATGTATTTTGATCTGTGATGATTCATCGTGTTGCACTATTGTGTAAAACCCCTAGACTACACCATACACACACAAATTTGGATTTCACGTGGAAATCGGTTAAGTCACAGATGATTTAAATTTAATATTTTTGTAAATTGAAATTTTAATTTCAATTGATTTTGGAAATGGATTTGGGTTAAATGTGAAAGCTTTTGAAAATGAGTTTTTAAGAGAAAGGTTATTTTTAATAACTTGGTAAAGCTTTCAAATTTTAAATAAATTAATTTGAATTTGAATTCAGAATTTGGAATTGAATTCCATAATTGGAAATTATTGTTAAAGATGTTAGGAATGTGTTTATATGAATTGGAACCATTTTTAAAATATTGGTTTGAGAATTTGAATTTAACCCGAAGATTTTAACTCGTATGAATGAATCAGATTTCCAAAATGAAACTGTTGTTTCAAAAGAATAAAAGCTTTCAGATAAGAAATGAAATTCCGGTTTAATTAAAGGAATTTCAAGTTTGAATTGAAAAAATGGTTTTCCAAGTTAAGAATGAATTCTTTTTGAAAGCTATGAATTGAATCTGTTTATTTTTAACAGATTTAAAAATAATGATTTGTTTAAACCATTTGAAATGGAATTATTTTGAAAACTATAAGTTAAATCTTTGATTTGAAGATTTAACGAGTTAATCAAATTGAAAGGGAGATTAATTTGGAAAATCTGTGAATGAATCTTTTGTTTAAAAGATTAAAGTGTAGAAATTGTTTAAATCGTTGAAGGTTGTTAAAATGAATCTTTTTGTTTAAAGATTTGAAAATGGTATTTTGTTTAAACCATTTGAAAGAAAAGTTTTGAGTAATAAGTTGTGACTTAATTGAAATCCCAATATCCATATGTTTTTGAATATCGCGCTCACTATTCGGTTTAGCCGGGAGAGGACCTTTGTGTCATATAACCCGTTCCGAATACTGATACGTCGTATATGGATAGCATTTGAAGACCGGTGGTGAAGACCGGATATTTTCGAAAACGAAAGGACAACTCGTCGAATGTCTCTGCATCGACTGGTCCCCGGTATAGAGATTTTAGCACCCTTTGTGATGGGAAGTCTGGACGTGATTGGAAATTATCCGGAATTGCAAGGGCTTCGTGAGAAGTGCCTTCGGTTCTGTTCGAACCCGGAATAGACTTGTATGGTTACATGTCTGACATTACACTTTGAGATATAAAGCAGATTTCTTTCAAATACATTTCTGTTGGTGGCGGAGAATTTATTCTCTTAGCTTAACACCCTTCTCTGAGACGTACGAGCTCAGAGGTTATGTAGTTGAAGGTTATCAGCGATATACTCCCAATTTGGTAATGTGGCATGCTGAGTGTTGCTGTGTGATGATCAGTGTTTGATCATTTGTGATATGATCATTTGTTTGATCATTTATCTTTGTGATCATAGGTTGATCATCTGTTGACCCAAAGCGTGGCTTTTTGAAAAAGCGTAGCTTTGTGGACGAGACTTCGTCAGGGCCTCACAACCCGGAAATGGTCGAAACAGGAATGTTGCGGCAAGGTTATGAGGGTCGCGCCATTTAGGGTATGTCATTTCCTTCTGGAAATGGGTGGTATCATGGTATGGAGCCCAGATACTTACTCATGTGGATACACTTTATTATGTGTGATGTTGGTTTAGAGGCGCCTCGGATAAAGGTCCCAAAGGACCGGGGGGTGGCATATTCGTGAGTTACCTGTTACAGGGGTAACCCGGCCTTGTGTTTGCAGAGAGCAGTTTGTCTCTCAGGACGTCCCGCCAGAGGCGTTCCCATGCGGCGGAAGGAAGTTCCTTAGCCTGACCATTTGTTGGAAATCCATTTCTCCAATACGGAACTTGTACGGTTTTAGTTGTAGAACCTGCCATTTACGTACGGTGGTCACCACTGTTTAGATGGTAGCTATAGTAGGCATACGATACTGGTCGTATGTTGGCTAAGATTAATATTATACTTTCGAAATGTTTTCTGCACTATGCACTAATAATAATATCAAGATGATTTTACGTAGTAAGCATCTTTGACTATCATAAGAAGAAATCTCCTCCAATTCTGCGTTTGCATTGTGTGTGTGGCGGGAGGTCTTATGGTAGTTTCATTTTCTAAAAAACATTGCGGATTTCAATGTTTAAAATTCTTTTGCTGTTGTTTAAAGTTAAACTTTTTTTGTTGCTCACACCAGTCCCACGACTGACCTGGAGTTTATTGTTCCTTCCCTAAACTCTGGGTGCCCACAATTTTCCACACGGGCAGTCTAGAGTTGGGTTTCTCAGACATTCAGGTTTAGTAGATTATCTGGAACTAGTTCAGTATTTGGAGTTCAGGACTGTACTTGCTTCTCTTTGTGGTTCGAGCTTGACATTGAAGATCATTTTGGAGTCAGTCTCTCTGACTGATCATTTGGAGTTATCATTTCTGTTTTTCACTGTATCATTATTTATCTCTGATATTGTTGTATCATATTGATATCATTGTTGTATATCATTTTGGATATTGTATTCATTGGAGTTGTATATGATATCATTGTTTTCTTTATTCCGCTGTGTTGTTATACTTAATGGTGTTATAAGCTCCGGCGAATCGGATTTGAACGGTCGAATCTGCGGCATTCTAGTACAATGTGAAGTACGGATGTTGATTTTCGAGCGGGCAAAACCCGATACGTTACATGTGGTATCAGAGCTAAGGTTGAACTTTAGCTCAGGAGTATAACACATTAAGTAGCTCATTAGAGATAGGGTGAAGTATACCCTAGAATGAGTATTCCTCAGATATCCGTCCGTATGCCTCAGTAAATTCTCTTACTATCCACTGATAGTGAGTATGAGTGCAAGAAGAGGACGAGATAGGGGACAGGGAAATACGATTATAAATGGTCAATACCCTGTAACAACGAGGAAGTAATCTTTTCTCTATCAATCTCTTTTGTTCAGCATTTCTTCTCAATTCATCGATAATTTCTGGTAGATCCAGAAAGAAGATTCGATATATTAATATGGGACATAAACTCCAGATAGGCCAGACTTGTTTGTTTGGATGTATTGGATGTATTGGTTGCTATGGTTGATAGGTATAATTTAGTTTTTAAACTGAGGGTTTTGAAAATTGTATCCATATAACTATCTATTCTTTGGGTCCGGATATATTCTACGAATGGTTAGTTATCACTCTGAACTAACCAATGCCATTGTATATTTCGTAGATCTGGATAATCCGAGTATTTTTGTGAAGAATTCAACAGATTCGTTCTTGTATCTATTATTGATATTCTGATTGGTAAGCTAAATGCAGAATAGATGTTCAATTCGATTTGATGAAACATTTTTCATCTATCTTTTTGTCTCCTTTTGGTAATTTCGAGGACGAAATTCTTTTAAGGGGGGAAGTCTATAACGACCCCGAATTTTTATAAATTTAAAATGATAATTAATTGGATTTTTGGATTAAAATTGTGAAATAAAATGATAAATGGATTGCGAGTTTCCCCGATCATAATAAATTTGATATAAATCATTTAAATTTAAGAATATTGTACATATATGTGAATATATATGTATAAATGATATATGAGTAAATTAGGGATTTTAGTTAATATATATGTATATACATTTGATTTGAATTTAAATTGTAAATAAATGGTTTAAAATATAAATAACAATAAATAATTTTGAATTTATTATTAATGGGTTAATAAAATATATATAGTAATACATGAAATAAAATAACAAATACAAATTGTACAAAAGTAAACAAATGAAGCAAGTGTGAAACCAAAATAAATAAAATATATTCAATTTATTATAAAGACAAGTATGCAAGCCACTAACATCATTTCAGCCGAAAAAAGAAATACATGCTCAACAATTAAACAAAGTAAAGTAAAACATATAGTACTAGGCAAATAAATGCAAATATCCTAAGTACACAACATTTTATCTCAGCAGCCACTAAAATATTGATCCTATCAGCCGAGACAAGTGAGTAGTAAGGCAAAACATAATGTAAAAGTATAATATAAAACATAAAGTACCTATGTACATGCTGATACAAGGCAACAAAGGACTGTACATACAAAATTCTTCAGCATGGACAAGATCATCAGCCGAGATTTTGTCTGGTAAAGCAAAGAAAAAAATGTATATCTTTGCATTGTATTGTACTAAACAAATAATGTCACTTTGTACAAAATATAATATAGCCTGTAGACTTGCTCTCTTATACATCAATTTCCTCTGCTTCAATTCGTTCATCTTCAAAGTTAAGAAAATCTGAAGTGGTCTCATCTTCTTAAATTTAAACAAAACTCAAACAAATTCAATTCTGAAATTCCTGAAGCATTCCCAAGGCAAGGTTTTCAATGACCAAATTCAGCTTCAAATTTTCAAATCATCACTCAAGTTCAAAAGCAATTTCCAGATCATCTCAATAGCAAATTAAAGCCTGTTTCAAACATAAAGCTCTGTTCTTCTTTTCTTTTGAAACCAAGGTGAGCAACTTGACCCAGTATTTTCTTCTTTAGATCAGTGAGTAAACTTCACCTTCTCTGCTTTGAAATGTCTGTGAGTAACATCACTTTTAAAATGTTTTAAGCAAGTTAATCTGTTGCATGATTCATCTATAAATATGTATGGTAGCATATATATGTATATGTAACATCTTTGAGTACACTTGAAATTGTACAGGCTGAGGATCATGTGCTCTGTTCCATGATTTGTAACATAAGTTTTGATCTCAAAAATCATTTCCATTTGATTTACTTAGTGTTTAGGCTTAGTATTAAAACAAATATTGGTTGTTATAGTGTATACTCAAGATTTGGATTTTATTTAAGTTGAATCAACTTAGGATTTTATCTGGTAAGCATGAAATTCGAATACCATTTCAAATAAGTCAAAATTTAAACTTTTTAAATTTCGAATTCAGGAATGCAAACTAAATTCGTATGCTATGATATGATTTTTAAAACAAAGATTTTAATTTTTCGATCAAAGTTTTGAGAGCAGTTCGTATTTGTTCGAAAATTGGGTTGTGATCAATCGCCGTTGATCGGAGGAAGGTTGGTGATCGACATTTAGCATGGAGGTGGAGGGGCCTATGACGATGGTAAGAAAAATGATCGGTGGTGTTCGCGATCACCGTGGAGGCAACGACAGGCGAATGAAGTTTCTAGACCTAGTTTTGGTCGCTGCTGCAATTTGGTCTCGTTCAATGACCAGAGACGTTCGAGTGAAATGGGTTTGTGGGAGATGGTAGAAAGGGTGTGGACGCGTGTTTGGCCGGAGTTTCAGAGGTGATGGTGGTCGGAGGATCGGAGACGAGGCAGATTTTTGATGATGTTGGGTTCCAGTAACTCGATCGAATTGTTCGATTTTGATTCACGTGATTTTCGTTCGACCTGGGTGATCGAGAGGCTCGGGGAGGCCGTAGTCGACGTGTGGGTGAACTTGGCGATGGTCGGAGGGAGTTGGATCAAGGGTACACGTGCACGCGTGTCAGTGTTGGTCTGGGTCATGGAGTTTGGGGAAGAAGAGTCGAAGCTCGAAGTTGAACTCGAGAATTTGGGGCAGATGTCTCGGAGATGTTCTCGAGTAGGTTCGTGGTGGTTAGCATATAACAGTTTTTAAAATTTTAAAACGAAGTTTTTAAAGAAAGAAAGGGAAGAAGCAGAAACGAACGATGGGGAGAGAAGATAGACTCGGGGTAGATGAAGGAAAACTCGAGTAAATACTCGAGTGGAACCCGGGTAATCCCAGGTTTTGGTTTCGTTAGAGTTTGTAAACAGAACCATTATTGTTTGACAACTAATACTTTAGAATGTTTTAAAAATCTAGTTAATACTTTAATTAAGTAGTAAAAAGTATTGGCATTTAATTAACATCAAAGTTTCCAAATTAGTAAACATTGATTTCCAAATTATAGAAGATTTGAAATGTTAATCAGGACAAATAAGTATTATTATTAATTGTTTTTTTTAAAAAGGGGTGATTGATAATGGATAAATAAATTTAAAACTTAAAATTAATTAAGTGACCAGAGATTAGCCGATTTGAAATTAAAGATTTGGTTAATTAACAATTAAAGTGTTTAATTTATTTGTAATTATCTATTGTTGATGATAATTAATTTCAAGATGGTTAATTAAAGATTTTTAATGATAAGTTAGTGATTAATTAAAGGAATGATAATTAATTGAGGAATAATTAATTAAATTAATTAATTAAAGATAATTAATTAAATGGTGAATTAAATAATTAAAGGTTAATTATTTAATAATTAAAGGTTGATGAATTATAATTAAAGGTTAATTAATTTGTTATAAATGGTTAATTAATAAATGATTAAAGAATAATTAATCAAAATAATTTGTAATTTATCGATGTTGATTAACCAGGATTAGTAATTCATAAGAAATTAATCTGATTTGAATTAATCAGACAATTAATTGACCCTACTTATGAATATTTGGATTCTATTGGATGATTTGATTGTTTGATATCCCTGATATATGATGCTTTGTGATACATCCTGATTTATGTTGTGACTTGTAATTTGCTTATCTGTGATATATATCTGTGATCTGTGAATGAAGATAGGCGTTATAGTTTATATCGCTTATCAACTATATCATGTATTTTGATCTGTGATGATTCATCGTGTTGCACTATTGTGTAAAACCCCTAGACTACACCATACACACACAAATTTGGATTTCACGTGGAAATCGGTTAAGTCACAGATGATTTAAATTTAATATTTTTGTAAATTTAAATTTTAATTTCAATTGATTTTGGAAATGGATTTGGGTTAAATGTGAAAGCTTTTGAAAATGAGTTTTTAAGAGAAAAGTTATTTTTAATAACTTGGTAAAGCTTTCAAATTTTAAATAAATTAATTTGAATTTGAATTCAGAATTTGGAATTGAATTCCATAATTGGAAATTATTGTTAAAGATGTTAGGAATGTGTTTATATGAATTGGAACCATTTTTAAAATATTGGTTTGAGAATTTGAATTTAACCCGAAGATTTTAACTCGTATGAATGAATCAGATTTCCAAAATGAAACTGTTGTTTCAAAAGAATAAAAGCTTTCAGATAAGAAATGAAATTCCAGTTTAATTAAAGGAATTTCAAGTTTGAATTGAAAAAATGGTTTTCCAAGTTAAGAATGAATTCTTTTTGAAAGCTATGAATTGAATCTGTTTATTTTTAACAGATTTAAAAATAATGATTTGTTTAAACCATTTGAAATGGAATTGTTTTGAAAACTATAAGTTAAATCTTTGATTTGAAGATTTAACGAGTTAATCAAATTGAAAGGGAAATTAATTTGGAAAATCTGTGAATGAATCTTTTGTTTAAAAGATTAAAGTGTAGAAATTGTTTAAATCGTTGAAGGTTGTTAAAATGAATCTTTTTGTTTAAAGATTTGAAAATGGTATTTTGTTTAAACCATTTGAAAGAAAAGTTTTGAGTAATAAGTTGTGACTTAATTGAAATCCCAATATCCATATGTTTTTGAATATCGCGCTCACTATTCGGTTTAGCCGGGAGAGGACCTTTGTGTCATATAACCCGTTCCGAATACTGATACGTCGTATATGGATAGCATTTGAAGACCGGTGGTGAAGACCGGATATTTTCGAAAACGAAAGGACAACTCGTCGAATGTCTCTGCAACGACTGGTCCCCGGTATAGAGATTTTAGTACCCTTTGTGATGGGAAGTCCGGACGTGATTGGAAATTATCCGGAATTGCAAGGGCTTCGTGAGAAGTGCCTTCGGTTCTGTTCGAACCCGGAACAGACTTGTATGGTTACATGTCTGACATTACACTTTGAGATATAAAGCAGATTTCTTTCAAATACATTTCAGTTGGTGGCGGAGAATTTATTCTCTTAGCTTAACACCCTTCTCTGAGACGTACGAGCTCAGAGGTTATGTAGTTGAAGGTTATCAGCGATATACTCCCAATTTGGTAATGTGGCATGCTGAGTGTTGCTGTGTGATGATCAGTGTTTGATCATTTGTGATATGATCATTTGTTTGATCATTTATCTTTGTGATCATAGGTTGATCATCTGTTGACCCAAAGCGTGGCTTTTTGAAAAAGCGTAGCTTTGTGGACGAGACTTCGTCAGGGCCTCACAACCCGGAAATGGTCGAAACAGGAATGTTGCGGCAAGGTTATGAGGGTCGCGCCATTTAGGGTATGTCATTTCCTTCTGGAAATGGGTGGTATCATGGTATGGAGCCCAGATACTTACTCATGTGGATACACTTTATTATGTGTGATGTTGGTTTAGAGGCGCCTCGGATAAAGGTCCCAAAGGACCGGGGGGTGGCATATTCGTGAGTTACCTGTTACAGGGGTAACCCGGCCTTGTGTTTGCAGAGAGCAGTTTGTCTCTCAGGACGTCCCGCCAGAGGCGTTCCCATGCGGCGGAAGGAAGTTCCTTAGCCTGACCATTTGTTGGAAATCCATTTCTCCAATACGGAACTTGTACGGTTTTAGTTGTAGAACCTGCCATTTACGTACGGTGGTCACCACTGTTTAGATGGTAGCTATAGTAGGCATACGATACTGGTCGTATGTTGGCTAAGATTAATATTATACTTTCGAAATGTTTTCTGCACTATGCACTAATAATAATATCAAGATGATTTTACGTAGTAAGCATCTTTGACTATCATAAGAAGAAATCTCCTCCAATTCTGCGTTTGCATTGTGTGTGTGGCGGGAGGTCTTATGGTAGTTTCATTTTCTAAAAAACATTGCGGATTTCAATGTTTAAAATTCTTTTGCTGTTGTTTAAAGTTAAACTTTTTTTGTTGCTCACACCAGTCCCACGACTGACCTGGAGTTTATTGTTCCTTCCCTAAACTCTGGGTGCCCACAATTTTCCACACGGGCAGTCTAGAGTTGGGTTTCTCAAACATTCAGGTTTAGTAGATTATCTGGAACTAGTTCAGTATTTGGAGTTCAGGACTGTACTTGCTTCTCTTTGTGGTTCGAGCTTGACATTGAAGATCATTTTGGAGTCAGTCTCTCTGACTGATCATTTGGAGTTATCATTTCTGTTTTTCACTGTATCATTATTTATCTCTGATATTGTTGTATCATATTGATATCATTGTTGTATATCATTTTGGATATTGTATTCATTGGAGTTGTATATGATATCATTGTTTTCTTTATTCCGCTGTGTTGTTATACTTAATGGTGTTATAAGCTCCGGCGAATCGGATTTGAACGGTCGAATCTGCGGCATTCTAGTACAATGTGAAGTACGGATGTTGATTTTCGAGCGGGCAAAACCCGATACGTTACATGTGGTATCAGAGCTAAGGTTGAACTTTAGCTCAGGAGTATAACACATTAAGTAGCTCATTAGAGATAGGGTGAAGTATACCCTAGAATGAGTATTCCTCAGATATCCGTCCGTATGCCTCAGTAAATTCTCTTACTATCCACTGATAGTGAGTATGAGTGCAAGAAGAGGACGAGATAGGGGACAGGGAAATACGATTATAAATGGTCAATACCCTGTAACAACGAGGAAGTAATCTTTTCTCTATCAATCTCTTTTGTTCAGCATTTCTTCTCAATTCATCGATAATTTCTGGTAGATCCAGAAAGAAGATTCGATATATTAATATGGGACATAAACTCCAGATAGGCCAGACTTGTTTGTTTGGATGTATTGGATGTATTGGTTGCTATGGTTGATAGGTATAATTTAGTTTTTAAACTGAGGGTTTTGAAAATTGTATCCATATAACTATCTATTCTTTGGGTCCGGATATATTCTACGAATGGTTAGTTATCACTCTGAACTAACCAATGCCATTGTATATTTCGTAGATCTGGATAATCCGAGTATTTTTGTGAAGAATTCAACAGATTCGTTCTTGTATCTATTATTGATATTCTGATTGGTAAGCTAAATGCAGAATAGATGTTCAATTCGATTTGATGAAACATTTTTCATCTATCTTTTTGTCTCCTTGGTAATTTCGAGGACGAAATTCTTTTAAGGGGGGAAGTCTATAACGACCCCGAATTTTTATAAATTTAAAATGATAATTAATTGGATTTTTGGATTAAAATTGTGAAATAAAATGATAAATGGATTGCGAGTTTCCCCGATCATAATAAATTTGATATAAATCATTTAAATTTAAGAATATTGTACATATATGTGAATATATATGTATAAATGATATATGAGTAAATTAGGGATTTTATTTAATATATATGTATATACATTTGATTTGAATTTAAATTGTAAATAAATGGTTTAAAATATAAATAACAATAAATAATTTTGAATTTATTATTAATGGGTTAATAAAATATATATAGTAATACATGAAATAAAATAACAAATACAAATTGTACAAAAGTAAACAAATGAAGCAAGTGTGAAACCAAAATAAATTAAATATATTCAATTTATTATAAAGACAAGTATGCAAGCCACTAACATCATTTCAGCCGAAAAAAGAAATACATGCTCAACAATTAAACAAAGTAAAGTAAAACATATAGTACTAGGCAAATAAATGCAAATATCCTAAGTACACAACATTTTATCTCAGCAGCCACTAAAATATTGATCCTATCAGCCGAGACAAGTGAGTAGTAAGGCAAAACATAATGTAAAAGTATAATATAAAACATAAAGTACCTATGTACATGCTGATACAAGGCAACAAAGGACTGTACATACAAAATTCTTCAGCATGGACAAGATCATCAGCCGAGATTTTGTCTGGTAAAGCAAAGAAAAAAATATATATCTTTGCATTGTATTGTACTAAACAAATAATGTCACTTTGTACAAAATATAATATAGCCTGTAGACTTGCTCTCTTATACATCAATTTCCTCTGCTTCAATTCGTTCATCTTCAAAGTTAAAAAAATCTGAAGTGGTCTCATCTTCTTAAATTTAAACAAAACTCAAACAAATTCAATTCTGAAATTCTTGAAGCATTCCCAAGGCAAGGTTTTCAATGACCAAATTTAGCTTCAAATTTTCAAATCATCACTCAAGTTCAAAAGCAATTTCCAGATCATCTCAACAGCAAATAAAAGCCTGTTTCAAACATAAAGCTCTGTTCTTCTTTTCTTTTGAAACCAAGGTGAGCAACTTGACCCGGTATTTTCTTCTTTAGATCAGTGAGTAAACTTCACCTTCTCTGCTTTGAAATGTCTGTGAGTAACATCACTTTTAAAATGTTTTAAGCAAGTTAATCTGTTGCATGATTCATCTATAAATATGTATGGTAGCATATATATGTATATGTAACATCTTTGAGTACACTTGAAATTGTACAGGCTGATGATCATGTGCTCTGTTCCATGGTTTGTAACATAAGTTTTGATCTCAAAAATCATTTCCATTTGATTTACTTAGTGTTTAGGCTTAGTATTAAAACAAATATTGGTTGTTATAGTGTATACTCAAGATTTGGATTTTATTTAAGTTGAATCAACTTAGGATTTTATCTGGGAAGCATGGAATTCGAATACCATTTCAAATAAGTCAAAATTTAAACTTTTTAAATTTTGAATTCAGGAATGCAAACTAAATTCGTATGCTATGATATGATTTTTAAAACAAAGATTTTAATTTTTCGATCAAAGTTCTGAGAGCAGTTCGTATTTGTTCGAAAATTGGGTTGTGATCAATCGCCGTTGATCGGAGGAAGGTTGGTGATCGACGTTTAGCATGGAGGTGGAGGGGCCTATGACGATGGTAGGAAAAATGATCGGTGGTGTTCGCAATCACCGTGGAGGCAACGGCAGGCGAATGAAGTTTCTAGACCTAGTTTTGGTCGCTGCTGCAATTTGGTCTCGTTCGATGACCAGAGACGTTCGAGTGAAATGGGTTTGTGGGAGATGGTAGAAAGGGTGTGGACGCGTGTTTGGCCGGAGTTTCAGAGGTGATGGTGGTCGGAGGATCGGAGACGAGGCAGATTTTTGATGATGTTGGGTTCCAGTAACTCGATCGAATTGTTCGATTTTGATTCACGTGATTTTCGTTCGACTTGGGTGATCGAGAGGCTCGGGGAGGCCGTAGTCGACGTGTGGGTGAACTTGGCGATGGTCGGAGGGAGTTGGATCAAGGGTACACGTGCACGCGTGTCAGTGTTGGTCTGGGTCATGGAGTTTGGGGAAGAAGAGTCGAAGCTCGAAGTTGAACTCGAGAATTTGGGGCAGATGTCTCGGAGATGTTCTCGAGTAGGTTCGTGGTGGTTAGCATATAACAGTTTTTAAAATTTTAAAATGAAGTTTTTAAAGAAAGAAAGGGAAGAAGCAGAAACGAACGATGGGGAGAGAAGATAGACTCGGGGTAGATGAAGGAAAACTCGAGTAAATACTCGAGTGGAACCCGGGTAATCCCAGGTTTTGGTTTCGTTAGAGTTTGTAAACAGAACCATTATTGTTTGACAACTAATACTTTAGAATGTTTTAAAAATCTAGTTAATACTTTAATTAAGTAGTAAAAAGTATTGGCATTCAATTAACATCAAAGTTTCCAAATTAGTAAACATTGATTTCCAAATTATAGAAGATTTGAAATGTTAATCAGGACAAATAAGTATTATTATTAATTGTTTTTTTTAAAAAGGGGTGATTGATAATGGATAAATAAATTTAAAACTTAAAATTAATTAAGTGACCAGAGATTAGCCGATTTGAAATTAAAGATTTGGTTAATTAACAATTAAAGTGTTTAATTTATTTGTAATTATCTATTGTTGATGATAATTAATTTCAAGATGGTTAATTAAAGATTTTTAATGATAAGTTAGTGATTAATTAAAGGAATGATAATTAATTGAGGAATAATTAATTAAATTAATTAATTAAAGATAATTAATTAAATGGTGAATTAAATAATTAAATGTTAATTATTTAATAATTAAAGGTTGATGAATTATAATTAAAGGTTAATTAATTTGTTATAAATGGTTAATTAATAAATGATTAAAGAATAATTAATCAAAATAATTTGTAATTTATCGATGTTGATTAACCAGGATTAGTAATTCATAAAAAATTAATCTGATTTGAATTAATCAGACAATTAATTGACCCTACTTATGAATATTTGGATTCTATTGGATGATTTGATTGTTTGATATCCCTGATATATGATGCTTTATGATACATCCTGATTTATGTTGTGATTTGTAATTTGCTTATCTGTGATATATATCTGTGATCTGTGAATGAAGATAGGCGTTATAGTTTATATCGCTTATCAACTATATCATGTATTTTGATCTGTGATGATTCATCGTGTTGCACTATTGTGTAAAACCCCTAGACTACACCATACACACACAAATTTGGATTTCACGTGGAAATCGGTTAAGTCACAGATGATTTAAATTTAATATTTTTGTAAATTGAAATTTTAATTTCAATTGATTTTGGAAATGGATTTGGGTTAAATGTGAAAGCTTTTGAAAATGAGTTTTTAAGAGAAAGGTTATTTTTAATAACTTGGTAAAGCTTTCAAATTTTAAATAAATTAATTTGAATTTGAATTCAGAATTTGGAATTGAATTCCATAATTGGAAATTATTGTTAAAGATGTTAGGAATGTGTTTATATGAATTGGAACCATTTTTAAAATATTGGTTTGAGAATTTGAATTTAACCCGAAGATTTTAACTCGTATGAATGAATCAGATTTCCAAAATGAAACTGTTGTTTCAAAAGAATAAAAGCTTTCAGATAAGAAATGAAATTCTGGTTTAATTAAAGGAATTTCAAGTTTGAATTGAAAAAATGGTTTTCCAAGTTAAGAATGAATTCTTTTTGAAAGCTATGAATTGAATCTGTTTATTTTTAACAGATTTAAAAATAATGATTTGTTTAAACCATTTGAAATGGAATTGTTTTGAAAACTATAAGTTAAATCTTTGATTTGAAGATTTAACGAGTTAATCAAATTGAAAGGGAAATTAATTTGGAAAATCTGTGAATGAATCTTTTGTTTAAAAGATTAAAGTGTAGAAATTGTTTAAATCGTTGAAGGTTGTTAAAATGAATCTTTTTGTTTAAAGATTTGAAAATGGTATTTTGTTTAAACCATTTGAAAGAAAAGTTTTGAGTAATAAGTTGTGACTTAATTGAAATCCCAATATCCATATGTTTTTGAATATCGCGCTCACTATTCGGTTTAGCCGGGAGAGGACCTTTGTGTCATATAACCCGTTCCGAATACTGATACGTCGTATATGGATAGCATTTGAAGACCGGTGGTGAAGACCGGATATTTTCGAAAACGAAAGGACAACTCGTCGAATGTCTCTGCATCGACTGGTCCCCGGTATAGAGATTTTAGCACCCTTTGTGATGGGAAGTCCGGACGTGATTGGAAATTATCCGGAATTGCAAGGGCTTCGTGAGAAGTGCCTTCGGTTCTGTTCGAACCCGGAACAGACTTGTATGGTTACATGTCTGACATTACACTTTGAGATATAAAGCAGATTTCTCTCAAATACATTTCTGTTGGTGGCGGAGAATTTATTCTCTTAGCTTAACACCCTTCTCTGAGACGTACGAGCTCAGAGGTTATGTAGTTGAAGGTTATCAGCGATATACTCCCAATTTGGTAATGTGGCATGCTGAGTGTTGCTGTGTGATGATCAGTGTTTGATCATTTGTGATATGATCATTCGTTTGATCATTTATCTTTGTGATCATAGGTTGATCATCTGTTGACCCAAAGCGTGGCTTTTTGAAAAAGCATAGCTTTGTGGACGAGACTTCGTCAGGGCCTCACAACCCGGAAATGGTCGAAACAGGAATGTTGCGGCAAGGTTATGAGGGTCGCGCCCTTTAGGGTATGTCATTTCCTTCTGGAAGGGGGTGATATCATGGTATGGAGCCCAGATACTTACTCATGTGGATACACTTTATTATGTGTGATGTTGGTTTAGAGGCGCCTCGGATAAAGGTCCCAAAGGACCGGGGGTGGCATATTCGTGAGTTACCTGTTACAGGGGTAACCCGGCCTTGTGTTTGCAGAGAGCAGTTTGTCTCTCGGGACGTCCCGCCAGAGGCGTTCCCATGCGGCGGAAGGAAGTTCCTTAGCCTGACCATTTGTTGGAAATCCATTTCTCCAATACGGAACTTGTACGGTTTTAGTTGTAGAACCTGCCATTTACGTACGGTGGTCACCACTGTTTAGATGGTAGCTATAGTAGGCATACGATACTGGTCGTATGTTGGCTAAGATTAATATTATACTTTCGAAATGTTTTCTGCACTATGCACTAATAATAATATCAAGATGATTTTACGTAGTAAGCATCTTTGACTATCATAAGAAGAAATCTCCTCCAATTCTGCGTTTGCATTGTGTGTGTGGCGGGAGGTCTTATGGTAGTTTCATTTTCTAAAAAACATTGCGGATTTCAATGTTTAAAATTCTTTTGCTGTTGTTTAAAGTTAAACTGTTTTTGTTGCTCACACCAGTCCCACGACTGACCTGGAGTTTATTGTTCCTTCCCTAAACTCTGGGTGCCCACAATTTTCCACACGGGCAGTCTAGAGTTGGGTTTCTCAGACATTCAGGTTTAGTAGATTATCTGGAACTAGTTCAGTATTTGGAGTTCAGGATTGTACTTGCTTCTCTTTGTGGTTCGAGCTTGACATTGAAGATCATTTTGGAGTCGGTCTCTCTGACTGATCATTTGGAGTTATCATTTCTGTTTTTCGCTGTATCATTATTTATCTCTGATAGTGTTGTATCATATTGATATCATTGTTGTATATCATTTTGGATATTGTATTCATTGGAGTTGTATATGATATCATTGTTTTCTTTATTCCGCTGTGTTGTTATACTTAATGGTGTTATAAGCTCCGGCGAATCGGATTTGAACGGTCGAATCTGCGGCATTCTAGTACAATGTGAAGTACGGATGTTGATTTTCGAGCGGGCAAAACCCGATACGTTACATGTGGTATCAGAGCTAAGGTTGAACTTTAGCTCAGGAGTATAACACATTAAGTAGCTCATTAGAGATAGGGTGAAGTATACCCTAGAATGAGTATTCCTCAGATATCCGTCCGTATGCCTCAGTAAATTCTCTTACTATCCACTGATAGTGAGTATGAGTGCAAGAAGAGGACGAGATAGGGGACAGGGAAATACGATTATAAATGGTCAATACCCTGTAACAACGAGGAAGTAATCTTTTCTCTATCAATCTCTTTTGTTCAGCATTTCTTCTCAATTCATCGATAATTTCTGGTAGATCCAGAAAGAAGATTCGATATATTAATATGGAACATAAACTCCAGATAGGCCAGACTTGTTTGTTTGGATGTATTGGATGTATTGGTTGCTATGGTTGATAGGTATAATTTAGTTTTTAAACTGAGGGTTTTGAAAATTGTATCCATATAACTATCTATTCTTTGGGTCCGGATATATTCTACGAATGGTTAGTTATCACTCTGAACTAACCAATGCCATTGTATATTTCGTAGATCTGGATAATCCGAGTATTTTTGTGAAGAATTCAACAGATTCGTTCTTGTATCTATTATTGATATTCTGATTGGTAAGCTAAATGCAGAATAGATGTTCAATTCGATTTGATGAAACATTTTTCATCTATCTTTTTGTCTCCTTGGTAATTTCGAGGACGAAATTCTTTTAAGGGGGGAAGTCTATAACGACCCCGAATTTTTATAAATTTAAAATGATAATTAATTGGATTTTTGGATTAAAATTGTGAAATAAAATGATAAATGGATTGCGAGTTTCCCCGATCATAATAAATTTGATATAAATCATTTAAATTTAAGAATATTGTACATATATGTGAATATATATGTATAAATGATATATGAGTAAATTAGGGATTTTATTTAATATATATGTATATACATTTGATTTGAATTTAAATTGTAAATAAATGGTTTAAAATATAAATAACAATAAATAATTTTGAATTTATTATTAATGGGTTAATAAAATATATATAGTAATACATGAAATAAAATAACAAATACAAATTGTACAAAAGTAAACAAATGAAGCAAGTGTGAAACCAAAATAAATTAAATATATTCAATTTATTATAAAGACAAGTATGCAAGCCACTAACATCATTTCAGCCGAAAAAAGAAATACATGCTCAACAATTAAACAAAGTAAAGTAAAACATATAGTACTAGGCAAATAAATGCAAATATCCTAAGTACACAACATTTTATCTCAGCAGCCACTAAAATATTGATCCTATCAGCCGAGACAAGTGAGTAGTAAGGCAAAACATAATGTAAAAGTATAATATAAAACATAAAGTACCTATGTACATGCTGATACAAGGCAACAAAGGACTGTACATACAAAATTCTTCAGCATGGACAAGATCATCAGCCGAGATTTTGTCTGGTAAAGCAAAGAAAAAAATATATATCTTTGCATTGTATTGTACTAAACAAATAATGTCACTTTGTACAAAATATAATATAGCCTGTAGACTTGCTCTCTTATACATCAATTTCCTCTGCTTCAATTCGTTCATCTTCAAAGTTAAGAAAATCTGAAGTGGTCTCATCTTCTTAAATTTAAACAAAACTCAAACAAATTCAATTCTGAAATTCTTGAAGCATTCCCAAGGCAAGGTTTTCAATGACCAAATTCAGCTTCAAATTTTCAAATCATCACTCAAGTTCAAAAGCAATTTCCAGATCATCTCAACAGCAAATAAAAGCCTGTTTCAAACATAAAGCTCTGTTCTTCTTTTCTTTTGAAACCAAGGTGAGCAACTTGACCCAGTATTTTCTTCTTTAGATCAGTGAGTAAACTTCACCTTCTCTGCTTTGAAATGTCTGTGAGTAACATCACTTTTAAAATGTTTTAAGCAAGTTAATCTGTTGCATGATTCATCTATAAATATGTATGGTAGCATATATATGTATATGTAACATCTTTGAGTACACTTGAAATTGTACAGGCTGATGATCATGTGCTCTGTTCCATGGTTTGTAACATAAGTTTTGATCTTAAAAATCATTTCCATTTGATTTACTTAGTGTTTAGGCTTAGTATTAAAACAAATATTGGTTGTTATAGTGTATACTCAAGATTTGGATTTTATTTAAGTTGAATCAACTTAGGATTTTATCTGGGAAGCATGAAATTCGAATACCATTTCAAATAAGTCAAAATTTAAACTTTTTAAATTTCGAATTCAGGAATGCAAACTAAATTCGTATGCTATGATATGATTTTTAAAACAAAGATTTTAATTTTTCGATCAAAGTTTTGAGAGTAGTTCGTATTTGTTCGAAAATTGGGTTGTGATCAATCGCCGTTGATCGGAGGAAGGTTGGTGATCGACGTTTAGCATGGAGGTGGAGGGGCCTATGACGATGGTAGGAAAAATGATCGGTGGTGTTCGCAATCACCGTGGAGGCAACGGCAGG
This sequence comes from Allium fistulosum, assembly GCA_030737815.1. Classification (NCBI taxonomy): domain Eukaryota; kingdom Viridiplantae; phylum Streptophyta; class Magnoliopsida; order Asparagales; family Amaryllidaceae; genus Allium; species Allium fistulosum. Next base: position 496,107,280 of record CM060902.1, on the reverse strand, counting down.
CGAATGAAGTTTCTAGACCTAGTTTTGGTCGCTGCTGCAATTTGGTCTCGTTCGATGACTAGAGACGTTCGAGTGAAATGGGTTTGTGGGAGATGGTAGAAAGGGTGTGGACGCGTGTTTGGCCGGAGTTTCAGAGGTGATGGTGGTCGGAGGATCAGAGACGAGGCAGATTTTTGATGATGTTGGGTTCCAGTAACTCGATCGAATTGTTCGATTTTGATTCACGTGATTTTCGTTCGACTTGGGTGATCGAGAGGCTCGGGGAGGCCGTAGTCGACGTGTGGGTGAACTTGGCGATGGTCGGAGGGAGTTGGATCAAGGGTACACGTGCATGCGTGTCAGTGTTGGTCTGGGTCATGGAGTTTGGGGAAGAAGAGTCGAAGCTCGAAGTTGAACTCGAGAATTTGGGGCAGATGTCTCGGAGATGTTCTCGAGTAGGTTCGTGGTGGTTAGCATATAACAGTTTTTAAAATTTTAAAACGAAGTTTTTAAAGAAAGAAAGGGAAGAAGCAGAAACGAACGATGGGGAGAGAAGATAGACTCGGGGTAGATGAAGGAAAACTCGAGTAAATACTCGAGTGGAACCCGGGTAATCCCAGGTTTTGGTTTCGTTAGAGTTTGTAAACAGAACCATTATTGTTTGACAACTAATACTTTAGAATGTTTTAAAAATCTAGTTAATACTTTAATTAAGTAGTAAAAAGTATTGGCATTCAATTAACATCAAAGTTTCCAAATTAGTAAACATTGATTTCCAAATTATAGAAGATTTGAAATGTTAATCAGGACAAATAAGTATTATTATTAATTGTTTTTTTTAAAAAGGGGTGATTGATAATGGATAAATAAATTTAAAACTTAAAATTAATTAAGTGACCAGAGATTAGCCGATTTGAAATTAAAGATTTGGTTAATTAACAATTAAAGTGTTTAATTTATTTGTAATTATCTATTATTGATGATAATTAATTTCAAGATGGTTAATTAAAGATTTTTAATGATAAGTTAGTGATTAATTAAAGGAATGATAATTAATTGAGGAATAATTAATTAAATTAATTAATTAAAGATAATTAATTAAATGGTGAATTAAATAATTAAAGGTTAATTATTTAATAATTAAAGGTTGATGAATTATAATTAAAGGTTAATTAATTTGTTATAAATGGTTAATTAATAAATGATTAAAGAATAATTAATCAAAATAATTTGTAATTTATCGATGTTGATTAACCAGGATTAGTAATTCATAAGAAATTAATCTGATTTGAATTAATCAGACAATTAATTGACCCTACTTATTAATATTTGGATTCTATTGGATGATTTGATTGTTTGATATCCCTGATATATGATGCTTTGTGATACATCCTGATTTATGTTGTGATTTGTAATTTGCTTATCTGTGATATATATCTGTGATCTGTGAATGAAGATAGGCGTTATAGTTTATATCGCTTATCAACTATATCATGTATTTTGATCTGTGATGATTCATCGTGTTGCACTATTGTGTAAAACCCCTAGACTACACCATACACACACAAATTTGGATTTCACGTGGAAATCGGTTAAGTCACAGATGATTTAAATTTAATATTTTTGTAAATTGAAATTTTAATTTCAATTGATTTTGGAAATGGATTTGGGTTAAATGTGAAAGCTTTTGAAAATGAGTTTTTAAGAGAAAGGTTATTTTTAATAACTTGGTAAAGCTTTCAAATTTTAAATAAATTAATTTGAATTTGAATTCAGAATTTGGAATTGAATTCCATAATTGGAAACTATTGTTAAAGATGTTAGGAATGTGTTTATATGAATTGGAACCATTTTTAAAATATTGGTTTGAGAATTTGAATTTAACCCGAAGATTTTAACTCGTATGAATGAATCAGATTTCCAAAATGAAACTGTTGTTTCAAAAGAATAAAAGCTTTCAGATAAGAAATGAAATTCCGGTTTAATTAAAGGAATTTCAAGTTTGAATTGAAAAAATGGTTTTCCAAGTTAAGAATGAATTCTTTTTGAAAGCTATGAATTGAATCTGTTTATTTTTAACAGATTTAAAAATAATGATTTGTTTAAACCATTTGAAATGGAATTGTTTTGAAAACTATAAGTTAAATCTTTGATTTGAAGATTTAACGAGTTAATCAAATTGAAAGGGAAATTAATTTGGAAAATCTGTGAATGAATCTTTTGTTTAAAAGATTAAAGTGTAGAAATTGTTTAAATCGTTGAAGGTTGTTAAAATGAATCTTTTTGTTTAAAGATTTGAAAATGGTATTTTGTTTAAACCATTTGAAAGAAAAGTTTTGAGTAATAAGTTGTGACTTAATTGAAATCCCAATATCCATATGTTTTTGAATATCGCGCTCACTATTCGGTTTAGCCGGGAGAGGACCTTTGTGTCATATAACCCGTTCCGAATACTGATACGTCGTATATGGATAGCATTTGAAGACCGGTGGTGAAGACCGGATATTTTCGAAAACGAAAGGACAACTCGTCGAATGTCTCTGCATCGACTGGTCCCCGGTATAGAGATTTTAGCACCCTTTGTGATGGGAAGTCCGGACGTGATTGGAAATTATCCGGAATTGCAAGGGCTTCGTGAGAAGTGCCTTCGGTTCTGTTCGAACCCGGAACAGACTTGTATGGTTACATGTCTGACATTACACTTTGAGATATAAAGCAGATTTCTTTCAAATACATTTCTGTTGGTGGCGGAGAATTTATTCTCTTAGCTTAACACCCTTCTCTGAGACGTACGAGCTCAGAGGTTATGTAGTTGAAGGTTATCAGCGATATACTCCCAATTTGGTAATGTGGCATGCTGAGTGTTGCTGTGTGATGATCAGTGTTTGATCATTTGTGATATGATCATTTGTTTGATCATTTATCTTTGTGATCATAGGTTGATCATCTGTTGACCCAAAGCGTGGCTTTTTGAAAAAGCATAGCTTTGTGGACGAGACTTCGTCAGGGCCTCACAACCCGGAAATGGTCGAAACAGGAATGTTGCGGCAAGGTTATGAGGGTCGCGCCCTTTAGGGTATGTCATTTCCTTCTGGAAGGGGGTGGTATCATGGTATGGAGCCCAGATACTTACTCATGTGGATACACTTTATTATGTGTGATGTTGGTTTAGAGGCGCCTCGGATAAAGGTCCCAAAGGACCGGGGGGTGGCATATTCGTGAGTTACCTGTTACAGGGGTAACCCGGCCTTGTGTTTGCAGAGAGCAGTTTGTCTCTCGGGACGTCCCGCCAGAGGCGTTCCCATGCGGCGGAAGGAAGTTCCTTAGCCTGACCATTTGTTGGAAATCCATTTCTCCAATACGGAACTTGTACGGTTTTAGTTGTAGAACCTGCCATTTACGTACGGTGGTCACCACTGTTTAGATGGTAGCTATAGTAGGCATACGATACTGGTCGTATGTTGGCTAAGATTAATATTATACTTTCGAAATGTTTTCTGCACTATGCACTAATAATAATATCAAGATGATTTTACGTAGTAAGCATCTTTGACTATCATAAGAAGAAATCTCCTCCAATTCTGCGTTTGCATTGTGTGTGTGGCGGGAGGTCTTATGGTAGTTTCATTTTCTAAAAAGCATTTCGGATTTCAATGTTTAAAATTCTTTTGCTGTTGTTTAAAGTTAAACTGTTTTTGTTGCTCACACCAGTCCCACGACTGACCTGGAGTTTATTGTTCCTTCCCTAAACTCTGGGTGCCCACAATTTTCCACACGGGCAGTCTAGAGTTGGGTTTCTCAGACATTCCGGTTTAGTAGATTATCTGGAGCTAGTTCAGTATTTGGAGTTCAGGACTGTACTTGCTTCTCTTTGTGGTTCGAGCTTGACATTGAAGATCATTTTGGAGTCAGTCTCTCTGACTGATCATTTGGAGTTATCATTTCTGTTTTTCGCTGTATCATTATTTATCTCTAATATTGTTGTATCATATTGATATCATTGTTGTATATCATTCTGGATATTGTATTCATTGGAGTTGTATATGATATCATTGTTTTCTTTATTCCGCTGTGTTGTTATACTTAATGGTGTTATAAGCTCCGGCGAATCGGATTTGAACGGTCAAATCTGCGGCATTCTAGTACAATGTGAAGTACGGATGTTGATTTTCGAGCGGGCAAAACCCGATACGCTACATCAAATCTCTCTCCTAAAAGATAATGCCTCCAATTCTTCAATGCAAAGAGCACCGCAGCTAACTCCAAGTCATGAGTATGATATCTAACTTCGTGTGGTCTAAGCTGCCTAGATGCATAAGCAATAACCTTGCCCCTCTACATCAATACTACTCCTAATCCAGTGCCACATGCATCAGCGTATACTACTAACCCTTGGTTACCATCGAGAACTACTAACACTGGCGCATTGGTTAACAAATGCTTTAACTTAAGGAATGCTTCCTCACATTTGTCAAACCAAACAAACTTCACATCTTTCCTGATCAACATAGTCAAAGGCGCTGCTATCTGCGAGAAATCCTTAATGAATCTCTAGTAATAGCCAGAAAATCCAAGAAAACTCCTGATCTCGGCTACCATCTCTGGCCTTTTCTAATTATTGACAGCTTCGATCTTAACTGGATCGACTGCCAATCCCTACTCTGAAACCACATAACCATGAAACTTAATCTCTTTCTTCTAAAAGTGACACTTAGAAAACTTTGCCTTCAGCTGATTCTGACTCGGTGTCTCCAGCACCACTCTAAGATGAATCTCATGCTCTCTTTCATCTTTAGAGTACACCAAAATATCATCTATAAATACCAATACGAACTTATCCAAGTGCTCTCGGAAAATCCGGTTCATCAAATCAATGAAGAAAGCAGGGGCATTAGTCAATCCAAATGGCATCACCAACCACTCATTCGAACCATATCTAGTCCAAAATGTCTTCAAAGGAATGCTTCCTCTGCCACCCTCAACCGATGGAACCCCGCCGCCAAATCCAATTGAGAAAATACTCTGGCTCCACTCAACTGATCAAACAGATCATCTATCCTTGGCAGAGGGTACCTATTCTTGATTGTCCTTTCGTTTAACTTACGATAGTCAATGCACATCCTTAACAACCCATTTGTTCACAAACACCGCGGTTGCTCCCCAAGGCGAACAACTTGGTCTTACAAAATTCCTTCCCTCAAGATGCACTAGCTGCACCTTCAATTCCTTCATCTCTGTCAGTGCCATCGTGCTAGGTGGTCTACTGACAGGTTCAGCTCCCGGTGCAAGGTCTATCCGAAACTAAACAGCTCGTTTCGAGGGTAATCCAGTGACCAGTTCAAATACATCTGCAAATTCTCTTGCCACTCGAACCTGACTAAGGTCATCTCTAACCTCCATGGCACTCAACAAAACACAAACACTCTTACTGGAATTCTCCATTGAGAAGATGGTTTGGTTATGACTATTTGGGTGCCTTAATGATATTTCTCCATCCTGGCAAAATATCCTAGCCTCATACTTACCAACCTAATCCATACCCAAAATGATCACGAAATCTATGAAATCAAAAACATACAAACTGCATGCAAACTTATAACCAAGCAAATCAAGTTCTAACTGGTCACATCTCATCCCAAGAGTTGCATACCCTCCTATTGGATTCACAACCCTTAAGGAAGTAACAAGGTATGTGGGTTTTATACATAACCTATCAACCAAATACTGAGATATAAATGAATTTGGTGCACCGGAATCAAAAAGTACCCTAACTGTTATACTCTGAATCAAAAGTGTACCTTCCATCATAGTTTTCCCTTTCTCTACTGCAGCATGTCTAGAAGAAGATGGTGGTCCAATAACAAACACCTTCCCTCTGTCCGCCCTGACTGGCTCTGGACACTAGTTCTTATAATGCCTAACTTGGTCACAGTTGAAGCATTTCACATTCTTCTTCTCTGCAGGCTTCTTTCCTTTACCAGTTCTGCACTCGTGGGCATAATGGCCCTTCTTATCACACTTATAACACACCAAATCAGCCTTTGTCTTCTTAGTGGCCTCCCCTTTCTGGGCTCCTTTCTTCCTAAAGAATTTCCTTTTCCTTCCCTAAGGACCATGGGTCTCAACTGGCTTCTCCCTAGTTGAAACAGCAAGCATCTCCTCATGGCGGACGACCATCTCCACCATCACATGATAAGGTTCTCTAATATGAGTCATAGCCATTCTACCTAGCTCTAGTCTCAAACCTCTAATGAATCTCTCATTCCTTTTGACATCAGTGTCTACTAAAGCTAACCATATCGAGATAGCTCATCAAACTTAGCAGCATACTCGATCAAAGACATATCCCCTTGGACAAGATCCATAAACTTCCTCATTAATGCTGATTTGGCAACCTCAGACAAGAACCTCTGCTCAAACCTTCTCCTGAAATCAGCCCATGTAAGCTCTTCTTTCGGAACCCCAGCTGTCACACTGTTCCACCAATGAAGGCTAACCCTTGCAACTATCTAGAGGCCAGCTTTCTCTTTTCTCCATCATTCATTCCTGAATCTATAAAGATCCTTTCACAGTTCAACAGCCAGTTTTCAACTTCAACTGCATCCTCCATTCCAGCATTACCAACAGCTCATGCTTGCAAGAGATCAGCCAACAACTGAAACACCATCCCCACATCCACTGGTGGATTTCTAGCACCTACATTGGCCTTAGCATTTTGATTAGCATTAGCTTGTCAACCTTGGTTTCTTCGAGTATTGGGTCAAGCATTTTCGTTGGTTATGGTGCTTCCTCCACCTAGATTTTCTCTTCTGTTTCCTGCCTCCATATCCTTTTTCTCGTATATCTGCATATGGGCCTTAGTAAGATACAGAAGAACGGTCTAAGAGAGAGGGGAATACATACTTATATATATATATATATATATATATATCTCGAATACAAGTACGTTACTATAGCGTTAACCTAAACCTAAATCTTATTTTCAAATTCATAGGATTATGTTTCAAAAAGCTTTTATATTTTACTTTCTTTTAAAATTTCATAAATCTATGCTCTGATGCCAACTTGTAACATCCCCCTACTTGAAGGCCCAAAACTAACGGCTACGGATGCTGTAGTCATCCATAGTTATTAATCTTTGGCGACCAAATACGGCGGTGGTAGATACATTGATACACAAATCACAAGAATATAGAAAAATCTTGCAATTTAAAAGCATATTTCCACATTCAGATTAAAACATTTCATGTTCATTACATAATCCTAAAATATGTTAACCATGTTCAGCAAAATATAATTATTACAATTATGCCAAGAGCGACATAAGAAGATGCCCCCTTGGTTGATCAGAGTATATATTAAGGCTAATAAATCTGCCTTTACAAACATATGCATAGTGGAAAAAGAAAACTCTAAATAACTATCTGCCTCCTACATGCCTCTGGAAGCTTTATTCATCTAAGAAGAAAACCTGTAAACCTTAACTATCAAACTACTCAAAATTAATTGAGTACCCGAGAGTTTAATGGGAAAACAAAAACTTCGAGTTAGACATAAATCCTGGTATGAATAATAATCTAACATCTCAATCCTTTTAGATATTTAGTGAGACCATGCCACTTAGCGGAACAGGTTTTCCCCTTACTAGTATCCTAAAAGGTTTATAAAACCATATACCGTGCTCCTGCATCCACAATGGTTAAAACATACATTTTCAAAATATTATGATGATATGCATACTTGAAAACAATTAGGATTTCTCATCCCCCATTTAATATGACACCCTGTTATATCCATAGTTTTCATGGGATCACTAAAAACTTATAGGCTCCTGCCAATTATCTTAATTAAGTAGTGGGTTCCACTGAACCTATTAGTCATTTCAATAACCAATTACCTTATCCTAGTTTTCATGGGTTGACTAGGAACTTACGGATACTTCCATTAGCCGCTTTCTTATCCTAGTTTTCATGTGTTTACTAAGAACCTATTGACTGATGTCAATTCTTAGTCCGGATATAGTTTTCATGGGTTCACTACAAACCAATTAGCCCCTGCTAACTGTCCTTAATACATAGTTTTCATGAGTTAACTATGAACCTTTTGGTTTACTCCTATAACCACTTAGTCATAGTTTTCATGGGTTTACTATGAACCTTTCGGTTTACACCAATAACTATAAAGTTTAGGCATACTATATTTTTGGACATCCTGACTCCTTAGATGCAATTCTACTCATTCGGGAGTTTCCCCAATTTATATTCATTATTGAGTTAACCTAGCTAGTTTTTCTACTCCTTCGAAAGGTTTAAACAAAAATAAAGGCGGCATCTCTCTTTAAAAATCTCTTTGAAGCCTTTCGAAATCATAGCTTTCGACGTTATCGAAAGCTCTCTAAAATAGGCAAGTGATTTTCTTTTTCAAAACAAAGTAAAATAAGGGATCATCTCCTTCGAAAGCAACCCTTTGAAAGCAAACCTTCGACACCTCACCTTTCAACTTGGTCCAATTCACTGCATACCACCTAAGTGATATCATGTGCATTGCTTTCAATCTCATTGGTTAGTGAAGTCGAAAGGTCTCAGTCGAGAGGCCTAAGTCGAAAGGTTTGCCAAAGAAGCGGAACCATCTTTTCTGGGTAAAAGCTGATTTTGCCAAAATAAGTAAACTTTTTGTAACAAACTTGCCTACTTGTCAACATTTGATTGGCTTTCACAAAATTTTAAATGATTTGGATAATATTTGCTGCATTTTCTCAGATCCAAAATCAAGCCCTTCCTCTTATAAAACAATTAAACCATTTAGGTCCTCCTTTCGAAGTAATTTAATTTCCATAGTGAATCACTTAGTAAAAATATCTAAAATTCCAGAAATCTACTTTAATCATGTCATCTAACATATTAAAATTTCAGACCCAAATTCTTAATATATTTTCCAAAAAAATTTTATAAACCCAAATAACCATATTTTCCTTTGAAAAATCATAACTAATTCTCCACGGCTTGGAAAATTATAAAAATTGAAATCCCATTCCAAAATCATGTTTTCTATAACATATAATTTTGCCATCGCAATTAAAATCATTAAGTCTCGGTTTTACCCCTAAAACCGTATGTATTTCCTTTTAAACAACCTTGTTTAAGTAATATAAATCATAAATCAAGCATATCATCAATCGATATATATCATAAAATAGATTTATGACTTAATCTGAAACCATATGATAATAAAATCAAAATAGAGATGTAGAAATTATTATTCACCTTAGATTGGATAAGGAAATTAAAGTTTGATTGAAAATGATTTCTTCAAGCTTGAATCCTAAGCTTTAAGTTGGTTTTCTCTTCTCTTCTCTTCTTTCTTCCTAATGGTCGGCCTTACTTTCTTATGGTTATAATTTTTGTTTAAGATAAAACGAACATGTATGGCCTAATGAAAATGGTACAAGGGGAAATATGGGTGGCAATTTACCCTAATGCACTTATGTTCAATTTCTTAATACTTAACCATTTATAAGTTCATTAGTTTATATAAGCACGACCACTTAATTTATTAATCAACCTCAATCTCCTTATCTACATTATTCTATTTGATTTATTCTAATTAAATCTCTTGAATAATGTCAATAAAATTAGGGGTGTTACAGTATGCGTATAAGAGACATACTTGTTATTTTTTGAAGAAAACTTTCCAAAAACTCCTATTATATATATATGTGTGTGTGTGTGTATACATACTTTATCATGAACATACGCATATACGCTAGGAAATTCTTTCTTTCGGAGTATAATCCTGTCTTAGGAAATTATAACTAAATGTTTAACCTACAGATAGTAGACTATGGTCGAAAATCCTTCTTCATTTGAGGCTGCGAACCCCGCCAGAGGAATACCCACCATTCGAGGGATGCCCGAATGGTTTAAACAGTACCTCAAGCATGTAGGACAAGTCCCTATTCCCCAGCAGATTGCTCCAGCAGCTCCCGTTGTTCTGCCTTCCAAGGTAGCACCTCGTCCTATCGATTTTCCCAGAAGTGTAAGGATTTTATGAATATGGGAGGAAGAGTATATTTTGGTAAGGAAAGCTTCGTGGAGACAAAGGCATGGATAAATAACTACGAGAAATTTTTTAGGAGGATCAAGTGAAGTAGAGAATGGCAGCTTGGCACCTTAAGGGAGAAGTCTTAGATTGGCGGAATATGATGGTGGAGGAGGATGTTGGTAGGATTGTCACTTGGGATGAGTCCAAGAACAGATTTGAGACAAGGTTTATGTCAAAACTAGAACTAAGCTTGCAGCTAGAGATATTTATACGGCTTAGGCAAGGAGACTCCACTCTAAAGGAGTACATTGGTAAATTTATAGAACCAGTCAAATTTTGAATGAGTTTGATTAATACACCCATAAAAAAGCCATGAAGTTTGTCAAGGGCCTAAACTCTCCACTCAGGGAATGGTTTCAACTCAGATACCCATTGGAGCTCCCTATGAGATGCTTGTTGAGATGACTTTATTGTAGATGGCTAATGCTGAGGAGAAAGATATGGAGAAGGAAAAGGAGAAGTAGGACCTACACAGAACCAGGGAGGGGCTAAGAAAGGAAATTTTTGGGGAAATAAGAAGTCAAAAGGGAAATTTATGAAAGAAGGTAGACTGTGTAATAGATGCCAAAAGAAAGCACACCTTGAAAAAGATTGTAGAGCGAGTTTTTTGAAGTGACCTTTTAAGGGAAAGTGTTACTACTGCCACAAGGAAGGGCATTTCAAATATCAGTGTCCAATGATAGTGAAGGAAGGATAGAGTAGTTAAGCCTACACCTTAAGGTTGCCCCTATCTTGAGTAGACCAATAAAGACTAAGGAAAGACATCTATGGAAGGTATAACTCTTATTTTTAGGAATAAAATTCGTACTCTATTTGACTCTAGAGCATCACATTCATAGCTTGGAATGTGATTAACTCCTTAAATCTTCAAACCCAAACTGCCATCCACCTAATAGTAGTTTCATACCATATTAAGGGAATAACACATCTTTTCTCAATTGGCAAAGACCTAGTGTTGGATATTTGTGACGTTGATTTCATATGCAATTCGTACGTTCTAAATTTCAAGGGGTATGGACTAATTTTGGGTATGGATTGGTTGTCACACTATAGGTCGGTCTTAGACTGCGATAAGAACGTAGTATGGCTTAAGAGTTGTAAAGGGCAAGACCTAGACGATCGTTGTACACACCCTAAAATTCAATCGAGTTAAGTTAACTATAGTCGGTGAATCTGTCGCTAAATGAACTTCATTCGTACCCGTGATTCAAGAATGCTCTGATGTACATGAAGAAGTTTCGGGGCTTCTACCCCAAATTGAGATTGAGTTTAGGATTAGTCTAGAGAAGGATGCCAGACTAGTGCTCTACCATTAAGAAACATGACCCCCAAGAAAAGGTGAGAATTAGATAAGCAGGCATCGAAGCTACTGCATAAAGGATTTATTCGACAAAGTACCTCAGAATGGGGAGCCTTTATTATCTTTGCCATGAAGGCAAATAGCTCATTGAGGCTTTGTGTGGATTATAAGGAACTCAACAAGTTGACAAAGAAGAATAGGTATCCCTTAACTAGGATAGATGATTTGTTTGATCAATTTGTGGGAGCTAAAGTCTTCTCCCAATTAGACTTGGCAACTGGATTTCATCAGCTAAGGATCGCAGAAGATAGTAAACCAAAGACTGCTTTTTGCACACTAGATGGACTCTATGAATTGGAAGTGATGCCTTTTGTATTGACAAATGCCCCACATACTTTGTACATCTGATGAGTGGAGTATTTAGGGGACAGTTAAACAAAATTTGTTGTAGTTTTTATAGATGATATCTTGGTATTTTTCAAAAGTAAAAGCGAGCATGGAAGTCACTTAAGGGAGATATTAGGAACCTTGAGAAGGCAACAACTTAAAGCTAAAATCTCAAAATGCCACTTTTGGAAGAGGGAAGTGAAATTTCTTGGGCATATTATTTCGGAACATGGATTAGCGGTGGACCCTGCAAAAGTAGAAGCTATTTAAAATTGGAGTAGTCCAAAGAATTCCATGGAGGTTATAAGTTTTCTCGGTTTTGCAGGTTATTGTAAGAAATTCAAAAAGAAATTTGCGAAGATAGCAGTTCCTCTAACCCGTTTAACCAAAACAAAATTAGTCTTCGCTTGGAATGAGAAATGCATGTAAGCATTCGGGAAGCTAAAGGAATTATTGACTAGTGCATTAATACTCCTCATAGCCGATAGAATGAAGCCTTTTATGATTTATAAAGATGCGTGTGGCACTGGATTGGGAGTAGTTTTTATGCAAGAAGGAAGAGTGATAGCTTATTCTAGCATACAACTAAAGGATGATGAAAAGAGATACCCTGTGCATGACTTGAAGTTGGCAGCAATTGTTTTCGCCTTGAAGATACAGAGGCACTATCTGTTGGGAAAAAGATTTGAGTTATTTACTAACCATAAATCACTAAAATATTAATTTTCCCAAAAAGAACTGAATCTTAGGTGGCAGAGATGGATGGAATTTATAGCATCCTATGACTTTGGGATATGATATACCCCCGGAAAAGGGAATATTGTTATGACCCGCCTTTTTTACCCTTAAATGTCAACACTAATACATCCATGGTATTCAAGTTCCAAGCACCCAGGTGCCGGAAAGACGAATTGTTAGGGTTAAATAAAAAGAAAAGGAAATAGAACAAGAAGAAGGAACACAATATCACAATCTTACAATGGAACGATCATATATAATATCAAAAGACAGCATAAGTTGTCATTCTAAAATACAAGGTTTTTCGAAGTTACAATAATCATCCTGGACAATTATAATAACCCGTCCTCACAAATGCTGATGATACACACAAAGTAATGCAGCTGAAATAAATACTACGATAGGTAGAACTCCAACTCTTCTCCAGAATCTCGAAAGCATCCACTGCTAAATTAGGAAACATACACAGGGATAACCCAAGCATTAAAAGAAAATAATACATGAATTAGTTTGGTAAACCAGCTTGAGAAACACAGATCAAATAGAGTTACAATGTTATCAAAACCTTTTAAAATAAAGGTATCTCGTAAGACCATGCTACCAATAAAGATAGGTTTTTACCTTACGATAAGCAAACCGTTTATAGAGAATCCAGTGATATTATAGTGATGTATAAGGTTAAAAATAAATATTAATCATGGCCGGAATGGTTACAATGATTACATTCCAGCATAAAAGGGGTACAACCAAAATTGGTAAGGAATTTTCGCATAATGGATTTCCACAGAGATCTCTTCGAGGAATCCGAATTTAATCCCCATGCACAAGGATCAGAAAGTGCCTTCGAGCGACATATATTTTTAGATATAATATACCATTTAAGTAAACACAAGCGGTCCAGTATCCGAATATAAACATGAACAACGTGAACCAAATATTATCAACTCCTTCCGCCCAACAATCCATAAGCATATCTATATATGGAGTTGATAATACATTGACATGGGTTGCAAACCCTAGGTTTTAAACCCACTCTGTTTTTAGTCATTTTTGATGTCGATGACACATTCGGCATCTTTCGCACGAGTCTTCATCACTCGAACATAACAAGAATCTAAAATTGGATTCTTTCATCTCGAATAGATCACAAATTCTCAGATGAATTCCTATATCTCGAACAGATCACGAATCACTACATGGACTCGAGCATCTTGAACAAATCACAAACCTCCATATAGGTTCCCCTACATAAGTCTTTCGATGAATGCTAATGTTGTCCTGTCCCTTGGAGTAATCCTTAAGACAAACAGTCCCAAACGGTAGCATCGTTCGAAATGTTAACACTGACCTTTCTCTTGGACTTAACCTTAGGATAGACAGTTCAACTCTAGAACATTCCACTTCACAATCGCTTCCAGAACATAGATCATGTATATGGTTTTGAAGTGGTATTTGATAAGTAGAACACTTACCGATCCTAGTCTCTTCAAAACCAATCGATGAATTTTCCGGTTAACGCAACCCCGGTTCTCTTGAGGTAAGCGAAAGCTAAAGACGTTTCGTACCAATGCTCCTCTCTGAGGGTTCTCATTGATATGAAATCATAAAGCCTTTCGATTACTTCCCACGTTAATATTAGGTCAAGTTCGGTAGTCAACTAATCGACTATCTAGTTTAAGATAGATGTTTGTAAATGGAAACCAAGTCTAGGTTACTTTCCATAAACAAATAAGCACACAAAACACTATCATCATTGAAAACACAATCAAGCCATACGATGTATGATTAAGTTACTTAAGCAACTTCTAATTCCTTCCATTTAATTAATCCTTTTATTAGTTAGAACTCCTTTATAAGTAAACCTAATTTATCAAATAAAATTCTACTTTTTCTCTCTTTCCTAAAGATTCCACTATTTATTCTTTCCTTTAAAATATCCATTTTAAAGATCTAAGTACTTTCAAAAATCCATTCAAAAGGTTTAAGACGAATGTTACTCAAACATTGTCACTACAAATCCAAAACCATTTCGCTTTTGCTTATCTTTAAATCATTCTTTTAAAGATCTATTTACATCGCTAAGTATAATTGAAAAGGATTAAAGACGAATGCGATTAACACATTATCACAACAAGCCCAAACCATTTTGCTTTTACTTATCTTTAAACCATTCTTTTAACGATCTATTTACATCCCTAAGTATAATTGAAAAGGGTTAAAGACAAATGTGATTAACATATTGTCATAACAAGCACAAACCATTTCGCTCTTTCTTATCTTTAAATCATTCTTTTAAATATCTATTTCCATCCTTAAGTATAATGGAAAATTGTTAAAGACAAGTGTGATTAACATATTGTCACAACACACCCAACCCGTTTTCCTACTTGTTACCATATTTACAACCCTTTATTTTAAAGATCTAAGTTCATATTTAGTCAAGTTCGGTATGGACTAGTTAGCTACCAAGTTCTAAAGACGATTGCCTGTACAAATCACGAATCATATGTGTAACTCGTTTCCGACATTTCAACTCAACTCTTAATCGCCCAAGAGTGAAGCTAGGTAAGTTTGGGCAATGATTTCTCCAAGCCTTGCCTAGACACATTAGTCTTGAATCTCACAAATAAATAAGTCAACCTCGTTGTCTTTTAGTGTTAAGTATAGTATTAATGATTTCCATAAAGAAATCAACACAATTAACACGTTTCCAACATTATCCACTTACCTATTCCTCGGTTAAGCAGGAAGCCCGGTAGATTAGAGCTCTATTGCGCTGTCTTTACTTGACATCTCTCTACTTGACATCAATCTTAACTCTTACAAATAGATAAGCTTACTTCATCGGCCTATTAGTGTTAAGCATAGTTAATTACTTTTCTAATAAGTAATTAAATAATTATCTATTTGGCCATTAAGCAATTACTAACCCCTTCCTTACCTTTTGTTTATAATCTAAAACAAGATATTTATATAAGATATTTTCCAATAAATTTATATAAGATATTTTCTAAGATATTCAAATAAGATATTTGTAATTCATAATACTCATAATATATTTTAAGATACTACTTTAAAATATCATTTGAAAATAGCAAGTTTGGAAAATTCATTAGAAACTTGAAAACGCTATGTTTTAATGAAATATCTCTCTTTGAAAATTCACAACCAATTCTTAAAAATTCAAATAAATATCAAACTACCTTTAAAATACTCCAATAAGAGTTAGGAAATACTTTTAAAAATAATGAAACAAATCGCTCGAACTTAAAGTACTTTTTGAAACATTTGAAGTCCAAAAATCAAGGTTAAAAAGAGTAGTTTTGCACTAGTAATGTTTTGGCCGTTTTCGAGATGTTACTTAACTTTTTACTATTCAAGATTTTAATAGCAACAAATATACATATAAAACAATGTAAATCTAGCAAGAAATCCCTATGTATTCACTCTATAAAGTTCCATAACAATATCAAAAAACAAGGCAATTCTGAACTGCATCTATGGGGACTATCACTGTAAGTACACTTTCAAATCCGAGTCCAATCTAAACCAAAATCTGTCTACAACCTATGTGCTTTGTTCAAGGTCTAGTCATATTCCATATAAGTCCATTCAATTCCATTCCAAGTTTGTTCAAGTCCATGTACATGGATCACATATGTCACTTACTTTTAAAGTAAGAAGTTATAACCATTGTTTTCAACATATGTTAACAACAATTCAAACAATATTAACACAATCAAACACAACATATATGTATTATATTTTTCATCCAAAGTGAGGTGCTAACTCACCTTTTATCCAACCAAAACCCAAGAACCAAAGCCAAGTCTCCACCTTGCAACACCTTTCCTCCTCCTCCTCCTTGCGTTCACCTTGCTTATTTCCTCCTCCCCCTCAATAATTGCTCACGGCCTCTCCCCCCATGGGAAGCATGGCTCCACTTCTTCACATTTTATCTTGGAGGAAGGGTTTCAATACTTTAGTAAGTCTTTTGGAAGGGTTTGAAGTGATTTGGAGTTGATTTGCAACTCTTTCGTTTTAGAATATAAGAGATGATGAAGAAGAAGAAGATGTCATTGATTTTAGAACTCGAGCTTTGTAATTATTTGTGAATATTATCTAAGGGTGTACCCCTCTTATATAAGCTTAGAAATGATGATGGGAAAAGACCAAAAACCCCCTCAAAACCTAATGACATTAATTGCATCTTATCATGACAACTTTATGTCACTTCTCCTTTATTCATTTTACCATTTTACCCATACCATGTAATATCTCTTATCCTATTAGAACTTTCTAGAACATTCCAAAATTGAAGAGGAGTGTGTGTTAATTAGTTGATAATATAATCGTTTGATCATTAGTTAAGTGCAAAAGAGTTCTAACAACTTATATCGATCGAAAAGCTATTTATCGATAAACCGATTTCCAGTCACATTATCGATTTCTCTTCGAATAATATATTTTTGTAAACATTTTTCTAAAACAAGTTTCTAATCATTAGTTATGATTTAAAAAGGGGTTAAAGATCTTATTAAATCATTTTAATAACATTTAATCTAAGATTTAAATATTTAAATATGAAGTGTTCGAAATTCTGAGACGTTACATTCTTCCCCAACTTAGAATATTTCGTCCTTGAAATTCCAGCACGAGCAACCAAAGAAACAACCATACGTCAATACTTAATGGTATCTCAATCCTTATTAAACAAATCTCATAGTTTGCCCGAGTCAAACTCTCTCATCGCACAAGGATGAAAATCAATCCACTAAGTGTACTTTTGCTCAATAGCCTCAGGTTATTACTTAGACGATTATTCATGTCACCCTAGAACAAATCGAAGAGATATTCCTTAAACTCTCCCTTAGCTAGCAAACATAGCACGTAAACATACTAAAGCTTATACGATGCATCTAGACCGTCCATATGAAATATCCGATCTGATCACTTGCTCGATCACATAGATTTCCCTTCCCAACTAGTATATTCACTTTACTTCTCTAGTGCGGACCTCGATGTGATTCCTTGATCAAAAACCTTCGTTCTCCTTACATAGCTATATACTATGATAGAAAACTTTTGGATCTTATCAAGAATCCACATCAAGTGTTTGCCATTAAGAATCGAGTGAAAAATCATTATTTGGACTAGTGTAGACCACCTCGAAAACATGTACTTGAATACTGGATCAAGAACAGTCATGCGAATAAAACAATCTACGTACAAATTACGTATTTGTCATATTGGTTTCTTAACTACACCAATATCTTTTTAATCACATTCAGTTATCCAATTAGTATGTCATTTAATACTAAAATCATTTATGAATCATTTCATAAATCGTAACTTCAAATTTATAACCATTTTATAACTTATGTCCATACTCATATAATACTCCATTACGTCCTTAGAGTATATATCAACATCAAATTTGTTTTACTTAACAAGTATGTTCAACATATTTTAACTTATTTTAACTTGTTATCTTCTCAATTCAAGTGTTATATATAAACTCAAATTTTATATTTTCAAAAACACTTAACTGCAAGTTCTATAACCATTCGGAGTTCTCGACTATCCAAAATTATCGAAAATCCCATTTCATTTTAACAAATGAAAACTACTAAATAACATATTATATCATGATGTACTTACATATTTTCCTAATGCATAAGCTACATGTGTCCACGAAATAACTTGACAAGAAAACTTTAGAACTAATCACCAGTTTTCATTTCAAATCATTTTGAAATAATATATGCGTATTACTTTTGTATATTAAATCTTACTTTGGGGTTAAATCTAAATTTGTTTTACCAAAACAACTTTATAGCATCCCACACTCAAAAACCTGAAAAATGAATGTTGATGATATTGAAGTCATCACCAAAATTATTTTCAAGCGATAGGGGTGAGTTCAGTACATCAAATTCATGTCTTTCGGACTTAAACCAAAATCGTTTCAAAACGGTATCAAATACTTCGTATCTGTTACTACTAAGTACCATGATATCAATTTTTTAAATTAATTACCCAAATACTTACTTCCAAATAATACTACTAATTATTATTACTTATTATTTTCTCCAAAATCTAGAAAAACATTTTCAATATAGGGATTTAAGTTCTCAAATTCTCTATGTAAATCCTCTTTATTTATAAACTATGTTTTATAAACCCTACTTGTATAAAATCACTTTCGTAGATAAAGTTGCTTTCTTATCTAAATATTTTCACAAATGTATATCTTTGTTTAGTTTATAATAAACAACTCTTGTTAAAATTCAATTTTAACCCAACATTTTCATCAAACGCCTTATAGTCGGACCGTGAAACTTGATTCACAAGGTGTTCGTATTTAATGTTCCCATAAACTTACTATCTATGCAACCCTTGTTGTAAGAAGATAGGTTACTTATAAATCAACAACTATAGTAAATGCTCATAAACTGGCCGAGCATAACTAATCAAACAGTAAATGATAATAATAGAATATTATCATTTCCCAACAAACAAGATATCATAAATAACTATATCAATTTATGAAAATTGTATTCTTTTATATATAAAATATAATCCTAGGAAAAATTATTTCATTTACCAATTTTAAAAATAATACCATGACGATTTGTCATGTTCAAGTGTTTAGAAATCCTTATCGATAACGTTGATTAGGCGCATCAACTAGAACTCATAAACTACTCAACAAACCAATTAACACAATATAAAACATTTTTATAATACTAACAAATACGCTCTTATATGTATAATATTCTCAACTCATGCTAGGACCACCTTATCTCTTAATGAGTCATAGCCACCAAAGCCAAGGTTCTGGCTTAACCTTCAGCTCTGATACCAGGTGTGACGACCCTCATTTCGACCCCCAAATGTAAATAGTAATACATCCATGGTATTCATGTGCTGAACACCCAAGTGCCGAAAAGACTAATTGTTAAGGTAAAATAAAAAGAAAAGGAAATAGAACTAGGAAGAAGGAACACAATATCAGAATCTCATAATGGAACGATCATATATAATATCAAAAGACAGTGTAAATAGTCATTCTAAGGATTTTCAAAGTTATAGTAGTCATCCTAGAAAGTTATAATAACCTATCCTCACAAATGCCGATGACACACACAAAGTAATGCGGCGGAAATAAATACTATGATAGGTAGAACTCCAACTCTTCTCCAGAATCCCTAAAGCACCCACGGTTAAATCTAGAAACATACACAAGCTGACCCAAGCATTAAAAGAAAATAACACTCAGATCGGTTTGGTAAACTAGCGTGAGAAACACAGATCAAATATATTTTTAATGTTATCAAAACCTTATAAAATAACGGTATCTCATAAGACCACGTCGCCAATAAACACGGACAGTTTTTTACGTTACGATAACCAAACCTTTTATAGAGAATCCAGTGATCTTGTAATAATGTCTAAGGTTCAAAATAAATAATAATCATAGCCAAAATGATTACATTGATTACATTCCAGCATAATAGGGTGCAACCAATATCGATAAGGAACGTTCACATAATGGATTTCCACAGAGATCTCTTCAGGGAAGCCGAATCCAATACCCATGCACCAGGGTCAAAAAGTGCCTCCAAGCAATGTATATTTCTAGATATAATATTCCATTTAGGTCAACACAAGCGGCCCAGCATTCGAACATAAATGTGAACAACGTGAACCAAATATCATCAACTCCTACCGGCCAACAATCGATAAGTATCTCCAAATGTGGAGTTGATAATACCCTGACATGGGTTGCTAACCCCAGGTTGTGAGGCATACTCTGTTTTTAGTCATTTCCGGTGTCGAGTTTATGTTCGACATCTTATACATGAGCCTTCATCACTCGAACATAACACGAATCCCGAATTGGATTCTTTCATCTCGAACATATCATGAATTTCCAAATGAATTCCCATATCTCGAACAAATCATGAATGACTACATTGATTCGAGCATCTTGAACAGATCTTAAACCTCCAAATAGGTTCCCCCACATAACTCTTCCGACGAATGCTAACGCTATCCTCTTCCTTGGAGTATTCCACATGAAAGACAGTCCCACACGATAGCATCGTTCAAAATGTTAACGCCGACCTTTCCCTTAGACTTAACCTTAGGATAGACAGTTCAAATATATAACATTCCACTTCACAATCACTTCCAGAACATAGATCACGTATATGGTTTTGAAGTGGTATTCGATAAATAAAACACTTACCAATCCTAGTCTCTTCAAAACCAATCGATGAATTTTTCCGGTTAACTCAATCCCGGTTCTCTCAGAAGTAAGCGAAAGCTAGAGACGTTTCGTACCAATGCTCCTCCCTGGGGGTTCTCACAGATATGAAATCGTGAAGCCTTTTGATAACTTCCTAAGTCAATACTAGGTCAAGTTCGATAATCGACTATCCTGTATAAGATAGATGTTTGTAAATGGAAACAAAGTCTAGGTTACTTTCCATAAAAAATAAACACACAAAACACTATCATCATCCAAAACACAATTAAGCCACACAAAGTATGATTAGTTACTTAAGCAACTCCTAATCCCTTCCATATAATCAATCCTTTAATTAATTACAACTCCTTTATTAGTAAACCTCATTTATCTAATAAAATTCTACTTTTTCTATCTTTTTCCAAAAGATTCCATTACTTATTATTTCCTTCAAAATATCCATTTTATGGATCAAAGTGCTTTTCCAAATCCATTCTAAAGGTTTAAGACAAATGTTACTCAAACATTGTCACTGCAACCCCAAAGCCATTTCGCTTTTGCTCATCTTTAAATCATTCTTTTAAAGATCACTTTACATCCCTTAGTATAGTTGAAAAGAGTTAAAGATGAATGTGATCAACACATTGTCATAACAAACTCAAACCATTTGCTTTTGCTTATCTTTAAAGATCTATTTACATCCCTAAGTATAATTAAAAAGGGTTAAAGGCAAATGCGATTAACACATTGTCACAACAAACCCAAACCATTTTTCTTTTTCTTATCTTTAAATCATTCTTTTAAAGGTATATTTACATCTTTAAGTATAATTGAAAAGGGTTAAAGATGAATGCGATTAACACATTGTCACAACGCACCCAAACCATTTTCCTACTTGTACTATCTTTACAAACCTTTATTTTAAAGATATATGTTCATATTTAGTCAAGTTTAGTATGGACAGTTAACTATCAAGTTCTAAAGATGATTGCTTATACAAATCACGATTCGTACACTTAACTCGTTTCTGACTTTCTAACTTAACTATTCCTCGCCCAAGAGTGAAGCGAGGTAAGTTTGGGCACTGGTTGCTCCAAGCCTTACCTGGACACTTCAGTCTTGAATCTCACAAATAGATAAGTTTACCTCGTCGGGTTTTAGTATTAGGTATAGTATTAATGATTTCCATAAACAATAATAAATCGACACGATTAACACATTTTTGACATTTTCCATTTATCTTTTCCTCGGTTAAGAGGAAAGCTAGTGGGTTAGAGCTATATTGCTCTGTCCTTACTTGACATCTATCTTTACTCTTACAAATATATAAGCTTACTTCTCGGCTTATTAGTGTTAAGTATAGTTAATTACTTTTCTAATAAGTAATTAAACAACTATCTATTTGGCCATTAAGCAATTATAACCCCTTTCTAACCCTTTGTTTATAATCTAAAACAAGATATTTATACAAGATATTTTCCAATATATTTATATAATATATTCTCCAAGATATTTATATGGGATATTTATACTTCATAATACATATATTTTAAAATGCACTTTAAAAATATCACTTGAAAATAACAAGTTAAGAAAAATCATTAGAAATTGGAAAATGACATGTTATAACACAATATCTCTCCTTTGAAAATTCACAACTAATTCTTAAATATTCATATAAATCTCAAACTACTTTTAGAATACTCTAATAAGAGTTAGTCAATACTTTTAAAAAGAATGAAACGAATCGCTCAAACTTAAAGTCCTTTTTAAAACATTTGAAGTCCAAAATCAAGGTTAAACGGGGCAGTTTTGCACTAGTGATGTTTTGTCCATTTTTGAGATGTTACTTAACTTTTTTACTATTCAAGCTTTTAACAGCAACAAACATACAAATAAAAAATGTAAATCTAGCAAGAAATCCCTATGGATCTCTCTACAAAGTTCCATAACAATTGCCAAAAACAAGGCAATTCCGAACTTCATCTATAGCGACTATCGTTATAAGTGCACTTTCAAATCCAAGTCCGATCTAAATCAAAGTCCATCTATACCTTTGTGCTTTGTTAAAGGTCTAGTCACATGTTATATAAGTCCATTCAAGTTCATGGAAAGTTTGTTCAAGTCCTTGTACATGGATCATATATGTCACTTACTTTTATAAGAAATTACAACCATTGTTTTCAACATATGTTAACAACAATTCAAACAACATAAACACAATAAAACACAACATATATGTGTTATATTTTTCATCCAAAGTGAGGTTATAACTCACCTTTTATTCAACCTAAAACCAATATCCAAGAACCAAAGCCAAGCCTCCACCTTGCAACACCTTTCTTTCTACTCCTCCTTGCCTTCACCTTGCTTATTCCACTTCCCTCTCAAGAATTGCTCATGGCCTCTTCCTCTACAGGAAGCATGGCTCCACTTATTCATGTTTTGGCTTGGTGGAAGGGTTATTTAGAGTTGATTTGCAACTCTTTCTTTTTAGAACATAAGAGATAAAGAAGAAGAACATGCCATTGATTTTAGAACTCAAGCTTTGTAATTATTTGTGAATATTATCTAAGGGTGTACCCCTCCTTATATAGGCCTAGAAATGTTGATGAAAAAAGACCAAAAACCCCTCAAAACCTAATGACATTAATTGCTTCTTATCGTGACAAATTTATGTCACTTCTCTTTTATTCATTTTACCATTTTACCCTTACCATGTAATCAATTATCCTATTAGAATTTTTATAACATTCCAAGATTTATGAAGGGTGGAGTGTTTTAGTTAGTTGATATTATTTTCATTTGATCATTAGTTAAGTGAAAAAGAGTTCTAACAACTCATATCTATCAAAAGTTGTTTATCGATAAACCGATTTTCGGTCACATTATCGATTTCTCTTCGAAGAATATATTGTTGTAAACATTTTTATAAAATAAGTTTCCCATCATTAGTTATGATTTGAAACGGGGTTAAAGAGCTTATTAAATCTATTTAATAACATTTAACTCAAGATTGAAATATTTAGATAATTCAGATATATTTAAATACAAAGTACCCAAAATTTCGGGTCATTACAAATCTCGTCACCGATGCCCTTAGCTGGAGGCATGCTACCTTGGGTGAATATATGAGTGGAGGCGGTTGGAGTTCCTCTCGAATTACAACTTCCAGCCGCTAATAGGACCAACTCAAAACTATTTGGTAGCAGCGGAGGTTAGACTATTGCTGATGAACTGTATTGGACTTGAATAAAATAAATATGAAGGGATAGTTGATATTTTGGATAAGCTAAGGAAAGGAGAACAATTTACCCACATCAGTAGATATGCAGTTGACGAGAAGGGATGTTTAAGGAGAGATAGATGCCTTTGCATCCCAAGGATTGATATCATATTGGAGGAAGTGCTCATAGAATGTCACCATTCACGAATGAATATTCATTTGGGAGGAGAAAAGATGTATAGGGATATGAAACAGATTTTCTATTGGCCATGGATGAAGGAGAAAGTAGCTGAATTTTTTTCTAGTTGTTTGACATGTCAAAGGATTAAAGTTAAGCAAGGGAAGCCCAAAGGATTGCTATTGCCATTAGAAATCCCAACTTGGAAATGGGAGCATATATCAATGAACTTTATAGATGGGTTGCCTAGGAGTCAAAGAGGCAATGAAAAAGTATGGATCATGGTGGATAGGCTCACAAAAAGCACATATTTTATGCATGTTATGAGCAATAGGACAACATCTCTAGCACAGATATATATTAAGGAAATGGTTCAACTTCGTGGAATTCTGGTTACCATCGTTAGTGATGAGTTTTGGTGGAGTTTGCAGACAGCTTTAGGAACATCGTTGAGCCTTAATACCGCTTACCACATGTGGACAGATGGAAAAATTAAAAGCGTAAACAGGATCATGGAGGACTTATTATGAGCATGCGTCATCGACTTCGGAGGATATTAGAAGTAGCACCTACCTTTAGTGGAATTAGTTTATAATAATAGTTGAAAACAAGCTGCTCCATTTGCCGATGCAATGGATACGGATGTGAATCTTAGGGTTGTTGAGCCAAAGCCGGTAGTAAGGGAGGACTTCATGAAAATGCATCAAGTCAAGAAAAATTTGGGAGGTAATATTTATGTCAGCTAGATTGTTACTGGTGAGGAGTCTACCTTAAGGTTAAAGGTATTAAATGACGTGGACCGCCTTAAATAAGGTACTAAATGGTCGGAGTCTGTTTAATTCCCATTAAAAGGTATTAAGTGACTTAAGTACCATCTCTTACATTAATAGGACATTCTTCACAATAGATATGGGTTATTGGGTTGATAGCAAGTTGTTATGGGCTTATATTTGGATAGCTTTTTATTTCAGTTTGAGAAAAGCCTTTGGACTTACATTTGAAAGGACTTATGATGTAGGTAGAAAACGTAATACATATTCTTATTTGAATTATACTGCTTAAGTACTAATAGAGTAAGGCTCGAGATTATTATTCACTAGACTTATGATGTTCTGACTCCCTCCTCATTACAACATAGGTTAGGAAGGGTGATGTTGAAGGCGGAGATGATTGTGAGACTTGCGGCAGTTGTCTATATATTTACATTTTATTTTATATAGTTTTGATGTACCCATGAATTAAAAACAATTTTGTAATTTTGAAATATTGTATCATGGATATATTAAGACTATTGTTGGTTTGGGGTACTATGTATATTTGGTTATGGTTTTGAATGACAATTTGCAATTTGAATAAAATGTGTACGGTTTTTATTATTATATTTTATCCTTCCGTTGTGAGATTCTGAATGTGTAGATAAATAACTCTGTACTATTCTTTTTAACAACCAACAGCTAGCTTTCAGATGATTCTAAGTTTTGATAGGCCTTTTCCAGGTCAGAATTTAGAACCATTTTGGGTCGGACTGTTACATATACTAAACATTTTAAATTTCAAAACTTCCAATTCATACAAGTCAACCCTCACATTATAACTTACAAATTAGCTAATATCCTTAGCCAAACAATAGACTTGCATAAATAAAATAGAATCAAATACCAAGCTTATACATATTAATATAGTAGAATCAGCATCTCCATTTCAAGAAATAAAACTTACAAATTAAACCTTTTATATTTTATTCATCTTTTACGTAACAGTGAAAAGGGGATTCATATTAAATTATGAAAATAGGCGGTGCAAACTATGAATAGGATAATTCGTCCTTTAAACACCATTTCCAAACTCATTTTCTTATTAAATCGCTTTAGCACAACAATAGAGAAAAGTTTGAAGTGGAATAGAATATAAAATATTCAAATTGCATTAACAAAACAAATTCTACTATATTAATATAAAATAATAGAGATTCCAATGAACATAAGAATTGACATTTCATTTTAAGGGGTTTTTAGGGTTTTAATTGTAGAAATATAGTGAAAAAAATTCTTCGAGGTATAAACCAAATCCAAATTTCTATTATACAGATACTAAAAAAGGGAAAAACTAAGATTTCCACTTAAAAATAATTTGCCTGCCTTCCTTTAGATTTGATTCATGCTCACTCCTAATCTCTCCTTTAGATTTCTTCTTTTTGAAATATACAAACATAAATTAGATTCAGAATTCAGGTATTAAAGAAGAATAAAAGCAGGAGAGTGAATTATATATAAACCTATTACCTTTACCTTTAAATTTGAATTCTTGAATCTAGTCGAGGAAGAAGACTGATAGAGCTTCACTAGCATTCCAAATATTAAACGTGAGGGGGCTAGCCTCCTATCTATAGTGGTTAGAAGGCGCCCGGACCATTGGATTTAAGTCGATTTAAAACAATAAAAATCCAAACCGCTCATGCCTTAGAAAACCCTAGCCACCACTCACCACCGATCGACCGCTCCTCCTTAGGCGGTCGACCGGCCTATTGAATTAGGTGATAATAATTGTTGCCATTTATAAATTGATTTCTTTACTTATTTATTTTTAACATCAACGTTCATTGCTTACAATTGCTTAAACTCTAAGCATCCATCAACGTTAAAAATATTTATTAGCATTTTAAATTTCAAATGTTAACAATAATTAGATTTTTAAATTCAATTTGAATTACTTTAAATTCTAAAACTTTAAACGTCAATAACTTTTCCATTTAAGCTCCGATTACAAAACTTTATACATGAAAGTTGATAAAAAAATCGCCATGAACGTAATGGTGTAACTTTCGTGGTCAAATTCTAACATGTACCAAATTTCCAATTTTAGCCTTATTAATTAGTTAATTTCTTATTAATTCTTACGGGGTGTTACAGTAAACTTGTTTTTAAATTTCTTTATACGAAAACAAATAATTCAAAGAAATATCTATAGTGTTTCGAAATTTTTTTATCGATAAATAGTTTTTTACTCAATAAAGATTGTTTGAAGTTGTTGTGCTTGTCTAATTAATCATTGTGTCATTAATTAAACTAAAAATAATTTTCCTAATTAAAGCTTCTAGATTGAGTTTATATATTTTTGAAGAGGGGTAGTTTGGTAATTAACCGAGGAAGATGAAGATATTTGTTTTAGTAAGGTGTAAAGTAATGCATATGAAGGGAGCATGATGGTGTTTTGGCTGCCCTTTGAGGGGTAGGGAAGGCCATTTTTCTCTTTAATAAGTCCACATAATATATTAATAGCATCACAAATGATTTTTCCTATGTTTTGTGCAAAAATGGTGTCTTTATTTTCTTCGTTTTCTGCTCTTTAATCTTTTAAACCCATATTAACACAACTCCAACCTCCACTAAACTTAAGGTATACTCCTAACATGATATAGGAACAAGGTTTAGAAAACAAAATATGGAACCCCCTCCCCCCCCCACCCTTCACGACCATGGGCAATGGAAGACTTTTCTAGGCCTTATGCATACGTGAAGGTAACGTTGAACTTTAGGGTTACTTTTGTTGAGGTAGGAAGTGGTATTAAGGTTGAGGCTTATTATTGGTAGGAAGTTTGGAAAAGGATGAGTTAATTCACCATTTGATTGTATATGAAATTGTATATATTGCTTGTAAAACTATAGTAAAGTTGTTCAATATGTGGACCTTGCTTCCTTTTGAAAGTAAATAACAAGTATTTATGGCATATCATCTCTTTTATGACCTTCTATAATATGTGACATGGCCTTGAGATTGTTTTTATGTGTTTGACTTGAGGTTTTTTGGTTTGGACTAGAATTGGAATGGTAATATAGCGATAGTTGCTATGAAAGAAATTAAAATATCCTTGTGTTTAAACTTGTTCAAATAGTTTATATGTTATAATATTATGATATATATATATATATATATATATATATATTTGTTGTGCTCTACATATATATAAGTGTATGTGGCGGCAAGGATTTGGTTTGGAAAGTTGTAGAATTTATGGAAAAAAGTTTGAAAAGTTATAAGAAAAATGGTCTTTATGGATGCACTTTGAAATTATCTTGTGTTCGATGATTTTTAAATTAACATTGGAAGATATCCTTAGGGGTTTCTTTGTTGTTTTAACAAGTAAATATTATTTACTTCTTATTGCAAAAAAACATAGAGTTCAAAATATTTAAGAACTGGTCAAATAAAGTTGAAAGGATTGGAGTAAAATGGTCATTATACGAACACTTTAGTAAATAGCTTCTTTTGGGGATTTTATAATTAATTTTAAAAATATTCTTAGGGGTTTCTTTTCATGGATTTTAAGTACTCTAGGTATAGTATTTACTATAAAAATTTCAAGTCTTAAATCATTTGTCTAAGTAGTGAAACTGGCCACAAAATTCATGCATTTTCATGTTTGTTCTCTGTCTAGAACTTTAGATAACATTTATAAAGTCTACCTTTGGTTTGTTACACCTATAAATTGTTACAGGCTTCTTTGCAACGTTCCTGAAATGTTGCAGTTTGTTGTTTGAGACTTTAAGTGTTCAAAAATGATATTTAAATCAAGTATTTTTCCCTAACCCTTCTAGAAATGTTTTTGAACATGTTTTAAAGTATTATAAAGTGGTTTCAAGTGTAAAGATATTTTTAAATAATTATTTTTATACATTTTTAAAGTAAAACACTTTCTTTGTAACATCTATTTAAAAATGGTTTTCTAATTCCTAAATTAATTATCTTTACATAATATTTTATATAAGCACTTAAAACATATTTATAAGTATTTTTAAAGTATTTATATATATAAGTTTGGAAAATTTAAGTATAGTATTTTATAAAGAAATAAAGGTAGTTTTGATTATAACATTTATGTTATAATAAATAGTTTTGTAAAGTTAATTAAAAGTATATAACCTTGTTTAATAAATATAGATATACTTAGATCTTTAAAATGGATTTTTTTTAAGATAATGACAAGTAAAAAATGGATTTGGGTTTCTAGTAACAATATTTTCTATAACACTACACATTAGTTATACTTTGGGAAACGTGAAATCTTGTTTAAGATCTCTGAATATTCTTATACCATTTGGGAAAAGAATATGGATACATTTCTATGTATTTAAAAGAGTAGAAATAAATAGTGAAAGAGTATAAATGAACAGTGAAATGGTAGTATACATGTATATATCTTTTGTAAAGGTATTTTAAATATATATATATATAAGTATTTACAAAGAAGTTTTAAATAATAAAAGAACCAATTAAATAAAAAGGAGATTAGAAGCCGCTTGTGTGATTTAATCGTGCTTTGTCTGACTTAATCGTGCTTTGTGTGACTTACTCATGCTTTGTGTGTTTACTTGTTTATGGAAAGTATTTAATCCTATATTTAGCACTAAAAGCTGACAAAGTAGATTTATTCTATCTGTGAGAGTTAAGAATGATGTTCAAATAGGGTTTGGAGACAATAATGCTCTAACCTACCGGCTTCACTCTTGAGAGAGGGATAATATAAGTTGAGAAAGTCAGAAACACGGTAAGTATATGAGACTTGGTTTCCATATGTTATCGTTTCTATTTTGTACTAGGTAGTCGATTAGTCAACTATCGAGATTGACCAAATTAACTTTGGGACTAAATGTAAGCATCATGTATTAATATGGTTTGATATCCCTCAAGGAGGAATCATTAGTATGAATCGTCTCTTACTTTAAGAACATATATATATATATGAGATTCCTCGAGGAGAAATCCTTTATATCATTTTTTTTATTTCTTAAAGAACTAGAATTAAGCTAACAAGAAATGCATTGATTTAATTTTGAAGAGATCGGGATTAGATAAGTGTATTCTATATCGAAAACAACTTCAAAACTGATATATGAGTTCTATGTTTTGAAAGCGGTTGTAAAGTGAAATGTCATAGAGTTGAACTTTCTATCCTAAGGTTAAGTCTAAGGGAGAGGTTGGTGTTAACATTTCAAATGATGCTATCGTGTTGTACCATCTATCTTGAGGTTGGTTCTAAGAGAGAGGACAAAATTAGCATTCGTTGGATGACTTATGTTGGGATCCAGAGAGATATTCAAGATTTGTTCAAGTGATGAAGACTTGTGTGTTAAGACGTAGAATGTGACTTCACCATTGAAAATGATATAAAACAGAGTAGGCCTTATAGCCAGTGTGTTTAGCTAACCCAAGGGTACATATACTCCAAATATCCAGAGATGCTTTCCAATGAGGCACGCGGGAGTTGTTGGTATTCGGTATCACGTGTTTGGGCGTGGACCAGCTACGTTTTCCTAGTGGTATATTTTGGCTAGAGATATACATGGTATCAGAAGGTGTATTCTAACCCCTGTCAGGAGATCCGCCTCGGTTTAATAAGGGTGTCTCTAATGGAAATGCATATGTGAACGTACCTTAGCAGTTTTAGTTGAACTTCTAATATTGTTGTGTTGTAAGATGCAAGCAACTTGGCTATTTTCTAATTTATATCCTACACGCTAGACATTATCTATTATATCACCATATGTACTTATTAGATAGGTTTGGTTCTTTTGAGGGGAAAACCGTTCAGGTGATTCGAATAGTCTCAAAAGTACTTTTATATGCTAGTTTCATATTTCTTGAGTTTCTCATACCAGGCTTATGTCTAACTC
Organism: Allium fistulosum; assembly: GCA_030737815.1. Lineage (NCBI taxonomy): Eukaryota > Viridiplantae > Streptophyta > Magnoliopsida > Asparagales > Amaryllidaceae > Allium > Allium fistulosum. The sequence goes on along the minus strand of CM060902.1, from coordinate 496,076,446 downwards.
ATGGTTTTATATTTCCCTCAATTGCATGGGTGCTCATTTGAATAGTTTGAGAAAGGCAGTTTTTGTTGACATTCTTTGGAGCTCGAGGAGACAAGCTGGGTGCTTTCACCTATCGTAGTATTCTTATTTCCACTGCCTTACTGTGTTGTATATATCAGTGTTTGTGTGATATGTTGTTATAATAGTCCCAGCTAATGATAGTACTAAGGGTTGTAACTCTGAAATGCCATGTATCTTAGAGTAATAATTTGTACCACCTTTTGATGTTATATGTTATCGTTTCGCTGTGAGATTCTAATGTTGTGTTCTCATCTTTCTTGCTTGTTTACTTTTCTTTTTATTTACCCTAACAATTTTTCTTTCTAGCACTTGAGCGCTCAACATGTAGATAACGTGGATGTATTAGTTTTGACATTTGGAGGTCGAAAAGGCAAATCATCACATTTGATATCAAAGTGAGGTTAAGCAAGAAACTCGGTTTTGATTAAGTATAACTCACTAGAGATAAGGTAAGCGATGCCCTAGAATGAGTTGAGCGTATTTGTATTTGTTATAAGCATTGCCTTAAAGATATTTCAACTATGAAAATTAAAGATCATATAAGGTAACTTATATAAGTATGAATTATTAAAGTATAGTTTAATTAATGTAGGGATTAATGATGTTCATTTATTATCCTTCATTGATTAGCTTGGTCTTACTCAGCCAGTTTATGAGCATTGTTATCATTTTTTGATAGATTAATCATGCTCAACTAGTTTACGAGCAATTTACCTATTTAATGCATAGGTTAGGCAGATAGTATTTGTAGATACATTGAAAAAAACACCTTGTGTATTTAGTTTCCCAGTTTGACTATAAGATGTCCGATGATAATGTTGGGTTAGGAGTTTATTCTAATAAAAGTAGTTTAGAATAAATTTTCTGAGAAAGTGAATTTATATAAATATGGTTTATAAACAAAGAGTATTTAAACTGATATTAAGAACTTAAATCCTGGTGTCCTTGAAATAGGTTTTCTATAATTTTGGAAGATAATAGTAGTATTATCTCATAGTATTTGTGAATACTAATATTTTGAAAAGATTTTAAGATTTGTTCGAGTTTGAGGTTACTCTTGAAATTAGCTGATCGATTTGGTAATAAAGTATTTTTTATGTTATATAGTTAGAGTGACCCGAAAGTGACTAAAAATGGACAAGAGATGTGTTCAGTTGGTAAGAACTTATCGTGGGTGTGACGACCGCCCATGACCCCTGCACCAAATCTAAAGATAGAGCGCTGTAAAGTGTGCCAGGCGACCATGGACGATTGTCAAGGTAAGATTTAAAACAACAGAATCTATCGTATTACTCACAGCGCATGGACAAAATACAATAGAACATATGTATAGTGAAGCTTTACAGAACAAAATGACATCATATAAAACTCCATAATAGTTGAATACAAGCATCCACATAGTCAATACATCCAGCCTCACTACATAACTCTCAGAGAATACAAAACAGCGGAATATCCAGTACATAAGAAGATAATATGCAACCCACTAGCTCGTCTTCGATATCTGCATCGTGAGAAGAGAACATCACCTGTCACCTGCTACCTAGTCTGCCCGTCCCAAAATGGACGAACAGCCTAAGGCAATAAGAGTTAAAACATAAAGCCTTGAGTCAGACAACAGTCTTAGTGAGCAGTAAATTAACTAACAACATACCAAAAGAGCATAAAGGAAAAGGAATAGGAATACAACCCTCCCACTCCAACCTCATTCTACAGTGATAGCCCCCAGACACACACTAAGCAGAAGCAAACATAGCAGAGCATACAATTTAAAGTAAAGCTATTATCACTCGAGTCAAGGGCAATGTTTTCCAAGTACCAAGGCCTAAATCAGATAAGCACCCAGAAAATACCGCTCTTGAGTCCGAAATGACGTTACAACCAAACATCCATGACTCTGGCTATCACTGATATCATTGCTTCGATATCACCGTTAATTGAATGACCGGCACATTCTTTCAGCCGTCCGTCAAGGGCTAATGGAAACCCCGGTTCTAAACATAACTCCCGCACGTCGTCGCAGCCCGTGCCTAGGACTATCGAATCTGCCCAGAGTACTCGACCATCAACAGTTGGCCGTTGGGACTATCGAATCTGCCCAAACTTACTCTTGCTTAGAGCATGCTAGAACCTTCAACAACGATGCTATCCAAGCCTCCTAGTCATCCTCCTTGACGACTACTCTCATATCCATTCATTATCCTCAACTCGAATCATATCACCGAGTTATCAACATGCTTGGAATGATCCCGTCTGGATTAGACCAAGTCTTCATCATATGATGCCTCGCTTCATTACATCCTCGCAAAGCCTCATCTCAACTTCACATCATCAAATCTATGCATAAGAGCTTCATCATCCCGCTACATATGCCACGAGCAGCTTTCCCAATCCAAGAGCCTTTCCCTTGGCTTTTGAATCATCTTCGATCTAAATCTAATCATCAATCATCTAGTTCATAACAATCAATCAAATCAAACATCAATCCAAGCAATCAAGCATTCAAATATGATCTAAGCAGACAATTATAACAATAATGGCATTTTCGTAATTAAAGAGTTGAAAGTCCAATAAGCATGAAAACATGGATTATATCTCTACAAACTTGATGAATGAACTTGCATAGGTTAACATATGATAAAATGGATGCAACATCATCATGAACAAGGGATCTATATGGATCTACACTTAGGATGAAGAAAATGCATGGGAATCACTATTTTAACACCAAAACGAGCCAACAATCCGATTTACTCCTTTAGATCCGTGTGAGAGATAATCACCACTCACCAAATCACCTAAACAAACCCAAATCAAAATGCTTCAGATCTGGACAGCGAAGGATCAAGCTTGATCTATCACGAATCCGTTTCAAACGATGAAATCTCTCTTGAAAAGATGAAGATCTTCAACTAAGCTCTTGGATCTTCAATTTGATCTTCAACTTGGATGGATGGAAGCACTAGATTAGAGTGGAGAAAAGAAGTGAAGAAGTGTAGAAGTCGAGCTCTCAAAATGGCAGTACTTCGTCGCTTCAAAATCCGGATCCCAAAAATGAAGAGAAGCTCTCCTATTTATAGCAGAAAATACCCTAAGTCGTAACTCGGCTATCTCCTTAAGTCGCTGCCGACTTAACACTATGCCGACCTACGACCTAAAGCTTTTCCATCCTACGACTTAACCAGAAGCATCCGCGACCTAACAACTGCTATCTCCTAAGTCGGTCACGACTTAACTCCTCAGCGACCTAACACTTGACGACCTAAAGCAATGCGCTTTCCTTCGACCTACGACTTAGCCTATGCGCGACTTAGCGACTTACGACTTAGCGTGCCTTAATAACTCAACAACGCTGGCACGCGACCTAAAACTTACGCGACTTAACAATCTCGCGCGACCTACGACATAACGAGGTTACGACTTAATACCTTAGACTTCCACGCGACCTAATACTTAAGCCAACCTGCGACCTAACAACTTACTAAGCTACGACCTAAGACTTACAAAACCCTGCGACCTAACAACTTAGCACCCACGCGACCTAACATAAGTCGCGAACAAACTGGGATACGACCTAACTACTAAGTCATCTAGACGACTTAACCACTAACTCCTAAGTCATCTACGACTTAACTATTAAGTCGTTAACTAACTTATTCCTTAGGTCGGTCAATCCCATAGGTCGCTCACTCTACTAAGTCGCTAACCTGCTACCCCAGCTCCCCTAGGTCGTTGCCGACCTAACTATGCTGACCCGGTAACCACTAGGTCGCTAACCCCACTAGGTCTGCCTACCCTTGAGTCGCCATATACTTAAGTCGGTCAGTTCCTTAGGTCGCTAACTCACCCTGCCGACCTAACACTTAACTAAATCCTAGGTTGCATAATTCTATAGGTCGCTACATCTAACCCACGACCTAACACTAACTCGTCCAGAACCCATAAGTCGGCTATGACTTAGGACATAGACAAAATTCTGCCAAGATCTGAAACTTAACAGAAATGCAACCAAAGGTCAACTCCTTTACGATGTTTCGATCCGTGAAAATACGGGTCGTTACATTCTCTCCCCCTTAGGAATTTCGCCCCCGAAATTCCAAGCAACAAAGTAACCGAAGACTATTCTGTACGCCTACCATCCATAGCAATCAACAAACCATACATCCAATTCTATCTTAGCGTACAGAATTCTAAAACTTAGAACAAGTCACAATATCGTGAGATGAGACGACACCTTAGGGCCATACCTTGAAGAGTTCAGGATGAGCTGCCTTCATCCTCTCTTCCACCTCCCACGTACAGTCGTTATCATCATCACTCCATTGTATCTTGAGCAACTTAACTACCTTCCTCCTAAGCTGTTTCGTGTCGGTTTCGACAACACGAAGCGGCTTACGAGGTCTTCTTTCGACTGGATCGACTTCGAAATCTTCACAGCTATCAGCAGAAACCACTGTATTCGAGTCGTGCACATACTTCCGTAGATATGATACATGAAAAACATTGTGCACACTCGACATTTTCTCTGGTAACTCCAATCTGTAGGCGAGCTTTCCAATTCGCTCGATGATCGGGAATGGTCCAACAAATCTCGGAGTCAATTTTCCTTTCTTCCCGAATCGAATAACATTCTTTAGTGGAGAAATCTTCACAAAAACCATATCTTCTGCGTCGAATTCCAAATCCTTTCGTCGCTTATCAGCATAACTCTTTTGACGGTCTTGGGCTGCCTTCATTCGTTGCCGAATGATTTCTATACAATCTGAAGTCTGACGAATCATCTCTGGCCCAAGCATCAGCTTTTCTCCAGTTTCCAACCAACATGTCGGAGAGTTACACGGTCTTCCATACAATGCCTCATATGGTGCCATACCAATACTTGACTGGTAACTGTTGTTGTATGCAAACTCCACCAAATGAAGGTGATCTTCCCATGATCCTCCGAAATCCAAAACACAAGCTCTGAGGAGATCTTCCAAAACTCGGTTGACTCTCTCGGTCTGGCCATCTGTTTGAGGGTGATAAGCTGTACTCAAACACAACTCGGTTCCCAAAACTTCCTGGAAGCTCTTCCAAAATCCACTAGTGAACAATGGATCTCGATCGCTCACTATACTCTTCGGAATACCATGGAAACGAACTATCCACTTAACATACAACTCAGCCAACTTTGATGCAGTCCTAGTCGATCGAACAGGAATGAATCTAGCACTCTTAGTCAGACGATCCACAATGACCCAAATCCCTTCATTTCCCGTCCTGGTTCTAGGCAACCCATCGATAAAATCCATCGACACTTGTTCCCACTTCCATGTAGGAACTTCTAATGGCTGAAGCAATCCACTTGGCTTCTTCTGTTCGGATTTTACCAATTGGCAGTTCATACATTTGGAAATAAAATTTCCAACATCCTTCTTCATACCTTCCCAGTAGTAGGTTCTCTTCATATCCTGATACATCTTATTTCCTCCTGGATGAATTGTCAACTTCGAGTGATGACTTTCCTTCAAAACTTCACTCCTCAATTCATCTATATCGGGAACAACTAGTCGTCCTTGCTTTCGAAGCCAACCCTCTCGATCGACCTCGAATCCTTTATCCTTTTCCGGATCCAATCCAGATTCCAAATCACGGATAATCTTGACAAGCTTATCATCTCGCTTTTGACTCTCGCCAATCCTTTCCACAAGAGTCGGTTTTATTGATAAGTTTGCCAACATCTCAGGTTCCAATTCACATCTAGGCCTGAAGTCAAATCCTGCTAAATACTCGAGACTCTTCCATTCTGAAAACATGGCTCCTAATCCTGCATGTCTTCGACTTAACGCATCTGCCACTGCGTTACATTTTCCCGGAGTATAAGCTATACCAAAATCATATGATGCTAAAAACTCTAGCCAACGTTGCTGCCGAAGATTCAAATCCTTTTGGGAGAAAAGATACTTCAGCGACTTATGATCCGTAAACAACTCGAATCGAACTCCCAACAGATAATGTCTCCACATCTTCAGAGCAAATACAATCGCCGCTAATTCCAAATCATGAATTGGGTAATTCCTTTCATGCGGTTTCAGTTGTCGACTGGCATACGCAACAACTTTATCCTTCTGCATCAGCACTGCTCCAAGTCCAGTACCACATGCGTCGGTGTAAACCACCATCTCATCATTCCCACTTGGAATAGTCAAAACAGGAGCACTTGTCAATCTCTCTTTAAGGATTTCGAAAGCTTGCTCACACTTAGCATCCCAACTGAACACTTGGTTCTTCTTCGTCAATCCTGTTAATGGTGCAGCTACCTTGGAGAAGTCTTTGATAAACCGTCGATAATATCCTGCTAATCCAAGAAAACTTCTCACATCAGATGCATTCTTAGGTCTAACCCAATCCTGGATTGCTGCCACCTTAGCGGGATCAACCGCTATTCCATTTCCAGAAATCACATGGCCTAAGAACCTCACTTCACTCTTCCAGAAGTGACACTTCGAAAACTTAGCCTTCAGCTGATGTTTCCGTAAGATCTCCAAAACAATACGCAAGTGCGTCCTGTGCTCTTCTTCCGTTCTGGAATAAATCAGAATATCATCCACGAACACAAGTACGAACTTGTTCAACTGATCTCTGAACACTCTATTCATAAGATCCACAAAATATGCTGGCACGTTAGTCAATCCAAACGGCATTACCAGCCACTCAAAGAACCCGGATGGTGTCCTAAAAGCAGTCTTCGGCACACTATCCTTAGCCACTCTCAACTGGTGAAATCCCGTTGCCAAATCCATCTGAGAAAACACCTTAGCTTCGTGAAGCTGATCAAACAAGTCATCTATTCTCGGCAATGGATACTTGTTCTTCTTATTCACCTTATTCAGCTCACGATAATCGACGCACAATCTCAACGACCCATCTGCCTTGGTTGCAAACACAACTGGTGCACCCCACTCGGACACACTACGCCGAATGAATCCTTTCTGCAAAAGATCATCAACTTGCACCCTCAATTCCTGCTGTTCCCTAGGCGCCATCCGCCTAAGAGGCATCACAACAGGTCTGGCTCCTTCAACTAGATCTATACGAAACTCGATCTCTCTATGCGGCGGCAACCCTTTGACTTCGTCAAAGACATCCTCGAATCCATTAGCGATCGGCACTGATGACAGTCCATCCCGTGGAACAACTAGCGAATACATGAAGCTCATGAAGACGCCTTCTTCATGCTTACATCGTATCACAACCTTTCGCCCCTCCACATTCTCGACTGTCACTTCCAGCCTTTCGCAATCAACCTTTGTCGCATACTTCCTAAGCCAGTCCATACCCAAGATAATTCCGAACCCCGCAAAGTTCAGAACAAAGCAATCACAAACAAAAGAGCAACCATGACTCGACACAACTAGACCACGGCATAACATACACAAACAAGACGAACCCCCAACTGGATTAGTCACAACCAATGGCCTATCAACAATATCCGGTGCCAAACCTAACCGGCCTACGAGTTCACTACAAACAAATGAATGCGACGCTCCAGTATCAAACAGAACTCTAACTGGAACACCACATAGGAAAAGGGTACCTTGAACAACCACACTCTTTCCCTTCTCTTCAGCAGTAGGAGCTTTCGAAGACGACGGAACAGCTCCTAAAGCATAGGCTTGCACAATCTGCCTGTCCTTCCTTGGTTCTGGACAATTCTTCCTGAAATGCCCCGGCTTGTCACAGTTGTGACACTTCATTGGCACCTTCGGATTCTTACAATCCTTAGAGAAATGGCCCTTCTGCTGACAATTGTAGCAAGTCACCTCGCCTTTCGGCTTCTTCTGGCCATCCTTACCCTTCTGCTGCTGCTGCTTCCTCTTCTGGTTTCCACCCTGCTGTGGTTTAGATTCTCCCTTGGTAACAGCAACAACAGGTCCTTCCTTAGGAAACAGACTCTCATGCCTAAGAGCTTTCTCCACAAGCTTCTTAAATGAATCGTCCAAATGATCCACCAACTGTCTCCCAAGATAACTATCCAAGCCGGTCACAAACTTCTCATTCTTCTGATAAGCAGATTCAATATATGACCAAGCATATTTGGACAAAGCTTCAAACTCAGAAACATACTCAAGAACGGATCTTCCACCCTGCTTGAGCTCTACAAACTTCTTGAACAGAACAGACTTCTGAGCTGTAGAAATGAACTTAGCTTCAAATCTGACTTGGAATTGCTCCCAAGTAATCTCTTCTTCCGGAGTAGTGATGGTAATAGAGTTCCACCAATCAGAAGCTCTCCCTTGAAGCTGCCTTGATGCCAACTTCCTCTTAGTTGCATCATCAATTCCCAAATCACCAAAAATCCTTCTACAAGCATCTATCCACCTCTGGACCTCAATAGTTGATTCTGTTCCCAAGAAAACCTTCCCTCCAAGAGCAGTATAATCCTTGCACAGCTTAGCAAAATCCACTGGTTTCGGAGTTTGGACTTGAACTCCAACATCTACTGCTGCCCCCGGAACTGGTATCCTTCTCATGATCGAAGTCATCATAGCTTCGAACATGGCTGCATAATCAGCAGTCTCTTCAGTAGCACGGCCTTCCCTAGCAGCTGGTCTCCCTCTTCGACTCATTCTCAATATCTATAAAAAGGAATGATCAGAACATCTAGAGAAACAACTGCATAAAGGACTCAACTCTACTAAGCTACTATATTATATATAGTATTCATCCATCAAAATACAATTACGTCTCTCATACGTGGTTACTTCAGCGAGCGTTGGGTAAAATCGATTAACCAATGCTCTGATACCAAATGTGACGACCGCCCATGACCCCTGCACCAAATCTAAAGATAGAGCGCTGTAAAGTGTGCCAGGCGACCATGGACGATTGTCAAGGTAAGATTTAAAACAACAGAATCTATCGTATTACTCACAGCGCATGGACAAAATACAATAGAACATATGTATAGTGAAGCTTTACAGAACAAAATGACATCATATAAAACTCCATAATAGTTGAATACAAGCATCCACATAGTCAATACATCCAGCCTCACTACATAACTCTCAGAGAATACAAAACAGCGGAATATCCAGTACATAAGAAGATAATATGCAACCCACTAGCTCGTCTTCGATATCTGCATCGTGAGAAGAGAACAGCACCTGTCACCTGCTACCTAGTCTGCCCGTCCCAAAATGGACGAACAGCCCAAGGCAATAAGAGTTAAAACATAAAGCCTTGAGTCAGACAACAGTCTTAGTGAGCAGTAAATTAACTAACAACATACCAAAAGAGCATAAAGGAAAAGGAATAGGAATACAACCCTCCCACTCCAACCTCATTCTACAGTGATAGCCCCCAGACACACACTAAGCAGAAGCAAACATAGCAGAGCATACAATTTAAAGTAAAGCTATTATCACTCGAGTCAAGGGCGATGTTTTCCAAGTACCAAGGCCTAAATCAGATAAGCACCCAGAAAATACCGCTCTTGAGTCCGAAATGACGTTACAACCAAACATCCATGACTCTGGCTATCACTGATATCATTGCTTCGATATCACCGTTAATTGAATGACCGGCACATTCTTTCAGCCGTCCGTCAAGGGCTATTGGAAACCCCGGTTCTAGACATAACTCCCGTACGTCGTCGCAGCCCGTGCCTAGGACTATCGAATCTGCCCAGAGTACTCGACCATCAACAGTTGGCCGTTGGGACTATCGAATCTGCCCAAACGTACTCTTGCTTAGAGCATGCTAGAACCTTCAACAACGATGCTATCCAAGCCTCCTAGTCATCCTCCTTGACGACTACTCTCATATCCATTCATTATCCTCAACTCGAATCATATCACCGAGTTATCAACATGCTTGGAATGATCCCGTCTGGATTAGACCAAGTCTTCATCATATGATGCCTCGCTTCATTACATCCTCGCAAAGCCTCATCTCAACTTCACATCATCAAATCTATGCATAAGAGCTTCATCATCCCGCTACATATGCCACGAGCAGCTTTCCCAATCCAAGAGCCTTTCCCTTGGCTTTTGAATCATCTTCGATCTAAATCTAATCATCAATCATCTAGTTCATAACAATCAATCAAATCAAACATCAATCCAAGCAATCAAGCATTCAAATATGATCTAAGCAGACAATTATAACAATAATGGCATTTTCGTAATTGAAGAGTTGAAAGTCCAATAAGCATGAAAACATGGATTATATCTCTACAAACTTGATGAATGAACTTGCATAGGTTAACATACGATAAAATGGATGCAACATCATCATGAACAAGGGATCTATATGGATCTACACTTAGGATGAAGAAAATGCATGGGAATCACTATTTTAACACCAAAACGAGCCAACAATCTGATTTACTCCTTTGGATCCATGTGAGAGATAATCACCACTCACCAAATCACCTAAACAAACCCAAATCAAAACGCTTCAGATCTGGACAGCGAAGGATCAAGCTTGATCTATCACGAATCCGTTTCAAACGATGAAATCTCTCTTGAAAAGATGAAGATCTTCAACTAAGCTCTTGGATCTTCAATTTGATCTTCAACTTGGATGGATGGAAGCACTAGATTAGAGTGGAGAAAAGAAGTGAAGAAGTGTAGAAGTCGAGCTCTCAAAATGGCAGCACTTCGTCGCTTCAAAATCCGGATCCCAAAAATGAAGAGAAGCTCTCCTATTTATAGCAGAAAATACCCTAAGTCGTAACTCGGCTATCTCCTTAAGTCGCTGCCGACTTAACACTATGCCGACCTACGACCTAAAGCTTTTCCATCCTACGACTTAACCAGAAGCATCCGCGACCTAACAACTGCTATCTCCTAAGTCGGTCACGACTTAACTCCTCAGCGACCTAACACTTGACGACCTAAAGCAATGCGCTTTCCTTCGACCTACGACTTAGCCTATGCGCGACTTAGCGACTTACGACTTAGCGTGCCTTAATAACTCAACAACGCTGGCACGCGACCTAAAACTTACGCGACTTAACAATCTCGCGCGACCTATGACATAACGAGGTTACGACTTAATACCTTAGACTTCCACGCGACCTAATACTTAAGCCAACCTGCGACCTAACAACTTACTAAGCTACGACCTAAGACTTACAAAACCCTGCGACCTAACAACTTAGCACCCACGCGACCTAACATAAGTCGCGAACAAACTGGGATACGACCTAACTACTAAGTCATCTAGACGACTTAACCACTAACTCCTAAGTCATCTACGACTTAACTATTAAGTCGTTAACTAACTTATTCCTTAGGTCGGTCAATCCCATAGGTCGCTCACTCTACTAAGTCGCTAACCTGCTACCCCAGCTCCCCTAGGTCGTTGCCGACCTAACTATGCTGACCCGGTAACCACTAGGTCGCTAACCCCACTAGGTCTGCCTACCCTTAAGTCGCCATATACTTAAGTCGGTCAGTTCCTTAGGTCGCTAACTCACCCTGCCGACCTAACACTTAACTAAATCCTAGGTTGCATAATTCTATAGGTCGCTACATCTAACCCACGACCTAACACTAACTCGTCCAGAACCCATAAGTCGGCTACGACTTAGGACATAGACAAAATTCTGCCAAAATCTGAAACTTAACAGAAATGCAACCAAAGGTCAACTCCTTTACGATGTTTCGATCCGTGAAAATACGGGTCGTTACAGTGGGCATTACCCTTCTTGGTATGGAAATATATGGTACGACTTGGTAGGACCCATTTCGATGGTATCATTTTGTGTTACTCGATCTATATGGATATTTTCGGTGGATATTCAAGTAATTATTTAGGGAAATTGGTTTATAAATTGAGATCATGATACTTAGTGATATTATATGAAGTATTTGATACCACTTTGAAAATGATTTTGGTTAAATCTTGAAAGTATTATTTGATATATAAAAGGATATATGTATACTTTATTATTTCAAATGATTTGAGGTAAAAACTCATTGTTTGGTTCTAAAAGATTTCTTTAAACTAATTTGATATAAAATATAGAGTAGTTTAATAAGGAGTAGTTTTGAGTAATACGGATTTTGATATAAGCTTTCTATTGAAAAGTTTTGCATGTATGTTATGCTGGGTTCCCAAGTGGTAGTGGCATAACCTAACTAATTAAGGAACCTTTTCTTGTTTTTCCACTATAGTAAAGAGTGTCTAATAAATAAATGAAACTTTGTTAAGTTAATTTATTGATGCATGTATCCTACGCATTAATTAGGACAGTATGGTATGTCTATCATATTATGATGTGTTTGTTTTGGTAGTTTTTACTTGTTAGACCGAAACAGATTATTTGATGATTTTGGACAGCCTGAAACTTTCAGAACATTATAGAATTTGAAGTTAAGTATGTTTTTGAAAACATAAAGATGAGTTCGGAAAACACTTTAATTGAGAATGTAGTAAGTTAGAACGTTTTTAAATCAGTTGAACATCCATGTTATGTAGAAAATTCGACATTATTGGACTAACTAATTAACATCTTTACCTTAGAGTTGTCTAAGGAAAGTAGACTCTAGTCTTGAAGTTGATACCAGTATCTTGCTCGTCCTAGCTACTTGCTCAACCCGACGATTAAAAAGAAGTTAAAAGGTTGACCTGGTTATAAGAGCCAGAATGTATTGGGTCTATATTTTAATTTTAGAAAGTAAAATGAATTTTAAATTTTGCATATACTCTTATGGTGCAGTTGAGTACTATACGAGCAATGACTTGATGTAAGTTTTTATGAAATGTTTTATAAATAAAGTTACGTCTTTATGAAATATTTATAAACTTAAGTAATGTTTTATGAAATGTTTCATAAATGATTTTAGTATTGATTGGGATACTATTTGTGTAAATGAATGTGACAAAAATATATTGGTGTAGTTAAGAAACCAATAGGGTAAATATTTAAGTTGTACGTAGATCATTTTATTCGCATGGTTGTTCTTGATCCAGGATTCAAGTATATGATTTCTCGGTAATTTACACCAGTTCGAACAAGGATTTTTCACTCGATTCTCAACGTTGAACACTTGAAATGGGTTCTTGATGTGATCTCGAATTTTTTTATCATAGTATATGGCTATGTAAGGGAAATGGAGAGTTCTAATCAAGGAACCTGATTGGAGTCGCATTAGAGAGGGCAAGTGATCTACACTAGTTTGGAAGCGAAATTTATATAATCGAGCAAGTGATCAAATTTGATATTGCGTATGGATCATTCCTGTGTATTATACGGGCTTAAGGCTAATGTATTCTATGTCTTCTGGCTTATGAAAAGTTTAGGGAATCACTCTTCGATTTGTTCTTAGGTAGCATGAATAATCGTCTAACTAATAACCTAAGGCTATTGAGCATAAGATATGCTTAGTAGATTATTTATCGTCCTTGTGCAATGAGAGAGTTTTGAACCTGAACAAACCGTGAGCGTTGTATTCTAGTGATTTTGAACACTATTAAGTAATTTATGTGCTTGTTTCTTATATTAATTGGTCGTGTTGGAATTTCGAGGACTAAATGTTTTATGTAGAGGAGAATGTAACGACCCGAAACTTTGAACACTTCGTATTTAAATATTAAATTATTTAAATATTCGAGTCTTGGATTTAATATGATTAAATTGGTTTAATAAAAATTTTAGCCCCTTTTCATTAATAATTAATGATGGTAAACTTGTATTTGAAAAATGTTCGCAAAAATAAATAGTTCGAAGAAATATCGATAATGTAATAGAAAATCGTTTTTTCGATAGATAGCTTTTTACACAACAAAAGTTGTTTGAACTTGTTGTGCTTGCCTAACTAATCATTGTGTCATTAATTAATTAACAACTAAAAATAATTTATTAAATCTTCTAGTAGAAATATTATATATTTTGTGAAGAGGGGTAGTTTGGTAATTGACTAAGAAAGAGAAGATATTTGTTTTAGTCAATGTGTGATGTAAAGTTATGCACATAGGGGGAGCATGAGGGGTGTTTCGCTAGCCATTTGAGGGGTAAGTAAGGTTATTTTTCTCTTGAATAGGTCCACATAATATACTTCATAATATCACAAATGATTTTTCCTAAGTTTTGTGAAAAAATGGTGTCTTCATTTTCTTCCTTTTCTTCCTTTTCTCCTCTTTAATCTTCTAACCCATATCAAAACAACTCCAATCTCCACCAAACATGAGGTATAGTCCTAACACAATATAAGAATAAGGTTTAGTAACTAAAATTTTAAAGAAAAGAAGCACACCCTCCACCCCCTAAACACTTCTTGGTCATGAGCAATGGAAGGCTTTTTTATGCCGGTGCTTACATAAAGGTAAGGTTGAACTTCAGGCTTGATTTAGTTGAGGTAGGAAGTAGTATTGAGGTTAAGGATTGCACTTGATAGGAAGGTTGGAAAAGGGTGATTTAACTCACCATTTAATGTATATGAAGTTGTATATATTGCTTGTAAAACTATAGTAATGTTATTAACTAATTAATGTTGAATATTTAGACCTTACTTTCTTTGAACATAAATGAGAAGTATTTATGGCATATCATCTCTTCTATGACCTTCTATAACATGTGATGTTGTCTTGATATTTTCTATATATGTTTGACTTGATGGTGTGGTGTTTGGACTTGAATATGGAATGGTAATATAATAATAGTCGTTATTAAAGCACTTTTAATCTCCTTGTGTTTAAACTTGTTCAAATGATTTATATGTTATAATATTATGATATAATATATATCGATCATCCTTTACACAGATATAAGTGTAAGTGATAGCAAGGATTTGATTTGGAAAGTTGTAGAATTTATAGAACAAAGTTTGAAAATTTATAAGAAAAATAGTCACTATGGATGCACTTTAAAATTGCCTTGTGTTGATGATTTTTAAATAACTTTGGAAGATATCCGTAGGGGTTTCTTTGCTGCTTTAACAAGTAAATAATGTTTATTTCTTACTATAAAAAAATTAAAGTTCAAAACATTTATGAACCTATCAAACAAAGTTGAGAAAGTTTGAAGTAAAGAGATCTTTATACGAACACTTCAGTAAATAGCCCGTTTTCGGGAATTTTTATAATCAATTTGAAAGTATTCTTAAAGGTTACCTTTCATGGATTTTTAGTACCCTAAGTATAGTACTTGCTGTAAAAATTTCAATTCTTAAGTCGTTTATTTAAATAATAAAAACTGGGAATAAAGATCATGCATTTGACATTTGTTCTCTGTCCAGAACTTAATGTTGCATTTACAAACGCTATCCTTGATCTATAACACCAATAAAGTGTTATAGGCTTCTTTTGCAACATTCCTGAAATGCTACAGTTTGTTATTTGAAACTTTAATGGTTAAAAATGATATTTAAATTAGGTATTGTTTTTCCTAATCTTTTTAGGAATGTTATTTAACGTATTTTAAAGTATTTTAAAAGTGGTTCCAAGGTTAAATATATTTTGAATAATTATTTATATATTTTTAAAGTAAAAGACTTTCTTTGTAACATTTCTTTTAAAATGTTTTTTCTAATTCCTAAATTAGTTATCCTTATATAATATTTTATATAAGCATCTAAAATATATTTATAAGTATTTTCAAAGTATTTTTATATATACACAAGTTTAGAAAAGTTAAGTATAGTATTTTATAAAAGAGTAAATGTAGTTTTGATTATAACACTTTTGTTATAATAAATGGGTTTGTAAGGTTAATTAAAAGTATTTTACCTTGTTTAATAAATGTATATATACTTAGATCTTTAAATGAATGTTTTTAAAAATAATGACAACTATAAAATGGTTTTGAGTTTATAGTAACAATGTTTCTAATAACATTTTTTGACCCATTTAATTATACTTTTGGAAATTTGGAATCTTTCTTAAGATTTGTGAATATTCTTATACCATTTGGGATAAGAATATGGATGCATTCCTAAGTATTTAAAAGAGTAGAAATAAATAGTGAAAAAGTAGAAATGAATAATGAAATAGTAGTATACATGTTCATATCTTTTGTAAAGTATTCTAAATACATATACACAAGTATTTACAAAGAAGTTTTAATTAATAAAAGAATTAATAAATAAAAAAGGGATTAGATGTCTCTTTTGTGACTTAATCGTGCTTTGGGTGACTTAATTATGCTTGTTGTCTTTACTTGTTTATGGAAAGTATTCAATCCTATATTTAGCACTAAAAGCCAACAAAGTAGATTCATTCTATCTGTGAGAGTTAAGAATGATGTTCGAGTAGGGTTTAGAAGCAACTGTGTTGTAACCTACATGCTTCACTCTTGACTGAGGGATAATATAAGTGGAGAAAGTCAAAATCGTGATAACTATACGAGATTTGGTTTCCATATGCGATCATTTTGATTTTGTACTAGGTAGTCAATTAGTCGACTATCGAGATTGACCAAATTAACTTCGGGAGTATATGCAAGCATCACATATTGATATAGTTTAAGATCTCTCAGGGAGGACTCATTCGTATGAATCATCTCTTGCTTTAAGAACGTATATATATAGGATCCTCCAAAGAGGACTCCTTTATATCATTCGTTTACTTCTTAAAGAGCCAAAATTGAGTTAACTGAAAATCCATCGATTTATTTTTTAGGAGACCAGGATTGGATAAGTGTATTACATACCGAAAACCACTTCAAAACTGATATATGAGTCCTATGTTTTGGAAGCGGTTGTGAAGTGCAATGTTATAGAGTTGAACTATATATCCTAAGGTAAAGTACATTGGAGAGGTTAGTGTTAACATTTTAAATGATGTTATCATGTTGTACTGTCTATCTTGAGGTTGATTCAAAGAGAGAGGATAGAGTTAGCATTCATCAGACGACTTATGCTGTGATCCACAGAGAAATTCGAGATGTTCGAGTGATGAAGACTTGTGTGTTGAGTTGTTGAATGTGACTTCACTGTCGGAAATGATAGAAAATAGAATAAGCCTAATAGCCAGTGGGTTTAGTTAACCAAAGGATACATCAACTCAAATATCTAGAGATGCTTTCGATTGTGGCGTGTGGGAGTTGTTAGTATTTGGTATCATGTGTTCGGGTGTGGACAAGCTACATTTTCCTAGTGGTATAATTTTTTCTAGAGATATACGTGGTTTCAGAATGTATATTCTGAACCTTGTCAGGAGATTCACCTCGTTTATTAAGGGCGTCTACGGAAATTCATATGTGAGCATACCTTAGCGGTTTTAGTTGTACTTCTAATATTTTTGAGTTGTAAGATGCAAGTAGCGCAACTATTTTCTAATTTATATTCTACACCCTTGACATTATTTATTATATCACCTTATGTACTTATTAGATGAGTTTGGTTATTTTGAGGGGATAACTGTTATGTCAATTCGAACGGTCACTAAAGTACTGTTATATACTAGCTACATATTTCTTGAGTTTCTCATACCAGACTTATGTCTGACTTATATTTTTATCTTTCTCTTAATTCCATAGATGCTTTTTTGAGTGGTCTGAGAAAGGCAGTTTTCATTAACATTCTTTGTAGCTCAAGGAGACGAACTGGATGCTTTCACCTACCATAGTATTCTTATTTCCATTGCACTAATATATTATATGTATTAGCATTTGTGAGGGTGGGTTTTTATAACTATCTAGGATGATGATAGTACTAAGGGTTGTATCTTAGAGTGATAGTTTGTATTGTCTTTTGTTATTATATGTTATTATTCCGCTGTGAGATTCTGATGTTGTGTTCTCTTCTTTGTTGTTCGTTTTCTTTTTATTTACCCAAATAATTTATCTTCCCAGCACTTAAGTGATCGGCACATGAATACCATGGCTTGATTAGTGTCAACATTGGTGGTCGAAAAGGCGAACTATTAGAGGCTATTTGCACAATAGCCGAAATGTCTCAAAGTCAGTGGGAGCGATAAATAAGTTCATGGGATTTGGATGTTATACAATAATAACGTTCAACTAGCATTAGAGTTGAGAAAATATTTTAATGAAAAAAATCAAATTTGTTTGATTTTGGTTATAATCCATAGAAAGCATCCATCTGTAAGAAAGAAAAATAAAAGATATTAGATCGTTTCTAATATTATAAGTAAACAACATACTATTAATTGTTTACGATGAACCTATGTTAAAATCAATTTAGTTGTTTAATTCCAAATTAAAATTTTGAAAGAGACATCTCTTATACTCGATGTCAGAGAATGTTGAGATTGTCCCATTCTATATACACATATGAACATATAACGTAGATTCTTTATGCATTGGCAACATGGATCATCATATATGCTATGCTACATGATATATCAGATTTTTCATGCACACTTTATGTATTGAGAAAATATAAAATCTAAGGTAAAGTCGCTAAATAGTAGTAGACTATTTTTGAGTATTTGCGAAATACTAAAGAATTGTTTATGAAACAACAAACTCCTTATGAAGGAGTGTTTGGATTCAAACTTCAGAAGTGACATTGAATATAGTAAGTAAGCATTATATTCATGTTCAGGGTTAATTAAGAAGCTTTAAGTTGGAACTGTTCCAAATGAGAGGTAGTGGTTGATTCAACCAAAAGGTTAAGTACGTGAATAGCACTACAAAGAAAGCAGTATATGTATAAAAAATTTATAAGAAAGTTAACGGTGTTCCCACGATTGAAAGCCAATAACATATTATGATTACAATAATGCAATATAGAGTACATTGGGAATTGATAGCTTGATAAGAAGTTGAGGTATGTTCTTCGTAATGAATGCGCAATAAAAGAGTTTATCGATGATGGGAAAGTGTAATTGAAAAGTAGACACAAAATAATAATATAGCATATCAATTCATTAAGGTCCTTTCTGAGTCTAGTTTAGGTAGATTGATCAAAGGTATGGTCAAGAGGCACTATAATTGATACCAAGTGCAAGTAGAAGATTGATAGAACTAAGGGTGTACTCTAGGGGCAATTATTTAATTTATTACATAACTTAACTTTTATAAGAGAATCTTATCTGAAATAATGTAAGCACCAAGTTTTATTTTCTTTTATATATATTGTCATATAAAATTCAAATAATGAATTAAATAAATTAAACATATATAAGTAAAAAATCCTTAGAGGAAGTATTTTATCGATTATAGTTATGAATGTTTCATAAGAATGAATACTGAATCGATATGTAAATATAAATATTTATGCCTTAAATGTTCTAGTCAAGATGTATCCAAAATTGGATATCGATATGTCTATTGAGACTAGTGCACATAACGCTCTCCATACAATGGACGGTGATTTACTCATGACCGTTCGAGACACTAAGGGACTACGTACTTGTGGTTGTTTGGAACAATTACAAAACAATTCAACAAGAGTTTTCTTGTAACACCCCTATTTTTAGTTAAATGTTATTCAAGACATTTAATTGGATGGATTAAATAGAATATTGTAAAGTGTTTAGGAGAATGAGATTTGAAAATTAATAAGGTTATGCCATTACTCAATTAATTAAGTAAAATTGTTTAAACTTAACATATAAGAGAGTATATGAGAGGGCAATTTAGAAAATAAACCTATCCATTGCCTTAAACCCTCTCCCCCTCATATCATTCTCACTTTATTCATACAAAAACAATCTAAAGAAAAGGAAGTCAAAGTCGGCCATAACCTAAGGAAGTAGAAGCACAAAATCAAAGGAGATTCACAAACTAAAGCAAAGGAATTCAAGAGATAAATCAAATCTCAACTCCAACACTACTTTTAAGGTGAATAATACAAGATCCACCTCTTTTGTTTGTTTTAGAATTCGATTATGAACGATACCCGAATTTTTATTGCTTGTTTTGCCGAGATATAGTTGTCTAATCATTATTTGGATAAAATAATAGTATATGAAATTTTTATGGAAATATTTAAATGGGTTTTGAGGGTAAAACCTAAGTTTTTAATCTCCAAGTTATTCAAATTTTTAATATGAAGTGTAATATGGTATTTTGGAGATGAGTTTTTAATTTCGTAATTTTTCAAATTAAGTTGAATATTTTATGAATTTCCTAAGGAGGAAATAGTATATTTCGGGTTTTAATTATTTAAAATAATTAAATATGGTTTTTAGCTCTGAAATTTTTATATGATAAAGAGAAGGACATTCCTGAATTTCCCAAAAGATTTTAGTTTGTTATAAAATTATTACGCTAGATAAGCATTTAAATGGATAATTAGTTAAGGATATTAATTAATTTGTTTTAAAGTATGTTTTGGGAATTGAAAACCTACGGTAGAATTCTGTCAAGATTTGGGTAAAGAAATTATATAATTCAATAGGAATTTTCCAAAGTGTAAGATTTAGTGAAAAGTGTTTTCTTTTAATAGAAATAATTCTTTTCATGTTAATTACGATGGTGCCATACCTCATGTGTTCTCTTCGATCCTAATGGAATGTCGCTTCCATGAATACCGACGTCGATGAAGGAGGAAGTACATGATAGCTACCTAAGTGTCTATGGAGTGATTCCTTCGACATTAAAGTAAACAATGGCAGTGGCATGGTGTCTTCATGATTCATCTAAACAGTTTAAAAGCTTAACGTCGACGTTGACGATGTCTCACGTCTTTATCACAATTTTTAATGATGCTGCACCTAATCAGTTTGATTGTTTTCAAGACTAAAGCAGTGATGCCGCTTTTAGTGACTTCGACTCTATATATGAAGCCTATAATAGCCAAAGTAACATAAGTATAAAAGTTTTATAACAATGTTAGGGGTCTTGGGGTTGATGTGCATCAAGATCGACGACCTTATGTTTTAGAGTTGATGCCTCATCTTCATGATGTTGCACTTCATCTTTTATGGCCGAAGTGGTTTAATTTTACTAAAATTGTTTTAAAAGGGGCAAAGAGGTCTATGCTTTAGAGGGTCGAAGGCCCTATATCTTTGGCAGTTAGCCATATAACTTATAAAGATTTTAAGTTTAGTTTAATCGGAGGATAGCCTATAGTTTATGAAATTCAACAATGTCATCTTCGACATGAATTTATACTTAAAAGAATTTAAGTTTTGTTTTACCTTGGGTAGAGGGTTGATGAGGTATAGTGCGGCTTGAATGTCGTCTATCTTCATCAAAGTCAGAGAGCCTTTGAAATGACCCACTTAATTTTTTTTTTTTTTTTAAAACATTCAATGGCCATTTAATCAAGAAAAATATCTAATTCAATTTTTCTTCTATCCAGGACCTTTCTGCCAATAAATATTGGTTTAATCATTTTAGCTTAAACTTATATATATGAAGATATACAAGTCATCTTCTACCTAAATCAGAGTATAGAAATTTTGAAGGTAGAAACCTGTTGAGTATTGCTTAAAAATACTCTCTACATAGCAATAGTGTTTCTTTTCCAAAACTAGGTTTTCCCAATTTTTAGATTAATGCATTACTATTGATTCTATGTCTCAAGGCTCCTTATTTCACATATATGCTTCTGATTTCCTTACTGGGTAACTTTGCCTTTACTTGTGCATGTGTGTGCATGTTTCTGTGCAGGTGTGTTCAAACTCAGGCTATAATAAAGTGGATCCTAAGTGAACACAAGCAACATCTAGGCGTAATGGAAACGCGCCTAACTTATACATGAGAAGTCACAAGTTCGAGTGCCATGCTGGTCAGTTCAACCCAATTTTTGTTTTTTTTTTCTGTGAGCAAAACTGTCTGAACCTACCCTATACTTGGCTATGAAACAGGTCTAAAAGCTTAATTAAACTCACTTGGGTGTTGACTTAAGCCAGGCTCGAGAAAATGGCCATGTTAGCCTTATTCTGGTTTGCACTACTCTGATACAAAGTATCTGCTCTAACATTTTCTTTCCAAAGCAACTTATACCCTTTTATCAGATTTTTATTTTTGACTTGCACAAGGATTCTCTTATGCCAGATCTTTATATATGTATATAAACTACAAATTCTTTCAATCTCAGATTTTCTATCATTTTAGCCTAACAGTTCTTGAAATTTGAAATTCATTTTCTTAATAAAGCATTTTGCAAAACAAAATACATAAGTTCTGACTGATACATATAAATTCAACACTTACAAAACAGCAAATAACATTACATTTGGTTTTTCTAAGCAACTTAAACAAATAGCTTAACATAATTCAACATGAATGTCTAATTTAACTTCAGCAAAGACTTTTAAAACATAGCATCCAAATCCTAAGCAATTTAACATCCAAAGCCTGATCAAAGCAATCCCTATTTCCCTGCAAAATCACCATGAAC
This sequence comes from Allium fistulosum, assembly GCA_030737815.1. NCBI lineage: Eukaryota > Viridiplantae > Streptophyta > Magnoliopsida > Asparagales > Amaryllidaceae > Allium > Allium fistulosum. The sequence goes on along the minus strand of CM060902.1, from coordinate 496,054,139 downwards.
TGCCCCATATAAATATGAGACACCCAATGGTGTATGAACACAAAAGGGTCAGACTATTTGTCTGGTGTGAATAATCTAACTGAAAACATGATTTATTTCAATTTCATTCATATTCCTGTACTTTGCAAGAATAAGAAACTCAGTTTATTTGTGTGCATGTTTTTGTGAAGCATGTGCATTCATATTAGTGCCAAACAGATTATATATGATCACAATGTTTTAGTTCATAGAAAACAACCACAAGATTCACCAATCAAGCATCAGAATAACCAAATACAAACTTCAATCCAGTTATCATCTCCTTTTCAACTTTACTGGCCATCAGGGATTTTGCCCAGGCCTCTACTGAATCTATTCCTAGAATTCATTATCAAGTTTATCAGGGTCTTTAGCTACTTTCTTCTTTTTAAACACACACTGCCTGGGACCTTTCTCTGTTAACCCAGCACACTCAGGCCCCTGGGTATAAATATACCATGTGTGAACTTGCAATATTCCCATTGCCAAGCTATACTTTGGTAGCCCTAAGATCCCCCAGTCCTTAGTTAAATTACTAAGTGTTTTAATATTTTTCATAGCAGTGCTAATCCCTTCTGCATCTCACTTCTTAATCAGAGAAACATAAATGATGCAAGCAACATATATTCATCTAGAGTTTGGTAGGTTAAATTCTCAGAAGCAACCATTTTATCATAAAAGAGTGAGGTGACTTCTTAGCACATTATTTTGCCTATGGGTTTCACTGGATCAAGATGTAAGCATATGGTCCTGAGTAATTTTCCAGATATGTATATATATATTCTTCCCTACCTCTGGTTCAATTAGATTCATGATCTGGCTAAACCACAAGTATATTTGATTTGGGTATTTCATAAAACATAGAAGCTCAGCACATGTACAACATTGCACTTCTACATTTTCTTTTGTTTTAATTAATATGAGGCATAAGCAACAACACAATGTCACAGCCCATATTTCTTTCTGCCTTTAGACCATATACCCACTACTTGAATCCGGGGATTTTACTAACAACTTAAAAAGAAAACTTAGCAAAGAAAACACCCAATCTCAAAGTTAACCCATATCTCAGACAAACATTTTTAGTTCATAAAATCCATGACTCTTATTTTTCCCCTGGGTAAATCAGATAGAGATTTTACCCTTAAACAAATCATTCACAAACCAAAGTCATCCAATCATAAAACATAACTTGTAAAAGAAAGTTAGTTCAAACTGGCTGCCTCAATATTCAGGTCTTAATGCCAAAATTTTCAGTGAGATTACTCACCTTAATCCTTCTTCCTATGCCTTATGAACCCCTTTTTAGTCTTCTGCCTTCTCCTATTTTCTCTGGTTTATACTTTGTATATTTTCTTTTTAAGAGGTAGAGCAAACATAAAACCTTGCCACACCAGGTCTTCTTATATGAATTCTGGCTGCTACTAGGGTTTTAGGAAATTACCAAATGCCAATTTTACCCTACCAACTATGATCTGCCTCTTATTCTAACATTTTAGAGAAAATGGGTAAATAGTCATGGTATATTTTCCAGAAAATATACCTCATTGCCCCGGTCATGTTATTTGCATGATTTCTTCTCTTTTCTTTTTCTTTTCTAAAGTAAAAAGGAATTGCTAAAAATGGATAAAGTACTTGTGCAATAGCTCATACCATTTTCATGCAAATGTTAATTTTTCTTTTTATTTCTGCCAGTATTATTTTGTGCCCATGTATAATACATGTATGCCTACCCTGGCCTAAGTCTTTTTTTTTCAAGGCTTGATGATTTCTGCCTACATGCATATACTTGTAATTCACATATTCTATTATGTCTATTGATTGCTGCTTATTTTATCACACAGAAAACTGTGTACATGTTTGTGCACTGCCTTGTGCACCTGTACATGTTTTATACTTGGTATCTGCAAATCAATTTCCTATATATATATTTTTCAATGCAATTTCAAACAGATACAAACTAAATTGAATCATGAAATTACTCACAAAAATCAGGGTTATCACATATACCCCTCCTTTTAGGAATTGTGTCCCACAATTCTTTTATACTTAACTTAAGTATCATTTCTTCAGAAAAAAAAAATTTTTTTTTTCAAAACCATTTTCAAACCAATCACCTATTAAGCACTATGCATCAACACAAGATAAAAATTACAATGCATATTCAATCAACACATTCATAAGTATGTACATATATATATAGATTTACCTTTTCTTCAATCAAACAGCTGAGGATAATCATTTCTGATTTTATCCTCCACTTCCCATGTGCAATCATTTGGGTCTAGACTCCATTGTACTTTTACTAGTTTAATTTCTTTGTTTCTTAATTTCTTAGTTTCTCTAGAAACTATGCCCACTGGTTCCTTTTCATAGATCATCCTAGGATCAATCTGCACATCTTTAGAGGATTCTAATATTGCTTCCTTATCATGAACCCATCTCCTTAGTTGAGACACATGAAAGACATCATGCATTGCTCTCATTTCTTCTGGCAATTCTAATTTATAGGCTACTGTCCCAATTCTTTCTAGAATTTTATATGGTCCTATATATCTAGGAATCAACTTTCCTTGTTTCCCAAACCTTAGAACCTTTTTCATGGGTGATATTTTGATGAATACATAATCCCCAACATCATATTGTACTGCTTTCCTCCTCTGATCTGCATATTTCTTTTGCCTATCTTAGGCAGAGGTAATTCTTTTTCTGATCAAGGCTACCTTTTCAGAAGTCTCCTTCACATTTTCTGGTCCTAAGACCACTTTTTCTCCAGACTCATGCCAACTTGAAGGTGATAAACATGGCCTTCCATAGAGAGCTTCAAAGGGGGCCATGCCTATACTACTGTGATGGGTGTTATTGTATGCAAACTCAGCTAGATATATGTAATCTTCCCAGCTTCCTCCCCAATCCAATACACATGCTCTCAACATGTCTTCAAGCAATTTGTTCACAATTTCTGTTTGGCCATCAGATTGAGGATGGTATGCTGTACTCAAGCATAAATCAGTCCCCATTGCCTTGTGAAAGCTCTGCCAAAATCTTGAAGTGAAGATGGTATCTCTATCACTTACTATAGTCTTTGGTATACCATGCAGTCTGACTACTTCTTTAACAAACAACTGGGCTAGGGTATTAGCATTTCTTTCAGATTTTACTGGTATAAAGTGGGCTGACTTAGTTAACCTATCAACCACTACCCAAATACTATCATTTCCCCTCCTAGTTCTAGGCAAACCATCAATAAAATCCATTGATATGTCTTCCCATTTCCACTGTGGTATTTGTAAAGGTTGAAGCATTCCTGAGGGTTTTTGATACTCAGCCTTCACCTGCTGGCAAACCATACATTTTGATACATAGGTTGCCACTGCACTCTTCATACCACTCCACCAATAATCTCTCTTGAGGTTGTGATACATTCTTGTGCTTCCTGGGTGTATAGTATATTTACTTTTGTGGTAAGCATCCAAAATTTCTTGCTTCAACTCATCCATTGCTGGAACACATATCCTTTCTCCTTTCTTCAGATGGCCCTGATCATCCAACTGAAAACCTTCCACTGTCTCACCATTTAATATTTGTGTCTTCTTTCCAAATAAAAATGGATCTTGGTTTTGTAGCATTGCAACTTTATTTTTCAATTCTGATCCCAGAGTAATAAAACTTAATTTTCCCATCTCTACCTTCCCACTGCATAAGCTCATGTTTTCTAGGTTATCACTTTTTATCTCTGAATCAATTAATAATGATAAAGTGTTAAACTCTTCTATCATTAATTTAGCCACTTTAGCATGTTGTCTACTTAGGGCATCTGCTACCTTATTAGCCTTACCTGGTGTGTATAATATTTCAAAATCATATGAGGCTAAGAGTTCAATCCATCTTTGCTGTCTCATGTTTAATTCTTTTTGTGAAAACAAATATTTGAGGGATTTATGGTCTGTATATACTTCAAATTTTGCTCCTAACAAATAGTGTCTCCATAGTTTAAGGGCATACACTATAGCAGCCAATTCAAGGTCATGAGTAACATACCTTACTTCACTTGATTTCAACTGCCTAGAAGCATAAGCTATTACCTGATGTTGTTGCATCAATACTGTTCCAAGCCCTTGTCCACTTGCATTAGTATATACCACCAAGTTTTCATTTCCCTCAGGTACTTTAAGAATTGGAGCTTGTACCAGTGCCTCTTTTAATTTCCCAAAGGCATTTTCACATTCCTCAGTCCAATTGAACACTTGATTCTTCCTAGTCAATCTGGTTAATGGAATTGAGATTTTTGCAAAATCTTTTATAAATCTTCTATAGTAACCAGCCATTCCCATGAATGATCTGACTTCAGTGACATTAGTAGGCCTTTTCCAAACTTGCACTGCAATGACTTTATTGGAGTCCACAGCTATTCCTTTTTCTGATATAATATGGCCTAGAAAGTTCACTTCATTCTGCCAAAAAGTGCATTTTGAAAACTTTGCTTTCAAGTCTTCCTGTCTCAATTTCTCAAATACCAAATGCAAATGGTTTTCATGCTCTCTAACTGACTTAGAATAAATTAATATATCATCAATAAATATTAATACAAACTTATCCAAGTATTCTCTAAAAATCCTATTCATCAAATCAACAAAATAGGAAGGAGCATTTGTTAAGCCAAATGGCATTACCAAAAATTCATAAAGTCCATATCTGGTGTTAAAAGCTGTATACTTGATGCTTTCCTCTTCTACTTTCATCTGATGAAAGCCTGAAGCTAAATCAAGTCTAGAAAATATTTTTGCACCACTCAATTGATCAAAGAGATCATCAATTCTTGGTAAGGGATATTTATTTTTAACTGTGACCTTATTTAATTCCCTATAATCAATACATAATCTCAGAGATCCATCATGCTTCTTAACAAAGACTACTGGTGCCCCCCATGATGAGCTACTGGGTCTAATAAAACCTTTTTCTTCTAGTTCAACTAATTGCTTTTTCAATTCCATCAATTCCTTAGGCCCCATTCTGGTTGGTCTTTTAACCACTGGGCTAGCTCCTGGAATTATTTTAATTGAAAATTCAACTGGCCTGTGATTAGGAACTCCTCTTACTTCCCCAAACACATCATCATATTGATTAACTATGGGGATCTCTTCCAATGCAGGCATGGGTTTTTCATTTGACAATGCAGAAAGGTTGGCTATACTTCTGTTTTTGTTTGCCTCACATAGAACAGTTATTCTTTGTCCATCAGAAACCCTCAATGATATGGTGGATGTCTCCATATTTATGATAGCTTTATATCTACTCAACCAATCAACTCCTAAAATAATTCCTATGTCTGGATATTGCAACACATATAGGTTTGACTCAAACACATGTCCTCCTATATTTAATCCCAGTTGCATGCACATCATACCCATAACACATGAACTACATATAGGGCTTCTAATTAGCAGTGGTTTATCAACAATCATACAATTCAATTTTAATTTTTGTGCAATATCATGAGAGATCAATGAATGGGTAGCCCCAGTATCATATACTACTGTTAAAGGTATTGAATGGATAAGCAAAGTACCTTCAACTTGGCCATGCCTTTCAACATTTGATCCCTCAGCTGCCTTGCCTTTCCCTTCCAAAGCCCCTAATTTTCCTTGCTTAAAATCTGGGCAGTTCCTTTTTATGTGACCTTCCTTCCCACAATGGTGACAATTGAAGGATGCTGGTCTAGGATTGGTGCACCTATTTTTCATGTGCCCTTCTTGTCCACAGTTGTAACAAGTGATCTTCTTCTTAACTTCAGCAGTTCTAGCTTCTTCTGGTTTCTTGGTGGAAGTTATGTCTGTTTTCTTTTTATCATAAGGGTGGAATTTACCCTTTCCCTTCTTGTTCTGATTATTTTTGAATGCTCTGAAATTTTCTCTAGCTTTATCATGTTGTTCAATGCTCAGAGTCAAATCCAAAACTTGATCAAAAGTTTTATCCTTATATGGTAGCATGGCTCTACTAAGGCTGGAGTTCAACCCTTGGATATATCTGCCATTCTTAGCTTCCTCAGTGGTGATGAGCACTGCACCATACTTTGCCAATGATTCAAACTTCTGAGTGTACTCAGTGACACTCATAGTCCCTTGCCTCAATTTGATGAATTCCTCCAGTAAAGACTCCTTAGCTGATGCAGGGATAAATCTGCCTTCCAACATTGCTTTAAACTGATCCCATGTCACTTCTCCTTCAGGTCTTCCAGCTATGATAACTTCCCACCAATCCAAAGCTGCTCCTCTCAATTGCCTGGATGCAATTTGCCTCTTCCTTTGGTCTTCAACTTGCATGTCTGCAAAGATTCTTTCCAGAATTCTAAGCCAATTTTGAACCCCCATAACTCCTTCTGTGCCATCAAAGGTTTTGCCTCCAAGATTAGTAAAAGTCTTGAGTAGTTTGGAAAGTTCCTCATGTGGATTTTCCTGCCTGTTGCCTACTCCATCTCTTATGGCCCTCATGAATTCTTGCACATTCACCATGGGTGGTTCACTTGTTCCTACATTTTGATGTCTGGGTCCTACCATAGCTCTATGGATATAACACTTAGGTTAGTCTGTTTTGCCTAATGCTCTATAAATTAATTCATTTTAATTTATAACTTATTCTGTCATAATAAGTATCAATAGTGTAAATATATATATAAAAACAAAACATCCAAAGCAGTAAACACTCTATACATTCAATGCAAACAAATACATACAAAATTTTTGCTATGTTATTTAACAACATAGCTCTGATACCAAATGAAATGACCCACTTAAAATTTTTTTTTTTTTTTAAACATTCAGTGGCCATTTAATCAAGAAAAATATCTAATTCAATTTTTCTTCTATCCAGGACCTTTCTGCCAATAAATATTGGTTTAATCATTTTAGCTTAAACTTATATATATGAAGATATACAAGTCATCTTCTACCTAAATCAGAGTATAGAAATTTTGAAGGTAGAAACCTGTTGAGTATTGCTTAAAAATACTCTCTACATAGCAATAGTGTTTCTTTTCCAAAACTAGGTTTTCCCAATTTTTAGATTAATGCATTACTATTGATTCTATGTCTCAAGGCTCCTTATTTCACATATATGCTTCTGATTTCCTTACTGGGTAACTTTGCCTTTACTTGTGCATGTTTGTGCATGTTTCTGTGCAGGTGTGTTCAAACTCAGGCTATAATAAAGTGGATCCTAAGTGAACACAAGCAACATCTAGGCGTAATGGAAACGCGCCTAACTTATACATGAGAAGTCACAAGTTCGAGTGCCATGCTGGTCAGTTCAACCCAATTTTTGTTTTTTTTTTCTGTGAGCAAAACTGTCTGAACCTACCCTATACTTGGCTATGAAACAGGTCTAAAAGCTTAATTAAACTCACTTGGGTGTTGACTTAAGCCAGGCTCGAGAAAATGGCCATGTTAGCCTTATTCTGGTTTGCACTACTCTGATACAAAGTATCTGCTCTAACATTTTCTTTCCAAAGCAACTTATACCCTTTTATCAGATTTTTATTTTTGACTTACACAAGGATTCTCTTATGCCAGATCTTTATATATGTATATAAACTACAAATTCTTTCAATCTCAGATTTTCTATCATTTTAGCCTAACAGTTCTTGAAATTTGAAATTCATTTTCTTAACAAAGCATTTTGCAAAACAAAATACATAAGTTCTGACTGATACATATAAATTCAACACTTACAAAACAGCAAATAACATTACATTTGGTTTTTCTAAGCAACTTAAACAAATAGCTTAACATAATTCAACATGAATGTCTAATTTAACTTCAGCAAAGACTTTTAAAACATAGCATCCAAATCCTAAGCAGTTTAACATCCAAAGCCTGATCAAAGCAATCCCTATTTCCCTGCAAAATCACCATGAACTGCCCCATATAAATATGAGACACCCAATGGTGTATGAACACAAAAGGGTCAGACTATTTGTCTGGTGTGAATAATCTAACTGAAAACATGATTTATTTCAATTTCATTCATATTCCTGTACTTTGCAAGAATAAGAAACTCAGTTTATTTGTGTGCATGTTTTTGTGAAGCATGTGCATTCATATTAGTGCCAAACAGATTATATATGATCACAATGTTTTAGTTCATAGAAAACAACCACAAGATTCACCAATCAAGCATCAGAATAACCAAATACAAACTTCAATCCAGTTATCATCTCCTTTTCAACTTTACTGGCCATCAGGGATTTTGCCCAGGCCTCTACTGAATCTATTCCTAGAATTCATTATCAAGTTTATCAGGGTCTTTAGCTACTTTCTTCTTTTTAAACACACACTGCCTGGGACCTTTCTCTGTTAACCCAGCACACTCAGGCCCCTGGGTATAAATATACCATGTGTGAACTTGCAATATTCCCATTGCCAAGCTATACTTTGGTAGCCCTAAGATCCCCCAGTCCTTAGTTAAATTACTAAGTGTTTTAATATTTTTCATAGCAGTGCTAATCCCTTCTGCATCTCACTTCTTAATCAGAGAAACATAAATGATGCAAGCAACATATATTCATCCAGAGTTTGGTAGGTTAAATTCTCAGAAGCAACCATTTTATCATAAAAGAGTGAGGTGACTTCTTAGCACATTATTTTGCCTATGGGTTTCACTGGATCAAGATGTAAGCATATGGTCCTGAGTAATTTTCCAGATATGTATATATATATTCTTCCCTACCTCTGGTTCAATCAGATTCATGATCTGGCTAAACCACAAGTATATTTGATTTGGGTATTTCATAAAACATAGAAGCTCAGCACATGTACAACATTGCACTTCTACATTTTCTTTTGTTTTAATTAATATGAGGCATAAGCAACAACACAATGTCACAGCCCATATTTCTTTCTGCCTTTAGACCATATACCCACTACTTGAATCCTGGGATTTTACTAACAACTTAAAAAGAAAACTTAGCAAAGAAAACACCCAATCTCAAAGTTAACCCATATCTCAGACAAACATTTTTAGTTCATAAAATCCATGACTCTTATTTTTCCCCTGGGTAAATCAGATAGAGATTTTACCCTTAAACAAATCATTCACAAACCAAAGTCATCCAATCATAAAACATAACTTGTAAAAGAAAGTTAGTTCAAACTGGCTGCCTCAATATTCAGGTCTTAATGCCAAAATTTTCAGTGAGATTACTCACCTTAATCCTTCTTCTTCCTATGCCTTATGAACCCCTTTTTAGTCTTCTGCCTTCTCCTATTTTCTCTGGTTTATACTTTGTATATTTTCTTTTTAAGAGGTAGAGCAAACATAAAACCTTGCCACACCAGGTCTTCTTATATGAATTCTGGCTGCTACTAGGGTTTTAGGAAATTACCAAATGCCAATTTTACCCTACCAACTATGATCTGCCTCTTATTCTAACATTTTAGAGAAAATGGGTAAATAGTCATGGTATATTTTCCAGAAAATATACCTCATTGCCCCGGTCATGTTATTTGCATGATTTCTTCTCTTTTCTTTTTCTTTTCTAAAGTAAAAAGGAATTGCTAAAAATGGATAAAGTACTTGTCCAATAGCTCATACCATTTTCATGCAAATGTTAATTTTTCTTTTTATTTCTGCCAGTATTATTTTGTGCCCATGTATAATACATGTATGCCTACCCTGGCCTAAGTCTTTTTTTTTTCAAGGCTTGATGATTTCTGCCTACATGCATATACTTGTAATTCACATATTCTATTATGTCTATTGATTGCTGCTTATTTTATCACACAGAAAACTGTGTACATGTTTGTGCACTGCCTTGTGCACCTGTACATGTTTTATACTTGGTATCTGCAAATCAATTTCCTATATATATATTTTTCAATGCAATTTCAAACAGATACAAACTAAATTGAATCATGAAATTACTCACAAAAATCAGGGTTATCACAGCCTTGTGTTTTCTATTTCGACGAATTCATTGGATATACCAATGACATTTTGAATTATACACTTCGAAACTATCATTAGGGACACCAACGTAGATGAACTTCAACATTGATCTAAATTTAAATTGATTAAGGTGGCGAGCCATATGTTTTTGACTTTGACTAGGAACCTTGGGGACACTATTGTTTATTTTAAATAAGTTCGACATGAAACAATTGGGGATACCAATGAATGTCACTTTTAAATGTTGTAATTTTAAGAGGAAATAGCCTAATTGGGGATACCAATAGACATAGATTAAACATGTGGGTAACATGAATTAATTAATTGTTAAATAATGGCTTCATAGTTATCCTAGGCAACCTATGAAATGTGAGATGGATAGTCCACATCATGCCGGAGATGGATAGTCTCTATGAGGGTAATGAAGGGTTCATAGTCATCCTAGGAAAACTACGAGATATATGATGGATAGTCCACATCATTTTAAGTTAAATGGAATATGTGTGATGGATAGTCTACATAAATTTAAATAATTAAATCACTTGTGATGGGTAGTCAATGTGGCACGGGAACGGTAATCCAAGTAATAAGTACATGTGAGATGGATAATCCACATAATTTTAAATTTTCTTATATGTGAGATGGGTATTCTATATAATTATAAGATGGGTAGTCAGATTAAAATAAGACACGTAGTCAGATTAAATTGTGACGGGTAGCCATTTGAAATTAAGATGGATAATCTAATGAATTGAGATGGGTAATCCGATATATGTTGCATGATTATAAATAGTATTTTCTATGTTCTAACCATTATGGTTGCAGGAGCATGGTATATGAATGTTATGTTTTAGTTGATATACTATTGATGGGAAAACCTATTCCGCTCGGCTGCATGGTCTCACTAGATATCTATTTGGTTCGAGATGGTAGTTATTATTCACATCGGACTGTTGTCTGACCCAAAGTTTTTGTTTTTCCCCTTAAACTCTCGGGTACTCATTTGAGTAGGTCAAGAGTAAGGGATTTCAGGTTCCAGATAAAAGAATAAGCTTCCGAAGATGTGCAGGAGGCAATCTAGTTATTAGGAGCTCTATCTATTTCCGCCATGTAGTTTGGTTTTGTCTATTTGGATGTAATGGCAAAGTTGTATAATTGCTAAACATTTGACTCTGATCAACTAAAGGGCATCTTCATATGTCGCTCTTGGAGTATTTTGTAATAATTATATTTTCTCTGAACATGGATTTACGAATGGGATTATGTAATGAATATGAAATATCATTTGTAAAAGGAGATGTGAAAATTTGTTATTAAACTGTGTTGAAAATTTTTCATATTCATGTGCTTCTGATTATTGATAAGATTAACATAATCGCATTTTATCATCGTGAATTAATAACTATGGATGACTACAACATCCCTAGCAGCTAGTTTTGGCCCTCGGAATGGAGGATGTTACAAGTTGGTATCAAAGCATAGGTTTATGATTAAAAGAATTTTAAACCTAAAGATTTTTTGAAAACATAATCCTAGTGAATCAAAGAATATGATTAGGATATGGGTTAATGCTGTAATAACATTCTTGTATTTGTTATATATAAGTATGTATTCTCCCCTCTCTCTCTCTTAGACCGTTCTTCTGTATCTTACTGAGGCTCATATTCAAATTTCCTCGAAAGAAAGATATGGAGGTAGGAAACAAAAGAGTGAATCTAGGTGGAGGAAGCACCATAACCAATGGAAATGCTCGGCACAATACTAGGAGGATCAAGGTCGACAAGCAAATGCTAATCAAAATGCAAATGCCAATGTAGGTGCTGCAACTCCAACAACAGATATGGGAACTACGTATCAGTTCTTCGTCAATCTAATGAAAGCTGGAGCGGCTGCAGGAGTAGTTGGAGGAAATGTTGCTGATGCGAAAAGAGTCAATCCTGTAGCGCAGTTGGTGATAACTATGCTAAGGTGAGCCAAGATTACAACAGTTTGGGTAGAAATTCTTTTCTGGGAACTAAAGACACAATTGAAGTGGAAAACTGGTTATTGCACTATGAGAGAATTTTCGCTGTTTTGGGATTGAATGATGAGCAGAAAAGGATATTGGCATCTTGACAGTTGCAGGAAGATACTATGTTCTAGTGAAATGAGGTGACCGTAAGAGTACCTGAAGAAGAATTAACTTGGTTAGAATTTCGAAGGAGATTCGAGGAAATGTTTTGGTCTAAAGTAGCCAAGTCGGCCTTGCTCAGGAAGTTCATGGAGTTGGAGCATGGTGAAATGTCAATGTTGGAATACTCTGCTAAGTTTGATGAGCTATCCAGGTATGGATATACCACTGTTGACATTCTTGTCAAGAGTAATGAGAATTTTATATGGGGTTGAGGCCGGAGATTGTTAGGGCAGATATGCCACATCCTAGAGATCCATCGAATGTAGTGGTGGAGATGGCTACCAGGAATGAAGAAATGCTTTCAACCTTTGGGAAAGAGAAATCAGTGGAGAACCAGAATTCTCAGAATAAGGAGAGGAAATTCTTTAAGAAGAAAGGGAGCTCAAACAGGTGGGGCTGCCAAAAAGGGGAATACTGATGTAGTTTGTAAAAAGTGTGACAAGAAGGAGCATTATGCTAACGAGCGTCGATCTAATGATGGCAAGGTGGTTGTAGGGAAGAAGAATGTGAAGTGCTTTAATTACGACCAGGTGGGGCATTATAAGAACAAATGTCCAGAAGCGGCCAAGGCTAACAAAGGAAAGGTGTCTACTTTGAAGCCATCTACATTCAGACCAATAGTAGCTGAGAAGGGAAACTCTGTTATGGAAGGTACGCTTTTGATTCATAGCATACAGTTTAAGGTACTGTTTGATATCAGTGCATCACATTCATTTATATCTCAATGTTTGGTAGATAAATTATGTTTAGAATCATTATACCTTGTTACTTCCTTAAGGATAGTTAATCCAATAGGAAGGTTCACAACTCTAGGGATGAGATGTGACTATCTAGAACTTGAGTTGCTAGGTTATATGTTTACCTGTAGTTTATATGTATTCTATTTCGCATGTTTTGGGTTTATTTTTGTATGAATTGGTTGAGCAAATATGAGGCTAGGATATTTTGCCAGGATAGAAAAATATCATTGAGACACCCTGATAGTAGCGTCCGAGTAGTATAATCAGTTGAGAATTCAAGTCTAGGAATTTGTGATTTATTGGGAGCCATAAAAATGGATTTTAACTGTAAGAGAATTTGCAAATGTTTTTAAGCCAGTTACAGGACTACCACTGAAACGAGCTATTGAGTTTCGTATAGATCTTGTACCAGGAGCTGAATCTGTAAGTAGACCACCTAGTAGGATAACACTTACCGAGATGAAGGAGTTAAGAATGCAGCTAGTGGACTTAAAAGGAAAGAATTTTATTAGTCCAAGCAATTTTCCTTGGGGAGCGGCCATGGTCTTCGTGAAGAAACCAGATGGATCGTTAAGTTTGTGCATCGATTATCGTAAGCTGAATGAAAAAACGATAAAGAATCGACATCCTTTGTTGAGAATTGATGATTTCTTTGATAAGTTGAGTAGAGCCAAAGTATTTTTCCTATTGGATTTGGCGACATGGTTCCACCAACTAAGGGTGGCTGAGGACAGTATTCCTTTGACGGTGTTTCGACAAGGTATAGTTCATACAAGTGGTTAGTAATGCCATTCAGATTGACTATTGTGCCTGCTTTCTTTGTGGACCTGATGAACCAGATATTCCACGAGCACTTGGATAGGTTCGTGTTGGTGTTCATTAATGACATTTTGATATATTCTTAGGATTAAAGAGATCATGAGATTCATCTTAGAATAGTGCTCGAGACATTGAGGTAGCATCAGCTGAAAGCGAAGTTTTCTATGTGTCAAATTTGGAAAGAGAACTAAAGTTTCTTGACCATGTTGTCTCAAAAGAAGGGTTATCTATGGGTCCAGCCAAGATAGAGGCTGTAAATAGTTGGAAGAGACCCGAGATGGTGACCGAGATAAGATGTTCTTCGGGATTGTTGGCTTTTACCGGAGATTTATCAAGAATTTCTTACGGATAGCAGCACCCCTGACTAAGCTAACCAGAACGGACATGAAGTTTATTTGGTCCAACAAATGTGAGGAAGCATTTATTGAGTTAAAGCATTTGTTGATCAATGCGCCCACGTTAGTTGTTCAAAATGGGAATTAGGATTTGGTGGTGTATACGAATGCATGTGAAACAGGATTAGGTGTTGTATTGATGTAGAAGGATAAAGTTATTGCCTACGATTCTCGATAGCTTAGACCGCATGAAGTTAGATATCCGACTCATGATTTGGAGTTGGCAGCAGTGATTTTCGCATTGAAAGTGTAGAGAAACTACCTCTTAGGAGAACAATTCGAGTTGTATACGGATCATAAGCCTTTGAGGTACTTATTCTCTCAAAAAGAGTTGAATATGAGACATCAGAGGTGGCTGGAGTTTTTAGCAGCTTATGATTTTGTTATTGAGTATACACCAAGGAAAGGAAATAATGTTGCAAATGCACTTAGCAGGAAACGTTAAAATGCGATATCAGTTATATTGGCAGAATAAAAGGATCTAGAGGCATTGACTACTTGTTGTGTGTAGTTAAGGTCGACTGCTAGTACTAGTCAAAGTATAGCCATGTTATCTTGCTTGAAAGTTCAACCAATGTTGATCGAAAGGATTTCTTCTAAGAAGAGGGACGATCCAATATTAGCTGAACGGATCAGAAGACTAGTAAACGGAAGTTGGATCGATGGTCTCAAGGATTTTTTCTTGAAGAGAAGGGTTGGTTAAGAAGGAAGGGACGATTGTGTGTTCCAATGTTGGTAACCTAAGAAAGAAAGTTCTTAGAGAATGTCATCGATCGAAGTTTACGATTCATCCTGGAGGAACCAAGATGTATTAGCATATGAAGAGAAATTTCTTCTGGAAAGGCATGAAGAGGGATGTAGGCTTATTGGTAAAGCAGTGTGCAAATTGCCAGCAAGTGAAAGCCGAACATCAAAAGCCAAATGGTTTGCTTCAGCCTTTAGATGTATCAATTTGGAAGTGGGATTCGATATCCATGTATTTTATTGACGGGTGGCCAAGGTTGAACAGGGTCAATGAAAGCATATGAGTTATGGCAGATAAATTAACCAAGAGTGCCCATTTTATTCCTGTTAAGTCTACCAGGACGACACTTGTATTAGCAAAGCTGTTTATGAAGAATATTGTTAGATTGCATGAGATTCCTGGTAGTATAGCTAGTGACATAGATGCTTTATTCACTAGTGAATTCCAAAAGAGTCTACATGAGATATTAGGCATCTAGCTTAAAATGAGTACCGCTTATCACCTACAGATGGATGGTTGACAGAGAGAGTCAATAAGGTACTTGAAGATTTGTTGAGAGCTTGTGCACAAGATTTTGGTCGGTCGTGGGAAGACCATTTTGCACCTAGTTGAGTTTTTCCTATAATAATAGTTATCAGGCTAGTATAGGAATGGCGCCTTATGAAGCTTTGTATGGAAGGCCATGCAAATCCCCAGCATGTTAGTAAGAGACCAAAGACAGATTGGTCCTTGGTCCAGATATGGTAAGAGAAGCCACAAAGAAGATTGAGTTAATCCGAGGTAGGATGAGAGAAGCTCGGTCTAGGCAGAAAAGTTACGCAGATAAAAGGCGTAAAGGTTTAGAGTTCTCAGTTGGAGATCGTGTTTTCATTAAGCTATCACCGATGAAGGGTGTGGTACAACTTGGAAAGTCAGGGAAGCTGGCACCGAGATATGTTGAACCATTTCCTATTATAAGGAGGATTGGGAAACTCGCGTACCAAATAGAATTACTATTTTGTTTGGCAAGTGTCCTTAATGTGTTCCATGTTTCTCATCTAAGGAAGTATGTGCATGATCCAGAGACAACTATTGCTCTGACTTCATTGGAAGATTTAGTAGTAGAACCGGATCTGACTTTTGTGACACAACTAGTTCAAGCTGTAGTGAGAGATGAGAAAAATTTAGGGAACAAGACAGTTAGATTGGTGAAAGTCCACTGGATTGACAATGAGAAAGACTGTACTTGGGAGACATAGGACATGATTAGGGATACTTATCCTGAGCTATTATGATGGTATATTCTATGTTTGTTGTCTATAGACTAGATAGCTAGTAGGATATACTAGCATTGTTTGCATGTTTAGTACCTACTGAATTTCGAAAACGAAATTCTTTAAGAAGAGGACCCTGTAACACCCCTATTTTTAGTTAAATGTTATTCAAGACATTTAATTGGATAGATTAAATAGAATAATATAAAGGGTTAAGGGGAATAAGATTTGAAACTTAGTAAGATCATGTCATACTTAATTAATTAAGAAAGATTGTTTAAACTTAACATATAAGAGAATATATGAGAGGGGCAATTTAGGAAATAGACTTATCATTTGCTTTAAACTTTCTCTCCCCCCCGTACCATTCTCACTTTATTTATACAAAAACAATCTAAAGAAAAGGAAGTCAAGGCCGGCCATAACCTAAGGAAGTAGAAGCATGTAATCAAAGGAGATTCACAAACTAAAACTTAGGGATTCAAGAACTAAATCAAATCTCAACTCCAACATTATTTTTAAGGTGAATAATACAAGATCCATCTCTTTTGTTTTGTTTTCGAATCCAGTTTTGGATAGTACCAGAATTTTTATTGCTTGTTTTTCCAAGATATGGTTGTCTAATCATTATTGGGATAGAATAATGGTATGTGGAATTTTTATGGAATTATTTAAATGGGTTTTGAGGGTAAAACCTAAGTTTTAATCTCCAAATGATTTGAATTTTTTATATGAAGTGTAATATGGTATTTTGAAGAAAGGTTTTTAATTTCATAATTTTCCAACTTAAGTTAAATATTTTATGAATTTTTTAAGGATAAAATAGTATCATTTCGAGTTTTAATTATCTAAAATATTAAATATTGGTTTTGGCTTTGAAATTTTTATATGATGAATAGAAAGATATTCTTAAATTTCTATGATATTTTTGGATTTTTCCCAAGAGATTTCAATTTATTATGACATTATTATGCTAGATAAGCATTAAAATGGATAATTAGTTAAGGATATTAATTAATTACTTTAAAGTATGTTTTGGAACTTGAAAACCTGAGTGTGGTAGAATTCTGTAAAGATATGGGTAAAGAAATCTTATTATCCAATAGGAATTCGCCAATGTGTAAGAATTGGTGAAAAGTGTTTACTTTTAATAGAAATAATTTAGTTTTCATGTTAAGTACGATGGTGTCATGCCGCATGTGTTCTCTTCGAGCCTAGAGGAATGCCGCTTCCATGAATGTCAACGTCGATGAAGGAGGAAGCATATGATAGCTACCTAAGTATCTATGGAGTGATTCCTTCGGCATCGAAGTGGACAACGATGGAAAAAGATGATTGGTGGCTGTTGAGTCAAGATTTTTATATAGTTTTGATTTCTGACAAAGGGATAAACCGTGATCGTCAAAAAGAAGTCATTCATTGAGACACAACGAGCTTCATACATTAGAGGTGGATTATTTGGTATGTTGGTAATATTAGTTATGTTAAAATCTATCCTCAAAATAATCATGTATCTCAAAAGAATCGATGTATAAACGTTTTGGATGACAGCGCACATTCACTGTGCAATTTAACAGCGACCGGTCGACCGGTCCAAAACCAGGCGGTCGACCGTTCCTGTATAAATTGCACAATGAACGTGCACACATGCACATAACGTCTATATATTTGAAATTTTCGTCTACTGGTCATTTTTGACCTGTCGACCGTTTTTAAACAGAAAGCAACCTTTCCCAAAAGACACTTCCTTCTTCAATGGTTGCTTCTCTTTCCTTTCATCAATGATCACATCTGTTAATGGCTACTCTTCACAAAGAGTTACAACCATTTATTCTCTATATAAACATATCTAAATCATTGATTGAAATAGAACAATTCTTTGCTTTAAAATTCTGATCTTAATTTCTAAATACTCTTGCATTCAAAAAGCTTTCTACTTCAAAATTGCTTATTGAATCATTGAAATTATTTCATATCTTTTGATTCAAATAAGTAATATACTTCCTTCAATCTTCACAAACATCATTCACATATTTTGAGGATAAGATTATAGGAAGGGTGTACTACAAGTGACAAATCAGTGTTGTTAAGAAGCACAAGTTGTCAACGACAATTGTATTTATTTTTGTTGAAGTCCTCGGTGTTGTAAGAGGCACGAAATCCCGTTCGGCTGTTCGGGTGTTATAAACCTGTTCCTCCGGGTGAAGCGAGGTAGTTGGTAGTGAAATCCAGATAGAAGTCTGGGACTGGACGTAGGACGGGAGGTCCGAACCAGTATAAAAATCCCTGGTGTGATTTTACTGTTTACTGCATTTACTATTCTATATCTGTGAATTGCTATATAGTTAGTTTATTGAATATTTACTTATATAGCAATTGTAAATAACATTCCGCATATATTAGTCCATATTACACGATCCGTAATCAGTGTGCACAAGCGTACACACTTTCATTTGGTATCAGAGCACGGTCATCATATAACCGTAACACCGTTATTTGATATATTCTTGTAATATGGCAAATAACGCAAGCACTAGCTCTAGCACTTACACGGAAGGTCAATCAACACAAAGACCTCCATTCTTTAATGGTCTCAACTATAGCTATTGGGCTACACGTATGTCATTTTTCATGCAATCAAATAGCTATGATGCTTGGAATGCTACTCAAAAAGAAATAGTAAATCCAACAACTGAATATTCAGAATGGACAACGGCTGAGAAAACAGCAGCAGCTGTAAATGCAAAAGCAATAAATATGCTGTTTTGTGCATTAGACCAAAATGAATATAACCGTGTTAGTATCTGCACTACTGCATATCAAATTTGGCAAACGCTGAAAACCACTCATGAAGGTACTAACAAGGTTAAACAAGCCAAAATAGCCATGCTGAAGAGTCAGTTTCAAAATTTCAAAATGAAACCGAATGAGACAATCAATGATATGTATTCAAGGTTTCAAACTATTCATCATGCACTTATCGGATTAGGGCAAAAATATTCAGATTTTGATGTTGTTTCAACAGTCCTACATTCTCTGACTAGTGAATGGGAAGGAAAAGTATTAGCAATTGAAGAAGCTAATGACCTTTCCATCATGAAGCCAGATGAATTGATAGGAAATTTAATGTCCTATGAAGCAAATTTGCAGGCTAGAAAAGAACAGAAAGAAGAAAAGAAAAATGTAGCATTTCATGCTGAGAAAGATGAAAATGAATCAGATTCTGAAGATGAAGATTTGGCATTCATTGCAAAAGGATTCAAAAAATTCCTAAAATATCGAAAAGCCAGTCGCTACAACAAAAGGAAACCTGGATCAAGCAAACCATCTTCATCAACTATAGAATGTTTCAACTGTCACAAAAAGGGGCACATGCAGAAGGATTGTCCAGAACAGAAGAAGAAGTCAGAAAATGATAAATTCAAACATAAGAAGGACAAGTCAAAGAAACGAGCCTTCTCAGTAACATGGGATGATTCAGACTCATCCTCATCTGAAAGTGAAAGTGATCAGGAAAATGAACAAGCTAATGTTTGTTTTATGGCAACAGAAGATGAGGTACAAATTCCTACTTTTGATGAATTACTTGATATAAATTCTGAGTTGATAGTCAAATATAAAGACATAAAACGTCAATTAAAAGTAGCCAAAGCAGATTTGAGTAGAGTAGAGTTTGAACGAGATATGTTAAAAGACGAGAAGAAAATATTAGAAGAAGAACTTGAAAAACTTCAAGAATCATCATCTAATGTTGACTCTCAATTATCTCTTTTGAGTCAAGAAATTGAAACTCAAAAAGAGAAAAATGATGCTCTCGCTACTGAAAATCATGAGCTTAAGGCAAAAGTCAAAAATCTGGACCTAGAAAAGGCGAGCTTACAAACTAAGTTAGATGATATAACTCAAAATGTTTCTAACTTTAACAAAGGTCGAGAAAATTTGACAAAAATCATTGAAAGTTCACAATCTGTTTCAAATAAACAAGGTTTGGGATATAGGAAACCAGAAATCAAGAAACATCTTGGTAATGGAAGGAAAAAGAAAGTACAAAAGACTGAAACTAAGAAAAATCTTAGTGTATTATATTCCAAACCAAAACCAGTTGTGAAATTTCAGAAGAAAAATGTCAAGACTATCAAAATATGGGTTCCTAAAACAAATAACAATTTGATTAGGAATAAATATATTCAGAATTTCATGAATACTGTACATCTTAATACTAATTATATATATAAAGGGGATACCGGACCCGTATGGGTTTGGACTCCTAAGACCTAACTCTTAGGACCCCATAAAAAGTGGGTACCATGGACTTAATTTTATTTTTTGCAGGTCCCACTTAAGAAAAGAGGAAAGTGGATATTGGACAGTGGTTGCTCGAAGCACATGACTGGAGACAAGAGCTTATTAACAAATATTACATACTCAGATGGTGGCTCCGTCACTTTTGGAGATAATTCAAAAGGCTATATCATCGGCAAAGGCGATGTGAGCAATTGCGGTACATCTAACTTACCTCTTATTACAAATGTCATGCTAGTTAGAAATTTAAAACACAATTTACTTAGTATCAGTCAATTATGTGACAAGGGTTTTACAATTTCTTTTTCAAATAATAATTGTAGTATTCTAGATAAAGATCATAATTTAATTTTCGAAGGTTATAGAGACAGAAATATATATATTCTGAATATGAATATTAATCATAACTCAGATATGTGTCTTATAGCTAATGATAATGATCCATGGCTATGGCACAAACGCTTCTGTCATATAAACTTCAGAACTATTGACAAGCTAGCCAAAAACAATCTAGTTAGAGGATTACCCAAAATGAGTTTTAAGGTCAACAATATCTGTGATGCATGTCAATTAGGAAAATTAACCAAATCATCTTTTAAATCCAAGAAAGTCATATCAACACTACAACCACTTGAGTTACTACATATGGATTTATTCGGACCAACACAAGTTCAGTCGATAAACCATAATCGATATGTATTTGTAATAGTTGATGACTATTCTCGGTATACATGGTCTATTTTCCTGAAAAACAAGAGTGATACTTTTGAACATTTTAAATCTTTCGTCAAAAGAATTCAAAAATCGAAAGGGCTAAAAGTTAAAAACATAAGGAGTGATCATGGTGGTGAATTCGAAAATAACGAATTTGAACATTTTTGTACAAAGAAAGGTATTAACCACAATTTTTCGTTTCCTAGAACTCCACAACAAAACGGAGTTGTAGAACGAAAAAATCGAACATTACAAGAATGTGCAAGAACGTTATTAAATGGATCTACTTTACCAAAACATTTCTGGGCAGAAGCCGTAGCCACTGCGTGTTATGTTTTGAATCGTGTGTCCATTCGACCACTCACCAAGAATACATCTTATGAATTATTTAACGAAAGGAAGCCAAATATATCTTACTTCAAAGTATTTGGTTCAAAATGTTTCATTTTAAATACGAAAGACCAACTCGGGAAGTTTGATCCGAAAGCTGATGAAGGTATATTTGTCGGTTATTCGGAAAGAAGCAAGGCATATCGTATTTTTAATAAACGAACCAAAACTATTGAGGAATCTCTTCATGTTTCCTTCGATGAAATCTTTCAGCCCTCTCAACCAAAATCTGATGATGACGAAACTATACTTTCTGACACTCCTATCATCACAAATTATGACTCTGACTCTGAAAATATTGTTGAAAATACTTCTCAACAACATCCAGCTTGTGAAATACGTTCCCCTCCAAGATTATTGAGACACCATCCGGTTCAAAATGTAATTGGGGAGGTCGACTCACAAGTAAGAACTAGGAGTCAATTACATCAAATGGGACATGTTGCATTTCTATCAAATATCGAACCTAAGAATCCTAAAGAAGCAGCTACCGACGAATATTGGATCATTGCCATGCAAGAAGAACTAAATCAGTTCGTGCGCAATGACGTCTGGGAACTTGTTCCAAGACCAACTGATCAGTCAGTGATTGGTACTAAATGGGTCTATAAAAATAAGGCTGATGAACAAGGAAATATCACCAGAAATAAAGCAAGGTTAGTAGCACAGGGATATAATCAGGAAGAAGGTATCGATTATGAAGAAACTTTTGCACCAGTTGCTCGACTAGAAGCTATTAGGATCCTTTTATCTTTTGCTTGTCACCACAATTTCAAACTTTATCAGATGGATGTCAAGAGTGCATTTCTTAATGGATTTATCAAAGAGAATGTATATGTCGAACAACCTCCTTTGTTTGTACATGAAAAATATCCTGATCATGTGTTCAAACTAAAGAAAGCTCTTTATGGTTTAAAACAAGCACCTCGTGCTTGGTATGAACGATTACGTAGCTATCTTATTGACTCAGGATTTCAAATAGGCAGAGTCGATCAAACTTTGTTTATCAAACATTCTCAAAAGGATATTCTTGTTATTCAGATATATGAAGACGACATCATCTTTGGTTCAACAAATGATAAACTCTGTAAGGAATTTGCAAGTATTATGACCAAAGAATTCGAAATGTCTCATATGGGAGAACTGTCATACTTTCTTGGACTTCAAATCAAACAACTTCCGAATGGTATTTTTATTAATCAAGAAAAATACTGCGGAAATCTTATCAAGCGCTTCGGATTAGAAAATACATCTGGTAAACCAACTCCTATGAGTACAACTACACATCTTGAAAAAGATGATAATGGTAAGAGTGTTGACCAGAAATTATATCGAAGCATGATTGGTTCTCTTCTTTATCTTTCAGCTAGTCGTCCAGATATAATGATGAGTGTTTGTCTATGTGCTCGTTTTCAAGCAAATCCAAAGGAATCACATTTACGAGCAGTGAAGCGTATAATTCGTTATCTTAATAATACAAAAGATTTCGGTCTTTTTTATCCAACAGAATGTCCATTCGAATTAGTTTCATATAGTGATGCTGATTTTGGAGGTTCTCGAACGGATAGAAAGAGTACAAGTGGTACGTGCCATTTTATTGGAAAATCACTTGTCTCTTGGTTTAGTAAGAAACAGAATTGTGTTTCACTATCAACATGTGAAGCCGAATATATATCAGCGGCTCTCGCTTGTACTCAAGTATTATATATGCAACAAACACTTCAAGATTTTGATATTCATTTATCAAATTCTATTATATACTGTGATAACACGAGTGCTATAAATCTTTCTAAAAATCCAGTGAATCATTCTAGAACCAAGCACATTGATATCCGTCATCATTTCCTTAGAGATAATATTGAAAAAGGAAATATATGTCTTGAATATGTCCAAACTGATAATCAATTAGCGGACATTTTTACTAAACCCTTGCTCGAATCTAGTTTTATTAAATTAAGAAGAGAGCTTGGTTTAATTTCTTTAAAAAACCTTGTCTAATATTTACTGATGTTAAACTTTTAAGTTCTTTCGTTTGATTATTTTTTAACTATAGCTATTTTAAGCTTTTTTAAATTTGAGCCTCTGATTATTTTACACCATCAAATTCCTCTTTTTACTCTTATTCATAGGCTTATATATAAGAACTGTCTATATAAGTTGTCAAAAATATTCGTTCTATTCATCTTCCCTTATCTAATCATAAATACAAATTTTTCTATGGCACATATTTGTGATGAGTGTGCTCAAAAAACTCACATTTCCATTACAAGTTCTGAATCAGAAGAATATCTTTCTCCTGAAACACCAAAATATAAACCAAAGTGCCATCATCAATGCTCTCGTACACCTGGAAGTACGCCTAAATCAAAAAAGGCAAAGAAAGTGCTATTCTATTCTCCTCAAACCAAAGAGAAGATCAATGAAATTCATCACTATCAAAAACATCAAATAGATCTTCAACGTCAGCTTCATTATGGACAACAACAGCTCCATCATGAACAACAGCAGACTTCGGCACGATTATCTATTTTAGAAAGAATGGCATTCTTCTTCTGTGGATCAAACAAACGAGATGTTCATGAGCCAATGCCAAATGCACCTTCATCTTCTAGAACCCCAAACTCATGGGACAGAAACTATGCTCAGAATGAAGGGGCAACTGAAAAATGGTCATCTTGGAAGGCTCGCATTGATGATATTAACGAAGATTCAACTGATCTTCCTTCTCCCACTCTTCATTAATTTTATTTTTATATTGTACCGTTGTTTATTTTCTTTTGTAATCACTCATTTAATAACAATTAAATATTATAATAAGAGTGATATACAATTTATAGGACACAACTATATTGAAAACAGGCTGAACTGAGCTTCCAGAACAGCACCGGTCGACAGCTCAAAATGGACCGGTCGACCGTTTTGCTCTCTGGATAAAAACGGTCGACCGCCCCATTTTCACCGGTCGACCGGTTACGAGCATTCTTGTTTTTTTAATATATCCGTCCGTTCTTTTTTACCCCTATCACTCTTTTCTTCTTCATAACCAGTCTTCTTCCCCCAAATCAAAGAAACCCTACTTTCTCTTATTAACTTTCTTTCTTCAAACTTATCCCTAATGGCTCCTCAACAAAAGAAATTTAAGCAAGCCTCTACCTCAGAGACTCAACCCATTGATCTCTCTATCAAGAAATGGCTTGTGGATCCAATTTCACTCAAAAGGTGGAATGAAATGAAAGATTTTACTATCCATCCGGGTTCGTTTGTTAAATTCTCAGATTTCTCTAGTTATCGTATTTTAGATTTAGCAAGGGATACCGACATTGAAAACCTTATTGACTATGATCAAAACAATGTGGAAATTAACCATGTCATGATCAAGTTATTCTATGCTAATCTAAATATAGAGAAAAACAAACCCGCAAATCCCAATTATTGTCTTTGGTCTGTTGTATGTGGCAAAGAAGTGTTTATCTCATGTGATAGGATGGCAAGTGTTCTTGGTTCTAGGTTTATTGGTGAAAAATTCTCAAATGACTTTTGCAATATTCATATCCGTAATCAAATTAGTCATCAATTTACTGAAGATGACAAGGATAGCACTAAGTCTATTGGCTTAAGGCCGTCTGCAAGAATTCTTCATCATACTCTTATGCACTCCCTTTTCCCAAGAACTGGAAATTTTGATGCCGTCTATAAAGAAAATTTCAAGGCATTATACGCAATTTATGGGGGTATTCGTATAAACTGGATTGGTATGATCTTCGATGAGATCTTGAAAGTAAATGATAGCTCTAGACCTCACTTGTTTTATAACGAGTACATTATGCGTCTCTTGCTCGATTGTGGCATTGAACCACCAAAGTCTTCCATTTCCAAACCAAAAGCCATCAACAAAGCTTCGATTGCAAGAATGAAGCTTCCAGCTCCATACTTCAATATTATGCCTTTTGAACAATGGAAAGACCAAGGACATAGAGAGGCTTCCTTCCGTTCATCCCGATCTAAACATGGAGAAGTTAAACTTTTAAGATCATCTTCCTCAACAAAAGAATCACTTAACACTATTGCTCAAAATCAATTTCTTCTAGAAGCTCGACTTAAGCGCATGGACACCAAAATGGATAAACGATTTAACAAACTTAAGTCGTTCTTCAGTTCTATATGGGAAGCAATATCATGTGGAGCATCATCCTCATCCATGCCAACTCAAGACCCTGGCAAGCGCCCAGCTCCTCCTACTTTTGCTTGGACATCCTCGGAGGAGGGTACAAGCTCGGGAACGAGTCATGGACGTGGATACGGAAAATCTCAGCTTGTTGACGAAGAAGAAGAGGAGGGTGAGACAGATTCAGATTGAATCCTTTTAGTCTATGTCTTTATCTACTATTATGTGTAAGTTATGACTTAGTTCTTGCTTTAAGACATTATCTGGCACTTGTACTAAATAGTGTCGCATTTTAATTCGTCTTAGACTCTTTGGCATTATCATATTATGTGACTCTTAATCTATGGTAGTAGTCTTATTTTGCTTTTACTCTGAATTATATATTTTATATCCTCTATTTTTCTACTCCTTTTTGTCGATGACAAAGGGGGAGAAAATTGTGCTAACAGTATATATGCAGGAAAATATAGAGTTACAGGCACAATCTCAGGGGGAGATCAAATACAGGGGGAGATTCATAACTATGTTGTCATCAATCAAAAAGGGGGAGAATGTTGAGTCAAGATTTTTATATAGTTTTGATTTCTGACAAAGGGATAAACCGTGATCGTCAAAAAGAAGTCATTCATTGAGACACAACGAGCTTCATACATTAGAGGTGGATTATTTGGTATGTTGGTAATATTAGTTATGTTAAAATCTATCCTCAAAATAATCATGTATCTCAAAAGAATCGATGTATAAACGTTTTGGATGACAGCGCACATTCACTGTGCAATTTAACAGCGACCGGTCGACCGGTCCAAAACCAGGCGGTCGACCGTTCCTGTATAAATTGCACAATGAACGTGCACACATGCACATAACGTCTATATATTTGAAATTTTCGTCTACTGGTCATTTTTGACCTGTCGACCGTTTTTAAACAGAAAGCAACCTTTCCCAAAAGACACTTCCTTCTTCAATGGTTGCTTCTCTTTCCTTTCATCAATGATCACATCTGTTAATGGCTACTCTTCACAAAGAGTTACAACCATTTATTCTCTATATAAACATATCTAAATCATTGATTGAAATAGAACAATTCTTTGCTTTAAAATTCTGATCTTAATTTCTAAATACTCTTGCATTCAAAAAGCTTTCTACTTCAAAATTGCTTATTGAATCATTGAAATTATTTCATATCTTTTGATTCAAATAAGTAATATACTTCCTTCAATCTTCACAAACATCATTCACATATTTTGAGGATAAGATTATAGGAAGGGTGTACTACAAGTGACAAATCAGTGTTGTTAAGAAGCACAAGTTGTCAACGACAATTGTATTTATTTTTGTTGAAGTCCTCGGTGTTGTAAGAGGCACGAAATCCCGTTCGGCTGTTCGGGTGTTATAAACCTGTTCCTCCGGGTGAAGCGAGGTAGTTGGTAGTGAAATCCAGATAGAAGTCTGGGACTGGACGTAGGACGGGAGGTCCGAACCAGTATAAAAATCCCTGGTGTGATTTTACTGTTTACTGCATTTACTATTCTATATCTGTGAATTGCTATATAGTTAGTTTATTGAATATTTACTTATATAGCAATTGTAAATAACATTCCGCATATATTAGTCCATATTACACGATCCGTAATCAGTGTGCACAAGCGTACACACTTTCAGTGGCATGGTGTCTTTGTGATTCATCTAAGCGTTTTAAAAGCTTAATATCGATGTCGATGACGTCGCATGTCTTTATCACTGTTTTTAATGATACGGCACCTACTCACTTTTATTGTTTTCAAGATTAAGGTAGTGATGCCTCTTTTAGTGACTTCGACTCTATATATGAAGCAGCATAATAGCCACAATAACATAAGTATAAAAGTTTTATAATGACGTCGAGGGTCTTGGGGTCGATGTGCATCAAGGTCGAGGACCTTATCTTTTAGATTCGATGCCTCAGTCCATAATGTCGCACTTTATCTTTTAAGGCCAAAGAGGCTTGTTTTTATGTCAACTAAAATGGTTTAAAATGGGCGAAAAGGCCTATGTTTTAGAATGTCAAAAACCCTATATCTTTGGCAGTTAGCCATATAACTTATAAAGGTTTTAAGTTTTGTTTAGTAGGTGGGTAGCCTATAGTTTTGGATCTTATGTCGATCTAAGGTATTTTTGACATATTTTCAAAATATGGTTTAAAAATAAACGGATCTGGGGTGTCGATCTTGAATTTCAAATTTATGGCCATTCGTGGACTTTTGGACAAAAAACCCTTCGTTCGAAGGCCGAACGATCTTCAAACGAGACCAAATTTGAACCAGTGATGCTTTGTAGTGTTTTAATCGAATGCGTACGGTTGGATTCGCAAAAAAATCATCGAAAATAAAATTATCCAAGAAATATGTTAACCAATTACTGAAAATCCACCTCAAGCTACTATATTAAAAATGAAGAATAACAATTTACACAAAATTCAATTGAAAATGAACTTAAAACTCCTCCACAAATTTTAAAATATCATCCAATCAGAAATATAATAGGTGAAGTAAATGCTAATGTTAAAACTGGACAACAATTAATCAAATGGGACACATAGCTTTTATTTCTAACATAGAACCTAAGAATCCTAAGAAGCTTCAACCGATGATTACTAGATTTTAGCTATGAAAGAAAAGCTAAATCAATTTGAATGAAATGACATATGGGAATTAGTTCCAAAATCAAATGATCAAACAGTCATGGGTATAAAGTGGGTCTATAAAAATAAAGCCGATGAAAATGGTAATATAACTCGAAATAAAGCTAGGTTAGTAGCACAAAGATATAATCCAGAAGAAGGAATAAGCTTTGAAGAAACATTTGCTCCTGTCGCCAGATTAGAAGAAATACGTATATTACTAGCCTTTTCTTATCACCATAACTTTAAACATTATCAAATGGATGTTAAAAGTGCATTCTTAAATGGTCTTATTAAAGAAAATGTTTTTGTAGAACAACCACGATCATGTCAACAGACTTAAGAAAGCTCTTTATGGTTTGAAACAAGCATCATGTGCTTGGTATGAATGACTAAAAAGCTATCTTATAGCTTCTAGATTTGAGATTAGAAAAGTTGATCAAACTCTATTTATTAAACAAGATAAGAAAGATATATTAATTATACAAGTTTATGTAGATGATATCATTTTCGGTTCCACAAACAAAAAATTATGTAATGATTTTTCAAATATAATGAAGAGTGGGTTCAAAATGTCTCATAAGGGAGAACTTTCATACTTTTTCGGTCTACAAATAAAAAAATTAAGTAATTTCATTTTTATTAATCAAGAGAAATACTGTAATAATTTAATAAAACGATTCAGCATGGAAAACACTTCAATTAAACCGACACCTATGAGCACTACGGTTCATCTCGATAAAGATGAAAACGGAAAGAGAATAGATCAAAAAAATCTATAGAAATATGATTGGCTCTTTACTTTAATTAACCACTAGTCGCCTCGGTATTATGAAGAGTGTTTACTTGTGTGCACAATTTCAAGTAAATCCCAAAGAATAACATTTGCGTGCCGTGAAACAAATTTTGCACTACTTAAACAATACTAGAGACTATGGACACTTTTACCCAAAAGATTGTCCTTTCGAACTAGTATCATACAGCGATGCTGACTTCGGAGGATGTTAGACGGACAGAAAGAGAACAAGCAGTACATGTCACTTTATTGGACAGTCTTTAGTATCATGGTTTAGTAAGAAAGAAAATTGTGTTTCACTATCGACGTATGAAGCGGAATATTTTTTTTCTGCTTTGGCATGTGCACAAGTCATTTACATGCAACAAGCATTTATAGATTTTGGTATCTACTTACATAAATCATCAATATATTGTGATAATACAAATGCAATAAATCTTTTAAAAAAATCCGGTAAACCATTCACGAACAAAACGCATTGACATACATCATTATTTTCTATGAGAGTGTATAGAAAATGAAATAATTTCACTTGATTTCGTAACTTTCGAAAACCAAATTCCAGACATTTTTACTAAACCATTAAATGAAAATAGTTTTATAAAACTACGATGAGCACTGGGAATTATTTCCTTACAAGAGCTTCATTAAGATTGTTTAATGTTGGAATCGTCAAAATTAATTCATAATAATTATATCAAGTTATTATTGACAATAGTCATTTCGTCTCAAACTAAAAACTAGGAAACTATTTTCAGAAATTTCAATGGTAATAATTTTGCCTACCATAGAACCAAAATTTACCAAAAATAGTTAAGAATAATTTTATGGTAAAATAAATAATGAACATATAATCTCAACACTATATATATTCTCAATACTATTACATAAACCAATAGAGTCGCCACAAAGCAATCAGTCTAAGAGTAACAGCCATTCAATTAACATAATAAGCAAAATTATGACTATTAACGCGCTGCAAAATTATGACATCATCGGTTTGCGTCAATTAACGCGCTGCAAAATTATGACAAGTGCCTCAATTAGAGCCATTCAATTAACATAATAAGCAATCCAAAGCAAGAGCGCTCCGCCAATGCTGAAACTATATAACCACTCTAAATAGAGTACACACCATACAAAAATTAGGACCGTTTGGTTTGCTGTTTTTAGTTTTGTGTTTTCGTTTAAACAGAAATGCGCATTTTTTATGCATTGTTGGAAAACACACAATTTTGAAAAATGAAATTAAAATAGAAAATAAAAAACAAGTTTATTTGATTTTTTGTGTTTTGAGACATAACAAAAGGATGGAAAACAATTTCTCTTCTCCATTTTCCATCCATTGTTGTAATGGCTAAGAATTGTAAAAAAAATTCTTATGTTTTCTTGTATTTGTAGTGTAGGTTGAAAACACAAAACTCAAAACGAAACCAAACGGGCTTTTATATTTTCGAGAATACCGCAACCAAACACTAAATCAATGTGATTTTATGATTTCGTCGGAAGCGAGCAAGGTTCATAATGAGATCGAAAACGGCAACTTGGATGATTTTAGTTTTCTCAACCTAAACCTAATCAACAAAAATACTACCGACGATAGTGGACGTGGGCAACCCCCGCATCATTATAAATCTTGCGTTCTTCCAGTTTTTAGTTACCGCACTTTAACTGACACTAGACGTTATTGCCTTGAAATTATCTCTAAACTCCTAGACATTTTCCATATTCTCGGAGCTTGCTCCTTAGCGTGTGGGGTATCCTTGTAGTGAAAGAACTAATATTTTGTAGACACGTCATTCTTATTGTATGGATCAACTATACTAAATTTGGAGTTTCTCAAATCTTCTAATCCTTTCAAATTTAATATTTAAATAATCGGTTAAAACAAACATTTGTTGTTACTTCACTTATGATTTTAAACACGTCACAAAATATAGTACCGACGATTAACAATATAAGAAGATCATTAGCGCCAAAAAAAAAAAAAAAAGTAGGAAAAACATGTGAATGATAAGAAAAGAATGATGGAGGAATATTGGAAGAATTTTTCTAGTGGAAATTTGGGTGGGTGTGTGCGTGTCGATCTATGCCCTATCCGTTGACGTACGGAAGCATATTTTTGCTACTCTCTCTCTCTCTCTGAAGTTAACTAATTGTAAGGTGGATTTCAGGGGCCTGCTGCATTATACAGGGTGCAGATGATTTCGTTGCAAAATTTCCATCGTTTTAGCTGGTTGAAACAGAATTGTCGTCTTGTGTTTCAACTCTACTCTTGAGATTTTCTGTTCATTCCCACGCTCTGCGTTTATTCACCACTCTATTTGTTTCCATCTTGTTATCCCTTGCATTGTTTGCCTCCTGTTTGTATATTTATGAAACTGCCCAAAGCCCCCAATGAATTTGGGCCAACCCTGAACGCAGGGCCCATTTGACTAGTCCAAAAGTTTCAGAACTAGTGGAGGCATCAGAACTAGTGGAGTATCTTTATAGGAAGCGAGTGTTATGGCACGCTGATGAGTTATTTTTTTTATAAATTATATATGTTTAAATCAGTCAAAAAATATTTTTATTTTCAAATGATATTAAGATTTGTATATTTGTAAAGAAGTATTTTGAATTTGTAAAAAAAAATTAATTTTAGATTATATTTTTAGAAGCGTTTTCAATTTGTAAAGCATGTTTAATTGTTAGATTCTACTTTAGGGGCGTTTGAATTTGTAAAAATAGTTTGAGATTAGATCTGATTAATATTTGATAATATATAGAGGGACGTTTTTGATGGTTCACGTTAATACCAAAAATTGTGACACCAAATTTATTACAACTATCATTAAAGATATTAAATCATAGCCCGGGCAGAGTTACATGCAAACAGATGATTCTAGAGAGAATACAAGTATCATTGAAAACCACCACCTACATTCAAGATTAAACAGTCAAGGGCTAATGGTTTACTCCTTAGGAAATGAGGTTAGGAAATGGATATTTGAAATAGGTTGAAAATGTTACAATGGAAAAAAAAGTATGTGTTATTGTTCTGGGAAATGAAAATTGATTGAGTAATGTAGTACGATAAAAACTCTTTATTAAAATATTGAATTTAAAATTTACACGCAGTTTGATAAACTGAACGATATTAAAAAAAGGAATATTTTTTGTTAGAATATTGTTTGAACCTGTAACGCTGTTTATGTTTTAAAATTTCCATTTAAAAATAGATATTAAAATTTAAATTTCTATTTGAAAATAGTCGTTAAATTTTTGTTTATAATGTGATTTGAACTTCTGAACAATTGCTTGCATATAAGAGTATTTTTAAAACTTCGTGGTTTGGTCAAAAGATTGTGTTTTCATTCCAACTAATTAATAGATGAATAATTATTTTTTAGTTAACCAGTATAAGGCAGGAGACAAGACAAATGTGGTGTGTGGTTAAGGAGATGTATTGCGTTTACAAGAAAAGAGTCATAAGTCTCTGTTTTTGATGTTGTTATAGGAAAAGACCCTGCAGAAATGAATATGTAAATTTGATTTCTATTTTTTAAAAATAAAAAACGCAAAGTGCCTTACACTTATCTGACAGAAAATACAAGATAACTTGCACTTTTCTGTTTCTGAAATCTTTTTCGAAAATTTCAAAATTTTTGAAAAGCGCAAGTTATCTTGCACTTTCTATAGAAAAAGTGCAAGCTAGTTTGCGCTTTCTGATTTTGAAATTTTTGAAAAACGCAAGGTAACTTTCGCTTTCTATCAGGAAAGCGCAAGCTAGTTTGCGCTTTCTGATTTTGAAATTTTTCTAAAATTTTTAAAAACCGCAGGCTAATTTGTAATTTCTGATTTAGAAAAACAGAGACCTAATTAACATAGGGGAATTAATTTGAAGGACAAAAATTTGTATATTTTTTGCCTTAAGGACACGACCTCAATATTTTAACCACAAGGACAAACATTCTTTCAAAATTATTCATAAGGACAAACATTCTTCCAAAACTTCTACCGAACTAAAAACTGATACCTAAAAACTACTACCGATATCTACAAACTGATACCTAAAAACTGTAAAAATTGATACCTAAAGAAAGTTGTCCTTCAGGCTAAAATACTGAAGGTCTGTCCTTGAGACTAAAATGCTAATAAATTTTGTTCTTGACAATAATTTCTTGATTAAAAATACTTATTTATATAGGGACTTTTCTTATAACAATATCAGAAATAGGGACATTTCGTGCAAAACCTATTGTGTTTAAGTATCGGTGTTTCAAGTTAATTTTTGCATACCTACATATTATGTGTGATTATACAGTTTGTATTTATGTTCCATGTATCTTCGTAAAATTAAAAATGTACACTCCACGTATCCCAAATTTTACGTCATTACTTCGCTTTCTGAAAACTGGTTGAAATGGACTTAAATCCTCTGACCGTATTTTACGTCTTCTCATTTGCCCAATATACGTAAAACATAAAGTAACAAATTAATCAGGGAGCCCACGTTGAATTAAGGATAAATCAAGAATAAAGTAACGGGTGTGGATAAATTAAAGACCTAAACAGCATTTCCAACATCCATGACAAAAACAGTCAACTCTTTTGCCAATTAGTGATTAAATACGCAGCATCCAAACTGGTTCATTCGTTGTTTTCTTATTTATGTACTGCTGTTTTTTCATCATGAATGAAGTACTTTTGTTTAAAGCAACTAACATAAACGAGTTTTAGACTCAAGAAGGATTAAAGTAATAAAGGCACGAGAAGACATAGGTTGCGTTTGAAATGCACGGAAGTAGGGTATTTCAGCAGTAAATTTGAACAGGTCATTTAAGCGGAAAAGTTAGTCAACGAGATATGCGTTTGATGCTACGAACGGCATATTTGAACATAGTATTTAAGTTGTGATTTTTAATTTAATTGATTTGTAATTAACTAATTATTTACTTTGATCAATAAAATGCGTTTAATTAAGGGGAAATTAATTTAAAGGACAAAGATTTGTATATTTTTTGCCTCAAGGACACAACCTCAATATTTTTACCACAAGGACAAACATTCTTCTAAAAATTATTCATAAGGACAAACATTTTACAAAATTATTCATAAGGACAACAAAACTGCTACCAAGCTAAAAACTGATACCTAAAAACTGCTACCGGTAACTACAAACTGATACCTAAAAACTGCTATCAATGACTAAAAACTGATACCTAAAGAAAGTTGTCCTTCAGGATAAAATATTGAAGGCCTGTCCTTGAGGCAAAAATGCTGAGAAATTTTGTCCTTGACAATAATTTCCTGTTTAATTAAAATGTCAGAACAGTACAAAAGCTAAATAAATGAAATCAATTATTATACAACAGTAGAAATCACATATAAAATCATACAATGTTTCAGTGCAGCCCTGCTGCAACAATATCATCTTCCTATGCTATCTTGAATTGTTAACATTTCATTGCATGCGTGTCATTGTACATGTTAAACTGCTCTGTTCAATGCAGTTCTCATGCTATAATATTCTTTTTGAATTCCTTTGGAATAAGATTGAAATCATCATCAAAAATCATTAATTTTAGATCACCACTATTGTATTTTCACATGAAATAGTATATAGCCATTATAGATACAATAATTTTTACTTAAGTTTCAAATGAGTATGTTGACATATTCTTCAAAACAATAAACTTTTTCTTCCTTATTACAAAGGTTTTTCAATTGCCATATGTAAATTTGAATAATATAAATTAAAATTTTCATTTAGAGATGAGCAATCTTTGGTTAAACCAAATAAACCAACCAAACCAATTCAGTTTGGTCGATTTGGTTTGGTTTGGTTTTGAAACAAGATTAGTTTATAATCGGCTCGTAAAAAAATTTAGTTTGATTATCGATTTAATCAAATTTACCGAACTTTTATTATATTTTCAAAATTACTTATATTATAATAATTTTTTTAGATTAATATACTGGTCTAAATGAAATTTATTTATCTATATGTGCCAAAATTAATATTACTAAGCATATGAATGCTAAGTAAGAATACTCTAATCGTTAATTTAGGTTTTATTTCAAAATACAATGAATATTCTAAACATATTACGTGAAATATTTTTTAGTTCGGTTAAATCAAATAACCAACCAAACTTAATTTAGTTGGTTTAGTTTGATTTTCATTTTTACTGGTTTTAAATCGATTTAGCAATTTTCATCATCGGATAAACCGAAAGT
Source organism: Allium fistulosum (assembly GCA_030737815.1). Taxonomy (NCBI): domain Eukaryota; kingdom Viridiplantae; phylum Streptophyta; class Magnoliopsida; order Asparagales; family Amaryllidaceae; genus Allium; species Allium fistulosum. The sequence goes on along the minus strand of CM060902.1, from coordinate 496,018,806 downwards.
AACCAAACGCTTACCCCTATTTTCATTGGTCAATTTTGGTTGATTTGCTGTTTCACGAAAATGAAAAATATGACATCTAATATTAAGATAAGGTGGTAAATAACCAAGTTGAAGTGTGTTAGAAATATTAGAAGAGAATACTTTAAATCGAAACTCAGTTGTGATAAAATAAAGCAACAGTATGTTTATTCATCAAACAGCAGTCTATTATATAGGCAATACATCAACGTGCAAAACATGAAAATAGGATCTAATAACCAACTAAACTAAGACTCGGTGATAACAAAAGTAGCAAAATAAACTACTGAAAACTAACTCAGCAAAACACCATTATTCAATGGACTAGGACAGCAGTCCTTTTATTTTTATTCCTAACAAACCCTCCCTTAAACTAATGTTGTTAAATATCAAGTTTACAAAGCAATGAACTTCGGTTCTCAATTTTTTAATCATCTTGCATAGACGAACTCGGTCACAACATTCATATCTATTTGGTTGAGCATGCTCCACTGTTTAACGTTGATTGGTTCTTCACTCATTAACCATCAATAAATACTTTTGATTTCCTCTTAGGGATTCACGGACCTCTGCAAATGGGTCATCCTCTGATACTGCTGTATCTGTCATTCTCCAACAAACTATAGCTGCGACGTTTTCTCATTTGCTTGTTGTAGGACATGAAACCATACCTGCTTCACTCACAGGTTTTATCTATCGCACTTGTAGGGTTCCACTTCAAACAGTTCTCTTGAGCACTCCACAAATGTTCAACCATATCACCAATGTTCTACACATCGTCGTCTTCATCTTCATATTCACATTATAAAAAACATCACTTTCAAAAACAACAAAAATTCAACAATTCGTTGTAACACAAATTTCAAGTTCTGAAAGCATGTAATCAACCTTCACTACACAACTATTTAGATAGAAATCCTTCAACCACGGTGATTTATCAACTAGTGTTAACCAATCTTATCAACATCTAATTCTGGCACACAATCATCTCCGATCTCCGCCCCGAAGTTGGAAGTATCAAAACTCCAAGCACTCACGATTTTCCCATTCCATCTAGAGACCGAGTAAACAAATCATTTCTGACTATAATCCCAATCATAAAAAACATCAAAAGGTTCCAATCTTTATATTTGTAGCAATCATCATATTTCAGATTCATTGTCATATTGGATCAGAAAAGAGTCATACTTCAAGCATCAAAAGGCACATCCATCCTATTATATGCAAGAGCGCACCATTCTCCTTCTTATACATAGAACGCTCATCAGCCAAACTCAACCACTTCAACCAAGCAGCAACAATTCCATCTTCAGATCCGATATCAATTCAAACAACAAGCACAGGTTGTTTTTAGACTGCAACAACTCTCTTCAAGGCTGCAAATCAATTCACTTGCTCATTAACTCGAGCAGATATAGCCAACAGTTGATGACACAAGGTTCAGTTTTTTTTCAAAGCAACATCGGCACTTTAACAGCAACACAAACAACATCTCCAATCGGTTGTCTGCCAAATTGATATCAAACATCACCCTGCTCATCTCGGCATCCAAACTTCGCTGATCCAACAAGCATCTTTATTCCTATTCTCAGACCTTCTCATTCCAGTGCACTATGCCACTTGATTACACAGATCCATATGCTTACGTCAACGAACCAACATCAACCGCAATGCGAACAATTGATCGTACAATAATCACCAGCATTGAAGTCAATAGTCACCATGCTCCACAATCGCTCCTCTTGACCTGCGTACTCATTCCAATATCTCAATATAAACTCAATTTTGAAGCCACCATTAGTACTAATGTGATCCGACAATAGCAAGCTGCTGAAACAAACCCATCACCTCCTCATCGGCAACACCGCAAATCAAATCTCCTCTCCGTCTGTCATGCCAGCTTCTTCCTCAATCTTTTCAGCTTCTATAATAGCCTTGCTTCATTTCAGCGTCTACTTTGGTCTTGTCATCTTCTACATCAGCCGTATCAGCGTGTCAGCATCTACAGTAGCTTCGGGGTTATGTTTATCAGTCGCAACTTCTTCGGTTACTTCACCAGATTCGGATTTCTCACTCGTATCTTTGGATTTTCTTGAGCACTTTCACTGATTTTCGTGGTTGCTTCTTTAGTTTTCACTTCAGAACTTCGATTGGCTACTCCAGAATCAGTTTTCACAGATTCTTCTTCCACTTCGGCCACTTCTCCTTCAGCTTTGGTTCCTTCCCTTGTCTTCTCAGCCTTACCTTTTGCATTTTAGAGACTTCATTTGCCTTGTCAGCATCCTCTCACCAACTCCAATGCAAACAAGCAACTTAACAACCAAACATTACAGCAACCAAAACAATTGAACACTCACAAGACCCGGCCCGACGGACGGCAACCTTTTATGGTGGCTACCGCCATCGGAGTGAAACATTCAGGATCGAAAAACTCGTATGAGCACTAAAGCTCTGATACCACTTGTTAGAAATATTAGAAGAAGAGAATACTTTAAACCGAAACTCGGTTGTGACAAAGTAAAACAACAGTGTGTTTATTCATCAAACAGCAGCCTATTACATAGGCAATACATCAACGTGCAAAACATGAAAATATGATCTAATAACCAACTAAACCTAAGACTCGGTGATTACAAAAATAGCAAAATAAACTACTGAAAACTAGCTCAGTAGAACACCATTATCCAATGGACTATGACAACAGTCCCTTTATTTTTATTCCTAACAAAGTGGATATTCCGAATCAACTAAATAATACTGTCTAGGTGGAGAGAGGGCGAAGTTAGAGTTTCTTTTATTTATAACCGAATTAAAAATTCTAATATCATGCACAACACCTTTCCAATCAGCCATAACATAAGTAAATTATAAATTGAATGAGTATGCTGCTAAGATATTCTATGTAGCATAACATTTTCGTCCTATATATGGAACAACTCGATCTGCAGGTAAATGTGACATTACGTGTGTATCGTCTATAGCATCAACACAATTTCTAAAATACGGGTAGTACAGATTTGAAGTTCTAATATAATCTAGAACAGTATTAAATTGAGTATCATCTGATTTGACAATATTTATAGCTAGTAATTGTACAACATTTAAAACATGATGAAAACAAACTGAAATTGTGCTACCCAACCTTTGAAATCTTTCACTCATTTGTTGATCTGAGAGCATTGCAGCTATGCTATATATGAATATGACAACTGTTTCTCTGATGCTAATTCATTCCATTGTCGTCAGACCATAATTTTGCAACCTATCGCATAACGAGAAAAAACAAAGCTTTTTCATTTGAAAATGTCGTTGGCAATGTTCTTGATGTCCATTTAATATGTCTTCAACCCACATTAAACCGGCATATTATGATGTGTGCATTCTGATGATATGACTCATTCTTCTACATATATACTCTGATACAATGACCAAATAATGTGCACCTTCGTAATCGGAATCTATTTCTGAATTAGACATTTGTTTAGATTGAAGAAAATATGAAAGTAGAGAGGAGAAAAGATAGCAATATGGTGTGAAGAAAGTGAAGGAGTAAGAGGTTCGTTTACAGGGGAAGAGAAAGGAGAGGGAAAGGAAACATTGGACTGTTAATACATTGACGTCCAACGCGTAGTCCTGTCAACGGATACTTTAAAATGCGGATAGTGCCATATCTGCATCCGAAATCATTTTCGGATATCGGATATCCGCATCCGCGGATACGGACGAATATCGGATAATTATCTTATTCGCTAACGATCGATAAATCAAGAATTATAAAAACAAATATTTAGTTTAACATAAATATTTTTCAATCTCATTGATTATAAATGTTTTAAAAATTAACAAATATGATGATAATAAATAGTTTCGAACAGTTAAAAAGATTAAGTGCATATAATATAAACTACTAACACAATAAAATAATAAACAAATATCTTTCACTGTACTAAAAACACATAATTTGAACTATAATTTTAACAAAAACCGGACGAAATTTTTTTTGGATGAGGATGTCTTCGTATCCGCATCCGTTTTTCCGGATATCAGATATTTATCGGACTTTTAGATGCGGATGCGGTTGAATTTCGAATTTATCAAGTATCCATTGACAGCCCTACCGACGCGTTCGACGCCACCGTATCTCATTTCAATATTCCGCAAACGGGGTAGGAAAAGAGAAAAGTAACGTTGGAATGTACAACGTGTTAGATGCGTCACAAACGGTAATGGGATGAAAATTGACTGCCAACCCTACCATAGTTCTTCTATGAACAATTCACTCAATAACAACAATAACAAACAAATAAATAAAGGGTATACGTAAAATGTTTTACACCGTCTACGTCGTTAAATCAGCTGAATTTGAACTCATTGGCTATCCAATTTCACATCATGCATTTTTCATTCATTCCAAGTTCTATTTCAGAATATTTAGGTACTGTTTTTTTGCAAAATTGGCAGTCTGCGTCTGACGCGTTGGACGCGTCAAGCGTAGACCCCACGCTGCTGCTCAGTTCAAACGAACCGTTCGTGTCGGACGCCGTCTGACCCAGACGGTTCGTTCCCAACCACTAAATACCCCTTCACTCACTATATATACCATTCCATTTCTCAACCAAATCACCAACAAAAAAAACAAAAAAAAATTCAACAATTTCTACAAGATTCGTCGTCGATTTTTTTAGGTAAATTTTTTTATATTTGCGTTTTTCGTATTATTATCTTTGAATTATCTTTTTAAATACTTTTTTTAAAATGTCTAGCCACTCCGCTTCTTCTTCTATCAGAACCATCGTTGACTGGAATGCCGACAGGACAAACACGTTTATCGATGTTTGTTTCAAAGGAATGCCGACTGGAATAATAGCAGATGTTTCAATTCTTTGCATGCCTTGCTAAACAACCCCGAGCAACTTAGGAAGGCTGTTATTTATCTTGTTTTGGCTTTTGGTAATATACGTACATACAAATTATCTAAACAAGTGCCCAATTTGCAAAGTATTCCTTTTAAAATTTTGATAAAACTCCTTATTAAACACGAAAAAGTATATTTAAAAAAAACTTATATATTTCATGTGTGGAGATACCTAGTTATCTACAAGAAGTTTAGTAAGTCTTTTTTTACAACAATGAAAATAATGAATAAAAGTTTGATATAATAAAAGATAAAAATACATAAAATTATATCTAGGCCTCAGCATACAGGTTTTTAACATGACAAAACACAACAATGGACCTTATGAATCAAGCACACTGTAGCTTGAAAATATTAACAGAAATGAAGAAGGGAAGTGGAAGCTTTACTTGCTGCAAGTACCATTCTTGAACGTATTATTTTTATGTACTTTAGATAAAACTGGTTATGAAGATTTGAAAAAAAAAAACCACAAGCTCATATATATGACGTGTGGAGTACCTAAACTTTATCATTAAGTCCTTTTTAGACCTATAATAAAAATATCTAACTAATTTCGGACAAAAAACTAAAAGATAAAAGTGTATTACAAGTTTACAACAACTTCCAGGCAAACCGATGTTTTTCTTGAAAAATGATTCCGATTTTTCGATTAACTGAAACTAAATTCTTAATGGTACTCTGGACATCTTAGTTTCTAGCACGATAAAACACAAGAATGTACTTCATGAATCAGACACTAGTAAATTTTTGTCTTCGCGAGTTCTACGCACAGTCACGAGTTTACAGTACTCACGGCTGGATTGGTTAAATTTTATTTTTTACCTTTTTAAAATAAAACAAATGTAGGCTCCACGATTTCTCCCGTGAAATGAGCGACTATGCACGAGTGAAAATATGAGCGCACGAAGACAACAGTGCTCCTTTTGTCTTAAAAATACGAAACAAAGTGACAAAAGGAAATATACGTTATAATCATGACCTAATTAAATCTTCTTAAAGCCCATATCATCGTTGTTACCATTGACCAAGGCTCTCACTTGATCGGTGTCAGAAGTGGGCAAGATGTACGTAGTCCTACCTCCATTACTGGAGAGACTGATTTGAAATCAGATCACTAAATCGAACGCTTTCAAGAAGTGAATCCAACAATACACGAATAAGCTTACATTAGATTTGCATGGTTAAAGCAAAATATGTCGCATATAACATAGTATTTTCTCTATCCACTCGTAGGGTTATATGTCAACTAATTAATGTCAATTAGACATCAATCGCAAAGGCCTTTTAAAAGCCCATACATAAATTACATAAAACTATGAGAGTGGAAGAAAAACAATGGAGGATGTATATTTAATATCGAAACAATATATTTTACTCATTATTCATTAATATATGGCTGAGAAAATATATGGATAATAAGTTATATTAAAATGATATTAGTTGAATTTTTCTAACTACATAAATGGTCGGTTAATAAAATATCATCGTTGGTGTGATGAAACTCTAAATAAAAAAATTCTAGTATAATTATATTCTGGTATTTCCTATTTAAAGTTTGGTTGGATGATATTTTTTGATGGATGAAATGCAAATAGTAAATGCCGAAAAATCCATTTTGTCGAGGTTGGCTCAAAATCTTTTCAATGTGATAAGCTTTCTTACTTCAATATTAGCCACCATAATATATAAAATATATGCAATGAAGCACAACATTGAATGTTTTGGTAGCACCTGACACTACAACAAAAAGACCATATTACAACTGTATTTTTACAACTATCAAAAAATGCCAGTTGTAATAAAGGTTTTTTACAACTCTTTTTTTCAGAAAATTGTAGAAAACTTATTTTCAACAACTCTTTTATTTTGCCAGTTGTACTATATGCCTATTACAACCTTTCTTTTTTGCCAGTTGTAATAGATGTCCATTTTTAACAACTCTTTTTTTCTGCAAGTTGTAATAGATGCCTATTACAACTTTTTTCTTTTGCAAGTTGTAATAGATGCCAATTTTTAACAACTCTTTTTTTTTGCCAGTTGTAATAGATGCCAAAATTAAAACCTTTTTCGTCTCCCCGTCGTAATAATTAATTAATAATTACAATTAAATAATAATGCTTAATAATTAATAATCAAATAATTAATAAAAATGATCAATAATTAATAATTACTATTAATAATAACAATTAATAATTAATTTGAAAATATGAAATAATTAATGTTAATCACTATTTAATAATTAATAAATAATAAATAATTATTATTATTAAATAAATAATAATAATAAATAATAAATAATTTTTAATAATAAATAATTAATATTAATAATTAAGAAGTAATAACTAAGAAGTAATATTTAATATTTCGTAATAAACTTTTGATAATTCATAATTAATAATTAATAATTACGACGTTTTTTTAGAATGTTGTATAAACTTATTTTCCATGGCATTTTTTTGTTATTTGTAACAGAGGCCTAAATAATATTAATAATAATCAATATTTTATAATTAATATTTAATAATTAATAATATTAATATTCAAGAATATTTAATAATAACCTTACGAATTAATAATAATCAATATTAATGATTAACTATTACTGTTAAATAACTAATACTTAATAATTAATAACTAATAAATAGTAATTTGTCTCTAAAATTTACTATTAAATAATTAATAATTGGTAACATGTACATAATGATTACTAATTAAATAATTAATAAAAAATTAATAATAAATAATAATTACTATTAAATAATTATAATTAATAATTAATTTGAAATATGAAATAATTCCTATTAATAATTAGCAGTAATTAATAACTAGTAGTAATTAATAACTAATAATTAATTAATAATCAATAAATTAATAATTAATAATCAGTAAATAAATAATAAATAATAAATATTTAATTTATACGATTAAATAATTAATAATTAGCAAATAAGAATTAATAATTAATTATCAATAATTACTATTAAATAATTAATAATTAAAACTAATATTTAATAATTATAATTAATAATAATATTAATATTTAAAAAATTTAATAATGTTTGTTAATAAAAATTTATAATTGATAATGATGTTTGTTAAAATTCAAAAATTCAAAAGTAAAAATTTATAATAAAAATTAATATTTCCATATGCAGCTAGATATTTTCTTTTATAACCATTTTCTTTGACGTATATATGTTTTTCTGTTTTAACTAACTAAATTTTTGGCTCCACTTCTCAAAAGTTTGGCTCCGTAACTCAAATTTTTGGCTCCACTCCTCAAATTTTTGGCTCCAATTCTAATTTTTGACTATAAACCTCCATCTTGTTAATCAGTGCCCCCAAAAAATATATTCCCGTCTCAAAAGGCTTCTTCCTCCTCAATAAAAAATTCACAGTAGGAACGATTTAAGCAACTTCAGAGGTCCAAAAGAATTCTAGACGTCTGGATCTAGAAGCTGCTCGTGGTGCCTTGCTTCTGAATTCGGCGTCGAGAAAGTCAACAACGATCTGAACTATTTGTCGCTCGCTTTAGGTAATCGATTTCGTGCTTTATTTCAGATCTAAAATCTAAGTACTCTGTAGATACTAGGGTTTACTGATAGACTATTTGTTGATGAACTGATGTTGATTGTGCCAGTGCAGCAGGTTGCATAAATTTTTGAAGTATTTCATTTTACAGATCTGGTGAGCTTTCTTCTCGATTTTGAAAGTAGTTAATGTTTTACAACCCAGATTTAACTCTTAATTTTTTGAGTAATTAAAAGCTGCAATGTTTAACTGTATGTTCTTTTGGTTTGTTAGTTTCTATCACGTCTAGTTAATGTTTAAGTAATTAAAAGCTTCAGAATTGGGAAGGCAGTGTCCTACGTGAGGTTTGCGGGCAGAGGGCGAATGGTCACTTCGAGCGTGGACGGGTGTCACAGGATGTGGGACATGAGGGTGGGTGAGTGTGAGAGGGTGTACGAAGTGCATGAGAACAGGAGGAGCTTCGTGGGTATGGACGTGTGTAGGGCCGGTGGGTTGATAGGGTGTGGGTCGGAGAGCGAAGAAGTGTATGTATACGATATGAGGTGGGGTGAGCCGGTGTGGAAGGAGAGGGTAAGGGGAGGGTGGGTGAGCGCGGTGTGTTGGAAGGAGGTGGGTGTGGATGATGATGAGTGTGTGCTGTACGCGGGTGGATTGGGTGGGGACATAAGGATGTTCGTTGGGAGGAGGGATAGATGTGATGACTGATTGATTATTTGTTTTTGGTTGGGTGGAGATGAAAAGGGAAAGTTTTATTCTTTACTTTTTATAAGATGATATCTATATACAGGTGCTGAAACAGGTAAAAGGTACAAACGTACAATGCTTCATCTAGTGCACCACTTGATACTGATACAGTGATATAGAACAATCATATGAATACGTCCTTCTTGACTTGTGCAGGAAGTTGATGATGAAGAGTTTGATGGAGATGAAGATGACGATGAGGTAAAAAAGTAGTTTTCAATGATTGAAACTTTTCACGATGAATATTTTTTTGAAATGAATGTCATCAAACTTTTTTTTTGTCTGGTTGCAGAATGATGAAGAGGATGAAGATGATGAAGAAGACGAATAATAAGTTGAATGTTCTTCCAATAATGGTTTTATTATCAGATTATTATTCAGACTCTTGTAGCTGCTGAGATACTTGCTTCATGTGGACGGTTTTAACTTATGTTTTCTTCTGTTTGTTGCTTTTTCTGGTGGAAACGTTGCTTTGAGTAGGACATCATATCTCCTTGATACTATGTAGTTAAAAATGAGAGTTTGGAGCTCCAGCTCCTGCAATTGTGGCATGGTAAAAGGATATTCACACCATATCTCCTTGATCATAGTCATCATAATTAAAGACGAAGAATGAGAAGTAAAACAAGCGAGATTACAAGCGATTGTGTAGATATAAAAGCTGCATAGGAAGTGTCAAGTCAGTCAAAAGAAGTGGGAAATCTTCTATGAATTGAATGGAAAGTTGCACTGTAATAACACTGAAAGATGCACCGTTTCTTCTCAGAGGAGAGATGCTGATTCTGCACATTTGGTCAAATTATCAGTAGACACATTCAAATATAGACTGGGTGAAGGACATCATTGTTGATTTTAAAATGGTAGAAATATGAAAATAATGGTGGGTTATTGTAAGTAGAAGCAGTTGATGCCTGCTTTTATCATTGGCATATTTAGAAGTAACAGAGAGGCAGGTGAGAGAGCACTGCTTCTGCATTTCACTGTGCACTTTTGATGCTGGTCTCTTGACTTCTTTTGCAGAGGTAGAATACTGATGCAGAGTATGAGGAACAATTGCAGAGAGCACATGCAGAGGTTGAAGCAACAATTGCATCTATTGATCCCGCTGTTTTATGCACCATGTACCACTAGGAGTAGATGTTTGGAAGGTTTGAGTCGATTCGGTGGTGAATCCTGAAGCTATTCCATATAGACCTACTTCAGACGTCTATACTATTGAACAAGCGGTTAGGACGATTGTTGCTTGCCATAAGGAATTTATCTCTTTTGATTAGTACATATCTGTATTTATATTAGCATATATTATGGATTTAGTTATGTCTTTTAATAGAGTTATGAATTCACGAATGTTGTAAACTTGAATTGTTTTGGCTTTTATTGAATGTAAATGATTCGTGTCGTTTCAAGTAATGTGAATGATTGTATGTATTATTAGTGAAATATCAGTTTTAATTACAATGTTGTGAAACTTGTGGGTAATAGTAGTTGTGGGAAGATGAATTACAATTGTTAGTAGCAGTTGTAAAAAGATTTATTGCAATAGTCGAAAACAGTTGCAAAAGATATTGTTATAACTGCCAAAAGCAGTTACAAAATATAATATTGCAACTGCTATTAGCAGTTGCAAAAGAGAATTATAACAATAGTCAATGGAACAGTTGCGATAAACTTTACCGCAACTGCCAAAAGCAGTTGTAAAAAAATTATTACAACTGCTTTCGCAACTGTTGGCGACAGTTGTAAAAATCTCCGACTCTATTACAACTTTGGATATTAGGACTGACGGGTGCCCGTTGTAATAGACCTATTACAACTGTTTTTGGCAGTTGCGAAAGGGTACTTTTGTTGTAGTGTGATGATTCATAATTTGGGATGATAGATCATACACAACTCCTAATCACATTAAATACTCACATACACTTAAAAAAAAATTCAAAAAAAGCTTCAGATTTATATGTTCTAAGAGCATCTCCAATGATGAAAATTCAGTTCGTAATATTAAACATTTCTTCTCCAATCGTCAATTCAACACGTAATATTAAGGGTAATATTCAGAATCCGATTACGGATCTTGAATTGGACTTAGGCGCTTATTTAATGGACGTCCAAGCCCACGGGGGTCGGGCGTCCATTAAATGACCGTCTGGCCACTGGGTATTTCAGCCCGCTTAAGGGCTGAATATCCAATCCTTAAGCACTGGAGATGCCCTAAAACTCAAATATTTATGTTATTCAGTACATATGATGCCTCAAAATGAAGTCCTTGATGTAGTATGTGCAAGCTGAGGTGATGTACATAAATATGTAGCCTTGGTCTGATTCTCTCAGGACTTATTAATTATTGCACACGCCAATTTGCACTGTTTACTTACTGTATGCATCTAGTAAATATGATGACTTAAGATAAAGTGATCTTGACGTTGTGTTATGTACAATGGCTGTGGTATGTATGACATACATTAAGTTGTTGAGTGAGTGTGATTTCTTAACACTTTATTCATCTGTACTAATACTGTATAATCATTTTATACAGATTTGCATTTTCTCTATAGTCTTATAGAGATCATAATACACTGGGTAGGTCCATGCTATCTGTAATGTATGCTTATGAATTTAATTGCATTGCCTCAAATGATTTATAGTATGGTTACATCAAACTCATCTTACAAAAAATAAAGTGGGAAACAGTGCAAAAATTCCCAAACAATCAAGAAACGATCAAGATACCGGTGCGAAACAATGCAAGAGTAGACATCATAATCACACCCCAAACAAACACAATCCACCAAGCAGTAAACAAAGCGCATTCCTTAACAACATCTGAAAATTCGAATTCAAAAAAACCACCAGACAAGTTACCTTTCAACTGCGACATCCCAACCAAAACCATCACCATGGCAGCTGGCACCACAAACTCCACTGCTGCCAAACAAACATAATGGTTGTGCAAGAACACCTTCGCTCGCCCATAATCCAAATCCGGAACCCTGCTCAAATGCAACCTCTGATACCAGCACAAAACCGCCTCGTTTATATACATTTGCACATTCGCCCTTGCCACAGCAATCAACAACATCCCACATCCAAACAACCCCTCGACCCTATATTTCTTAAATCCGGACACGATAGCAGCATCGGCAACAACGTCGATCCATAGCAAGGGAGCCACAAAACAGGCAATGGCGGCAGCGTACATTAAAAATCTATTAACGGATCCGCAAGAGACGACAGCGAGATCCCATCTTAACTGATCAGTCCCGATCCAGAACGCACGAGCCGCGTGCACGGCAGGAGAGAAGATAAGCCATGTGATGAACACAGCAAATAGGGAGACGGGTAGCTTTGAGCGGTCGATTTGGAACGAACTGAAGATGAACGGGAGGACAAAGAGGGAGACTACAAACCCTAGGATGGCAGAAAGCAAGGAAAACCTCCGGAGGGAAAGGGATCGGAAAGAAGAGTGAGGTGAGATGGAGGAGAGGGAGAAGAGGAAGTAAAAGAGAGCGAAGGAAGAGGAGAGGAAGGGGATAAGAGGGGAGGAGGGAGTGAGGAGAAAGTGAAGAGAGAAGTTGGAGAGAGAAAGGGACAGGAGGAGGAGAGAGTAGTGGACGTGAGGGAAGAGGAGGCGGGTGAGGAGGTGGGAGTGAGAGAGTGAGAGGCGGAAGAGTTGGGCTTTGGATTCGTCGAAAGCGGGTTTGGATTTGGATTTGGGTTTGGAAACACTGGGATCGGAGGGGCGGCGGATGGGAATTGATGAGGAGGAGGAGGGGAGATGGTCGGGGTGGATGTAGGTGTGAAGGGAGGAGAGGAGGAGGGATGGGAGGTGGAGGAGATGAGGAAGGAGTAGGGAGAGGACGGAGGTCGCTGAGTGAACGAGGAAAGCTGCGACTGCAGTTGGCATTTTTAGAAACAGAATTTTCAGATCTTAGATTTTGTTTTCTCTGGTAAGGTCAGCGTGGACTGATCTTCATAGTAGATAGCGGAGACAGAAGAAATTACAGCGGTGTTTCGTATTTCTGACTAGAATAAATGGTCTTAGAGCATTTTCAAAAGTTGCGAGTCTGAAATATCACATTTTATGTTCGTTCCAACAGAATGTTTGTTCAACAAACGCTTGAGAATTATTTCTGACCAGACTAAAAATAAATGATCTTAGAGCATCTCCAACAGTTGCGAGTCTACGTATCACATTTTTTGAACATGAACGTTCCAACAGCAAATGAGTTCAGACGTTTGTTCAACAAACGCCTGAAGCTCAAGCGCTTGTTGAACAAACGTCTGAAGATCACGTCTATATCAAGTGTTGTTTTCCACTGTTTACTTCATTATTTACCTCAACCTCTCTTTTACAGTTTTCTTTTTTATTCACGGAGACATCGAAATGCCGCTGCGACCCATCAAAATTGGTAGACGGACTGTTCGTTACACGACCGATACCGATGCTAATGCCATGCAGCTCATATCATTCCGGATGCTACCGTGACTGCAAACAATCTACGATGCTTGCACGAGCTGCCCCGGACCAGAGCACATCGACTAACTGCAGCGCTAGCGACGCAATAGGTATAATATTAATACGTAATTATTAGATGAACACGCCTGTCACAGACTATAAATGTTATTTGTTTGCTTAGTTTACTGTTAACATTAAATAATTACTTATATATGTTCGTCACATAGTTATGCGCGATAGTTGGCATAGGTGCATTTCTGAGTATTTTGTCAGATTACCTCAGCCGATTAGGGATAGACAACATGCATCATTTTTTCGGTGATTTTCTAGAGTTACCTAAATTTGTACACGTCGACGGTTGCATGGTAGAGGCCCTTACTGAGAAATGGTGGCCTACCACTCACACATTTTATTTTCCAGATTTTGAGTTGGAATTGACTCCTTTAGATTTTTATATGCCGACTGATATAGAGGTTGGTCGACTAGATCATGTGCTAGTTCCCTCTGATAGTTTCTTTAAGAATTTTGAGTCATATTCCACTTATTTACCGGCTTTGGCCGATGACGAGGTTAGTGGAGGTGTTGTTGTACTTACATGTCTACAGCGGTATATAATAGACTATATGGACGACAAGGAGATGCACACTCTTGTTATTCATGTCTTTTTATCATATCTGTTTGGTTCCACATTTTTCACAAACAATAAGGGCATGATTAGACTTGGATATTTGGCTAGATTGATAGACGTAAATGGACTTCATATATACAACTAAAGTACTATCGTCCTTGGTTATCTGTATGTAGCATTGGATATCTATGCGCTACAGCAGTCTCGACAGATGTATGGTTTTTGGTACATCCTACCTTTTTAGTACTATGAGTATATAGCCAACATGTACCCACGACTCATTGTTAAAGCGAACATTACACCTTATATCTACTTCCTAAGATTACGTCGTTGAGGAAATGCTATGCGTATGCACCGTGCTGCATAGGAGGTGCAAAATGAGTTGATGGATGCTAGACAGTAGATGGATATGACGCGATGCGACAACATTATCATTCGTCCCTGGTTGGAGTACTATCAGTTTATGGAGCCCGGCGATGATCATCCCCTTTTTCAGTTTGCTCTTCCGAGACATAGTGTGACGACCGCCCATGACTCCTGCACTAAACATAGAAATAGTGCGCTGAAAAGTGTGCCAGGCAGCCATGGATGATCGTCAGAGGTAAGTTAAAACAGCAGAATCTATCGTATTACTCACAGCGCATGGATAAAACACAATAGAGAAAAATATACATAGTGAAGCTACACAGAACAGAATTGCATCAAATAAGCCTCATAGTAGTTTGATACAAAAATCTGAATAGTCAATACATCCAGCCTCACTACATATCACTCAGAGAATATACAAACAGCGGAACATCCAGTACATATAGTAAGAAAATAATACGCAAGCCTCCAGCTCGTCTTCGTCATCAGCATCGTCGGTAACTAAGAACAGCACCTGTCACCTGCTACCTAGTCTGCCCATCCCAAAATGGATGAATAGCCCAAGGTAATAAGAGTTGAACATAAAACCTTGAGTCAGACAACAGTCTTAGTCAGCGGTAAATTAACTAACAACATACCAAAAGAGCATAAAGGTAAAAGGAATAGGAACCCAACCCTCCCACTCCACCTCTTTCTACAGTGATAGCCTCCCAGACACACTAAGCAGAAGTAAACATAGTAAGGCAAACATTTAAAGTAAAGCAATTATCACTCGAGTCAAGGTCGATGTTTTCCAAGCACAAACCCCCAAGGCCTAAACCAAGATCAGATAAGCACCCAGAAAATATCGCTCTTGAGACCGAATGACGATACAACCAAACATCCATGACTCTGGCTATCACTGTTATCATTGCTTCGATACCACCGTTAATTGAATGACCGACACATTCTTTCAGCCGTCCGTCAAGGGCTAATGGTAACCCCGGTTCTAGACAGAACTCTGCACGTCGTCGCAGCCCGTGCCTAGGACTATCGAATCTGCCTAGAGTACTCGACTACCAACTGTGGTCTTTTGGGACTATCGAATCTGCCCAGCGTACTCTTGCTTTGAGTCTGCTAGAATCTTCAACAACGATGAAATCTCATCCTTCTAGTCATCCTCCTCGACGACTATTCTCATACTAGCTCAAACCCCTCTCGAGCCATCCATTATCAACAAACTCGAACCATCCCTCGAGTTATCAACATGCTTGGAATGATCCCGTCTGGATTATACCAAGGCTACATCACATCATAGCAAAGCCTCATCTCATCATCATCATCAAATCTATCCATATGAGCTTCATCATCCGCCATATATGCCACGAGCAGCTTTTCCAATTCAAGAGCCTTTCCCTTAGCTTTTGAATCATCTTCGACCATCTTGTCTAAATCCAACAACTAATCAACTAATTTATAACAATCAATCAAATCAATCATTAATCCAAGTAATCAATCATGCAAACAAGATCTAAAAACAATTATAACTTAAAATGGGAATTTTGTAAATAAAGAGTCCAAATCTAACAAGCATGAAACATGAGTATTATCTCTACAACTTGATGGGTGAACTTGCATAGATTAACATGTACTATAATGGAAGCCAAATATTCATGAACAATGGATCTATACTTAGGTTTACGGAAAAATGCATGGAATCACTATTTTTAACACACAATCAAGCCACCGATCCGATATACTCCTTTGGATTCGTGTGAGAGATAACCACCACTCACCAAATCACCTAAACACTTCAAAAGCAACACACTTCAGATCTGGACAGCGAAGGATCTAACTTGATCTGTCAAAATTCCACTTCAAACGATGAAATCTCTCTTCGAAGAATGTAGATCTTCAACTTTAGCTCTTGGATCTTCGATCTTGGATGGAAGGAAGCACAAAATTAAAGTGGAGAAAAGAAGTGAAGAAGTGTAATTCTCGAGCTCTCAAAATGGCAGCACTTCGTCGCTTCAAAATCCGGATCCCAAAAAGTGAGGCAAGGACGTGTATTTATAGGCTGGAAATCCTTAGGTCATCCGCCCCTTAAGTCGTCCACGACTTATGAAAACCCCACGACCTACGACCTAACACACATATGCGGCTTAGCGACTTAACGCTACACGACCTATCTGAGATGCCGACCTAACGACCTATCGGTTCAAACCTATGCGCGACCTAAAACATACACGACCTAACCCCTTAAGCCTTCATGCGGCCTACTACAGAAATGACCTAACGACTTAAGCACCCACGCGACCTAACACAGACACGACCTAACGACTTAACTGCTTAAGCCCTTACACGACCTAACTACAACATTAACCTGATATAGGTCGTCTCACGACCTAACTACTCACACAAGGTCTCACGACCTAAACTTCAACGATTTATCCCATTATCCTTAAGTCGCTCGAACGACCTAGCTTCCTTAAGTCGTTAACCTGCTTAACCCCCTAGGTCGTTAACTCCCCTAAGCCGCTAACTTCCATAGGTCGGTCACTGACTTAAGTCTGCCAATCCTATAGGTCGCTCCAATCTCTTAAGTCGTCCCAAACTACTGTACGACCTAAGCTACTACATCGCTCCACAACCCAACCTACTACGCGACCTAACTCTGGACGACTTAAACTCTGAACGACTTAACAACACTAACGACCTAAAAATAACAGTTTTACGATCTTTCGATCCGTAAAAATACGGGTCGTTACACATAGGGTTTGCTTTCACGTTTCTACATGTCATTTCATATGGTATTTAGGAGAGCGGTGTTGGTTGCAGTTGCATGGTATAGTTCGCGTTCCTTCTAGTCTGCTTTCATGAGATGATATGTATGGAGATATTCCGCTGGTCCGACTTATATTGCTGGTATGAGGGCCGTATGATGGGTAGATGGTGAGCCTTATACTGTACCTGGAGATTTTGATGCATATTGGGCTAGAGTAGCCCCATGTGCTTACTCATTACCTGATTATATACGGGGTTTGAACACCGACCATATTGGCCCGCGTATCTCTTCCGGTAGAGTTCCATTACCACCAGTTAACTTTGAGCCTACGTCGTCTTAGTACACATAGCCTTCCATGTTTGATTTCGCTCAGCATGCATTTAGAGTATATACTTTACAGGGTGTGGTCATTAAGTATCCTCTGCAGTTTCCTGCAGATGACGAAGTTCAGAGTGTACCCTCTGCTGGTTTACATCAGCCGCATCAGGTACGTACAACTTTAAATTTTCGTATAATTCACTAGCAATTACATTCTCCATATATGTATAATTTTGCTATTTTATATCGTCGTGTAATCAGTACATGGATCATGATAGACGGATGCTTGCTGCATTTGACCGTATGACGCTTGCTTATACTCACCTTATGTATCAGGGTTATCAAACTGCTTCTCAATAGCAGCAGGATTAGTATGGCGCTCAGATACATGAGTACCAGACTCAGATTTAGCAGCTTCAATAGAAGCAGCATGCCACCACTAGAGCCACATGGCCTTGATGACGTCAATGATGATAGTGACGAGGACAATGCTAGCGATGACGAGGGGAATGGTATTGGTTCCCCTCACATAGTCAGATGTTTTTTGTTTCATACATTTTTTGTCAGTGTATGTATTCTTGTTCTATATGTATTCTTATACATGTTTTTATGTTTCATATTTCACATAGACTATTGTTTTGATCGTGTATGTATTCTGTTTTTGATGATGGTTCTTATTCCATTGATGATGATTGTTATCCCGCCTTTTGGTAAGGCCGTGACACTAAGAACTTGACTAGAAACCAAGGACAGTTCACCCTGGAGATCGGTTATACATAGGTTCACTATGGATACCGGTAAAATTTTCCCGAGTCTGGATCAAGCTACAATTGATATGACACGACAAGCAAAGCTATGAAAGCCAACGTTCCAAATTTCAAGTCAATCGGAGTTCGTATGCTCAAGATATTGATCGATCACGGTTGAGAAATCCAACTCTATTCGTATCCATCCAATTCCGTATCCATTCCCCAAAAGAGATTTAGTTCGTATCCATCGCCTACTAACTTCCTTCGCATCCATAAAATGAAGCTACTTCGTATCCATCATGTTAACAGCACTTTGTATCCATTAACAAATGCTCATTTCGTATCGGTCTCCCTCCATCCATCTCGTATCGATCTCTCACCATCGATACGAACAGCAACAACCATCGATCGATACGAAGAAAGCAACATGAAGCATCGATACGAAGGCGACCTCCAACCATCGATACGAATTAGCATGCAAGCATCGATACGAATAGAGCCACGCATGATCGATGCGAAATAGTATCGATACGAAGACGACAATGTCATACAAATCCAAACTTGCATCGATCATAACTCGAGATCTACAAGTCCAAATGCCACCAAATTTTCACAGCAGCTTGCGTACCACCTTGGTACTGTTCATGATCGATTTCGACTCGATCGGACAAAATCTCGATCGATGCGAATTTGGTTCGTATCGATCACGGATCGAGTGCAAATGGCATGGGATCGATCGCGTTGGCCCACCCACGTGGGAGAAGAGGTCTTCCGAGATTTGAGCGAGATATTTACTGCCTACGCCTATAAATAGTGACCCTGGACCTACAGAAAATGAACTTTTGGCTCTTCGACGTCCACACTCTGCCGAAATCATTGTTGCACTCGAAAATCACCATGGTACTCGAAATTTACTGTTGTAATCCGCTGTAACCAGCAAGCAAAAGTTAATAAAATTCAATTATTTCATAGTGGACGTAGGCAACACGTGGAACCACTCTAAATCTCTGTGTTCTTTTGTTGTTTTTCTGATTATTGTTTGGAGTGTTTGTTAGATAATCCTCTTTTTACATTTACTTTCTTCATTTTATCTCTTCAAACACTTCCGAAGAGTGTTGCACCCAATTTTGGCACAAACACTTTGGTGCTTTCACTGAGAAAACCCAGCTTTTCTCCTGCTCTGTGGATCTACTACCGTCGTTGGATTGCAAAAATCTAAGGAGAAGATCCAGACCTATCGTCAAGTGGTTCCTTCTATTCTATTCAGATTGCTCCAGATCTAAGAGGAACTACATTCATGAAGATTTTCGTCTCCATATTTTCGTATCCATGAAAATATAAAGATTTTTGTATCCATGTTTTCGTATCCAGAAAATATGGTGATTTTCGTATCCATGTTTTCGTAACCAAAAAATATTGTGATTTTCGTATCGATCGGTTTTCGTATCGATCAACTTTCGTATCGATCACTTTTCATATCGATCAAATTTCGTACCAATCACTTTTCGTATTGATCAACTTTCGTATCGATCACTTTTCATATCGATCGGTTTTCGTATCGACCAACTTTCGTATCGATCACTTTTCGTATCGATCGGTTTTCGTATCGATCAACTTTCATATCGATCACTTTTCGTATCGATCGGTTTTCGTATCGATCAACTTCATATCGATCCAGCCGTGTGCATTTTGTATCGATACTCACACGTAGTTCGTATCGATCCATCTGCGTCCAATTCGTATCAATACTCACATGCAGTTCGTATCGATCCATCTGCGCCCAATTCATATCGATACTCACATGTAGTTCGTATCGATCCATCTGCGCCCAATTCATATCGATCATCAGATACCACTTCGTATCGATCTGATTGTGTGCCTTTCATATCGATCCAATTGTCCACTTTTCAGATCGTTCAATTTCACCTACGTTTGTATCATTCAAACATTGCTGAGAACGACACGAAATTTCAAAAAAACAAATTCAGGTACGACCCAAATTTCCGAAAAGGTGGCTAAAATTACCGAACCCTAGCCGCAGCGCAGAGCACCCGCATAGTGAATTCAAAGCTCAATTTAATGAAGGAACATTCCATCTACGCTTTTGATTGTTCCATGACTAAATATGACATAGGGGATCACAGCAACAAATGCTGAATTGCAATCAAGGAATGGGTAAAGAAATACTACTCAACTGGTGCTCCCAGAGGTTGGAGAACCTAGCTAATACGCCAAGAACTAGAGTTGGTTAATATATCATGCTTCTAATGTGGACTGCAACTTCCCCCAATTGACCAGCTTTTAAACTCCTGAATTGACAACTATGGTATGATGGCTAATATGACGACTTCCCTACAGTGTCTACTATGCCAACTCAAAACATAGCTGGTCATCGCTGAACCATCTTCAAATTCCCGCATCTTAATCATACTGTGTCCATATGACTAGAAGCATGACATACAACCTTAAGAGGACTTCCTTACTACTTTATATGGGCCTCCTATCTGGGTGAAAATTAAAAATAATTACCAATCCATGAGCCCATCTTAACCAACTCACCATCCAATCGGTATTACCAACCACTCGAACATTGGGCAATCATGCACATATCATTCACCAGTATTACAAGACCCTGTAGCCATAAAATGGACCTCATAATGTTGATAGAAGTATCTTTCCCAGTCGAGACCTATTTATTGAAACCATCCTACAAGCAAATTTTCCAGCGAAAATTTCAACATAACCCCCGGCACTACCCCATGAAGTGAGAATTGCGCATGGCTTCCACCAAGAGTGATGACTGCCATCAAATGCAGATGTCTTCCCCCATTCCTCAAAGAACACTATCAATCATGGTTAGACATACCAGTTCTACTTCTCATATTGTTGAAGGGAATGAAGAAGCTGGCAGCCAACGAATTTATCCAAAGCCCACAGCCAGTTGCTGCCAATACCCATAAATAAATTCATCACCAGAGCTTATTTTTAGACTTTGATAAGAGAACTGGTGGATAGCCGCCGACGACTACACCAACATGTCCAGGCCAATATTGAGTTGATGAATCAGATGAAGGATCAACATGGCGAGATAAGGAGGGAACCTACTCCATACTCTAGATCGGAAAACTCCTCTTCTTTAGATGGCTACTATGGACGCCAACGCCATAAGACTGCTCCGGAAAGGATAGCTCCAACAATATGTGCAAGCCCCTAAAACGAAGGACCAGGAACCCCCGACCCTTATCGATCAAGAACTTTGATCAAATTGAACTATTTGTGTTAGACTTCCAACTGTGAAGGGCTGGACCGAAGTGCAATAGCAAGCATACGATGCCGCTTCACTTATCAATGAGATTTAATCCGATCTCTTTTGAATTATTTCTATTTCAATTTCGTTTATGTTGCGAAATATGACTGACTTGAATTAAACTACTTGCAAATGGTGCAGGTAACCGAGTACTCAAGGTTCGGTGCCAAACAACCTCCGCGGACTATGATCAAGTCATTGAGGTATCAGTATGACGAGCATGACTCAACCACTGATCGACTACTATATGCCCCTGACTTGGGGGCATGGCATCAAAGCAGACAAAGTCAGGACTCCAGTACAAAGTGGATGCAACCGACCATCCACTCATCCGCCTATGCAATTTAATTAGAGACCTGGGAAAGACTTGGAGTGATGTGTCCTAACAATGTACTCTCCATCTCGTACTTGAAGCTCGCCAAAATACTTATGCTTCTTCTGATGCCCAGTAAAATTAGAATCACACCAAGGGTGTATGTGACATGACCGTCTATGCATCCAATCCTACATTAGGACTTGGGGTAATTTGAGGACATATGTTTAAAGTGGATATGATTTGACCATTCACTCTCCAGCTTGCATCTATGATTCGACAAAAACAATCATGCCTTAAACCAATTTCGTCAGGGCCCAAGTCTCAACTTAAAGTCATCAACAACTAACCGCCTAATCGCTAACCAGCATGAGCCATCATTTTGACTCTCTTCCTTAACTCGACCGGAAGAGTGCAAAGCATAAGGTGGACGTGACTCGACCATCTGCTCTCCAACTCTTGCCCCTGACTTAAGGGAAAATACACAGCTCAAAGTGGATGTAGTTCGACCATCCTCTTCTCTATCGAGCTCAATGCTTGCCCGAACACTAATCTTACTCCTTAGGCTTAGCAAAAGTGGAATCCAAACGAATATGGACGTGATTCGACCGTCCATCAACTAAATCTTATCTTTTGTTGAGGGCGGATAAGTGGAAAGTGATCGAGATCCGACCAATCACTTATTAAATGAAACCCGAGCTCAAGGGCCGACACACTTAAATAAAAAAGGATTGAAACATGACAAACCTCGAACAAACTCCAGTTCCTAGAGTGAGAGATGGAGTACAAAATTCCAAATCCAAACTCGAAGGGGATGGACCCATCCATCTAGGACTTCGCTTGCCAAATCAAGGTGGATGTGATCCGACCATCCACAACCTTAATCGACCTCCTATTCCCAGAGTGCGAACGAGATCTAAATGCCTAAACAGATGTGACTGACCATCTATCGGCCAACTCCAGACTCCCAGAGTGCGAACTGGAGTATAAACATTAAATAACTCTAAGTCCCCAGAGCGCGGACTGGAGTATAAACATAAATGGGTATGACTGACCGCCTATCAACTAACTCTGGTCCCGAGAGCGTGGGCCGGAGTGTAAACACCAAATGGGTGTGACTGACCACCCATCAACCAACTCCAGATTCCCAGAGTGCGAACTGGAGTATAAACATCAAACGAGTATGACCGACCACCCGTAAAACAACTTAAGTCCCCGTAGTGCGGACATAATCCTAAAATGCCAAATGGGTGTGACTGACCACCCATCAACCAACTCCAGATTCCCAGAGCGCGAACTGGAGTATAAAACACCGACTCACTCTAGTCCCGAGAGCGTGGACTAGAGCACAAATGCCAAATGGGTGTGACTGACCACCCATCAACTAACTCTAGATTCCCAGAGTGTGAACTGGAGTATAAACATCAACTAACTCCAGATTCCCAAAGTGCAAATTGGAGTATAAATATCAACTAACTCCAGATTCCCAAAGTGCGAACTGGAGTATAAACATCAACTAACTCCAGATTCCCAGAGTGCGAACTGGAGTATAAACATCAACTAACTCTAAGTCCCTAGAGTGCGGACTAGAGTATAAACACCAACTGGGTGCGACTGACCACCCATCAACTAACTCTGGTCCCGAGAGCGCAGATTGGAGTATAAAGACCAAATAGGTGTGACAGACCACCCATCAACCAACTCCAGTCCTCAAAGCTAGGATTGGAATATAAATACCAGAAGGGATGCGATTCGACTGTCCATCTATCAACTCTGATTCCTCAGCAAGTCCTGTAGTATAAAAAGTGGATGTGGTTCAACCATCCGCTTTCCAACTCTACCCTCACTTGGGGGCACACTTATCACACAAAATCGGATGTGATCCGATCATACAGCACTAAGCGGGCATGACACAACCGTCCATGCATCAACTCTTGTCCTCAGCATGGGACCTATAACATAAATTTATAGGGATGCACTGCAACCCTACAAGACAAAATTTCTTCCTTGATTACAAGGAGATGTAGATTCGCAAAACGGACCTAGATGGATGTCCTATTCTGAATTGATATTACTACCATCCAACCGCAAATGAGCGTGGCATGACCGTTCATCTGCTAACTCTCGCCTGTGATCCGACGGATTGTGCACGCAACATGGAAGGGTGTGACTCAACCACCCACCAATCAATTCCTTCCTATAATTTAGTAGGAGAAACATCAAATTAAAGTTGTTGTAGTGTGATCGACCACACTTCGACTTTCGCCGTTTACTAGTGCCAGAGGAATTAATCGAGGAAAATGCGGTCCGACCATTATCTGCTAAAATCTTAGTCCCCAGAGTGTGGACAGGGGTATAAACATCAAATATGTGTGATGAATGGACCTTCAGCTGACTCTGATCCCCAGAGTGCGACTACGAGCATAGACAGACGAATGAATGTGATTCGACCATCCATTCGCCAACTCTGACTTAAACTCGACAAGAGGAGTATAAACTCACTACATATGCATTTAAACCATCCACAAACTCACTCTGCTAACCCAAGATTGGGGGCAGAGGCACAAATCGCTGAAAGAAGAGAAAGGTGACTTGCTACATCTCCAGCTTAGCGTCCTTTACAACTTAAGGCAATGACTACAAGGAGGCCTTAATGCTAACCAATCAAAATGAAGCCCGAAGTTTTGGGCAACCAATTATATCATACCGCCGGATCGACGGGCAATATCGATCTGCACCTTTCATATCATACCATTGGATCGACAGGAAATGAGGTTCGAGCATTCTACATCGTGCCGTTGAATCGACGGTCTCATTTTTTGACTTTTACCATGATTCGATTAAATGAGCAATTCAAGAAAAGTGCAACCTAAACATCTGCACACCAATTCTTGCCCTAGATTCGGCAAGGGAAGCATCAATCCCAATTGGATCTGACTGGACAATTCACTCTTCAGTTTTTGCCCAGAGTATGGCAACATAAGCAGCAAAGTGAATGTCATTGACTGTCCAGAACTTAGCTCATGTTTGAATGTCGGCGAGGCAACGAAGTATTCTGCCTAGAGGAAAGAACTAGGACAGAATTCAGGATAAGACACAACTCAACCTTCCATCGGTTAACTCGATCCCATGGTTCAACGGGATAGAATGCGAAATTGAAGCAGACATTATCTACCTTGCCACTTATCGAGATATTCCCCAGACTTGGGGGCATGCGCGAGAAATAAGATGAATGTAATTTGATCGTTCATCAAACAGCTCTGGCTCTTACAACTTGGACTACAGTATAAACACAGCAGAAGCTAGGCTCGATCATTCACACAATACGTCCATCAACCCAAGACTGGGGGCACGAGTCTGATCATCCAAGAGCTAGATACGACTACTCAATCTTATAGCTCATGCCTAGTATTTATAACAACTTGAAGTTACGACCGAGAGGATGCTTAGAGATAGAATCATTAGATCGACGCCTGGAATTATGGGCAACTGGTCATCATTCTGACCCTTCCGATGAGCAATGGATCGCGGGTACATTGAATGGAAAGCGCATTGCTCGGAAACACAAGTAGATTCAAACTCATAGCTGGAGCCAGCTATGCTGCAGCACGCGATACAAGGCTAAACTCTACTAAGCCTTTGATTCAACGTCTCTACAAGCCTGATCATTTACCATTGCACTTAAGCACATAAAGCACCTACAACCCTCACGAGTACTAAAGATTAGATCATAACTCAGCGCAATGATGACGAAAGAGTAAAGTGCGTTGCTCTGGCTCAATCTTGATGTGTTCGCTTGGACTTAACCTCATATATACATATGGACTCTCACCAGCTATTGAGAACCCTGCATTAAATGTCGACCCGAGGCATGTCTCGGTGAACAAAAACGATATGACGTGGATCTGGAGAGATCTGCTGCACTTAAAGAGGAGGCGAATTTACTCAAAACCGATGGGTTCCTCTACCCAAAATGAGTATCCAATCCTTTACTTATAAGAAAAACGAATGGAGAGTAGCGGACATACACCAACTACTCAGATTTGCACAAGGCATAACAAAGCACAACCTTCCACTACCAAGGATCAACTAACTGGTAGACTCGACCATCGGACATGAATTGCTCACTTCCATGGACACAAAACTCCAGATACAATAGGATACTGAAGCATGTCCCAGACCAGGAATACAACTGTTTCATTACTGACCTAGGCCTATAGTGCTATGTTGCAATCCACGGATTCAAACTTGAGAACGCTTATGCTACTTACCAAAGGACGATTAACAGATCATTCAAAAATCGGATTGGCCGATCGATGAAAGTATGTGTGGTTAATATGATCGTGAGATCACGACCATCAAACGACCATATCAATGACTTGGCAAAGATATTCAGTGCTCTCCAACAACTGCATAATGAAACTTGATCCTTTGAAATGCTCTTTCAGCATCGTGTAAGAAGAATTCTCGAGTTTCGTTATCAATTCTCGTGGGATTGAGGCTAATGTCAGAAAATTCTGAAAATTAGAGTCATCCATGTACCGAGGAAACCAAGCAAGTACAGAGCTAAGTCGGAAGATTTTCATCCTAAGCTGATTCAACTCTAGGGCCATCTACAAGTATATTCTCTTCTTCAACCTGACCAAGAGAGGGAAAAGAACTTTTGAATGGACTAACAACTGCGTTGATGCAATTCCAGCTCTGATAGATTGCTTAAAGAGACCTCCCATTTTACCTAAGACTTTG
The DNA here is from genome assembly GCA_030737815.1 of Allium fistulosum. Taxonomy (NCBI): domain Eukaryota; kingdom Viridiplantae; phylum Streptophyta; class Magnoliopsida; order Asparagales; family Amaryllidaceae; genus Allium; species Allium fistulosum. Next base: position 495,991,951 of record CM060902.1, on the reverse strand, counting down.
GGTCGTGAAGATTTATACATCAATTAAGCCATGTCAACACATGCTATAAGCATCACATTGCTATGTGAAGAGAAACGAATCCAAAGACCAGTATATGATGAAAACTAGATATCGACAAGCTTACCCCGTTAACATCTATATCAACCAGCCGTTACGATAGGTCCTATGGCAACCTTAGATGTCCGGAAGGTTACTCGAATGGAATATCGATCTAAGCCAATTTGATATCACCTATCTCCTTCGAAGAGCTATCCTTGGCATACTTCATATCTGAATTCACTGCTTTAGACGACTATACGAAGAGCAGTGGAGAACCGTCCAACCGATGGAGAACATACATAGATGGAACTTCTGATAATCGGCTTTCTAACGTCGAAGTTGTGTTAATGACTCCTGAGGAACGATCGATCTGTTACACCCTGAAACTCAACTTCACCGCAACAAATAATGAAGCTAAGTATGAAGCCTTGGTCACCATGCTCAAAATTGCAAGAAAACTAGGAGTGGAAACTTTACATATCTTATGTGATTACTGGTTAGTAGTATGCCAAGTCAGGGAAGATTATCTGACTAGGGGGCAACGTCTTGCTCCTTATCTCAGTTGGGTCCAAGAGCTACTATCCGACTTTGAGTATTAAACCATTACATACATCCTCGGAGAACAAAATGAAAAAGTTGAGTCACTGGCCAAGCTAGCCAGTTCTGGGGATGCGCGATAAATAGACTTTGTCCCAGTTGAAATACTTATTATTCCAAGCATTGACAGATGAAGATCGACTGGATCTTAGAGATGGAGCCAGGAAAGGGGTCATGGATGACTCCTATCAAAGACTATCTATTGTAGGGAATTCCTCTTGAATATAGGAATGAGAAATGGCATATCCTTCATGAAGCTGTCCCATGAGTTAACACTTGTACATTTTGTGTCCATCAGTGACCAACTATAAACTTCGTATCCATCGATGTGAAGCCCATTGATACGAAAGTCACTACATGATCATATTTGAGCCACTCAACTCCATCGATACGAAGCATTCCTAGGAACTATCCATTTCGTGTCGATAGCCATCGATACGAAGCATACATTCCAATATCTCAGATCGATCCAGGAGAGGATCGATATGAAGGAAGGACTTAAAACAACCATTGAACGTTGTTACAACTCGAATTTCACATCGATCCAGGAGAGGATCGATACGAAAGTCGATACAAAAAAACAAAACTTGACAATGACCCATGAACTTGCAAACATGAACAGGAGTCAGGTTAACATATGTGCATGTATGACGAACTAACATTCGATTTTCAACAATTCACAGGAGTTGAATGCTCACCTAATGACAATTACAACTGTGAACAACAAATCGCTAGCACTCGACACTCAGTTACAACAATGCACTGCATAATCATTGGCAGTCAACAAATCAGCATTTATATTATTGGAAATCAATCGAAGGTTACATCTTTTGACTAAAAGATAGCAACTACTCAATGTTGGTTGAATTCTCACCACCGGTCCAGGCTTCGCCGAACCAACCATCTCAGGCTTCGCCGAACCAACCATCTCCAGGCTTCGCCGAACCAACCATCTCCCTCCCTACCACCGAACCAGATCCTTCCTAAATGCCCACCGAACCAGCTCCTTAGACCGAAGGTGCCGGACCAACCCCTACCGAACCACCTCCTGCCGAACCATCTCCACACCGGACCAACCTCACCATCCCACCACCGGTCCAAGCAACTACCGGTCCACTCTACACTCCATCCTACCGAACCAGCTGCCATCGGACCAAGGCGTTCCGAACCATGCTCCTTTCGGGCCAACAATACCAGGCTAGGTCGTGTCAGCCCAGGCCCACCAGCTGTTATATACATCCATGACCCCTACCCCCAGCCTCACTCTATAAATATAGGGGCAGGGGTACAACAATAGGGGACAAGTTTAAGAGCTCAAGCACGGAAGGAACTTTCAAACAACTTTCTTTTACTTGTATCAAAGCTTTGTACTTGTAATCTAAAGAAGAGAAATAACATATAAAGTGGACGTAGGCACATTCTGGCTGAACCACTATAAATTTGCGTGTCTTTTTACAGTTTAGCCCCTGCTTTTCATATATTTGCATAAATCACTCAAATCGCTAAGAACAACATAAGATCTACTAAATCATACAACTTTGAGGTGTTTGTCCATTTTTTGTGCAAACACTCAGCGAATCGGATAGAACTTCTTCAGAATGAAGGATGCATCTTTTCAAAGCATGTCATGTTCACACAAGACATACTTTGGGAGGCAAATGTTATCCTGCCTTTTGGTAAGGCCATGACACCAAGAACTTGACTAGAGACCAATGACAGTTCATTCTGGAGATCGGTTATACATAGGTTCACTATGGATACTGGTAAAATTTTCCCGAGTCCGGATCAAGCTACAATTGATATGACACGACAAGCAAAGCTATGAAAGCCAATTGTAACAACCTGCATTTTTGACCGTTCAAGTCGACAAAACATACACACATGCCGACTCAAACAATCCGAAATACGGATAGTTATTGGGGTAAATAAGAAAAGAAAAGAAAAGAAAGAACAACAACAAACTCAGAATCTCGCAGCGGAAGGAACAAGATATAATAATAAAATAACAGTTCATGAAGCTGTTAAATAAATAAATTTGATTATTATTATACATCATAAATCAGAGTTACATACATACCAGAGATAATACAATGCAGCGGAAAAATAATATGGTAGTAGAATACAAATGATGTAATACCAAACTCCGTCTTCGTCCTCCAAAATAGATCTCCACCTTATCTGAAATGCTCAAGCTGACCCGAGCGTGATGAAAAGACAAAACACTCGAGTCAGGACTAAAATATCTCATGTAAGTCAAATCGAATAAGAAATATGAGTGTGACAGCGTCAGAGATGTTTACGGGGTTTGACATCTCCTATCCAGTGTCAACGTGAGTGCAATAACTTAAGAGATGTTACGGGATTTTCCATCTCTCAAGGATCCGTTAAACTATCTACTATGTAGTACAATACGCTATTATAATATGTCTACATTAAAGTAAAAGTATTAAAATAGCGTTAAGCCATGGCCCATTCCACCATTAACACAGTTTATATTCCCAAGAGCATATACAAGACCGTAGTTTCCCCAAAACCGGAAGTCACCAAAGGGCAATCCATATACTAAAGGTACAAAACAAAACGTAGTGGTCGCGAATAGGATAATCAGTATGACAAGGTACATGAGGCGATACCAACTAGGATACTAGTAGTTGCCTGATCCGGACTGATGTTGGGCATAGCAGCTACTACCCCCACCGCGAAACAACACTCCCAAATCAAGGGGTGCACCCAAATCGAATCACAATAGTAATAGATATGGTATCGAAGAAGTGTGTCCGCTAGAGATGGCGATCCTCAATGGCCCGGCGCGGCTCCTGTTTTAGTCATGTCAGGGGTCATCCAAAATCGTTCTCTTTCTTCAGTCAACGCGTTCACCAAAACCATCCACTTCATTCTGGATCAACACTCCGCGTGTATTAGTTATTAAAGTGGTTTTCGGTATCGACAGAGAGTATGTCCATATCCGATCCCGGTCTCTTTGATAACTACGTATTATTACACCGGTGGCTCTTTTACATTTCAAATCGATTCATAATTGATATCAAAATATCATATTCGCTTCAAAATCAAATCCATTCAAATATCATCATATCTATTCAAGATGTAAGATTCCGTTTCAAAATCATTTTTCGCCTCAATATCTCATTTCGATTTCAAAATCATTAATTTCAACTCGATTTAGCTTCTCAATAAACCATTTCAAATTATCAATTTCAAATACATATTTGAACCACAAAATAAACAATTTCACTTTCAATATATTTCGAAACTTTAAATATTTCACATTTCAAAACAGCTCATATATTTATATAAGAATATAAGATTCGCTTTAAAACCATTTCGTATTCAAATTAGAATATACTTCAAATTAAACATCTGTATTAAGTAGTTTACTTAATTTCTGGAACAATTCCAATTCAATAAACTTAGATTAACATTCGGATTTCAAGAATTCATTTAAGTATTACATTCCAACTCAATTTCAGTTCAAATCCTATTCAAATCAATTTTATCTTCAAATTTAATTCAATAGTTTCAATTTAGTCCAATTCACGAATTTCTTTGAATTTCAATTAAATTCCAAATTAATTAAATCTCAATTTCAAATTAATTTTCAATTCCAAACTCAAACTTGAAATATCATTTCATATAAATTTTCTTAGAAATATTCAGAGTTCGATTAAAAGTCCAATCTTTTAAAACAAATCAACTTTCGAATATTTACGTCGTATTTCAATCCTTTTCTTAAAATCTAAACTTCGAGTAATTAAACAATTTCATTTACCAAGTTTAAATTCCAACATATCGAGCTTCAATTCAAAATAATTCAATTTCCATAAATTGGATTTTTTTCTTAAAATCAATTCATTTAAATAATTTCAAAACCACTTTTAAAATCATTTAATTTAACCAACCCGATGTCCGTATATAATTTTCTAACCTATGGCCAAGTGATTATTTATTTCAATTAAATGTCAGGGATGAATATATATCACATAAACCAATCACAGTGTCATATGTATGTATAACAGGATACATATAAGCAAATAAACATCCAAACATTTAGATATCAACCAATAGCATCCATCGAAATAAATCATCCAATAGACAATACAATTCACGGCAATTTCATAGTTATCAATGTCAGGTAATTTAATCGCAATTCAATTTTAATTTCAATTTGACTGTCAATTTAATTTTCAACGGTGAATTCAAATGACAATTTATATGACAATTAAAATTTTATCAAACAATGACAAATAAAATTCATATCACTTTATAATATCAAATTTAACTAACAAAAATTATTTTAGTCAATTGTGAGCGTATAAACACTCACCTTTTGAATTTAAATTGAATTTAAATTCAATTTAAACCCAAAAATTTGACAGTCTCCAAATCCATCCAAACCAGCGTCAAAGTGTCCGGAATTTCGATACGATCCTAACAAAAGAAACCTCGTCCAAATCCGAGTCCGTATGCAAAAGTTATGAAAATTTGAAGATTGGAAAATTCTGGTGCTGAGTCGACTTCGAGTTCAACCCGGTCCGCCGCCTCAAATACCCGATGCCTGCTTGGAGTTTTTGCGAAAACGACCCGATGACCCGAGTAGTTTTCTTCCCGACTCGAAGTAGCTCCAGGGTTTTTCCCCCTGAAACCCCAAGCGCGACCCGAAGCGCGTAAATCTCGAATTTTTTTTTTTTTTTTAGATTTTGGAATTTGGAAATTAGGTTTTGTCTGCCATTGGAATGAGAAGCTAAGAAGAAGATGAATTGTACGTACAGAAAAATGAAGATTAGGGAGGCTAGGGTTTATAACTGTGTTTATATAGGTATGTTAGAGATAGAGTAGATAGACTGGATAGATAAACGTGCGGAACAAACTATGGCCCGAAAAGCCCGTTCTGACCCCGGAACGAAATTGAGTAAACCCATATATCGAAATAGGTGTTTTAAAATATTCTGAGTGCGATGGAAAAAGTTTCACGTCCAAATTCCATTGTATGAAGAAGTTATGCTGAAAAAGAAATTCTCAAATTGATTTCAAAAATTGATTTCAATTAAATTGATTTCAAGGCGTTTCGCATTCGTACGATCAAACGACAAGTCCGATCGTTACGAAACTTGAAACCCTACAATAATATGATATTACGGATCCGATGAAACTGGTTTCGTCGAAATCCGAGATTTTTTGAAAAATGACTATTTTCTCTCGCCGAATTAATATTAAAACAATTCGATGCGTTTCGAGCTGCCACGGTCAAACAATAACTCCGATTGCTACGAAAATTGAAATCCGGCAATAACAAACTATTACGGATCCAATGGAACTAGTTTCGTTCCATTCTGAGACTGTTAGAAAAATGGCTATTTTTCAGTCGATAATTAAATATTAAAATATTCAATTTTCACAAATTAACTTTAAATTCAATTTTAAAAGTTCTATAACATTACTATAACTCCAATATGATCAGATAAAATTTTACAAATCATTTTCAATCATATTCAACTCGATTTTCAATTATTTCTGAAATTTAACTTATTAAATTATCGATTTAATTGTCTAATTAAATCCAATATTCGAAAAATAAATTATTCGACTGTTTAATTTCAATATAAAATTCCCAATTTTAAATTATTAACTTTTAAATCAAATTTCAATTGTTCACAAATTCCATTTTTAATTTCATAGTAATTAACAATCTTTTACAATGCAATTTTCCATTATAAATCCAATATAAAAGATTATATTAGATTCAGCGTTCAATTATATTGTAATTCAAATTCAAGTTATTTAATTCCAAATGAATTATTTTATTTCGATTTACACTTTCATTATTGAATCAACTATTTACTTATACATTATTATCAATAGTTTATAATTCATTTACTTTCATTTTCTTCAGCTATCATCTTATTTAAATTTACCGTAATATTAAATTACATTCATTTACGTTGATTTCCATATTATAACTTCAATATTAAATGTAACATTTTATTTATTTCGTTGTTTACAATCAAATTCAATTCAATTCAATTACTTGCTACATTCAAATTTAAATCTTTTACTTACGTTCAATTACAAGTTAACATCTTTATCAAATTACAGTTTCAGTTATTATCTGCTTTCAATCAACTGTAATATTAAGTTACATTTATTTATATTAGTTTCAATAACATAACTTCCATTATTAAATCTACCATTTTACTTATTCTTTGTTTACAATCATAACATATTTGGTTTACAATCAAAATCAATTCATTATTTACATTCACTACAAGTTAACATCCATATTTAATTTACAAATAAGTTATTTCAGAATTCAGTTTTGTATTTTAACTTGTAATTCGCATTTAACAACACAAAATTTTATTTCCTTCGGATTTTTATCCAAAATTTTCATTTTAATTCGTATTTTTAAAGTGTTAAAAATACGGGTCGTTACATTCTCCCCCACTTAAAACTTTTCGTCCTCGAAAAGGAACGGAGAAGGGGAAACCATCATTTAGATATAATTCATTCAAAATATTCTACTTATTTGCAAAATTTAGTTATAGGATTTCTTTTTTTTTGTGACGACTCGGGTTTTGCCCGCTCGAAAATCAACATCCGTACTTCACATTGTACTAGAATGCCGCAGATTCGACCGTTCAAATCCGATTCGCCGGAGCTATAACACAATTAAGTAAATAACACAGCGGAAGAAAAGAAATCAATGATATCATATACAACTCCAATGAATACAATATCCAGAATGATATACAACAATGATATCAATATGATACAACAATATCAGAGATACAAGAAATAGCAGCGGAAAAGTAAATGATAACAACAGCAGCGGATAGAATATCAATAGAAATGATAACTCCAAAATGATCTTCAGACAAGAATGAATCCACAACTCCAAGATAAGCAACTCCGATGAATGAACTAGCTCCAGATAATCTACTAAACCTGAATATCTGAAAAGAAACCCAACTCTAGACTGCCCGTGTGGAAAATTATGAGCATCCAGAGTTTAGGGAAGGAACAATAAACTCCGGATCAGTCATGGGACTGGTGTGAGCAACAAAAACAGTTTATCTTTAAACAAACACAAAAGAATTTTAAACATTGAAAACCGCAATGCTTTTAGAAAATGAAACTACCATAAGACCTCCCACCACACACACAATGCAAACGCAGAATTGGAGGAGATTTCTTCTTATGATAGTCAAAGATGCTTACTACGTAAAATCATCTTGATATTATTATTAGTGCATAGTGCAGAAAACATTTCGAAAGTATAATATCAATCTTAGCCAGCATAGACATTTCGAACTATGCCTACTATAGCTACCATTTAAACAGTGGGGCGCCACCATAAGTAAATGGCAGGTTCTACAACTAAAACCGTACAAGTTCCGTATTGGAGAAATGGATTTCCAACAAATGGTCAGGCTAAGGAACTTCCTATGCCACGAAGGAAACGCCTCTGGCGGGACGCTCCGAGAGACAAACTGCTCTCTGCCAACAAGGCCGGGTTACCCCTGTAACAGGTAACTCACGAATATGCCACCTCCCGGTCCTTTGGGACCTTTATCCGAGCTCGGTATCCAACATCACACATCATAAAGAAAGTGTATCCACATGAGTAAGTATCTGGGCTCCATACCATGATACCACCCCTTTCCAGAAGGAAATGACATACCCTAAAGGGCGCGACCCTCATAACCTTGTCGCAACATTCCTGTTTCGACCATTTCCGGGTAGTGAGGTCCTGACGAAGTCTCGTCCACAAAGCTACGCTTTGTCACAAAGCCATGCTTCGGGTCAACAGATGATCAACCTATGATCACAAGGATAAATGATCAAATAAATGATCATATCACAAATGATCAAACACTGATCATCACACAGCAACACTTAGCATGCCACATTACCAAATTGGGATATATCGCTGATAACCTTCAACTACATAACCTCTGAGCTCGTACGTCTCAGAGAAGGGTGTTAAGCTAAGAGAATAAATTCTCCGCCACCAACAGAAATGTATTTGAAAGAAATCGGCTTTATATCTCAAAGTGTAATGTCAGACACACAATCCATACAAGTCTGTTCCGGGATCGAACAGAACCGAAGGCACTTCTCACGAAGCCCTTGCAAATCCGGATAATTTCCAATCACGTCCGGACTTCCCGTCACTAAGGATGATAAAACCTCTATATCGGGGATCAGCCGATGCAGAGTAACTCGACGGTAATCCTTCCGTTTTCAAAAAAATATCCGGTCTTCAACACCGGTCTTCAAATGCTATCCATATCGACGTATCACATATTCGGAATGGGTTATACGACCCAAAGGTCCTCTCCCGGCTAAACCGAATAGTGAGCGTAATATTTAAAAACATATGGATATGGGATTTCAATTAAGTCACAACTTAAAACCCAAAATCTTTCTTTTCAAATGGTTTAACAAATTACCATTTTTAAATCTTTAAACAAAAAGATTCAACCTTTACGGTTTAAACAGTTTCCACATTTAAATCTTTTAAACAAAAGATTCATTTACAGATTTTCCAAATTAATTTCCATTTCAATTTGATTAACTCGTTAAATCTTTAAAACAAAGATTTAACTTATAGCTTTCAAAACAATCCCATTTCAAATGATTTAAACCAATCATTATTTTAAATCTGTTAAAAATAACAGATTCAAATCATAGCTTTTCAAAACAATTCATTCTTAACTTGGAAAACCATTTTTTTCAATTCAATATTGAAATTCCTTTAATTAAACTGGAATTTCATTGCTTATCTGAAAGCTTTTATTCTTTTAAAACAACAGTTTCATTTCAGAAAATCTGATTTATTCATACGAGTGGAAATCCTTGGGTTAAATCCAAATTCTCAAAATTATACTTTTAAATGGTTTAAATTCAGATAAACACATTTATAACATTTTCAATCCCTAGTTTCAAATCATAGGATTCAACTTCAAACTTGAATTCAAATTTAAATCAAATTATTTAAATTTCCAAAACTCGATTAAGTTATTCAAAATAACTTTTATCTTTGAAATTCTATTTCAAAAGCTTTTTCACTTTAAACCCAAATTTCTAATTTCAAAATCAATTGAAATTAAAATTTCAATTTCAAAAATATCAAATTTAGATTATCTGTGACTTAACCGATTTCCACGTGAAATCCATATTTGTGTGTGTATGGTGTAGTCCAGGGATTTTACACACAATAGTGCAACATCAATCATCACAGATATATCGATAAGCGGTATAATCGATAACGCTTATCTTCATTCATAGATTCATAGATAAAATAAATTTATCAGTCACAAAGATTCATCATTACAATTCGATGTGGGTTTCGGATAACCAACTGAAATCCGACTCCCTGTCGCATCGAAATTCAAATGTCGTTTACGGGTCAAGGGTTTCATATTCATATAACAGTATATTCATCACAGATATAACAGCTCAATACAAAACATAACATAGCATCACATCGCAGAACCAATATATCAATCCATCACATAGCATGTAATAAAATATTAATTATCATTATTTACTTAATATTTATTTTATAAACTCAACCATCTTTAACCATCAATTATTAATTAACCTTTAATTGTAATTCATCAACCAATTATAACCAGTAATTACCCATTAATTAATCTCTAATTATTAATTTAAGTTAAACCTCAAATTACTTATTAAATTAATTACAAATTAATTAACCCTTCTTAATTACCCCTTTTAAACAATTAATTATTACTTATTTATCTTAACATTAAAAAATCTTCCTTAATATCTTTGAAATTAAATTATTACTAACTTAAAAAGCTTGAAGGTTAGCTAAATTTCAAAGCACTTATCTTACATTATTTACTTAACTAAAATATTAATTCAGACTCAAACCATTCTTAAGTATTCTCTTAAATAATTAAACTTAAGAAAAAATTCTTTACTTAAATTATCAAACACTAATTTAGTCATAACACTTAAATTTGCTGAAATGATTAGTTGGAACTTCACTTATATCAGCTGCAAGTTGAAAACCAAACTGAGAACATCCCCAGGTTTACTCGAGTAAACACTCGAGTTTCTTCACCATTTCCCCGAGTCTTTCTCTCCTACTTCCCCTGTTTTATTTTCAAAACTTATATAAATTTCACAGTTTTAAAACTGTAGCCTATCCCCTCCAAATTTCTCGAGTACGAACTCGAGTTAAACCCCAGAACCCTCGAGGCACTCACGAGTCGAACTCCACAAAACTCGAGCAACAGAACTTCGTCTTCCCCAATCAACAACCCAGGCGCCAAAATGCACGTGCACGTGCACATGCCACCGTTCCGATCAACTTCATCGCCACCAACACATCGACGACTACCCTCTCGTCACGAACGATCACCCAGAACTACGAATCTCCCTGCCAATCAAAATCGAACCCACATGAACCCATCAGGAAAAACTCGATTAACTATTCCTCCTGGCGCCACCCAATTCCGATCACCGTAGACCTCGACCTACCTCCTGAACGTTCGCCAATCATTCCTCTAACTTTTCCCCCTCCACCGATCCACTCCAGCGCCATTACGACATCACAAAATGCCTGGAACCAACCATCATCAAAACGAGTCCTAAAACCCTACATTCCTGTCTACACGACACCACGGTGATCGAGAATTTCACCAAGCATTTTTCTCGAGTGCTCCATCCCTCCAGCCAACTCCAGTCAAAACCTCGACCATCAATTTCTCCGCGATCGACGAGAATCGACGATCTTCCCTTTACCGTTCACCCCACAATTTCTCTCGAACCACAAAACTAAAAATCTTCATATTACCCTTAAAATTTATGATTTTCGAGGGTGTTTAAGATTATATAAATAAATCAAAGCATTTTGATGTTTGAATTTAACATTTTTTTCCCTGTACATTTTTAATTTCCAGATAAATTCAAGTTGATTCTCCTCAAATGTATTTTTAGGACCTATATCATGATCAAACAACATGTTCATTCAGATCCTAAAGTCTAAAGGAGATTGGGGAAAGATAAATTTGATTTTTTAAACTTGTTTTGGTCTGTTAAAAATTTAAACAGAGGAAGGAGAAAAAGAAGATATCCCTGTAACAACCATATATGTATTTACAGACATATCTATATAAACATAGCCATACTCATACCACTCACACTTAAACAACATCCAGGCATATTAACAATCATTCCAGATCATCATCAATACAATATTAAAGAGTATTGGCAAATGAAAGTGGGATTACTCACCTTATTTTCAGAGAAGAACAGAGCCTCACTTGTTTGGAACAGGCTTTGGAATTTTTTTGCAAGCTGAAGCTTCCCTGATCTTTGATTCTCTTCTTTAATTTCTGGTTTGATTTATTGAAGTTGTTTTAATTTTCTTTTTCAATTCTGCAGTTAGGCTTGCTTTTGTTTTCTCAGTTTTTAAATGGAACGAAAATGAAATGAAGTAAGAAGAGCTGATATACAATTGAGTTTACAAGTGAAAAATATTGTACAGGTGATAATTTCTTTGTACAAGTGATATATTTTATGTTGGGTTTGTACAACACAAGACAGGGATATTTTCCTTGTTTCATTAATTATGCAGATTTCCTTTAGCTCTTTGGTGGCTGAAGTGATATGTTGTGGTGGCTAAAGGTCCAAGCATTAATTGCTTTATCTTGTTTTGCAAGTTAATAAATCTTTTTGTTTACTTGTTCCTCTTCCAGGTTCACCTATTTACATTCAGTTTATACCTACTTGACTATATTTTCTTTGCTTGTACACGAATATACTTTACTGTCTTCTTTTACTTTGTCTTATTTCTTCTTATTCAAGTGTTCACATTGTTCATTTTGCAAGCTACTACATACCCATTTATTATTTGTTTCATAGTTGAGTATCACTGTCTTCTTATTTGTTTTCAAGTGTTCATACTTATGAATGTATGTTGCTGTCTTGTTTCATATTACAAGTGTGCATACTTATCTTTATAAAAATTTGTTTTGCTCATATTTATCTTTTTACTTGTTGAATACTTGAATATATTTGCTTTGCCTTTGTTCATACTTAACTCCTAACAGGCCTTACTCCTATTTATATAAACCTGGATTGCTTTTATACCTATACATATATAAAGTTTATTTTATTGTAACTTCAAACCATAGTTTCTTCCAATTATATGCATATATATATATATATATATCAATTTCTATTTATTTTTAAAACCATTTGTCTTGAATTTCTATATATATATTTTCATACACTCAAATTATTATTTACAATTTAAACACAAATCAAATCTATTATATTATTTCAAATTTACTCCGATGTGTTCAAATACATATATATATTCTCATATATACACATGTATACAATATTTTAATTTTAAATGTTTTATACAGAATATATTTGGATTCGGGGAAACTCGCAATCAATAAATCCATTTAAAATTAATTTTACTATTTTTATTCAAAAATTTATTTAATTATTAATTTAAATTAAATTAAAATTCGGGGTCGTTACAAACTTCCCCCCTTAAAAGAATTTCGTCCTCGAAATTACCAAGGAGACAAAAAGATAGATGAAGAATATTTCATTGAATCAAACTGAATATCTATTCTGCATTTGGCTTACCAAATCAGAATATCAGTAACAGATACAAGAATGAATCTGTTTAACACTCACAAGATACTCGGGTTATCCAGATCTACGAAATATGCAATGGTATTGGTTAGTTCGAAGGAATAACTAACCATTCGTAGAATATATCCGGACCCAAAGAATAGATAGATATATGGATACAATTTCAAAACTTTTAGTTTAGAAACTAAATTATACCTATCAACTATCCCAATCAAAGCAACCAATGCAATCAATTCATCCATACAAACAAGTCTGGCCTATCTGGAGTTTATGTCCCATTTTAATATATCAAATTTCTTCCTGGATCTACCAGAAATTATCAAAGAATTGAGAAAAGATGACGAACAAAGAGATTGATAGAGAAAAGATTGCTTCCTCGTTGTTACAGAGTATTGACCATTTCATAGTGGTATTTCTCTGTCCCCTATCGCGTCTTCTTCTTGCACTTATACTCACTATCAGTGGATAGTAAGAGAATTTACTGAGGCTTTCGAACGGATATCTGAGGATACTCATTCTAGAGTTTACTTCACTCTATCTCTAATGAGTTACTTAACGTGTTATACTCCTGAGCTAAAGTTTACCTTAGCTCTGATACCACATGTGACGACTCGGGTTTTGCCCGCTCGAAAATCAACATCCGTACTTCACATTGTACTAGAATGCCGCAGATTCGACCGTTCAAATCCGATTCGCCGGAGCTATAACACAATTAAGTAAATAACACAGCGGAAGAAAAGAAATCAATGATATCATATACAACTCCAATGAATACAATATCCAGAATGATATACAACAATGATATCAATATGATACAACAATATCAGAGATACAAGAAATAGCAGCGGAAAAGTAAATGATAACAACAGCAGCGGATAGAATATCAATAGAAATGATAACTCCAAAATGATCTTCAGACAAGAATGAATCCACAACTCCAAGATAAGCAACTCCGATGAATGAACTAGCTCCAGATAATCTACTAAACCTGAATATCTGAAAAGAAACCCAACTCTAGACTGCCCGTGTGGAAAATTATGAGCATCCAGAGTTTAGGGAAGGAACAATAAACTCCGGATCAGTCATGGGACTGGTGTGAGCAACAAAAACAGTTTATCTTTAAACAAACACAAAAGAATTTTAAACATTGAAAACCGCAATGCTTTTAGAAAATGAAACTACCATAAGACCTCCCACCACACACACAATGCAAACGCAGAATTGGAGGAGATTTCTTCTTATGATAGTCAAAGATGCTTACTACGTAAAATCATCTTGATATTATTATTAGTGCATAGTGCAGAAAACATTTCGAAAGTATAATATCAATCTTAGCCAGCATAGACATTTCGAACTATGCCTACTATAGCTACCATTTAAACAGTGGGGCGCCACCATAAGTAAATGGCAGGTTCTACAACTAAAACCGTACAAGTTCCGTATTGGAGAAATGGATTTCCAACAAATGGTCAGGCTAAGGAACTTCCTATGCCACGAAGGAAACGCCTCTGGCGGGACGCTCCGAGAGACAAACTGCTCTCTGCCAACAAGGCCGGGTTACCCCTGTAACAGGTAACTCACGAATATGCCACCTCCCGGTCCTTTGGGACCTTTATCCGAGCTCGGTATCCAACATCACACATCATAAAGAAAGTGTATCCACATGAGTAAGTATCTGGGCTCCATACCATGATACCACCCCTTTCCAGAAGGAAATGACATACCCTAAAGGGCGCGACCCTCATAACCTTGTCGCAACATTCCTGTTTCGACCATTTCCGGGTAGTGAGGTCCTGACGAAGTCTCGTCCACAAAGCTACGCTTTGTCACAAAGCCATGCTTCGGGTCAACAGATGATCAACCTATGATCACAAGGATAAATGATCAAATAAATGATCATATCACAAATGATCAAACACTGATCATCACACAGCAACACTTAGCATGCCACATTACCAAATTGGGATATATCGCTGATAACCTTCAACTACATAACCTCTGAGCTCGTACGTCTCAGAGAAGGGTGTTAAGCTAAGAGAATAAATTCTCCGCCACCAACAGAAATGTATTTGAAAGAAATCGGCTTTATATCTCAAAGTGTAATGTCAGACACACAATCCATACAAGTCTGTTCCGGGATCGAACAGAACCGAAGGCACTTCTCACGAAGCCCTTGCAAATCCGGATAATTTCCAATCACGTCCGGACTTCCCGTCACTAAGGATGATAAAACCTCTATATCGGGGATCAGCCGATGCAGAGTAACTCGACGGTAATCCTTCCGTTTTCAAAAAAATATCCGGTCTTCAACACCGGTCTTCAAATGCTATCCATATCGACGTATCACATATTCGGAATGGGTTATACGACCCAAAGGTCCTCTCCCGGCTAAACCGAATAGTGAGCGTAATATTTAAAAACATATGGATATGGGATTTCAATTAAGTCACAACTTAAAACCCAAAATCTTTCTTTTCAAATGGTTTAACAAATTACCATTTTTAAATCTTTAAACAAAAAGATTCAACCTTTACGGTTTAAACAGTTTCCACATTTAAATCTTTTAAACAAAAGATTCATTTACAGATTTTCCAAATTAATTTCCATTTCAATTTGATTAACTCGTTAAATCTTTAAAACAAAGATTTAACTTATAGCTTTCAAAACAATCCCATTTCAAATGATTTAAACCAATCATTATTTTAAATCTGTTAAAAATAACAGATTCAAATCATAGCTTTTCAAAACAATTCATTCTTAACTTGGAAAACCATTTTTTTCAATTCAATATTGAAATTCCTTTAATTAAACTGGAATTTCATTGCTTATCTGAAAGCTTTTATTCTTTTAAAACAACAGTTTCATTTCAGAAAATCTGATTTATTCATACGAGTGGAAATCCTTGGGTTAAATCCAAATTCTCAAAATTATACTTTTAAATGGTTTAAATTCAGATAAACACATTTATAACATTTTCAATCCCTAGTTTCAAATCATAGGATTCAACTTCAAACTTGAATTCAAATTTAAATCAAATTATTTAAATTTCCAAAACTCGATTAAGTTATTCAAAATAACTTTTATCTTTGAAATTCTATTTCAAAAGCTTTTTCACTTTAAACCCAAATTTCTAATTTCAAAATCAATTGAAATTAAAATTTCAATTTCAAAAATATCAAATTTAGATTATCTGTGACTTAACCGATTTCCACGTGAAATCCATATTTGTGTGTGTATGGTGTAGTCCAGGGATTTTACACACAATAGTGCAACATCAATCATCACAGATATATCGATAAGCGGTATAATCGATAACGCTTATCTTCATTCATAGATTCATAGATAAAATAAATTTATCAGTCACAAAGATTCATCATTACAATTCGATGTGGGTTTCGGATAACCAACTGAAATCCGACTCCCTGTCGCATCGAAATTCAAATGTCGTTTACGGGTCAAGGGTTTCATATTCATATAACAGTATATTCATCACAGATATAACAGCTCAATACAAAACATAACATAGCATCACATCGCAGAACCAATATATCAATCCATCACATAGCATGTAATAAAATATTAATTATCATTATTTACTTAATATTTATTTTATAAACTCAACCATCTTTAACCATCAATTATTAATTAACCTTTAATTGTAATTCATCAACCAATTATAACCAGTAATTACCCATTAATTAATCTCTAATTATTAATTTAAGTTAAACCTCAAATTACTTATTAAATTAATTACAAATTAATTAACCCTTCTTAATTACCCCTTTTAAACAATTAATTATTACTTATTTATCTTAACATTAAAAAATCTTCCTTAATATCTTTGAAATTAAATTATTACTAACTTAAAAAGCTTGAAGGTTAGCTAAATTTCAAAGCACTTATCTTACATTATTTACTTAACTAAAATATTAATTCAGACTCAAACCATTCTTAAGTATTCTCTTAAATAATTAAACTTAAGAAAAAATTCTTTACTTAAATTATCAAACACTAATTTAGTCATAACACTTAAATTTGCTGAAATGATTAGTTGGAACTTCACTTATATCAGCTGCAAGTTGAAAACCAAACTGAGAACATCCCCAGGTTTACTCGAGTAAACACTCGAGTTTCTTCACCATTTCCCCGAGTCTTTCTCTCCTACTTCCCCTGTTTTATTTTCAAAACTTATATAAATTTCACAGTTTTAAAACTGTAGCCTATCCCCTCCAAATTTCTCGAGTACGAACTCGAGTTAAACCCCAGAACCCTCGAGGCACTCACGAGTCGAACTCCACAAAACTCGAGCAACAGAACTTCGTCTTCCCCAATCAACAACCCAGGCGCCAAAATGCACGTGCACGTGCACATGCCACCGTTCCGATCAACTTCATCGCCACCAACACATCGACGACTACCCTCTCGTCACGAACGATCACCCAGAACTACGAATCTCCCTGCCAATCAAAATCGAACCCACATGAACCCATCAGGAAAAACTCGATTAACTATTCCTCCTGGCGCCACCCAATTCCGATCACCGTAGACCTCGACCTACCTCCTGAACGTTCGCCAATCATTCCTCTAACTTTTCCCCCTCCACCGATCCACTCCAGCGCCATTACGACATCACAAAATGCCTGGAACCAACCATCATCAAAACGAGTCCTAAAACCCTACATTCCTGTCTACACGACACCACGGTGATCGAGAATTTCACCAAGCATTTTTCTCGAGTGCTCCATCCCTCCAGCCAACTCCAGTCAAAACCTCGACCATCAATTTCTCCGCGATCGACGAGAATCGACGATCTTCCCTTTACCGTTCACCCCACAATTTCTCTCGAACCACAAAACTAAAAATCTTCATATTACCCTTAAAATTTATGATTTTCGAGGGTGTTTAAGATTATATAAATAAATCAAAGCATTTTGATGTTTGAATTTAACATTTTTTTCCCTGTACATTTTTAATTTCCAGATAAATTCAAGTTGATTCTCCTCAAATGTATTTTTAGGACCTATATCATGATCAAACAACATGTTCATTCAGATCCTAAAGTCTAAAGGAGATTGGGGAAAGATAAATTTGATTTTTTAAACTTGTTTTGGTCTGTTAAAAATTTAAACAGAGGAAGGAGAAAAAGAAGATATCCCTGTAACAACCATATATGTATTTACAGACATATCTATATAAACATAGCCATACTCATACCACTCACACTTAAACAACATCCAGGCATATTAACAATCATTCCAGATCATCATCAATACAATATTAAAGAGTATTGGCAAATGAAAGTGGGATTACTCACCTTATTTTCAAAGAAGAACAGAGCCTCACTTGTTTGGAACAGGCTTTGGAATTTTTTTGCAAGCTGAAGCTTCCCTGATCTTTGATTCTCTTCTTTAATTTCTGGTTTGATTTATTGAAGTTGTTTTAATTTTCTTTTTCAATTCTGCAGTTAGGCTTGCTTTTGTTTTCTCAGTTTTTAAATGGAACGAAAATGAAATGAAGTAAGAAGAGCTGATATACAATTGAGTTTACAAGTGAAAAATATTGTACAGGTGATAATTTCTTTGTACAAGTGATATATTTTATGTTGGGTTTGTACAACACAAGACAGGGATATTTTCCTTGTTTCATTAATTATGCAGATTTCCTTTAGCTCTTTGGTGGCTGAAGTGATATGTTGTGGTGGCTAAAGGTCCAAGCATTAATTGCTTTATCTTGTTTTGCAAGTTAATAAATCTTTTTGTTTACTTGTTCCTCTTCCAGGTTCACCTATTTACATTCAGTTTATACCTACTTGACTATATTTTCTTTGCTTGTACACGAATATACTTTACTGTCTTCTTTTACTTTGTCTTATTTCTTCTTATTCAAGTGTTCACATTGTTCATTTTGCAAGCTACTACATACCCATTTATTATTTGTTTCATAGTTGAGTATCACTGTCTTCTTATTTGTTTTCAAGTGTTCATACTTATGAATGTATGTTGCTGTCTTGTTTCATATTACAAGTGTGCATACTTATCTTTATAAAAATTTGTTTTGCTCATATTTATCTTTTTACTTGTTGAATACTTGAATATATTTGCTTTGCCTTTGTTCATACTTAACTCCTAACAGGCCTTACTCCTATTTATATAAACCTGGATTGCTTTTATACCTATACATATATAAAGTTTATTTTATTGTAACTTCAAACCATAGTTTCTTCCAATTATATGCATATATATATATATATATATATATATATATCAATTTCTATTTATTTTTAAAACCATTTGTCTTGAATTTCTATATATATATATTTTCATACACTCAAATTATTATTTACAATTTAAACACAAATCAAATCTATTATATTATTTCAAATTTACTCCGATGTGTTCAAATACATATATATATTCTCATATATACACATGTATACAATATTTTAATTTTAAATGTTTTATACAGAATATATTTGGATTCGGGGAAACTCGCAATCAATAAATCCATTTAAAATTAATTTTACTATTTTTATTCAAAAATTTATTTAATTATTAATTTAAATTAAATTAAAATTCGGGGTCGTTACATTTTTTCACAAAATTTTCTAACTCCCGGATTTTTGAAAAATTTCGGCAGCACCTCCTTTGCGTGGCTAGGACCGAAAAAATTCAAAGTAGTAATAATTGCATGATATACATCTCATTACAAGAATGAGGCATCCCAAAACATGGGGAACACAATAATATACCACAACATAAAGTGTAATCCGAGAACATACCTTTTATTTAGCGTTTATTAGCATTTTAACTTACATTTTGCATTAAGCGCAGAAGCGAGCTCCGCAAGCGAAGCGCAACCCCTTTGCTACCTACTAAAATGCTCAATAACCAAGTTAGAACCATGCATATAAAGATAGATCGATATACTTATCATAAACAACACACATATAACATGTTTAGCTTCAAAACTGAAATTCAATTTCTAGGACAGCAAACGAATCTCAGTTTTTGGTCACCTAAAC
Organism: Allium fistulosum; assembly: GCA_030737815.1. Lineage (NCBI taxonomy): Eukaryota > Viridiplantae > Streptophyta > Magnoliopsida > Asparagales > Amaryllidaceae > Allium > Allium fistulosum. Next base: position 495,971,628 of record CM060902.1, on the reverse strand, counting down.
GATAAAATTTGAAAATGGAATCTAAACAAAAGTTGTTGCATTCGTTTCTGGATTCCCGGAATGTCCAAAATCATTGAATTCGGACCTTCCGTTCAAAAGTTACGACCGTTTTACTAAATAGATACGCCTCAGCCTGGCAATGAATTGCGCAGGTCAGCGACGTTTGGTCACATTTTTGACCTTCTAAACGACAGCAAAACACCAAATGCTTAAAACAAAAGTTTTAGCTTAAGTTCTAAGCTTTCCAGAAAGTGCAAGATCATCAAAATCCGATAAACCAGTAAAAAGTTATGGCAAAAATACTAAGAGTATATGCTACTGATTTTGCTTCCCTTTTACACAGGCCAGCGAGAAGATTCAAATTTTTAACTAAGTAAATGAAGGAATTTCTCAATACAGTCTAAACAAAAGTCGTGCTACAGTTTCTAAGCTTTCTGAAAAGTCTAATATCGTTGAACTTCGTCCAGCCATTTAAAAGTTATGGTTGTTTTCGTTTCAGCATATATTGGACAATTTTGGATTTTTTTTTTCCAAATTTTTGCTTTTATTATTTCAAAGTACAAACCATCAAACTTTAAATTTTCTAAAGAAACAATCATAAACACAAAGTCGTTTATTTTCTTATTTATCCATGAAATACGTTTACATTCAATTTGTTTCCGATCTATTCAAGTTTGTTTCATTCACATTTTAAATTCAAGTCAATTTGCTTCAATTTAAATTGGATTCAATTATATTTAATTTCACTTTTCTTCAAATTTGAATTTAATTATTTTAAAATTTTATTCCGTTTATTCAATTCCATTAACACTAATGAGTTCTACTAAATCAATTACCATCCATCAAACAACCAATGCATATCAAACATTACCATCCATCCAGAATCTACACTAAATCAATTATACATTTCCAAGTAAATTTTTTTTATTTCATACACTTCCAAGTTTATTGACATTTAGTTATATTCAACTTTAATTAGTTTCCATTTACAAATTTTATATTTCATTAATTTTAAATTTTATTCATTCACTTGTATATATCATTCATTTTACAGCTTAAGTTTCTTTTATATTTACAACTATCAATAAATCTTCACATTTTATTATTCACTCTCACACTGGTATATTATTCCTCTACTTATCCTTATAAGCATTTTAAACTTTTTAAGTATTTGGTAAGTTTTTGTTATGCAAATAGAATGTAGTTAAACAACATACAACCTCTTTTCATTCAAAGTTGAATTTTCAATTAATTAATTCTTAAGTCATTACTTAAATTTCACTATAATTTAATTTCACATTTACATTCACATATAGTATTTCCATTTTATATTAACAAAATGGTGAATCACCTTTAAATGTTACTTTAAATTCCAATTATTTACTAACAATTTTATTTATATTTGCAAACCATTAATTAAATGCATATTTCATTATTCAAACCTAAACTTGTATATTATCCAATTAACAATTCATATAACATTTTTGAACTTCTTAAATATTTTGGTAAGTTATATTTATGCTATAGAATGAAATTTAATACTATGCGAGTTTTACAGTTTCAATTTTATTTTAAATTCATAATTTGCTAATTCTAAGGATTTCTACTTCAATTGATAATTTCACTTAGCTCTTAGGTTCATTTCTCATTTCACAATTTAGAAGTTCCGTAATGATTCAAGTATTTGTTTATCTCAATAGTTTAAAGTCATTAAATATTAAAGAACTTAAGAATTTCATCTCCGGTTTCATTTCAAATCAAGTTTGAAATAATATATACTTATATTAATGTGTATCAAGTCATACTATAGAGAATACAAAATAAAATTCAATTTTAATCAAAACAGGGTTTAGAAAAAACTATTAAGTGATCTCCCCCACTTAGACTCTCGAAAATAAACGTCAATGATGTGTGCACTCATCACCGAAATCATTCTCTAGTGTCAAGAGGGGAGTATAACTCTTACTTCATTTGAAAATCCTTTGAAAACAATTTCTAATCGAATATACTATCATATAATACTTGTATTATACATTTCAAATTTTTGTTAATAAATTTTCAAAACACCGGAATTTAAATTCTCCATCTTAATTTAAATTCATTTTTATTTTATTTTATTTACCATTTATATTCATTGTCAATCATATTTACAAGTTTCATTTCTTAAAATCGTCCAATAGTCAATAGTTAGAAATATTGACTAATCAACAATAAACAATGATAATCTAATATTATCATCTCCTAACAACCAATACAATCAAAATTTACAAATTTTCAAGATAGTTCTTTTATATAAAAATATAGTCCAAAACAATATTATGTCAATCTGTCCTATTCGAGTGTTTAGAAATTCCTATCGATGCCTTGGCGTCCCAAGTACCAACGAGAATTCATAAATACTCAACGGAACAATTTAACACAATATAAAATCATTTTTATATCAAAATTACAAATACGCTCTCTCATATACACTCGAACTCATTTATAAGGTTTAACCCTATTTCAATGAGTTATTCCCCACTAGAGCCAAGGTAATCTAAACCAAAGCTCTGATACCAACTGTAACAACCTGCATTTTTGACCATTCAAGTCGACAAAACATACACACATGCCGACTCAAACAATCCGAAATACGGATAGTTATTGGGGTAAATAAGAAAAGAAAAGAAAAGAAAGAACAGCAACAAAATCAGAATCTCGCAGCGGAAGGAACAAGATATAATAATAAAATAACAGTTCATGAAGCTGTTAAATAAATAAATTTGATTATTATTATACATCATAAATCAGAGTTACATACATATCATAGATAATACAATAATGCAGCGGAAAAATAATATGATAGTAGAATACAAATGATGTAATACCAAACTCCGTCTTCGTCCTCCAAAATAGATCTTCACCTTATCTGAAATGCTCAAGCTGACCCGAGCGTGATTAAAAGACAAAACACTCGAGTCAGGACTAAAATATCTCATGTAAGTCAAATCGAATAAGAAATATGAGTGTGACGGCGTCAGAGATGTTTACGGGGTTTGACATCTCCTATCCAGTGTCAACGTGAGTGCAATAACTTAAGAGATGTTACGGGATTTTCCATCTCTCAAGGATCCGTTAAACTATCTACTATGTAGTACAATACGCTATTATAATATGTCTACATTAAAGTAAAAGTATTAAAATAGCGTTAAGCCATGGCCCATTCCACCCTTAACATAGTTTATATTCCCAAGAGCATATACAAGACCGTAGTTTCCCCAAAACCGGAAGTCACCAGAGGGCAATCCATATACTAAAGGTACCAAACAAAACATAGTGGTCGCGAATAGGATAATCAGTATGACAAGGTACATGAGGCGATACCAACTAGGATACTAGTAGTTGCCTGATCCGGACTGATGTTGGGCATAGCAGCTACTACCCCCACCGCGAAACAACACTCCCAAATCAAGGGGTGCACCCAAATCGAATCACAATAGTAATAGATATGGTATCGAAGAAGTGTGTCCGCTAGAGATGGCGATCCTCAATGGCCCGGCGCGGCTCCTGTTTTAGTCATGTCAGGGGTCATCCAAAATCGTTCTCTTTCTTCAGTCAACGCGTTCACCAAAACCATCCACTTCATTCTGGATCAACACTCCGCGTGTATTAGTTATTAAAGTGGTTTTCGGTATCGACAGAGAGTATGTCCATATCCGATCCCGGTCTCTTTGGTAACTACGTATTATTACACCGGTGGCTCTTTTACATTTCAAATCGATTCATAATTGATATCAAAATATCATATTCGCTTCAAAATCAAATCCATTCAAATATCATCATATCTATTCAAGATGTAAGATTCCGTTTCAAAATCATTTTTCGCCTCAATATCTCATTTCGATTTCAAAATCATTAATTTCAACTCGATTTAGCTTCTCAATAAACCATTTCAAATTATCAATTTCAAATACATATTTGAACCACAAAATAAACAATTTCACTTTCAATATATTTCGAAACTTTAAATATTTCACATTTCAAAACAGCTCATATATTTATATAAGAATATAAGATTCGCTTTAAAACCATTTCGTATTCAAATTAGAATATACTTCAAATTAAACATCCGTATTAAGTAGTTTACTTAATTTCTGGAACAATTCCAATTCAATAAACTTAGATTAACATTCGGATTTCAAGAATTCATTTAAGTATTACATTCCAACTCAATTTCAGTTCAAATCCTATTCAAATCAATTTTATCTTCAAATTTAATTCAATAGTTTCAATTTAGTCCAATTCACGAATTTCTTTGAATTTCAATTAAATTCCAAATTAATTAAATCTCAATTTCAAATTAATTTTCAATTCCAAACTCAAACTTGAAATATCATTTCATATAAATTTTCTTAGAAATATTCAGAGTTCGATTAAAAGTCCAATCTTTTAAAACAAATCAACTTTCGAATATTTACGTCGTATTTCAATCCTTTTCTTAAAATCTAAACTTCGAGTAATTAAACAATTTCATTTACCAAGTTTAAATTCCAACATATCGAGCTTCAATTCAAAATAATTCAATTTCCATAAATTGGATTTTTTTCTTAAAATCAATTCATTTAAATAATTTCAAAACCACTTTTAAAATCATTTAATTTAACCAACCCGATGTCCGTATATAATTTTCTAACCTATGGCCAAGTGATTATTTATTTCAATTAAATGTCAGGGATGAATATATATCACATAAACCAATCACAGTGTCATATGTATGAATAACAGGATACATATAAGCAAATAAACATCCAAACATTTAGATATCAACCAATAGCATCCATCGAAATAAATCATCCAATAGACAATACAATTCACGGCAATTTCATAGTTATCAATGTCAGGTAATTTAATCGCAATTCAATTTTAATTTCAATTTGACTGTCAATTTAATTTTCAACGGTGAATTCAAATGACAATCTATATGACTATTAAATTTTTATCAAACAACGACAAATAAAATTCATATCACTTTATAATATCAAATTTAACTAACAAAAATTATTTTAGTCAATTGTGAGCGTATAAACACTCACCTTTTGAATTTAAATTGAATTTAAATTCAATTTAAACCCAAAAATTTAACAGTCTCCAAATCCATCCAAACCAGCGTCAAAGTGTCCGGAATTTCGATACGATCCTAACAAAAGAAACCTCGTCCAAATCCGAGTCCGTATGCAAAAGTTATGAAAATTTGAAGATTGGAAAAATCTGGTGCTGAGTCGACTTCGAGTTCAACCCGGTCCGCCGCCTCAAATACCCGATGCCTGCTTGGAGTTTTTGTGAAAACGACCTGATGCCTCGAGTAGTTTTCTTCCCGACTCGAAGTAGCTCCAGGGTTTCTCCCTGAAACCCCAAGCGCGACCCGAAGCGCGTAAATCTCGAATTTTTTTTTTTTTTTAGATTTTGGAATTTGGGAATTAGGTTTTGTCTGCCATTGGAATGAGGAGCTAAGAAGAAGATGAATTGTATGTACAGACAAATGAAGATTAGGGAGGCTAGGGTTTATAACTGTGTTTATATAGGTATGTTAGAGATAGAGTAGATAGATTGGATAGATGAACGTGCGGAACAAACTATGGCCCGAAAAGCCCGTTCTGACCCCGGAACGAAATTGAGTAAACCCATATATCGAAATAGGTGTTTTAAAATATTCTGAGTGCGATGGAAAAATTTTCACGTCCAAATTCCATTGTATGAAGAAGTTATGCTGAAAAAGAAATTCTCAAATTGATTTCAAAAATTGATTTCAATTAAATTGATTTCAAGGCGTTTCGCGTTCGTACGATCAAACGATAAGTCCGATCGTTACGAAACTTGAAACCCTACAATAATATGACATTACGGATCTGATGAAACTGGTTTCGTCGAAATCCGAGATTTTTTGAAAAATGACTATTTTCTCTCGCCGAATTAATATTAAAACAATTCGATGCGTTTCGAGCTGCCACGGTCAAACAATAACTCCGATTGCTACGAAAATTGAAATCCGGCAATAACAATCTATTACGGATCCAATGGAACTAGTTTCGTTCCATTCTGAGACTGTTAGAAAAATGGCTATGTTTCAGTCGATAATTAAATATTAAAATATTCAATTTTCACAAATTAACTTTAAATTCAATTTTAAAAGTTTTATAACATTACTATAACTCCAATATGATAAGATAAAATTTTACAAATCATTTTCAATCATATTCAACTCGATTTTTAATTATTTCTGAAATTTAACTTATTAAATTATCGATTTAATTGTCTAATTAAATCCAATATTCGAAAAATAAATTATTCGATTGTTTAATTTCAATATAAAATTCCCAATTTTAAATTATTAACTTTTAAATCAAATTTCAATTGTTCACAAATTCCATTTTTAATTTCATAGTAATTAACAATCTTTTACAATGCAATTTTCCATTATAAATCCAATATAAAAGATTATATTAGATTCAGCATTCAATTATATTGTAATTCAAATTCAAGTTATTTAATTCCAAATGAATTATTTTATTTCAATTTACACTTTCATTATTGAATCAACTATTTACTTATACATTATTATCAATAGTTTATAATTCATTTACTTTCATTTCCTTCAGCTATCATCTTATTTAAATTCACCGTAATATTAAATTACATTCATTTACGTTGATTTCCATATTATAACTTCAATATTAAATGTAACATTTTATTTATTTCGTTGTTTACAATCAAATTCAATTCAATTCAATTACTTGCTACATTCAAATTTAAATCTTTTACTTACGTTCAATTACAAGTTAACATCTTTATCAAATTACAGTTTCAGTTATTATCTGCTTTCAATCAACTGTAATATTAAGTTACATTTATTTATATTAGTTTCAATAACATAACTTCCATTATTAAATCTACCATTTTACTTATTCTTTGTTTACAATCATAACATATTTGGTTTACAATCAAATTCAATTCATTATTTACATTCACTACAAGTTAACATCCATATTTAATTTACAAATAAGTTATTTCAGAATTCAGTTTTGTATTTTAACTTGTAATTCGCATTTAACAACACAAAATTTTATTTCCTTCGGATTTTTATCCAAAATTTTCATTTTAATTCGTATTTTTAAAGTGTTAAAAATACGGGTCGTTACATTCTCCCCCACTTAAAACTTTTCGTCCTCGAAAAAGAACGGAGAAGGGGAAACCATCATTTAGATATAATTCATTCAAAATATTCTACTTATTTGCAAAATTTAGTTATAGGATTTCTTTTTTTTTCACAAAATTTTCTAACTCCCGGATTTTTGAAAAATTTCGGCAGCACCTCCTTTGCGCGGCTAGGACCGAAAAATTTCAAAGTAGTAATAATTGCATGATATACATCTCATTACAAGAATGAGGCATCCCAAAACATGGGGAACACAATAATATACCACAACATAAACTGTAATCCGAGAACATACCTTTTATTTAGCGTTTATTAGCATTTTAACTTACATTTTGCATTAAGCGCAGAAGCGAGCTCCACAAGCGAAGTGCAACCCCTTTGCTACCTACTAAAATGCTCAATAACCAAGTTAGAACCATACATATAAAGATAGATCGATATACTTATCATAAACAACACACATATAACATGTTTAGCTTCAAAACTGAAATTCAATTTCCAAGACAGCAAACGAATCTCAGTTTTTGGTCACCTAAACGATAAAATTTGACAATGGAATCTAAACAAAAGCTGTTGCATTCGTTTCAGGCTTACCGGAATGTCCAAAATCATTGAATTCGGACCTTCCGTTCAAAAGTTACGACCGTTTTACTAAATAGATACGCCTCAGCCTGGCAATGAATTGCGCAGGTCAGCGACGTTTGGTCACGTTTTTGACCTTCTAAACGACAGCAAAACACCAAATTCTTAAAACAAAAGTTTTAGCTTAAGTTCTAAGATTTCCAGAAAGTGCAAGATCATCAAAATCCGATAATCCAGTAAAAAGTTATGGCAAAAATACTAAGAGTATATGCTACTGATTTTGCTTCCCTTTTACACAGACCAGCGAGAAGATTCAAATTTTTAACTAAGTAAATGAAGGAATTTTTCAATACAGTCTAAACAAAAGTCGTGCTACAGTTTCTAAGCTTTTCGAAAAGTCTAATATCGTTGAACTTCGTCTAGTCATTTAAAAGTTATGGTTGTTTTCGTTTCAGCATATATTGGACAATTTAGGATTTTTTTTTTCCAAATTTTTGCTTTTATTATTTCAAAGTACAAACCATCAAACTTTAAATTTTCTAAAGAAACAATCATAAACACAAAGTTGTTTGATTTTACGATATTTACGGCGGTATTAAACTAATTTTGTTCGCCATGCGGCATATGATCTTTGGGTTAGCTATATCCGGCAATTTGAATGATGTTTAGGTTAGCTATTTACTTTCAGTAAGTTCTATATACTTTCAGTAAGTTCTATGTACTTTTGAATTCAATTAAGCTAGTCGAGTTATTTATATTAAGTAAGTTGTATGTACTTTCAAGTAAGTACTTAAGATAAAAAAACTAACAAATAATTAATTGAAACTAACAATTAGGACAACCAACATTGAAATAGACTGATACAAACAAGACAACCTGATAATTGAAATGATACAAACAAGATAAGAAATAATAATATAGATCTAAAACAAACACACAAACTAATTAAAAAAACTATCTTCGACCACCTAATAATTAAGTTAAACTCAGTGTCCTCTGGAGCGTTTCAATTTGTTCTTCATGTTCAGTTGCATACACAACTACTCGATGAGGTAAATGATCGTTAAGCCATTGCCAAAATCCACCATCATCCAGAAAATTATGGCATCTGTAGTGGTGTTGACCGATTTTAGTTCCATTTCTTATGACAAAATACAAAAGAGAAATTCCACAATTGTAGTATATTTGTCCAAAGTCAACCTCTTGATCTGTTTAAGGTACTTGATTACGTGTTTCATGCCTTCTTTGAGTTCTTCTATTGTAGCTACGCCACTCTGCTCTTCGCCTTCTTCCATCCTCCATAAGCCTGCGCTCTTGCAACTCTCTCGTGCTCTCTTAAATCTTCATGGTGTCTTTCTTCCATTTCAACATACTGCTCAGTAGGTGGTTGGGGGGAAGACACATTCGATGAGTGCCGTGACTTATAGTACCTTCGTATGAGTAAGACGAGGGCAAGAAAGTATGGTTGTAATCCACCATTTTTATATGTTTAATGGGATGATATGATTATAGTGCGGTTTTCTAAGCAATAGAACACACACACACACACACACATATATATAATAGAATACATTAATGTGGCTACAGTGTTCGAATGTGATTGGACACTGAGCCACTTTGTCTTCAATAAGTATGTTTCCATGTGAAGAAAATTGTGCAACGTGGCTACAGTATTCGAATGTGACAGGACACTGAGACACTTTGTCTTCAATAAGTATGCTACCATGTGAGGAAAGTTGTGCAACACGGCTACAGTGTTCAAATGTGATAAGAGACTGAGCCACTTTGTCTTCGATAAGTATGTTGTCATGCGAAGAAAGCTATTCAACATGGCTACAACGTTCAAATGTGATAGGACACTAAACCACATTGTCTTCTATAATTTTGCTGCCATGTGAAGAAATCTATACAAGGTGGCTACAGTGTTCGCATGCGACAGGACACTAAGCCACTTTGTATTCAATAATTTTGATGTTATGTGAAGAAACCTGTGCAACTATTGTAAATACCCACGATAATATCGTTCATTCATGCTCATTCATATCTAATTTATTTCCAACTATAAAAATAATGTTAGTTGAAGATCTTATATTTTTCTACGATAGCGACGATAGCTTTGATGAGATGATGGAAGATCATTTCCGTCGTGAAAGAGAGCTAATAGCCATGTCTATGCTACAAGTTGGTCAATCCAGTGGGAATATGGTGGATCAGTTGTTGGATGTCGGTATAAAAATCGCAGACATTCCTCGTACAATGAAAGACTGATGGAAGACTATTTTAATTCAAGTCCTACTTACACCGATGGTGATTTTAGAAGAGGATTTCGCATGCATCGACCTTTGTTCCTTATGATCCTACAATCAATTAAACAGCATGATAAATACTTTGTCTTCAAACCTAATGCATCTTGTACTCAGAGATTGACCAGTATCCAAAAAATGACTGCTACGTTGAGAATGTTTGCATATGAAGGACCAACCGACGCTCTGGTTGAGAATTTGAGTTTAGGGGAAAGCATGGTACTAGAATCTTTGGTCCATTTCTGTCAAGCAAACGTCGACATTTACGACGATCAATACTTACAAAGACCGAATGAATCTGACATAGCAAGATTAATGGAGATGCATGACAATAGAGGATGGTTGAGAATGTTCGATAGTATAAATTATATGCATTGGGAGTGGAAGAATTGTCTAAAGGCATATGCCAGAGCTTATCAGGGTAAGTCTCACAGGTCGACTATTATTCTTGAAGCGGTAGCTTCATAAGACTTATGGATCTGGCATGCCTTTTTTGAAATGCCAAGTTCTAACAATGATCTCAACGTAGTCCAGCGATCAACTTTGTTTAATGATTTAGCTAACGATAGATCAACTCTGTGTTCCTTCAGTTTTTAGGAGGCAACATGTATGATCATGGATACTATTTTGGCGATGGTATATACCCTGAATGGAGTACCATTATCAGGACAATTCCTAACTTATTAAACAATAAACAATCAAATTTTGCAGTAATGCAAGAAGGCCAGCGAAAGGACGTTTAAAGAGCATTTGGTGTCATTCAATCAAGATTTTCCATAGTCAACAATCCATGTAGACTTTGATCACCACTTAAAATGACAACAATAATGCACACTTATGTTATTTTACACAATATGATTTTAGAGGATGAAAGAGACATGGAAGAAGACTTTGTATACGAGGGTGCTCCAGCACCACTGGATGTATAGCGCAACGATATGATTGGAAGCGCAACTGAACTCGAGTTTCATGTTTCTAGCCAAATGTCATATTGTAGTGTTCAACTCCACCAAAAACTACAAAACGATCTAATAAATCATCTTTGGAATTTTTGTGGAAATCAGCAAAAGTTTAATATTATTGTTAAGTTTGTTGTTGTTGTTCTTCATGTTGTTGTTGTTGTTCATAATGTTGTTATAATTCTGTTGCATTTCATATCAAGTAATGTATCTCAATTTCATGTGGTATTGTTGAAAAGTAAAGTACCGCGATTTCATTTTATATTAAGTAATGTAATGCAATTTCATTAGGTTGTACTTCTAAAATTATTGGATTAAGTTCATAACAGAATACATCAACTAAAAATTCAAAGATACAATAGTTCTAGAAAGACAAATACAACTACAGCACGTCTTCACGCCTACGCCTCATAATCTATATCCTCCTTGATTTTGTATATTCTCATTGTTCTTCAGACATGTTCGACGTATCCATGAACATTACTGCATCTTCATCTCTCTGTTTGTTTCTAGCAAGAAGTCGATCCAATTTCAACATTTTTTCTTGGTGTTGAGCAGCTCGAAACTCCATTGCACGATTATATCTATCTTCAGATTCAAGTAGGAGTATTTTTATTTCTACTTGATCTGCCCCAGTAGCCTGCTTCTTTTTGGTTGCTTTGGCTCCCTGACACCTAACAAAATCATCTTCGGGAGGGGTTAACTGCTCTTCCGACCATGTATCCTGGCTTCCTAGCGATTCCCCAGGGCTAGTGGTTTCTTCGACTCTTGGTGCTTTACCTCGGCCGCTGTTTGATTGGATGTCTTGAATGGTTTTCCGAAGAGAGGATTTCCATTGTACATGCTTAACTAGCAAGTCATAAATGTGCTTGAATTGATAAAATGAGCTGCTTGTTTATTCTTAGGTCTGTAGATTTGTTTAAATAATTTATTTGCTGCCATCCTCTGCAAAAAAATACTTAAATAATTAGAGAACTTTGACAAAAATATAGAAATATGAAAATTTAGGAAATCTTATCAAATGCTTTTCATTTCAAAATCCACCAGGATTCGTTTGTTCTAACTTGAACATTTGAGAATCAAATATTTACGTTTGACGATTGATTTTTCCAAACGACCTTTGATCGAAGATAGCGATCTTTTGCGATCAATGTTCTACCGACTGTAGTAACCTGTAATTTCCCCCCAAAAAGTCTCACTACTTTGGTCGACACCTCAAATAGGATTGCTTGAGAGTGCACACAAAATGTAACATAAATCATAGTCTTCCGTCGAAGTCCAACTACTAGTAGTTACCGCTCCGCCAATCAGAACCGTAACGTCTTCTAAATTGAGTCCTTCAAAACTTCATCTTACACCATCGACCACGAAATTGAAAGACATTTTGAGATGAGAGAAGTGAGAGTGGAATGTTTGGAAATTTTGTAGAGTGTTGCGTGGGAGGAGAAGAGATGAATGTGGATGATATTTGTAGAAGGGGAATAGAGCCGTTGAATTGTACCGTTGGAGGGTATATACTTGGGCGCTTGTTGGACATGCGCCCAAGCCTTAGGCATCTGTTCAACAAGCGCCTCATTTTTGGTGCTTGTTGAATAGACCTCTAGAGTTTGGACGTTTGTTCAACAAGCCCCCAAGCCTATTACGTTTTCTCGACCATTCGAGCTCAAAATGCAATTGATCCATATTTCTACACCCCCGTTGCACTCAGTTTTGAGTGTACATATTACATTATGTAAAATATAATTCATTGTTAGAGATGCTCTTAGAAAGAGAGAATAGTTTAGCTCCAAAGCAAAAAGATGATAAATATATATAAAATAAAACAAAAATAAAATATGTGATTTTATAATGGTTCTAATACAGTGTTATTCTACTCATGGACGGAGCTAGGATTATACTGTAACCTGGGCTAGTTGAAAATGAATTATGACATATCAAAGTAAGAAGAAACATATGTATAATAAAGTAATAATGATTCTTTTTGCAAATCACATAAAGCGATTGTTTATATTAGTAAATTTAGAAAAATGTGCATTATGTTGTACATCGAAGTTTCAGTCTGTTCTAAAAAGTGGTTAAATTTTTATAATAATGTAATGTTGTGCATTGTTTGACATAAATTTTGATGAAACAAAGAAATTCGGTGGAAAAATAGGTTAAACTTCGTAATCCAAGTAGACAAAAGATGATTGGTGGGAAAGGAAACAGAAGATTATATATTGGATGTAATTTACTTAATCTCATTCTTGAAGTTTTTGTTTCAGTTGCCATGCTAAGAGCTGCTTAATATAGTTTGAAAAAGTAAAGAATGTTTAGGATACCGTTTGTAAAAGTATAATAATATTTAGAAGAAAAGAAAATACATATACAATAAATGGACTTAGACTTATTTTAATGAGTTTAGATGATTACATTTACTAAGTGATGTAGAATTTCATCCTAGGCTATAGCCCAGGTTCACTAACATTTACCTCCGTCCTAGGTTCTACTTCACTTATTGATCTTCTTTAGAGCATCTCCAATAAATATTTAATGATTAGAAAACGTAATCCATTTGATTTCGTAACAGAAAGTCGAACCAGCACTTATTCAACAAGCACCTAAAAACCACCATCTAGATGAGGCGTTTTTTCCTCATTTTTCTCGTTTTGCCTTCTCCACTTTTTTAATTTTCACGTTTTAATTACAAAATTCATCGAAATGTCTTCACGACTTGTCAAAATTGCTAGATGAGTTGTCTGTTACACGTGCGATACTAATGCTGCTGTAGTACATGCCATTGAAGATGCTAGTGTAACCGCAGATGATCTGCGTTGCTTGTATAAGCTGCCACTGATGAGGACACATCAACTGAGTGCAGCGTTATCGACATTGCAGTCATATATTTAAGATATAGTTATCACATAAATATGTCTATCACAAATTATAAATGTTTATCTGTTTGGTTAGTTTACTGTTAATTTTAAATAATTACATATATAGCCCAGTCACATAGCTATGCGCGGTAGTTGACATAAGTGTATTACCGAGTACCTTATCACATTACCTCAGCCGATTAGATAGGCTATATACATCACCATTCAATGATTTTCTATAGCTACCTGAGTATGCACACATAGATCGTTGTATAGTAGAAACTCTTATAAATAGATGGTAGCCTACTACACATACGTTGCATTTTCTAAATTTTTAGTTAGGATTGACACCCTTGGATTTTATATGCTGACCAGTATAGAGGTTTGCCGACCAGACCATGTGTCATTACCTATTAATAGTGCATATGAGGAGCTTCTGTCATGTTCTACATATTTACTAACTTGGATACCTAGTTGGGCTGATAGAAGTAGATGGACTTCATATTTAGAACAATGGTACTGTAATCCTTGGATATTTATATATAGCGTTGGATGCATAAGTGCTACAGCAATCTAAACAGATGTTTAGCTTTTGTTACATCCTCCCATTTGGTATTATGAGTATATGGCCAACATGCGTCCATGACTACTTGATGAAGCAAACACTGCTTCATATATTTACCTCCTTACATTACTGGGGGGATGCTATGTATGTACGTCGTGCTATACGGGGGGTCATAACGAGTTGATGGAGGCCAAATAACATATGGATTTGAGAAGGTGCAACAATGTTTTATTCCGTCCATGACATGAGTATATGCAGTTTATAGATCCCGACGTAGAACATCCCGTTACTTTTTAGTTTACTATTTTGAGATGTAGGGTACGCTTTTAGGTTCTTACATGTCCATTTTGGAACTGAACCAGTAAGCAGTGGGTAAAATGGTTTAATTTCAAATATTTTTCCATTTTGGATCTTATTAAGCATATGAAGTCTAAATATTTAGATACGGTCTAAATTAACTTTAAAATAAAATTATTATTTTATCGGATTCATTAACAAATGGAATTTATTTAGCGTTATATAATGTATATATAGTGTGCATATGCGTATCAAATACACGTGTAGTGTACATGCACATGCAACATGTACTGTGTGCATGGTTTAACATATATATATATATATAAGTGTTGGAATTTACATCACAACGACCATGTTGACCCCTCCATACACATATATGTTGACCCTTCTAGAACCACTATTTTCTCTTGCCATTTCATACCCTTTTGAATCAAATCCAAACCCATTCCTCCTATATCTATGGCCGGTCATATAAAGCTCCTTTATGGGCCTCCAAATCACTTCAAGTTCGATCATAATAAAATATATTTAAATCTTATTTAAACGTACTTAGATATCGTATATCGATATGTTAGTATACAACTTTTATATACGCATTATTTTCAACACAAATCAAATAAAATTTTATAATTCATAAATACTAATTAATTTACTTAATTTATAACAAGTATAATTAATTAAATCAGGTGGTAGTCGGAATTTTCGACGTTTTGGTTCTGTGACAACTAAGTGTAAATTCGATCAACGATTAATATCGAACAATTCAAATATTTACATTTGCACCTCACCTTAGCTTATTGTGTGACATTATAGCCAACTTTATCGCTTAAATAGCCATAGTAAAAATCCAATTTTACTTATTTTAAGCATTAACCAATAGTGACAATTATGTACACCAATTCTCTTCATAAAAAATATATCATATTAGGACTTATGGGATTTGGTGATGGTCAAAATTCCAATATCGTGCGTATTCAACTTTATAGTCCAAACACTAAAGTCCTTAGTTCAATTATTTTAACCAAATTGCTCTAGCCAGAAACTTTGACTTTGAGTCAACTATAGTAGGCCGTGATACTAACCTTGTATAACTGAGAACATAATTCTCTATTGAATAGTGTCTCACTTCCAATGTTTCCACTCGACCTAACTATAGTCGTTCTATGGATGTCGTACCACGATTTAACTATAATCAAAGCGCAGTTTCTCCATTGAAGCTCGACGGTATTCCCAAGTCGAGAGAATTGTGTAATATTGTCACATTGATATTTTCTATTTGACCTTAGTTATATTAACCAATAGAAAACTATCATGTGAATCATTCCATAATTATCCAATAACTATCAGCACCTAACTCCTTAGTGCCTACAACAGCCATGATAATACACTACTCAACATTTGGAGAGCGTTACGTACTTTAGTCTCAATGGTTGCATCGATTCCAGTCTCGATACATCTTGATTAGGAATATTTAAAATGGTGTGTTTATTATATTGTGATAAATTGCTCATGATTACAACACATTATAACTACTATCACAAAACATACCATTTGTGGATATTCCATTAGACATACTTAAATTAATTAAATAATTAATATAACACATTATATCAAATATATAAAAGAAAGAAAAACACCTTTTATTTCGAATGAGATTTTGTTACAGAATTAATAATTTATAATAAATTAGAGTATTGCCCCTGGGAAATACCCTTAACTCTATCAATCTCCCACTTGCACTTGGGGCCAATTATGGAATCTTATCAACCGATGGTGCTGCCGCTTAAACAAATGCATGTGTAGGCCAATGGTAAAGGCTTATGCCTTTCAGCCAACCCGCCTTGGTTTAAGTCATGTGTTATGCTATTTTGTAAGTGTAAACATTAATAAGAAATAAAGTATATTTGCATGGAAAATAAAGTGAGAAGTTGTACAGAGTAAATATATAATTTTATGAGAAGAGTTTTAGTTAAAATTTAGTGTTTAGATATATTTAAAATTACTATTTCATTATAAGAAAATTCAATTTAAGTTTAAAATAATTATTTAAAGATTTGTGTAAATTCTGAAAAAATGAGAAATATTTTCTAATTGATATTTTAAGTATTTTAAAGAGAATTTCACGATTAATAAGTTTAATTAGAAGCATATTATATTTACATTTACATTTGATTAAATAAAATATATATTTACTAATTTAAAGATTATTTGAATATTTAATTTAATTCTAGAGTGATTATTATGTGATTTCGATGTCCTCATCTCTGTTATATTAAGATTGGATGTGTTGAATGATTTAACATTAAATATTATTTTGAATTTTTCTATATATATATGTATGTATATATATATCCGATTAATTTGCTTTATCATACTTTTTTGATTTCTCATTACTTTTATGTTGACCTGGATTTATAAGAATGATTCACCATTGATACTATGTTGATTAGTGTTTTGATATGATACGGTGATGACATCCTTCTGCTTGGATTCGTGAAATTGCAATATTTTTGAATATTTTTGTTTACAATGATTTTAATTATGTGTAGCGAGGAATCTGAATAAACAGAGTTATAAAACTGTATGGTATGGGACTTTTGGTAATATTTCTTCGGTTATTCTTTGGACTCGTTATATAGAATATCATGTAGATTAAGTGTAGTTTATGAGCATTGAATAAACGATTGAGCATCACGTGGTGGTATGGGACATGTGTTACTTCTTCGGTTATTCATTGTAAGTAGTTTTTACTCAAGTGATGAGAACTGGGATATTGGGATTATACTTACGTGAGGTGATGCTCGAGGTAGAGCAAACTCAAGGATGTTGAGTTATGAGGGCGTTATGTGCACACACACACAAATAAATAAATAAATAAATATATATATATATAAAATCTACTTTTCTATCATGAAGTGCTCTAGGATATGATTTGGATTTAGAGGGAACCAGATTAGGCCAATGTCCATCTTGGTGGCCTGATCGTGGGGTCGTGCCTAAGATCTGTGACACCTTTATTATATTAGATGTGCATCACGAGATTTTAGTGAACAACAGTTAGCTATCATTCTTCCATCTGGTTCTACAGGTAGTGGTAGATAAGTACAAATTATTTATATACCTCACTAAGTATAGATATGGGTGGTGTAACCCATATATTATGATATGACTATAATTGGGACCTTGTGTCTGTCGTACAGTCAATTCCCATTATTTCTATATGAGGAGATGAGATTATACGTATGATATGATAAGTGTCTAGTGGATTCTCATATCTTTAATTATATATGATTCTTTGACAGGCGACCTATATTTTTATATTTTATATTGATGCTAATATTTTATTATTGAGATTGAAAAATATACTTGGGCAATGTTGTATGCTATCATAACTACACTTGGTGATATCTCATATTGATGATTTCTGAGTTTTGATAACGGTTGGAGATTTGGGTGTTTCACCCATATATTATTGATTCTACAATTTCATATTAGACGCGATTTATATATAGGTGAGGACATATTTATGTTTGCTTTGATGGATCACATTTCTTTTGGGATATCTATGCTGGTTGTCGTGTGCTTTAACCTCTTTATGTTATTTGTGATATCACTATTATTAACCCAAAAAATGGATCAACATTCAAAAATTAGATGAAAGCATCGATCCTTTTATAACAAATGTAAATGAAGTAGAAATCCCAAATCAATCAAGTGAAAATAGTAGAAAAGTAGAGAACACACAAGAATTTTTGTAGTGGTTCGGCGTAATCCCCGGCCTACATCCACTTTAATCTCTTTTATAGTTATTCTCTCTCTAGATTACAACTAGTTGTATCAGACCTGACTAATTTCTAGTGGATCACTGATTTACAATGATGTTTCTAAAGAATTTGAGAGGTAGAGGATAGAAGTGAAGAAGAGAAAGAAGCCTCCAACTGTAGAGAGATCAAATCCAGAGTGAAGAGCTAAAGATCAGGGAAGAGATCCTATTTTAGTTGCAGGTAGGCTAGTATTATAGAGAAATGGTCATGTAGGGTCAGTATTCCACTTGGAGCAGAGTCTACAGATCGGACCAAAGTCACTTGTAAATTTGTAGAGCACCACGAGTTAATCAAACATGTGGGTACCGACTTAAACATGTCTGTGCCGACATGTTTCCTTAGTACGAAACACTTTGAACTTTCTTTCATCCTTCTCCTTACTTTATTTTGCGGCGTCGCATGGTGCTTCCATCGATTGTTAGTTGATTTCGATGATCGTTCCTTCATTGCTCGGTTTATTTTGCCATTTTAGCTGTTAACTCTTCGATTTTTGGAATAGGTCGTCCAAAATCCTTTGAAATCAATTGGAAACATATTGGAAAGGTAGATAATAACTCGTGTGAACTTGGAGTGGAGGAATATGGGCTCAAAACAAGTCATCCAAAACAAATCGGTGCAAAACATGTCCGTGCCAACTTATTTCCTCGGTGTATTTTTGGTTGAAATTTTCCCAAGCTATTTTCTTACTTCATCTAAGTGTGCTTGCTAATTTTTCGGTTGTAATCTGTTTTAGCTCAAAAGCGGGTTAACATTTGCCCCCAAAGTACGCCTTTTGAATGTAAGGTGTGCTTTGCTCAAGAACAAGTTTCAACAGCAATCATTCTTTAATAGTTGAGCTCTCCGAATATCTATCGATCTCGGTCTTGGTAAATCGTCCGGTTCCTTTGGATTCTCTTGCAAATCAAAGGTAATTCTAAACCTATTATAGTTAAAGACTCTAGTCCCTGCTTAAGTGTTTTTCATACATCACAAATATTCCAATTTCATTTGGAGTTATTACATCACACATCAAAATCATCCCGTGTTCATCCAGGTTTTATATGTTTTACTCTTATCACAAGGCATTCAAATCCTTTTATAAGATATGTTTCCGTTCTAAGGTTCGTTCTCTCCGGATTCTTTTTCATTCAATTTAATATGCAATCTCTCCAAATCGTTCATGATCCAATCTAGGATTTTATCTCTCCGGACCGTTTAACTTCAGATCTAGGGTTTTGATCTCTTTGGATCCCCACTGAATCTGCTTGCTCTTAAACAAAGGAACTCAACGACCAAGCAAGCCCATCCACTCACTCTTCGGTAAGAGGAATTAAATGTCGTACAAGCTTATCTACTTGTTCTCTGGTAAGGGAGCTTGCACCTTGCACTTCGGTCTCGTCTCTTCGGATGAGACTTAAAGCGATAAATATCGTACAAGTCCATCTGCTCGCTCTCCGGCGAGGGTACTTACACCCAACACTCCGGTCTCGTCTCTTCGGATGGGACTTAAAGCAATGAATATTGGTCATCACATTCAAAGTAGATTTTTCAAAAGTAAAATATTCAAATCAAAGCAAACAAGTTGAAGACTTAATTATCTAACCCAAACATCCAACTCAGAGCGAGCCAAGGGACCAATCTAGGTCCCATATACATATAAGCGGTCTGAGGTTATTATTGTCCTAAATATCCATCCCAGACATCCGACTCAGAGCGTGCCTAGAGACCAATCTGGGCCTCGTACACGTGTAAGCGGTCTGAGGTTATTATTGTCCTAATTATTTGTAACGGTCTACCTTTTTTACCCTTGAAAGTCAGCACTCAATACATCCACGGTATTCAAATATCGAGCATCCACATGACGAAAAGGCATATTGTTAGGGCAAAAGAAAAGGAAACAGAAAAACAACACGGGGAAACAGAATCTCACAACAGAATGACAACATATAATATAGCAAAGGCAGTAAAACGTGTCATGCTAAAATACATGGTATATTCAAGTTAAAAACAAACCTCATCAGCCTGTATAGTTATAACTTCCTGACCTTACAATTGCTGATGGGTATATATAATGTAACGACCGCCCTACATCTATGGTGCAAAATAGTAGTCAAAGGAAAGAAAAGAAATAAGATGAAGAAATAGAAGAGAAAAGAATGGAAAAGAAGAAAAAGCAAGCATCAAATAACCAAATTACCTGTCACATATCTCACAACGCATCAGAGTAAATATAATAATCAACACTGGTATAAAATAATAGAGATTGTAATAACAATGTGAAATAATCATCTGAATATAAGATCCATAAAGTTATACAACGCCATAGTAGAGTTTATACAACTGGAAAGTAAACTCAACTAATACATTGTCTCATAATAGTAAATCAACACTGTCAAGGCTCCAGAGTGCCACACAGCAGAAATATAGTAACAAATGCACATATAAGTATAGATAACCGTCACCTCCTGTCGGTCCACCTGTAGAACTATATAATAATCCACCTGCTCTCAATTTACTCATTTAAGAGTACCAGAGATAATAAGAAGCGAAGCATAAAACCTTGGGTCAAAAAATAATCTGGTGTGAGCGATATCAAATTTCAAAGTACTATAAAACTCGATAATATACGAAACAGAGGGTATATATACAATACTTGACCTATCACAGCAACCATAGAGTCAACACATAAACATAAATAATATGCTACTCTATAACATCGTAAAAAGGGTATACCATACTCAGTATCTATCAAGGTGCCTAGGTATCTCCACATATAGTCCCTATTCCATACTAAGTAAACTTCATGTATCCAGGTATCTCCATCCATATCTACTCCACACTAAGTCAAGTCAGGGTATCTAGGTTTCCCTACCACAATACCTACCTAGTGTGACATCCCTAGGGTGACAGGTGACTAGTGAGCAACCATAACAAACATAGCATCTATCAAACAATACTAACTGTCACCCAATATGCCAGATATACGATGACTCACATAACCCTCTACAACTATCAAGGACTAATGGAAGCCCCGGTTCTCTGTTGTGTTCCCTTGTACTTTCAGGTCTGAAACCCCGCACGGTTGTCTCTTACAGTACCTCTGTACCATCTAACACTAGACCCCTCGGGGTAGTCCAGGGTACATGACCATCGCTACCAGCCCTCGGGTATCACCCGCATATAGTACCCCTGCTTCGAGCACAACAAAAAACACTTCGAGTCATCAACGATACCTAGGCACAAACACATCCATCGAGCCCTACTCACTCGATACAGATCCGAACCCTACTGGCTCACTACAGTTTCTAGGCACGAGCCCTAACACTCAACCCAGTCCATTATCCACAGCCTCACGGAAATCCGATCTTCCATCCTCAATCCTGCTCTCCGCCTGAGTTCTCGATCAAAGATCCCTACTATCATGCCATCCAAAGCTCGAGGTTCAGCATGATCTATATAGTCCTGATACTATCATCCCGAAGCCTACTCCATACATCATCAAGTCGCTATCCGTAGTATCAGATTACCAGGTCGAAGCACCACATCACTGCCTCACCATCAATATCGCTAGGTCGAAGCACCACTTTCCTGCCTCACCATCAATATCACTCGTCGTAGGGTAATAACATCCAATCTCTAAACCGGTCGCACGAACAAACCATCACGTGCACCATGATAGCTCATCAACGTCCAAGCCACACATCGGCCAAATCACCAATCGACAACAGTGATGGACATTGACCACTCTACTATGGTCAATACCATCCACCTTGGTCTTGTACTTAACCGAATGGTTAAGTACAGACCAAACAGAAATTTCCGGCATCCACTTTGAAACCCAGATCTGTTGGGACGTATCCCAAACCCTATTATACAGCTCATCTCGTTCATTAGATTTCCGTGTGTGCGGAACTTCAACGTACAAGATGCTACCTAAAATCAAATCACCGCTAATCGACGTTTTCAATCAAAATCGCTAAATAACAAACAAACCAAACAATCAAACATACATCCAAACATCCATACATCCAAACAACCATACATCCATCCAAAACAACATACATACAACACAAACAATTCTTCCATATCAATAAATGTGGGAAAATAACATCAATAATAGATCTAATCTAATAATTCCCTAACAATGGCACGACGATGGAAAATATGTGATATTCTTTATAAATCATTTTAAAATAATTATATATTTTTTATAAAAATATAGCTGCTGTATAATAATAATATCACGTTTGAAAACAAAAAATCATTCCCGAACGTCAATATAATACTAAACAACCAATCATTGCACAGTGAGAGAAAATATCACTCACCTTAGCCAAACCTGTCCAAACCAGTGCCAAAACGTAGATCTCGCCAATATGAGCCCAATGCAAGAAACTGCGTCCAAAACGGTCTTCATATGCAAAAGATATAAAGTAAATAAGAATCGTCATTAGCGAAATAACTAAATAATTAATTAATTAGCGGATTACCTCTTAAATCATTAACCCTTTTTTTCCTCCTTCTCTTATTTCCTGTACACACACCCAAAATCACTGCGCGCGAAACAATGCGATATAGAGTAATAATCAATGAAATTTCAATCCGTCTGTGCCATCGTTTCTCTCTTTACTCGCTCGTTTTGCCAATACCACCGACGTCGATGCCCTAACCATGATTGCGACATGTACGACTTGCTGCCCTATGCTCCACAACGTGATTTGACTGTCAAGATCGGACAGGCTCAAAATCGGTGGAAAGATGCATCTCGATGAAAGAAACGTGATGATCACCTTCAATTCTTCGATCGTCGCAACAATCGTCGATGACCTAGAACCCTAATATCGGCCATGAAATGTCGATCTCACCCAAGCATCACGAAATCCTAGATCCATAGTATAGAATTAAAACTCTTTTTGATACGATCTCACTGGAATTTATTTCGTGATTTTTAGGTGAGTATTTTGGGAGAAATCTAATTTTAAAGCACAAGACGTATGCATGGGCATGGAAAATCATCTCCAGGAATGAACAGTGCAAAATGAATTAATGAGATGGAGGGAAGTTTTCAAATGCGGTATTTATAATAAAATATTCCGTATTAATTTTAATTTCCCAAATAAAATAGCTATGCATTTCGAGCTCGTACGATCATACCGCACGTCCAATCGTTACGAAACTCGTATGCACACATCACCTTATTTTTTCGGATCCAACGGCACTATCTACGTCTCCATCTGAGACTGTGCTCCAGAAGGCTAATTCTGTATATTTCGAGACCATTTCGGGCATCGGATCGTCCGATCTTGAAATATTGCGATACTATACTCATTTTAATTCGCAAGGTCAATCTGGATTCAACGGAAGTGGTTTCAAGTCCTGATTCGGCCGTATGCGAAAAATCACATTTTCGGGCCTTTATTTAATTAATGATTAAATATTTAAATAAACTATTTAAATATCTTATCGTTAAAAATACGGGTCGTTACATATAATAATATGCAAATAAAAATACTACGGCAGGTGAACATTCAGCTCTACTCCATGAGCTCCATGTCCCACCAACGACAACCTGGAAAAACTCGGTCTGACCCGAGCATTACAATAAAATAACACCCAGATCCATCTGGGAAAACAGCGTGAAGAGACTCAAGTAACAAGATGAACAGATAATTATTCAGTGAGACTACGCCGCTAAACATCGAACGGGTTTTACCTCACAAGAACAACTTCCACACATGAATGAATGGAGACAAATTAAAATAAAAGTCAAACTTGAAAAAAAATGGGCATAAACAAGATCAAAATCCAAACTTAAAGAACATACACAAATAATTAAACATCGAAAAGAGCTCCGATCACTTCTTGATGCAATTAAGAAAACATTTCAAAGATTTGAATCAACAATAAGGAAAGAGATTTTCCAACAATGATTGGAGGGAGCACCCTCCTCATCGAAAGTATACCTCTATAAAATATACTTGAGGGAGTCGTATACACTGAACTCTCTCGGAAATCTCCAAGCCGAACCCTGCCAGCCTTACCTAGAATCCGAGTATTTCACATCTTCATGCGCATACCATCGAAACCAATCTAGAGTAGATGTGAAAATACCTTAATAGGAGCAACCCTACATAGCTTGGCCCCCACTCGTGCTTTGGTTTTAGTCATTTTCGACATAGGACATCAACGCTCAAATGAGTAAGAAATCATCTTAAATTGACGATGCATAAAGAAGAAAGCTGAATCGATAGTTAATAAATCAACTATCGAGAATAATCAAAATGATCGTATATAGAAATTAAATCTCATATCCTTTCCACTACTCCTCGATTTCAAACTTGTACTATCACTCGGTTGAAATGAAGCTGAGCAGGTCAAGATAGTGTTACCTATAGGCATTTTCTTGACAATAATTTTAATCTTCGAGATAGAAACGAGTTTTCATACCTCGACGTTTAGTGCTAAGAGTATGACTAAATCCTTTCCATATAAGCGATATCGTTAACAGAAATTAAATTTCTTATCATTTTCGTAACTGAATCATACTTTTAAACTTTTAAAACCCCAATTTATGCTTGGTTTTCACATTACAAATATTTGTAAATGACTTTAAAAATACTCTTTAAAAATATTTCTTTTTAAAGAGCTAATTATATTTCTAAGTGTATTAAGGAAAAGAAGAGTCAAATAAAAATGTCATTAAAACATCATTTACTATAAATCTAAAGCAATTTACACTTAGTGTTATTATTAAATATTCCTTTAATAAATCAAAAATTATCTTTAAACGCCTTTATTAAATCAGATAATTAATTTTAAACACTTTATTCAAACCAATTAATTAACTTTAAAAATCATTTATTAAAATGATTAATTAATTTTAAACATCATTATTAAAAATGATCAATTTACTTTAAAACATCATTATTAAAATGATTAATTAACCTTAAACATCATTATTTAAAACGATTAATTTACTTTAAAACATCATTATTAAAATGATTGATTAACTTCAAACAAGCTTATTAAATCAGTCAATTAACTTTAATCGCTTTAATTAAACAAGTTAATTAACTTTAAAACACTTTTATTGAATCGGTTAATCAACTTTAAAAATCATTGATAAATTTAATAAATAACTTTATTATAGTTAATTAAGAATATATTTAAACCTCTAATTCTTTTCAAATACTTATACAATCCTCACAAACCCATTTAAAAAGAATTTATAAAATATTTAAAGTAAATAACCTTTATAAATTTAAACAACATTAATTATCCCCAAAGATAATTAAATGCAATTTATAATCTTTTATAAATTTAAATTTACGTTGATTATCTCGAAAGAAAATTAATCAAATTTTATTATCTCTTTATAAATTTAAAACAGTGTTAATTATTCTGAAGGACGATTAATTAAATTAATAACTCCTTTTATGAATTTTAATCAACACTTATCCTTTATTTTCAAAAATTCTCAAAATAGTTGAAAATATAGTTTAAACAATTTTCAAAGTACATAAACATGGTCAAACATTTATTTTGTAAAAATACAAGCTCAAGTTCAACACACACCAAGGGTTTAAGTAGATGATGTTTTATAAGTGAGGTATAGCAATAATTTCCATAATGACACATATACAAATAAAACAATATGTCACAAATAATTCAACCAAAAATAATATAAGCAACATCAGAATATAAGTAAATTAATATTGGCGAGAAACCCCTTCGGGTCTCTCTACTAAAATCCCCTATAAATCACATAGATGAATGTGTATTTTCGAAGTGTTCTGTAGCGATCTCATCGCTACGTATACACTTCGAATTTCCTTCTATTTTTGTTTCTCGCAACACAATGGTTATTTATGTCCTCTAATTTTCAAGCGGGATTTAAATCCAAATAAACAACCAAACAACAGTATAAACTATCATTTGAGCATTAAACACTAATCTAAAGCAACACAGATATCATATAATTTATTTAGAGGTGAGTAAACTAACCGAAATTCTAATTGATGCTTTCGTGTTCCGGTTTGGTCAAAAATCGAACGACATTCGATTTTAGTCCAAAATTCAAGTTGCTCCA
Organism: Allium fistulosum; assembly: GCA_030737815.1. Classification (NCBI taxonomy): domain Eukaryota; kingdom Viridiplantae; phylum Streptophyta; class Magnoliopsida; order Asparagales; family Amaryllidaceae; genus Allium; species Allium fistulosum. The sequence goes on along the minus strand of CM060902.1, from coordinate 495,944,983 downwards.
AATTCGACGAAACAAGTTTCAATGCGTAGATAATTTTTCTACGAGTCCAATGCAACTAACCGCGTCCAAATTCGACCTCATATGGAAGAGTTATTGATTTTATAAGTTTAAAGTTACTTATATTAATTAAATATAGTTAATTAACAATTTAAACTAATTACCCCACTAAAACACCTTCTTCTTCCTTCCAATACACTATGTGCATGTATACAATAAGACACGCTCAATACCATAATGCCATGCACTTCCATCGCCAAAATATCCATCACTTCTCGACAAAATCAACTTCTGTCACCACCGACGATCTTCTCTACGCTTGCTCTATGCATCCATCCCTCCATCCAAAATTAGATCACCCCAATAGGAAAGTGACCAAAACCCCATGTCATGTCACAACCTAGGTCGTGAATCACCATATCGAGCCACATGCCTTCAAACGGTCACCACAAACTCGACTTTCTACCACGAACACAATACTCCATTTCGTTTTTCCCGAATCCCCTTATCAACATCGAAATCGAACCCTAGCTCACCTCTAAAAAGTCAATCTTGACCAAACAGGATCACACAAAGATCCACCTACACCATCATGAAGATCTCACCCCCACGAACATGTCAGACCCAAAATTGTATTTTTTTCATCAACTGGGTGTTTTGATTTTTAATTTTGAATAGAGGAGAAAATTACTTTTTTACTGTGAATGAAATAGAGAAGGGGAAAAGTGAAATGAGTGAGTGGGTAAATGAATTTTGTCAAGTGATGTTGATTTTCATTTTATAAACAAGCCCAATTTACTTAACTTAAAAATCAAGTTAACCAAGGTTCTCAAGCCAACATCGTATCAATCAAATCATCATAAATGCAAGCTTAAATTTTGAATTTGATTTGATTTAAAATGGTTTTGAAAAGAAGATTTCGCGGGATTCTGCTAGACAATATTCCGTTCGCGTATGAACCCCGAACAACAAAACAAAAATACGATTGCGCACAAAAATAAGATACGATCGTCAAACAAAAATAAATTGGTTTTTCTTATTATTTATTCCAACCATTTATTATTGTAAATTTACAAAATGAGTCCACCATTATTATTTATTAATTAAAAGGAGTTAAATAAGGTTCTTAAATCTATTTAATTAATATTTAATTCACCATTCAAATATTTGAATAATCCCTACATTTGAATATAAGTTATTTAGTATTGTAAATATTTAAAATTAATTAAATATTCAAAATCAAAATAATAAAATTCTAGGATGTTACATTCTCCCTCCTAAAAAAAATTTGTCTTTCCAAAGGAAGAAAATGTCTCCAAACCCTTAAGGTTAAAAACCATTAATTAATGTGAGTTATTAAACTCTTAAAGTTTCTTATATTACGGAAAATTTCGGCAGCACCTCCTTTGTGCGACTGATTCAGAAGAACTAGAACTCGCCACAACCGGTTCAAATTAATAAAAGAAAACAAAAGCCAAGTATCCTCCCATATCTGGGGCATAAAATCATCAATCAATTTCTAATTTCTAAATCTACTACATACTTCTTTTGCAATGGATGTTTAGCAAGCAACTTACTATCCTGATGTGAAGGCAAGAGCACAAGAAATCAAATAGTAATCTCTTACTTCCCTGTACCTATCTTATATTCACATAATCCAAAAGAGAATCATGCTGACACAAGAGCAATATACTAGCTATTTATACCATAAGCATAAGCAACGTAAATAATATAACAACCATATGCAACCAAAAGTATAGAGAATACTCTGTAATAAAATACTAAGCATCCAACCTTTTCAAAAGGTAAGAACCAAATACCCGGGTTTTTATATTCAAAATATATTTTCAAATTCCTCCAAAGAGAAATATATCAAAATAAAAATCAATCATGGCAAGGAAGGGGCTCCTCCTACCGAAGCATGGTATAACTCTAAAATCAAAACAACATGGAGCGTGCAGTGGTATTCTGGATCCTCCTAATACAACAACTAGAGAAAACAGATATACCTGGCGAGTCTTCCAAATCGTAAAACTCCAAAATCTCCAAACTTTAGTCATAACAAAAAATATTTAAAAAATCGATTCATAAGACACTTTTCAAATATCCTAAAATAATAACACTCCACCAAAATTTGCAAAATAATATTTTTATTATTTCTTTTGCAAATTCTTTTAAAATCATTTTTTTCAAAGCACCGGGATTTAAGTTCTAATAAACAACAACTTTATAAACCATAATCTATAAAATTACACTATCAATCAAATCAAATTCCTTAAAGGAATAAACCGACACTTAACATTATTTAAAATGTTAAATGACTAATAAATAATATTTAGAAATTTTTCTTAGGTTTGTAACTTTCTCGATCATCCAAGTATATATATAATTTCCTAAGCGTACCATTACGCTCATCAGCCTTTGGTTATTGCTTAGAAGATTATCTAAGTTACCTTAAACAAAATTGATAGTCACTTCCAAAACTTTCCAAAGCCATACAACAAAGCATATTAATATATTTAAGCTCGTAAGATGTACATAAATCATCCGTATGCAATATCTGATCTGATCGCTTGCTCGGATACATAAACCTTACTTCCAAACTAGTATCGCTCGCCTGACCTCCCTAGTGCAGACTACGATTAGGATCCATGATTAGAAACCTCCGTTCTCCTTACATGGCCATATACTATGATAGAAAAACTCAGTATCATATCGAGAATTCAAATCTAGTGTTCGTTGACAAAAATCAAGTGAGAAATCCTTTTTCAGACTAGTGTAAATCATCCGAAGTTATGTATTCGAATCCTAGATCGAGAACCATGCGAACAAAATGATCTACATATAACTTACATACTTAATCCGATTGGTTTCTTAATTACTCCAATCTCTTTCTAAGTCACTTTCAATTTTGTTTATAGTATTTCATTCAATACTAAAATTATTTATGAATTATTTCACTAATTTTCACTTACGTTTATGTACATTTTAAAGACATACTTTATGAAACATTAAATCAAAAACTTACTTTACTATTATTCACTTGTATAATACTCTTCTATATTCTAAAGGTGCATACAAAATGTCAATTTTTTATTTTATTTGTTTATTATTTTTGAAAATTCAGATGGCGGCCCAACAGATGCTTTGGATGAGAATTTGCGTTTAGGGGAAAGCATAGTACTAGAATCTTTAGACCATTTCTATCAAGTTATCGTCGATGTTCACGACGATCAATACTTACGAAGACCGAATGAAGCTGACATAGCAAGATGAATGGAGATGAATGGCAGTAGAGGATGGTCGGGAATGTTCGGTAGTATAGATTGTATGCATTGGGAGTGGAAGAATTATCTAAAGGCAAATGCCGAAACTTATCCCATTTTAAAAGAATTTACTTATACAATCCTTACAAACCCATTTAAAAAGAATTCACGAAATATTTAAGATAAATACATTTATAAATTTAAATAAAATTAATTATCCCGAAAGATAATTAGATCCAATTTATAATCTTTTATAAATTTAAATCAACGTTAATTGTTTTGAAAGATAATTAACCAAATTTTATAATCTCTTTATAAATTTAAAACAGCGTTAATTATTCCGAAAGACAATTAATTAAATTTTTAACCTTTTATAAATTTTAATCTACACTTATCCTTTACTTTTAAAAATTCTCAAAATACTTTAAAATATAGTTTAAACAATTGTCAAAGTGCAAAAATACGATTAAACATTTATTTTCTAAAAATACAAGCTCGAATTCAATACACAACAAAGGTTTAAGGAGGTGATATTTCATAAGTGATGGTATAGCGATAATAACTACAATGATACTTGCACAAATCAAACAATATGTCACAAATAATTCGACCAAACAATAATATAAACAACATCTGAATATAAGTAAATTAATATTGGCAAGAAACCCCTTAGGTTCTCTCTACAAAAGTCCCTGTAAATCACACAGATGAATGTGTATTTTCGAAGTGTTCTATAGTGACCTATTCGCTAGTATACACTTCGACTTTCCTTTTGTTTTTGTTCCCTGTAACACAATGGTTATTTATGTCATCCGCTTTTCAAATGAGAATTTAAATCCAGACAAAAAACCAAATAACAATATAAACTATCATCCGAGCATTCAACACTAATATATAGCAACACATATATCATATAATTTATTTAAAGATGAGTAAACTCACCGAAATTTCAGCTGATGCTTTCCTGTTCCCGTTCAGTATAAAATCGAAAAACATTCGATTTTAGTCCAAAATTTCACTTGCTTTAAATTCAATGAAACGAGTTCAACGCGTAGGCAACATTCCTATGAGTCCAACGCAACTGACCGCATTCAAATATGACATCATATGGAAGAGTTATTGATTTTAAAAGTTTGAGATTACTTATATTAATTAAATACACTTAATTAACAATTTAAACTAATTACCCCCAATAACACACCTTCTTCTTCCTCTTAATACACTACTATGCACGTAAACAACAAGACACGCTCAAACCCATAATGTCCTGCACTTCCATTGCCAAATCTCCATCACCTCTCGACGAAATCAACTTCTGTCGCCGTAGACGATCTTCTCTATGCTTGCTCTCCGCATCCATACCCTCCATCTAACATTCAATCACCCCAATAGGAAAGTGACTAAAACCCTACGTCAAATCACAGCCTAGGTTGCGAATCACCATGTCGAGTCGCATGCCTTCAAACGGTCACCACGAACTCGACTTTCTACCGCGAACTCAACGCTCCACTTCGCTTCCCTCGAATCCTCCTATCAACATCGAAATCAAACCCTAGTTCGCCTCCAAAAAGTCGATCTCGACCAAATAGGATTGCACTAACATCCACCTACACCATCGCGAAGATCTAACCCCCATGAACACGTTGAACCCAAAATTTTATTTTTTATCAAGTGGACGTTTGATTTTTAATTTTGAATGGAGGAGAACATTATTTTGTTTACTGTGAATGAAATAGAGAAGAGGGAAAGTGAAATAAGTGAGAGGGAAAATGAATTTTGTTAAGTGATGTTGTTTTTCATTTTATAAACAAGCCCGATTTACTTAACGTAAAAATCAAATTAACGAAGATTCTCAAGCCAACATCATATCAGTCAAATCATCATAAATGCAAGTTTAAAATTTTGAATTTGATTTGATTTAAAAAGGTTTTGAAAAGAAGGTCTTGCAGTATTCCACTATATAATATTCTGTTCGTATATGATCCTCGAACGACAAACCAGAAATACGATCGCGCACAAAAATACGATACGATCGCCAAACAAAAATAATATACACCGGTTATCTTATTCTGTAAAATCCTAAAAATACCATTGTTTTCTGTAAAATATGTCAAATGATAATTCAAATATTTTCCAAATTAAAAATTATGGAAAAACCCTAAAAATTCAATTAAAAATTCTACAATAAAAATCAAGTCATTTTTATTAATAATTGGTTTTTCTTGTTATTTATTCAAACCATTTATTATTGTAAATAAATTTACAAAATTAATTCACCTTTATTATTTATTAATTAAAAGGAGTTAAATAAGGTTATTAAATCCATTTAATTAATATTAAATTCACAATTTAAATATTTAAATAATCCTTATATTTGAATATAAGTTATTAAATTTTTTAAAATCATTTAATTAAATATTTAAAATTAATTAAATATTCAAAATCAAAACGATAAAATTTTAGGATGCTAGATTATTTAATGCAAGAAAAAGCAAAGCAAGAGAGTCAAACCTAACTCCCAACGATCCCGATCTTGGGATTTCGAGTCTCGGACCAGATCCCTGGTTGTTCCTTAATGCATTTGCTGCAGATGGTGGTTGCTCTGGCTGCACCATTGTACTTCGGTTCCTTACATATTGTTGTAGCTGGTTACTTCGAACCAGTTCTTCTTTCAGATCACGAACGCGTCGACACTCGTTCTTTTCACGTCCCTTCAGCTTATGAAAGATGCAAAACTTACCATATCTTTTCTCCCGATCTGTTGGCTCTCCTCGCTGGCTTTCGATAGGGGATCTACCCCCTAGTGTCCAGATATGTCCTCTCCAGAATCTCTGTTAAATCAGTGTAGGAGGAGAATTTTGGCTTCCACCTTTGTTGTTTCGGTTCCCCGAAGTCATCATCGGCTCTTCTTTTTTCCTTTGTCCTTTTCGTTCCCTACTCCAAATAGTCCTTTGTCCTCCACAGACCTAATTTCAACATCCTCAGCTTCGGCGTCTTCTTGACGCAAATATCTCTCAACTTCATGGTAAAATTATGCAAAATCCATCGGTGGATCCCTTTTCAGTGCAACTTTAAAGTCAGTCTTACTCGCAACTCCAGACACTGCCGCTATTAAGATTATTGATGGATCCGGCTTATTGACTACGAATGTTGCTGCATTAAATCTTGTTAAATAGTTTCTTAAGGTCTCTTCGGGCCTTTATTTCACGCTTTCATCACATTCTTTAATTGCGAGATATGAACTATGAATTGTCTCAAGAATTTATTCACCAAATTGGTCCACGTGCTTATGGACCCATTCTCTAGTTTTCTGAACCACATTGCTGCCAAGTCCGTTAAATATAATGGAAAGCATCACCTCATTACCTCCTTAGAAGCACCCAACACGTCCATATGTTGGATGTATCTCATTAGATGAAGCATCAGATCTGACTTTCCATCGTACATTTCCAGTTTCGAAAGCTTGAAATCCAGAGGATTTCTCACATTTTGGATATTATAAGTGAATGAATTCCTGTTCACATCCTCCAAACTCTAGTTTAGGGGTCTACCTCTAACTATTCTCCTTACCAATTCAGCAATTTGGTTTTCACCGTTCAATAAAGATCTTTGTCCAAAAGCGATATTCTGCCCCATGCTCCTATAGGGATATTCTGGCACATACTCTGGCACGTACTTCTCTTGCTACACATTAGCTTTCTGGCCTACTCCTATGGTTTTATTTTGTCATTCGTTCCTATGGAGAGGTTCTAGCACATACTCTTTCAATCGTTTTCTGTTTACATTCTGATTTGCATTTCTAGCTCCAGCATTGTTTGCTCCTGGCATTCCAAAACGTTCCAAGTTTACATCGACGCCGCCTTGGTATAATTGTCTCGATACTGAGTTGACTCGGGTTGGTACCGAGTTGTACTGTTGGTGAGGGCATCGTTCCAGTTTGCTCCGCTCCAACTCCAAATGTTTTTGCATTAGCTCCTAATACTTGGCTCTGAATTCCTACAGCCCTAGCTATTCCTTGTTGTCTTATTCTTTGGAAAAATCCTTTAAACATTTCCTGTTGTTGAGTCATTAATCCACCTTGCATCTCTTTCATCATTTTCTCTATCTATTCTCTGGTCACGTAGATGGATTCATGAGATTTTAAGGACATTTCCTGGCTGCCCCATGCTCTAGTTGGCTTGCTCCAGCCTAAGATCTAATGTTAGGCCTCTTCATCTTCCCCAAATATCATATTCAAGCTTCAAGTCTTCAAACCCAGCTCTTGTTCCCAGTGAAAACACCAAAATGTTAACCCAGAAAATGGATCAACACTCAAAAATAAGATGAAAGCACCAATTCTTTTATAATAATCGTAAAAGTAGAGGAAATCTCATATCAAGCAAGTAAAAATGGCAAAAAAGTAATAACACATAAGAATTTTAATAGTGGTTCGGTGTAATCTCCGGCTTACGTCCACTTTAATCTCTTTTATTAGTTGTTCTCTCTGAATTACAACTAGTTGTATTAGATCCAACCACTATCTAGTGGATCTCAGATTTACAATGATATTTTTAAAGAGTTTGAGAGGTAGAGCATAGGAGTGAAGAAGAGAAAGAAGTCTCCAATGGAAAAGAGATCAAATCCAGAGTAAAGAACTGAAGATCAGGGAAGAGATCGCATTTCGGTTGTAGGTAGGCTTTTATTTATAGAGAAAAAGCCGTGTTCAATCAGAAGTCCACTTGGAACAGAGTCTAGAGATTGGCCCGAAGTCACTTGCAAAATTGTAGAGCACCACAAGTTAACCAAACATGTCGGTACTGACTTAAACATGTTGGTGCCAACATGTTTCTACAGTACGAATCACTTTGAACTTTCTTGCATTCTTCTTCCTACTTCATTTTACGGAGGCCCATGTTGTTTCCATCGATTGTTGGTTGATTTTGATGATCGTTCCTTCATTGCTCGGTTTAATCTGCCGTTTTACCTATTAACTCTTCGATTCTTGGAATAGGTCATCCAGAATCCTTCGAAATCAATTGGACACATATGGGAAAGGTAGATAGTAACTTGTGCGAAGTTAGAGTGGAGGAGTATAAGCTCAAAACAAGTCGTCCAAAATAAGTTGGTACATAATATATCGGTGTCGACTTGTTTCCTTAGTTTATTTTTTATTGAAATTTTCCGGAGCTATTTTCTTGCTTCATCTAAGCGTGCTTGCTAATTTTTAAGTTGTTTCATCTTGATTTTGATCTCCTAAGTTCGGTTGTAATCTACTTTGGCTCAAAAGTGGGTTAACAAGTATTTATCATACATAATATATATATATATATGTATGTATGTATGTATGTATGTATGTATGTATGTATATTGACTAGTTGATTTAGACATAGCCTGTTCTATGTGTTATTTGTGTAATACTCGGGTCAGTCTGAGACATTTTAGATTCAAGGACGATGAGACCAGCTTGTATTTTCTAAACATAGAGGAGGCTAGTTATTTAGTGTTGCAGTATATCATTTGTATTGTATAGTCTCATGTATCTATATGACATTGTGATGTATATCATTCCTTGTATATTTCATATTATATACTTTATAACTGCGTTTATTGACTTTATGTTCTCTGTTATTTACTGTATACTGTGTATTGTTTTATCCTGGAGGCACATGTGTTTATTTCTTTGTGCCGATACTGAGTACGTAAATATGAGTTATTTATTTGATTTTGAAATATGTACTAGAGTTAGTCTAAGGAAATATTCATGTGTGTACCGCATACAACCTCATTCTCCGTATTATCCAACAGTATTACTTGGTGATACTCTTGGATAGTATCAGTATAGAGGTGGAGTGTTACTAGTCCATTTCAAGCCCAAACAATATTGATTGCATTTAAAACCAATTAAACGCATATCAATATCGTATATCGATTAGTATTTATATAACTATAACACGCACTGTTATTGTTCAATACACATCACATAAATTTTTATAATTAATATTTCATCAATATTGATTAATTAATTGATTTATAACAATTTTAATTAATTAAATCAGGTGGTAACGATAGTATTCAACGTTTCAGTTATGTGACCCTTAGGTGTAAATTTGACCAGCGATCAATATCGAACAATTCGAATATTAATGTTCACACTTCACTTAGTACGTGGTATGACATTATAGCCATATTTATCGCTTATATGGTATTGGTAAAATCCAATTTTAGTTTATTAAGCGTTACTTAGTAGTGAAAATTATTTATATCAATTCTCTTTGTCAAACTATATCACTTTAGATTTATGGAATTTGGCAATGGTCAAAATTCCAGTATCGTCCATATTCAACTCTATAGTCCAAATACAAAGTCGTTGGTTCAATAATAACAATTATTATTAACCGAACTTCTTTGACCAGAGACTTTGACTTTAATTGACCATGGTACTAATTGGGGAGACAAATTCTCTCTTGAATAATGTCACACTTCCAATACTTCTACTTGACCCAACTATAATCGTTCGATGGATACCGTGCCATGGTTTAACTATAATCAAAGTGAAGTTTTTACATTGAAGCTCGACAGTATTTTCAAGTCAAGGGAATTGTGTAATATTGTCATATCGATATTTTTTGTTTGACCTTGGTTATATTAACCAATAGAAAACTATCGAGTGAGTCACGCCATAGTTATCCAATAATTATCAATACTTAACCCCTTGGTGCTCCCAACAGCCATGAGTAATACATTGCCCAATATTTGGAGAGTGTTACGTACTCTAGTCTCAGCGGATGTATCGATATCCTGTCTCGATACTAGGAATATTTAAAATGATATGTTTATTTTATTGTGATAAATAACCTATGATCACAACACATTGTTACTACTATCACAAAACATACAATTTATGGATTTTCTATTAAATATACTTTTAATTAAATTAATTAATTAATATAATATATTATATCAAGTATATAATAGAAAGAAAACACCTTATATTTTGAAAAAGATTGGTTATCAATTTAGATATATGTAACAATTACATAATTGCTCAAAGGGTATACCTCTAACAGTATCAGTAATTACCATCGCATAACATATCATTAAAGATTTTCTATTTAATATACTTTAAATTAATTACTTATTTAATTATATCATAGTACAACAGTATATAATAGAAATCAAACACTTTTATTATGAACAAGATTGGTCATCGGGTTAAATATATGTAACAAATTATATAATCCCCCCTAGAACATACCTCTAACTCTATCAGTGACACTATTTGAGAAAAGATAAATTAGTGATAGGCATGCCTAAGGAGGTAATCACTAAATAAAGTTAATGATAACTTTAGTATTGACACCTAAATAAGAGTCTAAGTGATGCTTGTGAATGTGATTGATGATTATCTAACATGCTTCGTTATAACTTGATGATAAGTATAGGGTATACTTAAATTGAAATGATTGAATACAAACATGACATGGTTCATAAATAAATGTCAGGTATAGGGTATACTTATGTTTTAAAATGATGCTATATATGCGCTCATGATGTGATGATTGTTTAAATGATATGATATAATTGTTATTGACGATAAGGGGAAAACTCGTTCCTTGATTTAGCAGCGTGGTCTTGCTATGTGTATATTTTAGGGTAAAGTGTTACTCATACCAAGCTTTATGTCCGACTCTTGGTTTATTATTTCTTATAAACTCAAGAGTACTCATTCGAGTAGGTTGAGTTTATGAACTTAAACATGTTTCTTTTGTAAGACGAATAAAGAAGTCAAAGATGAAGCAGGCGGCATGTTGCTAATAAAAGTTATTTTCAATTCCACTATTGTAAAACCGGAGTTTATAATCGGTTAAGTGTTCATGTCGGCATCTTCACATGTCGGGCGCGACACTACTAGTTCTGCTTTATTATATTTTACTCAAACGTGGGCACGATTGGGATTATGGAAAATGTAGTTAACAATTTATTTAATGAAAAGTATTTAGTTGCTCTATTTACTTAAAGTTGTGATAATATTGATATTATATTATCGTTTGAAAATAATTGTGGTGATAGTTGCAACATTATCAGTGTTTATTTTTGAGTCTCGTAATGGGGGATGTTATAATTACCCAAGTCTTACCCAACACCGGACTTCTATCATGATTTGTTATCAAATATGATGATCATAGATTACAGGTACAGACCCTACTCACAAATCTCTTAGAAATCCAAGCTTCAATCAATCCAACTTGAAGCTTTCCTTTGAATCCTGAAATTCAACTTCTAACTTTCTCAAAACAAGAACTTGATGTCATGGATTTGTAGACAATTCTTCATCTTAAATTAAGAAATTTATCTTGAAATTTTTGGTTAGGATATGAAGAATTTATGAATGATTTACCTTTCAAAATACATTTATTTTCTTGTTATAAAAAAGAAGTAGAAGAAGAGACTGAAGGGATGAAGAGGAAAATGCTTATTTCATATTACTAATACATTTTGATCGTTTTTGCCCGTACCTTCTCTTTTCTTCTTCTCTTTTCTTCTTGTTTTACCAATTTTATCCGATTCTAACAATTTAACATGTATTTCATTTGTAAATGACATTACGAACTCACGGTAATAAGTCTCCAGTAATAATTCATTTATCTTTAAAAATTATTCTTTTAAGTCATAGTTCGCTTCATGTTCGATTAAACGATAAATTACTATTAATCATTAGGCATAAAACCATGGGTTGTTACAATTAATGCTCTTGTTACATGATGTAACACAATGCATAACAATGTAAGTTAAAGTATGAATTGACATATTATTGAGCTTTCTTCTATTCAAAAATGTATTTATCGTCTTTACTTCGGAGAGACATTCACTGTCAGAATCAGTATTTAACATTACCGTATGGGAAGGGGGTGAGAGATTGCGCGAAGAGAGTGTAGTTTGTGATTGAGAGAATGGCAGAAGACGTAACACATAGAATTAAAGAAACGTTGTCGTCGGCGCCTGGTACATTGAACGCCAACGGTTCGTTTATTCTACGTAAGTGGAATGATAAAAGAACTGTCTTCAAACGCTCCTAATTAGGAGCTTCTGCATGATTTTAGTAATCCATGAACAGAGTTTTAATGGTATTAAAAGCAGTAACTCGTCATGTTAATAAAATCAATCATTTACTAGCACTAATTTACTAAGCAAAATGCAAACAAGTATCACATTAGGGATTGATGGTTAGGAGTAATGAAGAGTATCCTCCAAACTTGTATAGAAAAATGGAAAAAACATATAATTTATTTTCCGTCTTTCTCTTAAACAAATCAATTCCAATAAACAATAATTTTAAAAGTGAAAAGGGTGTCCATTGACATGGAATACAAAAGTTCAAAAGATGAATTATTTTCGAGTTTTCCTTTGGTTAGATATCGAGCTTAGTTAAATAATAATAATAATAAGTAGTATAACTTAAAATTAACAAAGCTAACATAAAACCTTCATAAACCAACAAATACGAAACAAACTGAAATATTTAACCATAAAAGAAAATACACTACAACAAAAAGGAATATTTGAAACTCCTTTATTTTGTCTTTAAATAAAAGATTTTGTCTCTAATTTATATTTGAGACCCGCTTAAGACAAATAATGTTGTCTTTAAAATCAGGTCTCTAAACAAATAGAAACCAAAAATATTTGTCTCTAAAATATTAAAGACCTCACTAATGGTCTCAAGTACGTCTCTAAAGTAGAAATTCATTAGAGACAATTTTATGGGTCTCTGATATAACACTAGAGACCATATATAGTGTTTGAAATCAGTCACTAATATATATATTATTAAGCAATTGAAATGGGCAATGCAACATATAATATCAAAATATAGTGTTTCAGGAAATGCAACATACAACCATTAATGTGTAGTGTTTCAACAAATAATATAGTGTTATTATTAAACAACCGAAATAGGAAATGCAACATATAGTCACTAATATATAGTGTTTCAGGATCATTACAAATCAATGAAGAAGCAAAATATAGTACCAAACTCAACATATAGCTAGATAATGGACAAATTTTCATGTAGAAAAAGAAATAACCCACTGTCATTGCTAGAAGAACAAAATACAGAGTATTCATTACACATAATATAACTAAAAAAAGCATGCTTGATTACATCCATTCTAAATTTAGCACACACTACTCATGAAAAAATTCAAACAAAAGAAAACCTAGAATAAAAGGCTTAAAGCTTGGTCATATAGCAAGCTTCCTGACAGTGGCTGCAGGGGCAACGCCTTCAGCTAGAGGTACTTCAGCATCCCATTCAGCAGCCATAGGAGCTGCACATTTTAACCACAAACTCATTGGAATTACTACTTTTTTCAACTTCGAATCATATTAGGCAAAATACACCTCAATTCATACTGGATGCTCATGTCATATATGCGTAAACTAAAAGATTAGAACTACTAATTAACATATCTTGGACCATTCTCATTTGATGTACATAAATTACAGCATATACTAAAAACATACAATAAGCCAAGCAGATTACAGCATATCGTAAACATCGCACTACCAGTGTATACAAAATATCAAGCACTAGAGACACTATATTAGCCAAGTAATGTGAATGTCACCGTGCTTAACAGGTGAGATGCTAAATTTTTACCTTGAAATTTTAGTTCATATGAATTTTAAGGTTTTTCTTATAACATAATAAATGAATTAAGCAGAATATATAGAATATTTTCATGTTAACTGTCTAGCAGACTAATTGCAAGTGAATAAGGTATAATTAATACACTCAAAAACTGTGTGCTACATAAGAGAAAATTGGATGAATATAAAAATCAAACCTTGAACAGCCTCCCAGTCAGGACTAGTAGCTACAGGAGGAGGAATCGGTGCTTCATTCCAATCTGCACCAGTAGCACGCCATTGGTCGTTTTCTCCCATTCCTATGTATTCAATGGCGTTGTACTCTGGACCAGGCAAACTGCTTCTGCCTCTTCTTGTTCCTTTGTCTCTTTGGGGCTCTATAAAAGAAGAGATCAACCCACAAAACATTATTAATTACCCATAATTTAACATTCAACCTGATACGATATGACAAAATTAATTGTATAGGTGCCATTTCAAGGAAACAACCTAAAATTGAAAAAACAAAAGCACACTTGGTATGTGTGAATTCCCACATCGTCCCAATCCCATATAAAGGTAGCGAAGCAAATTCAACATACATAAACTGTTTATCCATGTTTGCAAGCAGTTGCAATTTCAACACAAGTTGAAACACACACTAGTCATAAAATATAACTACAGGTGAAATGTCATCGAAAAGCACTTCACATACAACAGATGTTTCGATGGGAATTCAGATTTGAATGTTGGACTGCTTTAAATCTTGTTGAAATCATGGTCCCAAATTTAAAGATAACCGACTTTGGAAATTTTTTAGTTTGTTATTTTTTTATCAAAAAGTGAACATGTGCTAAGATTGTTAGCTCATTACCACTAACTAGTTATGGCCAAGACAACAGTGATATAATTTTGTGTAGGTAGACTAATGATAACAATATAAAATAATCATACATAAAAACATAACTACTACATATGGATCCTAACTTTTTTCCCACTTTCCACGCATTTTAAAGTATAGACCGACACTATTTTTGTTCTGTATGATATACAATCAAACCTAGAAGTAGGCCTGTACCATTTGCCTTAAAGCAGAATGTTCCCTCATCACTCTCTACAATGTTCTCACACATATGTACACGCAGGGATAAAATTTTACTTTTTAGATTCTACTTCCAAAATACTGCTTGTTAAGCAATGAACTTGAGCATACATATAATACTTCTCCAGGTACATACATAGGCATGGGGGAAAGTAAAGCACATGATATACAAGCATCCTCTTTGTATATAGAAATGGGAAAATAGAATAATATACCCTTTGATAATTCCTTGATTGCAATATTCTTGAAACATAACACATTCCTTTTTCACCTCAAGCGCACTGATACTGCAATAAATCATCATAATTAGAACCTTGTATCTAAGAACGCGTAATTACATAATACTACTTCTTTTGTTATGTTATCATTGATGTTATTATCAAGTTTTACAGATTTGACCAATGAGTATAATTCAAAATGTGAAGTTTCCAGGTACTTTGAAGCACTGCCCTTAAACTGATGCATGCAATCATCCAAATGACAAAAGTCTTGAGGATGCCTCTCCCTGGTTCATACATTATTCTCTTTTTAGAATAAATGTACAGACGGTTGCAAACTATAACATAAAATGGATATATATGCTTACAGAGCTTGCTCAATGTTATTGAGTAGTCTAGATGAATTACTAAAGCACAATGTCACAACTTCTAGTTCTTCACAAAATTAGGACTTGCAGCATCCTGTAACTCCTCCAGCTGGTAAAACTGGTCATTAAGGCAACCATCAAAGTATATAAGTTTATGTTATGAGTACAAAACATTTAGATTTCAAGTAAAGTCTGTACCTAGTGGCCATTATCTGATCCTATCATAATGTGAAATGTTCAACACTATGTCCTTTCCTTAGTTTCTAGTTATCTATCCATCATCCATTCAGGCTTAGCCTTCTAACTGGAAATTGATATTACAATAGTTTTCTTAAACAAATAATCTTGAAATTTTCAAATAACTTTGATATCACCACAGTTTTATTAATATTCCTCTTTACAATGACCGCTGATTTCCATTATTACATGAGCTTCTAATCTTGTTGGCTCAACTAGATGCTTACAACTCAATCGGAAGTTATACTTCTATTATAAAAGTATTACTCTATTCAGATCCATACAACACTATGTTTTGTAATATCTGAAGAATCAGATAGACATTTTTCCCTAGCTTCATTTGACATTTCACATTCAGCATATGAATATTCATTTATAGTAACAGAAAAGAACATCTATTTATTTATTTTATCTTGACCATTAATTAGAGTAGGGCCTTAACCGAGAAGATTTTTTCATACATTAGTATAAAAGAAAAATGTTGCAGAGAATGAAATGATAGTTTGGTGTATATCAACTTCAATTGATATTGACCACTCATGCAC
The DNA here is from genome assembly GCA_030737815.1 of Allium fistulosum. Lineage (NCBI taxonomy): Eukaryota > Viridiplantae > Streptophyta > Magnoliopsida > Asparagales > Amaryllidaceae > Allium > Allium fistulosum. The sequence goes on along the minus strand of CM060902.1, from coordinate 495,928,639 downwards.
ATATAAAGGAATTTTGTCATGACTATAAGTACCAAAAATATGGCTAAACATTATATTTATTGGCATGTTAATTCTACAGAGAATTCATATTTATTGGCATGTGCATCATATGATTGCTAAAATTATAGATGCCATGGATACCGATGTAAAATGTTTGTGCGATCTACATTCTAATAATACACATTTAACTAAGTGGCTATTTTTTTTATTCTATTTAACTTCCCAGTAATTGTGTGCCAGAGTTGTCAACTTAGTTGATTAAATAAAGTTTGTGTATATACTAAATTCAAAAGTAGACGCAGTTCCATTTTCAACCAGTCAGAACGGTGACTTCTCCAAGCACTGGCTTAAAAAGGGACCAAGGAGTATATTAGAACAACTCTGATAAAATTTAACCTAACGACTCCGGGCGTAACTAAATAATTTTTTTTTGATTTAGTAAGACTGAATACAAGGATTACTTCATTATCATCTTCTCACACGTGAAATAAAATCATAAATTCTATTGAGGACAATTATTCTAACAAAGATGTTGATAATCTAACATGATTTAAAAATATTATGTGCTTAAATGATAAACTACCAATGATGCGACAGCAAATAGCATTTTGGTTTGTACATGTATGATAATATTGATATATGCTAACAAACAAGTAACTAATACAAGAAAAATACGATTCTCGTTACACACACATCAATTTGCATGATCTGCATTATCGTAATTAAACAAACCATTTCCATAGAAGTACTAACTCCCTTTAGCACTCGTTATGCTAGAGGGCTAATTTTTATTTTTAAAGTGCTAATTGTTGTATATATTCTTATTACTATTTTAAGAAGCAACAATCGATATGAAAACAGAACAAAAAAAGTTTAATAGTTAATCCACCAATGAATTTACAGAAAAAAATCATTGTATAAACTCATTCAAATTATGTTGTGGACAATGGCGAATCCAGCATATAATTTGAGGTGGGGCAGTGTTTTTAATATAAAAAATGCACAAGTAAACAATATTAAAACTACTACATATACGAAAAAATGCATTGCGTATACATAGGTTAGGATGTAATGTTTCATATCTAACATGCTTTCTTTAGCTCTAAACCATACAATTTGTATTAAAAAAATAATACAAAAAAAAGTTTAAAACTTTTTGTTCATATGGTACCAGTCTTTGAAACATGGTAAACACTATAAATCAGAATACGGGTGTTTGGAGTATGATGGTAATGAGAAGATCAGATTTATTATTTACACATAGGTTAGGATGAGCTAAGATTGAGCTATGCTATTTTCAGATGGGGCTAATCATAAATTTTAGATATGGCTTAAGTAAAATACAGGTTTCCTGTAAAAGGAAGTTGCAATCTCAGGTAGGGCAGTAGCCCCAGCTCACTATAGTGTACATCTGCCCCTGATTATGGATGAAGTAGTAAAACTTATGGATTCTAATAAGAATAACCTATTTCTCTCAATCAATCTTTTCCAGTATAACTAAAACAAAATGTGAATTATTATAGCAAACTCAAAAATCAAATCATCATCAACATAACAAATGAAAAATTTATTAATAAACAACAATCGATAATCAATAAAAATGTTGTTCAGCACTTACATTCAAATCAAAATAACCAGTGCGAAACAATTGAGAGAACAAATTATACATCAAAATTCTTATAGATTTAGTAGTAGATTAGGAAAACTAACCTTCTTTTCTTCGAATAAATCTTCCTCCTCTATACCTTCGAATAAATCTTCCTCATCTATACCTTAACGGCTTAAAGATTACTTTTTTTTCCTCCTATTACTGTTTGGTGATAAGAGGATTGGCTAGGGTTTTAATTGATCGAGGAATACTGCATTGAGGCTTTGCATATATCGAGGAGAAATAACAACGTGCAACATAAAATGAGGGATTAGAGGATTTGATGAAGTGGTTGGGCTTGCTTAAATGGATTGAGACCCACTAAAGACATTCATTCAATTGGTCTTTTTTTAAAATGACCAGAGACATAACCATTTTGTTTTTAATTGGACCTTGTTTAAAGACAAAATTTATTTAGGTCTCAAAATGTTGTCTCAATTTTGCTTTTTTGTTGTAGTGATACTGAATGAACAAAGAAACATGTAACATAAGCTTGAAATAACATCACAATCCCAGTTGTATAATTACATACAAAAACCAAGAATCAACATGCAATATTATATAAGGATTCTGGATTCAGATTCATCCTGTGCTAAAAATACAAAGAAAGACTTCCTCGCAATCTGCATTTCCCACTCTGACAGTTTTATAAAACAAAGAAGTCACTTTTGAAAAAAACAAAGGATAAATCATCATAAAAGGGTAAAAAAACAGTAAAAAAAAAAATGAAAGAAAAACATGAACAGTTATGAAGGTTTGTTCCTGCAGAACTTAGTGCTCATTTCTTTTATACCGCTTCTTTCTTTCCTTTTCTTCTTGATATGATCTCTGTTGGACTCAGTTGCACTATCAGGTATCATCCTGTCGAGTCTAGTATCATCGTCCAAGTTAGCCTGAAAGCTTTGTCTATATCCATAACTCGGTACATTCTGTGCCTGCAAACGTCCAAGAAATGAACTTTCAATCCTGTTAAGAAACGATAAGTGCTTCTGCTCCGTCCAAACACAGTTTACATTTTTAAAATCCATGTCTTTTATGAAATTCTTTTGATATTTTTCTTCTCCTGAGTTTTAGTGTATTTATACGAGGATATTATAGCAATGGCTTTTGCTATGCATTTATATTTGAAGGCTGAAAAGACGAAAATATCTCGGAGATATTTTGTGCTGCCAGAAAAGTCGGTAGAGTTTGGACATGCTATAAAAATCTAGATTTTTTTGGTTATGTGGACGTAAATGTTAGCTTGTGCTTTTATTCGCCTTTCTACAATAGAAAAGATACGAGCTACGTACAGTCAGTTATAGGATATTTTTCCCTAGGAATATCTAATATATTAAGGCAGGCACCTATATTATTTCACCTATTTAATTGGTTTGACTTTAACTAGCATTTTCTGATCTGCACGGTAGAATTTTTTTTTTTTTTTTAAGTTTCATATTTAAATTAAAAGTTATAGATTATTTTGTGAGTATTGGTGTTATTTTAAATTAGGGATTTTTTTTTATAAAATTTATGAATACATAGACAGTAAGACTTATTTCCACAAATAAAATTTAGGAAAAACATAGTGTTTTTCAAGTTCTACTACGAAACACAAATTGAATTTCTTTATAATAGTGTTGATTTTCTTATTAAACATTAGGTTTATTTGAAACCTCGCAATTTGTTTCTAAAAAATTGGCACTTCCTATTTTATAGGAGAAAAAAATCCTAACACGTTTAAAATAATGTTTTAAATCAATAGGTACGTGTTTATTTGCAACCTCACAATTTGTTTCTAAAAAATTGGCACTTCCTTTTTTATAAGAGAAAAAATCCTAACACGTTTAAAATGATGTTTAAATCAATAGTTACGTATCTACCAACTCATATTTACGTATCCCATCTTCATTCAATTTTAGCGATATGAGACTATTTAAATTTCAAATCATCGTTCCTATTTCTACATGCGAGACAGTCGGGGTTGGCCCTAAGGTAAGGTGAGTAAGTCAATTATCTAGGACAACCTCCCACGAAAGGTAACTTCTTGATCCAAAAATTAATATATACGAAAATTCAATAAGATGGTTAGTAGTTATGATATGCATTTAAATAGAACTGAAAACCTTGATTCATTCATTTTACTTATCTTTACTTATGTTGGTTCTGGTATAATTATTATTTTATTCAACTACAGCCAATATAATTGCAGATCGTCTATGGCAACCCGGATGATAGGATCAGCATTGGAGACAGCCCTAATACACACACACACACAAATACACACGGATATGTATGTATGTATGGCTAGGATCAATGGGTTCAATTCCTCTGTTTCCATGCGTTGAACTCATGTCAAACACTCATTTTTGTATCATCACATTATTTTAATTGTATTGTATGTTCCAATAATATGTTATATCACATTATGTATGGGGTGACTGAGATTAAATCGAGGATAGAGGGACAAGGGAAATGGAGACAAAAGGATTGAGCTGAGGATGAATATCCCTCTTTATTTAGCCACAACTTTATATTTAAATATTTGATCTAGATGACAGAAGAGAGAGAACATATATTTAAATATAAATTTGTAGTTGATAGTAAGAGGTTACCGAAAGATGCTAAATAAAGTAGGCTATTGATCCTAGCATGTGTGTGCGTACTCTGACGCACACACATCATGTTGTATGAAAAAGTAGATAAGTAATGGAATATTTGGAGCAATTACTTTTCCTCCAGATATTTGTTGTAGGATATTGCTAACAATGTTTTGTTTAACTAAACTGATTAAACCAGCGAAAAAAAAAATGTGACTTATTTCAAAATAGAAATGTGTTGATTAGGAGCAAATCTTTAAAGGAGATATGATATCTTCATTGGCAAGACAATTGATATGAATCATATGGGCACATGGTCCAGAAAAGAAGTTTGATTAGGGTTAGCTAAGTCAGTGAAGTGGCTTGAATCGCTTTATTTGCACAGCCATATTAGATATGATGTTTGGAATCTACCCGTTAACGGAATGAAAATCTATTAAACGTGCTTCTATTTCCTTTTCTATCACTTCTTATATAGGTATTTCATCGTTCACAGGAGAAGAAATTTGGTACTGGTGATATATATCACAATAAAGAACAAATCATGTTGGTCCTCATCTTTTATTACCACTCGGATTTTTTATAGCATCAAATACTTTTTCCTTTTCCTTTATTCTTTAGTTATTTTTTTTTTTCGTTTTAACAATCCCACTCGTTGAAGACTTTGAAGTTATCACCTTCAACCACAAAATAACATCCTATATCGTTGCTAGTGCAAGTTTTCTACGCAAAGCCTTCACGAAAAGATTGGAGCGACTAGTGGGCCGAGTAGCGTAAACTTGATCTGTGATCCACCAAACCCATCACGGGTTGGGACCGATCTGGACTTGTGACGGGTTTCTACAGATAAGATGGAAGCATGGCTGGCTCAGACTACTGCTCAGTGACATGAGTTGCCTTAACCACGAAACATATTTTCTTGCTCTATTTTTCTAAGATCCAAAAAACAAAGTTTACGTTCCTAAACTTCTGGGAAGCGTGTACCGTTTATGCTTGAGGATTTTGGTAAGTCTCTGTTTCAACATGAATCTTAAATCCTTCCATAAAATCAAGTAAACGAATCCATTTATTTATATGTATAAAATCGGTGTTTGGAATGTTATTATATCTTAGACCTATCAACGGATGTTTTCGGATGCGGATAGTGTCATATCCGCATCCGCATCCGTATCCGAAATCATTTTTGAATGTCACATATCCGCATCCGCGGATACAGACGGATATCGGATAATTATCCTATCCGCTAACGACCGATAAATTAAGAATTATAAAAAGAAAATTTTAGTTTAACATGAATATTTTTCAGTCCAATTGATTGTAAAAGTGCTAAAAATTAACAAATATAATGCTAATAAATAGTTTCGAGCGGTTAATAAGCATTAAGTGCATATAATATAAAGAGACAGTTTGGCATAGGTCCCTAATAAGTTTCAAAATACACAAAAACCCAAGTTAAAAAATGTTTGTAAATTAGGTCCCTAGAATTAAGTTACGAAATAATGGCATACACTTATGCAATTATTCAGTGAATATATAATTGCAGTCATTTATGCAATTATATCAAAAAATTGCAGACATTTCCACAATTATACACTGAAAAATTACGGAAATTTCTGCAATTTTTTCAAAAATTTACGAAAAATGCAGCAATTATTCACCAAAAAAATTACAGAAATTTCCGCAATTATTCACCGAAAAAATTGCATAAATTTATGCAACTTTTGGATATAATTGCATAAATGTCTGCAATTATTCAGTGAATAATTGCATAACTATATGCAATTACTTAATAACTTAATTCTAGGGACCTAATTTACATACTTTTTTTTACTGGGGTTTTTGTGTATTTTAAAACTTATTAGAGACCGTTTTTGTGTATTTTGAAACTTATTAGAGACCTGAGCCTAATATTCACTAATATAAACTACTAACTTAATAAAATAATAAACGGATATCTTTCATTGCACTAAAATACACATAATTTGAACTATAATCTTGACAAAAATCGAACGAATAATTTTCGGATGCGGATGTCTTCGTATCCGCATCCGCATCCGTTTTTTCGGATATCAGATATTTATCCGCTTTCCGGATGCGGATGCGGGCAGATTTCGAATTTTTCGGGTATCCATTGACAGCCCTAATTATTTCTATATTGTAAAATTTTGAATCTAATAGTTTCTGAATGCAACATTTTGAAGCAAGTACATGTTGCTTATATATATGTAAATAAAGTGGATAAGCGGCAATACAGAGTAGTACTACAACACTTAGACAGTAATATATAGTATACTAGTGTATAACACGTGCGTTGCACACGGTAATGTTATTAAAAAATAGTATATATATTTTAATTATTGCTAAAATATATTTTATTATGCAATATATGATAAGTTTATCATGATATATTAACCATAAATTAAAATAACATACGATGCTCGGATATAAGGTTGACGGTTCAATAATATATATGTGTGTGTGTGTCGAATTGTCATCTTTTTTCTAAAGGATTATAGATGGATGAATGAACATTAAATAATTAAATAATTTGAATTAATAATCAATATAACTAATTAAATAGGAGTTGAATGTAAAAATTTGGAGAAAATTGAGAAGTGCTTTGTACATATTTGTAATCGAGAAGAGCATTAGTCTTATCGTTAGCCTAGCTACATGTGAACTTTTATCCATATTTAGTTTTCATTTTAAAACAACTAATTTTATCCTTGTAATTAACCATACATTTCATGCTATTGTAGGAGGGTCATGCTTTCAACTTTGATACTTGCAAAATAATGCTATGTAGCATTTAGTTGAGTTACGAGTTGGGTATGGTTTGATAACACGTTGAAAGCGAGATTGTTTATATAATCTAATATTAGTGTAATATGTGTGTTCACATCATAAAGTTGTAAAATATAAATTTATCATTTATTGTTTGTTCAAAATGAAATTATGTTATGTAATGTACGATAATTTTTTGAGATAAATGAATCAAAAATTAAAAGATTTGTTATTATTTATGTATACATTTTATATTACGTGATTTAAATATCTTTATATATCTGAATAAAGAAGAAATAATTTTATCATTTTTTTTCCATATATATGAATATTATATATATTTAAATCCATGTATTTTTAGCATTTATTACATGGATCAATGAATATTAGTTAATCATATTTATTTAAATAGTTTAAATTTATGATCACACAATTAGTTATATATACAGACTTGAATGTAAAATATTAGAAGATAATTGAGAAGGGTTTCAACATAATTATAAAAATATTAAAATTCAGGTATTTGACATTAATAAAATTTACAGTGCAATGTATGATAAATACATTTATTAAATAAATTATACAATAAATTTATTATTGTCATTAACGTATGTAATTTATGTTATGTGATTTATATATATTTGCATCTAAATGACCTTTTTAACAAGTTTGTTGATGTTCACATAGTATACATATTGAAACTTTCATCTTTTAGGTTTATTAATAAATATTAGTTGACTAAGTTTAAATTTTGGATTATGTAATTAATTTAAATGTGTGGACTTTAATGTAAAATTTTGATAGAGAATTGTGAAAGATTTGTAAATAATTGTATATTTAAAAAAAATAGTAGATATTTGAATGTAAAATAGTGTGAGAAGTTTAGTTGAATAATTGTAAAGTGGTAAATCGTAGGATTTTGAAAATAAAATATCGAGACTTGAAGAGAATTAAGGAGAATAAAGATAACTCCTAGAATCAATCAAAGAGCTTCAAATTCTTCTACTTTACTATTATTTAATAGACTAGTGTGAACTCGTGCTACGCACACGGATAGCAACTATATTTTTTGCAATTCTATTTGAATGTATTTTTTATGATTAACTCAAGTAATACCGTTATATCTAAATATATTTTAAATTTAAATATTCTTTATATTTTTAAATTTAAAATTTTTTATCCAAAAAACACATTTGTTTATCATTGTGTTCGTCTATACAACTACATTTATGCGCCATACAAAAGGATGCTTAAATAATTACGTTATACACATATAAATAATTATGCAGACGCACACATCAAATTTTAAGCCATTAGCCTAGAATATTGGTTTGAGAGATCATTATTGGTAAAATAACTCATACAAAATGGATCAATTCAAGTTACTATGCGCATGTATAAAAACCATAAAAAAGAATTGCATCATGCATATGTTAGCACTGTAAAATAATGGAAAAAATTATAAATTAGTGTACATGCGATTAGTAGACATAAAAGGAATAATGTCAAACACTCAAAAAATTTAAGCTATAAAACATATTACAATAAAACTAAAAAACTTAGGAATGTCCAATGATAATACATAATTATATGGTTTACTCTTCGAACCATTGTTTCATATCCCACAATTTCAGTTACCAAGGAAACTAATATTGCTAGTCACCAAGACGAAACTATAGTACAAAGATTGGTATTACAATATAATGTGTTAGAAACATTAAAATATGAAAGAACATATTAAATGGGAAATAACAACATCAAAACTTCCCAAATCCTTAAATTTGATCCTACCTCATTTCTCATTTACTACTTCATTGTCTTTATTAGTATCAAGTAAACAACAAAAGAATTAGAAAAAAACAATTACTGGATCAAGTGAAATTGGTAGAAAGTTATTCAATATTAAAATATATAAAATTCATCAAAATCTGATAGGAAAGTGTAAAACAAAAAGTATGTAAGTATTAGACTTGGTGTATATGGGTTTTTGAGGAAAGCTATGGTATAACATGACTAGAATGCAGTATATAATATGTAATTTATGTATTTATATATTGGTGTTTATGTATACTATATAAATTATATTATAGTGTGAAATGATGATATATAATTATAGTTTATATAAAGTCTGCTATATGGAATGTTAAAGGAGTTTGTTATAGATAAAGCTGTTTATACATAACTGGGCTTTTTGTATATTTATATAAATATTTTATTCTATTTGTTTGTATATATATTTATAGTCTTGCTGATTCTTTTATTATATATATATTGTTGATTCCAAAGTATTATACGTATGTAAATTTATATATATAGATTTATATATATTAGTTTTATATATGAGTTATGATTTAAATTAAATTATTGATTTCAAGAAAAAAAATGTATATATTTTCAGTTTATATCAAAACTGATTTGATTTGTTTCATCGATTCCCGTTATCAGCTTTGTTCGTCGAAATTCGTGCCAATCCTGCTTTGCTTTGGAAATTCGTGCTTGGATCTGCAACTCATTTCATTGTCTATTCTCTCTAACCTCGAAAGGTGAGCAATCACTCACGATTAACGTTCTTATATTTATTAAATTTGATTTCAATTGAAACGACAATTGAAATATGCTGCTGTTAGTTATTTACATTGCTATATATATGCTATTATCTGTATCTGTTCACCTGTGACATCTGACAACATTATATGTTATTTATATTGATGATATATGCCTGTTATTGATATGTTATATTTTTATCATCACTATTCTCACTCTGCAAGTTCCCTGTTAGTATAGAATTCCCTATGGGTTGAAATGATACATACCCGAACGATCTTGTAGAATAGGAGAAAATCGTTATGGGTTGAAATGATACATACCCGAACGATCTTGTAGAATAGGAGAAAATCGTTATGGGTTGAAATGATAAACCCAAGCGATTTTCATTGAATTGAATTTGGGATTGCGGGTTGAAAAGATATATACCCGTAAATATTTAAATTGTGGATTGAAATGATAAATATCCGTATCACTTGACCATAGGATAGAAAATTATATACAGACACCGTTGGTCTATATATAAATATTTTGAAAATGATTTCCATGCTTTTGAAGGGAAATATATGGTTTTATATAAATATTGATTTTTAAATATTATATATATAAATGTTATTTTATATATATTTAAATTCTTGATTTTTAAAATTATATGTTTTGAAAATTTTAAAATTATAAGTTAGTTTGAAATTATAAATTTTAAGAATTTACTTATAATTTTACTATTTTAATATATATATATAAATTAAGTTTTAATATAAAATAAGTTTAATAATAAGATTTAATTTAATAAAGTTTGACTTAATTAATATATAATATGTTTAAGTATTTATTTAAAGTTTTATTTAAAATAGATTTTATAATGATTCTATAAGTTAAGATTAGGAAGATGATTTTGAATTTATTTGAAATTGTTCTTAATTAAGAATTTTATTTAATTAAATCAATTTGAAACTTATTGAATTTGAGATTTTTAAAGGATATGATTTTATAACTTGATCGTGGTTTAAGGTGATTAATGAATATTTCAAGTTTAAATAAATTTAAGGAAATATTTAATTTAATTATAAATTGGGGTTTTATTTAAATGATATTGGTTTATTAAGTGAATATTTCAAAACTAAACAATAATGAAGTTAAATTAAGATATATATGAAATTATCAAATTTAGTTTGAAAATGTGGAATATTTAAAGCTTTGAAATATATTAAAATTGAAATGGTTTATTTTGTGGTTCAAATCTGTATTTGAAATCGATATAATTTGAAATGGTTTATTGAGAAACTGAATTGAATTGAAATTGATGATTTGAGATAGGATTGAATTTGAATTTTTGAATTTGAGATGATTTGAATCGATTTGTGAAATTTGAGGAAATTATTTTATTATATAAAGTATTTTATTATATATATAAATATTTTACTTTATAAATTTATTTAATATAAATTATTTTAATATAAACTATTTTTAATATATAACTATTTTAATTCAAACTGTTTTTACTATAAACTATTTTAATATGCTAATTATTTTAATATAAACTATTTAATTTATAACTATTTTGTTTTATAAACTATTTTATTATATAAACTATTTTATTTTATAACTATTATTATTATATATACTATTATTAATATCTAAACTGTTTAAGTGGGAAGTTATGTTTTCAAAGTGTTATAATTCAAGTGTTTTGGTTTCGAAAGTGTTATAACTTTGAAAGTGCTATGATTTTGGAAATGGATATATTTGAAGTGAAAATGATATCGTATTGATATGGTTTTGAAATGGAAATGATATTTTGGTTTTGAAGTATAAACTATTTTGAAATGACCGCGGTGTTATAATAACGTTTGGTTGTTAAAGAGATCGGGATCGAATATTGTCCTACTTTCTACCAATACCGAAAACCACTTTAACAACTGTGTACGCGGTGGAGATTCCAGAATGAAGTAGGTGGTTGGCGACGTTCTATTTTAGGTATATACGTGGACCTAAGTCCCGTGAGTTAGCATAAGGTGGCTAAAACAGGAGCAATCGACGGGCCAAGTGAGGTAGCTCCTCCGATCGGACACACTTCTTCGATTGCCATTCTATTACTTTGTGATTGATTTGGTGCGCACCTTTGATTTGGGAGTGTGGCTCGAGGTGGGCGGTAGTTGCTGCTATGCATTACCACCAGCCCGGAAGTGTAATTGGTATATCTACCCTTGCATTGCCTAGTTGTGCCGTGTTATCTACCTTATCGAGACCGCTATGAGTTTGTTTTGTACCATACCTATGGAGTGCCCTCTAATGACGCCCAGTACGAAGGAGATCGATTACGGTACTGTATAGACTATGGGAATATATAAAATGTGTTAAGAGGGATATGGGTAAAGCCTTAACGCTATTTTAATAGTTTACTTTACTTTCGACATTATTATAATAGCTTATATTACTACATAGTATATAGTTCCACGGATCTTTAGAAGATGGTTATCCCAAACATCCTATAAGTTACTAGTATTTCAGTTGATATTTCACTTGAGTTGGATTTATTGATATAAGAATGTTAATCCTGATTCGAGTGTTTTGTGTTTTTGCTTTACGCTCGGGTCAGACTGAGTGTCACAGCATTTGAGACTCACCTTTGGAGTTGGAGCTTCGCTTGGAGATCCATCTATCTATTCATCTTTCAGTTATTCAGTTGATCCAGTGATATATTCACCTTTTGTTACTTGACTATTGTATTGTGACTTCTATGTATTCAAGACTGCTGTTGTATCTTGTTTTAACTCTGTTATATATATATAGTAGCTTCATGAACTACTATTCATTTGTTTCCGCTGCTTATTGTTATATTACTCTATGTTTGTGATTTTGTGATTATTTTATTTACTGTATATGCTAAGTTTTGCCAAATATAAATTAACAATATGATATTTTGAGCAATTCAAGTCCAAGATGTGCGGATGCGAATGGTTCAAAATATCGGGATGTTACAGTTTGTATCAGAGCTCAGGTTTTAGGCAAACTTCATATAGAGTAGATTTAATTACAGAATTACCTTCGTTCGAGCTAGAATCTCTTCCTCTTTGATTCGGGTGTCCTTTAAATTTTAGAACATTCCTTGTTCTGAAATCCATTCTTGTCTCTCCCTATTTGTGTTTTCTTGATTTTGGAGTATCCCATAACTCCACTTCAGTTGATCCATTCGTGCCAATCCTGCTTTGCTTTGGAAATTCGTGCTTGGATCTACAACTCATTTCATTGTATATTCTCTCTAACCTCGAAAGGTGAGAAATCACTCACGATTAACATTCTTATATTTATTAAATTTGATTTCAATTGAAACGACAATAGAAATATGCCGCTGTTAGTTATTTACATTGCTATATATATGCTATTATCTGTATATTTTCACCTGTGACATCTGACACCATTATCTGTTATTTATATTGATGATATATGCCTGTTATTGATATGTTATATTTTTATCATCACCGTTCTCACTCTGCAAGTTCCCTGTTAGTATAGAATTCCCTATGGGTTGAAATGATACATACCCGAACGATCTTGTAGAATAGGAGAAAATCGTTATGGGTTGAAATGATAAACCCAAGCGATTTTCATTGAATTGAATTTGGGATTGCGGGTTGAAAAGATATATACCCGTAAATATTTAAATTGCGGATTGAAATGATAAATATCCGTATCACTTGATCATAGGATAGAAAATTATATACAGACACCGTTGGTCTATATATAAATTTTTTGAATGATTTCCATGGTTTTGAAGGGAAATATATGGTTTTATATAAATATTGATTTTTAAATATTATATATATAAATGTTATTATATATATATTTAAATTCTTGATTTTTAAAATTATATGTTTTGAAAATTTTAAAATTATAAGTTAGTTTGAAATTATAAATTTTAAGAATTTACTTATAATTTTACTTATAATTTTACTATTTTAATATATATATATATATAAATTAAGTTTTAATATAAAATAAGTTTAATAATAAGATTTAATTTAATAAAGTTTGACTTAATTAATATATAATATGTATAAGTATTTATTTAAAGTTTTATTTTAAAATAGATTTTGTAATGATTTTATAAGTTAAGATTGGGAAGATGATTTTGAATTTATTTGAAATTGTTCTTAATTAAGAATTTTATTTAACTAAATCAATTTGAAACTTATTGAATTTGATATTTTTAAAGGATATGATTTTATAACTTGATTGTGGTTTAAGGTGATTAATGAATATTTCAAGTTTAAATAACTTGAAGGAAATATTTAATTTAATTATAAATTGGGGTTTTATTTAAATGTTATTGGATTTATTAAGTGAATATTTCAAAACTAAACAATAATGAAGTTAAATTAAGATATATATGAAATTATCAAATTTAGTTTGAAAATGTGGAATATTTAAAGCTTTGAAATATATTGAAGTTGAAATGGTTTATTTTGTGGTTCAAATCTATATTTGAAATTGATATAATTTGAAATGGTTTATTGAGAAATCGAATTGAATTGAAATTGATGATTTGAGATTGGATTAAATTTGAATTTTTGAATTTGAGATGATTTGAATCGATTTGTGAAATTTGAGGAAATTTTTTTTTATATAAAGTATTTTATTATATATATAAATATTTTACTTTATAAATTTATTTAATATAAATTATTTTAATATAAACTATTTTTAATATATAACTATTTTAATTCAAACTGTTTTTACTATAAACTATTTTAATATGCTAATTATTTTAATATAAACTATTTAATTTATAACTATTTTGTTTTATAAACTATTTTATTATATAAACTATTTTATTTTATAACTATTATTATTATATATACTATTATTAATATCTAAACTGTTTAAGTGGGAAGTTATGTTTTCAAAGTGTTATAATTCAAGTGTTTTGGTTTCGAAAGTGTTATAACTTTGAAAGTGCTATGATTTTGGAAATGGATATATTTGAAGTGAAAATGATATCGTATTGATATGGTTTTGAAATGGAAATGATATTTTGGTTTTGAAGTATAAACTATTTTGAAATGACCGCGGTGTTATAATAACGTTTGGTTGTTAAAGAGATCGGGATCGAATATTGTCCTACTTTCTACCAATACCGAAAACCACTTTAACAACTGTGTACGCGGTGGAGATTCCAGAATGAAGTAGGTGGTTGGCGACGTTCTATTTTAGGTATATACGTGGACCTAAGTCCCGTGAGTTAGCATAAGGTGGCTAAAACAGGAGCAATCGACGGGCCAAGTGAGGTAGCTCCTCCGATCGGACACACTTCTTCGATTGCCATTCTATTACTTTGTGATTGATTTGGTGCGCACCTTTGATTTGGGAGTGTGGCTCGAGGTGGGCGGTAGTTGCTGCTATGCATTACCACCAGCCCGGAAGTGTAATTGGTATATCTACCCTTGCATTGCCTAGTTGTGCCGTGTTATCTACCTTATCGAGACCGCTATGAGTTTGTTTTGTACCATACCTATGGAGTGCCCTCTAATGACGCCCAGTACGAAGGAGATCGATTACGGTACTGTATAGACTATGGGAATATATAAAATGTGTTAAGAGGGATATGGGTAAAGCCTTAACGCTATTTTAATAGTTTACTTTACTTTCGACATTATTATAATAGCTTATATTACTACATAGTATATAGTTCCACGGATCTTTAGAAGATGGTTATCCCAAACATCCTATAAGTTACTAGTATTTCAGTTGATATTTCACTTGAGTTGGATTTATTGATATAAGAATGTTAATCCTGATTCGAGTGTTTTGTGTTTTTGCTTTACGCTCGGGTCAGACTGAGTGTCACAGCATTTGAGACTCACCTTTGGAGTTGGAGCTTCGCTTGGAGATCCATCTATCTATTCATCTTTCAGTTATTCAGTTGATCCAGTGATATATTCACCTTTTGTTACTTGACTATTGTATTGTGACTTCTATGTATTCAAGACTGCTGTTGTATCTTGTTTTAACTCTGTTATATATATAGTAGCTTCATGAACTACTATTCATTTGTTTCCGCTGCTTATTGTTATATTACTCTATGTCTGTGATTTTGTGATTATTTTATTTACTGTATATGCTAAGTTTTGCCAAATATAAATTAACAATATGATATTTTGAGCAATTCAAGTCCAAGATGTGCAGATGCGAATGGTTCAAAATATCGGGATGTTACAGTTTGTATCAGAGCTCAGGTTTTAGGCAAACTTCATATAGAGTAGATTTAATTACAGAATTACCTTCGTTCGAGCTAGAATCTCTTCCTCTTTGATTCGGGTGTCCTTTAAATTTTAGAACATTCCTTGTTCTGAAATCCATTCTTGTCTCTCCCTATTTGTGTTTTCTTGATTTTGGAGTATCCCATAACTCCACTTCAGTTGATCCATTCGTGCCAATCCTGCTTTGCTTTGGAAATTCGTGCTTGGATCTACAACTCATTTCATTGTATATTCTCTCTAACCTCGAAAGGTGAGAAATCACTCACGATTAACATTCTTATATTTATTAAATTTGATTTCAATTGAAACGACAATAGAAATATGCCGCTGTTAGTTATTTACATTGCTATATATATGCTATTATCTGTATATTTTCACCTGTGACATCTGACACCATTATCTGTTATTTATATTGATGATATATGCCTGTTATTGATATGTTATATTTTTATCATCACCGTTCTCACTCTGCAAGTTCCCTGTTAGTATAGAATTCCCTATGGGTTGAAATGATACATACCCGAACGATCTTGTAGAATAGGAGAAAATCGTTATGGGTTGAAATGATAAACCCAAGCGATTTTCATTGAATTGAATTTGGGATTGCGGGTTGAAAAGATATATACCCGTAAATATTTAAATTGCGGATTGAAATGATAAATATCCGTATCACTTGATCATAGGATAGGAAATTATATACAGACACCGTTGGTCTATATATAAATTTTTTGAATGATTTCCATGGTTTTGAAGGGAAATATATGGTTTTATATAAATATTGATTTTTAAATATTATATATATAAATGTTATTATATATATATTTAAATTCTTGATTTTTAAAATTATATGTTTTGAAAATTTTAAAATTATAAGTTAGTTTGAAATTATAAATTTTAAGAATTTACTTATAATTTTACTATTTTAATATATATATATAAATTAAGTTTTAATATAAAATAAGTTTAATAATAAGATTTAATTTAATAAAGTTTGACTTAATTAATATATAATATGTATAAGTATTTATTTAAAGTTTTATTTTAAAATAGATTTTGTAATGATTTTATAAGTTAAGATTGGGAAGATGATTTTGAATTTATTTGAAATTGTTCTTAATTAAGAATTTTATTTAACTAAATCAATTTGAAACTTATTGAATTTGATATTTTTAAAGGATATGATTTTATAACTTGATTGTGGTTTAAGGTGATTAATGAATATTTCAAGTTTAAATAACTTGAAGGAAATATTTAATTTAATTATAAATTGGGGTTTTATTTAAATGTTATTGGATTTATTAAGTGAATATTTCAAAACTAAACAATAATGAAGTTAAATTAAGATATATATGAAATTATCAAATTTAGTTTGAAAATGTGGAATATTTAAAGCTTTGAAATATATTGAAGTTGAAATGGTTTATTTTGTGGTTCAAATCTATATTTGAAATTGATATAATTTGAAATGGTTTATTGAGAAATCGAATTGAATTGAAATTGATGATTTGAGATTGGATTAAATTTGAATTTTTGAATTTGAGATGATTTGAATCGATTTGTGAAATTTGAGGAATTTTTTTTTATATAAAGTATTTTATTATATATATAAATATTTTACTTTATAAATTTATTTAATATAAATTATTTTAATATAAACTATTTTTAATATATAACTATTTTAATTCAAACTGTTTTTAATATAAACTATTTTAATATACTAATTATTTTAAGATAAACTATTTAATTTATAACTATTTTGTTTTATAACCTATTTTATTATATAAACTATTTTATTTTATAACTATTATTATTATATATACTATTATTAATATCTAAACTGTTTAAGTGGGAAGTTATGTTTTCAAAGTGTTATAATTTCAAGTGTTTTGGTTTCGAAAGTGTTATAACTTTGAAAGTGCTATGATGTTGGAAATGGATATATTTGAAGTGAAAATGATATCGTATTGATATGGTTTTGAAATGGAAATGATATTTTGGTTTTGAAGTATAAACTATTTTGAAATGACCGCGGTGTTATAATAACATTTGGTTGTTAAAGGGACCAGGATCAGATATTGTCATAATCTTTACCAATACCGAAAACCACTTTAACAACTGTGTATGCGGTGGAGATTCCAGAATGAAGTAGGTGGTTGGCGACGTTCTATTTGAGGTATATACGTGGACCTAACTCCCATGAGTTAGCATAAGGTGGCTAAACCAGGAGCAATCGACGGGCCAAGTGAGGTAGCTCCTCCGATTGGACACACTTCTTCGATTGCCATTCTATTACTTTGTGATTGATTTGATGCGCACCTTTGATTTGGGAGTGTGGCTCGAGGTGGGCGGTAGTTGCTGCTATGTGTTACCACCAGCCCGGAAGTGTAATTGGTATATCTACCCTGGCATTGCCTAGTTGTGCCGTGTCACCTACCTTATCGAGACCACTACGAGTTTGTTTTGTACCATACCTATGGATTGCCCTCTGACGACGCCCAGTACGGGGGAGATCGATTACGGTACTGTATAGACTATTGGAATATATAAAAATGTGTTAAGGGGGATATGGGTAACGCCTTAACGCTATTTTAATAGTTTACTTTACTTTAGACATTATTATAATAACGTATATTACTACATAGTAGATAGTTCCACAGATCCTTAGAGGATGGTTATCCCAAACATCCTTTAAGTTACTTGTATTTCAGTTGATATTTCACTTGAGTTGGATTTATTGATATAAGAATGCTAATCCTGACTCGAGTGTTTTGTGTTTTTGCTTTACGCTCGGGTCAGACTGAGTGTCACATCATTTGAGACTCACCTTTGGAGTTGAAGCTTCGCTTGGAGATCCATCTATCTATTCAGCTTTTAGTTATTCAGTTGATCCAGTAATATATTCAGCTTTTGTTACTTGACTATTGTATTGAGACTTCTATGTATTCGAGACTGCTGTTGTATCTTGTTTTAACTCTGTTATATATATAGTTGCTTCATGAACTACTATTCATTTGTTTTCGCTGCTTATTGTTATATTACTCTATGTCTGTGATTCTGTAGTTATTTTATTTACCGTATATGTTGAGTTTTGCCAAATATAAATTAACAATCTAATATTTTGAGCAATTCAAGTCCGACATGTGCGGATGCGAATGGTTGAAAATATCGGGATGTTACAGGTTTAATTTTTGTTTAGATTGTGTGCGAAATAAATTCCATTAGGTAAGTAAGATATTATTTGAATTCGTTACGTAAATGTTATCATGTTATTGTTCAATTTGAATATAAAATTATTAATTTTTACTGAAATAAATAATTATTTCGATAAACTTTAGGTTTCTTAGTTATACATAATAAATTTGTTTGTTAAATGTTTGTAGTTGAAATATTGATATTATTTAAGTTCTTAATGTTTTAAATTTGAAAACAGTCAAGTGAAAATATATATAATGATTTTGAAGTGATTGGATAAAAATTTAGAATACGAAAAATTTAATTTATAATAATTAATGAGTGGACCAAGAAAACATGCAAAATCTTTGGAAATATGGACGATGTAAATGAAAATATTATGAGAGAATTAAAAGGAGAAGAGTAAGTTATTTTATTTTACAATTATATAATATATGATTTGAGTTTAAAAGTCACTTTGAACACATGTGTGCATGTCCTAAAGCATAAAAACAAAATCAAGCAATATTTTAGGTTATATATATGTATGTGTATGTCTATATATATATATATCCCCACTATGTAAAAGGTAAATTAAGAAGCAATAAATTAGTTTTTTATAGCATTATGGAAATCAAGGTCATTGAACCAACTTAAATATATATTTTATTTAGCATTATTCATTTTTTCCACATATAAAGTTTATATCTTTTACCTCTTTTATTTTTTTTATTCAAAATATTTTGTAAAAGATCTAGTTAAATCAAAATCAAAATAAATGGAGATGTAACCCATATTGACATTAATTACCTTATTAGTTACCATATAAATTGCATTTATTAATGACTTTACCAATTGCATTTATGCCCTAAATTTAGTTTGATTGAATTTAAATTAGTGATAACTCACATTAAATCAATTTTAGCTCAAATATTAAAAATTATGCTTAATTTTTTCAAATAATAATTGTATTTTCATTAGATAGTTCTTATATAATCATCTGCTAAAAAAGTAATATTATCAAAAAAAAATATAGATCCTTTCTTTTTTTTCTTAGAAAAAGTAGGTATCTATTATTTTGATTCATATGCTAAATTTAGCTATATTACCAAATCAATTTCTTTTGACATGTTATCCTGTAAACATTAAAACAAATGATATAAAAAAGAAATTGTCAAATGGAGACTTGGCGGAGATGTTTGATATACTCAAACACTACGGGATGAAAATCAATCCCTTAAAGTGTTCTTTTGGTGTTGCGTCGGGGAAGTTTTTGGGTTTTATCGTCAATGCACGGGGAATTGAAGCTAACCCAGAAAAGATTCAGGCTATTCGAGACATACAAGTGTCCAGAACCATAAAGAAAGTACAAAGCCTGAATGGAAAAGTGGCCGTGCTAAGCCGATTCGTATCCAGAGCGACAGACAAGTGCATTCCCTTCTTCGATGTGATAAAGAAAGGAAAGAGAAATTTTGAATGGACTCCCAACTGCGAGGATGAATTCCGAGCTTTGGTAATACATTTGGAAAGTCCCCCGTGCTGTCGAAGTCTATAGACCATGAAGTGTTATATGTATACTTGGCCGTGTCTCAACATGCCATTAGTACAACTTTGGTTCGCGAGGAGGACCGAGTTCAAAAGCCGGTGTACTATGTTAGTAAACGTTTAACGGGAGCAGAAAGAAATTATCCTAAAATTGAGAAGCTATCCTACTGCTTGGTGATTGCATCACGCAAGCTTCGTCCATATTTTCAGGCACATCCGATCAGTGTTTATACCGATCAACCTTTGCGACAGGTACTCCAACGACCAGAGACCTTAGGAAGGTTACTGAAATGGAATATTGAGTTAAGTCAATTCGATATCACCTACCTGCCACTAAGGGCTATCCAAGGGCAGATGCTAGCAGACTTCATCGCAGAATTCACCATATCAGACGAACCAAACAGTGATGATGTTATTCCCTCCATTCGATGGAAACTATACACCGATGGGGCATCCAACGACCATTGCTCTAGGGCTGGAGTGTGACGCCCCACCTCAATACCCACGCTAGCCAAGGACACTACGATGTAGTGCTGTCAACTAGCGCGGAGAATAAGGCTGTTGAGGAGCGACCATCCATGTAATTGATTATCACACGGTGGCTATAAAATAATCTTCGGAAACAAACATAGAAATAAACATAACACAAAGCAGTCACAGACATCCATATCACAAAGGCGGAAGAAGATATGAATATATAACTAACACATGAAAGTGTACATCAGAGTAGTGGTCAAAAAGTTCCACAATAATACAAAAGAATAGCAACCTATGCTATACAAAAAGAATACAACTATGAGTCCATATCTCAAGTGTATACAACAAAAACTGCTAAACTAAATAGTCAGCCAAAAGTCAGAGTAGCAAATCCCGGAAGGAAGTCAAGCAGAAGCACCTGCAACATCTCGGTCTGACCCGAGTATTATTTAAGAAAATAATAAACGGATCAGTCTAACTATAAATATCAGATGACATGATATAGAATAAAAGATATGGCATAAACATATAATATCCATACTGACATACTACTATAAGTATGAAAATGATGATCAACAGGAGATCAACCGATGAGAAATGATCAATATCACAAGAATCTTCTCAAAGATCCAAAGAGGGCATCGTACCCTAAACTTGTACTCATAACAAGTCAATGACATAAAAATCCAGAAATCAAACAAGAAATCCAGAAATCATAAAAAGAGAAAGAGGCCTATCACATGATGGTCCGAAGACCATGGGGAGCTACCCCATATGTGTGAGTCGGAATCACACTGATTGAGGCCTAGGCTAACCAAAAAGCAGAAAGGTATGTGTGAATGGAATCACACAAGTGGTGTCTAGCCTAACCTCGCAAACATAAAGATATGTGTGAGTCGGAATCACACTACTGCGGCCTAGACTAACCTTGCGGACAAAGAGATGTGTGTGAGTCGGAATCACACTATTGCGGTCTAGTCTTACCTTGCAAACAAAGAGACATCGCACAATTGCTAGTCTAAATCATAAAATGATCATCATGATCAGCGAGAAGTGTCAATCACACCAAGCTAGTAAATATATGAGTTTAGCTTCATGTCCCATAACCACTTGCTTAACTTAAATATTTACGAACAAGCTGTAAATCTTCACTAGGAAATTGTCACGAAAAGGGTTCAATCGAACAAGTCCAAGAGCTAACCGACGAAGTGAACGCAAGCGTTTCATACCACTCGTTTTACTAAGTCGTTTAAGTCGATTTCTCATTCGAGTGAAGTAAAGGCTTGTATATACTAGTAGATTGAAAATCGGTTTGAGAAAACGAACTTTAGATATTTAAAATAGTGTTGAAATCGCTTTGATGAAAGAGTTTTGATATTTACTATTAGTATTGAAACCTTCATATATCTTTAAAGTGACAAGTCATAAAACGATTGTTGGAACAATCTATCACAAAAATTCACATTCGGAGACGTGAATAAAATCCAAGGAAATCAGCTTAAAATGCATCAAAGTGGAAGTTCTGATGAATGCTTTTCAGATAAGATTGCCTTCGCAGAGTAATACGGGGTTCGACCTGCCCGGTCAGGTCGCGGGGGTCCAGGGGGCAGCGCCCACGGCGGGGTGCGGGGCAGCGCCCCGTCACGGTACGACCTAGTGGAGGCAAGCTGGTCAAGCGACCTAAGGAAAAGTAGGTCATACGACCTAAGGAAAATCGCGACCTAAAAAGACCAAGTGTAAGGTCGGCGACGACCTAACTTGAACGACTTAACTGGGGGATAAGTCGGAGACGACCTACGAGATATACTGGCCGACCTAACTCGACCGACTTAAAGACTTAGCAGGGTCGAGCGACTTACGAGCTACGACCTAAGGTGACGAGGGCGTTAGGTCGGAGACGACCTAACACTTGACTCGCGAACGACTTATGGAAAAGAAGCTTAGGTCGGAGACGACCTACGAGATAAGCCAGTGCGAGCGACCTAAAGTTTGCCTGGGGGATTATAGGTCGGCAACGACCTAACGTTTTGCCTGGAAATTATAGGTCGGCAACGACCTAACACTTAACAAAGTTCGAGCGACTTAGTGGTTTGCCTTGGAATTTTAGGTCGGCAATGACCTAACGTTTTGCCTGGAAGTTATAGGTCGGCAACGACCTAACACTTAACAAAGTTCGAGCGACTTAGTGGTTTGCCTTGGAATTTTAGGTCGGCAACGACCTAACGTTTTGCCTGGAAGTTATAGGTCGGCAACGACCTAACACTTAACAAAGTTCGAGCGACTTAGTGGTTTGCCTTGGAATTTTAGGTCGGCAACGACCTAACGTTTTGCCTGGAAGTTATAGGTCGGCAACGACCTAACGTTTTGCCTGGGGATTTTAGGTCGGCAACGACCTAAGACTTAAGAAAATTCGAGCGACTTAGTGGTTTGCCTTGGAATTTTAGGTCGGCAACGACCTAACGTTTTGCCTGGGGATTTATAGGTCGGCAGCGACCTAAGTTTTTGCCTGGGATTTATAGGTCGGCAGCGACCTAAGTTTTTGCCTGGGATTTATAGGTCGGCAGCGACCTAAGACTTAACTCGCAGGTGACCTAAGACTTAACTCGCAGGCGACCTACGACCTATGGATGGACGACCTAACTCCGAACGAGCTAAAAATGGCCAGAACGACCTAGTAGCAGTTTTTTTCACCAAAATCACTAAAATTTGGAATTTTTTCGCCAATCCAATCCAACCCAAATGCAACAAACATGCTAAAGTGATGAGGAATCATTCCCAACAGTCCAATGACGATTATAGGCAAGATGTGAGATCAAAAATCTCACCTTTTCACGGAATTTGATGAAGATGGAGATTTGAGAGCAAAGCAAGAACACCAACAAGCTTGAATCAATGGTCTTCACGTGAATTTGATGTTGAATCTCGGATTTGCAATGGAATTTGTGTTTGGAGTTTTAATTTCCACTTCCCACCACCATTTTTGAGAAAGCTTCAAGTGTCTTGATAGAGTGAGGAAGATGGTTGGGCTGAACTAAAGGGGTGCAGTCCAAACCAAAGTCAAAGGCGGGAAAAAGTGTTGAAAATTTCACTATCTCCAAACATATCGAAGTTTACACTCAAAAAGATCGCAAACGTCATTTTGAACTCAATGGGGGTGGTCTCGAGTCCTAATTTGACCGTATGCAAAAAGTAGCTTTTCGGACTAACATCCGACTAACGATAAAATATTTAAATAAAATATTTAAATATAGAATCGATAGATATGCGGGTTGTTACATGGAGTCATTCTTTTAACCCCTGAAAATCGATTAATTTGTTATGCCTTGAAACTTAATTTCCCAGCTACAAATAACGAAGCTGAGTATGAAGCATTGCTTGCTGGCTTAAAACTTATCAGGGAACTCGGAGTAAGATCGGTTGAGATCTTTTGTGACTCACAATTGGTGGTATACCAAGTACGAGGAGATTATCAAGCAAAGGGGCAGAGGCTCGCTCCATACCTCGCTCGGGTTCAAGAACTGTTGGCAGACCTTGAATATTACGCTATTTCGCACGTCATGCGTGAACAAAACAGGGAAGCCGATTCATTGGCAAAATTCACAGTACCAGCGATGCACAATAGACGAGCTTGGTTCCCGCCAGTTTTACAATTTATGAGTATAAACGAGATGGAAGTAGATTCTATGCTAGAAACATAAATTGAAAGGGAGTCATGGATAACCCCATTCAAACAATACTTACTATATAGGACTTTACCCGATAGAAAGAACGAAAGACGATAAGTCATTCGCAAAGCTTCATGATATATAATGCAGGACGGAATAATGTATCGGAGGGGATTCTCGGTTCCCTTTGCTTCCGTGCATCGCCCACGACGAGATAAAACGAGTCTTGAGGGAAGTTCACGAAGGAGAATGTAGTGACCATACTGGGGGCAGACCCTAGCAAAAAAGATCCTCCGCTATGGATAATATTGGCCGACTGTATATTGGGATGCTGCGAACTACGTAAGAAGATGTGACAAATGTCAAAAGTATGTGAAAATCCCGAGAGCTCCGCCAATAGAACTCACACAAATGGTTAGTCCCTGACCATTTGCAATTTGGGGGATCGATATAATTAGTTCCTTACCAATTTCCAAAGGTGGTGCAAAATATGCAATTGTTGCGGTCGATTACTTTACCAAGTGGGAAGAAGGAGAGCCTTTAGCTACGATCACCACCAAAAAGGTAATTAATTTCGTTGTACGAAACATCATATGCCGTTTCGGCCTCCCACGAACTATCATTACGGACAACAGAACTCAATTTGAAAGTAGGGAGTTTAAAGAATTCTACCAAAAGTATCACATTGAGGAAAGGTTTTCAGCGGTCGCTCACCCTAAAGCGAGTGGACAAGTTTAAGTTGTAAATAAAATAATCAAGTCAATATTGAAGAAACGCTTGGAGAAGGCTAGAGGCAAGTGGGTGGATGAGCTTCCGACAGCACTCTGGGCTTACAAAACCACCTACAAGTCCGCGACTGGCCATACTCCATTCACCTTGGCATACGGCACTGAAGCTGTGATACCCATGGAACTTGAAGTTCCTTCTCATCGGGTAACTTATTATGACCCTAAGACAAATCAGAATCTCCTATTGGAATCGCTGGACTTTGTTGATGAAAAACGCGAGGAAGCTGATTTAAGAGCAGCCGCATATAGGCACCGAGTTGCTCGATATTATAATGAAAAGGTTCGACCAAGAATTTTCGATGTGTGTGATCTCATTTTGAAGCGAATCTTTCCGACCCCATCACATCTGAATCCCATATGGGAAGGTCCGAATGTCATCGAACGGAGGCTTGGAGAAGGAACTTTCAAGCTAGCGACCGTAGATGGCGACCCTTCCCCGCGCATGGAATAGCGAGCATTTGCGTCGTTATTACACTTAGTCTATTTCTTTTACATTTTAGTTGCAGTAACTTCCAGTGTATTTTGATTTTGTTGTCCTTAGTTTTCAGCCTGTAATAAGACAATTCAGTTTGTTTCCATTTGTTATGATCAATAAAGGCTTGAAGCCGTCTTTTCCATGAACTGTTGATGTTTCAGTATATTACAATTTTGAGACAAAAATTAAATTACGTTATTCGGTCTGGCGCATGAACGCGCACCCAAACTTAAAAAATCTCTAAGTCCCTAGAGTGTGAACTAGAGTACTCTGAGTCCTCAGAGTGCGGACCAGAGTATAAACAACTTAAAAATCAGACTAGAGTATAAACGACTTAAAAATCTCTAAGTCCCCAGAGTGCGGACTAGAGTACTATGAGTCCCCAGAGTGCATACTAGAGTATAAACGACTTAAAAATCTCTAAGTCCCCAGAGTGCGGACTAGAGTATAAACGACTTAAAAATCTCTAAGTCCCCGGAGTGCGGACTAGAGTACTCTGAGTCCCCAGAGTGCGGACTAGAGTATAAACGACTTAAAAATCTCTACATCGCCAGAGTGCGGACTAGAGTACTCTGAGTCCCCAGAGTGCGGACTAGAGTATAAACGACTAAAAAATCTCTAAGTCCCCAGAGTGCGGACTAGAGTACTCTGAGTCCCCAGAGTGCGGAATAGAGTATAAATGACTTAAAAAATCTCTAAGTCCCCAGAGTGCGGACTAGAGTACTCAGAGTCCCCAGAGTGCGGACCAGAGTATAAACGACTTAAAAATCTCTAAGTCCCCAGAGTGCGGACTAGAGTACTTTGAGTCCCCAGAGTGCGGACTAGAGTATAAACGACTTAAAAATCTCTGAGTCCCCAAAGTGCGGACTAGAGTACTCTGAGTCCCCAGAGTGCGGACTAGAGTATAAACGATTCAAGCTAATAACTCAACCTCTGGAGCACAGGCTAAAATATAAGCAATTTAGAAATCTCCGAGTCATGCGGAAACAGACGAGAGTTTAAGTGACCCACACAACCCTGGATTTCAGATACAAGATGGGTGGTGAAGCTAAGTAGCGAAGATCATCAAAAAAAAATTTATTTACTAATCAAGAATTCAGTTTCACTACAACTTCTCCTGAACCTGGAGCAAAAAATCTATTTACAACAACTACGAGAATAAATAGAGATAATTACATAATCCAGGCTTATTCGCGTTGAGCAAGGCATGATAGCTACTTTTTTGACTTCTTCTCTTTCCTCGGTTTCTCTGAAGACTCCTCCCCCAAGCGTTTTTTCCTAGATGCCTTGCTTGCTAGGGAAATGGTGCCTGGGGAAGAAAGAGGGACTTCCTGTGGCGAGGTTCCACCGGGGAGTATAACCTTCAGGGGCATGTTCAATGGATCATCTAATTCCACCACCTGAGGCTCAACCTTAATTTCAGCTTTCTTCTTCTTCTCTTCTATGATTTGCTCCACCATGCTTGATTTTGAGGTGTGTTCAGAGGCGTCCATAATCTCAACTTCATCATGTTCCTCCACGGGCAATAAATTTTCAGATTTGTCTTCATCGAGCGCCCCGATCACTTGAGCATTGGGTCCGGGAGTCTCTCTAGTTTGAGTTGCCTCTCCCGTTTTCCCCTCCTTTTCTATGGCAGCATCGCTCCTTGGAGTTGGCTCGGGGTCAGAATGGCCTGCACGAAATGGTAAGAGACAAATGTTAGGATACATTTATTATTCGCCAAAAGCGATGGCCCTTTGAACTCTAGGAGGAAAAGCTATGTACCAGTTTCTGGCTGACTCTCATTGGTTCGGGGAGTTTCACCTTCCGGAATAGGAGATAGAGCGTGAATATCAAGTCCAGGCTTCTCTGGTTCATAGCCAATATGCTGCTCGAAGGGATCGAGTGATGGGCGACCAGTCGGCTGAATAGGAGGAGGAACCGAGTACTCTGTTCCGGATGGATCGATAGTGTCGTTTTTTCCTTTTGATGAGGAAGAGTCCCTTCCATAAAGGGTCTTTGCCGTAGATAAGTCAGTGCGCTCATTCTCGCAAAGTATTTCCTTCACAAGAGACTCCTCATCCACCTCTTCAGTTCCCAATTCCACCTCTTCAGTTCCCAATTCGACCTTTTTTATTTTTTATCAAAGTGTCCCATGCTTCGGCAAAAGATTCGAGGTAACCCTCGCCGAGAAAAGTTCGGTCACGATGCATGAGAACTTGAGCATTATACTCAGCTATGAGTGGATCAAACATGCACTTAATTTCCTCCCTACCAGCCTCAGTGGCTACCTTGACATGGGAATCGATTTTCGAGAGCGCCATTCTTTTGCCCTCTTCACGGGCCACATCCTTCAGCGCTTCAACTTTGGAGAGCTCCTCATCAAGCTTTGCTTTTAAGAGTCGTATGGAGACAATCTCGTCACAATATCGTTGTGACTCCTCTTGGGCTGCAGTTTTTTCTTCTTTTTCTTTAAGGAGTAGCTCCTCCAATTCTTTAACTCGCTGAGCGAGAGCATTTTTTTTCTTTTTGGATGGAATCCTTCTCTAAGGCTAAAGCGCCACATCGTTGAACCGCCTCATCAATTTCCTTTTTGTGTGCGACTTCCAGGCGATCAACTGCTTCGGCTTTGTCTTTAGCGGTTTTTTGAGCAGCTTCAAGCTGAGATTTATACGAGGAAAGCTCTTCATCATGTGCTTTGATAATGTCTTTGTCGTGGATAGCTTCGAGTTTCAAACGATCGATTTCATGTTGACGTTCCACCGAAACTTCTGAAACTTTTTCCACCAAATGAACGAATGCGTCGTGCTGGACATAGACATCATTATTACAAGCAATATCACTTTGTTTAACGTGCCCCGGAAAAGGATGGATTGCCGAAAGAAGCTTTAGTCCATCAAAGCATATTTTTGGAAATGTGGTTTTAAGCTCAGCTAGCTTTTCTGCTATCGATGGATCATGTGCAGAGCTGGAGGAAGTTTGTTTAGTCGAAACTACAGACTTCTTGTGAAGCTCACGGGACTGCCTAGTGCTTGATGAACCAGAATATTGATCATGAGGAGCTTCAGATTGAGACCCCCATTGAGCAGATTTATGCTATGCTCTGGTTGAGGAGGGGGATCATTGGGGTAGGAAGAGTGGCTATAAGTTTTCCTTCGAGACGATGAATCTCGGGGATGATTGTCTCTATCACTGTTGCGTCTCTATCTTGGCGTTTTCCGGGCTTAAGTGTGGGGTGGAGAGTGAGTGTTAGTATGTGTCCTAGTGTTTCCCCCCGACGGACCAGTTTCTTTAGCTTTACTTATCGGAGTTTTTTCTCCTTGGTGATGGGCTTGAACGCCTTCGTCACCTCTCGCAGGCGAGTGAAGCTTTAGGGCTTCTGGGTCGTCGAAGCCGTAATTGAGCAAGTCATCGGGGATGGTGAGATCTGATAAGCCTTTTAGTGAGCCCTCTAAGTGTTATGGAAATGGCTCTTTCTCCATCGGAGAAATTGTAACCTTCGAGGTTCCTCCCACTGTCTTCTTCCTTAGTTTGTAGGCTAGTTTCTTTTTCCCCTTTGATGGGGGAGGCGGTTCATCGATGCCGGGTGCGTCGATCACCGGTTCTGAGAGAGGACTTATATGCTCGTCGGACGCTCCAGAAACCCCGGCCTCTCTAATCTCACCTTCCTCGGGGATGTCGGAGTCCCCGGCTATAGGGGGCACCGAAGACCTAGCCTGTTCTTTACCCTTCTCCACCGCGGGTCTAGTTGTAGTGGCGCTGGATGTGAGACTAGTTCGGCAACCTTCCGCTAATAGCCCAAACTTTCGAAAGTGACTCATTGGAAATAAAGACTTTGATCTCTTGATCCTCCATGGGAGTAGCACGAATGGCCTCGACGGCCTCAGAGTACCTCGCACCTTCGGGACGTGGGCTGATGCCTGCAAAAGACCGAAGGAAGTTTAGAAAAAATGCACTTCATGCCTCAGGTAAATAACGAGTCCGGAAATGGAACTTACTCCCTTCCAACCATATTCTCGCAAAGCCAGGGGGCAGTGCACGTAGAACCACTCCTGCTTATATTGGGAGAATTTACTCCATGCCCCCGTCAGGATCTGACACTTAGAGTGCGGCTCAAGGAATATGAATGAAGGGCTGTCAGATCGCCTTTTAAATCGATAAATGTAGCAAATATCCTCAAGAGTGGGGAACCTGGATAAGATGCTTATAAAGAGAATGCAAGTGCCATGGAGAAACACGTGACTGTTGTGGTGAAGCTGTGCCGGAGCGATCCCGATGTACTACAGCACCTCACGAAGAAATGAATTGAACAATGGCACACTCCCGACCCAGCACATGAATTTTCTACAAGCTGTATATCCAGATGGGGGCAAGTGGGGACGATCCTGTCCCGATGGAATTAATACGTCGTCAAAAGGGATCCCGTGGATTGAACATAGCCAGCGAAGGGCAGTTTCATTAATTCTTGAAGCTTGAGAATCAGTTGGGTTGTCCAAGATGATTGCTCCATCTATAGCATCGGGTGCCGGGCCAATAATTGCAGCGGATGGGTCTAGAATTCCCTGCGTGGAGGTCGTCGGTGGGTCCGAAGTACCTACTACCTCCCGCATATCGGAAACTATAGCAGAGCTCGAATTTCTGGACATCTTTGAAGAGCAATGAATGTGGATAAAATCCTGTTTGAACTATACTTGAAAGACAATCGATATTAGATATAATGACAAAAATATTTCCCCCGTGTGGTGTGTGGAATAGTGCAATTGTTCAAGTATAAGTATGAAAGAATTAAAGATTTAGAGACTAATGAAGTGTGATTAAGCATTGAACTGTCATTTTCGAAGACCGTCATCGCTGACTGTCTCCGAGAACTTGTCCTATGTTCGGTAGCATCAGTCTTGCAACCGAACGTTGGCATTATATGTTTTAGGCTGTTATTTGCTTTTGTTAAGTTGGACTCGCGTTTATGGTTGCCACAATCATGGAGTCATTAGTCAAAATCAATCTCATATGCTTGTGTGCTTAAGTTCTTGTCCTTATTCATTGTCCTATGATCAGGTGTAGGGGTAAGTGGACTTGGCATATGTTGTGTTCAAGTTAGAGTGATTTTGATTGCCAATGCTGACCTCAAGGATCGAAGCCGAACGATTCCCAAAGCATACATATCGAACCTCTCAACCACATACTGCTGAATGACTCTCTAGACCAGAGACACCGGTCCATGCTCTCACCTATAAACTACCGAACGACACTCTCACCCTTGCACTACTCCCACCAGGGATTTACCTACCAACCTAACTTTCTACCGAACCGTGCTCCCCTTCGAGGCCAAGCAACTTCCTCGATCGGGATGCTAAACCACACTCTCCTCATCAGTACTGAGCGGAATTCCCACTCAGGGTATCGAGCCTCTCTCTCTAGTGCCACTTCCATAAAAAGTTACCGGGCGGCCTCAGCATAGCATATGCCGAGTCACTCCCTTTCACAGTTTCAACCTACTTTGTTGTTAAATTCCTAACAACCCAACATCACTACGTTGGGCTACCGACTGTCCTCCCTCGATCGAATGATAAACCGAATGCGACAAGCTTACACCAACTCCGACGAATCGTCAGGCTCTCTCCTTCTCTATGTCCCCGACTTTGAAGTTAGGGCTGCGACCACTTCTCCTAGTAACCTGCCCTAGTTCCACTAAGACCGAGTCAGATACTTAGCCTAGAGCACGCTCCTATCTCCAATTCATCCCTCCATTAGCCGCTTCCCATTATCTCCTATCTAGGAACCCATATGCTCAAAACTCGAACGAGACTCTGAGCTAAGGGAGATGAGTTAAAGAAGGAATCCATACCTATAAAGGGAATTAAAAGTTTATAAAAATTATGGGGCTTCGAGTTGAAGGCTGTTCAAATTCAAGGGCGTCTGGAGCTGCAAGGAAGGAAATATAGGTTTGAAAGGAGGAGAGATGAGTATGATGGTAAACGAGGATTGAAGAGAAATAGACGATCGGGCTCACTGGGTTAAAATAAAGTAGAAGTGAGAAAAGGGGGAAGGAGTGAAGGCTAGGATTTATATACGAGAGAGGGGAGGCGAACGGGCTATATCCTGTAGACTCGGTCGTTATGTTTTGAAAGGCCAACTACTCAACGTGCTAACCCCAACTCAAGTAAACCGACCACATGGTTCGGCCTCCGTAAGCCGAACCGACTCTTGCTCTTAAAAAAAAAGAGAAGAGAAGGAAAATAAAATCAAAACGTACAAGACGTTAGGAAGGTCCATCATGTTTTAGCCTTCGTGAGATTGTATACATTCGACTTTTGACAGTAGGAACTGATTACTGATTCAAAGCGTGTCGTGTTGCTTCACACGACACACTTTGGGGGGCAAATGTTACCTAGTCGCTTGGCCCGGCCACGAGATGCTAATTATTGAGTTTCTTGGTTGAATCTAAGTGAAGCTTGAGCCAGTGAGAGGTTAACTTGAATTAAGAAGCTCGGCATATATGCTTCGTTCGGCCTGTATATCGTTCGACATGCAAGTGTGGTTATGTCTGTGTATCGTTCGGCCTGCAAGTGTGGTTCAGCCTGTAAGTGTGGTTCGGTCTGTGTATCGTTCGGCCTGCAAATGTGGTTCGGTCTGTGTATCGTTCGACCTGCAAGTGTGGTTCGGCCTGTGTAACGTTCGGCCTGTATATCGTTCGGCCTGTAAGTGTGGTTCGGCCTGTAGATCGTTCGGCCTGCAAGTGTGGTTCGGCATGTATACTGTTCGGTCGACACTGCTCAGCTACTTCCGTTCGACCAACACTGCCCAGCTACTTCCGTTCGACCAACATCGCTCGGCAACCACCATTCGGTACGCTTGGTTCGGTATAGCCATTTTAGAGCAAGGTGAGGGAATTGACTTATTTTTGGAGATCAACATCAAAGTGGCTGGTTCGGCATTGGTTCACTTCGAGTCCTACCGCGAGTTACTCCAGGTCCTTCAGGAGTTCGCTTCGAGTCAATTACCCGGTGACCACCGTTCGGCCATCCCGGATCGGCATTTGTCGACCGGTGTACCTCGTTCGGCATGCCTGGATTGGTCGAGTCAAGGTTCCCATATATGGGCCGAGGTACTTCACTCTTAGGCCTGAGCAGGGAGTCCAGCCTATCTTCATCTATAAATAGAGGGGCATGGGCGCAGTGTAAAAGGACCTTTTTTTGGAGAACTCCGGAAAGACTCTGCCATTTCGAATACTCATCTATTTTTGATCCAAACTTGTAATCAAGTCGTTAGTGTACGGATTGTATCTGTATTCAATAGTTTGAAGAAGCAATAAAGATTAAACTCAAAGTGGACGTAGGCAGTTACGCCGAACCACTATAATTCTGGTGTTCTTGTTTCTATAGTTAATTTTGCATACATTCCTCTATTTTAATTTTCTATCTTCATTAATCTCTCTACACAAATCCTTTCTTGGGTGTTAGTGACTAATTTTGGCGCTAACACATACCATAAAACATGAAAGAGGGAATTATATGATTACAACCAAAAACAATTTTTCTACTTGGATTCAACGGAAAAAAAAAGTAGGATATGCTAGTGTTTATGGATTTAAAATTTTACTTTAGATAATTTTCGAATCCCATGCCCTAAAAGATATAGAGAGAGAGAAGAAAATGTTTTCTTAACAACAATTAAAATGCTTTAGTATAATAAGAATAAGTTATATTAACCACTAAACCATGCTCATAAGCATTGTACATTTTATGCAACATTGAACCACCATGAATAGTCTTGAAATTAAATATCTGAAAGAAGGAGAAAAAAACATCGAACCATTATAGGCAACTAATATATAGTTATAATAATAAATTTAGAAGCAAATAATGTAAGATTCAAATTTATGAAATATAAAAGTAATTTTTTATCATAATTTATAAACATGCTTATAAGTAATAATTTTGCAATATTAGTAGGATCGATAAACAAATTATTAGGGTGCCTAAATAGAATAGGTATTAAGCAATCAACAACATAAGTAGAATAAAGCCTTTCATCCTGATTATATATTGGATAAATAAACTAGAAGATAATAAAATTAGTTAAATATAAAACTTGGATTAACGTAAACAAGGATGTTACAATAACAAAGAATGAAGATGAACATGAAAGATTTGAAATAAAAATAATGGACAAATGGATTTGAAAGGGTGTAAAAGGAATGCTTAGTAATAAAATGACAGTAATTAAGAAATTAAGGAAAATAAAAAGAAGAATGAATATGAAAAAGTTAAATGTAATTTTGATAATATGTGATAAATACATATTAGTATAGAAACTGGAAGATAAAATGAAGTGAGTATATTACTAAGTAATTATAAATGTGGTAATTAATGTAAGCATGAGAAATATGTAACGTAAACGAAGGAAACAAACTCATAATCTTATGAAGGAAACAAACTCAGTAGAAACACAATTTAAGGCCAAAAACCCTAAGCAAAGATATGAAATTAGTAATGTAGAACAAAAGCAACAAATACAATATCGAATTAAATGAAAAGAAATACAACAATATAAAAGTCAGATCTTTTAGTCGACCACAATGGAATCAAACAAAACAACAAACTGAACACTGAATTAAATGAAAAGACAAATAAAAACTTAAACTTATTAATCGATCTCTATCAAATTAGTGGTTTTTTGGAGGTATTTAAATAATGTTTCCATGAAAATAGTAACATTTAAAGTAAGTAAGGTAGAAACACAATCACTATAAAATATATGTATATATTGACAAATAATTTAAGATAAAGAAAAAGCGAATAACTATTAGTCAATTAAATTTAATTCTAATCAAAATAAAGAAATAAAAATCAACCAAAGTTTTTTGTAAAGAATCCATGTATTGAAACTATTGAACATGAGAAATAACCGAGAAAACACAAAAATTCTTGTATTAAAAATAAAGGGAAGTGAAAAGAACTATTGTTAGAATATAAAGGAAAAATAATTGCAGGATTACTTTACGCGAAAATAATAATGTCACAAAGGGAAACATATGAAATAAAAAGCTATATGCTATAAAAAAAGATTTTACTCACAAAATAGCATTTATAAATCCAGTAACATACTACAAAATAACCAAACTCATAATCCTACAAATCTAAACAAAAATCATAATAAGACATAACTTTAGGCATAAACTCGAAGAAACGAGCAGCAATTTTGAACAAAAATAATAAATTCATCATCAAATTAAATGAAAAGAAAAATAACAGAATACAATTCAAACCTTTAAATCGATTTTGATCGATCCAGTCAGCCATGATTTTTTGGGGCTCTTTAGATCAGTAATATTGAAAGCAAGGTAGACATACAATGCAATACGTCAATAATATAATAAATAATTTAAGATGATTACAAAGTTAAGAACTGCTAGTGAATTGAATCAAATTCTAGTTAGAATGAAAAAGTTCAGAAGATCGATCAAAACTTGTGTACCAGTGTTACGATGAAAATAAAATCAAAACTCTTACCTACAACTAAAGAAAGATGATTGGAGTAACCTTTTGGAAGAATGATACATGTTAACATTATTTTTCCAACCATGATTTATAAAAAAGACAATTTCTTAAAGATTAAGCAATATTTTATTTAACATATTAATTTCTCTAATTCGTATTTACCAATATAAAATCAAATTAAAAAAATAGTACATACCAAAAAGCATAAAGCATACCATAAAACATGAAAGAGGGAATTATATGATTACAGCCAAAAAAACAAATTTTCTACTTGGATTCATTGGGAAAAAACGTAGGATATGATAGTGTTTATGGATTTAAAAATTTATTTTAGATAATTTTGGAATCCAATGCCCTAAAAGATATAAAGAGAGAAGAAAATGTTTTCTTAACAACAATTAAAATGCTTTAGTATAATAAGAATAAGTTATATTAACCACTAAACGATGCTCATAAGCTTTGTACATTTTGTGCAACATTGAACTACCATGAATAGTCTTGAAATTAAATACTTGAAAGAAGGAGAAAAAACATCGAACCACCATAGGCAAGTAATATATAGTTATAATAAAAAATTTAGAAGCAAATAATATAAGATTCAAATTTATGAAATATAAAAGTAAATTTTTATCATAATGTATAAACATGCTTATAAGTAATAATTTTGCAATATTAGTAGGATCGATAAAGAAATTATTAGAGTGCCTAAATAGAATAGATATTAAGCAATCAACAACATAAGTAGAATAAAGCCTTTAATCTTGATTATATATTGGATAAATAAATTAGAAGATAATAAAATTAGTTAAATATAAAGCTTGGATTAACGTAAATAAGGATGTTACAATAATGGAGAATGAAGATGAACATGAAAGATTTGAAATAAAAATAATGGACAAATGGATTTGAAAGGGTGTAAAAGGAATACTTAGTAATAAAATGACAGTAGAAATTAAGGAAAATAAAATGAAGAATGAATATGAAAAAGTTAAATGTACTTTTGATAATATGTGATAAATACATATTAGTAAAGAGACTGGAAGATAAAATGAAGTGGGTATACTACAAAGTAATTATAAATGTGGTAATTAATGTAAGCATGGGGAATATGTACCGTAAACGAAGGAAACAAACTCATAATCTTATGAAGGAAACAAACTCAGAAGAAACACAATTTAAGGCCAAAAACCCTAAGCAAAGCGACAAAATTAGTAATGTAGAACAAAAGCAACAAATTCAACATCGAATTAAATGAAAGAAATATAACAATATAAAAGTCAAATATTTTAATCGATCTCAATGGAATCAAACAAAACAACAAACAAAACACTGAATTAAATGAAAAGACAAATAAAAACTTAAACTTATTAATCGATCTCTATCAAATTATTGGTTTTTTTTGAGGTATTTAAATAATGTTTCCATGAAAACAGTAACATTTAAAGTAAGTAAGGTAGAAACACAATCACTATAAAATATATGTATATATTGACAAATAATTTAAGATAAAGGAAAAGCGAATAACTATTAGTCAATTAAATTTAATTCTAATCAAAATAAAGAAATAAAAATCAACCAAAGTTTTTTGCAAAGAATCCATGTATTGAAACTATTGACATGAGAAATAACCGAGAAAACACAAAAATTCTTGTATTAAAAATAAAGGGAAGTGAAAAGAACTATTGTTAGAATATAAAGGAAAAATAATTGGAGGATTACTTTACGCGAAAATAATAATGTCACAAAGGGAAACATATGAAATAAAAAGCTATATGCTATAAAAAAAGATTTTACTCACAAAATAGCATTTATAAATCCAGTAACATACTACAAAATAACCAAACTCATAATCCTACAAATCTAAACAAAAATCATAATAAGACATAACTTTAGGCATAAACTCGAAGAAACGAGCAGCAATTTTGAACAAAAATAATAAATTCATCATCAAATTAAATGAAAAGAAAAATAACAGAAAACAATTCAAACCTTTAAATCGATTTTGATCGATCCAGTCAGCCATGATTTTTTGGGGCTCTTTAGATCAGTAATATTGAAAGCAAGGTAGACATACAATGCAATACGTCAATAAAATCATAAATAATTTAAGATGATTACAAAGTTAAGAACTGCTGGTGAATTGAATCAAATTCTAGTTAGAATGAAAAAGTTCAGAAGATCGATCAAAACTTGTGTACCAGTGTTACGATGAAAATAAAATCAAAACTCTTACCTGCAACTAAAGAAAGATGATTGGAGTAACCTTTTGGAAGAATGATACATGTTAACATTATTTTTCCAACCATGATTTATAAAAAAGACAATTTCTTAAAGATTAAGCAATATTTTATTTAACATATTAATTTCTCTAATTCGTATTTACCAATATAAAATCAAATTAAAAAAATAGTACATACCAAAAAGCATAAAGCATACCATAAAACATGAAAGAGGGAATTATATGATTACAGCCAAAAAAACAAATTTTCTACTTGGATTCATTGGGAAAAAACGTAGGATATGATAGTGTTTATGGATTTAAAAATTTATTTTAGATAATTTTGGAATCCAATGCCCTAAAAGATATAAAGAGAGAAGAAAATGTTTTCTTAACAACAATTAAAATGCTTTAGTATAATAAGAATAAGTTATATTAACCACTAAACGATGCTCATAAGCTTTGTACATTTTGTGCAACATTGAACTACCATGAATAGTCTTGAAATTAAATACTTGAAAGAAGGAGAAAAAACATCGAACCACCATAGGCAATTAATATATAGTTATAATAAAAAATTTAGAAGCAAATAATATAAGATTCAAATTTATGAAATATAAAAGTAAATTTTTATCATAATGTATAAACATGCTTATAAGTAATAATTTTGCAATATTAGTAGGATCGATAAAGAAATTATTAGAGTGCCTAAATAGAATAGATATTAAGCAATCAACAACATAAGTAGAATAAAGCCTTTAATCTTGATTATATATTGGATAAATAAATTAGAAGATAATAAAATTAGTTAAATATAAAGCTTGGATTAACGTAAATAAGGATGTTACAATAATGGAGAATGAAGATGAACATGAAAGATTTGAAATAAAAATAATGGACAAATGGATTTGAAAGGGTGTAAAAGGAATACTTAGTAATAAAATGACAGTAGAAATTAAGGAAAATAAAATGAAGAATGAATATGAAAAAGTTAAATGTACTTTTGTTAATATGTGATAAATACATATTAGTAAAGAGACTGGAAGATAAAATTAAGTGGGTATACTACAAAGTAATTATAAATGTGGTAATTAATGTAAGCATGGGAAATATGTAACGTAAACGAAGGAAACAAACTCATAATCTTATGAAGGAAACAAACTCAGAAGAAACACAATTTAAGGCCAAAAACCCTAAGCAAAGGGACAAAATTAGTAATGTAGAACAAAAGCAACAAATTCAACATCGAATTAAATGAAAAGAAATATAACAATATAAAAGTCAAATATTTTAATCGATCTCAATGGAATCAAACAAAACAACAAACAAAACACTGAATTAAATGAAAAGACAAATAAAAACTTAAACTTATTAATCGATCTCTATCAAATTAGTGGTTTTTTGGAGGTATTTAAATAATGTTTCCATGAAAACAGTAACATTTAAAGTAAGTAAGGTAGAAACACAATCACTATAAAATATATGTATATATTGACAAATAATTTAAGATAAAGGAAAAGCGAATAACTATTAGTCAATTAAATTTAATTCTAATCAAAATAAAGAAATAAAAATCAACCAAAGTTTTTTGCAAAGAATCCATGTATTGAAACTATTGAACATGAGAAATAACCGAGAAAACACAAAAATTCTTTTATTAAAAATAAAGGGAAGTGAAAAGAACTATTGTTAGAATATAAAGGAAAAATAATTGCAGGATTACTTTACGCGAAAATAATAATGTCACAAAGGGAAACATATGAAATAAAAAGCTATATGCTATAAAAAAAGATTTTACTCACAAAATAGCATTTATAAATCCAGTAACATACTACAAAATAACCAAACTCATAATCCTACAAATCTAAACAAAAATCATAATAAGACATAACTTTAGGCATAAACTCGAAGAAACGAGCAGCAATTTTGAACAAAAATAATAAATTCATCATCAAATTAAATGAAAAGAAAAATAACAGAAAACAATTCAAACCTTTAAATCGATTTTGATCGATCCAGTCAGCCATGATTTTTTGGGGCTCTTTAGATCAGTAATATTGAAAGCAAGGTAGACATACAATGCAATACGTCAATAAAATCATAAATAATTTAAGATGATTACAAAGTTAAGAACTGCTGGTGAATTGAATCAAATTCTAGTTAGAATGAAAAAGTTCAGAAGATCGATCAAAACTTGTGTACCAGTGTTACGATAAAATAAAATCAAAACTCTTACCTGCAACTAAAGAAAGATGATTGGAGTAACCTTTTGGAAGAATGATACATGTTAACATTATTTTTCCAACCATGATTTATAAAAACGACAATTTCTTAAAGATTAAGCAATATTTTATTTAACATATTAATTTCTCTAATTCGTATTTACCAATATAAAATCAAATTAAAAAAATAGTACATACCAAAAAGCATAAAGCATACCATAAAACATGAAAGAGGGAATTATATGATTACAGCCAAAAAAACAAATTTTCTACTTGGATTCATTGGGAAAAAAACGTAGGATATGATAGTGTTTATGGATTTAAAAATTTATTTTAGATAATTTTGGAATCCAATGCCCTAAAAGATATAAAGAGAGAAGAAAATGTTTTCTTAACAACAATTAAAATGCTTTAGTATAATAAGAATAAGTTATATTAACCACTAAACGATGCTCATAAGCTTTGTACATTTTGTGCAACATTGAACTACCATGAATAGTCTTGAAATTAAATACTTGAAAGAAGGAGAAAAAACATCGAACCACCATAGGCAATTAATATATAGTTATAATAAAAAATTTAGAAGCAAATAATATAAGATTCAAATTTATGAAATATAAAAGTAAATTTTTATCATAATGTATAAACATGCTTATAAGTAATAATTTTGCAATATTAGTAGGATCGATAAAGAAATTATTAGAGTGCCTAAATAGAATAGATATTAAGCAATCAACAACATAAGTAGAATAAAGCCTTTAATCTTGATTATATATTGGATAAATAAATTAGAAGATAATAAAATTAGTTAAATATAAAGCTTGGATTAACGTAAATAAGGATGTTACAATAATGGAGAATGAAGATGAACATGAAAGATTTGAAATAAAAATAATGGACAAATGGATTTGAAAGGGTGTAAAAGGAATACTTAGTAATAAAATGACAGTAGAAATTAAGGAAAATAAAATGAAGAATGAATATGAAAAAGTTAAATGTACTTTTGATAATATGTGATAAATACATATTAGTAAAGAGACTGGAAGATAAAATGAAGTGGGTATACTACAAAGTAATTATAAATGTGGTAATTAATGTAAGCATGGGAAATATGTAACGTAAACGAAGGAAACAAACTCATAATCTTATGAAGGAAACAAACTCAGAAGAAACACAATTTAAGGCCAAAAACCCTAAGCAAAGCGACAAAATTAGTAATGTAGAACAAAAGCAACAAATTCAACATCGAATTAAATGAAAGAAATATAACAATATAAAAGTCAAATATTTTAATCGATCTCAATGGAATCAAACAAAACAACAAACAAAACACTGAATTAAATGAAAAGACAAATAAAAACTTAAACTTATTAATCGATCTCTATCAAATTAGTGGTTTTTTGGAGGTATTTAAATAATGTTTCCATGAAAACAGTAACATTTAAAGTAAGTAAGGTAGAAACACAATCACTATAAAATATATGTATATATTGACAAATAATTTAAGATAAAGGAAAAGCGAATAACTATTAGTCAATTAAATTTAATTCTAATCAAAATAAAGAAATAAAAATCAACCAAAGTTTTTTGCAAAGAATCCATGTATTGAAACTATTGACATGAGAAATAACCGAGAAAACACAAAAATTCTTGTATTAAAAATA
Organism: Allium fistulosum; assembly: GCA_030737815.1. Taxonomy (NCBI): domain Eukaryota; kingdom Viridiplantae; phylum Streptophyta; class Magnoliopsida; order Asparagales; family Amaryllidaceae; genus Allium; species Allium fistulosum. The sequence goes on along the minus strand of CM060902.1, from coordinate 495,887,120 downwards.
AAGGGAAGTGAAAAGAACTATTGTTAGAATATAAAGGAAAAATAATTGGAGGATTACTTTACGCGAAAATAATAATGTCACAAAGGGAAACATATGAAATAAAAAGCTATATGCTATAAAAAAAGATTTTACTCACAAAATAGCATTTATAAATCCAGTAACATACTACAAAATAACCAAACTCATAATCCTACAAATCTAAACAAAAATCATAATAAGACATAACTTTAGGCATAAACTCGAAGAAACGAGCAGCAATTTTGAACAAAAATAATAAATTCATCATCAAATTAAATGAAAAGAAAAATAACAGAAAACAATTCAAACCTTTAAATCGATTTTGATCGATCCAGTCAGCCATGATTTTTTGGGGCTCTTTAGATCAGTAATATTGAAAGCAAGGTAGACATACAATGCAATACGTCAATAAAATCATAAATAATTTAAGATGATTACAAAGTTAAGAACTGCTGGTGAATTGAATCAAATTCTAGTTAGAATGAAAAAGTTCAGAAGATCGATCAAAACTTGTGTACCAGTGTTACGATGAAAATAAAATCAAAACTCTTACCTGCAACTAAAGAAAGATGATTGGAGTAACCTTTTGGAAGAATGATACATGTTAACATTATTTTTCCAACCATGATTTATAAAAAAGACAATTTCTTAAAGATTAAGCAATATTTTATTTAACATATTAATTTCTCTAATTCGTATTTACCAATATAAAATCAAATTAAAAAAATAGTACATACCAAAAAGCATAAAGCATACCATAAAACATGAAAGAGGGAATTATATGATTACAGCCAAAAAAACAAATTTTCTACTTGGATTCATTGGGAAAAAACGTAGGATATGATAGTGTTTATGGATTTAAAAATTTATTTTAGATAATTTTGGAATCCAATGCCCTAAAAGATATAAAGAGAGAAGAAAATGTTTTCTTAACAACAATTAAAATGCTTTAGTACAATAAGAATAAGTTATATTAACCACTAAACGATGCTCATAAGCTTTGTACATTTTGTGCAACATTGAACTACCATGAATAGTCTTGAAATTAAATACTTGAAAGAAGGAGAAAAAACATCGAACCACCATAGGCAATTAATATATAGTTATAATAAAAAATTTAGAAGCAAATAATATAAGATTCAAATTTATGAAATATAAAAGTAAATTTTTATCATAATGTATAAACATGCTTATAAGTAATAATTTTGCAATATTAGTAGGATCGATAAAGAAATTATTAGAGTGCCTAAATAGAATAGATATTAAGCAATCAACAACATAAGTAGAATAAAGCCTTTAATCTTGATTATATATTGGATAAATAAATTAGAAGATAATAAAATTAGTTAAATATAAAGCTTGGATTAACGTAAATAAGGATGTTACAATAATGGAGAATGAAGATGAACATGAAAGATTTGAAATAAAAATAATGGACAAATGGATTTGAAAGGGTGTAAAAGGAATACTTAGTAATAAAATGACAGTAGAAATTAAGGAAAATAAAATGAAGAATGAATATGAAAAAGTTAAATGTACTTTTGTTAATATGTGATAAATACATATTAGTAAAGAGACTGGAAGATAAAATGAAGTGGGTATACTACAAAGTAATTATAAATGTGGTAATTAATGTAAGCATGGGAAATATGTAACGTAAACGAAGGAAACAAACTCATAATCTTATGAAGGAAACAAACTCAGAAGAAACACAATTTAAGGCCAAAAACCCTAAGCAAAGGGACAAAATTAGTAATGTAGAACAAAAGCAACAAATTCAACATCGAATTAAATGAAAAGAAATATAACAATATAAAAGTCAAATATTTTAATCGATCTCAATGGAATCAAACAAAACAACAAACAAAACACTGAATTAAATGAAAAGACAAATAAAAACTTAAACTTATTAATCGATCTCTATCAAATTAGTGGTTTTTTGGAGGTATTTAAATAATGTTTCCATGAAAACAGTAACATTTAAAGTAAGTAAGGTAGAAACACAATCACTATAAAATATATGTATATATTGACAAATAATTTAAGATAAAGGAAAAGCGAATAACTATTAGTCAATTAAATTTAATTCTAATCAAAATAAAGAAATAAAAATCAACCAAAGTTTTTTGCAAAGAATCCATGTATTGAAACTATTGAACATGAGAAATAACCGAGAAAACACAAAAATTCTTTTATTAAAAATAAAGGGAAGTGAAAAGAACTATTGTTAGAATATAAAGGAAAAATAATTGCAGGATTACTTTACGCGAAAATAATAATGTCACAAAGGGAAACATATGAAATAAAAAGCTATATGCTATAAAAAAAGATTTTACTCACAAAATAGCATTTATAAATCCAGTAACATACTACAAAATAACCAAACTCATAATCCTACAAATCTAAACAAAAATCATAATAAGACATAACTTTAGGCATAAACTCGAAGAAACGAGCAGCAATTTTGAACAAAAATAATAAATTCATCATCAAATTAAATGAAAAGAAAAATAACAGAAAACAATTCAAACCTTTAAATCGATTTTGATCGATCCAGTCAGCCATGATTTTTTGGGGCTCTTTAGATCAGTAATATTGAAAGCAAGGTAGACATACAATGCAATACGTCAATAAAATCATAAATAATTTAAGATGATTACAAAGTTAAGAACTGCTGGTGAATTGAATCAAATTCTAGTTAGAATGAAAAAGTTCAGAAGATCGATCAAAACTTGTGTACCAGTGTTACGATGAAAATAAAATCAAAACTCTTACCTGCAACTAAAGAAAGATGATTGGAGTAACCTTTTGGAAGAATGATACATGTTAACATTATTTTTCCAACCATGATTTATAAAAACGACAATTTCTTAAAGATTAAGCAATATTTTATTTAACATATTAATTTCTCTAATTCGTATTTACCAATATAAAATCAAATTAAAAAAATAGTACATACCAAAAAGCATAAAGCATACCATAAAACATGAAAGAGGGAATTATATGATTACAGCCAAAAAAACAAATTTTCTACTTGGATTCATTGGGAAAAAAACGTAGGATATGATAGTGTTTATGGATTTAAAAATTTATTTTAGATAATTTTGGAATCCAATGCCCTAAAAGATATAAAGAGAGAAGAAAATGTTTTCTTAACAACAATTAAAATGCTTTAGTATAATAAGAATAAGTTATATTAACCACTAAACGATGCTCATAAGCTTTGTACATTTTGTGCAACATTGAACTACCATGAATAGTCTTGAAATTAAATACTTGAAAGAAGGAGAAAAAACATCGAACCACCATAGGCAATTAATATATAGTTATAATAAAAAATTTAGAAGCAAATAATATAAGATTCAAATTTATGAAATATAAAAGTAAATTTTTATCATAATGTATAAACATGCTTATAAGTAATAATTTTGCAATATTAGTAGGATCGATAAAGAAATTATTAGAGTGCCTAAATAGAATAGATATTAAGCAATCAACAACATAAGTAGAATAAAGCCTTTAATCTTGATTATATATTGGATAAATAAATTAGAAGATAATAAAATTAGTTAAATATAAAGCTTGGATTAACGTAAATAAGGATGTTACAATAATTCAGAATGAAGATGAACATGAAAGATTTGAAATAAAAATAATGGACAAATGGATTTGAAAGGGTGTAAAAGGAATACTTAGTAATAAAATGACAGTAGAAATTAAGGAAAATAAAATGAAGAATGAATATGAAAAAGTTAAATGTACTTTTGTTAATATGTGATAAATACATATTAGTAAAGAGACTGGAAGATAAAATGAAGTGGGTATACTACAAAGTAATTATAAATGTGGTAATTAATGTAAGCATGGGAAATATGTAACGTAAACGAAGGAAACAAACTCATAATCTTATGAAGGAAACAAACTCAGAAGAAACACAATTTAAGGCCAAAAACCCTAAGCAAAGCGACAAAATTAGTAATGTAGAACAAAAGCAACAAATTCAACATCGAATTAAATGAAAAGAAATATAACAATATAAAAGTCAAATATTTTAATCGATCTCAATGGAATCAAACAAAACAACAAACAAAACACTGAATTAAATGAAAAGACAAATAAAAACTTAAACTTATTAATCGATCTCTATCAAATTAGTGGTTTTTTGGAGGTATTTAAATAATGTTTCCATGAAAACAGTAACATTTAAAGTAAGTAAGGTAGAAACACAATCACTATAAAATATATGTATATATTGACAAATAATTTAAGATAAAGGAAAAGCGAATAACTATTAGTCAATTAAATTTAATTCTAATCAAAATAAAGAAATAAAAATCAACCAAAGTTTTTTGCAAAGAATCCATGTATTGAAACTATTGAACATGAGAAATAACCGAGAAAACACAAAAATTCTTGTATTAAAAATAAAGGGAAGTGAAAAGAACTATTGTTAGAATATAAAGGAAAAATAATTGCAGGATTACTTTACGCGAAAATAATAATGTCACAAAGGGAAACATATGAAATAAAAAGCTATATGCTATAAAAAAAGATTTTACTCACAAAATAGCATTTATAAATCCAGTAACATACTACAAAATAACCAAACTCATAATCCTACAAATCTAAACAAAAATCATAATAAGACATAACTTTAGGCATAAACTCGAAGAAACGAGCAGCAATTTTGAACAAAAATAATAAATTCATCATCAAATTAAATGAAAAGAAAAATAACAGAAAACAATTCAAACCTTTAAATCGATTTTGATCGATCCAGTCAGCCATGATTTTTTGGGGCTCTTTAGATCAGTAATATTGAAAGCAAGGTAGACATACAATGCAATACGTCAATAAAATCATAAATAATTTAAGATGATTACAAAGTTAAGAACTGCTGGTGAATTGAATCAAATTCTAGTTAGAATGAAAAAGTTCAGAAGATCGATCAAAACTTGTGTACCAGTGTTACGATGAAAATAAAATCAAAACTCTTACCTGCAACTAAAGAAAGATGATTGGAGTAACCTTTTGGAAGAATGATACATGTTAACATTATTTTTCCAACCATGATTTATAAAAAAGACAATTTCTTAAAGATTAAGCAATATTTTATTTAACATATTAATTTCTCTAATTCGTATTTACCAATATAAAATCAAATTAAAAAAATAGTACATACCAAAAAGCATAAAGCATACCATAAAACATGAAAGAGGGAATTATATGATTACAGCCAAAAAAACAAATTTTCTACTTGGATTCATTGGGAAAAAACGTAGGATATGATAGTGTTTATGGATTTAAAAATTTATTTTAGATAATTTTGGAATCCAATGCCCTAAAAGATATAAAGAGAGAAGAAAATGTTTTCTTAACAACAATTAAAATGCTTTAGTATAATAAGAATAAGTTATATTAACCACTAAACGATGCTCATAAGCTTTGTACATTTTGTGCAACATTGAACTACCATGAATAGTCTTGAAATTAAATACTTGAAAGAAGGAGAAAAAACATCGAACCACCATAGGCAATTAATATATAGTTATAATAAAAAATTTAGAAGCAAATAATATAAGATTCAAATTTATGAAATATAAAAGTAAATTTTTATCATAATGTATAAACATGCTTATAAGTAATAATTTTGCAATATTAGTAGGATCGATAAAGAAATTATTAGAGTGCCTAAATAGAATAGATATTAAGCAATCAGCAACATAAGTAGAATAAAGCCTTTAATCTTGATTATATATTGGATAAATAAATTAGAAGATAATAAAATTAGTTAAATATAAAGCTTGGATTAACGTAAATAAGGATGTTACAATAATGGAGAATGAAGATGAACATGAAAGATTTGAAATAAAAATAATGGACAAATGGATTTGAAAGGGTGTAAAAGGAATACTTAGTAATAAAATGACAGTAGAAATTAAGGAAAATAAAATGAAGAATGAATATGAAAAAGTTAAATGTACTTTTGATAATATGTGATAAATACATATTAGTAAAGAGACTGGAAGATAAAATGAAGTGGGTATACTACAAAGTAATTATAAATGTGGTAATTAATGTAAGCATGGGAAATATGTAACGTAAACGAAGGAAACAAACTCATAATCTTATGAAGGAAACAAACTCAGAAGAAACACAATTTAAGGCCAAAAACCCTAAGCAAAGCGACAAAATTAGTAATGTAGAACAAAAGCAACAAATTCAACATCGAATTAAATGAAAAGAAATATAACAATATAAAAGTCAAATATTTTAATCGATCTCAATGGAATCAAACAAAACAACAAACAAAACACTGAATTAAATGAAAAGACAAATAAAAACTTAAACTTATTAATCGATCTCTATCAAATTAGTGGTTTTTTGGAGGTATTTAAATAATGTTTCCATGAAAACAGTAACATTTAAAGTAAGTAAGGTAGAAACACAATCACTATAAAATATATGTATATATTGACAAATAATTTAAGATAAAGGAAAAGAGAATAACTATTAGTCAATTAAATTTAATTCTAATCAAAATAAAGAAATAAAAATCAACCAAAGTTTTTTGCAAAGAATCCATGTATTGAAACTATTGAACATGAGAAATAACCGAGAAAACACAAAAATTCTTTTATTAAAAATAAAGGGAAGTGAAAAGAACTATTGTTAGAATATAAAGGAAAAATAATTGCAGGATTACTTTACGCGAAAATAATAATGTCACAAAGGGAAACATATGAAATAAAAAGCTATATGCTATAAAAAAAGATTTTACTCACAAAATAGCATTTATAAATCCAGTAACATACTACAAAATAACCAAACTCATAATCCTACAAATCTAAACAAAAATCATAATAAGACATAACTTTAGGCATAAACTCGAAGAAACGAGCAACAATTTTGAACAAAAATAATAAATTCATCATCAAATTAAATGAAAAGAAAAATAACAGAAAACAATTCAAACCTTTAAATCGATTTTGATCGATCCAGTCAGCCATGATTTTTTGGGGCTCTTTAGATCAGTAATATTGAAAGCAAGGTAGACATACAATGCAATACGTCAATAAAATCATAAATAATTTAAGATGATTACAAAGTTAAGAACTGCTGGTGAATTGAATCAAATTCTAGTTAGAATGAAAAAGTTCAGAAGATCGATCAAAACTTGTGTACCAGTGTTACGATGAAAATAAAATCAAAACTCTTACCTGCAACTAAAGAAAGATGATTGGAGTAACCTTTTGGAAGAATGATACATGTTAACATTATTTTTCCAACCATGATTTATAAAAAAGACAATTTCTTAAAGATTAAGCAATATTTTATTTAACATATTAATTTCTCTAATTCGTATTTACCAATATAAAATCAAATTAAAAAAATAGTACATACCAAAAAGCATAAAGCATACCATAAAACATGAAAGAGGGAATTATATGATTACAGCCAAAAAAACAAATTTTCTACTTGGATTCATTGGGAAAAAACGTAGGATATGATAGTGTTTATGGATTTAAAAATTTATTTTAGATAATTTTGGAATCCAATGCCCTAAAAGATATAAAGAGAGAAGAAAATGTTTTCTTAACAACAATTAAAATGCTTTAGTATAATAAGAATAAGTTATATTAACCACTAAACGATGCTCATAAGCTTTGTACATTTTGTGCAACATTGAACTACCATGAATAGTCTTGAAATTAAATACTTGAAAGAAGGAGAAAAAACATCGAACCACCATAGGCAATTAATATATAGTTATAATAAAAAATTTAGAAGCAAATAATATAAGATTCAAATTTATGAAATATAAAAGTAAATTTTTATCATAATGTATAAACATGCTTATAAGTAATAATTTTGCAATATTAGTAGGATCGATAAAGAAATTATTAGAGTGCCTAAATAGAATAGATATTAAGCAATCAACAACATAAGTAGAATAAAGCCTTTAATCTTGATTATATATTGGATAAATAAATTAGAAGATAATAAAATTAGTTAAATATAAAGCTTGGATTAACGTAAATAAGGATGTTACAATAATGGAGAATGAAGATGAACATGAAAGATTTGAAATAAAAATAATGGACAAATGGATTTGAAAGGGTGTAAAAGGAATACTTAGTAATAAAATGACAGTAGAAATTAAGGAAAATAAAATGAAGAATGAATATGAAAAAGTTAAATGTACTTTTGATAATATGTGATAAATACATATTAGTAAAGAGACTGGAAGATAAAATGAAGTGGGTATACTACAAAGTAATTATAAATGTGGTAATTAATGTAAGCATGGGAAATATGTAACGTAAACGAAGGAAACAAACTCATAATCTTATGAAGGAAAAAACTCAGAAGAAACACAATTTAAGGCCAAAAACCCTAAGCAAAGCGACAAAATTAGTAATGTAGAACAAAAGCAACAAATTCAACATCGAATTAAATGAAAAGAAATATAACAATATAAAAGTCAAATATTTTAATCGATCTCAATGGAATCAAACAAAACAACAAACAAAACACTGAATTAAATGAAAAGACAAATAAAAACTTAAACTTATTAATCGATCTCTATCAAATTAGTGGTTTTTTGGAGGTATTTAAATAATGTTTCCATGAAAACAGTAACATTTAAAGTAAGTAAGGTAGAAACACAATCACTATAAAATATATGTATATATTGACAAATAATTTAAGATAAAGGAAAAGCGAATAACTATTAGTCAATTAAATTTAATTCTAATCAAAATAAAGAAATAAAAATCAACCAAAGTTTTTTGCAAAGAATCCATGTATTGAAACTATTGAACATGAGAAATAACCGAGAAAACACAAAAATTCTTTTATTAAAAATAAAGGGAAGTGAAAAGAACTATTGTTAGAATATAAAGGAAAAATAATTGCAGGATTACTTTACGCGAAAATAATAATGTCACAAAGGGAAACATATGAAATAAAAAGCTATATGCTATAAAAAAAGATTTTACTCACAAAATAGCATTTATAAATCCAGTAACATACTACAAAATAACCAAACTCATAATCCTACAAATCTAAACAAAAATCATAATAAGACATAACTTTAGGCATAAACTCGAAGAAACGAGCAGCAATTTTGAACAAAAATAATAAATTCATCATCAAATTAAATGAAAAGAAAAATAACAGAAAACAATTCAAACCTTTAAATCGATTTTGATCGATCCAGTCAGCCATGATTTTTTGGGGCTCTTTAGATCAGTAATATTGAAAGCAAGGTAGACATACAATGCAATACGTCAATAAAATCATAAATAATTTAAGATGATTACAAAGTTAAGAACTGTTGGTGAATTTAATCAAATTCTAGTTAGAATGAAAAAGTTCAGAAGATCGATCAAAACTTGTGTACCAGTGTTACGATGAAAATAAAATCAAAACTCTTACCTGCAACTAAAGAAAGATGATTGGAGTAACCTTTTGGAAGAATGATACATGTTAACATTATTTTTCCAACCATGATTTATAAAAACGACAATTTCTTAAAGATTAAGCAATATTTTATTTAACATATTAATTTCTCTAATTCGTATTTACCAATATAAAATCAAATTAAAAAAATAGTACATACCAAAAAGCATAAAGCATACCATAAAACATGAAAGAGGGAATTATATGATTACAGCCAAAAAACAAATTTTCTACTTGGATTCATTGGGAAAAAAACGTAGGATATGATAGTGTTTATGGATTTAAAAATTTATTTTAGATAATTTTGGAATCCAATGCCCTAAAAGATATAAAGAGAGAAGAAAATGTTTTCTTAACAACAATTAAAATGCTTTAGTATAATAAGAATAAGTTATATTAACCACTAAGCGATGCTCATAAGCTTTGTACATTTTGTGCAACATTGAACTACCATGAATAGTCTTGAAATTAAATACTTGAAAGAAGGAGAAAAAACATCGAACCACCATAGGCAATTAATATATAGTTATAATAAAAAATTTAGAAGCAAATAATATAAGATTCAAATTTATGAAATATAAAAGTAAATTTTTATCATAATGTATAAACATGCTTATAAGTAATAATTTTGCAATATTAGTAGGATCGATAAAGAAATTATTAGAGTGCCTAAATAGAATAGATATTAAGCAATCAACAACATAAGTAGAATAAAGCCTTTAATCTTGATTATATATTGGATAAATAAATTAGAAGATAATAAAATTAGTTAAATATAAAGCTTGGATTAACGTAAATAAGGATGTTACAATAATGGAGAATGAAGATGAACATGAAAGATTTGAAATAAAAATAATGGACAAATGGATTTGAAAGGGTGTAAAAGGAATACTTAGTAATAAAATGACAGTAGAAATTAAGGAAAATAAAATGAAGAATGAATATGAAAAAGTTAAATGTACTTTTGTTAATATGTGATAAATACATATTAGTAAAGAGACTGGAAGATAAAATGAAGTGGGTATACTACAAAGTAATTATAAATGTGGTAATTAATGTAAGCATGAGAAATATGTAACGTAAACGAAGGAAACAAACTCATAATCTTATGAAGGAAACAAACTCAGAAGAAACACAATTTAAGGCCAAAAACCCTAAGCAAAGCGACAAAATTAGTAATGTAGAACAAAAGCAACAAATTCAACATCGAATTAAATGAAAAGAAATATAACAATATAAAAGTCAAATATTTTAATCGATCTCAATGGAATCAAACAAAACAACAAACAAAACACTGAATTAAATGAAAAGACAAATAAAAACTTAAACTTATTAATCGATCTCTATCAAATTAGTGGTTTTTTGGAGGTATTTAAATAATGTTTCCATGAAAACAGTAACATTTAAAGTAAGTAAGGTAGAAACACAATCACTATAAAATATATGTATATATTGGCAAATAATTTAAGATAAAGGAAAAGCGAATAACTATTAGTCAATTAAATTTAATTCTAATCAAAATAAAGAAATAAAAATCAACCAAAGTTTTTTGCAAAGAATCCATGTATTGAAACTATTGAACATGAGAAATAACCGAGAAAACACAAAAATTCTTGTATTAAAAATAAAGGGAAGTGAAAAGAACTATTGTTAGAATATAAAGGAAAAATAATTGCAGGATTACTTTACGCGAAAATAATAATGTCACAAAGGGAAACATATGAAATAAAAAGCTATATGCTATAAAAAAAGATTTTACTCACAAAATAGCATTTATAAATCCAGTAACATACTACAAAATAACCAAACTCATAATCCTACAAATCTAAACAAAAATCATAATAAGACATAACTTTAGGCATAAACTCGAAGAAACGAGCAGCAATTTTGAACAAAAATAATAAATTCATCATCAAATTAAATGAAAAGAAAAATAACAGAAAACAATTCAAACCTTTAAATCGATTTTGATCGATCCAGTCAGCCATGATTTTTTGGGGCTCTTTAGATCAGTAATATTGAAAGCAAGGTAGACATACAATGCAATACGTCAATAAAATCATAAATAATTTAAGATGATTACAAAGTTAAGAACTGCTGGTGAATTGAATCAAATTCTAGTTAGAATGAAAAAGTTCAGAAGATCGATCAAAACTTGTGTACCAGTGTTACGATGAAAATAAAATCAAAACTCTTACCTGCAACTAAAGAAAGATGATTGTAGTAACCTTTTGGAAGAATGATACATGTTAACATTATTTTTCCAACCTTGATTTATAAAAAAGACAATTTCTTAAAGATTAAGCAATATTTTATTTAACATATTAATTTCTCTAATTCGTATTTACCAATATAAAATCAAATTAAAAAAATAGTACATACCAAAAAGCATAAAGCATACCATAAAACATGAAAGAGGGAATTATATGGTTACAGCCAAAAAAACAAATTTTCTACTTGGATTCATTGGGAAAAAACGTAGGATATGATAGTGTTTATGGATTTAAAAATTTATTTTAGATAATTTTGGAATCCAATGCCCTAAAAGATATAAAGAGAGAAGAAAATGTTTTCTTAACAACAATTAAAATGCTTTAGTATAATAAGAATAAGTTATATTAACCACTAAACGATGCTCATAAGCTTTGTACATTTTGTGCAACATTGAACTACCATGAATAGTCTTGAAATTAAATACTTGAAAGAAGGAGAAAAAACATCGAACCACCATAGGCAATTAATATATAGTTATAATAAAAAATTTAGAAGCAAATAATATAAGATTCAAATTTATGAAATATAAAAGTAAATTTTTATCATAATGTATAAACATGCTTATAAGTAATAATTTTGCAATATTAGTAGGATCGATAAAGAAATTATTAGAGTGCCTAAATAGAATAGATATTAAGCAATCAACAACATAAGTAGAATAAAGCCTTTAATCTTGATTATATATTGGATAAATAAATTAGAAGATAATAAAATTAGTTAAATATAAAGCTTGGATTAACGTAAATAAGGATGTTACAATAATGGAGAATGAAGATGAACATGAAAGATTTGAAATAAAAATAATGGACAAATGGATTTGAAAGGGTGTAAAAGGAATACTTAGTAATAAAATGACAGTAGAAATTAAGGAAAATAAAATGAAGAATGAATATGAAAAAGTTAAATGTACTTTTGATAATATGTGATAAATACATATTAGTAAAGAGACTGGAAGATAAAATGAAGTGGGTATACTACAAAGTAATTATAAATGTGGTAATTAATGTAAGCATGGGAAATATGTAACGTAAACGAAGGAAACAAACTCATAATCTTATGAAGGAAACAAACTCAGAAGAAACACAATTTAAGGCCAAAAACCCTAAGCAAAGCGACAAAATTAGTAATGTAGAACAAAAGCAACAAATTCAACATCGAATTAAATGAAAAGAAATATAACAATATAAAAGTCAAATATTTTAATCGATCTCAATGGAATCAAACAAAACAACAAACAAAACACTGAATTAAATGAAAAGACAAATAAAAACTTAAACTTATTAATCGATCTCTATCAAATTAGTGGTTTTTTGGAGGTATTTAAATAATGTTTCCATGAAAACAGTAACATTTAAAGTAAGTAAGGTAGAAACACAATCACTATAAAATATATGTATATATTGACAAATAATTTAAGATAAAGGAAAAGCGAATAACTATTAGTCAATTAAATTTAATTCTAATCAAAATAAAGAAATAAAAATCAACCAAAGTTTTTTGCAAAGAATCCATGTATTGAAACTATTGAACATGAGAAATAACCGAGAAAACACAAAAATTCTTTTATTAAAAATAAAGGGAAGTGAAAAGAACTATTGTTAGAATATAAAGGAAAAATAATTGCAGGATTACTTTACGCGAAAATAATAATGTCACAAAGGGAAACATATGAAATAAAAAGCTATATGCTATAAAAAAAGATTTTACTCACAAAATAGCATTTATAAATCCAGTAACATACTACAAAATAACCAAACTCATAATCCTACAAATCTAAACAAAAATCATAATAAGACATAACTTTAGGCATAAACTCGAAGAAACGAGCAGCAATTTTGAACAAAAATAATAAATTCATCATCAAATTAAATGAAAAGAAAAATAACAGAAAACAATTCAAACCTTTAAATCGATTTTGATCGATCCAGTCAGCCATGATTTTTTGGGGCTCTTTAGATCAGTAATATTGAAAGCAAGGTAGACATACAATGCAATACGTCAATAAAATCATAAATAATTTAAGATGATTACAAAGTTAAGAACTGCTGGTGAATTGAATCAAATTCTAGTTAGAATGAAAAAGTTCAGAAGATCGATCAAAACTTGTGTACCAGTGTTACGATGAAAATAAAATCAAAACTCTTACCTGCAACTAAAGAAAGATGATTGGAGTAACCTTTTGGAAGAATGATACATGTTAACATTATTTTTCCAACCATGATTTATAAAAACGACAATTTCTTAAAGATTAAGCAATATTTTATTTAACATATTAATTTCTCTAATTCGTATTTACCAATATAAAATCAAATTAAAAAAATAGTACATACCAAAAAGCATAAAGCATACCATAAAACATGAAAGAGGGAATTATATGATTACAGCCAAAAAAACAAATTTTCTACTTGGATTCATTGGGAAAAAAATGTAGGATATGATAGTGTTTATGGACTTAAAAATTTATTTTAGATAATTTTGGAATCCAATGCCCTAAAAGATATAAAGAGAGAAGAAAATGTTTTCTTAACAACAATTAAAATGCTTTAGTATAATAAGAATAAGTTATATTAACCACTAAACGATGCTCATAAGCTTTGTACATTTTGTGCAACATTGAACTACCATGAATAGTCTTGAAATTAAATACTTGAAAGAAGGAGAAAAAACATCGAACCACCATAGGCAATTAATATATAGTTATAATAAAAAATTTAGAAGCAAATAATATAAGATTCAAATTTATGAAATATAAAAGTAAATTTTTATCATAATGTATAAACATGCTTATAAGTAATAATTTTGCAATATTAGTAGGATCGATAAAGAAATTATTAGAGTGCCTAAATAGAATAGATATTAAGCAATCAACAACATAAGTAGAATAAAGCCTTTAATCTTGATTATATATTGGATAAATAAATTAGAAGATAATAAAATTAGTTAAATATAAAGCTTGGATTAACGTAAATAAGGATGTTACAGTAATGGAGAATGAAGATGAACATGAAAGATTTGAAATAAAAATAATGGACAAATGGATTTGAAAGGGTGTAAAAGGAATACTTAGTAATAAAATGACAGTAGAAATTAAGGAAAATAAAATGAAGAATGAATATGAAAAAGTTAAATGTACTTTTGATAATATGTGATAAATACATATTAGTAAAGAGACTGGAAGATAAAATGAAGTTGGTATACTACAAAGTAATTATAAATGTGGTAATTAATGTAAGCATGGGAAATATGTAACGTAAACGAAGGAAACAAACTCATAATCTTATGAAGGAAACAAACTCAGAAGAAACACAATTTAAGGCCAAAAACCCTAAGCAAAGCGACAAAATTAGTAATGTAGAACAAAAGCAACAAATTCAACATCGAATTAAATGAAAAGAAATATAACAATATAAAAGTCAAATCTTTTAATCGATCTCAATGGAATCAAACAAAACAACAAACAAAACACTGAATTAAATGAAAAGACAAATAAAAACTTAAACTTATTAATCGATCTCTATCAAATTAGTGGTTTTTCGGAGGTATTTAAATAATGTTTCCATGAAAACAGTAACATTTAAAGTAAGTAAGGTAGAAACACAATCACTATAAAATATATGTATATATTGACAAATAATTTAAGATAAAGGAAAAGCGAATAACTATTAGTCAATTAAATTTAATTCTAATCAAAATAAAGAAATAAAAATCAACCAAAGTTTTTTGCAAAGAATCCATGTATTGAAACTATTGAACATGAGAAATAAACGAGAAAACACAAAAATTCTTGTATTAAAAATAAAGGGAAGTGAAAAGAACTATTGTTAGAATATAAAGGAAAAATAATTGCAGGATTACTTTACGCGAAAATAATAATGTCACAAAGGGAAACATATGAAATAAAAAGCTATATGCTATAAAAAAAGATTTTACTCACAAAATAGCATTTATAAATCCAGTAACATACTACAAAATAACCAAACTCATAATCCTACAAATCTAAACAAAAATCATAATAAGACATAACTTTAGGCATAAACTCGAAGAAACGAGCAGCAATTTTGAACAAAAATAATAAATTCATCATCAAATTAAATGAAAAGGAAAATAACAGAATACAATTCAAACCTTTAAATCGATTTTGATCGATTCAGTCAGCCATGATTTTTTAGGTCTCTTTAGATCAGTAATATTGAAAGCATGGTAGAAATACAATGCAATATGTCAATAAAATCATAAATAATTTAAGATGATTACAAAGTTAAGAAGTGTTGGTGAATTGAATCAAATTCTAGTTAGAATAAAAAAGTTCAAAAGATTGATCAAAACTTGTGTACCAGAGTTACGATGAAAATAAAATCAAAACTCTTACCTGCAATCAAAGAAAGACGATTGGAGTAATCTTTTGAAATAATGATACATGTTAACATGATTTTTCCAACCATGATCTATAAAAAGGAAAATTTCTTAAAGATTAAGCAATATTTTATTTAACATATTAATTTCTTTAATTCATACTTACCAATATAAAATCAAATTAAAAAAACAGTACATACCGAAAAGCATAAAACATACCATAAAACATGAACGAGGGGATTATATGATTACAGCCTAAAAAGCAAAATTTTCTACTTGGATTCAATGGGAAAAATGTAGGATATGATAGTGTTTATGGATTTAAAAATGTATTTTAGATAATAAGTTGAGAAAACAAAAATAAGAAGAGAAAATAAGCATGGAACATTTCTGAATAGTTGAGATAGAAAATGATCTATTTTAGATAAGAAGTAGAGAAATTGAAAATAAGAAGAGAAAACGAGCGTGGATATTTCTAAACAGCTGAAATAAAAAATGTAAGGGCATATAGTTATTAATATATAATGTAAATTTAATTTGGAGTTTGAAATGGTAAGTAATTATTAAAAGGGTAAATGAAACTTTTTCTTTCAAATCAACCATAGAAGAGGATTGGAAATAAGAATGAATAAGAAAGAAGAATATATATGGTCTCATATTCTACTTTATATATAATAGAATAGATTACATGTCACCGTATCACAGCAAGGAACAGTAGAAATCCCGACGGAACCTTCCAATGGCCACCGACAGCTTCGTCATATGGTATTTGACGGCCATCTATTCTAGTTAATTTAATTTATCACATTGTTTTAACTTATTATCTATAGAAGTTTGAAATTTGTTTAAAAACACTAATTTAATTTCTAAAATTAAAGAAGATATTTTTATTTAATTATGTAATTTTATGACGGTTTGTGGTTATTTAAATTTGTGTTTTCAATAATCTTTTTTTTTGTAATTTCATATTTAACTTTATTGAAAACCGAACTCAAACAATCAATTTATGCGACTTTCAGTCCGTCCATTATACAGATTCGGTGAAATTTATGATGTGTAACTGTTTTATGAATTTAAATATATTTTTAACCATTGTATAAGTAATTATGAATTTTTAAATGTATTTAACATTATAAATTCATATAAAAAAATATTCTGTAGAATTTTTTTTAATCTTACGTCGATTCAAAGTATTTTGGACCTACTTTCAAAATATGATAAAAAGTTAAATAAATTTAGAGTACCGATCTTGTTTCTCAAATTTATTACAGTTCGTCTACATTCACATCAATAACCTTTCGTTTGAAGGCCAAACGATCTTCAAACGCGACGAAATTCGATTCACATATACTTTATAATGTATTTATCAAATCTGTATGGCTAAAATTAAAAAGAAAGGAAGGAAAAATAATTAGACTCAAAATATATCATTTTTCAAAGAGTTGTATAACACTTGATATATATTGTAGGACAACTTCTATGAAAATGACATGTTTGAAGTCTTAATTTTTGCTGTATTTCATTTAAACTCAACCGTACGGATTGGATAATTACATAATATAATATATATGGTTTGAATTTTGTCTCGTTTGAAGATCGTTTGACATTTGAACGAAAGGTTTAAGTCTGAATGTCGACGAATGGCTATAAATTTGAAAAATCAAATTTGATACCTTAAACCTGTTTATTTTCCTATTATATCTCGAACGTACATCCAAAATACCTTGGATAGACATAAGATTTAACAAATTTAACTTTTTACTAAATATTTTATTTTATATGAATATATTATGTTTAAAGCATTTAGAATTCTCAATTAATTATCAAATCATTAAAAATTTATTGTATAACGAACAAAAATAAACTTTTTAGTAGTTACAAAAAAAACTGCATTATTGTAAACTTTTTAAAATCTTTATAGAAAATTAAATTTTGATAATAACTTAAATTAAAATAAATTTATTTTAAATAGGGAGAAAAGATAAATTATTATATTCAACAGTTGCTAAATTTATGGTCGTCGACGGTCGAAAACTGTTGGAAGGTCGCATATACAACAGCAGCCGAGCCCGTTTCTTCCTTATTTCTCATTCTCTAAACCCTTAGTTACAAAACCTAAACCCCCAAATCAAACCAAATCTGTCCCTAGCCGTCGTAAGCTGCCACAATCTGTCAAAATCTTCCTTAATTTGCCTTCAACAATTTTCGCCTTTAATTCATCAGAAATCAAGTGTATTCTTCTCCTAAAGTAATTGATTCGAATTATGATAAAATTAGTGTTAATATGTACATATATTTATTGATAATAGCCCATTGATTGGTTATAATTGTGCATATTGGTTGATTGAGAAATGTTAAATAGGGTTATTAGTGTTTAAATCCAATAATTATTATATAATTAAGGCTAATTTGGGTTGATTAGTGTACGTGTATATTAGTGTTACGTAATTTAGTGTCAATTAGTGTATGTGTTATCTAAAACGTCGATATAAACAATTTATTTACATAACCCCTTTATTAGTTTATATATTCTTAATTATTATAAATTTAGTTTACATGTATGTTGTAATATGTATAAACAAATTAGTGTATAAATTTAATTTTTTATTACTATGTAATAAATTGAAATTAGTGTTAGCTAAACTATGTTGAAAAAAATAAGTTTTTATTAGATTTTAATCATTAAGAAATTTAAATAATGAATTAGTTTAATACTAATATAAACAAATTAGTGTATGATATATTTTATTTTTTAAATCCCTTAATGAGTTTTTGGCCCTATCTGTCAAGTATATGATCGTTATATAGATATTCATTTTTAGTACAAAACGGATATCAATATTCATTTGATACAAATATTTGTCGGATTTGTCCCTGTATTGCTCAAGTTACGGACATTAATAGTCATCCATAGTATTAACTTCCGGTGACAAAATAAGGTAATGTTAATGGTATCCATAATATCAGAAACACATGAATATGAAATAAAATCAACACAGATTTCAAAATAGCAATTCTGATTACATTTCAAATCAATATTTCATATTTAGATACATAATCCCAAAACGATTCCCAAGTTTTTGATGTGCACGTAAATGTGCATATTTTTACTTCCATATTTAATCTACTTTTATTTAATAAATGAGCATATTAGGGTATTTTATACGTTTAAACCAAAATTTAAATTATTTTCAAATCATCATTTATTCATCTTCATATGGGGGCAAAATGTTCATTTTGTGCATGTAACGACCGTGATTTTATTACCGTCGTGATAAATAATTTAAAAATCGGTAACGAACGTGATTTTTAAGTTACGGTCGGAGAAAATATTTTAAACTGAAAATTTTAAATTAAAATTTGAAAAATAAACTTTAATTGCAAGAAAAAAAATGTTGCAAGTCAGTGAATCTTTTTAGTGGTTGCATATATGAAATGATATACATATGTGCGTGTGAGGCTAAGCCATTCAAAAGCAAAAATGTGAACATTTTTGTTTAGCTATCACCAAAGTTGGAAAGCAAAGTGAGTCCTTTTTTTTGTTGTTACTTTATTCAAGTTGCATTTAATGCAAGAGTAGACAACACGTTCTCAATTTAATGCATTGTACCCAAGTGGTCAGATTGCATAATTTATTCAACTTATTCCTATTTTTGAAGAAAAAATAGTAAAATAGCTGCAACTTCACTTCATTCGTCTGGAAAGCTTCGGTTACAGTGAGAATTGCATTAATGGCAGCCGCAACACTTACTTCTTGAATCTGAATTGCTAGCTAACTTTGAAGCCAAATTGGTGAGTGCAAACTCACATCTATTTAAACTGAGTCATTTATCTCTATCAGTTTCATGATTTTAATTGCGTGCAATTACTTGTACAAAGTATCATAGTTTGATGATGCATACACCATCAGGCGCGTGCAAGTATATGTGACAAACGCTGTGTCAAACCTTGCACTTTTTCATGCATCAAATAAGTAGTTCCAGGCCTCGCATCTCTTACATTTAGTTATATATTTCATGCGTATAGTATGGTGTTAGTGCATTTCTTCGAAGCCATGTTCAGGCCTTGTGTAATCGCGTGCGTGGTCCAGTTTTTCACCTGCGTGCGCGGTCCGGTTCTTTTTTTTGTGTGTTGCGTGAGTGTATCTCACATTTCTAAACTTTTATCTTGGTGTCTTGATGTTTCTATTTCAAAGAAAATGAAATTGCCAGACACCTTCTTTTGCATTTGTACGTTCATAATTTCTGAAATATTGAGGCTGGGCAGAAACCATGCTCATATATATATTTTTCTTGCTATACATACACTTATCATCTTCAGTAACCTGCTTGACGTGCTCACCTATCTTTCTCTTTTGTGTGGCTTGGTAGTGTGTGCAAGTTTGCACGTAGAAATATTATAAAATTGTGTGCGTGTTCAGTGTGAGAGTTTTGCATAATTGTTAAAACGTGTATCATCTTTGTTAAACATCTCATTTCGTGTAGCTGGAGCCGAGAAATCTCCTACTGTACAAAATTCATCCAGTGCAAGTAAAAAACTTTGCAAGCTATTCTTTTGAAATTTTGTGCGTGCATGGAAGATTTGTATAGGGTCCAGGTGTCTTTAATTCATGGTTCGCATGCAAGTTTATGTTGAGTCCAGGTCTAAACTTTCATTCAATTCCTCTCGTCCAATTGATATCCGCGTGTGTGCCTTATTGCATTGCACAGTCAAACATTTGACTCGTGTACCACCGTTGTTGGGCGAAGTGTATCATTCTTGGGAGCACTTAGTTTTTGCGTAAAGGTTGTGTAGTGTCAGGTTACAAAATTTTGGAGAGTATTACGTGCAAGAACTAGTAATATTTTCATATTGAACATACTTCATTGGGTGCTATTTCATTTTGTGAAATTGGTAGCAAAGTTTTTGATGAAAATATAGTTGTATACTCCACTAATTAAATTACATTGAACCGGTGTTGGGCTTTAAAGTGAATTTTGCTGCCGTTATAGTTATAACGGATTTTTATGCCGGTATTAAAATTTGGAAGCGTGTCGTTTTGGCGACATTTTTTTTGACGAATAAATTACTGTTGTTTTGACTTCAGTAACCGTCAATTTAAAGTGAATTTTTAAGCGGTTACCCCGCAACGCTGATTTGGTATCCGTTTTTACGATGTTTTGAGAAATGCAATTTCCTTGACGAAATTGCTACAGATGTTGCTGTTTTAATCACGTATTTTAAAAATCGTTTTAAAATAAAAGTGCTTTTAAAATTTTTACAGTTTGCGCTTTCAAAAGAATGAGGAAGCGATTTAAACGCTTCAGCAAAAATTGAGGACTATGAACCCTCACTTTTACTGATTCGCTTAATTCCGGACTTGTCCGTTTGAGAACGTAAAATGTTATTTATATAAAATACACAATTTTGCACTTTCAAGGAAACGATGAAGAGATTTAAACGATTTAGCAAAAGTGCGGAGTATGGAACCACACTTTTACTATTTCGGTTAATTCCGGACTCGTTAATTGAAACATCTGCTGTTTGATGATTCTGATGATTTTGTTGGGCTTTCAAGCCACTCTGCTGGACCTTCGGGTCATCTGATGGACCTTCGGGTCAATTACCAGTACTAGACCTTCGGGTCACTCTGCGGACCTTCGGGTCATCTGATGGGCGCCAAAATATATAGTACTCGGTAGGCTTCGGCCATCTGAGATGCACGTGCGGCGTAGCTAAAACTCGCCATCTGCTGGGATCGATCCACCTTTTATGCTGATTTTTCTAGTTATCTTGTTTTGATTTCTAGATTTTGCAACTGTTGATTTTCCAGCTATCTATTTTGATTTCTGGATTTTGTGAATTGTGGCTTTGAATTCAATTATGAATTTGGAAGTTGAGTTTGAGTATAATCTCATCCGAGATTATAAATTTGCGTATTGCTGTTTTAAATTCAATTGTGAATTTGAAAACTGATTTTGATGGAGTTTAAATTGGGATTTCTTCATTTAACTATGCTGATTATTTATGCTGTATAGTCTCATTCGAGACTATAATTATTTGTTTAAGTGATATTTATCATTCACTTATTTCTGAGAATAAATTAGACTGATCCGTTTATTATTTTCTTTTAAATAATACTCGGGTCAGACCGAGTCATTTCAGGGTAATCTCTATCTCTGATTCAGTAGCAGCTTCAGCTTTTGGGATTTCACATCATCTTTTGTCTAGCCTTCGAGGAGTTCTTTTGGTTATTCGACTCTCATCTCATGTATGTTGATGACATGTATTTGTATATTTGGTTCGTGTGAACTATCGATTGTTGTAGCATGTATTCCAGACTTGTCTTCCGCTATATATCTGATATTTCTGTTCTGATGTGATTATACTATCTGAGTTATTGTTATTATGAGTTGTTCTGGATTTTTCTTAAGCCACCGTAGTTTCGTTTTAGATTTGGATTGAATATATATCTTTGGGAGTAATTTATACAACTCCTATTGATGTAATCAATACTCATCTAAGGCATAACTTACGGATGGTCGCTTCTAACAAGCCTTATTCTTCGCAATAGCAGACGTTATTCCTTATAATAACCTTTGTTATTGTGAGCATAGAGGTGGGGCGTCACAGCTTGGTATCAGAGCAGAAGTTCAGAACAAATTATAATAAACACAGAACAGAAGTAGAATGGAACATGTGTTACAACTATTCGAGGGTTTTATCCGTGCCTTTCTAATCTATTCTTT
The DNA here is from genome assembly GCA_030737815.1 of Allium fistulosum. NCBI lineage: Eukaryota > Viridiplantae > Streptophyta > Magnoliopsida > Asparagales > Amaryllidaceae > Allium > Allium fistulosum. The sequence continues at coordinate 495,864,282 of CM060902.1, read as the reverse complement.
CCTCTTTAACATGTTGGAGTATGTCTAGGAATAAAATTTCATATTCCGTAGTATTCCATTTGTTAAACTTCTTATCAATTGTGTATTGTTGAACTGATCTTTACCTTCTCTTGTCTCTCAGCTCATGGCTGGAAGAGGTAGAGGGAAGCGTTCTTCCGCAGGCCCGTCTAGTGGTTCTCATCCGGACGGTGTCTATATGTCGGCTGATCAGTTTATGGAGCTATTTCGGGGTACTCAGCCTCCTGTTGCTGCTCCCGCAGCTCCTAATCACAAGTCTGCCTTCGCCCGCATGTGTAGTGACTATTCCCACCTTGGAGGTCAGCCTTTCAAGGGATCGGAAAGTGTTATGGAAGTTCAGGCTTGCTTGCGCACTTGTGAGCGCATATTTTCTCGGATGGATCTTTCGGATCATCATCGCGTTCTCGTGGCATCTAGCATGTTGCAAGAGCGTGCTCTTGACTGGTATGAGCTCTTTATTTCGGAAGTTGATGAGTCCTCTCTCTCTTGGGTTCAGTTTAAGGAACGATTCGAACTTAAGTTCGTTCCTGAATCGGAAAAGGCTAATCTTGCTCGTTGTTTCCTTGAGTTGAAGCAAGGAGAATCCTCTGTTTCTGATTATGTTGCATCTTTCGAGGCCTTGTCCAAATACGGAGTTGAGTTCATTAACACTCCGCATAAGAAGAATCTTCGTTTTGTTGACGGTTTGAAGAAGTATTTGAAGAAGGTTCTTTTACTTCAGCTTAAGCTCTCATTTGAGGAGCTGGTTGATTCGGCTCTTTGTCTTGAAGCTGTTGAAAAGGAACGTGATAGTTGTGATGATGTTGAGGTTTCTAAGAACCCCAACAAGAAGAGGTTTCCTTTTCATAAGCCTAATTCTTCTAATCAGAAGAAGAAGAAGCAAGCTACCTCTAGTTCTCAGCCTAGTAGTGCACCTTCTGTTCAGAGGGCGTGCTATAATTGTGGTTCTCTGGATCATCTTCACCGTAATTGTCCTAAGCCTCGCATTTGCCGCTATTGCAAGAAAGAGGGTCATTGGATCTCTGATTGCCCTACTGCTTCTAGGGGTCTCAAATCAGGGAAGCTTAATGTTGCGAAAGCTCCTGGTGTTTCTTCTCAGCCCAAAGGTATTACTTCTTCTATTTTGGAAGGTTTTATTTTATTTCATGGTTGTTCTATTAGAATTCTTTTCGATACGGGTGCATTGCATTCATTCGTGTCAAAGGAGCTTGTTGATATTATTCCTCTGGATGTTATTACTCTTCGCGACCCTTTGGGGATTGCAAATCCTATTAGTGGATCCGTTACTCTTGGTTTGTTATGTGTTGATGTTGAGATTATTCTATGTGGGTTTTTCTTACATGCGAATCTGCGTGTTATGGATCACTTTGATTTTGATATGATTTTGGGAATGGATTGGCTCGTCCGTTACGAAGTTCAATCCTGTATCCCGAAAGAATTTTATATCTCAAGCATCCTAATGCTATCGAGCAGTTATCTATTATATTTCGAAGTATGAACCATCCTTTGAATGCTTTCATTTCTTCCTTCAAATCGGAAGCTATTATAGCTAAATGTTCTAGTTGTTTGTAATTTTTCTATTGTCTTTGAGTTTATTTCGAGTTTGTCGCCGAATAGGGCAATTGAATTCCTTATTGATCTTACCTCTGGTGCTCATCCTATCAGTCGTCCTCCTACAAGGATGTCTGTTAAAGAAAATGAGAAACTCAAGCATCAATTATCTTAGTTGGAAGCCAACGATTTACTCGTTCTAGCTCTTCTCCCAACTCGATCTTGCTACCAATTTTCATTTGGCTATGAGTTGCGGAAGTTAGCATTCCACTTACCGCATTTCGCACTCGTTATGATTCTTATGAATGACTTATTACGTCATTCAGTTGCCTAGATTATTTCATCCATTTTGTGAATCGAGTATTCTACGAATATCTCGACGACTCCATTTTGTGTATTTATTGATTTTGGATGAAAGCAACAATTTAAAATTTCACAAGTATAATTGGATTTGGGTTATCATATAGCAAATAATTTTGTGATTGTATTGCCCATTGAGTGCTTTAAGAGTTCTGGTCGATGCGCTTGATCAACGCTATCGATAGGAATCTCCTAAACGCTTTGATGAGACAATTTGACACAATAAACTAAAAAAAAAAAAAATCTAGAAAATGATTTCGTAAAGACAATTAAGATTTTTGGAAGTTTTATCTTTTCAGGCAAGAAGACTATTTGAGAGAACTCATTTCTGATACTCTTATCCTTTAGTTCCCGAAGGGAACCAAGACTTCATTATTTGTACCAATGCTAGCCGTATTGGTTTCAATGTTGTTCTCGTGCAAAAAGATGGAGTAGTTGTCTATGCTTCTTTACAATTAAAGCCGATCGAGACTAGGTATGCTACTCATAATCTAGTGCTCGTGACTATTGTTTCGCTTTTAGAGTTTGACATTATTATTTTGGGAAAGGAGTGGTGTTCTCCACTCTGATCACAAATCTCTTAAGTATCTATTTATTCAGAAAGAACTTAATTTGAGACAACAGCATTGGCTCGAATTTCTTGCTTCATATGATTTCGATATGCAGTATACCCCTGGTAAGGGTGAATCAAGTTTTATAGGATCTCCTTCGTGCTTGCATTCTTGATTTTGGTGGTAGTTGGGTAGACCACTTATCTCTTGTTGAGTTTTCTTACAACAACAGTTTTCAATCCAGTATCGGTATGGCTCCATTCGAAGCTCTTTACGGAAGGCCGTGTTGATCACCATCTTGTTGGTTGGAATCAGGGGAAAAGTTAGTTCTCGGCCCCGATTATATTCGCGATTCTTCGGAGAGGATTGATATTATACGACAGAGAATGAAAGAGGCTCAGAATAGGCAGAAATCTTATGTCGATCATCGTAGGAAGCCTTTGAAATTTTCTGTTGGCGATCTCGTATTCATTCGTGTTTCCCCGATGAAGGGTGTAGTGCGTTTTAGTCACTCCGGGAAATTGGCTCCTCGATATGTTGGACCGTTTCCTATTACGGAACGCATTGGCCCAGTTGCTTATCGTGTATCGCTACCTACTCAGTTTTCGGGAATTCATGACGTATTTCATGTGTTTCAGCTTCGTCGATGCCTTCGAGATTCAGATTCTATTATTGATCCTCCTATGTTGCAAGATCTTGAGATCTCACCCGACTTGTCTATTGTGCAAAATCCTATTCGTGTGCTAGCTTCGGAGGTTAAACGCCTTCGGAATAAAGAAGTCCCGCTTGTGAAAATTCAATGGTCAGCAAACCCCAAAGATTGCACTTGGAAAATCAGAGAATTCATTGAGCGTTCTTATCCGGGTTTTTTTTCCTCTTCGGGTGGGGGTGAGCATTCATATCCATCTTTTCTATTTTGAATCTTTGTTGTGATTAATGATTTGCATTATTGACTGCTTCTAGTATGAAAATTGCGGGGACGCAATTTTTATAAGGGGGGGAGTCTGTAACGACCGTGATTTTATTACCGTCGTGATAAATAATTTAAAAATCGGTAACGAACGTGATTTTTAAGTTACGGTCGGAGAAAATATTTTAAACTGAAAATTTTAAATTAAAATTTGAAAAATAAACTTTAATTGCAAGAAAAAAAATGTTGCAAGTCAGTGAATCTTTTTAGTGGTTGCATATATGAAATGATATACATATGTGCGTGTGAGGCTAAGCCATTCAAAAGCAAAAATGTGAACATTTTTGTTTAGCTGTCACCAAAGTTGGAAAGCAAAGTGAGTCCTTTTTTTTGTTGTTACTTTATTCAAGTTGCATTTAATGCAAGAGTAGACAACACGTTCTCAATTTAATGCATTGTACCCAAGTGGTCAGATTGCATAATTTATTCAACTTATTCCTATTTTTGAAGAAAAAATAGTAAAATAGCTGCAACTTCACTTCATTCGTCTGGAAAGCTTCGGTTACAGTGAGAATTGCATTAATGGCAGCCGCAACACTTACTTCTTGAATCTGAATTGCTAGCTAACTTTGAAGCCAAATTGGTGAGTGCAAACTCACATCTATTTAAACTGAGTCATTTATCTCTATCAGTTTCATGATTTTAATTGCGTGCAATTACTTGTACAAAGTATCATAGTTTGATGATGCATACACCATCAGGCGCGTGCAAGTATATGTGACAAACGCTGTGTCAAACCTTGCACTTTTTCATGCATCAAATAAGTAGTTCCAGGCCTCGCATCTCTTACATTTAGTTATATATTTCATGCGTATAGTATGGTGTTAGTGCATTTCTTCGAAGCCATGTTCAGGCCTTGTGTAATCGCGTGCGTGGTCCAGTTTTTCACCTGCGTGCGCGGTCCGGTTCTTTTTTTTGTGTGTTGCGTGAGTGTATCTCACATTTCTAAACTTTTATCTTGGTGTCTTGATGTTTCTATTTCAAAGAAAATGAAATTGCCAGACACCTTCTTTTGCATTTGTACGTTCATAATTTCTGAAATATTGAGGCTGGGCAGAAACCATGCTCATATATATATTTTTCTTGCTATACATACACTTATCATCTTCAGTAACCTGCTTGACGTGCTCACCTATCTTTCTCTTTTGTGTGGCTTGGTAGTGTGTGCAAGTTTGCACGTAGAAATATTATAAAATTGTGTGCGTGTTCAGTGTGAGAGTTTTGCATAATTGTTAAAACGTGTATCATCTTTGTTAAACATCTCATTTCGTGTAGCTGGAGCCGAGAAATCTCCTACTGTACAAAATTCATCCAGTGCAAGTAAAAAACTTTGCAAGCTATTCTTTTGAAATTTTGTGCGTGCATGGAAGATTTGTATAGGGTCCAGGTGTCTTTAATTCATGGTTCGCATGCAAGTTTATGTTGAGTCCAGGTCTAAACTTTCATTCAATTCCTCTCGTCCAATTGATATCCGCGTGTGTGCCTTATTGCATTGCACAGTCAAACATTTGACTCGTGTACCACCGTTGTTGGGCGAAGTGTATCATTCTTGGGAGCACTTAGTTTTTGCGTAAAGGTTGTGTAGTGTCAGGTTACAAAATTTTGGAGAGTATTACGTGCAAGAACTAGTAATATTTTCATATTGAACATACTTCATTGGGTGCTATTTCATTTTGTGAAATTGGTAGCAAAGTTTTTGATGAAAATATAGTTGTGTACTCCACTAATTAAATTACATTGAACCGGTGTTGGGCTTTAAAGTGAATTTTGCTGCCGTTATAGTTATAACGGATTTTTATGCCGGTATTAAAATTTGGAAGCGTGTCGTTTTGACGACATTTTTTTTGACGAATAAATTACTGTTGTTTTGACTTCAGTAACCGTCAATTTAAAGTGAATTTTTAAGCGGTTACCCCGCAACGCTGATTTGGTATCCGTTTTTACGATGTTGTGAGAAATGCAATTTCCTTGACGAAATTGCTACAGATGTTGCTGTTTTAATCACGTATTTTAAAAATCGTTTTAAAATAAAAGTGCTTTTAAAATTTTTACAGTTTGCGCTTTCAAAAGAATGAGGAAGCGATTTAAACGCTTCAGCAAAAATTGAGGACTATGAACCCTCACTTTTACTGATTCGCTTAATTCCGGACTTGTCCGTTTGAGAACGTAAAATGTTATTTATATAAAATACACAATTTTGCACTTTCAAGGAAACGATGAAGAGATTTAAACGATTTAGCAAAAGTGCGGAGTATGGAACCACACTTTTACTATTTCGGTTAATTCCGGACTCGTTAATTGAAACATCTGCTGTTTGATGATTCTGATGATTTTGTTGGGCTTTCAAGCCACTCTGCTGGACCTTCGGGTCATCTGATGGACCTTCGGGTCAATTACCAGTACTAGACCTTCGGGTCACTCTGCGGACCTTCGGGTCATCTGATGGGCGCCAAAATATATAGTACTCGGTAGGCTTCGGCCATCTGAGATGCACGTGCGGCGTAGCTAAAACTCGCCATCTGCTGGGATCGATCCACCTTTTATGCTGATTTTTCTAGTTATCTTGTTTTGATTTCTAGATTTTGCAACTGTTGATTTTCCAGCTATCTATTTTGATTTCTGGATTTTGTGAATTGTGGCTTTGAATTCAATTATGAATTTGGAAGTTGAGTTTGAGTATAATCTCATCCGAGATTATAAATTTGCGTATTGCTGTTTTAAATTCAATTGTGAATTTGAAAACTGATTTTGATGGAGTTTAAATTGGGATTTCTTCATTTAACTATGCTGATTATTTATGCTGTATAGTCTCATTCGAGACTATAATTATTTGTTTAAGTGATATTTATCATTCACTTATTTCTGAGAATAAATTAGACTGATCCGTTTATTATTTTCTTTTAAATAATACTCGGGTCAGACCGAGTCATTTCAGGGTAATCTCTATCTCTGATTCAGTAGCAGCTTCAGCTTTTGGGATTTCACATCATCTTTTGTCTAGCCTTCGAGGAGTTCTTTTGGTTATTCGACTCTCATCTCATGTATGTTGATGACATGTATTTGTATATTTGGTTCGTGTGAACTATCGATTGTTGTAGCATGTATTCCAGACTTGTCTTCCGCTATATATCTGATATTTCTGTTCTGATGTGATTATACTATCTGAGTTATTGTTATTATGAGTTGTTCTGGATTTTTCTTAAGCCACCGTAGTTTCGTTTTAGATTTGGATTGAATATATATCTTTGGGAGTAATTTATACAACTCCTATTGATGTAATCAATACTCATCTAAGGCATAACTTACGGATGGTCGCTTCTAACAAGCCTTATTCTTCGCAATAGCAGACGTTATTCCTTATAATAACCTTTGTTATTGTGAGCATAGAGGTGGGGCGTCACAGTGCATGTATTAATTTTGAGAATATCTATTTGCACATTTTATTTGTAGGAATTTGGATGGAAAATGGAAGAAGCCTTCATGGAAATATGCATGCACAAGAGAAGAAGGCAAATGAAGATGGAAATAAATGAATTCATGTAATCATGGAGGACTCCACCTACCCACTTACCATGATCTTCAATTAGAAGCTAATGCACATGTTAGTGGAAATTAAAAGAACATGCACATTTAATGGAAGATTAATTACATGCTAATGATAACTTAGTAGCCACACTTCCTCAAGGGCAATTTGGGTAGTCTCATAAAATATGGATTAGGGCTTTAGGCATGTATAAATACCCCTTAAGTTTCATGTAATGAAGCTCTTACCACCTCCTCTTTAGTTTAGATGTAGCATGTAAACATAAACTCTCCTTTTCTCTTTAATGGCTTCTTAATCTTTGCTTATGCTATTTATTTTATGCAATTTTAATACATGTTCTTTTCTTTGTTGTTTCATTTTATTTTAGTAGTGTCGATCTCTTTATTTTATGCAAGTAGATTAGCTTTTAGTTTATTTTAATTAGCTCTCTTTTTCCTCTTGTTTATGTTTATGTTGCAATCAACATATGTTGAAATGATAACAAATATGAGAAGCTAAACCCCTTCAATTTAGGGGTAATGAAGCTCTCTTAATCATGTAGTTTCAACATATTTTCTAATTATGATCTCTTCTTATGCTTCATGGAATTTTTGATGTGGTAAATTTTTTTGTTTAACATTGAATTTGATAGCCTATGTTGTTGACACCAAATAGGCTATGCTTAAACAACATAAACACAAATTACCTCTTCATCTGCATATGATTTTGGTAATAAAGTGGATTTAGAATCAAAATTTGATGGTCTATGTTACTAATCAATAGTAAATAGATCATGCTTAGAATAGATTTATTTTCAATTTCATTATCATTTTCATGAGAATTGACAAGTGGGTTAGATGTTGCATTAGAGTTTGATGGTTTAAGTGTGTTAATTAATAACATAATTAGGCCATGCTTATGATAAATGCATCATTAATTCTACTTAGATTAAATTAGAGATCATAGATTGTTTTTGTGTTGATTTATGTAAGAGTACGAGAGTGAATTTTCCTTTAAATTGTCATTTAATCTCATATTTGTTTTCACTTTTGTTTTATTTAATTTTTACTATCTTTCTTAGTTTTAAAAACAAACTTGCAAATTTGGGTTAATTTGATTGAGTAGAATTTTAAAATCACTTCAATTCCTTGTTGATCGATCCGTACTCGCCACGTACTAAAATTGTATGTCGTGCGCTTGCGATTAAATTTATCATAATATTTTCTGGCGATTTTCTAACTCGATAGAAAATTAGTTGTTAAACAAGTTTTTGACGCCGTTGTCGGGGAATAAATTTGATTTTAATTTTATTCTTCAAATTATTTTTGTTTGATTTTAATCTGTTTTCATTTTGTGTGTTGAGTTTCAATATATATATATATATATATATATATATTGTGTTGTGTGTTTGTTGTGTGATTTTTGCTTTCAACCGATTTGTGTGCTTGTTGTTTTTCTATTTGCAATTGCATTTCTATTAAAAAAAAGAATATACACAATTTCATTTCAAAAAGTAAAAAAATATATTCCATTTCAAGATTTGCATTACATATTCACTACCATTTTTTTTTTCATTATTGTTTAAAATTTGATTTTCATTTTAAAAAAAACTGTCCATCCCCCACCTCACTGTTTTATGTACACACTTCTATTCTCTGTGCACACTTCTATTTGCATTTCAATCTCCACTGCCTTCAAGTGCAAACTACCATCCCTTCTACAACCTATAATCAACAACATCCTCAGCCAACAAACTTTACTACCACACTCCCTTTAATCCTCTCTCTATCAACTTCCATACTTCACCACTGCTGTCTCTATCAACTTCCATACTTCAACTGCAAAGACTCACTTGCCTTCACTTCTACACTCCACTTGCCTTCACTGCCCATAATTGTCTTCATCAACCTTATACATAACTGCCCATAACTGCTCCTTCCAATATCACATCAATTCCACACATTTTCATCAACACATCTTGCAACAACATTTCCACCTCCATTTACAAACTACTCCACTGCATACCACAAGTCTCCACTACTTCCCACTGTGCACTGCAATAAGCACACTTTCCTGTGCATATCACATGCCTCCAACCCAATCACAGTCACAAAAGAACTAGCAACCTGCTGTTCATCAACCACCATCTCTTCCACAATCCAACCTCCACTCCACCCTACCTAGTTCCGTTTGTGAACATACTGCCAACACTTAACTACCAACAACAAATCCATCCATCACCACTGCAATGGATAACAACCGCAATTCCATCAGAATATCATCTCCATACCACCACAGCAAAAATATCCCTCACCATCAACTTCATACCCACACACTACATCCACAAACCACAAACTACAATCCCCACAGTTCTACCATCTTCCCTTTGCACCTCAAAACCAACTTCAAACTTCAAACATAACCGGCCATTGTTACATTGCACTTCAACCTGCCTTGTACTCCAACACTACCCACTGCAATTCACCAAATCAACCATTCCCCTTTACAACTGCCACCAGTAATTACTTCTCACCAAACTGTCATTACCCCGTAGCCATTTCACTGCCTTCCAATGTGCACTGCCTTACAACCACCAATCAATCTTCATTACCCATCTGTTAATCAAACCAACTGCAGCAACATTGCTGCTCAACCCCCGCCAAGCAACTGCTGCCATACCATCACCAAACATCACCTTCCCATCCTCAACAAACCAACAATTCACCTCATCAATTCACTGCCTACACCTCCATCAAATACCCACATAAACATCCCCATACATTTCGAAACAACTTTCCACCACCAGTTGTTCCCATCAGTTTTTCCCCTGCTTGTTACATATACCACCTACTGCCTCGATCTTCCCACTACTTCACTTCACAAACTACCACTTCCTCCTACACTCTACCACCAACCATTCACATTCAACTTCCTACTAACCAAAGCTGTACATTTCATCAAACCACTTCACCAAAACACTGTAACCTCTCTTACCACAGATCAAACCTAGCATCACCACCCACAGTTCCACTTTCTACTCCACCACCACTCCAAGCTCTCCAAAACCAATACCTTCCCTGCTCATCAAACTACATATCAGTCCATCCCAACCAACATACCATTAGTACCATCCACTGTCTTCACTATCACCCCAATATAAAATTGATTCCATCCTCATTAACCATCACATACGCCATCTTGCCACATCACTTGCCTCTGCACTCTGCCAACCACTTCAATAATACAGCACCACTCAGTGTGTAATACAACAACACAAAAATAGCCACCATCCTCTTCATTCCATCACCATCATCCAACTGCTACATTCTCTATACTTATGTGCTCATTTCCGCCCCATTACTACTACAACAACTACACACCATTGCTTCACCATCCACAATACTACCATACTTTACATCACTATCAACACCCCTCTGCCACCACTTCCACTTCACTACCCTGCACATAAACAAAAAAAGTTGCCTTCTGCTTTCACTTCTACCCTGCCACCACCTCCAACAACCTCAAAACTGCAACCATCATCAACTACATACCACTCCACTGCCTCAAACTCCAGCCACAAACTGCCATCTATCACCACTGCTCTATGCACAATAACTTCAATATCCAAACTTCCCATATACATCAATACACCTGCCCTATCTCACTTCTGCTCCTCATACTTTATCTCCTCCACCACCACTTACTGCCTCGACATTCCATAATATACAAACTGAAACCCCTCTCAATCCTGAACAAACTCCACCCACATACCATCAAAAACTTCACTGACTAGAAACCCGAACAACCTCCTACAGCAACGAACCAACTCCACCAACCAAAAAAAAGCTTTCGATTTGCGAAATTCGACTTAATTTGGGTGCGAAATCTGGGTGCAAGATTTTGGAAATTTTCGAATTTGGTGCTCTGCTCGTTTTATTTTATTTTCCTCGATTGAGAATTTGGGAATTTGTTTTATTTTTTTTATTTGAGTTGGGCCAGGCCCTAGTGGAGTTAGATTTAAAAAAAACAAGCAAGCAAGTTTTCTTTTGTAAAGTTTTCATTTGTTTTATTCTCTATTGTTTTGTTTTCATTTGTTTTAGTTTCTTCTTTCATATAAAAAAAAGAGAATTGAAAATTTTCCATTTAAGTTTTCTTTTGTTAAAACTTTTGTTAAGTTTTCCCTTTGTTTTGTTAAGTTTCTTTTGTCTTTTGTTTTTGTCTTTAAAAAGAATAAATTATTTGCTTTTGTTTTTTGTTCCATCCTTATATATATATATATACATACACACACCTTGTTCAAAATTTCAGGTTGCCAAAGCAGATAAAGATAAGAATTGCATATTTCGTTCTGCTTGCTAAAAAAAATTGCTTTGCTTGTTTATAAAAAAAACTCGTTGCTTTAAAATAAATTGTTAATAATTCTGCACGCTCTGGTATCATGCCCTCATCTCTTGTTTTTATTTGCTTTGCATTGTTGGTTGCTTGCATTTTAAAAAAAATTCAAAAAACAAAAAAATCAAATTTCATTCGTTGTTGAATCGTTAAAATCACTTTTAATTTCTGCTTCGCGTTCTACCATCTTATTTTTTTCTAAGGGCAACACCCAAATCCACATAAAGTGGGGGATTTCATCACCCCTTCCTTGGCCCGCAAATTGTATTTCATCTTAGAATTTTCTAATAATAATGTTTAGATTTTGGACTTAAGGGAGTCACAAGCTCACCTAGGGCTTAATTGTATCTTGACAAGTTGCCTTCTTTGAACAATTCATTTTTTTGGTGTCTAGGCCACGGCAGAGCAATAATCATTTATAAATATTATGGTGATTCATAAATATTATAGTGATTGTTTCTCTGAAGGTACTTAAACCTTTGGCTGCATTACTACGGTGATTCGTGGTGCACTGATAACTCATGTCCGTTACCTGGTTGAGAAATATTTTGTTGGATTAAGACAAAGTGTGATTATACAATTTTGGGTTAGGAGGTACTAAGGACAACAAATTTGTAATTAAGCCCTTGCATTAATTTAGTTGCATTAGTTCATGCATATTTAAAACAAAAAAACTTCAAAATCCAAAACTAATAAAATTGTTAATTTTCCTTAACTTAGTTTTTTTTAAATCCAAAAAAAATCTTTTTAAATCTTTTCCATTGAAAATTTTCAAAAATCCAAAAAAAAATCTTTTAAGAAACAAAAAAAACAAAACCATATAAAAAAAAATTTGAAAATCCAAAATCCAAAAAAAAATCAAAATTTCCCTTTGAAAAATAAATTCCCTTTTGTAAATATTTTTCCTTTATAAATTTTTTTTTGAAAATGTCTGAATTTCCTTACTTGCAGGAATTTTACAATAGTTGTGAAAATAAATATAATCCATATAGTTTCACATTAAACTCTTATGGATATTTTAATAACAACTATTGTACAAACAATTCGAATTTTGCACCACGAAGTTTTCAAAATGATGACCAACTCTTAACTCTTGAAAATAGTATTGAAACGATTTGGTCTTTATTTGAACAACGAAATCAAATGATAAATAATGTGAGTAATCTATGCAATAACTCAAGTCAAGGATTTCAAAATAATCAAAATTTGAATTCACTTAAAAATTCAAATGATTTCGATTATAACTCATGACAATACAACTTTGAACTCCAAAATGAATTTCAAAGTCAAAATGGAAATGTGAACCACTTTTTAAATAATTATGGCAATGAGGATAATTTCAATTATGGTGCAATGGACAATTTTTGTTCTCAACAATTTCAAATTGAAAATTCTCAAATTTATAATTATAAATTTGATTTTTTTGAGCAAATGGAAGAAATTCACCAAAATCACATGGATTTGTTCTTTGAAACCTACATAAAACAACGTGAGAAAAATAATTAAATCCCAACATACGACGAGTCAAATAATAATCCACCTTTTACCAAAATTGACAATTTTCAAATAACAACATTTGAAATTGAAAATGACAATCTTAATGAAGTTGTTGAAAATGTGGTAATTGAGTTGAATTTTAGTTCTTTTGAGAGTGTGGAACCAAATTTAAAATTCAATCTTTGTTTTTCCAATTTTGAAACATTGAATGCAACAACTTTAGATTTTGAAATTGATACATGCAATGAAGTTGTTGACAATTCAGTAAAGGAAGATAACTTTAATGAACACAAGTTTTTTGGACTTTCCGAAGATGAGTTGTTGAATTCTGAAGGGGTAGATTTAAATCACCATTTTGATATCAAAATAAATAATTTTGAAGAATTTGTCAATGATGAGTTTGAATTTAAATTTGGTGAAAATAAACTTGAACTTCAACCAATTGTTCTACCTACACCAAAAATCATCGAAAATAAAACAACTCATACGATTTTTATTAAAACGACATTCGTTTTTCCAAATCAACATTCAACATTGAAATTTTTTATGGTTTGGTTTTCTATGCTTAAGCTATGTTTCTCATACTTGACGAGTCAAATGAATTGGTCTTTGAAAGACCGTTTCATTTACTTTTTAACGGTATATTTTTTGATGTTGTGTAAATAATAATCGTTTCATTTTCATGTAAATATAGGTTATATTTTTATTTTTATTTTATTTTTCTCCCTTCACTTGGGTTAACTGTGGGGACATAGTCAAAATTAAGTGTGAGGGGAAGTCTCATCTTCATTTTTGATGTTTCATGGTTTATTGTTTGCATTTTCTTTCCAAAACTCAAAACTTAAAAAAAAGCAAAACAAAACAAAAATCCCAAAACAAATTTTCTTTTTAGCATATTGATTTACTTTTGAAAAAAACACTATAGGATAAGTATAGGTTTTTAGTTCTTAAATTGAAATTTTTGAAAATTTATTTGTCTCCACAAAAATAAAAATAAAGTTTGATTACAAGTAACTATGGTTTAACTAGTATATAGGAAAATTCATCGGTGATAATTATGAAATACATCCTAATTAAAATCTTTGTTTAAAAGAGTGGTTGATTTAAAGTAAAGAATATAACATTTCTGATCTTCTAAGTTAAATGGTGCTAAGATGATTTTGCAAAACTCTCTCTTAGAAAAAAGGAAAAAAATATATAAAACAAAAAAAAGTTTTTGTGAAAATAAGAAACACCTAGAGTCATGTGTTCACATGCAAGTGTGTACACTCACCATGCTCTGTACCCTTCTCACATAAGCCCGAAAGGTAGTGCAGGATCGGTATATCTGGCATCAGTTTATCTGAGTTAGGTGTATGTAAATAGATTTAATAAAAATAACCACCTAGAGTCATGTGTTCATATGCAAGTGTGTACACTCGCCACGCTATGTACTTTTCTCACGTAAGTCCGAAAGGCAGTGTATGATCGATATATCTGGCCTCGGTTTATCTGAGTTAGGTGTGTAAATAATAAGAATGTTAATATTTTTCAAAATAGAGAGAGCAAGCAATTGAAATCCAAGTACTAATTTCACCTATTTGATTCGATTTGTAATTCAAAAGAAATAAAAATACCACTTTGGAAAACTTTGATAATCAACTAAGGATCCATTTCATAGTTGCACTATGTTATCAACCGAAACAACTAGCCAAACTCGAGTCTAATTGTGATGGTAACTTAATTTTTGTTGGAAGTTTTGACGAGTAAAAGGACTTAAATTTCTTGATAATGACCAGAACTTATATTTAACTTATTCGTCTCAATTTATAAGTAAATTCTTCATTTGTAAATAATTTCAAAACCTTGCATTCATATCTTTGTAAATAAATATTGCATTTAGGAATTTCACATTTGGATTTTTTGGTAGTATCCACTGAAAACCCCCACGAGACAACACTTGTCCTACTAGGGACACCTAGAGGTTTAACGGCTTGTTTCATACGCTCAATGCAATTGTGTTTCCTACGAAAACGGATTTATCTTAGTTTTAGTTTATTCAAAGACGAATAAAAAGATAAGTGTGGGGTATTTGATGTGCACGTAAATGTGCATATTTTTACTTCCATATTTAATCTACTTTTATTTAATAAATGAGCATATCAGGGTATTTTACATGTTTAAACCAAAAATTTAAATTATTTTCAAATCATCATTTATTCATCTTCATATGGAGGAAAAATGGTCATTTGTGCATGTATTAATTTTGAGAATATTTATTTGCACATTTTATTTGTAGGAATTTGGATAGAAAATGGAAGAAGCCTTCATGGAAATATGCATGCACAAGAGAAGAAGACAAATGAAGATGGAAATAAATGAATTCATGTAAGCATGAAGGACCCTACCTATCCACTTACCATGATCTTCAATTAAGAGCTAATGCACATGTTAGTGGAAATTAAAAGCACATGCACATTTAATGGAAGATTAATTACATGCTAATGATAACTTGGTGTCCACACTTCCTCAAGGGCAATTTGGATAGTCCCCTAAAATATGGATTAGAGTTTTAGGCATGTGTAAATAACCTTTATGTTTCATGTAATGAAGCTCTTACCACCTTCTCTTTAGTGTAGTTGTAGCATGTAAACATAAACTCCCCTTTTCTCTTTAATGGCTTCTTAGTCTTTGCTTATGCTATTTATTTTTATGCAATTTTAATACATGTTCTTTTCTTTGTTGTTTCTTTTTATTTTAGTAGTGTAGATCTCTTTATTTTATGCAAGTAGATTAGTTTTTAGTTTACTTTAATTAGCTCTCTTTTTTCTCTTGTTTATGTTTATGTTGCAATCTGCATATGTTGAAATGATAACAAATATGAGACGCTAAACCCCTTCAATTTAGAGGTAATGAAGCTCTCTTAATAATGTAGATTCAACATATTTGCTAATTTATGATCTTTTCTTGTGCTTCATGGAATTTTTGATTTGGTAAAATTTTGTGTTTAACATTGAGTTTAATAGCCTATGTTGTTGACACCTAATATGCTATGCTTAAACAACATAAACACAAATTACCTCTTCATCTACATATGATTTTTGTAATGAAGTTAATTTAGAATCAAAATTTGAAGGTCTACGTTACTAATCAATAGTAAATAGATCATGCTTAGAATAAATTTTATTTTTATTTGCATTATTTTTTTCATGAGAATTGACAAGTGGGTTAGAGGTTCATTAGAGTTTGATGGTTTAAGTGTGTTAATTAATAACACAATTAGGCCATGCTTATGATAAATGCATCACTAAATTCTACTTAGATTAATTGAGTGATCATAGATCGTTCTTGTGTTGATTTATGTAAGAGTATAAGAGTGGATTTTCCTCTAAATTGTCATTTAATCTCATATTTGTTTTCACTTTTGTCTAGTTTATTTTTTACTATCTTTCTTAGTTTTAAAAACAAACTTGCAAATTTGGGTTAATTTGATTGAGTAGAATTTTAAAATCAATTCAATTCCTTGTAGATCGGCCCGTACTTGCCACGTACTAAAATTGTATGCCATGCGCTTGCGGTTAATTTTATTGCATTTTTCGGCGATTTTGTAACGATAGAAAATTCGTCATCAAACAGTTTTGATAAAATATAATTATTAAAAATTACGCCAAGAGTGACATATAAAGATCCCCCCTTGGATGGTCAGAGTACTAAATAGACATATCAGTCGTAATACATCATAGCGAAAATAATACTACATAGCTACTACATAGCTATCTTGGCCTCCTATATGTCTTCAGAAGCTTATTCATCCAACCCACTAAACCGAAAAGTCCTTAACTCTCAATCTACTCAATCAAATTTTGAGCACCCAAGAGTTTAAGGGGAGAACGTAAAATTCGAGTCAAACATAAAGCCTGGTGTGAATAATACTATTACATCTCGATTTGCGGATATTAAGTGAGACCGCACCACTTAGCCGAATGGGTTTCCCATCACTAATATCCTTTTAAAAGCATTTTTTTTCAAATAAAAGTCCTGCAATCAAACTGATTATAACAATTAAAGCAAAAACATATATGCATAAAGATCAGGAAATCAATGGACTATCTGTCCATACTATAGTTTTATCTGGCTAACTATTAACCATTAGCTGACTCGGCCCCACCAAACATAAAAAATAATCTAACTTTAGTTAGACACTTTACTGGGCTATCTGCCCTTAACTATCTTCTTCTAGGGTCAACCGATCCTAATGATTTTGCGGGCTCATCAATAACCTATCTTTACTTTGTATATTCCCTTCTATATGTAACATTGTTTTAATCCCATCTATGACAAAGCCCTACAGACTGGAATTTTGGACTTATATTAGCTAGAGGCTATTAGCTAAAGTATAGGGCGCGAAACTACACTAGTCCCATCTGGTCTTCTGATATCTGAATCATAAATTTAGGGTTATCTACCCTATTCAAATTTTATTTCCTGTCATATACTTAGGGTTAACTACCCTATTCAAAACTTCATTTCCTTGTAAACAATCTTTATAAATGATTTACCCATGAAACCATACTTTATAAAATAAGGAAATCATATTTTTTTGCTTTACTCAAAATACTTATACCATGGTATATGCTTTACACAAAACAATGTTGATGAAATCCAATCAATGGGATTATCTATCCTTCAAAATAAGTTAAAATGTCTTTTTAACTTAGAAACCTTTAGGCTATAAGACCAAAACAATACCTTCGAAACCTTTGTTTAAAACCTTAAATAATCTCTTTCGAATTCCTTGAAAGTACCCCTTTCAAAATAAGATAACTACTTTATCCTTTAAAACACTAGGCTGAAAGGCCAAAACAACCCTTTCGACTATATTGAAAATACGCCTTTCGAAATCATTACTTAACTCTTAGACATCCTCTTACAAAACCATTAAACTTGTCTTTTGAAAGCATTGGAAACCTTCTTTTCAAAATGCTTCAAACAAACCTTCTGGTAAGCATAAATATACCTTTCGAAAACATTGGACTTTCCTCTTCCAAACTCTTATAATACACCTTTCGAAAATATTGGAGATCCTTCACTTAAAACGTACCTTTTGAAAGTATTGGGTTCAATTAAAAGTTTGGGGAAACATTGCTTCGAAACCATTTAAAATCATTCCTTTCAAAACCTTAGGTTTAACATATAGTATAATTATTGGGTCATAAAGAACTGAGGCGAAAGCATTGCTTTCAAAAGCGTTAATCCCAAGTAAAAGAAAGTGGATTGCTTCGAACCCCACTCTTTCGAACCTATTGCCTCCAAAACCATTTTGAAAGCGGCTGTATGGCCCTTTCGAAAGCATGGAGAAGGTGGCTTCAAAATAAAAGGTGAAAGCACCCTATCGAGCACATTGCTTTTAGGCTATAAAGAAAAGCGGCCTTAACTAGTTTGAAAGTTAAGAATGCGGCAACTAGGTTTCGAATAGGTTCAAAACGGTTCCCATTCGAAGGCTCCTTTTTAAAACAAAACAAGTGGCAACTCATTCGAAAGCTTCTTTTTAAAATAAAGGCAAGCGGCAATTGGTTCAAAATCTTCCTTCTTTAAAAACAAAGACATTTAAAAACAACACCTTCGAAAGCAAGGTTTCGACACTGTCCCTTCCGCCTTTCTCCAATACACTACGTATCAATGGCTTGATACCATATGTATTGGTTTCGAAAGGGTTCATAAGCAGAGATATGGTGACAAAAGCTAACAATTGGATGTGGCGAAGTGTTAAATTATGTCAAAACTGATTTTTATGCCTTACAACGTAACCTTTTTTCAACTAACTTGCCTTATTTGTCAAAATGTAATTGGTTGCCATTTCTTTATCAAAATCCTTTTCTAAAAGTGCTGCCGAATTTCAGAATTATCAGTTAAAACATTTTAACAAATAAGCCCTTCTCCTTGGTTAAAACATATAAAACATTTAAGTCCCTCAACTTAAATAATTTTATAACCATAATAAAATACTTAGAAAAATTCCCCAAAAATTACCATAATTCACTTTTAATATGGTTTCTAACATATTTAAATTTCAAACCCAAAATCGTTATATAACTGCTTTAAATAATTTAAACCCAACATTAACTATTTTCTTTCATAGAAAGTTCATAATATTCCACAACAGTTTAGAAAATTATGAAACTTGAAAACCACTTCTAAAATAATGTCCTTGACCATATATCAAAAACACATATCATTTGGATGTCATTTAATAGGTTTTCCAATCTAAACTTATCATAAAATCTATATGAAACATCATAAATCATCAATAAGCATATATATATTTAAACAATCTTAAAATGGCATATTATTTGCAAAATAATTCGGATCCAACCTTGAAACTGAGATCATTAACATAAGTGAGATGTAAACGAAATTATTCACCTTAGCTTGGTGTTAAGTAGGTTGAGATTTGCTCTTTGATTTATTTCTTCAAGCTTTCTACTTGATTTCTAGCTTACCTTCTTTTGATTCTTCTTAATGGTGGCCGGCCATGCTCTTGGGGTTTTAGTTTTGTTTATGAATATTGAAATGAATGAGAAATGAAGGATAGATGGGTTTAAGGTATAAGAACAAAGACTACTCCTATTTTTCCCTTATCATATTCCTCCTACTTACTTATCTTTAATTCTCTTTTCCTTACATATTCATTAAGGCATGGCTCCTTTATTAATTTACAAATTTCAATAACCATCTACATTATTTCATTTAATTTATCTAATTAAATGTCCTAAATAATGTTATTCAAAATTAAAGTCATTACAGACTCCCCTCCTTAAAGATTTTGTCCTCGAAATCGCGATAAGATACCTATAACAATCAAACATAAAGGTAAAACATACCATAAAACAATTCAGGATAAGTATCTCTAATCTTGCTCTCAGTTTCCCAAGTACAGTCCCTCTCGTCGCCACTCCACTGGACTTTGAGTAATCTGACTGTCTTGTTCCTTAGTCTCTTTTCATCTCTCGCAACTATACGAACTGGTTTTCTAACTATAGTCATATTCTGTTCCACTACTAGATCATCTAACACAGTTGGTGTAATATTAGTCTTTGGATCCTGAATACACTTCCTTAGATGAGAAATATAAAAAACATTATGGACTCCTGCCCAACTATTCGGTAACTTTACTATGTACACAAGTTTCCTGATCCTTTCTATAATATGAAATGGTTCAACGAATCTTGTTGCAAATTTTCCTAATTTGCAAATCTGATTACACCTTTCGTTGGTGACACCTTGACGAAGACATGATCTCCAACTGAGAACTCTAAGTCTTTCCGTCTCTTATCAGCATAGCTCTTCTGCCTAGACTGAGCTTCCTTTATTCTAGCTCGAAATTAACTCAATCTTTTCTACAGCTTCTTTAACCAAATCTGGACAAAGAACTAACTAATCCCCGGTCTCTAACCAACAAACGGGAGATTTGCATGGCCTTCCACACAAAGCTTCAAACGGTGCAATCCCTATAGTAGTCTAATCTGTTGTTATATGAAAATTCGACTAAGTGTAGATGGTCTTCCCATGATCCCCCAAAATCTAGTACACAAGCTCTTAAGAAATCCTCTAAGACTTAGTTAACTCTCTCTGTTTGCCCATCTGTCTACGGATGGTAAGCGGTACTCATCTTGAGCTTGGTACCTAAAGTCTCCTGTAGATTCTTCCAGAACTCGCTAGTAAATAAGGAATCTCTATCACTTACTATATTATTAGGAATTGCAAGCAATCTAACTATGTTCTTCATAAACAATTTAGCTAAAACTACTTAACTGGAATGAGATGAGAACTCTTGGTCAAACTGTCCACTATGAACCATATACTTTCATTTTCCCGATTCGACCTTGGCAACCAATCTATAAAATCTATTGAGATAGAATCTCATTTCCAGACTAGAACATTTAAAGGCTGAAGTAACCTACTCGGAATCTGATGTTCAGCTTTTACCTGTTGACAGTTTAAACACTACCACACCCATAAGCCTACATCTCTCTTCATAACTCTTTTTCATATCCTGATACATCTTAGTTCCTCCTGGATGAATCGTGAACATCAAACGATGGAATTCTCTAAGAACTTCTTTCCTAATGTTTCCCACACTCGGAACACATAGTCGTCCTTTCTTCCTCAACCATCCTTTCTGGTCAAGAATGAAATCTTTCAAGTCATCGCCCTCTGTTCCATTCTATAACCTTCTGATCTGTTCTGTTAATAATGGATCCTTTCCTTGCTTAGAAGCAATCCTTTCGATCATCATCGGTCGAACTTCTAAACACGACAACATAGCAGTTTCCATACTAGAACTACTCTTGGATCTCCATTGCACTCCACATGTAGTCAATGCTTCTAAATATTTCCACTCGACTATCATATCTAATACTGCATTCTAATATTTTCTGCTAAGTGCATCAGCAACTTTATTGCCTTTTCCTAGTGTGTACTCAATTCCAAAGTCATAAGCGGCTAAAAACTCTAACCACCTCTGCTGTGTCATATTCAACTCCTTCTGAGAGAATAAATATCTCAGCGACTTATGATCCATATATAACTCGAATCTCTCTCCCAAAAGGTAATGTCTCCCAAAAGCTAATTCCAAATAATGAGTTGGATATCTAACCTCGTGTGGACTGAGCTGTCGAGAAGTATAGGCAATCACTTTACCTCTTTGCATCAATACAGCCCCAAACCTTATTCCACATGCATCCGTGTACATCACTAAGTCCTGATTCTCCTCTAGAAAAACTAACATAGGTGCATTAGTCAATAAGTGTTTCAGTTTCTGGAATGCTTCCTCACACTTATCAGTCCAGACAAACTTCACATCTTTCCTAGTTTGCTTAGTCATCGGTGCTGCTATCCATGAAAAATCCTCAATGAATATCCGATAGTAACCAACTAATCCAATAAAACTCTTTATTTCAGTCACTGTCTCGGGTCTCTTTTAACTATTCACTGCTTCGATCTTAGCTGGATATACTGACAACCCTTTCTCTGAGATTACATGACCAAGAAACTTGACCTCCTTCTTCCAAAAGTGACACTTCGAAAATTTTGCTTTCAGTTGATGCTGCCTCAACGTCTCAAGCACCACTCTAAGATGAACTTCATGTTCTCTTTCATTCTTATAGTATATCAAAATGTTGTCTATGAATACTAACACAAATCTGTCCAGATGTTCTTGGAAGATTCTATTCATCAAGTCCACAAAAAATGTTGACGCATTGGTTAACCCGAATGGCATCACTAACTATTCGTACATCCTTATCATTTCCTAAACGCTATCAAAGGAATACTACACTCTGCTACTCTAAGCTGATGGAACCCTGTTGCGAAATATAATTGGGAAAATACTTTGGCTCCACTCAACTGATTGAACAAATTGTCAGCCCTAGGTAACTGATATCGATTCTTTATCGTCTTCTCATTCAACTTACGATAATCGATACACAACCTTATAACGATCCGTTCGGTTTTCTCGCAAACATTGCGGCTGCTCCCTAAGGCAAACTGCTTGGTCTGATAAAATTCTTACCTTCTAAATCCACCAACTGCACCTTTAACTCCTTCATCTCGATAGGTGTCATTCTACATGGCGGTCTACTCACCGGTTCTGCTCTTGATACTAAATCTATCTGAAACTCAATGGCTCGTTTCAGCGGTAGTCCTATCACAAGCTCAAAGACATCTGCGAATTCTCTAATAATGAAAACTCAGTTCAACTTGTCTTCATCATCCATAATACCCAACAAAGCCTTAACCTCAAAATTAGGGTTCTCTACGGAGTATATAATCCGATCACTACAACTAGGGTGTCTAAGTGATATTTTCCTATCATGGAAAAATATCCTAGCATCGTATTTACTTAACCAATCCATACCCAAAATAATTCTGAACCCTAAGAAATCAAACACATGCAAACTGCAAGCAAATACATGACCTTACAATTCAAACTCTAAATGGCCACATCTCATCCCTAGAGTCACATACCCTCCTATAGGATTTGCAACCCTTAAGGAAGTAACTAAGTATGAGGGTTCTAGGTTAAGCTTATCTACCAAACAACGAGATATAAAGAATGCGATGCACCAGTATCAAACTGAACTCCAACTGGCATACCATGAATCAAAAGGATACCTCGCAACATAGGTTTTCCTTTCTCCTCTACTATTGGTCTTGAGGTAGCTGGTTCCAATGCAAACACTTTGCCTTGATCATCCCTAGCTGGTTCCTTGCACTGGTTCTTATAATGTCTGATCTAATCACTGTTAAAACATTTTACTCTTTTCTTGTCAGCAACTTTCTTCCTTTTGCCTGTCCGACACTCATGAGCATATTGTCCCTTCTTATCACATTTATAGCAACCTACATCGGCCTTCTCTTTCTTGTTAGCTCCAATCTTCTAAGTGCCCTTCTTGTGGAAAAACTTTCTTTTCTGGTTCCGCGCACCTTGAGCTTCCCCTACTTTGTTACCATCAAGAAAAGCAAGCATCTATTCCTGCCTCAAAGCCATCTAACAAATACATCATATTGATCCCTAATATGTGGCAAAGTTGCTTTAGCAAGCTCAAGTTTCAGTTCGCAGATGAACTTCTCATTCCTTTTTATAACTGTATCAACTGTAGCATATTTGTATCTCGATAGCTCCTCAAATCTGGTAGCGTACTCCAGCATTGTCATGTCTTCCTATACCAACTCAGCAAACTTCCTGAGCAGAGTTGACTTAGTAATCTCCAACATGAACCTTTCCTCAAATCTCCTTTTGAATTCTGCCCAAGTCGTGGTCTCTTCATTAACTCCTATGGTAACATTGTTCCACCAATACAGTGCTACTCCTTGCAACTGCCTAGAATCAAGTCTCCACATTTGCTCATCATTAAGCCCTAAATCAGCACAAATTCTTCCACAATGAAGCAACCAATTCTCCACTTCGATTGCGTCCTCGGTTCCGATAAACGGCTTCCCTCCAAGCCTAGCATAATCTTTGCTTAGTACTGCATAGTTATTGACCACAGGAGCTTCTTGATTTTCTCCAACTAATCCCGCAGCAGTTCCAGCTTGCATCATGTTGACAAAGAACCGATACATAGCTCCCATATCAACTTACGGCACCCCAACACCCACATTAGCAGTTTGTGCCGGACCTGGATTCCTTCTGGTGTTTGGTCTAGCATTTCCATTAGTTGTGGTGCTTCCTCCACCAATGTTAACTCTTACACTCCTAGCATCCATATATAACTTTCTTAAAATCTGCATTCGAGTCTTTGTAAGATACAGAAGAATAGCCTAAGAGAGATGGGAGAATAGAGATAAAGTGTATACTTATATATAGCAAATGCAGGTACGTTACTACAGTGTTATCCCATACCCCAATCTTTTCTCTAATCCCTTAAGGTTATGTTTTAAAAATAACTTTAACTTTAAAATTTCTTTTAAGTTTTCATAAACCTATGCTCTGATACCAAGTTGTAACATCCCCTATCTTGAGGCCCGAAGCTAAGCGCTACAGATGCTGTAGTCATCCATATTATTAACTTTCGATGATAAAATACGGTAATGTTAATGGTATCCATAATATCAGAAGCACATGAACATGAAATAAAATCAGCACAGATCTCAAAACAGCTTTTCTAATTTCATTCAAATCAATATTTCATATTCAGATACATAATCTCAAAACGATTCCCAGGTTTGATCAAATATAATTATTACAAATTACGCCAAGAGCGACATATGAAGATGTCCCCTTGGATGGTCAGAGTACTAAATAGATGTATCGGTTATAATATATCACAACGGAAATAATACCAAATAGCTCCTACATAGCTATCCTAGCCTCCTACACATCTTCGGAAGCTTATTCGTCCAACATACTAAACCTGAAAAGTCTTTAACTCTCAATCTACTCAAATCAAATTTTGAGCACCCGAGAGTTTAAGGGGAAAACGTAAACTTTAAGTCAGACATAAAGCCTGGTGTGAATAATAATATTATATCTTGATTTACTGATATTAAGTGAGACCACGCCGCTTAGCGGAACGGGTTTTCCCTCACTAATATCCTTTTTAAAAATAATATTATTTTTACAAATCAAAGTCCTGCAATCAAACTGATTATACTAATTAAAGCAAATACATATATGCACAAAGATCAGGAAATCAATGGACTATCTGTCCACACTATAGTTTTATCTGGCTAACTATTAACCATTGGCTGACTCGAGCCCACCAGACATAATCAGTAATCTAACTTCAGTTAGACACTTTACTGGGCTATCTGCCCTGAACTATCTTCTTCTAGGGTCAACTGATCCTAATGGTTTTGCGGGCTCACCAATAACCTATCTTAACTCTGTATGTAACATTGTTTTGGTCCCATATGTGATAAAGCCCTACACACTGGAATTTTGGACTTATATTAGCTGGGGGCTATTAGCTAAAATATAGGACGCGATTGTAACATCCCTAATTTTTGATAACATTATTTAGGAAATTTAATTAGATAAATTAAATAGAATAATGATGATAAGTGGATTGAGATTTGAATAAATTATATAAAGGGCCGTGCTTAATAATTAATTAAATGGGCTTAATTGGGTTAGTAAACTAATTAAATTACACATGGACATATTAGTAAAATAACATTTTTATTTTACATGGCTATGAACTTTTGCAATTGTTCATTCACGTTCATTTTTCTCAAATCAAAAATAAACAAAAAAACCTAAGAGCCGACAATTAACAAGGAGAAAAAGAGGAAGATTATAATCTAAAGCTAAGGATCAAAGCTAGGAAGGATCAATCAACAACAAATCTCAAATTGCTTATCATATCTAAGGTGAATAATAATTTTATACCATCTCCATTTTATTATATGGATATATATGTTTTCAGATTTATGATTAAATTCATTTTTGTGATGATATTGATGATGATATGCATGAACAATATTATGTTTGATTTATTTTAATTCATTCACATATGAATTCGCAGTGTTTTGATATAAAACCGAGAGTTTAAGATTTTAGAATGCCATGGAAAAATTTTATGTTAAATAATACATGATTTTGGAGATGGATTTTAATTTTTAGAATTTTCTAAGTAATGGAAATTTTATTATGAATTATTAAAGGAAAATATGATATATTTAAGTTTAAAAATTTATTTCGAGAATTTCAAGGAGAAAATGAGTCTGAAATTTCAATATGTTTGATTATATGATGAAATTGAATTTTTATGATTTTTGGGGATTTTTCCCAATTGATTTACTAGGGAAAGTAAATTATTTTAAGAAGAAGGACTTTTATGAAATAATTGGTTTTGAGATAAGGAAGGGCTTAAGCGTTGTAACGACCTGTATTTTTAACTATTTTAAATTATGAAATTTAATATGGTTATTGAATAAAAATGGTTAGAAATAAAAATTTAATGTTTATTTATGTAATTTATTTGATATGAACTTAGATAAAACTTGGAAATAAACAATTTTGAAGATTTAGGCAATAATAAATATTGAAATGAAATTCTATGTAGTTAATGTGTTGTAATCAATAACATGAATTGGATAATAATATTGGCTTACTATGAATTGGAAATAGTTGTTTATTATTTGAATTTGTTTTAAAAGTAAATTTTATAAGTTCAATTATAGTGATTTATTGGATAATTAAATTGTTTAAATTTAATATTGGAAATTATTTAAATAATTGAATTCTGGATTTAATGTGAATGAAAATGATATCAGAAATTAATTTAAATTTTATTTAAACAAGAATGAAGATCGTTTACTTTTAAAATTGAATTCAAAGGTGAACAAATAGAAAATTGGAAATTTTATATTTTAATTCACGAGTAAAAATAGCCATTTTGGGCACTGTCTCGGATTTTGACGAAACCAGTTTCATCGGATCCGTAATAGTGAATTATTGTAGGATTTCAAGTTTCATAGCAATCAGACTTGTCGTTGGGCTGTGCGAGCTTGAAACGCGTAGAAATTTATTTTAGAATTTAATTAAAATAATTGATTTTGAAAAGCTATCTTCCACATATGATCGAATTAGGCCTCGAAACTAGTTCCATTGTGTTTGGAATGAGGGTAAAACACTCTGAACGCCTAGCTGCATGCGTCATTTGGAGTTCGGAATTTTCGTGGGCATTTAGTTAGAAATTTTCTAATATAATATTTATATATTTCCCTTTCCATACTTCATACTCGTTCAAAGCAGCCCTCTTTTATTTCAGATCTCGTATTAGAAAATAAATGAATCGGTTAAATAATAAAAAGGAAGAATACGATCGCGAGCGTTGGCGGCGACCTGGAGGAAGAGGCGCGAGAGCGATGGAGAGATAGATGGAGTCGTGTTCGAGTTAGGGTTTCGGCGAGCTCGAGATTTGGACGATCATCAGAGATTGGTGCTATGGCAGGCGATGCGTTCGGGATTGGCTAGGCAGAGAGGCAATCCAGGATGATCAGAATCAGAGGCGGCGTGATGAGGATCAAACGCGATATTGGGTTCGTGTGCGCGCATCTCCTGATGTTATCGCCTAATGGTTGGGTTCGAGCAGTTGCAAGCGAGAAGAGTGTGAGTTGTTTTTATTATTATATTTTTAGTTAATTAGTAATAATAATATCGTTATATTAAGAAAATTCATAATTGTTGCATACGAGGTCTGTTTTGGGTGAAATGAATTGCGTTGGAACCATATCGACGTCGTCTACAGCTTGGCATCGAAGTGGGATTTATTTGTAGCTAAAATTATTTCCAGTTTCAAATAAAAAGGTGAGTGTTTTATACACTCACATTTGTGTAAATAATTTTTATATTAGTTAAATTTATATCGTGAAGTGATTTAAATTTATCTATTGTTGTTCGACAAATTTAATTGGCATTTAAATTAACATCTGAATTAATTGATAGAATTTGAATTAACAGTTAAATTGAATTAGAATTAAACTGCTAGTAAAATACCTGATTATCGATAATTGGTTGATTGTTGTGATTATTGACTGTTTGGATGATGGATTGAGATGGATGCTATTGATTGATATTTTGGATGTTTAGATGTTTATTTATGTTTAATATATCCTGTTATCATCCTATATATTATTTACAATATATAAAACTGTAAATTGAATTATTTCGAATAAATTAAGAAATAGGTTGAAATGTTATACACCTATGGCATTATTTTGGATTCAAATGATATATATCCATCCCTGAATTAAATTGAAATAATTGATTCACTTGGTCATAGGATAGAAAATCATATACGGACACCGGATTGGTTAAATTAAATGATTTTCAGATTTTGACTTGAAATTATTTAAATTGATTTTGACTTTATGAACTAAAATCGAATTTATGGAAATGGAATCATTTTTGAACTCAAGCTCGAAATGTTAAAAATGAACTTGTCAATAGAAATTGTTTTATGAATCGAGTTTGAAATTTTGAAATATAATTGAGAAACCATTTGGATGATGGAAATTGATTTGTTTAAGTGATTTGAACTTTCAATCGAACTTTAAAATAAATCCAAGTAAAAGTAATTTAAATGGATATTTCGAAACTTGAGCGCGGAATTGTAAAGATTTGAATCTTAAATTTAGTATTGAAGTTAAATTTAATTTAAGTGATTTAAATCCATATTTTGAAAATCGAACTCGAATTTATATAAATCGAAATGGTTGGAATTGAGAATTGAATTGAAATTAATTCAAATTGGAATAGAATTGGAATTAATTGGAATTGAAATAGAAATTAAATTAATTTGGAATCAGAATTGAAATTGATTTGAATATAAATTGGAATCGAAGTTAATTCGAATTGAAATCGGAATTGAATCAATTTAAATGGAAATGGAAATTGAATTGATTTGAATTGAGAAGATTTGGAAATTGAATCAGTTTGACTTTGAAACTATTTTCAAATCATTTATTTTAATATAAACAATTTAAAATCTATCTTTTTACATATTCAATTTATTTTGATTTTCCAAACTATTTTTCCTTATAAAACATTTTAAATACTTAAATAATTTTATATCAGACTATTTTAATTATTTGAAATATTTTTAAACAATTTAAATTTTCAAACAATTTTTCTAAAATTCAAACTGGTCAAAGGATGGAAGGTTTATATTTAAATCATGGATTTAAATACGAATTGGGTTAAATTGAAGGTATAACCCAAATGAAAATTCGAAGCAATGTTGAATTGGAATTGAAATCGAGATATTTAGAAGAACATGATTTTGAATTGAAATAGTATATTTTGAGTAAATATGATGATTTCGAAATGAATTTGATTTTGAAGCGAATATGATATTTTGATATCAAATATGAATTGTTTTCGAAATGTAAAAGTACCAACCGGTGTGTAAAATGACGTTTGGTTTTTAAAGAGACCGGAGCCTCTTATTGGCATACTCTCTATCAATATTGGAACCACTTTAACAACTGTGTACGCGGAGGAGACTCTAGAACGATGTGGTTGGATTTGGCGTCATTTGCTAGATTTGAAGAAAGAGAACGGTGATGGATTGGCCTGACACTTGTGTCAATTTGAAATGACTAAAACATGAGTCATACCGGCCAATGAGGTTAGCTACCTCTAGCAGACACACTTCTTCGTATTACTATTATGACATTGTTATTGATTGGTGTGCACCCTCGGATTTTGGGAGTGTTGGACGCGGTGGGCCGTTTGGGGTTACCACCAACCAAGAAGGGTAAACTGGTAGTATCCTACCTTGGGCATTGCCTTACGTGCCTTGTCATACTTTTATCCTTATTCACGACCACTATTATTCTGATTTAGTATTGTCGTATCACGACGCATCCCTGGCTACCGACGTTTTTGGTTGTGTCACTAATGCAAACTGTACGACAATGCTTAAAAACGCGTTAAGGGGGATCAATGTAAAGCCTTAACGCTATGAAAATATTTATTTTACTAATAGACACTATCTATTATAGCGTATTCTACTATATATAGATATTTTGATGGATCCTTAGGAGATGGAAAATCCCGTAACATCTCTTAAGTTATTGCAGGCACGTTATACACTGGATAGGAGATGTAAAACCCCATAAACATCTCTGACGCCATAACACTTATGTAATATGCGACATCGGTTTGACTCATATAAGAATATTTTAGTCCTAACTCGACTGTTTTGTCTTTTCATTATGCTCGATCTGCCCTGAGTTTTTCAATGCATTGAAGATCGTTTTCTGGAGGACGAAGATGAAGATTTAGTATATTATTATTATTACTATTATTCCTGCATCATGTTATCTGCTGCATTATTTATTTATCCCTTAAGTATATATAACTTTGATAATTGTTGTATAAATTATAATCAAAGTGTATAATAAACAGCTTCATGAACTGTTTATTTAATTATTATATTTTGTCATTCTGTTGCGAGATTCTGTGTTTGTTTTCTTCTTCTTTTCATATTTTTCTTAATTAACCCCATTGATTATTTATATTCCGGATTGTTTAAGTTGGACATGTGTGGATTATTGTCAATTTAAACCTTTCGAAATGTGGGTCATCATAGTTGGTATCTGAAATGTGGGTCGTCATAGTTGGTATCAGAGCTTTGGTTTAGCGATAACCTTAGCTTTGTGGGGTTTGACTCATTAGAGATAGGGTAGTAATACCCTAGAATGAGTCTGTTTGAGCGTATATATATGAGAGAGCGTACTTGTTAGTGTTATAAAATGTTTTATATTGTGTTTACCTATCTATTGAGTTGTTTATGAATTCTGATCGATGCGTGGGACATCGTGTTATCGGTAGGGGTTTCTAAACACTTAAACGAGGCAAGTCGACATAATGTTATTTAAAATAGGGTAAATGAAATAATTTACCTAAATTATATATATATATATATAATGATAATTTTTAATGAAATTGTTATTAGGAGATGATAATATTTAATTATCGTCGATTATTGGTGGAATTAAATTTAAAAAATGAGTACTTTGTGAACTCCATTTCACGAAGTGTTTGATGATTAAATTGAATAGATATCCAGTTACAATAAGAATTGTTTAAAATAACAAAGTTGTAAATTAATGAAATGTTGGCAATAAGGAAGTAAAATTAGTATAAGTATATTTATAAAATGGTTTTTAAATAGAAAAGATTAAAAAGTCGAGAATTTTAGAATTTAAAACCTGTTGATTTCAAAATATGTTTTCAAAGCCTTCAAAAATTAATAATAATATTACTTGGAAGAGTTTTGACTAGAAAAAGCTTTTGAAAGGATTTTGAAAGAAATAAAAGCATTGAACTCACTTTAGTCGCTAGGAAATAATCCTGGGGATGACTACAGCATCGCCAGTATTCATTTTCGAGTTTTTGAGTGAGAATTTCTACCAAAAGGAATTTATTCTCGACTAAAACAAGTTTTTAATGTGGAAATATTCCAAGTATGATTTAATAAATATATGAAAATAGTTTTGAACTTATAAATTTAAGATAGTATAGATAAGAAAATAAGTTTTTAACTTATAAATTTGAACAGGAAAAGAAAATCAAATTTTAAATGGTTGAACATTTTGGTTAAGCAAATTTGAATTTCGGATATGAAGAAAAAAAGAATTAACCTAAGAAATATTAAATAAAATTGAGTTAGTGAAAATAAAATAAAATAAATTGAAGTTGAACTCAAGAACGCTTAAATAAAATGAAATGTATTTGAAATGAATTAGATAAATTAATAAAATGAAATTTTAAGTGAATCAAGTTGTATAAATTATAGATTTGAGTAATATTAGGCTAAAAACAAATTTAAATTTGTTGAATATGAATGATAAGAGAAGAAAAAAGGTTTAACTTCAAAAAATTAAATAAACCGAGTAATGGATTGAATAAAATAAAATGTAACTTAATAACGATTAAATGAATTGAATTGGATTTGAGTGGAACTAGATGAATTAGTAAAGAAAATAAATTCCACTTAAGCTATAAATAAATTAATAAAATGAATATGAACTTGAATTTTTTTAAATGAAATGTAATTTAAGTTGTGAAAGAAATTGAATAAAAATAAATGAGTGTAAGTAAAATTAATATGAGTTACTGAATTTAATTTAAATTGGATGTAAATAAATTAAATGCAAATATAATAAGTTAAAATAAAGTCGAATTTAATTTGGAATAAAGATGAACTTAAGTTGTGAGATGAATTGAACGTAAGCAAGAATAAATGGAAGTAAATGAACAAAAGTAAAAATGATATTAGTTGTGATTTAAATAAATAATGAACTAGAGTTATAAATTGGGAATTTTTTATTATTATTAATGATTGAAAAAAGAATTAATTGAATGAACCAATAAAGTAATTCAGTAAATTGAAATATTGTTGATATATAAAAATAAACTTAAGTTGAAGTAATAATAAAAATGAGCCGTATAGCATAAATTGCCTATATTAAACATAAGTAAAATTTTGGAATGGTTGCTTGAGTAAATTGTATTAAATGGGATATACTAAGCAAATGAATATGAATAAATGAATACAAATGAATGGGATGAAATTTCATTGGATGATAAAAAAAATGAATGTCATTAAAATACATATTAATCAATTGAAAGAAAATCGATTAAATGTAAATACATTGAATTGTAATCAATCGAATGTGAATGCAATGGATATTGGTTGATTGAATAAAAATGGATTAAAACCAAATTAGTTGAATGTAAATCAATTAAAAGCGAATGAATTGAATATAAATCCATTGTATGATTAACGAAATGAATATTAATAGGTGAATGTTAATCAATTAAGAAGTAAATAAAGTGAATGTAAATAAATTGGATGTGAATGTAAATTAATTAAAACCGAGTCAATTAAAATGTTAATGAAATGAATGTTAATAGAAATTGAAGTGTATGAATTGAAATGTTGACATTGAATAATAGTATGGTTATGAACAAAACTTGCATTAATATGGTTGTTTGGATGTTTCTTTTATTGCATGGTTATGTTTGCTTATATGGTTGTTGTATAGTTATGTTATATATCGATTTCTCTTTTTGTATACATATTCTCATATATTATTGAGTGTTTAGTCGGTACGGAAGGGCGTATGCTAGTTTTGGAGCTCGCTTGCGCGTATTATGCTTTTGCTTGCTTAATACGAGCGAACTCGCTCGTATTAATAATAATAAGGTACACATCTCAGATTACATACCGCACTTTTATATTTTTCCCTATGGAATGCCTCATCATTGAGATGAGATGTATATTTGATATATATTTGGGTTATATACTGTATTGTAAAATTTCTTCGATCGAGCCGCGCAAAGGAGACGCTGCCGAAATTTTCCGTAAATCCAGGTGTTAGAAATTTTTTGAAGTTTTAAAATTTTTATAACTTGTTTTATAAAATAAATTGTAATTTCTGTAAAACCAATATCGAAGTGGCGTAGCGAGAGCGTAGTAATGCTTTTGTAAATAAGATTTAATGTTTATGAGTTGATTGTTTGAATTAAATATATAAATTGTTAAATTCTATACTTAGTCCCTTTTCGAGGACGAAAAGTTTTGAGTGGGGCAGAATGTAATGACCCATATTTTTAACTATTTTAAATTATGAAATTTAATATGGTTATTGAACAAAAATGGTTAAAAATAAAAATTCAATGTTTATTTATGTAATTAACTTGATATAAACTTGGATAAAACTTTGAAACAAACATTTTTGAAGATTTAGGCAATAATAATATTGAAATGAAATTCTATGTAGTTAATGTGTTGTAATCAATAACTTGAATTGAATAATAATATTGGATTACTATGAATTGGAAATAGTTATTTATTATTTGAATTTGTTTTAAAAGTAAATTTTATAAGTTAAATGACTTATATTTCAATTATAGTGATTTATTGGATAATTATATTGTCTATATTTAATATTGGAAATTATTTAAATAATTTAATTCTGGATTTAGTATGAATGAAAATGGTATCATAAATTGATTTAAATTTTATTTAAACAAGAATGAAGATCGTTTACTTTTAAAATTGAATTCAAAGGTGAATAAATAGAAAATTTGAAATTTTATATTTTAATTCACGAGTAAAAATAGCCATTTTGGCCACTGTCTTGGATTTCGACGAAACCAGTTTCATCGAATCCGTAATAGTGAATTATTGTAGGATTTCAAGTTTCGTAGCAATCAGACTTGTCCCATCGGCCGTGCGAGCTTGAAACGCGTAGAAATTTATTTTAGAATTTAATTAAAATAATTGATTTTGAAAATCTATCTTCTGCATACGATCGAATTGGGCCTCGGAACTAGTTCCATTGTGTTTGGAATGAGGGTAAAACATTATGAACGCCAGGCGGCACGCGTCCTTTGGAGTTCGGAATTTTCGTGGGCATTTAGTTAGATATTTCCTAATATAATATTTATATATTTCCCTTTCCATACTTCATACTCGGTCAAAGAAGCCCTCTTTTATTTCAGATCTCGTATCAGAAAAAGAAAAAAAATGAACCGATCAAATAAAAAAAAGGAAGAATACGATCGTGAGCGATGGCGGCGACCTGTAGAAAGAGGCGCGAGTGCGATGGAGAGATGGATGGAGTCGTGTTTGAGTTAGGGTTTCGGCGAGCTTGAGATTTGGACGATCATCGAAGATTGGTGCTGTGGCAGGCGACGCGTCCGGGCTTGATTAGGCGACGGAGGAGGAGCGGCAATCCAGGATGATCAGAATCAAAGGCGGCGTGATGAGGATCGAATGCGATATTGGGTTCGTGTGCGTGCGTCTCCTGATGTTATCGCTTAATGGTTGGGTTCGAGCAGTTGCAAGCGAGAAGAGCATGAATTTTTTTATTATTATATTTTTATTTAATTAGTATTAATAATATCGTTATATTAAGAAAATTCGTAACTATTGCATACGAGGTCCGTCTCGGGTGAAATGAATTGCGTTGGAACCGTATCGACGTCATCTACAGCTTGGCATTGAAGTGGGATTTATTTGCAGCTGAAATTATTTTTAGTTTCAAATAAAAAGGTAAGTGTTTTATACGCTCACATTTGACTAAATAATTTTTATGTTAGTTAAATTTATATCGTGAAGTGATTTAAATTTATTGATAGTTGTTCAATAAATTTAATTGGCATTTAAATTGACATCTGAATTAATTGATAGAATTTGAATTAACAGTTAAATTGAATTAGAATTAAACTGCTAGTAAAATCCCCGATTATCGATAATTGGTTGATTGTTGTGATTATTGACTGTTTGGATGATGGATTGAGATGGATGCTATTGATTGATATTTTGGATGTTTGGATGTTTATTTATGTTTGATATATCCTGTAATCATCCTGTATATTATTTTCAGTATATAAAACTGTAAATTGAATTATTTCGAATAAATTAAGAAATGGGTTGAAATGATATATACCTATAGCATTATTTTGGATTGAAATGATATATATCCATCCCTGGATTAAATTGAAATAATTGATTCACTTGGCCGTAGGATAGAAAATCATATACGGACACCAGATTGGTTAAATTAAATTATTTTCAGATTTTGACTTGAAATTATTTAAATGGATTTTGACTTTATGAACTAAAATCGAATTTATGGAAATGGAATCATTTTTGAACTCAAGCTCGAAATGTTAAAAATGAACTTGTCAACAGAAATTGTTTTATGAATCGAGTTTGAAATTTTGAAGTATAATTGAGAAACCATTTGGATGATGGAAATTGATTTGTTTAAGTGATTTGAACTTTCAATCGAACTTTGAAATAAATCCAAGTAAAAGTAATTTAAATGGATATTTCGAAACTTATGCTCGGAATTGAATTATTTTAAAGATTTGAATCTTAAATTGAGTATTAAAGTTAAATTTAATTTAAGTGATTTAAATCGATATTTTGAAAATCGAACTCGAATTTATATAAATCGAAACGGTTGGAATTGAGAATTGAATTGAAATTAATTCAAATTGGAATAAAATTGGAATTAATTGGAACTGAAATAGAAATTAAATTAATTTGGAATCGGAATTGAATTTAATTTGAATATAAATTAGAATCGAAGTTAATTCGAATTGAAATTGGAATTGAATCAATTTAAATGGAAATGGAAATTGAGTTGATTTGAATTGAGAAGATTTGGAAATTGAATCAGTTTGACTTTGAAACTATTTTCAAATCAATTATTTTAATATAAACTATTTAAAATCTACCTTTTTACATATTCAATTTATTTTGATTTTCCAAACTATTTTACCTTATAAAACATTTTAAATACTTAAATCATTTTATATCAAACTATTTTAATTATTTAAACTATTTTTAAACAATTTAAATTTTCAAACTGTTTTTCTAAAATTCAAACTAGTCAAAGGCTGGAAAGTTTATATTTAAATCATGGATTTAAATACGAATTGTGTTAAATTGAAGTTATAACCCAAACGAAAATTCGAAGCAATGTTGAATTGGTACTAAAATTAAGATATTAAGACGAACATGATTTTGAATTGAAATAGTATATTTTGAGTAAATATGATGATTTTGAAATGAATTTGATTTTGAAGCGAATATGATATTTTGATATCAAATATAAATTGTTTTCGAAATGTAAAAGACCAGCCGGTGTGTGAAACGACTTTTGGTTTTTAATGAGACCGGAGCCTCTTATTGGCATACTCTCTATCAATATGGGAACCACTTTAACAACTGTGTACGCGGAGGAGATTCTAGAACGATGTGTTTTGATTTAGCATCATTTGCTGGATTTTAAGAAAGAGAATGATGATGGATTGGCCTGACACTTGTGTCAATTTGAAATGACTAAAACAGGAGTCATACCGGCCAATGAGGTTAACTACCTCTAGCGGACACACTTCTTCGTATTACTATCATGACATTGTTATTGATTGGTCCTCACCCTTGGATTTTGGGAGTGTTGGACGAGATGGGCCATTAGGTGTTACCACCAGCTAGGAAGGGTGAACTGGTAGTATCCTACCTTGGGCATTGCCTCACGTGCCTTGTCATACTTTTATCCTTATTCGCGACCACTACGATTTTGATTTAGTATTGTCGTATCACGGCGCATCCCTGGCTACCGACGTTACTGGTTGTGTCACTAATGCAAACTGTACGACAATGCTTAAAAATGCGTTAAGGGGGATTAATGTAAAGCCTTAACGCTATGTAAATATTTATTTTACTAATAGACACTATTTATTATAGCGTATTCTACTATATATAGATATTTTGACGGATTCTTAGGAGATGGAAAATCCCGTAACATCTCTTGAGTTATTGCAGGCACGTTATACACTGGATATGAGATGTAAAACCCCGTAAACATCTCTGACGCAACGACGCTTATGTAATATGCGATATCGGTTTGACTCACATAAGAATATTTTAGTCCTGACTCGACTGTTTGGTCTTTTCATTACGCTCGGGCCAGCCCTGAGTTTTTCAGCGCATTGAATATCATTTTCTGGAGGACGATGACGAAGATTTAGTATATTATTATTATTAATATTATTCCTACATCATGTTGTCTGCTGCATTATTTATTTATCCCTGATGTATATATAACTCTGATAATTGTTGTATAAATTATAATAAAATGTATAATAAACAGCTTCATGAACTGTTTATTGGATTATTATATTCATTCCACTGTGAGATTCTATGTTTGTTTTCTTCTTCTTTTCTTATTTTTCTTGATTAACCCCATTGATTATCTATATTCCGGATTGTTTAAGTTGGACATGTGCATTATTGTCAATTTAAACCTTCCGAAATGTGGGTCGTCACAAACGTCATATTTTATGGTTTAAATCTGATGAAAGTGCGGTAGTTTTAATGCAAAGTATTTGAAATTTTTTTATGGCAGCCAATCAATGGTTTACAAATAGGCAAGAAGTTACAAAATAATTAATAAAAGTTGCAACATTTCAGCCTTTTATTTAGAAACAGGTGTTCTGCCTCAAATAGTAACACCTTTCGACTCCATTGTCGAAACCTATATAGTCGAAACCAATACACAAGGTATCACTTAAATGGTACGTAGTGGATTGAAAGGAAGGCAGAAGCTCTTGGTGTCGAAAGGTAAGCTTTCGATGGGGTCAAAACCCTGCTTTGTATTCAAAAGTTAAATTCTTGCCTTGCTTTACTTAAAGCTTTCGACATAGTCAAAACACATACTTTTGAAAAGGTTTTATAAATTGCTTTCGAAGAAGGTTGCTATGCAAAGATGTTAGCTTTCGAAGGGGTGCTTTTTCCATAAATAAGAGATTCCCAACGGATTGGTTTCGATCAAGTCGTGACCAAGCCGCTAATTTATCTTTCGATTGCATTGAAGCCATCTATGCCGTCGAAGGGTTACCTCTGTTTTAACTTAAACTAAACCTTTTTCCTAAATGCTTTCGAAAGGGGTTGGGGGTTTAGAAGGCAATGGAGTCGAAAAGGGGGTTTCGACTCTATCCTTCAAAATTTTAATTTAAAGGATTACGCTTTCGACTATATGGTTTCGACACCATCAACTTTTTCCACCAAAACAATTTTATAATTGGTTTCAAAAGAGATGCTTTTGTATATAATCATTTTGACCCAAAGGATGTTTTAAAAGAGTAAACCCATGCTTTCGACAGAATACTTTTATTTTTTTTGAAGCTATGTTTTAAAGAGTATTTTGATACCATCGAAAGGTACCATTGGTTTCGAAAGTGAACATTTAACAAGGGCTTCGAAAGGTATATTTATTATGTTTCGAAAGGTATATTGGTTTTAAAAGAAGTTTATGCTTTCAAAGGAGTTTATCCAGAGGTTTCGAAGGTGATGTTTTAAAGTTTCAAAACAAATAACCCACTCTCACTTTTGAAAAGGAAATACCATGGCATAACTAAATATTTTAGAAGTATTACTTCTTCATATACTTATTCACATTGTAATTAACCCATAACCGTACTTTAGGGAAGGGCAGAATAACCATTTAGGTTGACCAAGTAGTGAATATAATGTAAGAAATGTAAAAATCTTAATTAAAGATATTGGAAGGGGCCAATAGGTTCATAGTTAGCCTATGAAAACTATGATTTGATGCTGGCAAAGGTCAGTAGGTTTGTAGTTAGCCCATGAAAACTATATATGGATTAAGGTATTGACAGTCAGTCAATAGGTTCTTAGTTAGCCCATGAAAAATAAGATAAGAGATATGATATTAGAGTTACCAATAGGTTCTTAGTGATTCCATTAAAACTACGATATTGGACAATAGTCCATAAACATTTAATAGGTAAATAGTAATCCTAGAAACTATAATTGAGACATATGTCCGAATGAATGAGGATGGGTAATCCAGATTTGATTTACTTGTTTTTCATATCATCATAATGTTTTTGAAATACTATGTTTTAACCATTGTGGATGCAGGAGCATAGTGTATGGTTTTATAAATGTTTTAGGATACTAGTGAGGGGAAAACCCATTTCGCTAAGCGGCGTGGTCTCACTAGATATCTAAATGATTTGAGATGGTAAATTATTATTCATACCAAGCTTTATGTCTGACTCGAAGTTTTTGTTTTCCTCTTAAACTCTTGGGTACTCAAGTGATTTTAAGTACGTTGAGAGTTAAGGTTTCGAGTTAATCTTTTAGACAAATAAAACTTCTGAGGACGTGTAGGAGGCAAACTTGTTATTAGTGTTCTTTTATTTTTGCTGTGTGTTTTGTTTGTAAAAGGAAAATTTGGTTTCTTGCCTATTTATATACTTTGATCAACTATGGGGGCATCTTCATATATCGCTCTTCGCATATTTTGTAATAATTATATGTTGTCTGAACATGGTCTGCGAATTGGGATTATGTAATAAATTTGGAATATTTTGAAATGGAATGTGGAATTTGTTCGCTGTTTAATTTTTTTTCCATATTCTTGCGTTTTTGTGTATCATTGTATCTAATATCGCCGTATTTGGTTGCCGGGGATTAATAATTCTGGATGAATGCAGCATCCATCGCCGTTAGTTTCGGGCCTCCAAGTAGGGGGATGTTACAAGTTGGTAGCAGAACATAGGTTTATGAAACTTTAAAAGAAACTTAAACCTAAAAGATTTTCCAAACATAATCCAATGATTCAGGTAATAAGATTGGGGTTTGGGTTAACACTATAGTAACGTACTTGTATTTGATATATATAGTTATATATATATAAGTACGATTCCCCCCTCTCTTGGACCGTTCTTCTGTATCTTACTAAGGCTCGTATGAATAGATTTATGAGAAAGGAGGTATGGAAGCAGGAAACGGAAGAGGAAATGTCGATGGAGGAAGCACCACAACTAATGGAAATGCTCGATCCACTACCAGGACGAACCCGGGTTGACAAGCTAATGGTAGTAATCAAAATGCTGATGCCAATATGAGTTCTAGAAATCCACCAATAGATATGGGGGGCGATGTATCAGTTCTTTGTCGGTTTGATGTAAGCTGGAGCTGCTGCTGGTGTTGCTGGAAATGTAGGAGGAGCTAATCCTGTGGCTCCAGTTGGGAATAATTATGCTTTGCTGAGCAGAGATTACACCAGTTTGGGTGGGAAGCCACTCTTGGGAACGGAGGGTGCCATTGAGGTTCAGAATTGGCTGTTGCATTGTGAGCGTATATTTGCTGATTTGGGCCTGAATGATGGGCAAAAGAGGAGGTTGGCCTCTAGAGAGTTGCAGGGGTCAGCACTACATTGGTGGAATAGTGTCACTACCGGAGTTCCGAAAGAGTAGTTAACTTGGGAGTATTTTAAAATGAGATTTGAGCAAAAGTTTGTATCTGAGTTTGGACAACCATCAACGATTTGGTAAAGTGTAGAAATATATCCAAAGATACATGAAACTGGAGTGCAAACTGAATTTCCAAGTAAATTGACGATTCATAATTGGCACAAACAAAGTATATTTTCGGAGTTACCTTATTGGAAAGATCTTTTACTTTGTTATAATATTGAAGTGATACACAATGAGAAAAATGCATTTGATTATGTATTTAATACAATTTTGAATGTTAAAGGGAAGATTAAGGACAATTTGACATCAAGATGTGATATAGAAGAATTATGTAAGCATCCCAATTTAATATCAAGCCAAATGGCACTAAAAACCCAAAGCATGCTATAAGTTAGACAATAACCAAGTAAAGCTTAATTTGAAATAATTTTTTAATAGGTACTTAAATCATTTAAAGAAAAAAGTTAGACAGAAAGCACGAGGTGAATGTTCGATTTGTAGATCATATTCGAAGAAGAAGCTTTATTCTTTTTCTCTCATTATTTCAGAGACCATGTGAACTTATCATTTGAAACCGTTCCGCGTAATAATGAAGGCGTTGAACAAGATTCTTCTAAAGGAATGTTATCTATTTTTAGACAACATGGCCAACCTGTTGGAAAATATATGGAAATATGGTTAAACGATATAGATTACCATGTAGCACAAACATATGTTCCTTTTAATTATGCTGAAGTTGCACCATTTGTTAGGTAATATTAAATAATAATTTTGGATGTATGAATTTTCAAATTCATATTTATTTCAATACTTATAGATTATAATGCAATATATTATATGTATCTGCAGTATTTACGAATCACAACATCCAAGCGGTGGTCTCTGTAAATAATTTTCCGATTAGTTTTCAAAGTAAGTTTTTGATCCACA
Source organism: Allium fistulosum (assembly GCA_030737815.1). Taxonomy (NCBI): domain Eukaryota; kingdom Viridiplantae; phylum Streptophyta; class Magnoliopsida; order Asparagales; family Amaryllidaceae; genus Allium; species Allium fistulosum. Next base: position 495,822,682 of record CM060902.1, on the reverse strand, counting down.
AAATTTTGTAGTAGATGAAGGATTGAAACATCTTGCATTAGGACCAAAAAGAAATTCCCAGACATATCCAATATTCCACGTCAAGGGATTTAAATTCAACAACAAACAATATGCTCCTGAAAAATTAACTAACAATACCAGTGTATTTGTTGAAGGTAGTGATGATTCAGATAATCATATAAATGATTTTTACGACGTGTTAACCCGGGTTTTGGAATTGACATATTTCACACGACCTGCGGAGAAAGTTCTTTTTATTTAGATGCAATTGGTTCGGCAATGTTCCAAGTTCTGGAATCAACCTGCATAATGATCATAACCTTATTGAAATAAAACATACCTCTTATTACCATAAGTATGATCCTTTTGTACTAGCCAAACAAGCACTACAAGTTTATTATACTCCCTATCTATCTCTAAAAAAAAGATAAAGTAGATTGGTCGACAGTTTTTAAAACAATGGCAAGATTTACGTTTGATGGAAAGAATATTACAAACGAACAAGCTTATCAAGTAGATCTCGAGAGAAATAATGATCACCAACGATCATACTAATTTTAGGTCTCTAAATGATGAATCAAATGTTTTAGTAGAAGCCTTTGAGACCATAGAGGAAAACAATATAGAGTATGAGACTGAGTCTGAATCAGAAAACAATGAAGATTGATTATTAATGTACTTTTCGATAGAAGGTAATTTATGCGAGTACTAATGTTACATTTTTCTCAAAAAATGATATGCTTTCCCATAATTAAATGATATGTTCTTGCTTAATAAAATGAAATGTCTATGATAGATATTATGTTTCGCTGTCGGAGATCTTCACAGCTATCGGGTTCCCCCTCTTCTAGTCAAAGAGGGACCGATGCGGGAGGCGATGACGGCGGCCCATCGCAGTTGGCAGAGCTTCCCATAGTAACATTAATAGTTAAATTGAGTGAGTAAGCATCAAATTTATTGTAAAAACATAAATATTTTTTGTATGATATATTATTCATGATTTATCAAAGGACTATATTATATTTAATACAGAGGCATTGAGCCGGAGCCCTCAGAAGTTGTTCTAGATGTTTCTAAGGGTGCTTATAAGTCCGAAATGATCGTGTGCTGTGTAACACCCTTAATTTTAAATAACATTATTCAGGAGATTTAATTAGATAAATAAAATAGAATAATGTAAAGATTAAATTGGTTAAGAGATTAAAGTGGTTAAGAGACCGAAAGTTTAAGGGGAAAACACGAACTTCGAGTCAAACATAAATCCTGTTATGAATAATAACCTACCATCTCGAACCATCTAGATATCTAGTGAGACCACGCCGCTTAGCGGAACGGGTTTTCCCCTCACTGGTATCTTATCAAAAATTTACAATAACCATATACTTTGCTCCTGTATCCAAATTGGTTAAATACATAGTAATTTAAAATATTATGATGATATGCAAACAAGTAAATCATTCTGGATTTCCTATCCCCGTTAATTTGACTATCAGTCATAGTTATAGTTTCTAGGGTTACTATTAACCTATTAGTTTCCATGGGCTTACTAATACCTGATAAAAGTTTATGGACTATCTGTCCGGTCTCATAGTTTTCATGGGATCACTAATAACCTATTGGCCGCTGCCAATAACTTCCTTATTTTATGGGTTCTCCCTGAACCTATTGGTATTTCCAATAACTCCCCTCATATCATAGTTTTCATAGGTTGACTATGAACCGATTGACTTCTATCAATAACTTAATCCGGATATAGTTTTCATAGGTTCACTACAAACCTGTTGGCCCCTGCCAATAACTCTTACTAAACATAGTTTTCATGGGTTTACTATAAACCTGTCTAAACTGCCAACTTCTTAATTAATCTTTGGGCATCCTAAGTTCTGGTCTATCTGACCTCCTGGATGCAATTCTACTCATACATGAGTTAATTCAATTTATATTCACTACTGGGTCAACCTAACTGGTTATTCTGCCTTCTCCAACCAAAATACAGTTATGGGTCCATTACTTAGTGAATATATTTATAGAAGAAGCATATACATAAAAATAATACCAACATCTATGGTTTAATATCCTTAAAATCAGTTTTCATAAGAAATATGGTTAATCCCTTTAACCTATTATTTTACCAAGGAAAGCTTCTTCGAAACTCCAAATTTAAAAGCCATTTAAAAGCACTTTTATAGTGCCATGGGTTTTACCTTTAAAAATGAGGTTGGGTTCCTTGCTTTGAAAACTAAGGCTTTCAAAACCTTAGACCTTTACTTTCGAAACCATTGGAAACCTCCTTCGAAAGATTTCAAATCTTCTTTTCAAAATACTCTAAGCGTATACCTTTTGAAATACTCAAAACATATGACTTTCAAAACCTTTCGAAAGCATCAAAACCTTCCTTTCGAAACCATCAAAACAATCCTTTCGAAAGTATTAAAGTATACATAGAAGCATTGCTTCGAAACCATTTGAAAGTACCTCTTTCGAAACCATTGGGTTTATCTTTAAAACACCTTTTGGGTCAAAGTGAATATAAACGAAAATACCCCTTTCGAAACCATTAAACTTCATATAAAAGAGTTTGGGGAAAATTGATGGCTTCAGAACCATCCTTTCGAAAGCTTAAACCATTTAAGTAAAACATTTGGAAGGATAACTCCGAAACCCCTTTCGAATATATTGCCTTCGAAACTCTTATGTGGTTAGTGGAGCCCTTTCGAAAGCTTTGGGGAGTGGCTTATTATATTTATAAAACAAAAGCTACCTTTGAACGAGTGACTTCAATTCATTATAAAGGTATAAGGTCGGCAGCAAGGTTTTGACTGGGTTCAAACTACCTTTCGAAAGCACTGATTTAAAAATAGGGTAACTCATTTGAAAGCTACACTTTTACAAAAAGGAGGCAACCTCATCGAAAGCTATTTAAACCCTTTCGAAAGCATTCTTTTGAAAACAAGGCAAGTGGCATCTTCGAAAGCTATTTAAATAGGTTTCGACCCCTTCGAAAGCATGGTTTCGACTCCATACCTACCGCCATTCTCCAATCCACTACGTACCAATGCATTGATACCCTGTGTATTGGTTTCGACTTTGTTGAGGCGGAAGTATAAGGTCGAAAGGTACTACTGGAAGTGGTGAAACCATACTTCTGTACAAAAACTGTTTTATTGCCTTTTCAAGTAATTGCTTTTTAGCTAGCCTGCCTATTTGTAAAAATTTTAATTGGTTGCCACAAACTTTTCAAATTCTTTTCTAAAATTTGCCGCATTCATTTCAGATCTAAATAAAGGTAATTAGCAAAGAAGCCCTTCCCTTAAGCAAAACAATGAAAACATTTAAGTCCTCCTAATACATTAATTTAATTTCCATAGTAGTTTACTTAGGAAAAATCCCCAAAAATCATAGAAATTCACTTTTAATATGTTATCTAACATATAAAAATTTTGGACCAAATTCCTTTGTATAATTACCAAAATTAATTTCTAAACCCAATTATTCGTATTCACCTTTGAAAATTCATAATAAATTATCCATAGCTTGGATAATTACGAAAAATTTAACCCATCTCCATAATAATGTTTTTCATAACATATTTAATCTTTATTGCATTCAAAACCCATTATAAACGATTTTAGCCTTAAAACCGAAATAACCATTTATCAAAAAAACTTGTTTGAATCAAGCATATCATATAATCCAAGCATATCATCATCAAAATTCATCATAGTGGGTTTAAACTTAAACCCGAATCTAGTGCTCTTTAAGAACGAAAATAGAGATGGTTTTGATTATTATTCACCTTGATTAGGAGAAGGAACTTAAGATTTGATCTTTAATTAATTCCCCTTGCTTGATCGCTTAGCTTTAATTGATTTCCCCCTTTTTCCTTCCCTAGGCTATGGCCGGCTTGCTCCTCTTTGATTTACATTTTTGAGTTTTGAAAAATGAACATGCAAAGAAATGGAAACGAGATTTTAAGGGAAATGGGATTATGGGTGCAGCTATTACCCATAATGCCTTTGTTTTATTCTCTTATTAATTATCTAATAAACCATTTCCATAAACTCATTCCTAAGCACGCCCTCTAAATAAATTTTCAAATCTCAATCATCTTATCACACTAATATTTACATTATTCTATTTAATTTATCTAATTAAATATCCTAAAAATGTTATTAAAAATTAGGGGTGTTACAAAAGGTTTACTTGTGTCTTCAAATGGAAGGTTTTTAATGCTTTCGAAGGGCAAGTTCAAAGTATTTGAAAAGGGGATGTCTAAGGTTTATAAAGCTTTCGAAGGGATACCTTCAGTGATTTCGAAAGGTTCATTTTAAAGGTTTCAAAAGGTATGTTTTGGCCTTTCAGCCTAGTATTTCAAGGTATGATAGTTAACTTATTTGAAAGGGGTACTTTCAATGGATTCGAAAGGTATTGTTTAAAGTTTTTAAGCAAAGGTTTCGAATGGTTTACCTTGTCTTTATGGCCTAAGATCTTTTAAGTTAAAAAGGGTTTTTAACTTGCTTTGGAGGGATACATAATCCTATTATATTTCACCAACATTGTTCTGTGTAAAGCATATATCATGGCAAAGATATTTGAGTAAAGAAAAGAGTATATTTTATTTGTTTAAGTATGATTTAAAGGGTTAAATTAATTTGAAAGAATTGTTTTTAAGGAAAATTTGATGGGGGTAGTTAACCCTAAGTAAATGACTCATATATTAGAATACCAGATGGGACTGGTATAGGGTCGCGCCCTATACTTTAGTTAATAAGCCCCTAGCTAATATAAGTCCAAAATTCCAGTGTGTAGGGCTTTGTCACAGGTAAGACCAAAATGATGTTACACACAGAAAAGGAATATACAAAGAGAGGATAGGTTATTGCTGAGCCCGCAAAACCATTAGGTTCAGTTGACCCTAGAAGAAGATAGTTAATGGAAGATAGCCCAGAAGTATGTCTAACAGATGTTAGATAATTGAGTATGTTTGGTAGGCCCGAGTTAGCCAATAATTAGTAGTTAGCCAAACAAAACTATATTGTTCGGATGGATAGTCCTTTGATTACCTGATTTATGTGCATATATGATATTGTTATTATTGCTTTAATCAGTTTGATTGCAGGATTTTGATTTGCAAAAGATATGTTTTGAAAGGGATATTAGTGAGGGGAAACCTGTTTCGCTAAGTGGCATGGTCTCACTTAATATCAGATAACCGAGATGTAATAGTATTATTCACACAAAGCTTTATGTCTGACTCGAAGTTTATATTTTCCCCTTACACTCTCAAGTGCTCAAAATATGATTTCAGTACATTGAGAGTTGAGGTTTTTCAAGTTTAGTAGCTTGGACGAATAAGCTTCTGAAGATGTGCACGAGGCAAAGCTAGCTACATAGGAGCTATTTAGTTTTATTTCCGCTGTGTTGTATTAAGACTAATTTGTCTATTTAGTACTTTGATCATCCAAGGAGGCATCTTCATATGTCGCTCTTGGCTTATTTTGTAATAATTATATTTGATCAAAACTTGGGAATTGTTTGTGATTATGTATCTGAATATGAAATATTGATTTGAAATATAATCAGAAAAGTTGTTTTTAAATCTATATTGATTTTATTTCATATTCACGTGCTTCTGATATTATGGATATCATTAACATTACCGTATTTTATCACCAGAAGTTAATACTATGGACGACTGCAACATCTGTAGCGCTTATCTTCGAGCCTCAAGATAGCGATGTTACATGCTGGCCTAGGTGTGATAGTATCCCACCCCACATCTTGGACTGTGTTTGGCAGGATTTCATTGTAAATGTAAATCAGCGTTTTATTTTACATATAACTACTTTACAATTTGTTGACTAAGTATAAATGTATAGCTTATTTTTTCAATGGGCAGGGGGCGATAGAGTTACAGGAACCTGACCTTCTTCTTTGGAAAAATTATTAGATGAAAAAATGCAGAAAAACTACCACGATAGGATGTCGACCATAAATGGAGGGGAAGAAAAGCATACCTGGATAAGTGGAAGCGCAACGCAAGCTTGGATTGCTTTCTGGGATAACGAAGAAACGAAGGTAAGTGTACTAGTCTCGTATATTTATTAAAATTTTTGTAGAATTAGTATAATAAATACATCAATATACAAATGTAAAATATAATGTTCGTTTTAAATCCACAGGCAGAGTCGCCGAGGAACTCTACAATTAGAAATAAAAATCCAACCACACACCGCGGGGGTTTCAAAATCATTCCAGCATTACCGTCATGAGCTGGTAAATTTATTAATTATGATTATAAATAGTTATTATATTGTATAAATTAATATATATAATAATAATACATATTAATTATTTCAGGAAAAAGAGCATGGTCAACCCGTTTCCTATATGGACGTGTTTGCTCGTACTCATGCCATCGAGCATAAAAATGAAGGTGGCACAGTAACATACACATGGCGCGACTCAAAATCACAACATTCCATGATACACATATTTTAAATTATGAGTTACTAATAATCACTTTAAATAATAAGTTATGAATAATTAAAAGTATGAATTTTAATTGTAATTTTATTTGGAATCACAGGTAAAATTCACGGGAGAACAAGAGAAAGTGCTTGAGGAATCGGGACGGAAAGAGCCGACTGTTGAGGAGGACCAGATCTTTGACACAAGTATGGAGCCACTAGCGCGGAATTGGCATTATGGTTTTGTGAATCAAGAGGTAAAGTTTATGTATAATATATTTATGAATAACCTATAACATATTGATTTTATTAATCACATTATATGAAACCCATACACTTTGTTAAATAATGTTACCGGCTAGACGCAGGCAAAGTGGTTGTAGAAAAGTCCAGGACAATGTGGAGATTCAAGAATTAAGGGCTAAGATTGTTGAGCTGGAGGAACAAGACATGCGTTGGCAGTGGAGATGGCCAAGTTGGACGAGTGCCTAGGTGCATATATGCAGAAGCATGGCACATTTCCCTCATCGGAGGGATCTGGAGGCGATAATCATGATTGATAGGTATGATTTTTTTTGTTTATGTTGGAACATTGTACATATATGCATTTTGAGATGGGTGAGGTAGTTTGACTTTGTTGCTATGGTGTTTGAGAGTTGGATGTTAAAACCTACCTCGAAATAGGCCTAAATTTCAACCCAGAGAAGGCCCATCAAAACTTAGGTCCATTCTAAGGCAAGCTGTTGGTAGTAATAAGAAATAACATTGCAGAGCCATAACTAAACTTTCAGAACTCACAGTGGATGGAACAAAATATAATAGTAAAGTGTACCCATTTATTTCAAAACCAAAAAAATGTTATAACACAAAATCCCATAAAAACCATAATATAATATCTGTTACAATAATTGTTTAAATCCATGGGTACATGTGAAAGCAAATAATAATAAATACTGCCACTAGCCAAGCTTCTCCATCTTTAAGCATCGTCACCGCCATCACTTCGTCCTTAACCCATGTTGTAATGAGAAGGGAGTCAAAACAACAAGTGTCTGGTGAATAAAAACCTCGAGTCTTAACTTTTCAGTACTTGGGCAGTATATTTCAATATAAGAATATGTCTACGAATATAAAACCATTTAAATCATTTAATATTTCTGTATAAGGAAAGGAGGTGGGTCCAACCACTTAATACCTTACATTCTAGAAGTAGATTTCTAGAATCCCATATCCCAATCTTACGTATTAAATAGCTAATAATGTAAGAGACAATACCCAAGCCACTTAATACTTCCCAGTGGAAAATAGGCTGACTCTGACCATTTAAGACCTTAATTAAGGTAGACCCCATCATTTAAGACCTATTTCCAGAAGCGTGCTCCTCAATGTTACTATCTAGCTGATGTCATATGGAATCTCATAGGCCACTTAATACTTCCAAGTGAAAAATAGGCAAACTTTGGTCATTTAAGACCTTAAATAAGGTAAACCCTCATTTAAGACCTATTTCCAAAAGCGGACCCCTATAGAGATACCACTAACGTAAACCCTTGGCCATTTAATACTTCATCTAGGGAAAAGGTGGGTCCAAACACCTAATACCTCAATCCCCAAAGTAGACCCTTCGTCTTATGACCCATTCCCCTATGATGCCTCATGTTAGTCCTCTATTCGTAGGAACTGGTAACCAGATTAGCCGGGCAGATTTCCCCTAGAATTTGGATCTAACCTCGCGTCATTACAAATATTTATCATAAGGATATCTCACATCGATAAATTAATTACTCGTAGCCTCCAAGTGGAAGGCAGACTTCCGTAATGTAACTCTATTGACCTCACATCCCTATGACTTAGCCATAAATTAATTACTATATGTACACACATGCACACGCACACACACTCATCTCACCGTTTCATAAATAAGGCCTTATAAGGAATCTTCCTTATTACGCCTTAAAATAATAATTAGGCTATATAAAAGTTTCCTTTTATTTTCGCCTCAAAATCAATTACCTTCCTAATGGGGAAAAATAAATTTAAATAAATGCCTAACTAAATACGCCATATACGCAATAGTTATACGTTAATTACGTAAATAGAGATAAATAAATATTCGCATCTAATAAGTTCTAAACACACGAATTTTACGCTTTAAACTAGCGTTAAATGTCAATTCCCTAACCAATTATTATTACAAGTCCTTTTTCTTCAATTTCCCAAGATTCATGGAATTCTAATATCCAAAACAGGGTATAAATATTCATAACCAAAACTGCAATAACAGACTTGTAAATAAAATAGAAATTCAATTTATTACACCAATTCAATGGAATATCTTAAACAATTAGAATTCCAATCTAAACCCTATATTCTTTTCAACTTTGCTTTTTACAAAGAAATAGATAAGAATAAGTGGTGTAAACTACGAATAGAATTCGTAATCTAAACTCCTTATTTTATTGAAGGATCACAATTTAACCTAAAGAAGAAGGAGAAGTGGAATAGGCTATGAAATTATCAAAGATTGCATAAACAAAACAAATCCCATCAAATTAATGTAAATAATTGAGAGTCTCAGCATAGAATTGACATATCAAAATAAAAAGGAATTTTGGGGGATTTTATCTATCATATTTTTGAAATATCAATATCCCTAAGGCATATTCAAATCCAAAAGAAATACACTAAATAATTGCTGAAAAGAAATACTAAGGTTGTCACTCACAGATTAGCCTTAGCTTTACTCAAAAGGATTTGTAGCCTTTCGATCTCTTCCAGAATCTCTCTCGTTTGATACATGTACACACAGTACGAAAGAGGTATATATATTCATTAGATTCAAAATAGTAGGATACGAATAGATTGAAGAAAGAAGAAACGAATAGGAAATAAGTTGAATCCTTACTTGAATTCTCGATGGATTTTCTAAATATTGCTGGGGAGATAACAATAGTAGAGTTTCATCGTAACTCCTAAAATAATATGAATAAAAGTGGAGAGGATGGGGTTCTATTAATAAGAGTTGAAATGCACCAGAACAGTAGGATGGAAGTAGGTAGGAAAAGGGTAAATCTGGAGCGCGCAATAGAATAAAAAATAATGTAAAACCCTAGCCGCCACTAGCAACTATTGTTGCCAAGTGGTCGACTTCCCTTGGGCAACCGGTCGACCACTATGGCCGATCGGTTGACCTATTCTGGTCGACCGCTCCTTTTATTCAGGGATATTTATTTATTTTTAGCAACATTTGTTTTTAAACCCTTGAATTATATTTTGAAAGAAATATTATTAATCTTTAACAATGGAATTTAAAAGATAATAACAAGTATTGAAATCTTTTATAAAGAGATAGAAAATGTTATATGTTTAATTTATAAAAGAAAAGGAGTTTATTATAACAATGTTTTGGTAGTAATTGTTTTAATCTCTTTGATTATATTTCAAGTAAGTAAAACTTGTTAAACGATTTGTGAATACACTTATAACATTGAAATAAGTATATGAAGACTTTTTAAGTATTGAAAAGGGTATAAGTGAAAAATTAAACAATATATACAAGTATATAATGGGAGTTTTATTACAAATAAAATATTAATAAATAAAGGAAGTCTTGATTTATAAAAGAGAAGTTTTATTAGATAAAAAGATGTTTTCCTGATAAGAAGGGTTTTTAATTAATAAAAGATAAATTCATTAAAAAGGTATTAAAAGTCGTTTATGTGACTTGACCATGCCTTGCGTGAAATGATAGTGCAGGTATGTTTACTTGCTTATGAGAAAGTATTCGGGACTTAGTTCCCTTATGCGATCATTGTCATTATTATTCAATAAGACCAAATTAATCAACTTAGCCTTAGAGAGACCGGGATCGGTAAGTGTTCTACTTATCGAAAACCACTTCAAGGCTGAGATACGGGTTCTCTGTTTTGGAAGCGAATGATGGAAACTGTAAGGACCCGATTCTTCAACTTCCGAAAATTGACATCGATACGTCCACTGTATCAATGTCGAGCAAACGAATGCCGAAAAACCGAATTCTTAGGGTTTAAAAGAAGAGGTAGAAGAAAAGATAGAAGAAAAAGAAAGAAGAACAACAACAGAAAAACACAGAACAAAAACAATATCAGAATCTCACATATCGCAGCGGAACAATATATAATAGATAATTACTAGTCTTTTAAAACAAAGAACTATATCAGTTTTTACATACATCAATCAGAGTCAATATACAACTCAATACAACACAGCACATCAATGGACAGTTATATATACTTGTCCTCATACAGAATACACAGCGGAATAATACAAAGTATAGGTGGTACGTTTCGCCATCCAGCTTGCTTCCAAAGCTCCAGAATATCCAGAATATCCTGATAACATAACTCTAGGCTGCCCGTGTGGAAAATAATGGGCACCCAGAGTTTAGAAGGGAAACAATAAACTCCGAGTCAGTCATGGTGACTGGTGTGAGATCGTAAAACAGTTATTTTTCACAAAGAAAATAAAACAGATTCGCAATGCTTTTGGAAAATGAAACTACCACAAGGCCTCCTGCCACACACACAATGCAAACGCAGAATTTGGAGGAGATTTCTCCTTATGATAGTCAAAGATGCTTACTACGCAAAAAAAATAATTTTGGGATATTATTATTAGTGCATAGTGAAGAAATCATTTCGAAAGTAAAATATAAATCTTAGCCGGCATAGGTACCATTATAGTATGCCTACTATAGCTACCATATTAAATGGCAGGTTCTACAACTAAAGCCGTACAAGTCACGTATTGTTTCTTTGGATTTCCAACAAATGGTCAGGCCAAGGAACTTCCCATTGCCACATGGAAACGCCTCTGGAAAGACGTCCCGAGAAATAACCTAACATTACGGTTAGATCTCTGCCAACACAAGGCCGGATTACCTCTGCAAAAGTAGGTAACTACTGACACGCGTATGCCATCCCCCGACCGTAACCGATCTTCCCGAGGATCCTCGATTTCCAACAACCACATAAGAAATTTGTAGTATCAACATAGGTTAAATATCTGGGCTCCATACCATGATACCACCTCTATCTAGAAGGAATGACATACACTAAGGGGCGCTACTCCCTAGAACCTTGCTGCATCCTTCCTGTTTTGACCATTTCCGGGGTGTGAGGTCCGACGAAGCCTCGTTCACAAAGCTACGCTTTGTCACAAAGCCATGCTTCGGGTCAAACAAATAATCAAAGTAATGATCACAAAGATAAATGATCAAACAAATGATCATATCACAAATGATCAAACAACGATCATTTCACAGCAACACTCAGCATGCCACATTACCAAATTGGGAGTATATCGCTGATAAATTTCAACTACAAAACCTCTGAGCTCGTACGTCTCAGAGAAGGGTGTTAAGCTAAGAGAATAAATTCTCCGCCACCAACAGAAATGTATTTGAAAGAAATCAGCTTTATATCTCAATTTGTAACGTCAGACACACAACCATACAAGTCTGTTCCGAGATCGAACCGAACCGAAGGCACTTCTCACAAAGCCCTTGCAAATCCGGATAATTTTCTAATCACGTTCGGACTTCACGTCACTAAGGGTGATAAAACCTCTATATCGGAGTTCAACCGATGTAGAGTAACTCGACGGTAATCCTTCCATTTTCAAAAATATCCGGTCTTCAACATCGGTCATCAAATGAAATTCATTACGACGTATCACATATTCGGAATGGGTTATACGACCCCAAGGTCCTTTCCCGGCTAACCCGAATAGTGAGCGCTTATTCAAAAATAAGTGTGGCATTCAAATTCATCCAATTCACAACAAATACCCATTCAAGGTAATTATTGATAGTCGGTTATTTAACTATCAATAAAGATGCGCAACATCATCAGATTCCAAATAATTTTCCAAATTATTTATTTCCCAAAAATATCTTTACTAGATATATAATTTCCACACTTCAAAAATAAATCAACGCTTATTTTTGAAACGAATTTCCATTTCTTTTATAAATTCCATAGTGAATTTATATTTCAAATATCTACTGATATACGATTTTCAATCGATTTCAAATATTCACTTTCAATTTATCTTTAAGAAGATAAAATCTCAAAATGTTTCATTTCATTTTGGAAACATTTCCATACTTATTTAATAATAAGTAATTCACCAATCTTATTTATTTTCAACATTTGAAAATATTCGATATACTTAAATCAAAATTAAGTATATATTTCATTCTTTAAGGAAATCATTCTCTTTCACAAATTTTATTTGAGTCAAAACGAATGTTATGTAAAACATCGTTACGACGACCCAAAATCACTAGTATAGGGATTCGAAATTTAGATAGATATATAAATCCCAATACTATATAAAAACATTTCCTTTCGGAAACCATTTACTATAACAACAGTGTTATAGTCCACCATTTCCTTATTTCTCGAAAACGTCTATTTCAACAATGAATGTTGAAATCTATGGTTTTGATATTTAACACATTTTAAAACATCGTTAAAACAATTAACGTCATTTTTAATGTCACTTCTCCAAAACATATCCATTTAATTTTAATAATATATTCACTGTCCAAAATCGTGAATATACTTCGTTATCCAATTTCTTACAACATTTAACTTAAAGGATAATTCGCTGTCCAAAATCACGAATATATCTCCTTTAATAACTTTTATGTTTAATTTATCAAATTCTATTGGTTTCAGATTTACAAAACAATGTTTATAAATCCCATTTCTATTTATAAAACTTCGATTTATAAATCTCCTTTATTATCCAATTCAAATTTTATAACTCAATTACATACCAGAAGTCCATATTATAAGTTAAGAACTTATAATCCATTTATTTACAAAATCGTTCTTTTAAAACTTCACAAATTTTAAATCCTATTACTTATAAGATTTCATTTACAACCTTATTTTCAACAATAACCGAACTACTTTTATAATTCCATTGTTTTGATTTATAAATATCAATTTTATAAATCTCATCTATGAACCATTCATACTTGTTCAAAAACCTCAATTAAAATGCAAAATACGATTTATAAGTTAATTACTTATAAATCTTTTGTTTTACAAAATCTATTCATTTTGTAACTTCACAATTTATAAATTCTATAAATTTCACTCACTTATGAAATCTATTTATACTTCATTTTAACACTTATAAAACTTGTTTAATAATCCCAATATTTTAAATTTATAAATATCAATTTTGTAAATCTTTTATATACATCGTTTTTAATAATTCAAAAATCCCATTTCTAATCATTTTATAAATCACTTAACCATTTATTTCAAAAATCACCTTTCGGTTATATTTCACCAAAAATCATAATTTTTATAGCTTTAAAAATGGGTCCGATGATGCAACACACAAATGAGTCAATCACGAGAACAAACACCATATATCATCATATGATAACTGAATATACAACAAATATCTGTAATCAAATAAATACTGGTGAGGAATCCAGTTGGATCCCTCCAACCTGTTTCCCTGCATCCACAGACGTTAGCACAATACCCATTCCACTTCGAGGTGGAATATCGCGGTATATGGGATTTATAAAAAATATCAATCCGCTAGCGTAATAGGGTTTCATCCGCTATATAGTGCGGGAAATCAATCAATTCCAATATATACATATGCCAATATGTATATATTGCTATATATATAGATATATCCTACTATATCTAATATCACATCCATACAGTCAAACAATCAATAACTGCAATCCAAATATATTTGGAGTGAGAAGATCTCACCTTTGCTTTTATTTTGCAATCCACTTCCAATCCAGTTTGTTTCTCGATTTTATAGACCTTGTATAAACAATTTATACAATTTATTAATATTCGAAATAAATCGAATAATTAAATTCCCGTTTAATAATTTTTGATTAGCTGATAATTCTTTTTAAACCAATTTTCTCCTTTAATAAATTTATGTTCAGTAGTCAAAATGATTAAGTAGTTTAATAAAATAAATTAATCACCAAACATTTATTTTTCTTCAACTACTGTATATATATATTTAAAAGAACAGGATAAATTTTTATACCTTACAGTAAATACTTCTAACAAAAATAGGTACTTAGATATATGTTTATACATCTTTAAAACAAAACTGCATTATATACATATACTTATTTATCTTATTTTTTTAACAGAAACTTTATCTATAACTATATATTTCCTGTACATTTTTAAATTCATTTTCAAATTAAAATTAAACTGAGATAATTTGTAAACAGCTTACTGTAAATTTATTTTCACTTATATATATATATGTATAATTTAAACAAATAAATAAAAGAAAAAGATATAAAACTCACCAACGATCGACCCTGGACATCGGCAATCCAAACCGTACGCGCTGCTGAGACCGGAGTCGCATCGCCACCAGTCAATCGAGCTTCACCACCTCATCGTCGAACCCCATATTCCGCTTGCCGCCAATATCTCGATCACCACGAATAGTCGCGAGCGCCACCGCGAGCGCTTTGACTTCGCTTGCTCGCGACCCCGAGCTTCGCCAGACCCATCGCGAGCCTCTTCGTCTCGTGCCCTTGTTCGAGTGCGATGCTGTTGAACTCGAGATGCCGCCGCCTACGCAGCCTCACTGATTCGAACGCGAGTGTGATGCCCACGAATCCCCTAGCTCGATCGAAATGATTGAAGAAAAGTGGAACGTGATTTTAGTTTAGGGGAATACGAATTCGGCTACCATTTTTCTTTCGAGCTTTCGATTTTTTTTTATTTGATCTGGGAAAAAGAAAAATGAGCGTCCAATTTATCTTCAATTTTGATTTTATTTATGAACGAGAAAAAGGATACGCAGCCATGCTTTGCACGGTTGCTTTCGTGATTCTCTGCGTGATTTTAGGCGCAATTTTAGGGAAGATAACGTGCTGTCATTTGACCAATTTAAATTTAAATTTAAATCGAATTCGATTTAATTTCAACGCGTTTATACGTCGTGCGCTCACATAACAACTTCGAAAAATACGAAATTTGAAATCCGACAATAATTCAATATTACGGACCCAATGGAACTGGTTTCGTCGAATTCCGAGACTACGCCTCGGAAGGCTATTTTCAAATATCGATTCGAACGATAATATTTCAAAACTGAACAATTCACTTTCAAACTCAATTCCGAAGCTTCTATTATCTTCAGTATCATCAATATAAATTTTAAAAGCTTTTGAAATATTTTAAATTAGCTTTAACTGAAGATTCAAATTTCTATTCAACATTCAATAGATTAAATTTTATAATTTAATCGCCAATTTATTCCGATAATTTGAAATTCAAGTCAAACCATCATTCAAATATTTAAAATAAATTAAATATTTTCAATTTAAATTGTTCAAAATTCTGGGTCGTTACAAACTTCCCCTCTTAAAAGAATTTCGTCCCGAAATTACAAGTTAGGAAAAATGGTCCTTAACTCGTCTATTATTTTTCAACATCCAATAGTTTTGTCAATTTTTCAAAACAAATCTTTCTACTAAAGATTCGTTATTAATTCAACTAAATTTCCAACTTCAATTATAAGTTTCAAACAGCATTGTTTACTTCAAAGTTCAGATTTAAATTTAAATTCAAATTTTAAACTTCCAAATTTTCTTAAAATTTTCTAACACTCGAAATTTTCGAAAAATTTCGCCAGCGTCTCCTTTGCGCGGCTAACACGGCACGACTACAAAATGTCCCTACGGACTCTCAGATTTCAAAAAGAAAAGAAAAAGCCAAGCGGCTAGACAAGAAAATCATCAAATCTCATATTGAAATTCAAATACTTACCTTTTGTCGAGCAATTCACATTTATCTTTGAAATCAAAATTCCAATTCCTTTATACACCTGTATATCCTACTAACCATAATATCCAATTACACTATTCAAACCATTTTGCACATTCCATTACAAAATTTCGATACTTACTTCTTATACATCTTTAGTTCACTATTGAAGTTATATCCATTATCATTCAATTTTACATTTCAAATTTCATTTGAATTCAATTTACAATTTTAATCTAATTTGGATTCAGTTTATCTTTCGAATATTGAATTTCATCAGCTATCCTTTATTCACAGCTGCACTATTTTAAATTAGTTCCAATTACTAATTCATCACAAATTCTAGTTTACTTTATTCAAATTTGTTTTCAGTATTCAGTTTCAATTTCAGTTTTATCTTCATTCAATCATCAACTTAGAATAATTTCAATATCAAATTTTACTTAAGAATTTCACTCTTCATTTCTTAGGTTCAATATAAATATTCCATATACACATTATATTTATTTTCAATTTACCACTTCGGTTAAATCTACTTACATTTAAAATGGATTTCCAATTCGAATTCAATTTACCTTTCTTTTATAATTATTGAATTTAATTCATTTCAAACCTTATTCATTTGGTCAATATTCAATCAGCTTCACTTACTAATTTTA
Organism: Allium fistulosum; assembly: GCA_030737815.1. Taxonomy (NCBI): domain Eukaryota; kingdom Viridiplantae; phylum Streptophyta; class Magnoliopsida; order Asparagales; family Amaryllidaceae; genus Allium; species Allium fistulosum. The sequence continues at coordinate 495,805,723 of CM060902.1, read as the reverse complement.
GTTTAATACTTCACTTTGTTTCCACAAATCAAATTCAATTCTAGTTCTATTTACTTACAAATTCAAAATGAATTTCAACTTTCAATTTCATTTTCTTGCACTTGCAATTGCAAATTTATTTATTCATTCACAAATTCATTCATTTTCATTTGAATTTCATTCCATCAAATTACCAAATATTTTATAAGTTATCAACTTATTTACATTTCGATTTATAAAATCATTTATACATTCACATTACTAATTTCATTCCATTAATGAATTTTTATTTTCAATTATCTTCCTGGAATTCCATTTTCCAATTATAAATCACATTACAATTCATATTTACAATTTTATTCATATATGAATTTATTTTCCTTATATTCTCAATTCATATTTATAATTTCCATTTGTTATATGAATTTATTTCCAAATCTTTGGTTATTATTTTAATTTCTTATTCCATTTCAATATAACAATGATAATATTTCAATGTTATTACTTCCTAACAACCAAACATCCATTTACTATAATAATTCATAGAAAATAATTTCTTTTCTATACAAAAATAGTTTTGGGTAAAATTATTTCATTTACCCCATTTAAGACAATACTGTGTCGGTTTACCTTGTTTAAGAGTTTAGAAACTCCTATCGATTACAGTTGGCCACCCTGCACCGACCAGAATCTATAAACAGTCAACCGATAAGTCAACACAATACAAAACAATTTTATATTCACTAACAAATACGCGCTCATATCTATTATTACACTCACACTCATTCTAGAGTACTACTGACTCTATCTCTAATGAGTAACACCCAACAGAGCAGGGTTGTCGCTTAAATATATGCTCTGATACCACGTTGTAAGGACCCGATTCTTCGACTTCCGAAAATCGACATCGATACGTCCACTGTATCAATGTCGAGCAAACGAATGCCAGAAAACCGAGTTCTTAGGGTTTAAAAGAAGAGGTAGAAGAAAAGATAGAAGAAAAAGAAAGAAGAACAACAACAGAAAAACACAGAACAGAAACAATATCAGAATCTCACATATCGCAACGGAACAATATATAATAGATAATTACTAGTCTTTTAAAACAAAGAACTATATCAGTTTTTACATACATCAATCAGAGTCAATATACAACTCAATACAACACAGCACATCAATGGACAGTTATATATACTTGTCCTCATACAGAATACACAGCGGAATAATACAAAGTATAGGTGGTACGTTTCGCCATCCAGCTTGCTTCCAAAGCTCCAGAATATCCAGAATATCCTGATAACATAACTCTAGGCTGCCCGTGTGGAAAATAATGGGCACCTAGAGTTTAGAAGGGAAACAATAAACTCCGAGTCAGTCATGGTGACTGGTGTGAGATCGTAAAACAGTTATTTTTCACAAAGAAAATAAAACAGATTCGCAATGCTTTTGGAAAATGAAACTACCATAAGGCCTCCCGCAACACACACAATGCAAACGCATAATTTGGAGGAGATTTCTCCTTATGATAGTCAAAGATGCTTACTACGCAAAACAAATAATTTTGGGATATTATTATTAGTGCATAGTGAAGAAATCATTTCGAAAGTAAAATATAAATCTTAGCCGGCATAGGTACCATTATAGTATGCCTACTATAGCTACCATATTAAATGGCAGGTTCTACAACTAAAGCCATACAAGTCACATATTGTTTCTTTGGATTTCCAACAAATGGTCAGGCCAAGGAACTTCCCATTGCCACATGGAAACGCCTCTGGAAAGACGTCCCAAGAAATAACCTAACATTACGGTTAGATCTCTGCCAACACAAGGCCGGGTTACCTCTGCAAAAGTAGGTAACTACTGACACGCGTATGCCATCCCCCGATCGTAACCGATCTTCCCGAGGATCCTCGATTTCCAACAACCACATAATAAATTTGCAGTATCAACATAGGTTAAATATCTGGGCTCCATACCATGATACCACCTCTATCCAGAAGGAATGACATACACTAAGGGGCGCTACTCCTTAGAACCTTGCTGCATCCTTCCTGTTTTGACCATTTCCGGGGTGCGAGGTCCGACGAAGTCTCATCCACAAAGCTACGCTTTGTCACAAAGCCATGATTCGGGTCAAACAAATGATCAAAGTAATGATCACAAAGATAAATGATCAAATAAATGATCATATCACAAATGATCAAACAACGATCATTTCACAGCAACACTCAGCATGCCACGTTACCAAATTGGGAGTATATCGCTGATAAATTTCAACTACATAACCTCTGAGCTCGTACGTCTCAGAGAAGGGTGTTAAGCTAAGAGAATAAATTCTCCGCCACCAACAGAAATGTATTTGAAAGAAATCAGCTTTATATCTCAATTTGTAACATCAGACACACAACCATACAAGTCTGTTCCGGGATCGAACAGAACAGAAGGCACTTCTCACGAAGCCCTTGCAAATCCGGATAATTTTCTAATCACGCCCGGACTTCCCGTCACTAAGGGTGATAAAACCTCTATATCGGAGATCAGCCGATGTAGAGTAACTCGACGGTAATCCTTCCGTTTTCAAAAATACCCGGTCTTCAACACCGATCATCAAATGCAATTCATTACGACGTATCACATATTCGGAATGGGTTATATGACCCCAAGGTCCTTTCTCGGCTAACCCGAATAGTGAGCGCTTATTCAAAAATAAGAGTGGCATTCAAATTCATCCAATTCACAACAAATACCCGTTCAAGGTAATTATTGATAGTCGGTTATTTAACTATCAATAAAGATGCGCAACATCATCAGATTCCAAATAATTTTCCAAATTATTTATTTCCCAAAAATATCTTTACTAGATATATAATTTCCACACTTCAAAAATAAATCAACGCTTATTTTTGAAACGAATTTCCATTTCTTTCATAAATTCCATAGTGAATTTATATTTCAAATATCTACTGATATACAATTTTCAATCGATTTCAAATATTCACTTTCAATTTATCTTTAAGAAGATAAAATCTCAAAACGTTTCATTTCATTTTGGAAACATTTCCATACTTATTTAATAATAAGTAATTCACCAATCTTATTTATTTTCAACATTTGAAAATATTCGATATACTTAAATCAAAATTAAGTATATATTTCATTCTTTAAGGAAATCATTCTCTTTCACAAATTTTATTTGAGTCAAAACGAATGTTACGTAAAACATCGTTACGACGACTCAAAATCACTAGTATAGGGATTCGAAATTTAGATAGATATATAAACCCCAATACTATATAAAATCATTTCCTTTCGGAAACCATTTACTATAACAACAGTGTTATAGTCCACCATTTCCTTATTTCTCGAAAATGTCTATTTCAACAATGAATGTTGAAATCTATGGTTTCGATATTTAACACATTTTAAAACATCGTTAAAACAATTAACGTCATTTTTAATGTCACTTCTCCAAAACATATCCATTTAATTTTAATAATATATTCACTGTCCAAAATCGTGAATATACTTCGTTATCCAATTTCTTACAACATTTAATTTAAAGGATAATTCGCTGTCCAAAATCACGAATATATCTCCTTTAATAGCTTTTATGTTTAATTCATCAAATTCAGTTGGTTTCGGATTTACAAAACAATGTTTATAAATCCCATTTCTATTTATAAAACTTCGATTTATAAATCTCCTTTATTATCCAATTCAAATTTTATAACTCAATTACATACCGGAAGTCCATATTATAAGTTAAGAACTTATAATCCATTTATTTACAAAATCGTTCTTTTAAAACTTCACAAATTTTAAATCTTATTACTTATAAGATTTCATTTACAACCTTATTTTCAACAATAACCGAACTACTTTTATAATTCCAGTTTTGATTTATAAATATCAATTTTATAAATCTCATCTATGAACCATTCATACTTGTTCAAAAACCTCAATTAAAATGCAAAAATCCGATTTATAAGTTAATTACTTATAAGTCTTTTGTTTTACAAAATCTTTTCATTTTGTAACTTCACAATTTATAAATTCTATAAATTTCACTCACTTATGAAATCTATTTATACTTCATTTTAACACTTATAAAACTCGTTTAATAATCCCAATATTTTAAATTTATAAATATCAATTTTGTAAATCTTTTATATACTTCGTTTTTAATAATTCAAAAATCCCATTTCTAATCATTTTATAAATTACTTAACCATTTATTTCAAAAATCACCTTTCGGTTATATTTCACCAAAAATCATAATTTTTATAGCTTTAAAAATGGGTCCGATGATGCAACACACAAATGAGTCAATCACGAGAACAAACATCATATATCATCATATGATAACAGAATATACAACAAATATTTGTAATCAAATAAATACTGGTGAGGAATCCAGTTGGATCCCTCCAACCTGTTTCCCTGCATCCACAGACATTAGCACAATACCCATTCCACTTCGAGGTGGAATATCGCGGTATATGGGATTTATAAAAAATATCAATCCGCTATTATGCGGCGCAATAGGGTTTCATCGGCTATATAGTGCGGGAAATCTGTAACAACCTGGGATTTGTATTACCAATTAATAAATAAAAGTTAGGATTTTATTTATTTTAATGAAGCATAAAAGGATTTGGAATAACAAAATTTATTTGAAAAAGGCTATTTTAATTAAATGGGAAATATGGGATTTTAAAATGAGGATAAAATGTTATTTTTGAAAAGTTAAATATTTTAGGAGAGGATTTAAAATGGGTTTGAATAAGAAAAGTGAGTTTTATAAACATATATGAACACTTAGAAATTTTTTGAAAACATGGAAATAACTCTCTTCATATTGGGTTATTAAACCTTACCCAATAACCCACCCTAAACTTCCTCTATAAATTATCTCAAACTCTCCTAACCTCATTCATCAAAACCCTAATCAAAACCCTAACCATTTCCTAAAGCTTTCATAACAAAAATGGCCTCCATCTTCATCTCCTTCTAGTTTTAGCTTATGCAAGTCATTCTATGCAAAGGTAATGCAAATACCCACATAAAATCCATATTTTATATCTTCATAATTTCTGAAATTTGATTAGTAACACATGTTTTATGTGTTTTTTTGATCTTATAGCCTCCTAATCACCTTTTGCTAATTTGGGTTGATGCTATAATAGTATTTGTTGCTTTCAAGAGAGGTATATTGCTAAAAACCTCTTCTAGCATGTGTTTAATCATCTTTTGATTTCAATAATCATTTAGTAACACATGTTTTCTTATGTAACATGTGAATCATAGCTCTTTGATCATCTTTGCTTTCATTTTGGGGTTGCACATAAGGTGTTTGTGATATTGCGTCATTAAGGTAATTACTATCTATTAGTAATTATTGCTAGTTATATCTATTAGTGATTATTGCTAGTTAATTTTGGTGAAAATTTGATACCAAAACTTGAAAAAAACACCCCTAAATCACTGAAAACATCAATATTTGCTGGCTGGAAATTGCTTCAGCCTGAAAACGGGCTGAAATTGGGATCTGAGGGCCCAAACAGGCCTGTGTTGCACCCAGGCACAGCAGGAGCAGGCCAGCCCCTAGTGGGCTGGCACACAAACCCCCCCAGCCCACTAGGGCTGGGGCAGAACCACACACCAGCCCAGGCGGGCTGGGGACCTGGACAGCCCCCAGCCCAGGCGGGCTGGAGACAGGATCACCCCAGCCCGCATGGGCTGGGGCCTCCTCAGCCCAGGCGGGCTGGGGCCTCCCCAGCCCAGGCGGGCTGGGGACTGGATCACCCCAGCTGTAACAACCGAGTTTTTTCGCGTCAATTTATAAATGACGGTTAAATCATTGTTAAGTGCTATTGTAGATTTTAATCGAATCGGAATCCTTTTTGTAAAAGTTTGTTATCGTCACTAGACGATTGAAATTGATAACAAATTTCTATCAGCAATCTTGATCGAATTGAAATTCTTTTTTTAACGCATCGTTAAAAGTTATTTGGGCCAATTGTTTTGATGAAGAGTTGATACTTGGTACCACTGCCATTCTTTCCTTTGGTGAATTCAAACCCGTTCCCCATTTCTTACTTTCATTTTGAAAACCCTAGGCTAAGAAAACAAAACGAACGAAAATGGCGGCTTCGATCTCGTCTCGTTCGATCTGAAAAATTAGGGCTTTGGCTCTTTGTTTCTTTGCCGCGTTGATTTGGAGCTTCTCGAATCGCTCGCTTCTAGGACTCGAAGGCGCCGACCTCATCTTGCTCGAGACCACTTCGACGTGCTCGTACTCGCTTGGACTTTGGCTTAACTTCGTTCGAATCCCTCCGAGTCGCGTAGATAAGGTGAGTAATTCTCACATCTAGTTCATCCTCGTTTTGGTGCTTCTGAAGTTCAATTTTGATTCGATATTGACTATGTTGGCCAATGGTTTTCGTTCGATGTTGTTATGAGAATTTCCACTGTGTTTATATCGTTCGACTTGAATTATTGTGGATGATTTGTGCCTTGTTTAAAGTTGCGATTTTTGGGCTGTTGATTGTGTGATCTCTTGACTTGTCTTGATTTTGCTCTCATTGATTTTCGTTCGTATTCAATAGTTGAGGTTGTTGATTCTTTCCTTTATTATGTGTGATATGTTGGGAAATTTCTTTTAACCCACGGCTTGGATTCTTGAACGTTCGATCTTGTGATTTTCGAATTAATATAGTCAAACCTATCTAAGTACCTCCGACTTGTTTCTTCTGTGACCTTCACTGATATAGTTTGCGTGAATCGTTCAGTATCCCTGATGTTGTTTTACTTCACTGATCACTATCTTACCTCTGTTGATCATAGCTGACTTTTGTATTTGACAGTTTTCATGTATGTCTGTCTTGTGCATTTTGCTGTAATCTTGCATTGTATGACTTCTGTGTACATGCTTCCCTTGTGAGCTGTGTTGCCATATTAAGTTGCACTGTCACTTGTTCAATTGGGCTTAAGTCTGCATTCTTGTACTAGTGCTCATTGTTTTGATCTGATCATTTGAATTAAAGCTGTTCATCTTAAACCTGTTGTATTCCATTCATGTGTATTTTGAGGTACAGTTCACTGGGTAGTGCTGTAGTTTACGATTCAAGTTGCATACCATATTGATATTCATGTCTTGATAGAGTTCATGGCTGCATACTTGTTGTGGTACTACTTGTTGCTAGTTGCTGAGTCTTGACATTCATGTCTTGGTTCACTCTGTCCTTTTAGCATGCATTCTGTGGCACTTCATTTAAGTCTTGATTTCATTGGTGTCATTGGTGCATTTGTGTTCATATCACTGGGCATGTCTGCACACTCTTGAGTCTTTATTGCAATCCTATTGCCTCGAGTACATGTACAACTCTGTATACATGTATGGTTGTAGTTGTAGCTACTGCACTTGATATTGATCCTGTTGACTTTTGTATTGATGGTCTTCGAGGTGTTGATTATCTGTAGCTTCACTTGAGTTTTCTGATGCATTGCCTCGTATGGTATTGCACATCCAGTCTTGTCATTTGAGTTACTGTGGTTATGCTTCATGAACAGTTACATTTGCATTATACCACTGTCTCGTTCACCCCTATCGATTTGGTGCCTTCATGGCTGTTGTATTCTTCCATTTGAACAACTGTTTGTCCACTGATTCATTTTTAAGTTGCATCCTGTCTCAACATGCCATACTGTCTAGACCTTTGCTCCTGCCCTTTTGATTTATTTAGTATGGACATTTGCTTATGTCCATGCAGCCTGATACTTTGAGTTGTATACCATACAGTTGCAGTTGCCACTGTGAACCTGAATCCATACTTAGGTACTTTGGTACTGATCAGTTACTTCTTGATCATTTTGTTAAGTTTGAGTGTGTAGTCTTCATTGTACAGTTGCACTTGTAGTTTGCATTGAATCTAGTATCATTCGTTGAGACAGTTGCATATGGTCTCACTTCGATTTTAGTTCTGGCTTCGAACTTGGGGACTTCGTCTTGTGATCTTGCATACCTGTAGCATGCTTGACTTTGGCCATGCTTCATATCTGAACTGTCATATGACCATATGCATTTGTGGTTGCACTTCATTCGTCTTGTTATCATTGCCGCACTCGCCCTTGTGTTGCATTTGATGGCCGAGGCAGTCCTGTCTACTGCTCCATTTTGGTTTGTCTGATCCTTTCTGGTGACTGATGCCATTTTGATTCTTTTGACATTGGCCTTGTGTTGAACCTACTTCGGGTTTGACCTTGTTTTTATCTCTGTGCGTTTTGGTTGGTGCACATGAGTTGGTGAGGCAGCGCACGCGCGTGCGCTGCAGCCACCCAAACTCGACAGTTTTGAATTAATATTTCTTTGCGTTGTGATGCATTGATCTTTTATGCTGTATTGGCGAGGCCGTACACGCATGCGTGTACGGCAGCCAATCGAACTCTGATGGTTTTAAAGTGACAATTTCAATTGTTTAAAACTGATTTAGTCGATTTGATAAATTGTTTATTTATTTCTGTCGATGATTTAAATCTGCTGATTTTTGCTAAACACTGTTAAGTGTTATATTGACCGTTATCCGGTTTCTTTGTTTAAAGAATCGGATAGACGAAAATTATTGTGACTGTCGTCTATTTAAATTATTACTGCCTATATGCACTAATAAACTGGTTTGAATTAGACTGACCTGGGTATTATTTTCTTTTGAATGTAATACTCGGGTCAGACCCGAGTATTTCAGGTTGTAGATTTCTTTCTTTGAGTTGCTGTTCGGGATTGAAGACTTTTCACATCTTCTGAAGTTGTCAGTCATTTTGTAGTAGTCGTGTCGTTGTATAGAATGATATGTATTCATGTATATTAGTCGATAATGTACTTGTATGTATAACTTCTAGAGTCGATAGTTGTAGTTGTATCATATGTATTGTGTCAACTATGTATTAACTGACATCGGTTATATATATATGAGATTTTTGTTCATCTGTGTTTCACATTTATATTATCTGTGTTATTGTTATATCTAATGTCCTAAACTAGTATGAACCATCGTAGTTTGTTTTATACTGATAATTGGGGATGTCGATGGGAGTAAATAAATGATAGATGAAAAATAAAAAGTATATACCACTCCTATCGAGATAACCAATATTAGTGTAAGGCCAATTACGGATGGTCGCTCCTATCCAGCCTTATTCTTCGTAATAATAGACAGTATTTCTTTTAATACTCTTTGTTATTATGAGCATAAAGGTGGGGCGTCACAGTTGGTATCAGAGCTTGGGGTTTATGGACATAAAATAAAACATAACTTGGATGGAACATATGTTACAACTATTGGTCGATGTTTTATTTGTACTTTGAGTCAAAACTAAAGTTTTGAAATTTTGATTAAATTTTTAAATATCTTTATTTAAAAATAATAGTGAAATTGTGTTCTGATGATATGATTGATTTGTGTTCTATTTATCAGAGTGCGCAGCGGAAACAGTGAAACCGTCTTCGTTGAGTACAACTGATAATCTTTTTGATTTAAAGATCAAAATACGAAATCGATATGAATTTCAATTGTTGTTTACATAGCTGTACTTATTTTGTTTCTTTGAGTATTTCGAATCCGAATTGAGGATTCGAAGAAATTGCAGTTATGTGATTTTTGTTGAAATTTCCGCTGGCTTTCTTTTGTATTAATCATCTATTGATTAGATTTTTGCTGTTTTGAATTATCTTCATTGAAGATACATTTGAATGATTTCTTTGTTCATTCTGTAGTACGTGCAAAAAAAAAAAAAAAAAATTTTGGATTGCACGTTACTGCATTTATTTACGTTGAACCGGTGCTTGCTTATGAGACGTATTTTGTTGCCGTTATTTTGTAACGGGATTTTTACACCAATGCTAGATTTTTGAAGCACGGTGTTTTGTTGACAATTTTAATAAATGAAAATTCACTGATGCCACATTTAGATGTGAATTATTTTGATGAGATATTTGATGTTTTAAAATTACTGTTGCTTTGACTTCAGTAACAATCAAACTTTTAAAAGTGGATTTTCAAGCGGTTATTCCGCAATACTGATTTGTGACCGTTTTTACGGTATTTTGAGAAGTATAATTTCCTTATCGAAATTGTTACTAAAATGGCTGCTTTAATCACGTGATTGGAAACTCGTTTAAAAATGAAAATTGTTTTATAAATTTTTAACGGTTTGCGTTTTCAAAAGGATGAGAAAGCGACTTAAACGATTCAGCAAAATCGAGGATTATGACCCCTTTCTTTTACTGCTTCGCTTAACTCCGGACTTGTCCAGTTGAGAAGGTGAATTGTTATTTTTACAAAATAAATAACAATTGTTTTCAGAAATTTAACAGTTTACGCTTTCAAAAGAATGAGGAAGCGATTTAAACGTTTCAGCAAAATCGAGGACTATGACCCCTTTCTTTTACTGATTCGCTTAATTCCGGACTTGTCCGTTTGAGAACGTAAAATGTATTTTTATAAAATACACAATTTCGCACTTTCAAGGAAACGATGAAGAGAATCAAACGATTTAGTAAAACACGTGGTATGGGACATGTGCGTTTGCTATTTCGGTTAATTCCGGACTCGTTAATTGAAACATTTTGATGCTTTCGTGTGCTTTCGAGCCACTATGAGGACCTTCGGGTCATTTGTTGGACCTTCGGGTCAAATACCAGTACTAGACCTTCGGGTCATTTGTTGAACCTTCGGGTCATTTGTTGGGCGCCAAAATTTTGTTGAGTACTTGGTAGGCTTCGGCCATTTGTTGATGCACGTGCGGCGAATTAAAAACTCGCCATCTGATGGGATCGATCCAAGCTTTTATGTTGATTTTCTAGTCTTCTTAATTGATTTCTAGATAATTGTTGTTTCTAATTATCGCTTGTGATAATTAGATATTTGTTGATATGAGTTCTAATTATCGTTTTTGATAATCAGATAATTGTTGTTTCTAATTATCGCTTGTGATAATTAGATATTTGTTGAAATGAGTTCTAATTATCGTTTTTGATAATCAGATAATTGTTGTTTCTAATTATCGCTTGTGATAATTAGATATTTGTTGATATGAGTTCTGATTATCGTTTTTGATAATCAGATATTTGTTGTTTTTAATTATCGTCTTTGATAATTAAATATTTGTTGATTTGAAATTTAATTATCGCTTTAGATAATTAAATATTTGCTGATTTGAGATTTAATTATCGCTTTAGATAATTAAATATTTGTTGATTTGAGATTTAATTATCGTCTTTGATAATTAAATATTTGTTGATTTGAAATTTAATTATCGCTTTTGATAATTAAATATTTGTTGAATTGAAATTTAATTACCGCTTGAGATAATTAAATATTTGTTGATTTGAGATTTAATTATCGTCTTTGATAATTAAATATTTGCTGATTTGAGATTTAATTATCGCTTTAGATAATTAAATATTTGTTGATTTGAAATTTAATTATCGTCTTTGATAATTAAATATTTGTTGATTTGAAATTTAATTATCGCTTTTGATAATTAAATATTTGTTGATTTGAGATTTAATTATCGTCTTTGATAATTAAATATTTGCTGATTTGAGATTTTATTATCGCTTTAGATAATTAAATATTTGTTGATTTGAAATTTAATTATCGTCTTTGATAATTAAATATTTGTTGATTTGAAATTTAATTATCGCTTTTGATAATTAAATATTTGTTGATTTGAGATTTAATTATCGTCTTTGATAATTAAATATTTGCTGATTTGAGATTTAATTATCGCTTTAGATAATTAAATATTTGTTGATTTGAAATTTAATTATCGTCTTTGATAATTAAATATTTGTTGAATTGAAATTTAATTACCGCTTGAGATAATTAAATATTTGTTGATTTGAGATTTAATTATCACTTTAGATAATTAAATATTTGTTGATTTGAAATTTAATTATCGTCTTTGATAATTAAATATTTGTTGATTTGAAATTTAATTATCGCTTTAGATAATTAAATATTTGCTGATTTGAGATTTAATTATCGCTTTAGATAATTAAATATTTGTTGATTTGAGATTTAATTATCGTCTTTGATAATTAAATATTTGTTGATTTGAAATTTAATTATCGCTTTTGATAATTAAATATTTGTTGATTTGAAATTTAATTATCGCTTGAGATAATTAAATATTCGTTGATTTGAGATTTAATCATCGTCTTTGATAATTAAATATTTGCTGATTTGAGATTTTTGAGATTTGAGCTTCGTCTTTTTTTCTGGAGATTCAGGTGAGTAAATTGATTTGCTCACATTCAATTCGTGCTCTGTAGGGGATTTCTGCTCTGTTTTCCTTCTCTTTTAGTTGCTGGAACTCGATTGTTCTTGCTTTTGTTGGTCGTCTGGTTTTGATCCCTGATTCCCACGATGTTGATTCGTTTGATTTGAAGCAGTCGAACCTTTTGATTTCTTATCTAATACTTCCCCGCTGACACTTGCTTTGCTTATACATTCGGCATTGCCATGCTCTTTTGGTTGTTACTTTTTCCCATATTCCCTATGATTGCGTGGACGCAATTTCTTTAAGGAGGGGAGTCTGTAACAACCGAGTTTTTTCGCGTCAATTTATAAATGACGATTAAATCATTGTTAAGTGCTATTGTAGATTTTAATCGAATCGGAATCCTTTTTGTAAAAGTTTGTTATCGTCACTAGACGATTGAAATTGATAACAAATTTCTATCAGCAATCTTGATCGAATTGAAATTCTTTTTTTAACGCATCGTTAAAAGTTATTTGGGCCAATTGTTTTGATGAAGAGTTGATACTTGGTACCACTGCCATTCTTTCCTTTGGTGAATTCAAACCCGTTCCCCATTTCTTACTTTCATTTTGAAAACCCTAGGCTAAGAAAACAAAACGAACGAAAATGGCGACTTCGATCTCGTCTCGTTCGATCTGAAAAATTAGGGCTTTGGCTCTTTGTTTCTTTGCCGCGTTGATTTGGAGCTTCTCGAATCGCTCGCTTCTGGGACTCGAAGGCGCCGACCTCATCTTGCTCGAGACCACTTCGACGTGCTCGTACTCGCTTGGACTTTGGCTTAACTTCGTTCGAATCCCTCCGAGTCGCGTAGATAAGGTGAGTAATTCTCACATCTAGTTCATCCTCGTTTTGGTGCTTCTGAAGTTCAATTTTGATTCGATATTGACTATGTTGGCCAATGGTTTTCGTTCGATGTTGTTATGAGAATTTCCACTGTGTTTATATCGTTCGACTTGAATTATTGTGGATGATTTGTGCCTTGTTTAAAGTTGCGATTTTTGGGCTGTTGATTGTGTGATCTCTTGACTTGTCTTGATTTTGCTCTCATTGATTTTCGTTCGTATTCAATAGTTGAGGTTGTTGATTCTTTCCTTTATTATGTGTGATATGTTGGGAAATTTCTTTTAACCCACGGCTTGGATTCTTGAACGTTCGATCTTGTGATTTTCGAATTAATACAGTCGAACCTATCTAAGTACCTCCGACTTGTTTCTTCTGTGACCTTCACTGATATAGTTTGCGTGAATCGTTCAGTATCCCTGATGTTGTTTTACTTCACTGATCACTATCTTACCTCTGTTGATCATAGCTGACTTTTGTATTTGACAGTTTTCATGTATGTCTGTCTTGTGCATTTTGCTGTAATCTTGCATTGTATGACTTCTGTGTACATGCTTCCCTTGTGAGCTGTGTTGCCATATTAAGTTGCACTGTCACTTGTTCAATTGGGCTTAAGTCTGCATTCTTGTACTAGTGCTCATTGTTTTGATCTGATCATTTGAATTAAAGCTGTTCATCTTAAACCTGTTGTATTCCATTCATGTGTATTTTGAGGTACAGTTCACTGGGTAGTGCTGTAGTTTACGATTCAAGTTGCATACCATATTGATATTCATGTCTTGATAGAGTTCATGGCTGCATACTTGTTGTGGTACTACTTGTTGCTAGTTGCTGAGTCTTGACATTCATGTCTTGGTTCACTCTGTCCTTTTAGCATGCATTCTGTGGCACTTCATTTAAGTCTTGATTTCATTGGTGTCATTGGTGCATTTGTGTTCATATCACTGGGCATGTCTGCACACTCTTGAGTCTTTATTGCAATCCTATTGCCTCGAGTACATGTACAACTCTGTATACATGTATGGTTGTAGTTGTAGCTACTGCACTTGATATTGATCCTGTTGACTTTTGTATTGATGGTCTTCGAGGTGTTGATTATCTGTAGCTTCACTTGAGTTTTCTGATGCATTGCCTCGTATGGTATTGCACATCCAGTCTTGTCATTTGAGTTACTGTGGTTATGCTTCATGAACAGTTACATTTGCATTATACCACTGTCTCGTTCACCCCTATCGATTTGGTGCCTTCATGGCTGTTGTATTCTTCCATTTGAACAACTGTTTGTCCACTGATTCATTTTTAAGTTGCATCCTGTCTCAACATGCCATACTGTCTAGACCTTTGCTCCTGCCCTTTTGATTTATTTAGTATGGACATTTGCTTATGTCCATGCAGCCTGATACTTTGAGTTGTATACCATACAGTTGCAGTTGCCACTGTGAACCTGAATCCATACTTAGGTACTTTGGTACTGATCAGTTACTTCTTGATCATTTTGTTAAGTTTGAGTGTGTAGTCTTCATTGTACAGTTGCACTTGTAGTTTGCATTGAATCTAGTATCATTCGTTGAGACAGTTGCATATGGTCTCACTTCGATTTTAGTTCTGGCTTCGAACTTGGGGACTTCGTCTTGTGATCTTGCATACCTGTAGCATGCTTGACTTTGGCCATGCTTCATATCTGAACTGTCATATGACCATATGCATTTGTGGTTGCACTTCATTCGTCTTGTTATCATTGCCGCACTCGCCCTTGTGTTGCATTTGATGGCCGAGGCAGTCCTGTCTACTGCTCCATTTTGGTTTGTCTGATCCTTTCTGGTGACTGATGCCATTTTGATTCTTTTGACATTGGCCTTGTGTTGAACCTACTTCGGGTTTGACCTTGTTTTTATCTCTGTGCGTTTTGGTTGGTGCACATGAGTTGGCGAGGCAGCGCACGCGCGTGCGCTGCAGCCACCCAAACTCGACAGTTTTGAATTAATATTTCTTTGCGTTGTGATGCATTGATCTTTTATGCTGTATTGGCGAGGCCGTACACGCATGCGTGTACGGCAGCCAATCGAACTCTGATGGTTTTAAAGTGACAATTTCAATTGTTTAAAACTGATTTAGTCGATTTGATAAATTGTTTATTTATTTCTGTCGATGATTTAAATCTGCTGATTTTTGCTAAACACTGTTAAGTGTTATATTGACCGTTATCCGGTTTCTTTGTTTAAAGAATCGGATAGATGAAAATTATTGTGACTGTCGTCTATTTAAATTATTACTGCCTATATGCACTAATAAACTGGTTTGAATTAGACTGACCTGGGTATTATTTTCTTTTGAATGTAATACTCGGGTCAGACCCGAGTATTTCAGGTTGTAGATTTCTTTCTTTGAGTTGCTGTTCGGGATTGAAGACTTTTCACATCTTCTGAAGTTGTCAGTCATTTTGTAGTAGTCGTGTCGTTGTATAGAATGATATGTATTCATGTATATTAGTCGATAATGTACTTGTATGTATAACTTCTAGAGTCGATAGTTGTAGTTGTATCATATGTATTGTGTCAACTATGTATTAACTGACATCGGTTATATATATATGAGATTTTTGTTCATCTGTGTTTCGCATTTATATTATCTGTGTTATTGTTATATCTAATGTCCTAAACTAGTATGAACCATCGTAGTTTGTTTTATACTGATAATTGGGGATGTCGATGGGAGTAAATAAATGATAGATGAAAAATAAAAAGTATATACCACTCCTATCGAGATAACCAATATTAGTGTAAGGCCAATTACGGATGGTCGCTCCTATCCAGCCTTATTCTTCGTAATAATAGACAGTATTTCTTTTAATACTCTTTGTTATTATGAGCATAAAGGTGGGGCGTCACACCAGCCCGTGTGGGCTGGGGCCTGGATCACCCCAACCGCATGGGCTGGGGCCTTGCACTGAATCCCCAGCCCAGGTGGGCTGGGGGCTTCCCACCACATCCTAGCCCAGGTGGGCTGGGTCTACTCCCAACTCCCCAGCCCAAACGGGCTGGGCCTGCTCCCCCTCCCCAGCCCAGGCGGGCTGGGGGTCTGCTTCCACCTTCCCAGCCCAGGCGGGTTGGGCCTGCTCCCACCTCCCCAGCCCGGGCGGGCTGGGGGCCTACTCCCATTTTCTCAGTCCAGACGGGCTGGGCTTGCCTGTTTCCAGGTTTTTACTTCCACTTCGCGATGGCGCCACGATCGCATCCGAAGTCGGAATTCGACGTTTTTGGTCTCGTTGGAAAGGTGGAGTTTCGAACTCCATCTCTGGAAAATTTGGGCAACATCGGAGTTCGTTTGGTACTTCGAATTTCGTGTCGAAGTTGAACTTTGGTCGCTGTTGGTAAACAGTGTGAATCTTGTTCTGGGTCCAACTTTGAGACGTCGCTGCCACTTCGTCTCAACTCGGAATCCAGAAATTCTTTTTGCATCTTAAAGTAGGGATGTTGGACTACATGCCTGCAAATTTTCATGACATTTAGACACCGTTTTCTGGTCCAAATAAATTGCCAAACTTGGGTTTGCAGCTGTTTTTGAATGTTTACAAACACTTAGAATATTTTTCAGTGATTTTCTGGTTTTATTGATTTCTTTGAGATTTGTCTCTAGATTTCGTACACGGGTTTTATGAATCATTTTCAAAAGATTTTTCACTCCTAAATGGCTTTCGAAAATATTATATATAATATTATTTTTAATTATTAAATTAATTACTCCATAATAGGAGAGTTTTCAAAAGCCGTTTTAAAGTGATTTCAAAAATCAATATAAATCCGTTTCGCACCATTATTTTCTATAATAAAAATCTCACACTCACTTTTTAGCACGTCGAGCGAAGTGAAAAGGTGCTTAAACGGTTAGGAAATCCCCGGCTTCTGGAACCGTGTGTATTTTCTTTCCGGTTAATCCCCGACCTATTCGATTGATCGTTTTGACCTCTGAGTCTAGTTTACCGATGATACGAGGTGGACTTTTTATTGTTTGGAGTGTGAGCTTGCTATTGGTTAGGAAACCATTTAGTGCGAACGTGGGGTATGGGACTCATTGTTAACACTTTATGGGTTCCTCTCCAAGAAGTTAGTGACACATTAGCCTTTGGGCGGCCAGTACTGGACCTCTGGGTCACCACGCCTTTGGGCAACCATCTCTGGACACCTGCTCTATGGAGCAGTTCATTTTTCGGCATGCGCCTCTGGGCCTTATCCTTCTGGGAAGGATCTTGCCGTCTCGCGCGTTCCGCATCTGTGCGAGTGATCGATCACAACTCTACAGTACTTGGCAACAACGACTCTGGTCGGTGCACGTGCAATATTGGTATTATTTGATGATTTTTATATCCATTCGAGTACCGCCACTCGGTGTTGGTTCTATGGAACCATACGATGTAAGTGCGATTACCTTATGGATTCACAGTGTCTTTGGACACTGCTTTTCAGTGTTGGATTTTCATTGACTTTTCAGTATATCCCCATTGCTCTTTGGAGCATCGATCTTTGCTTGGGCATTGATTACAGACTCTGGTCACTCTTGGGATTATTGCCTATGGGCATCTTTTTATAGCTTTGGCTACGCCGATGATATGAGGCGATTTTATTTATTCTACACTTTGGTGTTGATTTCTCTTTGGAGATTTTTATTGTTTATTGATGATTAGGGATTGTCATTATATTCATGTGGTTCATAATATACTTCTCTTTGGATAAGTACTGTTTTATGTATGTACCACATTATTATATATCTCAGTTATTACTGATTGTTTAGCTAGCCTGACCCGAGTGTTTTCGCTCGGGTCAGACCGAGTTGTTTCAGGTTAGGTCTCTGGACTTAGCTTCCGTGCTTCCGCTTTGGACTTATCTGCTATGCTTTTGAGATAGCTTATCTTAGTGTCCGCCTTATGTTATTATTCAGACTTTGATATGTACATATTTTTGACTCACATGTGTGAGCAGTGGCTTTGTACCCACTTATGATATTTGGATCTGTATTGACGATGTATTGTCCTGGGATTTTATATCTGTTATGTGATTCTGTTCTGTGATGTTTTATTATTTATTATAATGCTTTGTCCTGATAGATCTTTAGCCATTTGTAATTTCGTTATAAGTATTTACCGAATATGTCGAACCACCTGTCTGAGAAAAAAAAATAATATAGATACCATCCTTTCGATGTATTCGGTAGATAGTTATAGCTTGATTACAAATGGTCACTTCCACTATACTCTATTCTCCGCTTTAACAGACGGTATTACTCCCGTAATACTCTTTGTTACAGTGGGTCTCAGAGTGGGGAGTTACAGCTTGGTATCAGAGCAAGGTTCAGAATTAAGCATAATAAAAACAGAACAGATACACTTAGTACAA
Source organism: Allium fistulosum (assembly GCA_030737815.1). Classification (NCBI taxonomy): domain Eukaryota; kingdom Viridiplantae; phylum Streptophyta; class Magnoliopsida; order Asparagales; family Amaryllidaceae; genus Allium; species Allium fistulosum. Next base: position 495,787,187 of record CM060902.1, on the reverse strand, counting down.
TACATTTTAAATTAGATCCGAATTAAATCAAATCCCTTCCTTAGGTTTATTGATAGATAAGTTAGGAATATGTATAGGAATCCGTTATATTCCATAGTATTCCTTAATTAATTATCTATCATTGAATCATGTCTAACTCTAATTCCCGTTACGACATGTTGAGCGGTGCGAAGGTCTTCTCTCAGCTTGACCTTGCCACCGGATTCCATCAGCTACGAGTCGTGGAAGACATCATTCCTCTTACAACATTTCGCACTCGTTATGGTTCTTTTGAGTGGTTGGTCATGCCGTTTGGCTTGACGAACGCTCCGGCTTTCTTCGTCGATCTTATGAATCGAGTATTCCGGGAATACATCGATAGATTCGTTCTAGTTTTCATCGACGATATTCTTATTTATTCTAGATCCGAGGCAGAGCATGCTCATCATTTGCGGATAGTCTTGGATACTCTTCGTCAACATCAGCTTAAGGCCAAGCTCTCCAAGTTCCATTTTTGGATGAGCAAGGTCAAGTTCTTGGGCCATATTGTATCATCTGAGGGTATTTCTGTCGATCCTGCCAAGATCGAAGCTATTCAGAATTGGAAACAGCCCGAGAACGTTCATGATATTCGCAGCTTCCTTGGTCTGGTGGATTATTACCGTCGATTTATCAAGGATTTCTCTCGTGTTGCACTTCCCCTCACGACTCTGACTCGTAAGGGGGTTCGCTTTATTTGGTCTGATAAGTGTGAAGTTTCTTTCCAACGATTGAAGGAACTTCTCACTCATACTCCTATCCTTGTGGTTCCTGAGAGTAACCATGATCTTGTTGTTTACACCGATGCTTGTGGTAGCGGGCTCGGTGATGTGCTTATGCAGAAGGATCGGGTAGTTGCTTACGCTTCTAGGCAGCTACGTCCGAATGAGGTTCGCTATCCTACTCATGATCTTGAGTTAGCTGCTATCGTCTTTGCCTTGAAGACGTGGCGTCATTATCTATTGGGCGAACGTTTCACTCTTTACACCGATCACAAGTCTCTGAAGTATCTTTTCAGCCAGAGAGATCTCAACATGAGGCATCAGCGATGGCTTGAGTTTCTCGCCTCATATGACTTAGACATTCAGTATACCCTTGGCAAGGGTAATCGTGTGGCTGATGCACTCAGTCGCAAACACTCGGCAGTAGTTTCTATGATGATAACCGAGTGGGATATTCTTGAGACTCTTTCTATGTGTGATATTCGAAATCGAGCTCCGTCTTCTGATCCTCAGATCTTGTTATTCAGCTTGGAAGCCCGACCTATTCTATTGGATCGCATTGCCCATGCTCAGCGGCAGGATCCAGACTTGTTGTGATATATTCATCTCCTTGAGTCGGGATCCAATAATGAGACATTGTTGGAGTATTCTATTGATTCTCATCGGTGTCTTCGCAGGAAGAACCGTATTATGGCACCATCTGATTTATCACTTAGGCATGACATTCTGGACGAGTGTCATCGCACTAAGTACACTATACATCCCGGGTCGAGTAAGATGTATGCCGACATGTGTCGCCTATTTTATTGGGAGGGCATGAAGAGTGATGTTGCAAGTTATGTAAGCCGTTGCATGACTTGTCAACAGATCAAAGCTGAGCATCAGCGTCCATCTGGTCTTCTTCAGCCGCTAGAGATTCCATTGTGGAAATGGGATCAGATATCCATGGATTTTATTGACGGTCTGCCTCAATCGAGGTCAGGCCATACTTATATTTGGGTCATCGTCGATCGCTTGACCAAATCAGCTCATTTCATTCCTATTAAGTCCACTCGGACTGCTCCTCAGCTTGCCAAGCTATATGTGAAGGAAGTCGTTCGACTTCATGGTATTCCTAGCTCTATCGTCTGTGATCGAGACACTATCTTTACTAGTCACTTCTGGAAGTGCCTACAGTCAGCTTTGGGCTCAAAGCTGAATTTCTCGACTGCTTATCATCCTCAGACCGACGGTCAGACGGAGAGGGTGAATCGTGTTTTAGAGGATCTTTTGCGCTGTTGTATTCTGGATTTCGGAGGTAGTTGGGAGGATCACTTACCGCTTGTAGAGTTCTCCTACAACAACAACTTTCAGTCTAGTATTGGCATGGCTCCTTTCGAGGCTCTGTATGGAAGGCCATGTCGTTCACCTGCTTGTTGGTTCGAATCTGGTGAGAAGCACCTTCTTGGTCCAGATTTAGTTTGGGAATCTTCTGAGAAGATTATTCTTATCCGTCAGAGAATGAAAGAGGCACAGGACCGCCAGAAATCCTACGCGGACAACCGTAGGAAGCCTCTTGAGTTCTCCATTGGTGACCATGTGTTTATTCGGATATCTCCCATGAAACGGGTTGTGCGTTTCAGCTCTACAGGGAAGTTGGCTCCTCGTTATGTCGGACCATTTCCTATTACGGAACGCATCGGTCTCGTTGCTTATCGTGTGGCTCTACCTGCTCATTTCTCTGGAATACATGATGTGTTCCATGTTTCTCAACTTCGCAAGTGTGTGCGCGACCCTGATTCTATTATCGAGCCTCATATCGTGCCCGATTTGGAGATCTCACCCGATCTATCTATAGAGCAGCAACCTCTTCGTGTGCTTGATTCGGAGATCAGGCGTCTTCGAAACAAAGAGATTCCGCTTGTGAAGATTCAATGGTCGTCTAATCCTAAGGACTGCACTTGGGAGACCAGAGAATTTATCGAGCGTACTTATCCTGGTTTTCTTCCATCTTCTGGCATGGGTGAGCATCTATATTTTATCTTCTGTATTCCTTTTGTGGATTAGATGTTATAAACGACTTCTATATTTAAGGAATTGTGGGGACACAATTTTCTTAAGGGGGGGAGTCTGTAACAACCCGGGATTTGCATTACCAATTAATAAATAAAAGTTAGGATTTTATTTATTTTAATGAAGCATAAAAGGATTTGGAATAACAAAATTTATTTGAAAAAGGCTATTTTAATTAAATGAGAAATATGGGATTTTAAAATGAGGATAAAATGTTATTTTTGAAAAGTTAAATATTTTAGGAGAGGATTTAAAATGGATTTATTGAGGTGGGTATTTGCATTACCTTTTCCATTTATAAGAAAAGTGAGTTTTATAAACATATATGAACACTTAGAATTTTTTTGAAAACATGGAAATAACTCTCTTCATATTGGGTTATTAAACCTTACCCAATAACCCACCCTAAACTTCCTCTATAAATTATCTCAAACTCTCCTAACCTCATTCATCAAAACCCTAACCATTTCCTAAAGCTTTCATAACAAAAATGGCCTCCATCTTCATCTCCTTCTAGTTTTAGCTTATGCAAGTCATTCTATGCAAAGGTAATGCAAATACCCACCTCAAATCCATATTTTATATCTTCATAATTTTTGAAATTTGATTAGTAACACATGTTTTATGTGTTTTTTTGATCTTATAGCCTCCTAATCACCTTTTGCTAATTTGGGTTGATGCTATAATAGTATTTGTTGCTTTCAAGAGAGGTATATTGCTAAAAACATATTCTAGCATGTGTTTAATCATCTTTTGATTTCAATAATCATTTAGTAACACATGTTTTCTTATGTAACATGTGAATCATAGCTCTTTGATCATCTTTGCTTTCATTTTGGGGTTGCACATAAGGTGTTTGTGATATTGCTTCATTAAGGTAATTACTATCTATTAGTAATTATTGCTAGTTATATCTATTAGTGATTATTGCTAGTTAATTTTGGTGAAAATTTGATACCAAAACTTGAAAAATACACCCCTAAATCACTAAAAACATCAATATTTGCTGGCTGGAAATTTCTTCAGCCTGAAAACGGGCTGAAATTAGGATCTGAGGGCCCAAACAGGCCTGTGTTGCACCCAGGCACAGCAGGAGCAGGCCAGCCCCTAGTGGGCTGGCACACAAACCCCCCCAGCCCACTAGGGCTGGGGCAGAACCACACCCCAGCCCAGGCGGGCTGGTCCCGCATGGGTTGGGGCCTCCTCAGCCCAGGTGGGCTGGGCCCGCATGGGCTGGGGCCTCCTCAGCCCAGGCGGGCTGGGGACTGGTTACCCCAGCCCAGGCGGGCTGGGGACTGCTTACCCCAGCCCGCACGGGCTGAGGCCTCCCCAGCCTGCATAGGCTGGGGCCTCCCCAGCCCAGGCGGGCTAGGGACTGGATCACCCCAGCCGGCGTGGGCTGGGGTTCCCCAGCCCAGTCGGGCTGGGACCTGGATCACCCCAGCCGCATGGGCTAGGGCCTTGCACTGAATCCCCAGCCCAAGCGAGCTGTGGGCTTCCCACCACATCCCAGCCCAGGTGGGCTGGGTCTACTCCCAACTCCCCAGCCCAAACGGGCTGAGCCTGCTTCCCCTCCCCAGCCCAGGTGGGCTGGGGGTCTGCTTCCACCTCCCCAGCCCAGGCGGGCTGGGCCTGCTCCCACCTCCCCAGCTCGGGCGGGCTGGGGGCTTACTCCCATTTTCTCAGCCCAGACGGGCTGGGCTTGCTTGTTTCCAGGTTTTTACCTCCACTTCGCGATGCCGCCACGATCGCATCCGAAGTCGGAATTCGATGTTTTTGGTCTCGTTGGAAAGGTGGAGTTTCGAACTCCATCTTTGAAAAATTTGGGCAACATTGGAGTTCATTTGGTACTTCAAATTTCGTGTCCAAGTTGAACTCTGGTCGCTGTTGGTAAACAGTGTGAATCTTGTTCTGGGTCCAACTTTGAGACGTCGCTGCCACTTCGTCTCAACTCGGAATCCAGAAATTCTTTTTGTATCTTAAAGTAGGGATGTTGGACTACATGCCTGAAATTTTCATGACATTTGGACACCGTTTGCTGGTCCAAATAAATTGCCAAACTTGGGTTCGCAGCTGTTTTTGAATGTTTACAAACACTTAGAATATTTTTCAGTGATTTTATGGTTTTATTGATTTCTTTGAGATTTGTCTCTAAATTTCATACACGGGTTTTATGAATCATTTTCAAAAGATTTTTCACTCCTAAATGGCTTTCGAAATTATTATATATAATATTATTTTTAATTATTAAATTAATTACTCCATAATAGGAGAGTTTTCAAAAGCCGTTTTAAAGTGATTTCAAAAATCAATTATAAATCCGTTTCGCACCATTATTTTCTATAATAAAAATCTCACACTCACTTTTAAGCATGTCGAGCAAAGTGGAAAGGTGCTTAAACGGTTAGGAAATCTCCGGCTTATGGAACCGTGTGTATTTTCTTTCTGGTTAATCCCCGACCTATTCGATTGATCGTTTTGACCTCTGGGTCTAGTTTACCGATGATACGAGGTGGACTTTTTATTGTTTGGAGTGTGAGCTTGCTATTGGTTAGGAAACCGTTTAGTGCGAACGTGGGGTATGAGACTCATTGTTAACACTTTACGGGTTCCTCTCCAAGAAGTTAGTGACACATTAGCCTTTGGGCGGCCAGTACTGGACCTTTGGGTCACCACGCCTCTGGGCAACCGTCTCTGGACACCTGCTCTATGGAGCAGTTCATTTTTCGGCATGCGCCTCTGGGCCTTATCCTTCTGGGAAGGATCTTGCCGTCTCGCGCGTTCCGCATCTGTGCGAGTGATCGATCACAACTCTACAGTACTTGGCAACAACGACTCTGGTCGGTGCACGTGCAATATTGGTATTATTTGATGATTTTTATATCCATTCGAGTACCGCCACTCGGTGTTGGTTCTATGGAACCATACGATGTAAGTGCGATTACCTTATGGATTCACAGTGTCTTTGGACACTGCTTTTCAGTGTTGGATTTTCATTGACTTTTCAGTATATCTCCATTGCTCTTTAGAGCATCGATCTTTGCTTGGGCATTGATTACAGACTCTGGTCACTCTTGGGATTATTGCCTATGGGCATCTTTTTATAGCTTTGGCTACGCCGATGATATGAGGCGATTTTATTTATTCTACACTTTGGTTTTGATTTCTCTTTGGAGATTTTTATTGTTTATTGATGACTAGGGATTGTCATTATATTCATGTGGTTCATAATATACTTCTCTTTGGATAAGTACTGTTTTATGTATGTACCACATTATTATATATCTCAGTTATTACTGATTGTTTATCTAGCCTGACTCGAGTGTTTTCGCTCGGGTCAGACCTAGTTGTTTCAGGTTAGGTCTCTGGACTTAGCTTCCGTGCTTCCACTTTGGACTTATCTGCTATGCTTTTGAGATAGCTTGTCTTAGTGTCCACCTTATGTTATTATTCAGACTTTGATATGTACATATTTTTGACTCACATGTGTGAGCAGTGGCTTTGTACCCACTTATGATATTTGGATCTGTATTGACGATGTATTGTCCTGGGATTTTATATCTGTTATGTGATTCTGTTCTGTGATGTTTTATTATTTATTATTATGCTTTGTCCCGATAGATCTTTAGCCATTTGTAATTTCGTTATAAGTATTTACCGAATATGTCGAACCACCTGTCTGAGAAAAAAATATATATATAGATACCATCCTTTCGACGTATTCGGTAGATAGTTATAGCTTGATTACAAATGGTCGCTTCCACTATACTCTATTCTCCGCTTTAACAGACGGTATTACTCCCGTAATACTCTTTGTTACAGTGGGTCTCAGAGTGGGGCGTTACAAAATCAATCAATTCCAATATATACATATGGCAATATGTATATATTGCTATATATAGATATATCCTATTATATCTAATATCACATCCATTAAGTCAAACAATCAATAACTGCAATCCAAATATATTTTGAGTGAGAAGATATCACCTTTGCTTTTAATTTGCAATCCACTTCCAATCCAGTTTGTTTCTCGATTTTATAGACCTTGTATAAACAATTTATACAATTTATTAATATTCGAAATAAATCGAATAATTAAATTCCCGTTTAATAATTTTTGATTAGCTGATAATTTTTTTTAAACCAATTTTCTCCTTTAATAAATTTATTTTCAGTAGTCAAAACGATTAAGTAGTTTAATAAAATAAATTAATCACCAAACATTTATTTTTCTTCAACTACTATATATATATTTAAAAGAACAGGATAAATTTTATACCTTACAGTAAATACTTCTAACAAAAATAGGTACTTAGATATATTTTTATACATCTTTAAAACAAAACTGCATTATATACATATACTTATTTATCTTATTATTTTTTTTAATAGAAACTTTATCTATAACTATATATTTCCTGTACATTTTTAAATTCATTTTCAAATTAAAATTAAACTGAGACAATTTGTAAACAGCTTACTGTAAATTTATTTTCACTTTTTATATATATATATATATATATGTACAATTTAAACAAATAAATAAAAGAAAAAGATATAAAACTCACCAACGATCGACCTTGGACATCGGCAATCCAAACCGTACGCGCTGCTAAGACCGGAGTCGCATCGCCACCAGAGTCAATCGAGCTTCACCACCTCATCGTCGAACCCCATATTCCGCTTGCCGCCAATATCTCGATCACCATGAACAGTCGCGAGCGCCACCGCGAGCGCTTCGACTTCGCTTGCTCCCGACCCCGAGCTTCGCCAGACCCATCGCGAGCCTCTTCGTCTCGTGCCCTTGTTCGAGCGCAACGCTGTTGAACTCGAGATGCCGCCGCCTACGCAGCCTCACTGATTCAAACGCGAGTGTGATGCCCACGAATCCCCTAGCTCGATCGAAATGATTGAAGAAAAGTGGAACGTGATTTTAGTTTAGGGGAATACAAATTCGGCTGCCATTTTTCTTTCGAGCTTTCGATTTTTTTTATTTGATCTGGGAAAAAGAAAAATAAGCGGCCAATTTATCTTCGATTTTGATTTTATTTATGAACGAGAAAAAGGATACGCATCCATGCTTTGCACGATTGCTTTCGTGATTCTCTGTGTGATTTTAGGCGCAATTTTAGGGAAGATAACGTGCTGTCATTTGACCAATTTAAATTTAAATCGAATTCAATTTAATTTCAACGCGTTTATACGTCGTGCGCTGACATAACAACTCCGAAAAATACGAAATTTGAAATCCGACAATAATTCAATATTATGGACCCAATGGAACTAGTTTCGTCGAATTCCGAGACTACACCTTGGAAGGCTATTTTCAAATATCGATTCGAACGATAATATTTCAAAACTGAACAATTCACTTTCAAACTCAATTCCGAAGCTTCTATTATCTTCAGTATCATCAATATAAATTTTAAAAGCTTTTGAAATATTTTTAATCAGCTTTAACTGAAGATTCAAATTTCTATTCAACATTCAATAGATTAAATTTTATAATTTAATCGCCAATTTATTCCGATAATTGGAAATTCAAGTCAAACCATCATTCAAATATTTAAAATAAATTAAATATTTTCAATTTAAATTGTTCAAAATTCTGGGTCGTTACAGAAACCATGTGTTGTTCTAGAATCTGTTGAGATGATAGAATCCATATGGGATTCATTATGTGATCGACTTTTGTTGAAAACTCGTGTGAAGATGCCGAACGTAGCCTCGACATCAGGAAATGACTAAAGACAAAGTAAGATGCATGATCCTAGGGTTTAGATGACCCATGAGGAGTAAATCAACTTCATATCTAGAGTATGCTTATCGATATGTTGCGCACGTGGAGTTGATGATACTTGGTACACATTGTTCACGCGAGTGTTCGGATGATGGCCCAGTTGTGTTTACCTTATGGTATATTTTATCTAGAGATATACGGCGCTCGAAAGGTATTTTCCGATCCTTGTCATACAACATCAGTCTTATTGATGAGGTCTCCGTGGAAAATCCATTTATACAAACGTAACTTAGCAATTTTGTTTGTATACCTAATAATGCTATTATATGTAACCAATGTAACCATTTCAGCTATGATTTATATTTATAGTGAACACCGTAGACATTATTATAATACCACTAAATTTTCCTATAAAATGGACGGTTATAGTAAGGTAAAAACTCCTTCGTGTTTATTTGCGGCATGGTCTTACAAGATACCTTTATTCTTTAAAGGGTTTTACAAATATAATAACTCAAATTACTTGAGTCTTCTCACGCTGGTTTACCAGATTGATACGGGTGTTATTTTTTTTATATTGCTTGGGTCAGCCCCGTGTATATTTCCAGATTTCATTGATGATCATTGGAGCTCTTGGAGAGAGCAACTGGATGGCTCCCTATCGTAGATTTTATTTCCACTACATTACTTTGTTTACTTTTATATCAGCAATTATGAGGACAAGTTGTTATAACTGTCTAGAATGATGATAGGTTAATTTACTCTGATTATTGTATCTATACAGTTTTCCTTTGTAAAAGTATCATTTCGATATTATATGTTATCATTCCGTTATGAGATTCTGATATTGTGTTCTCTTGTTTCTTGTTCCTTTTCTTTTCTTCTTTTATTTTACCCTAACATTCTGCCTTTTTGACACTTTGGTGCTTGGTATGTGACTACCATGGATGTATTAGTGTCAGCATTTGGGGGTCAAAAAGGCGTTCTTTGCGATTTTGGTATCATAGCTGAAGGTTAAGCGAGAACCTTGGCTTTGGTTGGGTATAACCCATTAAGATGTAGGGTAATGGAATGCCTTAGTATGAGTTTGAGTGTATTATACATATGAGAGCGTATTTGTTAGTGCTATAACAATATTTTGTATTGTATTGATTGGTTTGCAGAGTGTTTATGGATTTTGGTCGATGCGTTTGATCAGCGTTATCGATAGGGATTTCTAAACACTTAAACAGAACAACCTGACACAGTATTATTTTCAAAATCGGTAAATGAAATAATTTTACGTAGGATTATATTTTATATAAAAGAATAATTTTCAAATAATTAACATAGTTATTTATAATGTATTTGTTTGTTAGGAAATGATAGTACTAAATTATTATCATTTATTACTTGATTAGTCATGCTCGGCCAGTTTATGGGCATTGGATAATATTTATTGAATTTACCTTTTTCACAACATGGGTTAGGTAGATAGTAGTTTATGGAAACATTGAAACGAACTCCTTGTGAATTAAGTTTCACAATTTGACTATAAGGCATTCAATGATAATGTTGGGTTAAAAAGTTAACTTATATAGAAAGTTGTTAGTATAGCTTAATAGGAAAGGTAAAATATTAAAACGATAAACGCTTATTGTAATGACCCGTAAGTTTCGATAATTAAAAATTGTTAATTTAATAAGATTTGGTGATTTAATGTTGGAAGAAGTAAAAATTTATGATTTAATAATAAGAATATAATTGGAATAAAATGTAATAATATTAATTTAAGGTAATTGATAACTATTTTAATGTAATTCCAATAATTAAAATGATTAAAAAGTTATAATTGGTTATAAATTATAAATTAATTATAATAATGTGTGTATTCATTGAAAATTGGATTTAAAGAGTAACTGATAATTTAAATGTTGATTAATAAATGAAATAATGTGTAATAAATTGAAATTGGATAGAATTAGTATAGTGTAAGTTGTTACCACATTTGTTTGTAAATAATAAACTTACGAATGTTATATAATGTAGAAATGGTGACAACTGTTATTTGTTACCAATTTATGCAATCAATTATAATTAAATGTAACTAAATGTTACTTGAATATGAGTTAAGACGATAACTACAAATTATGAATGTAATAAAAGTATAGAAATCTTAATTTCATTCACAAGGCAATAATTGATTTAATAAAAAAAGGAGTGAAACAAAGATAAATTAATTTATTGAGATAAAATTATAACAAAATTGACAAAAATTCAATATAATTGAAATGGTAGTTAATACAAATAAAAGATGGAAATTGTAGCATATTAATGTAATAAGATATAAACCAATGTAACTATGTCCATAAAGTAATGATTGATTGAATAAAAAAGATTGAAATCAAATTAAATAAATTTATTGGAATTAAAAATATAATTAATTGTAGTTGAAATTGAACACTGAAATTAGTGTAATATTTAACACTGAATTGATATGTAATTTTTTTTTAAGTTATTGTAAATGTCCAAGTAATCGAAATTGATGAAAATTGTTGGTTATCAAATTTAAACTTAAAAAGTGATTTAATTAATTTAATATTAATTTATTTAATTAAGGTGAAAATAGCCATTTTGGCCACTATCTCGGATTTCGACGAAACTAGTTTCAACGGATCCGTAACGGTGTATTATTGTAGGATTTCAAGTTTCGTAGCGATCAGACTTGTCGTTCGGTCATACGGACTCGAAATACCTAGAAATCAATTTAATTAAAATCAATTTGAAATAAGCTGATTTTAAGCTAACTCCTTCATATGATGGAATTAGGACTTGAAACCTATTCCGTTGAGTTTAAAAATATCGAAAACATCTATTTTGATATATGGGATGACATGTTTTCGTTCCGGAAGCAGAACGGGCTTTTCGGGTCGTATTTGTCGTTTCAAATCTATTCGGATGTTTATTCATTTCTTTCGGGCCTCGGTTACATAAATAATTTTTCTCTCAAACCCTAGCAGTCAATTTTCTTATTCTGTACGTACAACTCCATCTGTTTCTTCCTCCTTCTCAAATGGCAGTAACCCAAATTTCTAGATTCAATTGCAAATCAAAATCAAATCGAAAAATTAAACCTCCTCAAACTATATCATATTATATATCAATTCGAAGCACTCGATGAGCATAATTCACTGGTGTGATTTTTTTTAATAGGATTCATACTTTGTCTAGAAATCAAGGAATTAATCTCGACCGTTCATCGCGCGTCGATCAACTTCGACCGATCGTCGAATCGTTGACATGGGTTTCTGGAGATCGACGAGTGGAGTCCATCAGTGTAGTTTGTTTGACGAAGTGATGGTTGGATGGGGCTCGAAAATTCGATAAAATTTTGGGTATATTGGCGGCGGCTGTGCTTTGGTGTCCGGATCGACGTCGCGGCGGTTGCCGCGAGGTGGGGGATGCATGGCCGGTGGTGGCGCTCGAGCGACGGCCCTCTGGTGGCTCGCGTGTCAGAGGAGTGGTGGTTCGATTGGTTTCGGGGTTTGGGTTCGAGCGTTGTTCTGGAGCAGCTTGGGTTCGTGAATGAGTAGGTGATGCTGACGTGTATTACTATATTATTATTTTAATTGTTTTAAACTTAAATCGTATATCTTCTAACGTTAATATCTTTTGCATACGGACTCGGATTTTGGCGCGGTTTGTTTCCTTAGGATTGTATCGAAATTCCGGACATTTTGGAAATGGTTTGGATGAATTTTGAGACTGTTGAAATTTGGGCCTGAATTTGGATTTCAATTTGATTTGAAATCGGAGGTGAGTGTTTTGAACCACTCACAACTACTAGATTATCTTATGTTAGTTAAATTAAATTTATGATGTGATTAGAAATTAATTGATTGATGTTCAGTATGTTTAAATTGTCATTCTAGTTAAATTTGGCTTTTATTGCATTTTATCATTGTTTAATTTAATATTAAATTTATTTGTCAATTTAATACCTGTTTATAGTAAGCAGTTATCTATTGATGTTTATTGGTTGATTCAGAAGATGATTGTGATGTATGTTTGATTGTCGATATTGGAGGATTGGATGTTGTATTTTATATTGTTATGACATTGCAAGTTCCCTATGGGTTAAAATGATACTTACCCAAACGATCTATAGATTAGGGAAAAATCGTTATGGGTTGAAATGATAGACTCGAGCGATTTTATGGATTTTATTTAATTCGGATTGCGGTTTGAAATGATAAATAACCGTAAAATTTTAAATTGCGGATTGAAATGGTATATAACCGTAAAATTTTAAATTACGGACCAAGATGATAAATATCCGTATCACTTGACCATAGGATAGAAAATTATATACGGACACCGGATTGGTTAAATTAAATGATTTTATTTCTTTAAAAGATGAATTCTGTTAACTAGCATTTTGAAATAGAAATTGATTTATATAAATTGAATTATTTTTGATAATCCGAGCGTTAATGCTGAAATTGGAATTGATTTAATGAATTATTCAAAGGATTTAAATTGGAATTTCAAAGTTGAAGTGTCAAATATAAATGAATTTATCGGAATTAAGTTATTGAAAATGTTTGGATATAACTTTGAAATCTATTTTAAACTAATTTAAACTATTTTAATTAATTTTACTATTTTAATCAATTCAAACTATTTTTAATTTATTTTAATCTATTATAACCTATTTAATCCAATTTAGTCTATTTTACCTATTTTAAACTAATTAAATTTATTTAATCTATTTTAAATCTATTTAATAAAATTTAAATCTATTTAATCTATTTTAAATTTATTTAATCTATTTAAATCATTTTAACACTAATTAAATCTATTTATTCTATTTAAATCATTTTAAAACTAATTAAATCAAATTTAAATCTATTTAAACTATTTTTACTATTTAAACTATTTTAATGTATTTAAACTATTTTTAAACTATTAAAACTATTTGTGACTATCTAAACTATTTTCTAAAAATTCAGACTGTGTAAAGTTGAAGTATTTATATTTAAATCCTTGATGGTGATGCAACCTTAGTTGGAATTTGTAATCTATACCTTTTTGTGAAATGACATATTTGAGTAAATAAGATGATTTTGGAACGAGGATTTGATTAACCTATCTTATCGATAAATTCAAAAATGAATATGATTTTAAAAGTGAATATGATTTTGAAACGGAATATGATTTCGAAAGAGATATGGTTTGACATCGAATATGATATTTTGATATTAACTATGAAATGGTTTTGGAAATGTAAAAGAACCATCTAGTGTGAAATAAGTGTTTGATTGTTAAAGAGACCGGGATCAGATATTGTCATACTCTTTGCCAATACCGAAAACCACTTTAACAACTGTGTACTTGGTGGAGATTCCAGAAATGAAGTAGGAAGGTTTGGCGAACGATTCTGTATAAGGTATTTACGTGACCCTGACTCCCGCGAGTCAGCTTAGATGTGACTAAAATAGGAGCTATACCGGGCGAAGTGAGGTTGCACCTCCGATCGGGCACATTTCTTCGATACCATACAATTACTTTATGATTGATTTGGTGGCCACCCCTTAATTTTGATTATGGAAGTGTGTCCGAGGTGGGCGGTAGTAGCTGCTAGGCGTTACCACTAGTCTGGGAGTGCAATTGGTATATCTACTCTGGCATTGCCTCGAGTGCCATGTTCACATGCCCTATCGCGCCTTCTACGATTTTGTTTTGTACCATACCTATGGGGTGCCCTCTGGGTAAACCTCACGGAGGAGCGTACAGTACTATATAGACTATGGGAATATATAAATGTGTCAAGGGGATATGGGTAATGCCTTAACGCTATTTTAATACTTTACTTTACTGTAGACACTATCATAATAGCGTATTGTACTACATAGTAGATAGTTTAACGGATCCTTAGGAGATGGGAATCCCGAACATCTCTTAAGTTATTGCGCTCACGTTAGACACTGGATAGGAGAACCCCATAAACATCTCTAATGCCGTTACACTCATATTTTCACTGTTGATTTAACTTATATAAGATCTTTTAGTTCTGACTCGAGTGTTTTGTCTTTTCAATTCACTCGGGTCAGTCTGAGCTTTTTTGTTTATCGAAGACTGCTTTCTGGAGGATGAAGACGAAGATTTTGTACTATTATTACTTATTATATGTATTCCACTGCATCATGTTGTTCCGCTGCATTTATTTATTTATTCCTGTTATATGTAACTCTAATTTTGTGTTGTAAAAAAATCAAATGTATTTGTAAAACAGCTTCATGAACTGTTATTTGGTTATTATATTTTGTCATTCTGCTGCGAGATCTTGTATTTGTTTTATTTCTTTCTCTTCTTTTTTTTATTTACCCCATAACAATCTTCCCCTTTGAATGGTTTGAGTATGACGTGTGTGGTTTATCATCGATTTAAACCGTCCAAAAAGGCGGATCGTTACAGTTGGTATTAGAGCCAGGTTTACTGATAACCCTAGCTTTGTGGGGTCTGACTCATTAGAGAATAAGGGTAGTAATACCCTAGAATAAGTCGCTGAGTGTATATGTGAGAGAGCATATTTATTAGTATTGTAAAGGGTTTTGTATTGTGTTAATTTGTTCTGTTTTGTATTTATAAATTCCGGTCGGTACATGGGACGCTGTGGCACTAAAAGGGATTTCTAAACACTAAATAGGGCAGACTGACACAATATTGTTTTGAAATATTGGTAAATGAAATAATTTTTCCTAGTATTATACTTTGTATATAAAAGAATAATTTTAAAAGCAATATAATTGGATGTGATATGTTTAGTTGTTTGTTAGGAATTGAAATTTTATAAATATTAGTTGCAAAATAAAATTTACAAATAAAATGAATATAAACTAAAAATTTGAGAACTTAATTTCCAGGATTTTTTAAAATTTCTTTCGAAGGATTTTGGAATATAATATTAGTACTATTTAGAAGTATTTTCGGATAGAAATATTTCAATATGATTTGAAAGAAATGTTTTAAAAGAATTTTTTTAAAGGCAATAAGTTTTGTACTTCCTTCTTTGTCGCTGGAAAATAATTCCCGTGATGAGTGCACGCATCATCGACGTTCATTTTTGAGTTTCAAAGGGGGTAGACGGTTGTAGTAGTTTTACTACACCTTGTTTTGATAAACGAATCTTAATTTTGAATTCCTAAATATGATTTGATCTATAAATGATGAATTTATATGTATTATTTTGAAATGATTTGGAAATATAACCTGGAGTTAGTTCTTAAACCCTCTGATAATTAGTAGTTTTCAATTAATGTAATAAAATGAAATCTTAACTATTTGAATGTTTGGAAGTTGCTAAGATGTGAAATAAGAAATTAGCTGTTAAGAGATTAATGAAATATAAAAAAATTGAAGGTTGTCCTTTATAAATTAAGGAATGGAAATAAGAAAATGTAACTGTTGAACATTTTGTTAATAAAAATAAATATGATAACTTGTGTAACTTTCTATTGCTTTCTAAAATGACATATATATATAACTTACCAAAATGCAAAAAATTATAATGTTAAATAGGATATGTAATAGAATATTGTGCAAGTAAACTTTAGTAAATGAAAGTGTTCAATGGAATTACTTTTATAAATAAGAATTCTGATATTATAAATTGTTATAAAATTAGGATTAATAGTTGAAATGTTACTATTCAAATGTAATAGAAAAGCGAATAATGTAAGAAAAATGATTATAAGTTTAAGTTAACATTTAAGCTATTTGTGATCAGATTGAATAGTAAAAGGTGAATACTGTAAGTGAATAATTATAAACTTAAGTTAATGTTGAAGTCATTTATAATTAAGCGAGTAATATACTAATTGAATGATTATAACTTCAGAAATGTTGAAATGATTAGAAATGGATTTAACATTCAATAATACTATATATGGAAGAATGAATGTGAAAAAGAAATAATCCATTAATGGTGAATTAAATTGTAAAGAGATTTACATAATAAATAATCTAATAATTGAAATGGAAATAACTTATGTAAGTGATGAATGTAAAGTAATGAAAAGAAAAAAATGGTATTGTATAAATGAATGGAAAATGAATTTTGTAAGTGATAAATGTAAAGAAATTAAACAAGCAATGTATGAATAAATGAAAATGAATAGTGAATAATGTGAAAAGAAAGAGTAATAAGAATAAAACTTAAATATTATTTGAAATTATTGTTTGTGTGGCTTATGGATTGGTTGGGAAAGTATACTTCTATTGTGTAAGGATGTATAAATGATCTATTGAGTTTTATCTAAGACTGTTGAGTGTATGGTATACTTAGTAGTTTATTTATCATTTTATATGATTAAAAGTTTCTGAACCCGAACAAATCCTTTGTTTTGATTGCTATGGATGGATGGTTGATTGCTTTGACTGTATGTGATGATTGTATGATTTGTTTGTAAGTAATTGTTATTATATTGTGCTGATTTTTTGTTATTGATTAAAACAATGTAAATATTTCTCTTTGCATAGTCCTAATCCTTTTTGGATTTTATAAGTGAAATACAGGTTTATGGAAGCAATAGCAACAACTTTTAGTTTCATAAATTAAGCGTTGTTTGCCCGACAAATAGGTACGTTTTCGGATTACGGTTTTATAGCGATATGATATTGTTTTCCCGTGGTTTGGGATATTTTATTTAGGAAAATATGATATATATTGTTATTATTGATATTATTATTTCTCCCAGATCTCTCCGTACAAAGGAGACTCTGCCGAAATTTTCTGTGAATTTTGGACTTAGAAAATTTTATGAAATGTTTTTTCAAACTTTCATTAACTTGAATATAAAGAATTTAATTGTTTATAAATTTATATATTTTATTTAAATCATTTAATTATGTAAATTAATTGTTTATAAATTTTATAATTTGAATAAGATATCGATTTCTTAATTTCTCCTTTTCCATCTTTTCCTTTTCGAGGATGAAAAGTTTTGAGTAGGGGAGAGTGTAACGACCTGTAATTTTCGATAATTAAAAATAGTTAATTTAATAAGATTTGGTGATTTAATGTTGGAAGAAATAAAAATTTATGATTTAATAATAAGAATATAACTGGAATAAAATGTAATAATATTAATTTAAGGTAGTTGATAACTATTTTGATGTATTTCCAATGATTAAAATGATTAAAAAGTTATAATTGGTTATAGATTATAAATTAATTATAATAATGTGTGTATTCATTAAAAATTGGATTTAAAGAGTAATTGATAATTTAAATGTTGATTAATAAATGAAATAATGTGTAATAAATTGAAATTGGATAGAATTAGTATAGTGTAAGTTGTTACCACATTTGTTTGTAAATAATAAACTTACGAATGTTATATAATGTAGAAATGGTGACAATTGTTATTTGTTACCAATTTATGCAATCAATTATAATTAAATGTAACTAAATGTTACTTGAATATGAGTTAAGATGATAACTGCAAATTATGAATGTAATAAAAGTATAGAAATGTTAATTTCATTCACAAGGCAATAATTGATTTAATAAAAAAAGGAGTGAAATAAAGATAAATTAATTTATTGAGATAAAATTATAATAAAATTGACAAAAATTCAATATAATTGAAATATAGTAGTTAATACAAATAAAAGATGGAAATTGTAGCATATTAATGTAATAAGATATAAACCAATGTAACTATGTCCATAAAGTAATGATTGATTGAATAAAAAAGATTGAAATCAAATTAAATAACTTTATTGGAATTAAAAATATAATTAATTGTAGTTGAAATTGAACACTGAAATTAGTGTAATATTTACACTGAATTGATATGTAAATTTGTTTTAAGTTATTGTAAATGTCCAAGTAATCAAAATTGATGAAAATTGTTGGTTATCATATTTAAACTTAAAAAGTGATTTAATTAATTTAATATTAATTTATTTAATTAAGGTAAAAATAGCAATTTTGGCCACTATCTCGGATTTCGATGAAACCAGTTTCATCGGATCCGTAACGGTGAATTATTGTAGGATTTCAAGTTTCGTAGCGATCAGACTTGTCGTTCGATCATACAGACTCGAAACGCCTAGAAATCAATTTAATTGAAGTCAATTTGAAATAAGATGATTTTAAGCTATCTCCTTCATATGATGGAATTAGGACTTGAAACCTGTTCCATTGAGTTAAAAAATATCGAAATCTATTTTGATATATGGGATGACCTGTTTTCGTTCCGGAAGCAGAACGGGTTTTTCAGGTCGTATTTGTCGTTTCAAATCTATTCGGATGTTTATTCATTTCTTTCGGGCCTCGGTTATATAAATAGTTTTTCTCTCAAACCCTAGCAGTCATTTTTCTTATTCTGTACGTACAACTCCATCTGTTTGTTCCTCCTTCTCAAATTGTAGAAACCCAAATTTCTAGATTCAATTGCAAATCAAAATCAAATCGAAAAATTAAACCTCCTCAAACTATATCATATTATATATCAATTAGAAGCTCTCGACAAGCGTAATTCACTGGTGTGATTCGTTTTTCAATAGGATTCATCGTTTTTCAAGAAATCAAGGAATTAATCTCGGCCGTTCATTGCGCATCGATCAACTTCGATCGATCACCGAATCGATGACATGGGTTTGTGGAGATCGACTAGCGGAGTCCATCGGTGTGGTTTGTTTGACGAAGTGATGGTTGGATGGGGCTCAAAAATTCGATTAGGGTTTTGGGTATATTGGCGGCGGCTGTTCTTTGGGGTCCGGATCGACATTGCGGCGGTTGTCGCAAGGTGAGGGACGCGTTGCCAGTGGTGGCGCTCGAGCGGCGGCCCTCTGGTGGATCACGTGTCAGAGGGGTGGCGGCTCGATTGGCTTCGGGGTTTGGGTTCGAGCATTCTACCGGAGCAGCTTGGGTTCGTGAACAAGGTAGGTGATGCTGACGTGTATTACGATATTATTATTTTAATTGTTTTAAACTTAAATCGTATATCTACTAACGTTAATATCTTTTGCACATGGACTCGGATTTTGGCGCGGTTTGTTTCGTTAGGATCGTATCGAAATTCCACACATTTTGGAATTAGTTTGGATGAATTCTAAGACTGTTGAAATTTTGGCCTTAATTTGGATTTCAATTCGATTTGAAATCGGAGTTGAGTGTTTTGACCCACTCATAACTACTAGGTTATCTTATGTTAGTTAAATTAAATTTATGATGTGATTAGAAATTAATTAATTGATGTTCGGTATGTTTTAATTGTCATTCTAGTTAAGTTTGGCTTTTATTGCATTTTATCATTGTTTAATTTAATATTAAATTTAGTTGTCAATTTAATACCTGTTTATAGTAATCAGTTATCTATTGATGTTTATTGGTTGATTTGGATGATGATTGTGGTGTATGTTTGATTGTCGATTTTGGACAACTGGATGTTGTATTTTATATTGTTATGACATTGCAAGTTCCCTATGGGTTAAAATGATACATACCCAAACGATCTATAGATTAGGGAAAAACCGTTATGGGTTGAAATGATAGACTCAGCGATTTTACGAATTTTATTTAATTCGGATTGCGGTTTGAAATGATAAATAACCGTAAAATTTTAAATTGCGGATTGAAATGGTATATAACCGTAAAATTTTAAATTACGGATTGAGATGATAAATATCCGTATCACTTAACCATAGGGTGGAAAATTATATACGGACACCGGATTGGTTAAATTAAATGATTTTATTTCTTTAAAAGTTGAATTCAGTTAACTGACATTTTGAAATAGAAATTGATTTATATAAATTGAATTATTTTCGATAATCCGAGCATTAATGCTGAAATTGGAATTGATTTGATGAATTGTTCAAAGGATTTAAATTGGAATTTCAAAGTTGAAGTGTCGAATATAAATGAATTTATCGGAATTGTGTTATTGAAAATGTTTGGATATAACTTTAAAATCTATTTTAAACTAATTTAAACTATTTTAATTAATTTAACTATTTTAATCAATTTAAACTATTTTTAATTTATTTTAATCTATTATAACCTATTTAATCCAATTTAATCAATTTTACCTATTTTAAACTAATTAAATTTATTTAATCTATTTTAAACCTATTTAATAAATTTAAATCTATTTAATATATTTTAAATCTATTAAATCTATTTTAAATTTATTTAATCTATTTAAATCATTTTAACTCTAATTAAAATCTATTTAAACTATATTTAATCTATTTAAATCATTTTAACACTAATTAAATCAAATTTAAATCTATTTAAACTATTTTTACTATTTAAACTATTTTAATCTATTTAAACTATTTTTAAACTATTAAAACTATTTGTGACTATCTAAATTATTTTCTCAAAATTCAGACTGTGTAAAGTTGAAGTATTTATATTTAAATCCTTGAAGATGATGCAACCTAAGTTGGAATTTGGAATTGATTCCTTTTTGTGAAATGACATATTTGAGTAAATATGATGATTTTGGAATGAGGATTTAATTAACCTATCTTATCGATAAATTCAAAAGTGAATATGATTTTGAAAGTGAATATAGTTTTGAAAGGGAATATGATTTCGAAAGAGATATGGTTTGAAATCGAATATGATATTTTGAAATTAACTATGAAATGGTTTCGAAAATGTAAAAGAACCATCCGGTGTGAAATAAGCGTTTGGTTGTTAAAGAGACCGGGATCGGATATTGTCATACTCTCTACCAATACCGAAAACCTCTTTAACAACTGTGTACATGGTGGAGTTTCTAGAAATGAAGTAGGATGGTTTGGCGAACGATTCTGTATAAGGTATTTACTTGAACCTGACTCCCGTGAGTCAGCTTAGATGTGGATAAAATAGGAGCTATACCAGGCCAAGTGAGGTCGCACCTCCGATCGGGCACATTTCTTCGATACCATACTATTAATTTGTGATTGATTTGGTGGCCACCCCTCGATTTTGATTATGGGAGTGTGTCCGAGGTGGGCGGTAGTAGCTGCTAGGCGTTACCACCAATCCGGGAGTGCAATTGGTATATCTATGCTGGCATTGCCTCGAGTGCCATGTTCACATGACCTATCTCGCCTTCTACGAGTTTGTTTTGTACAATACCTATGGGGTGCCCTTTGGGTAAACCTCATGGAGGAACGTACGGTACTGTATAGACTATGGGAATATATAAATGTGTTAAGGGGGGTATGGGTAACGCCTTAACGCTATTTTAATACTTTACTTTACTGTAGACACTATCATAATAGCGTATTGTACTACATAGTAGATAGTTTAATGGATCCTTAGGAGATGGGAATCCCGAACATCTCTTAAGTTATTGCGCTCACCTTAGACACTGGATAGGAGATGTCAAACCCCATAAACATCTCCAATGCCATTACACCCATATTTTCACTGTTGATTTAACTTACATAAGATCTTTTAGTTCTGACTCGAGTGTTTTGTCTTTTCAATTCGCTCGGGTCAATCTGAGCTTTTCAATTTATCGAAGACTGCTTTCTGGAGGATGAAGACGAAGATTTTGTACTATTATTACTTATTATATGTATTCCACTCCATCATGTTGTTCCGCTGCATTTATTTATTTATTCATGTTATATGTAACTCTAATTTTGTGTTGTAAAAAAAATCAAATGCATTTGTAAAACAGCTTCATGAACTATTGTTTGGTTATTATATTTTGTCATTCCGCTGCGAGATCATATATTTGTTTTATTTCTTTCTCTTCTTTTTCTTATTTACCCCATAACAATCTGCCCCTTTGAATGGTTTGAGTCTGACGTGTGTGGTTTGTCGTCGATTTAAACCGTCCAAAAAGACCGGTCATTACACTTATGAAATAATTTCATATAAGAAACCAAATTTATATAAATGTGGTTAGTATAAATATGAATTATAAAGGATTCAAATTGAGAATTTGTGAACTTAAATCCCGGTGTTTTTGGAAATGGTTTTTAAGGGTTTTTGAGAAAATAATAGTAATATGATTTGAAACTATTCTGAAGGACTAATGTTATTAAAACGATTTTAAGATTTGTTCGAATTCGAGATTGCTCTCGGAAACAAGAAGTCAATTTGGGGGAAAAAATTATTTTTATGTTAGCTAGTTCGAGTGACTTGAAAGTGAGTAAAAATGGGTAGGAGATGTGTTCTATTGGAAAGCACTTCTCTTGAGTATTACCCTTCTTAGTAAAGGGAATATATCATACTATTTAGCAAAACCTTGTTCCTTATATCATTTTGTTGTTACTCGATCTATATTAACATTTTCCATGGACTTTGAAGAAAATATTTTGGAAATGGTTTTTGAAAATGATAATCCCAAAAAGTATGATTTGATATTCAAAACGATATAAGTAAATATTACTATTTCAAATGACTTGAAATAAAACCAGAGTTTAAATTCTTAAGCTTTTTTTTGTTAAGTCATATTATGGTTGCATGTATCCTTTGCATTAGGATAATTTGGTTGTGCATACATATTATTTGTTAGTTTTTGATTATTAAAATAAAACGGAATTTTCGACAATTTTGGAAAGTCGGAAACTTCCGAATTAATATAATTAAAGCTAAGTATTTTTATTAAAATATATAAGTTAAACTTTTATAACTCTTAATTTGAAAAGATAGTGAGTTAAAATAAGTTTCAAAAGTTGTTTAGCGTCTTTGTTAAATAGGGTACTCGATGCTATTGGGCCAAATAATAAACATATTTACTTTAGGGTCTTTTAAGGAAAGTAGAATCTAGTCTTAAGTTTGGATACCGAAGTCCTACTCTACCTAGCTACTTGTCTAACCCGATCGATAAAGAAGTTTAGATGGTTGACTCGATTATAAGATCAAAATTTATTTTAGGACTTCTTTGAAATTTTAGGAAGTAAAATGTAAAAGAATGTTTTGTATATACTCTTAGGAAGTAGTAGAGTATTATACTAGTAATAGACTTAAGTCTTGAAATATTTTAAAATGAAATTATGTTTAAGGAAATGTTTTTAAAAAAAGTTGAGCTGTTATAAAAATATTTATAAACATAAGTAATGTTTTAAGAAATGTTGCATAAATGATTTTAATATTACATAAGAAAATATTTTATGTAAATAAATTAGAATTGTAAAGTAATTGGTGTAGTTAAGAAACAAGCTAAATTATGTACGTAGATTATTTTATTCACATGACAGTTCTTGATATATGATTCCAGTACATGATTTCAAGATGGTATGCACCGGTCCGAAAAAGGATTTTTACTAGACTTTTTGACAGCGAACACTTGATATGGATTTTTGAGATGATCCCTAAGTTTTCTATCAAAGTTTATTACTATGTTAGATGAATAGAGGTGTCCAATAAAGGAACCAGATCGGAGTCCACACTAAAGAAGTCAAGTGAGATATACTAGTTCGGAAGTGAAATCTATGTGATCAAGCAAGTGGTCAGATCAATATTGCATGGAGATGATATGTACACATCATACGAGCTTAAGTATAATTACATACTATGTTGTTTAGCTTGTGGCGAGTTTGAAAAATGACTCTTCGGGTTGTTTATGGTAATATGAATAACTGACTGAGTAATAAGCTGAGGCTATTGAGAGAAAGGTGCACTTAGTAGTTTATTTATCATCCTTATGCGATGACAAGATTTTTGGCTTGGGGAAACCGTTGGCCTAGTCTGTTAATAAAAGTAATATTGTTAAGTATTATTGTATGTTTGTTTCTTAGAGTGTTTGTGTTGGAATTTCGAGGACGAAGTATTATAGGGGAAGAATGTAACGACCCAAATTTCGAACACTTCATATTTGAATATCTAAATAATTTAAATATTTGAATCTAAGATTTAATGTGATTAAATATGATTTTATAACCTTAAACACTTTTTAATTAATAATTAATGTTAGAAAAATTAATTTTGAAATGTGTTTATAAAAATATACACTTTGGATAAATACTGAAAATGTGACTGAAAAACATTTTGTTAAAAATCAATTTTTTTTATAATACAAGTTGTGTGAACATATTGCAACTTGAATAGTTATCATGTATAAACATATGATAAGAATAAAACACATCCTTATATTAACTAAATACTTAATTAAACTAAGTTTGAATTAGTAAAAGCAAGTGGAAACATTAAGGACAAAAGGACCTTTAAATCACTCCTTGATTTAAGGAAAGCATGCTTGTGTAAGAGCATGGTCTTACATGCTTAACTTCATGGCTAAGGAGGGGTTTATTCACATTTATCGACTAAATTCCTAACGCTATAAATGCACATGCATACACCACTTCATTTTCACAAACAATCTATTTCTTCACTTCTCTCTTTTCTCCACTTTCAATGGCCTTAGGCCATGCACTTTGGCATGAGATAAATGGCCTTTGGCTGTGGGTAATTGGAGGGAAAAGGAGGAGTTTAGTGAGCTAGGAGGAGGTGTTGTGGCCTAGGGCTATCAGCATCCATGGTGATGGAGGAAGGTGGAGAGGTGTGTGTGCATTAGAGGAGGAAAGGAAGCATTTTAGTAATGTTATGTTGAAGTTAAAAATATTGGAAGAAGTGTGGTTATAATGAATGTTGGTAGGAAGAGATTTGTTTGGAATAAAAGTGAGTTAATCTCACTTTGATTACACCATAAATTGGTTGCAAGTTAACTTGAAATATTGCTTGGTATTTGCTTGCTTAATCTCTTGATATTTGTTGTTAAATCACATGTTAATATGCTTGCTCTATATTAATAATAATAGACATTAACTACATAAAGTCAAACCCTTGATTATATACTTTAAAAAGTATATAAATTGTTAAAGTAGTTGTTTACCAAACAATTGAATTGTATAAGTTCATTCGAACATATAAAATGATATATTGATGTTTATATATGTTAATACATGTTTAGTAGTAGTATGGTTGGTGGAATCATATATGTGCATAAAATAACATGACACCAAATATTGGATTGAATACGGAATTGTCCATATAGCGATAGTCGTTGTAAACACACTTTGAATCCCTTAAACTATAACTTATGAAAATAGTTATTTACTAACATATCTTAATAATAACTTGTCTGGTTATTATTTACACTTCTATAAGTGTTGAGAAAGCAAAGAATATGTTTTGGAAAGTTATATAAGAAGTAAATCAGAGTAACAAAAGATTGAAGTAAAATGGTCGCTATAGTGACACTTTTAAAAATAGTCCGTCTTTGAAAATAACGTGCATTTTAGTGAAAACTTTCTTAGGGGTTTCTTTAGCAATTAATCAAGTAAATAATATATTATTCTTATTAGGAAAATTTTGAAGCCTAATTCATTTGATAGCTAGTTGAACGAAATGCAAAAATTATAGCGAAATAGTCGCTATAAGTGCAGTTCGATAAAATACCCTATTTTTGAGAATTTTCTCTAAAATAATTAAAGGATATTCTTTGGGAATTTTCTTCATGGTTTCCAAGTACCCAAAGTATACTAACTATTATAAAAAGAATGGATCTAAAATCATCTATTAAGGTATTGTAAAGTAGACACAATGTTGTAGCTAAAATGTGATAAAACTAGTAATAGAATTTTAGGCAGCACTTCAAGAAGTGCTACCATTGTAAATTGAAGATATAAATTGTTTAGAAATGACATTTAAATTAATTTTTTTCTCTAATCTTTTTAGGATAGTTTTCTAACTTATAAAAGACTTTTAAAATTGGTTTCAAGTTTAAATATATCTTTAATAATTAATTATGAATTTCTAAACTAAGTAGCTTTTGAAATTAAAACTTGATTTTTATTTATTTATTTCAAAATTCCTTATTTTTACATAATATGCTATATAATTATCGCATATTTTAAGTAGTTTTAAAAGTATTTTAGCATATTAATAAGTATTCTGAAAATATTTCTATATATATATATATATAAGTTTTAAATATTAAATTAAGTATTTTATAAATATAATAAAAAGAGTTTGGAATTTAACACTTAAGTTAAAATAAAGAATCAACTAAAAGTGTATTGCCTTAATCAATAAGTGTGGGTACGCTTTGATCTTTAAATAAATGTTTAAGGTAATTAATGGATAAGTAAATAGTTTTGGGTTGTTGTAAACAATATTTTCAGCAACACTTGTTTTTAACCTGTATTATTAATTATACTTGGGAATATAATTAGATATATACTAATGGATATTTAGTCGAAAAATACAAGTAAATGGTTTTGGGTTTCTTATGACAAATTTTTTGAGCAATACTTGTCTTTAACCTTAAATATAAATAAATCTTTAAGAAGGGAGTTTTAAAGGAGAATATTTTCAAAGTATAAAATGTTTGGGTTTGTTATGTCAATTGTTTTTAGCAACACTTTTCTTCAACCTTTAAATGTAATTAAACCTTTTAAAGGAGAGTTTTAAAGATAATGATTAAATGGAATTGTTTTTGGTTTGTAGTAAACAATGTTTTAGCGACATTTGTTTTTAAACTCTCGAATTATGTTTTGGAAGAAATATTATAAATCTTTAATAATGGAATTTAAAAGATAATAACAAGTATTGAAATCTTTTATAAAGAGATAGAAAATGTTATATGTTTAACTTTTAAAAGAAAAGGAGTTTATTATAACAATGTTTTATTAGTAATTGTTTTAATCTCTTTGATTATATTTCAAGTAAGTAAAACTTGTTAAATGATTTGTGAATACACTTATACCATTGGAATAAGTATATGAATACGTTTTAATTATTGAAAAGGGTATAAGTGAAAAATTAAACAATATATACAAGTATATAAAGAGAGTTTTATTAATAATAAAATATTGATAAATAAAGGATATCTTGGTTTATAAAAGGTAAGTTAATTAGATAAAAAGATGTTTTCCTGATAAGAAGGGTTTTTAATTAATAAAAGATAAATTAATTAAAAAGGATTAAAAGTCGTTTATGTGACTTGATCATGCCTTGCATGAAATGATAGTGTAGGTATGTTACTTGCTTATAAGAAATTATTTAGGACTTAGTTTCCTTACGCGATTATCCTCATCATTGTTGAATAAGACCAAATTCGTCGACTTAGTCTTGGAGAGACTGGGATCGGTAAGTGTTCTACTTATCAAAAATCACTTCAAGGCTGAGATACAGGTTCTCTATTTTAGAAGCAAATGATGGAAACCATGTGTGGTTTTGGAATTTGTTAAGATGATGGAATCCATATGCGATACATTATGTGATCAGTTTTGTTGAAAACTCGTGTGAAGATTCCGAACGTAACCTCGACATCGGGAAATGACTAAAGACAGAGTATGATGCATAATCCTGGGGTTTAGCTGACCCGTAAGGAGTATATAAACTTCGTAACTAAAGTATGCTTATTGATACGGTGTGCATGTGGAGTTGATGATACTTGGTACACATTATTCACGTGAGTGTTCGGATGATGGCCCAGTTGTGTTTACTTATGGTATATTTTATCTTGAGATATATGACGCTCGGAAGGTATTTTCTGATCCTTGTCATAGGAGATCGGTCTCATTGAGGAGGTCTCCGTGGAAAATCCATTTATAAGAACGTATCTTAGCTATTTTGTTTTTATACCTAAATATGATGTAAAATGCAACCAATGTAACCATTTTAGTTATGATTTATATTTATATTGAACACCCTAGACATTATTATAATATCATTAAATTTTTCTATAAAATGGTCGGTTATCGTATTGCGGCGTGATCTTACGAGTTACCTTTATTCTTTAAAGGGTTTTACAAATATAGTAATTCAAATTACTTGAGTCTTCTCACGCTGGTTTACCAGACTGATCAGGGTGTTATTTTTTTCTTATAATGCTCGGGTCAGCCCCATGTATATTTCAAGATTTCATTGATGATCATTTGAGCTCTTAGAGAGAGGAGCTGGATGGTTACCTATCGTAGATCTTATTTCAGCTGCATTACTTTGTTTATTTTTTTATCAACAATTGAGTGGACAGGTTGTTACAACTGTCCAGGCTGATGATAAGTTAGTTTACTCTAATTATTGTATCTAAACAGTTTTCCTTTGTAAATGTATCATTTTGATACTATATGTTATCGTTCCGTTGTGAGATTCTGATATTGTGTTCTCTTCTTTCTTGTTCATTTTCTTTTCATCTTTTATTTTCCCTAACGTTCTGCCTTTCCGGCACTTGGGTGCTCAGTACGTTAATACCGTGGATGTATTAGTGTCAACATTTCGGGGTTGAAAAGGCGTTCGTTACACCGCCAATGCTTTCTCTAAAACAATATGCCCAAGGAACCTAACTTCATTTTTCCAATAGTGGCATTTAGAAAACTTGGATTTGAGTTGGTTTCTCCTCAAGGTCTCCAATACCTCCCTAAGGTGGTCCTCATGCTCCTTCTTACCTTTGGAGAAAACCAAGATATCATCAACAAATACCATGACAAATTTATTAAGTTGCCTTCTAAATATTATACTCATTAAATCTACAAAGTATGTTAGGGCATTCGTCAGTCCAAAAGGCATTACTTCTCACTCATAGAGTCCATCTAGCGTACAGAATGCGGTCTTCAGCTTGCTTTCCTCTGCAATCCTCAATTAATGGAATCCCGTTGCTAAGCCTAATAGGGAAAAGACTTTAGCTCCTACAAGTTGGTCGAACAAGTCATATATTCTACGTAGAGGGTACCTATTCTTCCTTTTCAACTTGTTCAACTCCCTATAATCGACGCAAAGTCTCAAGGAACCTGTTATCCCGCCTTTTGGCAAGGCCGTGACACCAAAAAGTTGACCGGGAAACTAAAGATAGCTCGTCGTAAAAGTTCGTTATACACTGTTTCGCCATGGATATCGATGAATTTCGTTCGAGCCCGGGTCAGGCTACAATTGATAGGACATAATGAGAAAAACCATAAAAGCCAGCGGTTCAAATTTCAGGTTAATCGGAGTTCGTATGAATGAGATATGATCGATCCAAATTAGATACAAGGTGTTGTTCGAATCCATCAGAAAACCAAGGTGACGACCTGTTCGAATCGATCAGATTCGTATCCATCAGAGAGGCATCATCAAGTTCGAATCCATTGGAGCTTGACAACTTCGAATCGATCATCTTCGGATTGATCAGGCACGGGTCAATTCGCAGGCATATCTACTCGTATCCATCACCGCACCTTGGTTCGTATCCATTGACTTCGTATCGATCAGAATGGTCAAGCCTTCGTATCCATGAATTTCGTATCGATTGATCGATGCCTAGTTCGAATCGATGAACAAATCGAACTAGACGTTGAAAGCTGAAACGAGATACGCGAAGGACTGATTCAAAATAGATAACAATACTCGATACAAACAAGGCGAAATTCATGGATACGAATCGGTCAATGCGCCACTGGAAGTGGATCGATACGGGAAACTCGTGCCACGTTATCCCTTGCGCACGTGCTTCTGATCGATACGAAGGGACGAATGCAAAACATGGATTCGAACGCGACAATGCACACGAAAACACAATATTGAATTGATCATATCTCACGAACCGCTGGTCCAAATACAACGAAATTTTCACAGTAGCTTCCACGCAAGGTAAAGAGCAATCCTGCCAAGTTTCAGCTCGATTGGAGCATTTTCTGATCGATACGAAGTTGTTTCGAATCGATCCCAGATGGAGTTGAAACTTGGTGGGACCGGGCGCGTGGACCCACTCACGTGTCTGAAAGAATCTCCCGAAGTTTGGGCGCGATCTCAGCCCCCTACGCCTATAAATAGCCCCCTGAAGCCTACAGAAAAAGGATCTCTTTTTGGCCATTCAACGTCCAGACTCTGCCGGATTCAACTCTACTCCTTTCCATTGCTGTCGTATTCAGATTCATTCATTGTATTTGCTGTAATCATCTGTAATCAGCGAAGAACATCAATAAAAGATAAAAATCATTGAAGTGGACGTAGGTCGGAGATAGCCGAACCACTATAAATCTCGTGTTCTTGTGATTTGTTTCTGGATTGTTGTTTGTTGCTTGCTTAGATCTGATATTTGTGTTTGAATAATGCTGATTTGTATTCATACACTAGTGCTTTCACAACACTTGGGGTTTGTGACCATTTTTGGTGCAAACACTTTGGTGCTTTCACTGAGAACTGAACTCAGGAGTTCTGTCATTTAGAAGTCTAATTCGAAGACTTAAGAGCTCAGATCTGAGAAGATATGACGCGGCAAACTAGTAGAAGACAAAGGCCAGAGCAAAGTCAGCATAAAGGGAGTCAAGAGGCTTCCTCGGGGGCAAACCAAGCATCGATCTTCATCACCAGGGATGAGATGGAGACAATGATGAAGAGACAGGAGGAAATGATCCAGAATTTGCTTCAACAGATTGGACAACTTGGAGTGCAAAATCAAAGAACAACCAGAATCCAGAACGGAGCAGGACCATCTGGCGCAGCGCCGGAGCTGGGGGGCACACACTTAGAGCATGTTGATCCAATCCCGGGAAGAGATTCAGGGACATCCGAGCAACCTGGTGGCAATGAAGGGATGAACGCTCAGCTAGGGGGGCAGAACGAAGGTGATACTCAAAGATCACAGCCTGGCGACAACGACAGGTTGGCAGAGATGGTCAGACGGGCCATGAGAGGCGGACTAGTCAATAGAGATCTGGAGGATGTACATAGGAGTCCCTTTACTCCTACGATCAGGCAGGCCAGGAATCCACCAAACTTCAAGCTACCATCGGTGGAAATGTATGATGGGCGGACAGATCCAGCGGTCCATCTAACGAAGTATATGAGGCACATGGAAGTGCTGGGGGCATAACAGGAAGTCATGGCTCGGTGCTTTCCATTGTATTTGTCGGACATCGCAGCGCTATGGTTTAGACAACTGGAGAGTGGCTCCATTGGGACTTGGACAGATTTAACAGAAAGGTTTATGAGACAATTCAGGGTTCATATTTCGAGACCCAAGAACGTGATGAGTTTGGCGACTCTAAAGCAGAAAGCTGGGGAGTCTTTGAGGAATTTTCTGATGCGATTTAATGCGGCAGCAGCGTCAGTGGATCGACCAGATCCATCTATGGTCATGATGGCAGCTGTGTCTGGAATATATGATGGCACGAAGTTCAAGAATTCACTAACTAAGGATCCACCTACGGACCTGGGAGAGTTTTATCATGAAGCCGAAAAGTTTTTGCGATTAGAGGATGCTCGTACGGAGAGAGAAGAAGAAATCGATGTTTATGCAGTTAGAGGCGGTAATTCACCTGAAAAAGGTGCAGAGACTGGTAAAGGGAAGCGAAAGGCTGAAGAAAATGATGACAGGTCAAAGCGGCAACGGAGGGAGCCGCGATTTACCACCTATTCAGAACTGAACGAGGGTTTGGAGCGAATCTACCAAGACACCCGAGAGCAAGTTGCCTATCGCAGACCAATGCGACGGGATCCAACTACCGACGAGAGAAAATCAGACAAATATTGTTTATTCCACGAGCTGAATGGACATAGCACAAATGACTGTAGACACCTGAAGGATGAGGTAGAAGGGCATATCAGGAACGGTAGGCTACTTCGGTATGTGAGGAGGCGAGCTCCAACGGTGGAACCAGAGCGGCCACCATCTACATCAGCCAGGGGTGACCCCGAGCCGGGGCACCGTATGGTTATCAATTGATTTAAATAACGATGAACAAGTCGTAAACTTCTCGCTAACAACATCAAACCATTTACACATGTATGAGATCGCGAACGATCCATAGGCATGCTCTGAATGATTATTAACTGTCTCGTAGTGAGAATTTACACTTCGACATCCTTGCTTTGCTTTTTGTTTCATGTTGATTTGGACATTTAGACTTTGTTTGTTTGGATATTTCTGTTATGGAATTCATGTGAACGTTAATTTGATATTTGCAATTCTGTAGAAGAAGTCACTCGCGTATGCTTTGGATCGCGAATGGTCCACAAGCACGCCTTGTATGGCGACGAACCGCTGCGATCGCTGAATCAGAAATTCACTCGAACATGAATCTGACATCGATAATACTAAGTCCCCTCCCGGGCACTCTCATTCGCCTCGAACGGCACCCGACCTCGAACGGTCACCGTTTGCCTCGAACGGCATCCGACCGCGAACGGTCACACTCCATCTAGTATAACAGTCGATCGCGAACGATCACACTCTGCCTCGTGCGGCACTCGACCACGAACGGTCACAATTCACCAAATATGACATTCGATCGCGAACGATCACATTCTGCCTCGTGCGGCATCCGATCGCGAACGATCACATTTTATCTCGTGCACCATGCGACCACGAACGGTCACAATCCAGCGTAATTCGTCTAGAACGACACCCGATCGCGAACGATCACGTTTCTGCCTCGTACGGCACTCGATCGCGAATGATCACATTCTTATTTCCACGCCACCCGACCGCGAACGGTCCCATTTTGTTATTTGCCGCGAACGGCATCTGACCTCGAACGGTCCCATTTTACCTCAAATGACATACGGTCGCGAACGATCGTCATTCGTGGTCAGGAAAGACTACCAAGTTCCTTGCAGGTCGATGATAGGATATGAACATCCAGCTTATGGAACTACAAAACACACCTTCCTATCGCAAGACATGTTTTGGGGGGCAAATGTTATCCCGCCTTTTGGCAAGGCTGTGACACCAAAAAGTTGACCGGGAAACTAAAGATAGCTCGTCGTAAAAGTTCGTTATACACTGTTTCGCCATGGATATCGATGAATTTCGTTCGAGCCCAGGTCAGGCTACAATTGATAGGACATGATGAGAAAAACCATAAAAGCCAGCGGTTCAAATTTCAGGTTAATCGGAGTTCGTATGAATGAGATATGATCGATCCAAATTAGATACAAGGTGTTGTTCGAATCCATCAGAAAACCAAGGTGACGACCTGTTCGAATCGATCAGATTCGTATCCATCAGAGAGGCATCGTCAAGTTCGAATCCATTGGAGCTTGACAACTTCGAATCAATCATCTTCGGATCGATCAGGCACGGGTCAATTCGCAGGCATATCTACTCGTATCCATCACCGCACCTTGGTTCGTATCCATTGACTTCGTATCGATCAGAATGGTCAAGCCTTCGTATCCATGAATTTCGTATCGATTGATCGATGCCTAGTTCGAATCGATGAACAAATCGAACTAGACGTTGAAAGCTGAAATGAGATACGCGAAGGACTGATTCAAAATAGATAACAGTACTCGATACAAACAAGGCGAAATTCATGGATACGAATCGGTCAATGCGCTACTGGAAGTGGATCGATACGGGAAACTCGTGCCACGTTATCCCTTGCGCACGTGCTTCTGATCGATACGAAGGGACGAATGCAAAACATGGATTCGAACGCGACAATGCACACGAAAACACAATATTGAATTGATCATATCTCACGAACCGCTGGTCCAAATACAACGAAATTTTCACAGTAGCTTCCACGCAAGGTAAAGAGCAATCCTGCCATGTTTCAGCTCGATTGGACATTTTCTGATCGATACGAAGTTGTTTCGAATCGATCCCAGATGGAGTTGAAACTTGGTGGGACCGGGTGCGTGGACCCACTCACGTGTCTGAAAGAATCTCCCGAAGTTTGGGCGCGATCTCAGCCTCCTACGCCTATAAATAGCCCCCTGAAGCCTACAGAAAAGGGATCTCTTTTTGGCCATTCAACGTCCAGACTCTGCCGGATTCAACTCTACTCCTTTCCATTGCTGTCGTATTCAGATTCATTCATTGTATTTGCTATAATCATCTGTAATCAGCGAAGAACATCAATAAAAGATAAAAATCATTGAAGTGGACGTAGGCCGGAGATAGCCGAACCACTATAAATCTCGTGTTCTTGTGATTTGTTTCTGGATTGTTGTTTGTTGCTTGCTTAGATCTGATATTTGTGTTTGAATATTGCTGATTTGTATTCATACACTGGTGCTTTCACAACACTTGGGGGTTGTGACCATTTTTGGTGCAAACAGAACCGTCTGCCTTAGTAGCAAAAACAACAAGGGCTCCCCATTCAGAAGTACTCCTATGGTTGAGTCCTTTCTTCAATAACACTGAGATTTGCTTATCCAATTCCCTTCATTCTTTTGAGGCCATATGTATCAAAGGAAAAGCGACGGGTCTTGCGTCCTTCTCCAAATCGATTCAGAACTCAATCTCCCTATGGGGTGGGAGACCCGAGACCTCCTTGAAGACATTTAAGAAATTCACAAACTATGGGTATAGATAATGCCTCTCAATCAACAGATAGATTTAGTGACTATAAATGGCTTAACTCAACTAAAGTTTTGGGTGTACAAAGAACTTCTAGGTCACGACCTCCTGGACTCCTTAATCGTACTACCCTTTTATCACAGTCAAGAATGGCTCCATAATATGACAACCAATCCTACCCAAGATAAGTCCATACCTCTCGAAATTTAGAACATATGCAATACATATGAAATCAATGTCACATATGTCTAACACTAGGTCTTTGCAGATAAGAGAAAGATGGGTTGATCCCCCAATGGGATTGGAAACATTCCTGATTCGTTCGGTAGATCCAGTCGAGGTGGTTTTCGTTTACCAGCGCGTAGGTGGTCTAAGTTCCTATGACCGAGTCTTTTTGCTAAACTGCATATCTTTTATTATAGGACTGCCCTCGGTCTAGATCTAGAACTCTTCCGTGATCTCAGATATTCTAGTAGTAAAGGAACCGTGGAAGTTCAAACTGGCTCGACTAAAAAGGAGAGGAAGAAGTCCCAAAAGTCCATGAAAGCACATGAGTCAACCATATTAGGGAGGCACCGTTCTATTCTATAGTGCTCTAACCTAAATTGGGCTGTTGACCATCTAGATTTTAAGGTTTAAGGAATTTACTGCATCCCTAGCTATAAAGGAATGTGGTGCCCTCGAATCAAATAGGGTATGAATAGTAACCCCAAAAATAAGAGTTATACCTTCTAGAGATGCTTTTCCTTGGTCTCTTAATGGCTTACTAGAAATAGGGATAGCTTCAATAGTGTAGGCCTATCCTCTTGGTCCTTCCTAAGCCATTTTGGGACATTGATTCTTGTGGTGCCCTTCCTCATGGCAGTTAAAGCACCTTCCTTCAAAGGCTTCCTTCATCAAACTCACCCTATAATCTTTACCTTCATGACCATTCTTTTAGCATCTCTTACACACCTTTACATCCTTTTTAAACTTCCCCTTCGACTTCTTGTTGGCCCAAAAGCTCCCTTCTTAGACCCTCCTCGCTTTTGAGTCAGTGCAGACTTCTCTTTCTCTCTCTTATCTTCCTCATTGGCCACGTGCAGCATCGCCGTTTCTACCAACATCTCATACGTGGTCCTCATAGGTACTTTGGTCAACAACATTTCTCTTAGCAGGGAATTTAAGCCCTTCATGAACTTCATGGCCTTTTCCATAGGTTTGTTTATCAGGCTCATCCCGAATTTAGCTAATTCAATAAACTTAGCTATGTACTCCTTAAGGGTAGAATCTCCTTGTCTTAGCTGAATGAACTTTCCCAATTGCAAGCTACCTCTGCTCTAGACATGAATCTTAGTTCAAATCGGTCCTTGAATTCATACCAAGAGAATATCCTTCCCGAGTGCTCATCAATCATGAAGTTCCACCAATTCAAGGCTTCTTTCCTGAGGTGCCAAGCTGCCATTCTTCTTCTTAGCTGATCATCTCAACCAAGCTCTCTAAATATCTTTTCGCAGTTACCAATCCATGCTTTAGCTTTCGAATACTTTTTAGCTCCAAAGTATGTCTTCCCTTCTATATTGAGAAAGTCCTTACATAGCTTAGGAAAGTCGACACGATGAGGTGCTGCATCAATGGCTGGGGAAGTGGGTGCTATCAGTGCAGCTGGAGGAATAGGTATATGCCCGACTGTCCTAAGATATTGTTTAAACCATTCGGGCATTCCATGGATGGGTGGTCTTCCATGGGTCGGGTTCCTATATTCGAAAGAAGATTGATTATTAGACATATCAACTATCTGTATGTTAAACCTTTAGTGATGATTTCCTAAGATAGTACTTATATGCTGAAAGAAAAGAAAAGTTTGTCTAGTGGATGAGCGTATGTTCAAGAAGAGAGAGTATATATATATATATATAGTAAGAATTCTTTTGAAAATTCTTTTTTAAAAACCTTTTTCAAAATAAAAAATATGTCTCCCAAATGTATAGTTTTCCCCATTCTTCGCGTAACCTAGGGCTCTGATACCAAATGCAAAAACCCACCCCAGAACAGGCCTAAATTTTGATCCAGAAAAGGCCCATCGAAACTTAGGTCCGTTCTAAGGCAAGCTGTTGGTAGTAAAAAGAAATAACATTGCATAGCCATCACTAAACTTTCAGAACTCACAGCGGATGGAACAAAATATAATAGTAAAGTGTGCCCATTTATTTCAAAACCTTAATAATGTCATAACACACAATCCCATAAAAATCATAATATAATATCTTCTACAATAATTGTTTAAATCCATGGGTACATGTGAAAGAAATTAATAATAAATAATGCTACCAGCCAAGCTTCTCCATCTTTAAGCATCATCACTTTGTCCTTAACCCATGTTGTAATGAGAAGGGATTCAGAACAACAAGTGTCTGGTGAATAAAAACCTCGAGCCTTAACTTTTCAGCACTTGTGCAGTATATTTAAAAATAAGAATATGTCTATGAATATAAAACCATTTAAATTATTTAATACTTCCTTATAAGCAAAGGAGGTGGGTCCAACCACTTAATAACTTCCATTCTAGAAGTAGATTTCTAGAATCTCATATCCTAATCATACGTCATAAATAGCTAATAATGTGAGAGACGGTACCCAAGCCACTTAATACTTCCTAATGGGAAATAGGCAGACTAAGGTCATTTAGGACCTTAATTAAGGTAGACCCCATCATTTAGGACCTATTTCCAGAAGCGTACTTCTCAATGGTACTATCTAGTTGACATCATATGGAATCTCATAGGCCACTTAATACTTCCAAGTGAAAAATAGGCAAACTTTGGTCATTTAAGGCCTTAAATAAGGTAAATCCTATCATTTAAGACCTATTTCCAGAAGCGGACCCCTGTAGAGATACCACCTAATGTAAACCCTTGGCCATTTAATACTTCATCTGGGGAAAAGGTGGGTCCAACCACCTAATACCTCAATCCCCAAAGTAGGCCCTTCGTCTTATGGCCCATTCCCATAATGACGCCTCACGTTAGTCCTCTATTCGTAGGAACTAGCAACCATATTAGCTAGGCAGATTTCCTCTATAGAATTTGGATCTAACCTCGTGTCATTACAAATATTTATCATAAGGATATCTCACATCAATAAATTAATTACTCGTAGCCTCCAAGTGGTGGGCATACTTCCGTCATGTAACTCTATTGACCTCGCCTCCCTATGACTTAGCCATAAATTAATTACTGTATATATACATACACACACTCTCTATATAAAAGTTTCCTCTTATTTTCGCCTCACAATCAATTACCTTCCTAATGGGGGAAAATAAATTTAAATAAATGCCTAACTAACTACGCCATATATGCAATAGTTATACGCTAATTACGTAAATAGAGATAAATAAATATTCGCATCTAGTAAGTTCTAAACGCATAAATTTTATGCTCTAAACTAGCGTTAAATGTCAATTCCCTACCCAATTATTATTACAAGTCCTTTTTCTTCAATTTCCCAAGATTCATGGAATTCTAATATCCAAAACAGGGTATAAATATTCATAACCAAA
Source organism: Allium fistulosum (assembly GCA_030737815.1). Lineage (NCBI taxonomy): Eukaryota > Viridiplantae > Streptophyta > Magnoliopsida > Asparagales > Amaryllidaceae > Allium > Allium fistulosum. The sequence goes on along the minus strand of CM060902.1, from coordinate 495,748,874 downwards.
ACTGCAATCACAGACTTGAAAATAAAATAAAAACTCAATTTATTACACCAATTCAATGGAATATCGTAAACAATAAGAATTGCAATCTAAACCCTATATTCTTTTCAACTTTTCATTTTACAAAGAAATAGATAAGAATAAGTGGTGTAAACTACAAATAGAATTCATAATCTAAACTTTTTATTTTACTAAAGGATCACAATTTAACCCAAAGGAGAAGGAGAAGTGGAATAAGCTATGAAATTATCAAAGATTACATAAACGAAACAAATCCTATCAAATTAATGTAAATAATTGAGAGTCTCAGTATAGAATTGACATATCAAAATAGAAAGGAATTTTGGGGGATTTTACATGTCATATTTTTGAAATCTCAAAATCCCTAAGGCATATTCAAATACAAAAGAAATACACTAAACAATTGCTAAAAAGAAATACTAAGGTTGTCACTCACAGATTAGCCTTAGCTTTACTCAAACGGATTTGTAGCCTTTCGATCTCTTCCAGAATCTCTCTCTTTTGATACATGTACACACAGTACAAAAGAGGTATATATGTTCATTAGATTCAGAATAATAGGATGAATAGATTGAAGGAAGAAGAAACAAATAGGAAATAAGTTAAATCCTTACCTGAATTCTCTATGGAGTTTCTAAATCTTGTTGGAGAGATAACAATAGTAGAGTTTCATCGTATCTCCTAAAATAATATGAATAAAAGTGGAGAGGATGGGCTTCTATTTATAGGAGTTGAAACGCACCAGCACCGTAGGATGGAAGTAGGTAGGAAAAGGGTAAATCTGGAGCGCACAACAGAATAAAACCTAACGTAAAACCCTAGCCACCACTAGCAACTGTTGTTGCCAAGTGGTTGACCGCCCGTGGGCGACCGGTCGACCACTACGGTCGATCGGTTGACCTATTCAGGCCGACCGCTCCTTTTATTCAGGGACGTTTATTTATTTCCGTTGTCATATTATTTATTCCCTAATTAATTTTTTAACGTTAAGCCTTAATTAAATGTTTGCTTAGCCCTCAATCTAATTTTTGAAATTTAAACCCTAAATTTGATTTCCCATTTGAATTTGAATTCAAACTAAATTAATTTAAATATGAGACCTTCAAATTCTTATAACCTCTTTGCTTGAGCTCCGTTTTCAGCATATTACATATGGAAACATATCATAATTTCACCACGAATGCAATAGAATAACTTCCGTAGTCAAATTCTAACATTTATAAAATTTCCACATCCAACCCTTATTATATTCAATTCTATTTACTTTATTATTTATGGTTCATTTTACGGGGTTTAATATTGGATATGTTTGGATATGTTTTAGATGGGTGAGGTTGATTTGGTATGTTGGATGTGTGAGGTTAATTTGAGTTTTTTTGAGTTGTTGTTGGATATGTTTGATACATTTTGGGATGTATTTTGAGATGTTGTTGGAAGTTTGAGTATATTATAGGTTATTTGAGTTTAATTTATTGTAAATATTGATGTTTTTTATTATTGATGTTATATATGTGATTTGAGCTTTGATATATATGATTTATATGTGTGAAATTGAGCTGCGATATATATTGATATATGTGTGTGTGTGTGTTGATTGGGGTTGAAAGGTTGTTGATATAAAAAAACTTCAGATTTCCAACGACTGTCGATGACTCTCTGGTACAAACTAACCGACAGTTTTCGACGACTTACCTTCCCGACATACCAACAGCTTTCGATGGTTTGCAACATTAATTAGGATAAACTGTATTCTCTTACGTGTACACGACGGGTCGTCGAAAGCCATCGGAACAGTCATCGTAGCCCTTGGAAATAAAGCGATGGAGCCGTCGAAAAGAACAATTTTTGACGACCTACATTTCGATGGCATATTTCAACGGCTACCAAAGGTTTCGATTACCGACGACGGTTTAGAGCCATTAGAAATACTGTTGTTTCTTGTAGTGCATGTTCACTGGTTCGAATCACATTACGCAAGTTTCGAGTCTGTGACCTCTTGAATCAATGTCGGAGTGTCTAACTAGTAGGACATTGGTGCTGGACCAAAAATAATAAATATGTTACTTTACGACGTAAATATTTTCCATACATTATAATTTAAGGTAAATATTCACCCTAAAAATTAATTATAATGCAATTGATTATTTTTGTGTTGCCAATATTTGTTGTACAATAACAAAAATAAGTGCAGTTTATTCTGTTCCATTATATATATATGGTCGACTACATCTCATTTTTGTTATACCTCAAATCCCCTTGATTTCTGAGCATGTGGTTGAAATTTGGTGGAGCTGAGGTGTGACGCCCCACCCCGAGACCCACCTTAGCAAAGAGAATTAACAAGTAATTCCGTCTACTAAAGTGGAGAATAGGGCTCGTTAAGGGCGACCATCTATAATTTTGTATTAAACATCTACCGAATACATCGATAAATGCAATATAATTTATCTTTTCAACTAAAGTGGATCGACATACCCAGTAAATGCTTAATCCAAAACTATAGGTGGCTAACGGATCTATCAGAACAAAATACAATAACTAAATGTAAAGCACATCACAGAACAGTAATCAACATCATATATATACATATACACTGATACATGTTTATTACAATACAATATGAATACAATAAAGGTGGTACTCGACCACACCATAAACATCGAATAAAATGTAAATACATTAGAGTATGCAGAAGAAGTAAACTTCTCAAGCGATAGATAAGCTAATGTCCAACATCAACTTCAAGAAAAGCCCAATAGATGATACCTGAAACAACTCGGTCTGACCCAAGTATAAATACACGGGTCAGTCTAGCTACACAAATCAGTCAATATCGATAATATGAAGCATAGTGGATATAGTGATACTTCTTCTCGAATGAGGAGAAGGATTAGATAACTCATAGCTCAATACTCAAATACCTCAAAAGAGGTAACTCAAACTCAATACTCAAATTAACACAAGTGCCTCATATCATCGGCGATAACCCATAATGAACTCAAATCAACTCATATAAAAATCAAGCAAAACTCAAATGGTTCGATGAACCATTACTCCAAAAAGGAAAAAACTCATCTCAATTCCCAAATAGAAGTCATGAAAGCAACACAAGATAACTCCATAAAAATGTGAGATCTCAAACTCATAAGTAAGCCAAGACGGCTAAATCTCACACATACATCTCAATCTTAAAAGCTCATGGAACTCAATACGAATTCAAACTCATAACATCTCAAACTCAATAAAGAATTCGATGCATGTTCAAAACTCAGAAAATCTTAACACTAATGCACCAAAAACGACGAACTTAAAACTCAGAAAACCCGGATTGGCCAGATCCCCGATTACAATGCTGAAGCAATGCTGCAAGTGCTAAACTCAGACAGTCGAAGCCTTAGACAAGGTCGCTAACACCTCCCAAAGCAGTTCATCCTCATGACAAGATCGCTGACACCTTTACAAGCTGTTTTGTCAGCCCTAACAAGGTCGCTAACACCTCCCAAAGCAGTTCGTTCTCATTACAAGGTCGCTAAAACCTCTCAAAGCAGTTCTACTAGGTAAACATCGTGAATGTGTCACAAACTCACGGATAGAAATTAGAAAAGTGTTAACGTGTGTCCCTTACCACATGTTCGCGCTTAGCGGTTTACTAGCCGCTAGTCGATGCCACACTAAGAACATCATAAAACTCAGAAAATCATATCTCGCATCGTCTCATTGGCGAGTGATAAAGAGACACCATACTTGTCTCATCTCATCGACAAGTATTAAATGGCATCGTCACTTGTCTCATCTCATCGACAAGTGAAAACATCGTGATGGTTCCTCATAAACTATAAATCTCAAAATATGAAATCATATACTCAAGAATTGCATTATATCATTGGCAAGTAAATATAACATTTTGATGGTTCTCATCGACCATACTCCTACATAGGACATCTCAAACCATAATACTTTCCAAATATTAGCCATCTAAAATAATTACAATAAATAGAAATGATAAAACTCAAAATACGCCATAAAATGGAAAAATATCTCAGAATCAATAATCACAAATAGCTTCGATCGTAGAAGTCCGGAATTAACCGAAATAGTAAACGCACATGTCACATATCACATGTTCTACTAAATCATTTAATTCTCTTTCTCATACGTTCGAATAGTATAAAAGTGTATGTTTTATATGTAAAATAGTTTACTAGAGAAAATAAGCTTCTAAAACTTTGTTTTCCCAAAAAGGTTAATAAAACAAATATTTGATATTCCTTTATTATAGGAAATAAATAGATTTTATATTAGAAAAATAATTTTAAAATACTATATAATAATAATTTTAAATTTCCATTTATTTCAAAAATCACTTCAAAAATGGTTTAGTGAAAACCGTGCTCCAAAACAATGAAAAACAAGAAAGAAAACTCAAGACCGATAACTTGAGTTCAATACGAACTCAATTCAAATTTAACCCAAAATCAATTCAAATTCTATTCAAATTTGAATTTCAAATTCTCCAAATATAGCTAGCCTATTGATAGACATCATAGCTCTCAAAACATCTTAAAAAACAATCATTAAAATCGAATAAGAATGAGAGCAAAAATAAGCTAATACACTCCTTAGGTCAATAATTGTTATTGCTGCCATTTTGCTCTCAGAACAGCGACAAACAAACACAGTTTTGACTAAGCAAACATCAAAATTTCAAGAAACACAGAACATATAACTTTTAGTACAAAGTTTATGCTTTCCGGAACATATAAGATTATTCAATTTGGATAAGAAATGAAAAAGTTATGATAAAAATAGTTCAGGGGTCTTAATTGCAATACCTCTGTCATTTTGGTCTCGGGATAGCAACAATAAAACACATTTTTGGCCAAACTATCATCAAAATTTAAAAAACCTCAAAACATGAAACTTGAAGTACATCAATTGTTCTTTCTGGAACATCAAAAATTATCAAATTCGGGTAAGAAACGAAGAAGTTGTGGACAATTTCGTTTTAGTTTCAAACACAGAGCAAATATTGGTTTTGCTCTCAGGATAGCAGTAGAAAAATTCAATTTTGACATAGCTAACCACAAAACTACAGAATATTCAATACATGGAAGTTGTAGTACATGATTTGTGCTTTCCGGCAAATTCAAAATTATCAAATTTCGATTAAAACCGAGAATGTTATGTCTAATTTTATTTCAGCTTCAAACACAGAGCAAATATAGATTTTGCTCTCGGGTTAGCAGTAGAAAATTTCAATTTTGACATAGCTAACCTCAAAATTATAGAAAACTTAATACGTGAATGTTGTAGTACATGATTTGTGCTTTCCGAAACATTCAAAATTATCAAATTCCGATTAAAAACGAGAATGTTATGGCTAATTATATATCTGCTTCAAACACAAAGCAAATATAGATTTTGCTCTCGGGTTAGCAGTAGAAAAATTCAATTTTGACATAGCTAACCTCAAAATTACAAAAAACTAAATACGTGAAAGTTATAGTACATGATTTTTGCCTTCCGGAACATCAAAAATTATCAAATTCGGGTAAGAAACGAAGAAGTTATGGCCAATTTGGTTTCAGTTTCAAACACAGAGCAAATTTTGGTTTTTCTCTCGGGATAGCAGTAGAAAAATTCAATTTTGTCAGAGCTTACCACAAAATTACAGAAAACTAAATACATAAAAGGTGTAGTATATGATTTGTACTTTCCAGAACATCCAAAATTATCAAATTCCGTTTAAAAACGAGAAAGTTATGCCTAATTTTATTTCAGCTTCAAACACAGAGTAAATAAAGATTTTGCTCTCGGGTTAGCAGTAGAAAAATTCAATTTTGACATAGCCAACCTCAAAATTATAGAAAACTCAATACATAAAAGTTGTAGTACATGATTTTTGGTTTCTTGGACATCCAAAATTATCAAATTCTGATTAAAAACGAGAATGTTATGGCTAATTTTATTTCAGCTTCAAACATAGAGCAAATATAGATTTTGCTCTCGGGTTAGCAGTAGAAAAATTCAATTTTGACATAGCTAACCTCAAAATTATAGAAAACTCAATACATGAAAGTTGTAGTACATGATTTGTGCTTTCCGTAACATCCAAAATTTTCAAATTCCGATTAAAAACAAGAAAGTAATGGCTAATTTTATTTCAGCTTCAAACACAGAGCAAATATAATTCGTACAGGTTTCAAAAATTCACAGATTATAACAATTTGATCATACAGAGAGCTAGAGTTTGTGAGTTATACACTCACCTTGATGCAACTATCAACCAAACTTCGAATTAGAGCCAAAGATGAGAGCTTTTAGCCAAGAACATACCCCTAAAACCTGTACAGACTTGAGAAACAACATGTAGGAACCAGAGACAAAATTAACAGATACCACTCCAAAAACTTGATTTTGATGAGGAGAATTGTTTTAGAATAGAGATTACCTGAGTTTTAATCTTGAATTAACATTTTAAATCATCAATCTTCATTTTTTATTGGTAAATTTAAGCATTGGTTTGAGAAGGTAAAGAGGGTTTCAACCATTATTCTTTTTTCTAGAAGCCGTGAGAAGAGGCTGAGAAGAGTGCGTACATGTAATACTTCTTCTTTCTCATTTGTTTTCTTAATTACAGGTTAATGATAGTGGATATGGGCTTTAGCCCAAGCTAATAAAATAAATTAGCTTGTCTTTATTATTTAGCCACTAATTACATTTACAAAGCATACTTACAATTTCAATCATAAATTTAAACTTCATTCCATACCTAAAAATTACAAAAATTTATATTCATGCTAATAAAATGTTTTACACTCAAAATAAAAGATTATTTATATTATTAAAACATTTTATTAACATAATTATCTATATTTAAAATAAATAACAATTTTACATTTTTAATTACAAATCCCATTGTAATTAACATTATAAATTACACAAAAATCACATTTTTGTGTAATAAAATTTTATAACCCATTACACATATTATTTTTCACCTAAATTATATTTTTAAACTCAATTCCATCATTATTTAATTATATCTCATCTTAAAATTAATTACTTCTTTTTAAAAAAATCATTAAAAGAAGTAAATAGCAATAATTTACAAAATTATTGCATTAACTCCAAATAAAACACATTTTCCCATTTTATCATCTCAAACCATTTTAATAAAGTTTCCAAAACTTTGTTTTCCTCATTTTATTCTCAAATATATTGTTTATTCCCAATAAAAAATTAAATTCTTCATTTATTATTAATTTCTACCATTAAATTATAACCTCCGTTATAATTTAATATTCTCAGGTAATCACTAAAACCAGGGTTGTTACAGACTCCCCCCCTTACAATTAAAATTGCATCCCTACAATTTTCTAGAAAAAGAGCTGTAAACAACACAAAAATTCATTCGACCAAGGATAAAAGACAAGCTCGAAACTCAAACCATTCATACTTTCAACATAGAATGGTGGAGAAAAATAAGGAAAAGCTCACTTGGTTAAACCAATGGCCCATCAGATGCTAATATAGTGATTAGCAAACCATCGATTTTTCCAAGTAACTCGAAAGAATTTCGAAGATATCCCGTCTTCGAAACAAAACTCAATAAGACGCTCAACAATTAATCAATCAAAAATGATTGATTTCACAAAACTCTACGAATAGAGTCGGGAACAAACTCACTTAAACTCGAACTCTAAGCAATAAAGAATATCATCAACAAGATTTTCCGCATAATAATACGGAAAGAACATCGTCACAACAAGATAAACACAATAGACAAGATGAATAAATCACGAAACGACTTCTTACAAGGCCACCAAACTCGAACGACATCGAAAATGCATGTCGTTGATATTAACTCAAGGATAGAATATACTCAAGAAACAAGGATATAAGCTCAAATTACTTTTCAATCCAAGATATTTAGAATTTTTAAATTTCAACATCTTTTTAATTTTAAATCTCAATTTTCAACATTTGAAAATTTTCAAACTCTTTACTATATTACTTAGTAAGTAATTTAAAGCTTAAATTAAAAGTCCAAATTTCTTCTCTTACTTCAAAATTAATTTCCAAAGAAATTTGTAAATCCATAATAATATTCTTCAAAATAAATTAAGGGTTTAAATTCTCTTTACTCTTTTTATTAAACCACTTAAATAGTTTAAAAACAATCTTCAAATTCTCTTATAACTCTTCTCTTAAAACATCCAATGTATATAATATAGATTCTAATATCTCAAAATATACTTTCAATAAAGTATAGCTAGAATATTCTCACTTATTCTCATCTTTATAATTTAAAAATAAATAAATATATAAATGGCATTGCCTCGCCATTGAATCTCTAATAAATAGATATATCCTTTGGCTGCAGAGTCGATCGAACGATCAAAACTGCCTCGCCACTCTGTTACTCGTCTCTAAAATCAATGGCTGCAATTACCAATCAAAAATAAATTTAATATATAATCTCAAAATATTATTTTCAAAATCTTAATTTTTAAAACACAAACCATCGTGTCTGATTGCCTCATCATATCATTTAGGAGATTCCTATCGATAACGTTGCTCAGGCGTATCGACCGGAACTTTTAACTACTCGATGGACAACCTAACACTCTCAAATTATTTCTATAAAAGAAATACTACTCATGTAAATATATTCTCAAAATATTCTTTGATTTTTTTTTAAATATCTCAAAGCTCAAATTTCTCTTTAAAACTAATATTTATATAGCTTCAAAACTCAAACAAAAGAACATTAAGAGAATGCATCGAGATATTCCCAGAATACTCGATTCTCAAAATCAATAGAAGGTGATAGAGTGTTCGTCAATATTACGATGTCACGAGCCACTCCCAAAAATCATCAAGATACAGGATAAGCAAGATATTCTTCTCGAAGGAGAAGAAGCACACAATCCCCGAATCGCTACTTCAAACGGAGTAATGCTACAAAGGAATACATTGATCGAGTATCTGAAAAGAACACTCAAACGAAGCTGAATGATAAACTCAATCAAACTCGAACAATCTAGAAACTCACCTCATTCCTTAGTGGATATCCTCGTGGAAGGATAATCGAAGAGCTAAGAGCCAAGAATAAGGTTACCTCAACACTCGATTTCCCGATTGGATGTCAAACCCAAACGGACTCATCAAAACTCAACAAAGTCACCTTGACTGGAATTCGAGATATGTCATCAACATCTCGATACTCAAGAGTGAATTCAGAAACTTCGGAATCATCATTAACATTCTAAAGTGACAGAAATAATAAACCAATCAAAATAGGAAACCTAAATATACAATAGGATCCTATAAAACAAAGGATTGGACTTAATATCAAATAAGTCAATCCATCTCAAATCAAATGCATCTCAAGATTGTGAGTAACAAACAAATACTCACAAAAGCAACATCAAATAAAAATCTCAGAATGCTCACAACGAGCCAATCATTGTGGATCCCCTCAATACGATTCACAACTCTCAAAGGAACACAACAAGAATACTCAAAGGAATCAATAAGCTTCATCGATACGAACTCACTCACATCGACAAAAATAAGAATAGAATAATCCCAAATAAGATTATTCATAAGATAAGATAACATCAAACTCAATTATGGAATACTACGGAATACAATTTATATTCCTAGAAATATTCCATGTCAACATATCCCAAAAATCGAAAAAGAATCAAAGCACGATTCACAAACAAGCTCGAATAAAGGACAACGATTGACTCGTATTGTACTTCGACGTATCGTGATATACGTACTGTTCTGTGTTTATTCTACTTTGTTCTGACCATAGCTCTGATACCAAACTATGACGCCCCACCCTGAGACCCACCTTAGCAAAGAGAATTAACAAGTAATTCCGTCTACTAAAGTGGAGAATAGGGCTCGTTAAGGGCGACCATCTATAATTTTGTCTTAAACATCTACCAAATACGTCGATAAATGCAATATAATTTATCTTTTCAACTAAAGTGGATCGACATACCCAGTAAATGCTTAATCCAAAACTATAGGTTGCTAACGGATCTATCAGAACAAAATACAATAACTAAATGTAAAGCACATCACAGAACAGTAATCAACATCATATATATACATATACACTGATACATGTTTACTATAATACAATATGAATACAATAAAGGTGGTACTCGACCACACCATAAACATCGAATAAAATGTAAATACATCAGAGTATGCAGAAGAAGTAAACTTCTCAAGCGATAGATAAGCTAATGTCCAACATCAACTTCAAGAAAAGCCCAATAGATGATACCTGAAACAACTCGGTCTGACCCGAGTATAAATACACGGGCCAGTCTTGCTACACAAATCAGTCAATATCGATAATATGAAGCATAGTGGATATAGTGATACTTCTTCTCGAATGAGGAGAAGGATTAGATAACTCATAGCTCAATACTTAAGTAACAAATGCTACCTAAGTGACTAAATACCTCGAAAGAGGTAACTCAAACTCAATACTCAAATTAACACAAGTGCCTCATATCATCGGCGATAACCTATAATGAACTCAAATCAACTCGTATAAAAATCAAGCAAAACTAAAATGGTTCGATGAACCATTACTCCAAAAAGGAGAAAAATCATCTCAATCACAAATAGAAGTCATGAAAGCAACACAAGATAACTCCATAAAAATGTGAGATCTCAAACTCATAAGTAAGCCAAGACGGCTAAATCTCACACATACATCTCAATCTTAAAAGCTCATGGAACTCGATACGAATTCAAACTCATAACATCTCAAACTCAATAAAGAATTCAATGCATGTTTAAAACTTAGAAAACTTAACACTAATGCGCCAAAACGGCGAACTCAAAACTCAGAAAACCCAGATTGGCCAGATCCTTGATTACAATGCCGAAGCAATACTGCACGTGCTAAACTCAGACAGCCGAAGCCTTAGACAAGGTCGCTAACACCTCCCAAAGCAGTTCGTCCTCATGACAAGGTCACTGACACCTTTCCAAGCCGTTTTGTCAGCCCTAACAAGGTCGCTAACACCTCCCAAAGTAGTTCGTCCTCATGACAAGGTCGCTAACACCTTTCAAAGAAGTTCTGCTAGGTAAACATCGTGAATGTGTCACAAACTCACGGATATGAATCTGAAAAGTGTTAACGTGTGTCCCATACCACACGTTCGCGCTTAGCGGTTTACTAGCCGCTAGTCGATGCCACACTAAGAACATAATAAAACTCAGAAAATCATATCTCGCCTCGTCTCATTGGCGAGTGATAAAGAGACACCATACTTGTCTCATCTCATCGACAAGTGAAAACATCGTGATGGTTCCTCATAAACCATAAATCTCAAAATATGAAATCATATACTCAAGAATTGCATTATATCATTGGCAAGTAAATATAACATTGTGATGGTTCTCATCGACCATACTCCTACATAGGACATCTGAAACCATAATACTTTCCAAATATTAGCCATTGTAAATAATTCCAATAAATAGTAATTATAAAACTCAAAATACACCATAAAATGGCAAATTATCTCAGAATCAATAATCTCAAATAGCTTCGATCGTAGAAGTCCGGAATTAACCGAAATAGTAAACGCACATGTCCCATACCACATGTTTTACTAAATCATTTAATTTTCTTTTTCATGCGTTCGAATATTGTAAAAGTGCATGTTTTATATATAAAATAGTTCACTAGAGAAAACAAGCTTCTAAAACATTTTTTTCCCAAAAAGATTAATAAAACCAATATTTGAAATTCCTTTATTATAGGAAATAAATAGATTTTATATTAGAAAAATAATTTTAAAATACTATATAATAATAATTTTAAATTTCCATTTATTTCAAAAATCCCTTCAAAAATGATTTAGTGAAAATCGTGCTCGAAAACAATGAAAAACAAGAAAGATAACTCAAGACCGATAACTTGAGTTCAATACGAATTCAATTCAAATTTAACCCAAAATCAATTCAAATTCTATTCAAATCTGAATTTCAAATTCTCCAAATATTGCTAGCCTATTGATAGGCATCATAGCTCTCAAAACATCTCAAAAACAATCATTAAAATCGAATAAGAATGAGAGCAAAAATAAGCTAATACACTCCTCAGGTCAATAATTGTTATTGCTGCCATTTTGCTCTCGGAACATCGACAAACAAACACAGTTTTGACTAAGCAAACATCAAAATTTCAAGAAACATAGAACATAAAACTTTTAGTACAAAGTTTATGCTTTCCGGAACATCTAAGATTATTGAATTTGAATAAGAAATGAAAAAGTTATGATAAAAATAGTTCAGGGGTCTTAATTGCAATACCTCTGTCATTTTGGTCTCGGGATAGCAATAATAAAATACATTTTGACCAAACTATCATCTAAATTTAAGAAAACTCAAAACATGAAACTTGTAGTACATCAATTTTTATTTCCGAAATATCAAAAATTATCAAATTCGGGTGAGAAACGAAGAAGTTATGGCCAATTTCGTTTCAGTTTCAAACAAAGAGCAAATATTGGTTTTGCTCTCAGGATAGCAGTAGAAAAATTCAATTTTGACATAGCTAACCACAAAACTACAGAATACTCAATACATGAAAGTCGTAGCACATGATTTGTGCTTTCCAGAATATCCAAAATTATCAAATTCCGATTAAAAACGAGAAAGTTATGTCTAATTTTATTTCAGCTTCAAACATAGAGCAAATATAGATTTTGCTCTCGGGTTAGCAGTAGAAAAATTCAATATTGATATAGCTAACCTCAAAATTATAGAAAACTCTGTATATGAAAGTTGTAGTACATGATTTTTGCTTTCCGGAACATTCAAAATTATCAAATTCCGATTAAAAACGAGAAAGTAATGGCTAATTTTATTTCAGGTTCAAACATAGAGCAAATATAATTCGTACAGGTTTCAAAAATTCACAGATTATAACAATTTGATCATACAGAGAGCTAGAGTTTGTGAGTTATACACTCAAATTTCTGCAACTATCAACCAAACTTCGAATTAGAGCTAATGATGAGAGCTTTTAGCCTAGAACAAACCCCTAAAACCTGTACAGACTTGAGAAACAACATGCAGGAACTAGAGACAAAATTAACAAATACCACTCCAAAAACTTGATTTTGATGAGGAGAATGGTTTTAGAATAGAGATTACCTGAGTTTTACTCTTGAATTAGCATTTTAAATCATCGATCTTCATTTAGCGTTGGTTTGAGAAGGTAAAAAGGGTTTCAGCCATTATTCTTTTTTTCTGGAAGATGTGAGAAGAGGCTGAGAAGAGTACGTACAGGTAATACTACTTCTTTCTCATTTATTTTCTTAATTACAGGTTAATGATAGTGGATATGGGCTTTAGCCCAAGCTAATAAAATAAATTAGCTTTTCTTTATAATTTAGCCACTAATTACATTTACAAAGCATACTTACAATTTCAATCATAAATTTAAACTTCATTCCATACCTAAAAATTACAAAAATTTATATTCATGCTAATAAAATGTTTTACACTCAAAATAAAAGATTATTTATATTATTAAAACATTTTATTAACATATTTCTCTATATTTAAAATAAATAACAATTTTACATTTTTAATTACAAATCCCATTGTAATTAACATTATAAATTACACAAAAATCACATTTTTGTGTAATAAAATTTTATAACTCATTACAAATATAATATTTCACTTAAATTATATTTTTTAAACTCAATTCCATCATTATTTTAATTATATCTCATCTTAAAATTAATTACTTCTTTTTAAAAAAATCATTAAAAGAAGTAAATATCAATAATTTACATAATTATTGCATTAACTCCAAATAAAACACATTTTCCCATTTTATCATCTCAAACCATTTTATTAAAGTTTTCAAAACTTTATTTTCCTCGTTTTATTCTTAAATATATTGTTTATTCCCAATAAATAATTAAATTCTACATTTATTATTAATTTCTACTATTAAATTATAACCTCCGTTATAATTTAATATTCTGAGGTAATCACTAAAACCAGAGTTGTTACATGAGGTGTAACAAGAATGAGGTGTAGCCGATATTTGGTCGTACACACATGTGTGTGTATTACTTGCATTGCAAAATACTTGTGTTGTTTTTTGTGTAATGACGGTCGGTCCCAGCTTTTCATCTCCAGCACGTGGCATATGCGTATGAGTTTGCATACACTTATTGTAACAAGAGGGATCCCTAATTTTGTGTGCCTACTAACCACATTCATGCGCAACATCGCTATCAAATTTTAATGTTGCGGGACTATTCCAATTCCAAATTGTAACAAAACGATCCATCGAATTTATATGTGCCTACTTAAACCCATTAATTATCATATTATAAATATATGTAAAATTAAGTTAAAAGACCTTAACCTTTTCCTCTTCTTAAAGGCCTACTTAAACTCATTAATTATCATGTTATAAATATAAGTAAAGTATTTTCAATTGATTAAAATAATTTCATAACGTATTATATATATAAGCAAACTATGTGTGTGTATTATTATTATTATCATTATTATTATTATTGCATATGATTTTCAAAATAAACCATGGATAACAAAGGCATATATAAAGGGTGAGTGTGTCCATTGTAGTGTAAATCCGAACACCTATAAACGTACACATTGACCATATAAACTGTTTATCTGTTGCACTTGCACTATACACATATGATGTATTTGATATGCTCCATAGTATATTCAGTTTAAATTAAAGTAAAAATCCCTTTTAAACAAATTATATTTTATTTAAAATAAAATTTAGATTGGATCTAAAATCAATTGGACTTCGTACGCCCAATCCAAAATGAATTTTTTTCTTCAGAATTCACTCATTTAAACCACTTCCATCTGCCATGGTCCCTTCAGTCTTAAAATAAATAGGATACAATATGCTTAAAAATAATGGCTTCATATCCACTCTAACCTCTCTTATTCTTTTTAAAATAATATCCTCCGAAATAAGAATTATTTCCTTAATAGTTTTTAATGTTTTCCAACTGGAACTAAACTTTGTCCTTCTTATCACCATAAATCCACCTAAACCTCCTTCAACCTTCGTATCACCCACCATTCAAAACTGCCTACCTCAGTCTGCCCATCTTCTACATCGCTCAATCCTTCTTCTACATTGTTTCTCCATTTATCCTTGCTACTGTCTTCTTCAACCACTTATATCCACTCCATCTTATCCACTCTTCCCCGACTACCCCGTGCATGCTAGCCCTTCTTCATTCAACTTGTGAATTTAATAGTTATCTACTACAGTAATAAGATCATAAACATAGGCAGATAATCAAAGAGTAAATATAAAGTAATGAAAAAACAATAAAGTAAATGACACAGTGAATTTTTATACTAGTTTGGAAATCCAATACTACATCTAGTTTTATACTCACCATAAAAAATTCCACTATCATTTTCTTGCTTTCCACGGATGGTAAGTGATAGAGTTAGGGATATACCCTAGGAGCATTATTTGATTGTTACATATACCTAACTCTATAACCAATCTTGTTCGAAATAAAAGGTGTTTTCTTTTTATAATGTGCTTGATATAATATGTTATATATTAATTGATTAATTTAATTAAAAGTATATTTAATACAAAATCCATAAATGGTATGTTTTGTGATAGTAGTTACAATGCGTTGTAACCATGAGTAATTTATCATAATAAAATTAACATACCATTTTAGATAACCTATGTCAAGGTTTATCGAGACTAGATATCGATGCATGCGCAGAGATTAGAGAACGCAGTGCTCTCCAAATGTTGGACAGTGTATTACTCATGACTGTTGGGGGTACCAAGGGGTTACCTACTAATAGTTATTGGAAAACTATGGAATAACTCACACGACGGTTTTCTATTGATTAATATAAGTAAGGTCAAACATAAAATATCGACGTGACTATATTACTTAATTCCCTCGACTTCGGAATATTGTCGCGCTTCAATATGGAAACTTCACTTTGATTATAGTTGAATCATGGCATGACGTCCGTCGAATGACCATAGTTAGCTCGAGTGGAAGCATTGGAAGTGAAGCACTATTCAAGAGAGGATTCGTCTTCTCATTTATGTGAGGTTAGTATCACGGTCAACCGAAGTCAACTCAAAATTAAAGTCTCTGGCTAGAGCAGTTCGGTTAATAATAATTGTTATTATTAAACTAAGGACTTTTTGTTTAGACTATAGAGTTAAATATGGATGACAATTGGAATTTTTACCATTACCAAATTCCATAAGTTTAAAGTTATATAGTTTTGACGAAGAGAATTGGTGTAAATAATTGTCACAATCGGGTAACACTTAATAATGTAAAATTGCATTTTTAACGAAACCAAATGAGAGATAAATTTGGTCATAATGTCACATCACCTACTAAGTGACGTATGAACGTTAATATTCGAATTGTTTTGTATTAATCGCTGATCAAATTTACACCTAAGAGTCACATAATCAAAATGATGAATACTACTTTTATCACATGATTTAATTAATTTGTAATTGTTACAAATTAATTAATATGTATGAAATATTAATTATAAAAAAATTATTTGATGTGTTGAACAATGTTAAATAATGTATTTATAATTGTTATAAATATAATAATCGATATACAATATCGATACACGTTTGGATTTTCACTTAAATGCAATGGACGTTGTTCGGACTGGAATTGGTTTTGAGGCACATATAGGGCATGAATATATCAGCCATAATAGCTTGGATAAGCCAGTCAAATTTTGGCAAAAGATGGAGTTTTTTAAATGGTTTAAAAGAGTGGAATTGGTAAGAGAGAGATAAGGATGTGATCCACTTTTCTCTCCATTTAACTTTCGATTTATATGTCACTCTCTACACCATTTATTTTAAGAATTTTTGCTCTCCTTCCTTCTGCAAATATCAAGTAAACCATCATTTAAACCCAAAAGAAATCCAATCTCAAATTATATCAAATTCTTTGATTCGGTCGTCGATGATAAAGCAGTTCGGGATCCAGCAACTCCAGAACATGGAATTTGATTCAAGGAGTCATTTCACCATTTCTAAGTGAGATCTCCAGGCCTTGGTGAAAGGTATTCAACATGTTCACTGATTCATTCAATATTATTATTTATTATTGTATTATATAGTAGGTTATTAGATTATATTACGAATCTAATGTATCGATATTCTATCACATATTGGATGGTCGAATATATTGGTGTGTCTATATATTAAAACAATATTTTGTATGTTTGCTCGTATTAAACTCATAGCCAAGAAAAATAAAAAAACCATTTTTTTCATTAAATAATATTATATACGATTTTAGCAATTAGCAAATTATATCCTAAAAATTAAAATCATAGAATGATTATTTTAAAATCTTTAAAATTTTTGCTTTGCAAAACAATAATCCAACAGTAAATTTTACTTTATTTTAATATATATTTATATTTATTATATATTTAAATATTAATATAACTATTTATTTAACTCGAAATTGATTTATATATATACTTATATAATTTGAAATTAATTATAAAAATTTATTTAATAACATTACATAATTATTTTTAATTATAATAATTTTTAATAATTTTAATAATTAATTTCGATCAATTTTAAAATTATTTTACAATTTTTTATTTAAAAATTATTTTATAAATCCATAAAAAAAATTTGTACCGTGAGCTCCAAGTCAGCTAGCATTTTTATAATATATATATATATATATATATATTCACATGCGTTTGTGTATTTATAATTATTTATTAATGAAAAAAATTAATTTTGTTCTCGGGTTTGCAGTAGTATAAACTAAAAATTTAAAAATTATTTTATATTAATTATTAAATGATTTTGTTATTTATTATAAATGAACATTTGTACAAATACATGTAAAATATTTTATATAAATTATCAAAATTATTATTTCTATATATTATATGATTGTATTTTATAAACGTATAATTTTATGTAAATATTTATATTGTAACGACCTGTAAATTTTAACGATTTTATAACGTAATTAACTGAAATTTTCCTTGAAATTAAATAATTAAATTTAGCAATGAAAATCTGGTATTTGGTATGCGTCTATTCAAACATAGCAAATGACTGATTTTCGTTGATAAATACGGAAGTTAGTTTTGTTGTGTAATTTGAATTTCAAATTTAATCAGTTAAAATTGATGCAAATAAAATATTATTGAAATCTGAATATTTTTACATAATAAAAATGTTTATTTTTTTCTGAGTGAGACGTTATATTTCGTTTCGCCAAATTTGGACTGCTATAGCCCCGTTTATCTTATTTTCGATGTTTTAGCAGCATTTTTGGCAGCGAATATCGACTTTTGATAGGATGATCGTATTGCTGATATCTGTGTACCATTCTGTTCGTCTTGTCGTGCTAATCTCCGTAGTATATTCATTTGTGTGATTCGGTGTCCGGTAAGTAGCAAATTCTGCAAAACGGTTAGCCGTATCGGTACCCCTTTTAAGCCTTTTTGGTTTCCCCTGTGGCCATTCATTTACCCACCGTGAGAAAACAAATGGCCACTTACCTTTATTAATTCATCTATTGGCTTTCCCTATTCCTATCTGTTCAATATATTCATCTGGTTCCCCACATTCTTTCTTTCTCGGCCTTCTTCTTTATGCTCTTATCAAATATATATATATATATATATATATATATATATATATATATATATACGTTGCTTATATTTTGGTTACTGAAGCATTCGTTTACATTTCTTGAAATATTCTTCGTTTGGCTTTGAGACCTGCTTGCGGCCTCCCATCATTCCCTTCGTGCCTTTCATCACCGACCGTCTCACCTTCCTCCCTCCTCCGAACGCAACCGGCCTCGCTTCCCTGCACCAGATCCAAAGCTCCACCCTCCGCCCCTTTAACGGCCTAGCTTCTCCAAGCCGTGACACCCCATATCCCCTCTCCACCCACTGATAAACCCACTTGCTTTCGCGCCCACCATCCTACATCCATTCTCGTCCGCTTCTCACTCACCGACCCGAAACCCACAGTCCACCTCGTCTCCTCCCCACTTCCTCCTATCACCACGCAACAAAACCCAGCCGACCACAAACTGATCCCCAACCTTTGCAGTTGCTTCTGAAACCTCCTCTGACCTCCACTTTTTCCCACTCTCCCACTGCCGACCATACTGCCATGCCGCACCCAATAATCCACCTGACAACATGCCGGCAGCCCACAACCAAGCCCCTCCGCCACCATATCTCAACCAAGACCAAGCAGAAACCCTCCACATTGCAGCCGCGACCACAGCCACTATCCTCAAGACCTCCGCCACCTACTTCCTCCCTGAAGCACTGATCACCACTCCCTTCCCCGACCCACATATGCTCCTCCAGTTGCCGAGCCACCCTGTAGCCTCGAGGAAGTATGTTCTGTTATATATATATATATATAGACACACACAAACACACATTTGATTTCTAATATCACATATATATTGCATATATTTGCTTTCATATATGTAATTGATACTTGATATTTTAAATATATTTGATTACACTATATATATACATATATTGGTTTTGCATTAATTTGTCTGTATAACCTGATTACATATGTTTGTTTGTAAGTATATATAAAATGTGTTAAAAGGCAATATATAGTTATTAAATATTGATTTTTAAAGTGTATGTATATAAATATATATGGTTGTTTATTAGGTATAAGATTATGTTTGTCCATATATAAACTAATATAAGTATATGTTGATCATGTGTGTGTGTGTGTATGTTACATAAGTTTCTAGATAAACTGTTGAGTTTATGTATATACTATAATAAAATATGTTATATTGATTTTGTTAGAAACATTGATCTTAAAATATAGTTGGTATGAAAGTTTATATACTAGTTTATGTACTAGTTTATATATACTTGAGTCTAGTTTTCGTATATTTATAGAGATTTATTTTATAGATGTTTAAATTTAATATTGATTATTGAAAATATATATTATATTTTTTTTAATATGAGTAAATATTAGATTTTTAAAATTTATATATATTTGTCTCCATCGGTTATCGAATTCCAACCTAGCTTTGCTTTGTTCGTAGACTTCGTATACATCTTGATTTGGTTTTGGTTTCGTCGCTGTCCAAAATTAATCGCAGCGGTTGGTTGCTTTGATTTGTCGCTTATCCGTGTGCTTGTCCTGTTTTCTCTAGCCTCGAAAGGTGAGTAATCACTCACGATTAACATTCTTGTATTTAGTAAATTAATTTCACATGAAATGACAATTGAAATATGCTGTTAAATTTGAATTGCTAGTTATTTAATTGTAAAATATATGCCATTACCTGCAATTGTTTACCTATACAAGTTGACATATGACACCATAACATGTTGTATATATTATATTTAAATTGGTTACTGGTGATATATGCCTGTTGTTGATATTTTATATTATTGGTTCTCACTCTGCAAGTTCTCTGTTAGTTTAGAAATGCCTATGGGTTGAAATGATACATACCCGAACGATATAATAGATTAGGGGAAAATCGTTATGGGTTGAAATGATAAACCCAAGCGATTTTCATTGATTTTAAATTTTGGGATTGCGGGTTGAAATGATATATATACCCGTAAATTTAAATAATTGCGGATTGAAATGATAAATATCCGTAACACTTGACCATAGGATAGAAAATTATATACGGACACCGTTGGTCTATATTTTGAAAATGATTTTCAAAGTTGTGAAAGGAAATATATGGGTTTTGTAAATATTGATTTTTAAATATAATATATAAATGTTATTTTGTATATGTGTAAATTTAGATTTTAAATTATATGTAGTGAAATTTTAAATTTATAAGTTAGTTTTGAAATATAATTTTTTAAGATTTTTCTTGTAACTTTATTATTTAAAAATATATAAATAAGATTTAATAAATTTTAATTTAATTAATATAAATATTATGTTTAAGTATTTATATTAATATATTCAAAAATGGATTTTTGTAATAACTTTAATAAATTAACGCTGGAAAGATATATCGAAATTGGTTTGTAATTTAATTTGTTTAAGAATTGTATTTAAATAGAAATGGATTTGGAAGTCATTAATTTAAGATTTAAGATATAACTTTATAACCAGTTAATTTGATTTTAATTAAAGGTGAATAAATGAATATTTCGGATTTGATAAGATTGAAATTGAATATTTAATTTTGATTTGAATTTGAGAATTTTATTTGAATGTTTATAAATGTGATTAAATGAATATTGTTAGAATTTAATATAATTGAAGTTAGATATTTAAAATTTGGCATTGGTTTAAATTTGCAATTTGAGATTTTATTTAAGTGTTATTGAAATTGGTTAAGTGAATATTTTAGATTTAAATAAGTTAAGGTTGAAATTGAAAAATAAATGAAATTTATAAAATTTGAGTTATTGTAATTTGCTTGAATATTTAATTGTGAAACCTATTGAATTTAAAATGGTTTAAATGTGTAGTTCAAGTCGTGATTTGAGATTGATAAATTAAATTAGTTTAAATGAGAATTTGAATTGAGATTGATTTAAATTGAATTTTTGAACCAAAGTTAATTTGAATTTATTGTGAAATTGGAGGAAAAAAAGTCTAATTTGAACTATTTTGAGATAAACTATTTTAGTATATATACTCTTTTAATATATAAATATTTTTAATTTATAACTTATTTTTAATATAAAAACTATTTTTAATTTATAACTATTTCAATATATATAAACTATTTTCAATATTTAAACTGTTTAAGTTGGAATTGTTATGATTTAGATTTAATGGATTTAAATGTGAATATTTGATATGATGGTTTAACCTATTTTGGGGTTAAGATTTTGGAATAAATATGATTTTAAAGTGAGATATGATTTCGGAAGTGAATATGATTATAAAAGTGATTTTAAAAAATGACCACGGTGTGAAATAAGCGTTTGGTTGTTAAAGAGACCGGGATCGGATATTGTCATATTCTCTGCCAATACCGAAAACCACTTTAACATCTGTGTATGTGGTGGAGATTCCAGACCGAAGTAGGGTGGTTTGGTGTACGATTCTATATGAGGTACTTACGTAGCCCTGACTCCAGTGAGTCAGCTTAGATGTTACTAAAACAGGATCCATGCCGGGCCAAGTGAGGTCATTCCTCCAATCGGACACATTTCTTCGATACCATTCTATTACTTTGTGATTTGATTGGGTGCACCTTTAATTTGGGAGTGTGTCTGGAGGTGGGCGGTAGTAGCCGCTATGCGGTACCACCAGTCCAGATCCGCAAACAATATATCTACATTGGCATTGCCTCGCGTGCCGTGTTCACATGCCCTACCGTGCCTTCTACGAGTTTGGTTTGTATCATACCTATGGAGTGCCCTCTGATAGCCCTCCGGTTTACGGAGGAATTATGGTACTGTATAGACTATGGGAATATATAAAATGTGTTAAGGGGGATATGGGTAACACCTTAAAGCTACTTTAATACTTTACTTTATTGATAGACATATTATAATAGCGTATATTAATACATAGTAGACAGTTCCACAGATTCTTAGAGTATGGAAATCCCAAACATCCTTTAAGTTATATTGTATTTCACTTGGACATTTCACTTGAGTTTCTTTACTTGTATAAGAATGTTAATCCTGACTCGAGTGTTTTGTGATTTGCTTATGCTCGGATCAGACTGAGTGTCACAGCTTTGAGACTCACCTTGGAGCTTTGCTTGAAGATCTGTCATTTATCTGTTCAGCTTTCGGTTATTTCTAGTTAATTCTATTCAGACTTGTCATTTGCTTTTGTATTTGAGACTACTATGTTATTGAGATTTCTGTTGTAATTTGTGTTAAACTCTGATGTTTATATAGTAGCTTCATGAACTACTATTTATCTATTCCGCTGCTTATTATTATTTTACTCTGTGTCTGTGATTCTGTAATTGATTTATTTACTGCATATGCTAAGTTTTGCCAAATATAAATTAACAATCTGTTGTTGTAACAACCCGAGATTTCGCAATTATCTGATCATCGTCAAATGACGATTAAAATCGTTGGTTAATTGCTATTGCAGTTTAAATCGATTTGAAATTCCTTTTATAAATTTTGTAAAGATTGTAGTGGGCTTGAAAGAAAAAGAATATTGTGGCCCATACTTGTTTCTGCCGTGATATCTAACTAAAAAAAACCGTCCCCTTGATCCTCAATTCATTATTCGTTCTACAACCCTAGAGAAATCGTACGAGGGGAAAAAGAATGGCGGCTCAAAATTCTCGTTCGTCCTCTTTTCAAATCTGGAGCTTGTGGGAAAGTGAAGGCGCTGCTAAAATGCTTCGAATCCTTTCACGATCAACTGGATCGCTCGCGACTCCTCCTGCTTGGGACGACTTCGCCTTCACTTCGAACGAGTGCTTAGGGTTTTTCTCTGATCGATTCTTGAATAAGAGGTGAGTAATTCCTACTCACATCTAATTTGACTTAGTTCTATGCCTTGAGTTTGATTTGGCTTCATCGATGATGATTTTTAAATCTTGATTTCGCTGTGGTTCGACTTCTCGTCTCTTGTTTATCTCGGCAGTTTGAATTGTGGTTGGTAGCTTCTGATTTGGTTTGACTTTTTGATACTTGTGGCATTGTTCTTGTTTTTGAACTGTATACTATTTTTGCTATATGATTTCGTGTTGTTCATTTTCGTGAGCATCACTAATCGAATTTGGATTTGACGATATCGAGATCGTTTGTAGCTTCCACGATGTTGATTCTTTTGACTTTGGTATGTTTGTGGCCACGGCTTTGATTGCGACTTCTGCCATCTATGTTTGTCCTGGTAGCATTGATTTGTAACTGCTATTCCTCTAGCTTTGATTTTGTGGGCTGATGCCTGACTTCGTAATTTTGAACCTGATGTCATTATACTATGATGTTGTTTGGTTATTGCCTCTGAGATGTTTTGTGCATTGGTGATTTTCTGCCTGGACTATATTGATTTTATTGATATCACCTTTGTTTAAGTTTAGCAATTCTTTGTCTAATTATTTTGTGAGACTCCATATGTGTTCATATATATACAGTTATATGTGTGTATACATATGTAGTCAAATTTGCACGGCAATTATCTTGGTTCAAAACTGATATTGTGGTTGGCACTTGTTATGTGTTTGTTCGACTTTCGACCTTGTTGATTTTCTTGCTGTTGTGTGGTTCTGGCATTTATGTCTTGGACTTCAGTCACTTGACATTTTTGACCAGTCATCTGTGAATTTGGCACTATCTACATACATTTTGTAGCAGAAGTCCTGTGTTCTGTTGTTCATGAGCCTTGTGCTCGAGCTTTCTGTATTGTGTTGTCTGATTCACTGCATTTGATCAGATGCCCGAGTCTTTTCCTTTCTGTATATGGTCTTGATGACATGTTGATTTGCACCTCATGTTAGCATTGGTTAGTCTTGACTTCCTTCTGGTAATCGCTGTATTGAGTTGCACCTGTCTTTGTATTTATTCTGGGCATCGTGTCATTTGGGTTGGGCATTGTCTAGAACAGTAGCTCTTTGTTGAGACTATATTTGTGCCTCTTTGTGGTTCAGTATGTTAGTCGAGTTTGCATTGATACACGATACTTGTATACATCTGGACTTTATAGATTCTGGCCATACTTTGGGTACTTTAATTGTTGTTTGCAGTTTCAGTTCATGTAGTTCGAACTATCTCATTGCACTGGGATGAGTCTGGTGACCTTTGCCTTCTTCACTTGCGTGTTGTTCATCATTTAGTTCACGTGTGCTTCATGTAGCCTCCACTCTGGCCTCTTGACTTCATGTAGCATTTATTTGTTGTTATGGGTCGCAGTCATTTTACTGTATCATTTCGTATCCACAATTCAGGTTAGTTGTTGAATCACAACTGTCTGGTGCACTGGTCTCTGGTCTTTGACTTGCGTACTGTCTTTGCTCCTACCAGTTCATTTCTTTGGATTGGTTTAGACAGTCAAATCTCGGTTTCATTTTGCATGTTAGTGTAGTAATTTGTGTATTGACATGAGTTCGAACCTTTTTCACACCGTTGGTTCATGTTGCACCATTTTGTTGCAAATATTCAGGTACATTTAGGAGAGATGCACTTGCTCTTGTTCAACTGCCCTTGTACATTCATGTTGTTTGGATCTGGAACACTGTGCACTTTACTTGTATCTGCACTTTGATAACTTGTCTTGTACTTGTTCACTATAGCTGCACTTGAGTTGTCTACTGGATCCACTGTCACTTGATCTTGCTGTGACATTGTGACTTGGTTCACTTTGTCACTGCATATCTATATATGCTTGACCTATTTCTATTTTAGTTGTACTTGGGTATACTCTGCATATCCATGTGTCATTTTCACTTGCATCTGTTCATCCCTGAGCACTTGCTGACCTGCTGCATTTTCGTAGCCGTTTTACCCTTGTCCCTTGTGGTGACTTTATATTCTATTATGGCGAGGCAGTGCACGCGTGCGTGCACTGCAGCCACACCGAATTGACAGATTTTAATCGATATTTCTTTTGTTCTTGATTCATCGACCTGTTGCGTAATTCGTAGGCTGCATTGGCGAGGCAGTACAAGTTAGCGTGTTTTGCAGCCAATTAGCATTGATATTTTTAATTGACATTTCAATTGCTTAAACTGCTTTGGATTTCTGTTTTGGGGATTAACACTGTTTAGTGTTATATCTGCCGTTATCCAATTCTCGTATCGAGAGTTGGATATACGAGATTTCTGTGACTGTCATCTATATTGAGATTGATTATTACTGCTTCTGTGCATTGATAACTGAGTTTGAATTAGACTGACCCGTGTATTATTTTCTTTTGAATTTAATACTCGGGTCAGACCCGAGTTATTTCAGGTTGTAGATTTTCTTCTTTGAGTTGCTGTTCAGGATTTGAAGACTTTTCACATCTTCTGAAGTCGTCAGTGTCATTATGTAGTAGTCGTGTCAGTGTATAGAACGATATGTATTCATGTATATTAGTTGATAATGTACTTGTATATATAACTTCTAGAGTCGACAGTTGTAGTTGTATCATATGTATTGTGTCAACTATGTTGTAACTGACATCAGTTATATATATATGAGACTTTTGTTTTTATCTGTGTTCCGCATTTATATTATCTGTGTTATCGTTATATCTAATGTCCTAAACTATTTTGAACTATCGTAGTTTGTTTTATACTGATAATTGGGTGTGTCGATGGGAGTAAATAAATGATAGATGAAAAATAAAAAGTATATACCACTCCTATCGAGATAACCAATATTAGTGTAAGGCAAATTACGGATGGTCGCTCCTATCCAGCCTTATTCTTCGTAATAATAGACAGTATTTCTTTTAATACTCTTTGTTATTATGAGCATAGAGGTGGGGCGTCACAGTTGTTTTGAGCAATTCAATTCTGACATGAGTGGATGATTGTCGATTTGAACGGTTCAAAATACCAGGTCGTTACAAATGGTATTGGAGCCAGGTTTAGGCAGAACTTAGCACATGGAGTAAAATTTATTTACAGAATCATATGCGTTTGAGCTTGAAATTCTTGGTTAGGCTCCTCTCCTATTAGGATTACTCTTGGATTTCGAAACTTTTCCCTTTGTTATGAAATCCATCCTTGTCCTTTCTTATTCGTGTTCTTCTTGATACTAGAGCATCCCATGGCTCTATTTCTGTCGATCTCTATAATAGTTTGAGCTCATCTTGCAAACTCAATTGGGAACTTCAACCTTGTGTGACTGATCCCATCGGCGGTCCCGCAAACCTTAATATGATTTGTAAAGTGGTCAAACTCCTTTACAATAGGCGTCGATTCACCGGAGACTTCTACATCCTCGGTTTAGATGCTGTTATCTCCCGCCAAGCCTGAACCGTTCTCTAGTAGACGACTAGGGTAATTCTCTTGTGATCGAATGTCGATTGCCTCAGGATTTTGCAGGTAGTTTATCTATTCGCTGGATTATCAGCATAGTGATCTTGACTCCACCCTTGTTGTCCCACTCTATCCGGATGTCTTTGATGAAGTCACTTCTCTTCCTCCCAAGCGGGAAATTGAATTCCGCATCAATCTTATTCTTGGAGCTTGACTTGTTGTCCTTCCTCCCGAACGAATGGTATCTATGAATGGTTAGTCATGCCCTTTGGATTAACTAATGTTCCTGCCTTCTTCGTTGATCTCCTGAATCGCGTTTCCAGCGATATTCCAAACAAGTTTGTCTTGGTTTTTGTTGATGACATTCTCGTCTTTCCCAAAGTCTCGGTTGACCTTGTTAAGGTCGCCGTGATTAATATATGAGTCTATCCATCTTTCCTCTTTTGTAATTTAATTATCGTATCTTCCTTTCGAGCATGTCTTCGTGATTAGAATTCTCGTTGATTTGGGTCCCTCTAAACTTGAATTCTATCCTTGTTCTATAATCTATTTTTTTTTGAATCATCCTGTGAGGGAGTGTATTTGTAATTAATATAAAAATGTTCTTTATTGTGTTGTTTGACTTGTAAGTTTGTTTTGGGTTTCGATCGATTCGTCTGGCCAATGCTATCGATAGGAATTCCAAAACACTTGAATAGAGAAAACTGACACAATATTGCTTTCGAAATTGGTAAATGAAATAATTTTATGTATGATTATACCTTGTATATTTTTTTTTGAAATTAGATAGTAAATGAATTAGTTGTTAGAAATGATAATACTAGATTATCATTTATTGCTTTGTCAACATCCTTAAACCATTAACTATTGTTCTATATAAAAAGAGTGAATTTTAAACATGGTATAAATCTGGTTTGTGAATAAAATAAATTTAAAATGAAGGACTTGAGAATTTAATTTTTTGGTGCTTTTTAAAATTTGGTTTCAAAGTTTTGGAAAATATATTATTTGAAAGTATTTTGAATGGAAATTGTTTTCAAAGAATTTTAAAAGTCAGTTCTCTCTTCTTTTGTTGCTGGAAAATAATTTCGGTGATGAGTGTAGCATCATCGACATTCATTTTCGAGTCTCGAAGTGGAGAGACCACATAGTAGCTTTGCTACACTTTTGTTTTGGAAAATAGATTTGATTTGAATTTCTTGAGTATGCTTTGATGAACAAATTATATATATATATTTATTTATTTATTTCAAAATGGTTTGAAGTGAAACCGGAAATTTAACCCTTAAGTTCTATGATAAGTGATGATTTTCAATTATTTAAATGAAGCAAAGTTTTGAATAATTGAAGTGTTCAAAAATGAGAAATAGAATTTAAATAACTAGAAATAGTTGAACTAGGATAAATTTATTTGTATAATACTCAATTGCATTCTAAAACATATATAACTTACCTGAAATATTCAAAAAGTTAATATATAGTATGAATATGTAATTGAAGATCATATAAGAGAAAACTTAAGTAATAAAAATGTTAAAATAAATTTTGTTAATAGAAATGTTATAAATAAGAGTAAATTTTATAGTGTTCAATTACACTCAGAAACATTAATAAAACTCAACTAGGAAAAAGTTTGAATATAATTAAATAATATACAATAAAAATATAAGTAATAAGATATCCACAAATGAAATTTTGATAAGAGAATTTATAAATAGAAGATTGAGTGGTTATAATAATTGTTTATACACTTAATCTATGTTGAAATAAATTGAATTATAATAAAGAATCCTATTTAAATAAATAAATATGAACTTAAGAAATTAAATAGGTAATAAGTAAATGCATATCTTTATAAACTATTGGTGATACAAAGGTAAATTACAAAGAATAGTTGAAATTGAATTTTTTAAGTGAAAACAACTTAACGGAAGATAAATGGATTAAATAAATGAGTTAAATAAAATAAATTTTGTTTTGAATTGAAATTTTTTAACAAATATTTAATAAATTAAAAGCAAACTTATTGAATGAAAATACCTTGAATTGAAATCAACCAAATTTGTTGAATATTTATTAATTGAATAAAATGGGTTTAAACAAATTTGTTGAATATTAATCAATTTAAAAACTAGTGAAATTTATATGGTTTTGAACTAATTGCTGTATCTGGTTCTTTGTATTTTGAATCTACCTATCTTTCTGGTTGCTTCATTCTCCTATCTCGTTCCTTTTCGGGGATGAAAAGTTTTGAGTGGGGGAGAGTGTAATGACACGTAAATTTTAACGGTTTTATAACGTAAGTAACTAAAATTTTGCTTGAAATTAAATAATTAAATTTAGCAATGAAAATTTGGTATTTGGTATGCGTCTATTCAAACATAGCAAATGGCAGATTTTCGTTGATAAATATGGAAGTTAGTTTTGTTGTGTAATTTGAATTTCAAATTTAATCAGTTAAAATTGATGTAAATAAAATATTATTGAAATCTAAATATTTCTACATAATAAAAATGTTTATTTTTTTCTGAGTGAGACGTTATATTTCGTTTCGCCAAATTTGGACTGTTATAGCCCCGTTTATCTTATTTTCGGTGTTTTAGCAGCATTTTTGGCAACGAATATCAACTTTTGATAAGATGATCGTATCGCTGATATCTATATACCATTATGTTCGTCTCGTCGTGCTTATCTCCGCAGTATATTCATTTGTGTGATTCGGTGTTCGGTAAGAGGCAAATTCTGCAAAACGGTTTGCCGTATCGGTACCCCTTTTAAGCCTTCTTGGTTTCCCCTGTGGCCATTCATTTACCTACCATGAGAAAACAAATGGCGACTTGCCTTTATTAATTCAGCTATCGGCTTTCCCTATTCCTATCTGTTCAATATATTCATCTGGTTCCCCACATTCTTTCTTTCTCGACCTTCTTCTTTCTGCTCTTATCAGTATATATATATATATATATATATATATATAGACACACACATTGCTTAAATTTTGGTTACTGAAGCATTCGTTTACACTTTCTGAAATATTCTTCATTTAGCTTTGAGACCTGCTTGCGGCCTCGCATCATTCCCTTCGTGCCTTTCATCACCGACCACCTCACCTTCCTCCCTCCTTCGAAGGCAACAGACCCCGCTTCCCTACACCACACCCAAAGCTCCACCCTCCGCCCCTTTAACAGCCTAGCTTCTCCAAGCCGCGACCCCCCACATCCCCTCTCCACCCACTGACAGACCCACTTGCTTTCGTGCCCACCATCCCACATCCATTCGTGTTCGCTTCTTACTCACCGACCCAAAACCCACAGTCCACCTTGTCTCCTCCCCGCTTCCTCCTATCACCACGCAACAAAACCCAGCCGACCACAACCTGATCCCCAACCTTGGCAGCCGCTTCTGAAACCTCCTCTGACCTCCACTTTTTCCCACTCTTCCACTGTCGACTATACTACCAAGCCGCACCCAGTAATCCACCTGACAACATGCCGGCAGCCCACAACCAAGCCCCTCCACCACCATATCTCAACCAAGACCAAGCAGAAACGCTCCACGCGGCAGCCGCGACTACAACCACCATCCTCACGACCTCCGCCACCTGCTTCCTCCCTGAAGCACTGATCACCACTCCCTTCCCCGACCCGCATGTGCTCCTCCAGTCTATTGCTGAGCCACCTTTCAGCCTCGAGGAAGTATGTTCTGTTATATATATATATATATATTTACTTGATTTCTGTGATAACCCTGATTTTTGTGAGTAATTTCATGATTTAATTTAGTTTGTATTTGTTTGAAATTGCATTGAAAAAAAAATTAGGAATAGGAAATTGATTTGCAGATACCAGGTATAAAACATGTACAGGTGCACAAGGCAGTGCACAAACATGTACACAGTTTTCTGTGTGATAAAATAAGCAACAATCAATAGAAATAATAGGATATATGAATTACAAGTATATATGCATGTAGGCAGAAATCATCAAGCCTTGAAGAAAAAAAAAAGAGACTTAGGCCAGGGTAGGCATACATGTATTATACATGTGCACAAAATAATACTCGCAGAAATAAAAAGAAAAATTAACATTTGCATGAAAATGGTATGAGCTATTGGACAAGTACTTTATCCATTTTTAGCAATTCCTTTTTACTTTAGAAAAAAAAAGAAAAGAGAAGAAATCATGCAAATAACATGACCGGGGCAATGAGGTATATTTTCTGGAAAATATACCATGACTATTTACCCATTTTCTCTAAAATGTTAGAATAAGAGGCAGATCATAGTTGGTAGGGTAAAATTGGCATTTGGTAATTTCCTAAAACCCTAGCAGCAGCCAGAGTTCATATAAGAAGACCTGGTGTGGTAAGGTTTTATGTTGGCTCTACCTCTTAAAAAGAAAATATACAAAGTATAAACCAGAGAAAATAGGAGAAGGCAGAAGATTAAAAGGGGTTCATAAGGCATAGGAAGAAGAAGGATTAATGTGAGTAATCTCACTGAAAACTTTGGCATTAAGACCTGAATATTGAGGCAGCCAGTTTGAACTAATTTTCTTTTACAAGTTATGTTTTATGATTGGATGACTTTGGCTTGTTAATGGTTTGTTTAAGGGTAAAACCTCTATCTGATTTACCCAGGAAAAATAAGAGTCATGGATTTATGAACAAAAATGGTTGTCTGAAATATGGGTTAACTTTGAGATTGGGTGTTTTCTTTGATAAGTTTTCTTTGTAAGTTGTTTGTAAAATCCCCGGATTCAAGTAGTGGGTATATGGTCTAAAGGTAGAAAGAAATATGGGTTGTGACATTGTGTTGTTGCTTATGCCTCATATTAATTAAAACAAAAGATGTCACATACCGAAATTTTCGACTTTCGAAAATTCGACATCGATACTCCCTTTATCGACTGCCGAGAAATCGAGTGCCGGAAACTCCAATAGTGAGGGTTTTAGAAAGAAGAAATAGAAGAAAAAGAGAAGAAGAAGAGAAGGAAGGAACAACTGAACAACATCAGACAGAAAACAATATCAGAATCTTACACATCGCAGCGGAACAATATATAATAGATAAACACTAGTCTTTTAAAACAAAGAACTATATCAGTTTATACATACATCAATCGTCAGAGTCAATATACAACAATGGACAGTTATATAACCTGTCCTCATACAGAGTATACAGCGGAATAAATACTATCAGATACAAATACTACGTCTCGTCATCCAGCTTATCTCCAAAGCTCCAGAATATCCAGAGTATCCTGATAATCTAACTCTAGACTGCCCGTGTGGAAATTGGTGGGCACCCAGAGTTTAGAAGGGAAACAATAAACTCCGAGTCAGTCATGGTGACTGGTGTGAGATCGTAAAACAGTTATTCTTTAAAATAAACAACAGGATAATTTTAAAGTCAATTCGAAATGCTTTTGGAAAATGAAACTACCATAAGACCTCCCACCACACACACAATGCAAACGCAGAATTGGAGGAGATTTCTTCTTATGATAGTCAAAGATGCTTACTACGCAAAATCAAATCATTTTTGATATTATTATTAGTGCATAGTGTAGAAAACATTTCGAAAGTATAATATTAATCTTAGCCAACATACGACCAGTATCGTATGCCTACTATAGCTACTATGTTCAATAGCAGGTTACCGCCACATTCCATAGCAGGTAATACAACTAAAACCGTACACGTCACATATTGTTTCTTTGGATTTCCAACAAATGGTCAGGCTAAGGAACTTCCTTTTCCACGATGGGTACGTCCCTGGAATAGACGACCCGAGAACCTAACCGGATCTCTGCCAACACAAGGCCGGGTTACCTCTGCAAAAATAGGTAACTACTGACACGCGTATGCCATCCCCCGATCGTCACCGATCTTCCCGAGGATCCCCGATTCGCAACAAACCACATAGATAATAATAATGCAGTAACCACAGAGGTTAAGTATCTGGGCTCCATACCATGATACCACCTTTATCCAGAAGGAATGACATACACTAAGGGGCGCTACTCCCTAGAACCTTGCTGCATTCGTCCTGTTTCGACCATTTCCGGGGTGTGAGGCTCGACGAAGTCTCGTCCACAAAGCTACGCTTTCTACAAAAAGCCCTGCTTCGGGTCAAACAAAATGATCAACCTATGATCACAAAGATATAAGATCAAACGAATGATCATATCGCAAATGATCAAACACTGATCATTTCACAGCAACACTCAGTATGCCACGTTACCAAATTGGGATATATCGCTGATAAATTTCAACTACATAACCTCTGAGCTCGTACGTCTCAGAGAAGGGTGTTAAGCTAAGAGAATAAATTCTCCGCCACCAACAGAAATGTATTTGAAAGAAATCGGCTTTATATCTCAAATTGTAACGTCAGACACACAATCCATACAAGTCTGTTCCGGGATCGAACAGAACCGAAGGCACTTCTCACGAAGCCCTTGCATTTCCGGATAATTTTCAATCACGTCAGGACTTCCCGTCACTAAGGGTGATAAAACCTCTAAATCGAAGATCAGTCGATGTAGAGTAACTCGACGGTAATCCTTCCGTTTTCAAAAATATCCGGTCTTCAACACCGGTCTTCAAATGCGATTCATAACGACGTATCACATACTCGGAATGGGTTATACGACCCCATGGTCCTTTCCCGGCTAACCCGAATAGTGAGCGTTTATTTCAAAAATAAGTGTGGCATTCAAATTCATCCAATTCACAACAAATACCTATCTAAAGGTAATTATTGATAGTCGGTTATTTAACTATCAATAAAGATGCGCAACATCATCAGATTCCAAATAATTTTCCAAATTATTTATTCTTCAAAAATATCTTTACTAGATATAAAATTTCCACACTTAATCATTTGAAAACAAATTCAAATATTCACTTTTCAATTTATCTTTAAAAGATAAAAACTCAAACAGTTCATTTCATATTGGAAAAGCATTTCCGTACTTATTAAATAATAAGTATTTCACAATCCTTTATTTTCAACACTTGGAAAATATTCGATATACTTAAATCAAATTAAGTATATATTTCATTCTTTAAGGAAATCTATTTTCTATAACAACATCAATTTGAGTCAAAACGAATGTTACGTAAAACATCGTTACGACGACTCAAAAATCACTAGTATAGGGATTCAAAATTTAAAATAGATATGTAAATCCCAATACTAGATAAAAACATTTCCTTTCGGAAATCATTTACTATAACAACAGTGTTATAGTCCACCATTTCCTTATTTCTCGAAAACGTCTATTTCAACAATAAATGTTGAAATCTATGCTTTCGATTCATAACACATTTTAAAACACCTTTAAAATGTTTAACTTCATTTTTAAAATATTACTTCTTCAAAATGAATCCATTTTACTTAACAATATATTCACTGTCCAGAATCGTGAATATATCTTCTTAAATAATCTTCTATATTAAATTTATCACATTCAATCTATTTTCGAATTTATAAGCACGTTTATAAATTCTATTTCTCTTTTAATAACAACTTCGACTTATAAACCTTCTTTTATCAACTTCTATATTTCTTATCAAAATAAATGACTTTGGGTTTATAACAACTTTTATAAATTTTAATTCTATTTATAAAAGCTTCAATACCAAATCAATCTCAATATTGATTTCTAATTTTATTTTCAACCTTTGAATAAAATTTCCATATTGATTTCTCAAAAATTCATTTCTAAATATTAAATCAATTACAGATTGATTTCAAATTTTATTTATCACTACTAAAATAAATCCCTTATTTTTCTCAAATTATTCAATATTCTGTTTTGAAATGGATTCTTCAAATTGAAATCATTCTACATCGATTTTTCAACTTATTTCAATTTACCAATTAAATTTCAAACTGAATTTCCAACTTATCTTCTTTTAAATAAATTCCTTTTTAAGAAAATAAATTTCAATCGTTTCTTTCAATCTATTTAAAAATCCAAATTTAAATTAATTTCTTCAATTTAAAATCACTGTTTTATGAAATCCATTTATTTAACATTTTCACTTGATTCTGGAATTCATTCGATAAGATTATAAAAATTAACTTTTTATACTTTAAAAATTCCTTTCTTCAAGATTTCTTCAATTTCAAAAATTGATTCACTTAGAAATTTTCTACTTGAATTTCAAAAATTCATTTTCGTTTATCTTTGGAATCCAATGATGTCAAACATCCATTCAGCTAAATTTTAGCTTTCAAACAATTTCCAGATATCAATATGATTAATAGCATCACTATAATCATTCACAGATTCATATCACAATAGAAATAAATTCAATCAATGTGAGGGGTCCAGTTGGATCCCTCCAACCTGCTTCCTGCATCCAAAGACGTCAGCACAATACCAATTCCGCTCCAGTACGGAATTATCGCGGTATATAGGTTTTTATAAATCCGCTTACTAACGGCGCAATAGGGTCTCATCCGCTATACGAGGCGGGAAATCAATCAATCCAATATATACATATGCCAATATGTATATACTGCTATATATATAGATATATCCTATCATATCTAATAGCACATTCAAACAAAATCAATCAATAACTGCAAATCAATTATAAATCTGAGTGAGAAGATCTCACCTTAGCTTTTTATTTTGCAATCCAATCCAATTCTTCTTTCGTTTCCTCGACTTTAACCTTGTATAATTAATTTATACCATCTATTAATATTTGAATAAATTGGCAATAAATTATCACCTGTTAATTTATTTAAACCAAAAAATCTAATTTTATCGAAAAATTTATCCTAAACCAATTTCTTTATAAATAAATTTATTTAACTAAAATTTAAATTAAACAATTCAAATTTCCTTTTCTTAAATATCTTTTGTATACTGTAATTTCTTTTAAACAAAATATTTTCTTTAATCATTCCTAATACTAATTTAAACAAGTAAGTTAAATAAATTCATCTCCCTTTTTGAATATATATATAAGTTTATTTCTTTTAAAATTAAATTACAGATCTACCTTATCCATCATTAAAAAATCTAATTTTTAAAATTCTATTTCTTACATCTGCAAACTGAATTGAATTAATAACCCAATATATATATATATATATAAACTCTGGAATTTTAAAACTAATCAGTAAAACTGTAATTAGAAATAATTAAACAGGTTTACCACTTACTTCGTCCTCGACTAGATCCACGATTTTCAGACCAAAGAAACCTGACCACAAAGCATCATCTTCCCCACACGTACGTGCCTCGTCGCCATTTGTGTGCTCGTGACCACAACTCGCGCTCGTACGTATCGCGACTTCACCTTCCATTGACGCTGCCAAACCCCAAAATCAATCGAACAACTCCACGCTACGACGCGAGCTTCCAGAACTCGAGCTCCACGCATCGCTCGCCGCTGTCTTCCACGCGCTCGCCCCAAAAAAATCACGATGCCGCTCTCGACCTACGACCATCGCGAACGCCTCCTGGGCAGTGCGAATCCCCCCAAATCGCCGCTGCCACGATCGACAAGTCGCGGCCCTGCCTGAGCGCACGCGCGCACCCTCCCCGATACCATGTGGATGCCGCCTCGAGTCGCGAATCAGACTCGAACGAGTCTCCCCCCCCAAATTCGATGAAATCGAGCATTGTTTCGAGCTCGAATCGGCTTCGGCCATTTCTAATTATAACTCGATTTCGAGTTTACTGCCATTACTTTGGTTTTGAATCTCGAGTGAAGACAGTAGCCATTTCTCTTTGTTTGATTTTTATTTTAAAAACTGTCTTGCGTGAAGATTTAAAAATAGTGGGGGATGGGTTGCGTGAATTTGGGCGTGAGATAAGGCGCGTGTTTAAAGGCGTGAATGAAGGAAAGAGACGTGCTGATGTCGACCAAAATTTTAAATTTTAAATTTAAATTAAATTTGATTTAATTCCACGCGTTTCTGTGTCGTATGCTCGCATAACAAATCCAATCGATACGAAATTCGAAACCCGGCTATAATACAATATTCCGGACCCAATGGAACTGGTTTCGTCGAATTCCGAGACTGTTTGAAAAATGACTATTTTTAAATTCGATTTGAACGATATAATTTCAAAACCGAATAAAACAGTTTCAAATTCAATTCTGAAGCTTCTGTTATCTTCAGTATTATAAATACGAATTTTAAAAGCTTTCGAAATATTTTTCTTCGACTGTAAATTGAAGATTTAAATTCTTATCCAGTTTTCAATAGATTAAATTATAAAATTTAATCGCCAAATTCTGAATTATATTCGAGATTCAAATTAAATTACCGTTCAAATATTTAAAATAAATTAAATATTCTCAATTTAATTTGATCAAAATTCCGGGTCGTTACAGACTTCCCCCCTTAAAAGAATTTCGTCCTCGAAATTACAAGTTAGAAAGAAAGGTCCTTAACTCGTCTACTATTTTTCAAAATCCAAATAGTTTTATCAATTTTCAAAACAAATCTTCTACTAAAGATTCGTTATCATTCAACTAAATTTCTAACTTCAATTTTTAAGTTTCAAACAACATTGTTTAACTTCTAATTTCAAATTCGAGTTTAAATTCAAATTTTAACTTTCAAAATTTCTCAAAAATTTTCTAACACTCGGAATTTTCGAAAAATTTCGCCAGCGTCTCCTTTGCGCGGCTAATACGGCACTACTACAAAACGTCCCTACGGACTCTCAGATTTCAAAAAGAAAAAGAAAAAGCCAAACGGCTAGAGAGAAATCATCAAAAACTCATATTATAATTCAAATACATACCTTTTTCGAGCAATTCGAATTATCTGTGAAATCAAATTCAATTCCCTTTATACCTGTATATCTACTAGCCATAATATCTAGTTGCATATATTCAAACCATTTTGCAAATTCTATTACAAAATTTCAATATAAACTACTTATATCATCTTTAGTTCACTATTGAAGTTATATCCATTATCTTCAATTTTACATTTCAAATTTTATTTGAATCCAATTCACAATTCAAATCTAATTTGGATTCGGTTTATCTCCTGAATATTGAATTTTATCAGCTCTCATTCATAACTGATTATTTTTAGATTAGTTTCAGTTACTAATTCATTTCTAATTCTAATCCACTTACAAATTCAAATCTGCTTTCAACATTCAGTTTCAATTCCAGTTTTATCTTCATTCAATTAGCTTCACTTACTAATTTTAGTTTAATACTTCACAATCCAATTCAAATTCAGTCTTACATTCTTACAAATTCAAAATGAATCTTAACATTTCAATTTCATTCTCTTGCACTTACAATCGCAATTTTTATTTGTTTGTTCTCACATTCTTTCATTTTCAATTCGAATCCAAATTTTATTCTTTTGTTCAATTATCAACTTAGAATAATTTCAATATCAAGTTTCACTTAAAGAATTTCACTCTTCATTTAATTGATTCACTTATACTTACTTTGATTTAACTTCATTCCTTAAGTTAAATTTATTCGACCAAAATTCAAATTGTATAAGTTATCAACTTAGTTATATTTCATAGTATTCCAGAGTCTTAGCAACATTTCAAAAAATCATTTTGAAAACAATTCAAATTTTCCTTTGAATTTTCTAAAACCAAATCCAAATTTTCAAACAACTTCCATTTAAAACAATTTGGCAGCAATTTCTCTTTTGGAAACCCGAAAATGAACATCGATAATGCTGCAGTCATTACCGAAGTTATTTTCCAGCGACCGAAAAGAGTTTAGAGCTTTCATCTCTCTAAAATACTTTTCAAAACCTTTGAAATTCATTTTCAACTCCAAAAATGATTTAACTTTCCAAATCTCCAAAATTTTCAAGTTCCTTTCAAAACATTTCCAAAAACTTCTCTGGAATTCCGTTTTAATTTACAATTCTCTAATTTCATTAGTATGTGCATTTATTTCTTGGTTCTTTGTTTTTAATTCCAATTTCATTTACAATTTCCACATATATATTAATGGGAATAATTAACATCATTACTTCCTAACAACCA
The DNA here is from genome assembly GCA_030737815.1 of Allium fistulosum. Lineage (NCBI taxonomy): Eukaryota > Viridiplantae > Streptophyta > Magnoliopsida > Asparagales > Amaryllidaceae > Allium > Allium fistulosum. The sequence goes on along the minus strand of CM060902.1, from coordinate 495,709,840 downwards.
TGCATCCATATATCATAATAATTTACAGAAAACATTTCTTTTCTATACAAAATAGTTTTGGGCAAAATTATCTCATTTACCCGTTTTAAAATCAATACTGTGTCGGTTTATCTTGTTTTAAGAGTTTAGAAACCCCTATCGATTACAGTTAGCTAGACTGCACCGACCAGAATCCATAAACAATCAACCGATAAGTCAACACAATACAAAACAATTTCATATTCACTAACAAATACGCACTCGTATCTATTATTACACTCAAACTCATTCTAGAGTACTGCTGACTCTATCTCTAATGAGTAATACCCAACAGAGCAGGGTTGTCGCTTAACCATATGCTCTGATACCACTTTGTCACATACCGAAATTTTCGACTTTCGAAAATTCGACATCGATACTCCCTTTATCGACTGCCGAGAAATCGAGTGCCGGAAACTCCAATAGTGAGGGTTTTAGAAAGAAGAAATAGAAGAAAAAGAGAAGAAGAAGAGAAGGAAGGAACAACTGAACAACATCAGACAGAAAACAATATCAGAATCTTACACATCGCAGCGGAACAATATATAATAGATAAACACTAGTCTTTTAAAACAAAGAACTATATCAGTTTATACATACATCAATCGTCAGAGTCAATATACAACAATGGACAGTTATATAACCTGTCCTCATACAGAGTATACAGCGGAATAAATACTATCAGATACAAATACTACGTCTCGTCATCCAGCTTATCTCCAAAGCTCCAGAATATCCAGAGTATCCTGATAATCTAACTCTAGACTGCCCGTGTGGAAATTGGTGGGCACCCAGAGTTTAGAAGGGAAACAATAAACTCCGAGTCAGTCATGGTGACTGGTGTGAGATCGTAAAACAGTTATTCTTTAAAATAAACAACAGGATAATTTTAAAGTCAATTCGAAATGCTTTTGGAAAATGAAACTACCATAAGACCTCCCACCACACACACAATGCAAACGCAGAATTGGAGGAGATTTCTTCTTATGATAGTCAAAGATGCTTACTACGCAAAATCAAATCATTTTTGATATTATTATTAGTGCATAGTGTAGAAAACATTTCAAAAGTATAATATTAATCTTAGCCAACATACGACCAGTATCGTATGCCTACTATAGCTACTATGTTCAATAGCAGGTTACCGCCACATTCCATAGCAGGTAATACAACTAAAACCGTACACGTCACATATTGTTTCTTTGGATTTCCAACAAATGGTCAGGCTAAGGAACTTCCTTTTCCACGATGGGTACGTCCCTGGAATAGACGACCCGAGAACCTAACCGGATCTCTGCCAACACAAGGCCGGGTTACCTCTGCAAAAATAGGTAACTACTGACACGCGTATGCCATCCCCCGATCGTCACCGATCTTCCCGAGGATCCCCGATTCGCAACAAACCACATAGATAATAATAATGCAGTAACCACAGAGGTTAAGTATCTGGGCTCCATACCATGATACCACCTTTATCCAGAAGGAATGACATACACTAAGGGGCGCTACTCCCTAGAACCTTGCTGCATTCGTCCTGTTTCGACCATTTTCGGGGTGTGAGGCTCGACGAAGTCTCGTCCACAAAGCTACGCTTTCTACAAAAAGCCCTGCTTCGGGTCAAACAAAATGATCAACCTATGATCACAAAGATATAAGATCAAACGAATGATCATATCGCAAATGATCAAACACTGATCATTTCACAGCAACACTCAGTATGCCACGTTACCAAATTGGGATATATCGCTGATAAATTTCAACTACATAACCTCTGAGCTCGTACGTCTCAGAGAAGGGTGTTAAGCTAAGAGAATAAATTCTCCGCCACCAACAGAAATGTATTTGAAAGAAATCGGCTTTATATCTCAAATTGTAACGTCAGACACACAATCCATACAAGTCTGTTCCGGGATCGAACAGAACCGAAGGCACTTCTCACGAAGCCCTTGCATTTCCGGATAATTTTCAATCACGTCAGGACTTCCCGTCACTAAGGGTGATAAAACCTCTAAATCGAAGATCAGTCGATGTAGAGTAACTCGACGGTAATCCTTCCGTTTTCAAAAATATCCGGTCTTCAACACCGGTCTTCAAATGCGATTCATAACGACGTATCACATACTCGGAATGGGTTATACGACCCCATGGTCCTTTCCCGGCTAACCCGAATAGTGAGCGTTTATTTCAAAAATAAGTGTGGCATTCAAATTCATCCAATTCACAACAAATACCTATCTAAAGGTAATTATTGATAGTCGGTTATTTAACTATCAATAAAGATGCGCAACATCATCAGATTCCAAATAATTTTCCAAATTATTTATTCTTCAAAAATATCTTTACTAGATATAAAATTTCCACACTTAATCATTTGAAAACAAATTCAAATATTCACTTTTCAATTTATCTTTAAAAGATAAAAACTCAAACAGTTCATTTCATATTGGAAAAGCATTTCCGTACTTATTAAATAATAAGTATTTCACAATCCTTTATTTTCAACACTTGGAAAATATTCGATATACTTAAATCAAATTAAGTATATATTTCATTCTTTAAGGAAATCTATTTTCTATAACAACATCAATTTGAGTCAAAACGAATGTTACGTAAAACATCGTTACGACGACTCAAAAATCACTAGTATAGGGATTCAAAATTTAAAATAGATATGTAAATCCCAATACTAGATAAAAACATTTCCTTTCGGAAATCATTTACTATAACAACAGTGTTATAGTCCACCATTTCCTTATTTCTCGAAAACGTCTATTTCAACAATAAATGTTGAAATCTATGCTTTCGATTCATAACACATTTTAAAACACCTTTAAAATGTTTAACTTCATTTTTAAAATATTACTTCTTCAAAATGAATCCATTTTACTTAACAATATATTCACTGTCCAGAATCGTGAATATATCTTCTTAAATAATCTTCTATATTAAATTTATCACATTCAATCTATTTTCGAATTTATAAGCACGTTTATAAATTCTATTTCTCTTTTAATAACAACTTCGACTTATAAACCTTCTTTTATCAACTTCTATATTTCTTATCAAAATAAGTGACTTTGGGTTTATAACAACTTTTATAAATTTTAATTCTATTTATAAAAGCTTCAATACCAAATCAATCTCAATATTGATTTCAAATTTTATTTTCAACCTTTGAATAAAATTTCCATATTGATTTCTCAAAAATTCATTTCTAAATATTAAATCAATTACAGATTGATTTCAAATTTTATTTATCACTACTAAAATAAATCCCTTATTTTTCTCAAATTATTCAATATTCTGTTTTGAAATGGATTCTTCAAATTGAAATCATTCTACATCGATTTTTCAACTTATTTCAATTTACCAATTAAATTTCAAACTGAATTTCCAACTTATCTTCTTTTAAATAAATTCCTTTTTAAGAAAATAAATTTCAATCGTTTCTTTCAATCTATTTAAAAATCCAAATTTAAATTAATTTCTTCAATTTAAAATCACTGTTTTATGAAATCCATTTATTTAACATTTTCACTTGATTCTGGAATTCATTCGATAAGATTATAAAAATTAACTTTTTATACTTTAAAAATTCCTTTCTTCAAGATTTCTTCAATTTCAAAAATTGATTCACTTAGAAATTTTCTACTTGAATTTCAAAAATTCATTTTCGTTTATCTTTGGAATCCAATGATGTCAAACATCCATTCAGCTAAATTTTAGCTTTCAAACAATTTCCAGATATCAATATGATTAATAGCATCACTATAATCATTCACAGATTCATATCACAATAGAAATAAATTCAATCAATGTGAGGGGTCCAGTTGGATCCCTCCAACCTGCTTCCTGCATCCAAAGACGTCAGCACAATACCAATTCCGCTCCAGTACGGAATTATCGCGGTATATAGGTTTTTATAAATCCGCTTACTAACGGCGCAATAGGGTCTCATCCGCTATACGAGGCGGGAAATCAATCAATCCAATATATACATATGCCAATATGTATATACTGCTATATATATAGATATATCCTATCATATCTAATAGCACATTCAAACAAAATCAATCAATAACTGCAAATCAATTATAAATCTGAGTGAGAAGATCTCACCTTAGCTTTTTATTTTGCAATCCAATCCAATTCTTCTTTCGTTTCCTCGACTTTAACCTTGTATAATTAATTTATACCATCTATTAATATTTGAATAAATTGGCAATAAATTATCACCTGTTAATTTATTTAAACCAAAAAATCTAATTTTATCGAAAAATTTATCCTAAACCAATTTCTTTATAAATAAATTTATTTAACTAAAATTTAAATTAAACAATTCAAATTTCCTTTTCTTAAATATCTTTTGTATACTGTAATTTCTTTTAAACAAAATATTTTCTTTAATCATTCCTAATACTAATTTAAACAAGTAAGTTAAATAAATTCATCTCCCTTTTTGAATATATATATAAGTTTATTTCTTTTAAAATTAAATTACAGATCTACCTTATCCATCATTAAAAAATCTAATTTTTAAAATTCTATTTCTTACATCTGCAAACTGAATTGAATTAATAACCCAATATATATATATATATAAACTCTGGAATTTTAAAACTAATCAGTAAAACTGTAATTAGAAATAATTAAACAGGTTTACCACTTACTTCGTCCTCGACTAGATCCACGATTTTCAGACCAAAGAAACCTGACCACAAAGCATCATCTTCCCCACACGTACGTGCCTCGTCGCCATTTGTGTGCTCGTGACCACAACTCGCGCTCGTACGTATCGCGACTTCACCTTCCATTGACGCTGCCAAACCCCAAAATCAATCGAACAACTCCACGCTACGACGCGAGCTTCCAGAACTCGAGCTCCACGCATCGCTCGCCGCTGTCTTCCACGCGCTCGCCCCAAAAAAATCACGATGCCGCTCTCGACCTACGACCATCGCGAACGCCTCCTGGGCAGTGCGAATCCCCCCAAATCGCCGCTGCCACGATCGACAAGTCGCGGCCCTGCCTGAGCGCACGCGCGCACCCTCCCCGATACCATGTGGATGCCGCCTCGAGTCGCGAATCAGACTCGAACGAGTCTCCCCCCCCCAAATTCGATGAAATCGAGCATTGTTTCGAGCTCGAATCGGCTTCGGCCATTTCTAATTATAACTCGATTTCGAGTTTACTGCCATTACTTTGGTTTTGAATCTCGAGTGAAGACAGTAGCCATTTCTCTTTGTTTGATTTTTATTTTAAAAACTGTCTTGCGTGAAGATTTAAAAATAGTGGGGGATGGGTTGCGTGAATTTGGGCGTGAGATAAGGCGCGTGTTTAAAGGCGTGAATGAAGGAAAGAGACGTGCTGATGTCGACCAAAATTTTAAATTTTAAATTTAAATTAAATTTGATTTAATTCCACGCGTTTCTGTGTCGTATGCTCGCATAACAAATCCAATCGATACGAAATTCGAAACCCGGCTATAATACAATATTCCGGACCCAATGGAACTGGTTTCGTCGAATTCCGAGACTGTTTGAAAAATGACTATTTTTAAATTCGATTTGAACGATATAATTTCAAAACCGAATAAAACAGTTTCAAATTCAATTCTGAAGCTTCTGTTATCTTCAGTATTATAAATACGAATTTTAAAAGCTTTCGAAATATTTTTCTTCGACTGTAAATTGAAGATTTAAATTCTTATCCAGTTTTCAATAGATTAAATTATAAAATTTAATCGCCAAATTCTGAATTATATTCGAGATTCAAATTAAATTACCGTTCAAATATTTAAAATAAATTAAATATTCTCAATTTAATTTGATCAAAATTCCGGGTCGTTACAAAAGAAAATGTAGAAGTGCAATGTTGTACATGTGCTGAGCTTCTATGTTGTATGAAATACCCAAATCAAATGTACTTGTGGTTTAGCCAGATCATGAATCTGATTGAACCAGAGGTAGGGAAGAATATATATATCTGGAAAATTACTCAGGACCATATGCTTACATCTTGATCCAGTGAAACCCATAGGCAAAATAATGTGCTAAGAGGTCACCTCACTCTTTTATGATAAAATGGTTGCTTCTGAGAATTTAACTTACCAAATTCTGGATGAATATATGTTGCTTGCATCATTTATGTTTCTCTGATTAAGAAGTGAGATGCAGAAGGGATTAGCACTGCTATGAAAAATATTAAAACACTTAGTAATTTAACTAAGGACTTGGGATCTTAGGGCTACCAAAGTATAGCTTGGTAATGGGAATATTGCAAGTTCACACATGGTATATTTATACCCAGGGGCCTGAGTGTGCTGGGTTAACAGAGAAAGGTCCCAGGCAGTGTGTGTTTAAAAAGAAGAAAGTAGCTAAAGACCCTGATAAATTTGATAATGAATTCTAGGAATAGATTCAGTAGAGGTCTGGGCAAAATCCCTGATGGCCAGTAAAGTTGAAAAGGAGATGATAACTGGATTGAAGTTTGTATTTGGTTGTTTTGATGCTTTATTGGTGAATCTTGTGGTTGTTTTCCATGAACTAAAACATTGTGATCATATATAATCTGTTTGGCACTAATATGAATGCACATGCTTCACAAAAACATGCACACAGAAGATATTGGGTTTCTTATTCTTGCAAAGTACAGGAATATAAATGGAATTGAAATAAACCATGTTTTCAGTTAGATTATTCACACCAGACAAATAGTCTGACCCTTTTGTGTTCATGCACCATTGGGTGTCTCATATTTATATGGGGCAGTTCATGGTGATTTTGCAGGGAAATAGGGATTGCTTTGATCAGGCTTTGGATGTTAAACTGCTTAGGAATTGGATGCTATGTTTTAAAAGTCTTTGCTGAAGCTAAATTAGATATTCATGTTGAATTATATTAAGCTATTTGTTTAAGTTGCTTAGAAAAACCAATGTAATGTTATTTGCTGTTTTGTAAGTGTTGAATTTATATGTGTCAGTTAGAACTTATGTATTTTGTTTTTGCAAAATGCTTTGTTAAGAAAATGAATTTCAAGTTTCAAGAACAGTTAGGCTAAAATGATAGAAAATCTGAGATTGAAAGAATTTGTGTTTTATATATATATCAAAAGATCTGGCATAAGAGGATCCTTGTTCAAGTCAAAAATAAAAATCTGATAAAAGGGTTTGAGTTGCTTTGAAAAGAAAATGTTAGAGCAGATACTTTGTATCAGAATAGTGCAAACCAGAACAAGGCTAACATAGCCATTTTCTTAAGCCTGGGCTAAGACAGCACCCTAGTGTTTTAATTAAGTTTTAGATCTGTTTCATAGCCAAATACAGGGTAGACTCAGGCAATTATGTAAACAAGGAAAAAAAAACAAAAATTGGGTTGCACCGACCAGCATAGCACTCGAACTTGTGACCTCTCATGTATAAGTTAGGCGCGTTTCCATTACGCCTAGATGTTGCTTGTGTTCTCTTAGGATCCCCTTTATTATAGCCTGAGTTTGAACACACCTGCACAGAAACATGCACACACACTTGCACAAGTAAAAACAAAGTTACCCAGTATGAAAATCAGAAGCATATATGTAAAATAAGGAGCCTTGAGACATAGACTCAATAGTAATGCATTAATCCAAAAAGGGGGAAAAACCTAGTTTTAAAAAAGAAACACTATTGCTATGTAGAGAGTATTTCTTTAAGCAATACTCAACAGGTTTCTACCTTCAAAATTTCTATACTCTGATTTAGGTAGAAGATGACTTATATATCTTTATATATAAGTTTAAGATAAAATTATTAAACCAATATTTATTGGCAGAAAGGTCCTGGATAGAAGAAAAATTGAATTAAATATTTTTCTTGATTAAATGGCCACTGAATGTTTTAAAATAAAAATAAAAATAGTAGTGGGTCATTTCATTTGGTATCAGAGCTATGTTGTTAAATAACATAGCAAAAATTTTGTATGAATTTGTTTGCATTGGATGTATAGAAGTATTTACTGCTTTGGATGTTTTGTTTTTATATATATTTACACTATTGATATCTGTTATGACAGAATAAGTGATAAATTAAAATGAATTAATCTATAGAGCATTAGGCAAAACAGACTAACCTAAGTGTTATATCCATAGAGCTATGGTAGGACCCAGACATCAAAATGTAGGAACAAGTGAACCACCCATGGTGAATGTGCAAGAATTCATGAGGGCCATAAGAGATGGAGTAGGCAACAGGCAGGAAAATCCACATGAGGAACTTTCCAAACTACTCAAGACTTTTACTAATCTTGGAGGCAAAACCTTTGATGGCACAGAAGGAGTTATGGGGGTTCAAAATTCGCTTAGAATTCTGGAAAGAATCTTTGCAGACATGCAAGTTGAAGACCAAAGGAAGAGGCAAATTGCATCCAGGCAATTGAGAGGAGCAGCTTTGGATTGGTGGGAAGTTATCATAGCTGGAAGACCTGAAGGAGAAGTGACATGGGATCAGTTTAAAGCAATGTTGGAAGGCAGATTTATCCCTGCATCAGCTAAGGAATCTTTACTGGAGGAATTCATCAAATTGAGGCAAGGGACTATGAGTGTCACTGAGTACACTCAGAAGTTTGAATCATTGGCAAAGTATGGTGCAGTGCTCATTACTACTGAGGAAGCTAAGAATGACAGATATATCCAAGGGTTGAACTCTAGCCTTAGTAGAGCCATGCTACCATATAAGGATAAAACTTTTGATCAAGTTTTGGATTTGACTCTGAGTATTGAACAACATGATAAAGCTAGAGAGAATTTCAGGGCATTCAAAAATAATCAGAACAAAAAGGGAAAGGGTAAATTTCATCCTTATGATAAAAAGAAAACAGATATAACTTCCACCAAGAAACCAGAAGAAGCTAGAACTGCTGAAGTTAAGAAGAGGATCACTTGTTACAACTGTGGACAAGAAGGGCACATGAAAAATAGGTGCACCAATCCTAGACCAGCATCCTTCAATTGTCACCATTGTGGGAAGGAAGGTCACATAAAAAGGAACTGCCCAGATTTTAAGCAAGGAAAATTAGGGGCTTTGGAAGGGAAAGGCAAGGCAGCTGAGGGATCAAATGTTGAAAGGCATGGTCAAGTTGAAGGTACTTTGCTTATCCATTCAATACCTTTAACAGTAGTATATGATACTGGGGCTACACACTCATTGATCTCTCATGATATTGCACAACAATTAAAATTGAATTGTATGATTGTTGATAAACCACTGCTAATTAGAAGCCCTATAGGTAGTTCATGTGTTATGGGTATGATGTGCATGCAACTGGGATTAAATATAGGAGGACATGTGTTTGAGTCAAACCTATATGTGTTGCAATATCCAGACATAGGAATTATTTTAGGAGTTGATTGGTTGAGTAGATATAAAGCTATCATAAATATGGAGACATCCACCATATCATTGAGGGTTTCTGATGGACAAAGAATAACTGTTCTATGTGAGGCAAACAAAAACAGAAGTATAGCCAACCTTTCTGCATTGTCAAATGAAAAACCCATGCCTGCATTGGAAGAGATCCCCATAGTTAATCAATATGATGATGTGTTTGGGGAAGTGAGAGGAGTTCCTAATCATAGGCCAGTTGAATTTTCAATTAGAATAATTCCAGGAGCTAGCCCAGTGGTTAAAAGACCAACCAGAATGGGGCCTAAGGAATTGATGGAATTGAAAAAGCAATTAGTTGAACTAGAAGAAAAAGGTTTTATTAGACCCAGTAGCTCATCATGGGGGGCACCAGTAGTCTTTGTTAAAAAGCATGATGGATCTCTGAGATTATGTATTGATTATAGGGAATTAAATAAGGTCACAGTTAAAAATAAATACCCCTTACCAAGAATTGATGATCTCTTTGATTAATTGAGTGGTGCAAAAATATTTTCTAGACTTGATTTAGCTTCAGGCTTTCATCAGATGAAAGTAGAAGAGGAAAGCATCAAGTATACAGCTTTTAACGCCAGATATGGACTTTATGAATTTTTGGTGATGCCATTTGGCTTAACAAATGCTCCTTCCTATTTTGTTGATTTGATGAATAGGATTTTTAGAGAATACTTGGATAAGTTTGTATTGATATTTATTGATGATATATTAATTTATTCTAAGTCAGTTAGAGAGCATGAAAACCATTTTCATTTGGTATTTGAGAAATTGAGACAGGAAGACTTGAAAGCAAAGTTTTCAAAATGCACTTTTTGGCAGAATGAAGTGAACTTTCTAGGCCATATTATATCAGAAAAAGGAATAGCTGTGGACTCCAATAAGGTCATTGCAGTGCAAGCTTGGAAAAGGCCTACTAATGTCACTGAAGTCAGATCATTCATGGGAATGGCTGGTTACTATAGAAGATTTATAAAAGATTTTGCAATAATCTCAATTCCATTAACCAGACTGACTAGGAAGAATCAAGTGTTCAATTGGACTGAGGAATGTGAAAATGCCTTTGGGAAATTAAAAGAGGCACTGGTACAAGCTCCAATTCTTAAAGTACCTGAGGGAAATGAAAACTTGGTGGTATATACTGATGCAAGTGGACAAGGGCTTGGAGCAGTATTGATGCAACAACATCAGGTAATAGCTTATGCTTCTAGGCAGTTGAAATCAAGTGAAGTAAGGTATGCAACTCATGACCTTGAATTGGCTGCTATAGTGTATGCCCTTAAACTATGGAGACACTATTTGTTAGGAGCAAAATTTGAAGTATATACAGACCATAAATCCCTCAAATATTTGTTTTCACAAAAAGAATTAAACATGAGGCAGCAAAGATGGATTGAACTCTTAGCCTCATATGATTTTGAAATATTATACACACCAGGTAAGGCTAATAAGGTAGCAGATGCCCTAAGTAGACAACATGCTAAAGTGGCTAGATTAATGATAGAAGAGTTTAACACTTTATCATTATTAATTGATTCAGAGATAAAAAGTGATAACCTAGAAAACATGAGCTTATGCAGTGGGAAGGTAGAGATGGGAAAATTAAGTTTTATTACTCTGGGATCAGAATTGAAAAATAAAGTTGCAATGCTACAAAACCAAGATCCATTTTTATTTGAAAAGAAGACACAAATATTAAATGGTGAGACAGTGGAAGGTTTTCAGTTGGATGATCAGGGCCATCTGAAGAAAGGAGAAAGGATATGTGTTCCAGCAATGGATGAGTTGAAGCAAGAAATTTTGGATGCTTACCACAAAAGTAGATATACTATACACCCAGGAAGCACAAGAATGTATCACAACCTCAAGAGAGATTATTGGTGGAGTGGTATGAAGAGTGCAGTGGCAACCTATGTATCAAAATGTATGGTTTGCCAGCAGGTGAAGGCTGAGTATCAAAAACCCTCAGGAATGCTTCAACCTTTACAAATACCACAGTGGAAATGGGAAGACATATCAATGGATTTTATTGATGGTTTGCCTAGAACTAGGAAGGGAAATAATAGTATTTGGGTAGTAGTTGATAGGTTAACTAAGTCAGCCCACTTTATACCAGTGAAATCAGAAAGAAATGCTAATACCCTAGCCCAGTTGTTTATTAAAGAAGTAGTCAGACTGCATGGTATACCAAAGACTATAGTAAGTGATAGAGATACCATCTTCACTTCAAGATTTTGGGAGAGCTTTCACAAGGCAATGGGGACTGATTTATGCTTGAGTACAGCATACCATCCTCAATCTGATGGCCAAACAGAAATTGTGAACAAATTGCTTGAAGACATGTTGAGAGCATGTGTATTGGATTGGGGAGGAAGCTGGGAAGATTACATATATCTAGCTGAGTTTGCATACAATAACACCCATCACAGTAGTATAGGCATGGCCCCCTTTGAAGCTCTCTATGGAAGGCCATGTTTATCACCTTCAAGTTGGCATGAGTCTGGAGAAAAAGTGGTCTTAGGGCCAGAAAACGTGAAGGAGACTTCTGAAAAGGTAGCCTTGATCAGAAAAAGAATTGCCTCTGCCCAAGATAGGCAAAAGAAATATGCAAATCAAAGGAGGAAAGCAGTACAATATGATGTTGGGGATTATGTGTTCATCAAGATATCACCCATGAAAAAGGTTCTAAGGTTTGGGAAACAAGGAAAGTTGATTCCTAGATATATAGGACCATATAAAATTCTAGAAAGAATAGGGACAGTAGCCTATAAATTAGAATTACCAGAAGAAATGAGAGCAATGCATGATGTTTTTCATGTGTCTCAACTAAGGAGATGGGTTCATGATAAGGAAGCAATATTAGAATCCTCTAAAGATGTGCAGATTGATCCTAGGATGATCTATGAAAAGGAACCAGTGGGCATAGTTTCTAGAGAAACTAAGAAATTGAGAAACAAAGAAATTAAACTAGTAAAAGTACAATGGAGTCTAGACCCAAATGATTGCACATGGGAAGTGGAGGATAAAATCAGAAATGATTATCCTCAGCTGTTTGATTGAAGAAAAGGTAAATCTATATATATATATGTACATACTAATGAATGTGTTGGTTGAATATGCATTGTGATTTTTATCTTGTGTTGACATGCATAGTGCTTAATAGGTGATTGGTTTGAAAATGGTCTTGAAATCAGAAAAAAAAAAAATTTCTGAAGAAATGATACTTAAGTTAAGTATAAAAGAATTGTGGGACACAATTCCTAAAAGGAAGGGTATATGTGATAACCCTGATTTTTGTGAGTAATTTCATGATTTAATTTAGTTTGTATTTGTTTGAAATTGCATTGAAAAAAAAATTAGGAATAGGAAATTGATTTGCAGATACCAGGTATAAAACATGTACAGGTGCACAAGGCAGTGCACAAACATGTACACAGTTTTCTGTGTGATAAAATAAGCAACAATCAATAGAAATAATAGGATATATGAATTACAAGTATATATGCATGTAGGCAGAAATCATCAAGCCTTGAAGAAAAAAAAAAGAGACTTAGGCCAGGGTAGGCATACATGTATTATACATGTGCACAAAATAATACTGGCAGAAATAAAAAGAAAAATTAACATTTGCATGAAAATGGTATGAGCTATTGGACAAGTACTTTATCCATTTTTAGCAATTCCTTTTTACTTTAGAAAAAAAAAGAAAAGAGAAGAAATCATGCAAATAACATGACCGGGGCAATGAGGTATATTTTCTGGAAAATATACCATGACTATTTACCCATTTTCTCTAAAATGTTAGAATAAGAGGCAGATCATAGTTGGTAGGGTAAAATTGGCATTTGGTAATTTCCTAAAACCCTAGCAGCAGCCAGAGTTCATATAAGAAGACCTGGTGTGGTAAGGTTTTATGTTGGCTCTACCTCTTAAAAAGAAAATATACAAAGTATAAACCAGAGAAAATAGGAGAAGGCAGAAGATTAAAAGGGGTTCATAAGGCATAGGAAGAAGAAGGATTAATGTGAGTAATCTCACTGAAAACTTTGGCATTAAGACCTGAATATTGAGGCAGCCAGTTTGAACTAATTTTCTTTTACAAGTTATGTTTTATGATTGGATGACTTTGGCTTGTTAATGGTTTGTTTAAGGGTAAAACCTCTATCTGATTTACCCAGGAAAAATAAGAGTCATGGATTTATGAACAAAAATGGTTGTCTGAAATATGGGTTAACTTTGAGATTGGGTGTTTTCTTTGATAAGTTTTCTTTGTAAGTTGTTTGTAAAATCCCCGGATTCAAGTAGTGGGTATATGGTCTAAAGGTAGAAAGAAATATGGGCTGTGACATTGTGTTGTTGCTTATGCCTCATATTAATTAAAACAAAAGAAAATGTAGAAGTGCAATGTTGTACATGTGCTGAGCTTCTATGTTGTATGAAATACCCAAATCAAATGTACTTGTGGTTTAGCCAGATCATGAATCTGATTGAACCAGAGGTAGGGAAGAATATATATATCTGGAAAATTACTCAGGACCATATGCTTACATCTTGATCCAGTGAAACCCATAGGCAAAATAATGTGCTAAGAGGTCACCTCACTCTTTTATGATAAAATGGTTGCTTCTGAGAATTTAACTTACCAAATTCTAGATGAATATATGTTGCTTGCATCATTTATGTTTCTCTGATTAAGAAGTGAGATGCAGAAGGGATTAGCACTGCTATGAAAAATATTAAAACACTTAGTAATTTAACTAAGGACTTGGGATCTTAGGGCTACCAAAGTATAGCTTGGCAATGGGAATATTGCAAGTTCACACATGGTATATTTATACCCAGGGGCCTGAGTGTGCTGGGTTAACAGAGAAAGGTCCCAGGCAGTGTGTGTTTAAAAAGAAGAAAGTAGCTAAAGACCCTGATAAATTTGATAATGAATTCTAGGAATAGATTCAGTAGAGGTCTGGGCAAAATCCCTGATGGCCAGTAAAGTTGAAAAGGAGATGATAACTGGATTGAAGTTTGTATTTGGTTGTTTTGATGCTTTATTGGTGAATCTTGTGGTTGTTTTCCATGAACTAAAACATTGTGATCATATATAATCTGTTTGGCACTAATATGAATGCACATGCTTCACAAAAACATGCACACAGAAGATATTGGGTTTCTTATTCTTGCAAAGTACAGGAATATAAATGGAATTGAAATAAACCATGTTTTCAGTTAGATTATTCACACCAGACAAATAGTCTGACCCTTTTGTGTTCATGCACCATTGGGTGTCTCATATTTATATGGGGCAGTTCATGGTGATTTTGCAGGGAAATAGGGATTGCTTTGATCAGGCTTTGGATGTTAAACTGCTTAGGAATTGGATGCTATGTTTTAAAAGTCTTTGCTGAAGCTAAATTAGATATTCATGTTGAATTATGTTAAGCTATTTGTTTAAGTTGCTTAGAAAAACCAATGTAATGTTATTTGCTGTTTTGTAAGTGTTGAATTTATATGTGTCAGTTAGAACTTATGTATTTTGTTTTTGCAAAATGCTTTGTTAAGAAAATGAATTTCAAGTTTCAAGAACAGTTAGGCTAAAATGATAGAAAATCTGAGATTGAAAGAATTTGTGGTTTATATATATATCAAAAGATCTGGCATAAGAGGATCCTTGTTCAAGTCAAAAATAAAAATCTGATAAAAGGGTTTGAGTTGCTTTGAAAAGAAAATGTTAGAGCAGATACTTTGTATCAGAATAGTGCAAACCAGAACAAGGCTAACATAGCCATTTTCTTAAGCCTGGGCTAAGACAGCACCCTAGTGTTTTAATTAAGTTTTAGATCTGTTTCATAGCCAAATACAGGGTAGACTCAGGCAATTATGTAAACAAGGAAAAAAAAACAAAAAATGGGTTGAACCGACCAGCATAGCACTCGAACTTGTGACCTCTCATGTATAAGTTAGGCGCGTTTCCATTACGCCTAGATGTTGCTTCTGTTCTCTTAGGATCCCCTTTATTATAGCCTGAGTTTGAACACACCTGCACAGAAACATGCACACACACTTGCACAAGTAAAAACAAAGTTACCCAGTATGAAAATCAGAAGCATATATGTAAAATAAGGAGCCTTGAGACATAGACTCAATAGTAATGCATTAATCCAAAAAGGGGGAAAAACCTAGTTTTAAAAAAGAAACACTATTGCTATGTAGAGAGTATTTCTTTAAGCAATACTCAACTGGTTTCTACCTTCAAAATTTCTATACTCTGATTTAGGTAGAAGATGACTTATATATCTTTATATATAAGTTTAAGATAAAATGATTAAACCAATATTTATTGGCAGAAAGGTCCTGGATAGAAGAAAAATTGAATTAAATATTTTTCTTGATTAAATGGCCACTGAATGTTTTAAAAAAAAAAATAGTAGTGGGTCATTTCAATTTCTAATATCACATATATATTGCATATATTTGCTTTCATATATGTAATTGATACTTGATATTTTAAATATATTTGATTACAGTATATATATATACATATATTGGTTTTGCATAAATTCGTCTATATAACCTGATTACATATGTTTATTTGTAAGTATATATAAAATGTGTTAAAAGGCAATATATGGTTATTAAATATTGATTTTTAAAGTGTGTGTATATAAATATATATGGTTGTTTATTCGGTATAAGATTCTGTTTGTCCTTATATAAACTAATATAAGTATATGTTGATTGTGTGTATATATATATGTAACATAAGTTTCTAGATAAACTGTTAGAGTTTATGTATATATTATAATAAAATATGTTATATTGATTTTGTTTGAAACATTGATCTTAAATTATAATAGGTATGAAAGTTTATATACTAGTTTATGTACTAGTTTATATACTTGAGTCTAGTTTTCATATATTTATAGAGATTTATTTTATAGATGTTTAAATTTAATATTGATTTTTGAAAATATATATTATAAAGATTTTTTTTAATATGAGTAAATATTATATTTTTAAAATTTATATATATTTGTCTCCATCGGTTATCGAATTCCAACCTACCTTTGCTTTGTTCGTAGACTTCGTATTCATCGTGCTTTGCTTTTGGTTTCGCCGCTATCCAAAATTGATCGCAGCAGTTGGTTGCTTTGATTTGTCGCTTATCCGTGTGCTTGTCCTATTTTCTCTAGCCTCGAAAGGTGAGCAATCACTCACGAATAACATTTTTGTTTTAGTAAATTAATTTCACATGAAATGACAATTGAAATATGTTGTTAAATTTAAATTGCTAGTTATTTAATTGTTAAATATATGCCATTATCTGCAATTGTTTACCTATACAAATTGACATATGGCACCATAACTTGTTGTATATATTATATTTAAATTTGTTACTAATGATATATGCCTATTGTTGATATGTTATATTATTGGTTCTCACTCTGCAAGTTCCCTGTTAGTTTAGAAATTCCTATGGGTTGAAATGATACATACCCGAACGATATAATAGATTAAGAGAAAATCGGTATGTGTAACGACCCAAAATTTTTTAACGGTTTTAATAATGTAATTAACTGAATTTTTGTGAAATTTTAAATAATCAAATTTGGAAATTAAAAAAAATTTGATATTTGAAATTTTAACGTACCTTGTTTTGATATTCTCACTATATTATATTATATGGTGGTACGTTATTTACTTTTGGGTTTTTTCCCTTCCATCCCCTGTTCTGATAAAGGAAAGTATAGTTAGTATATTTCATTTTATTACTCAGCTTCTTATCGTGATCTCCCTTCCACTTCTTTCCATTTTTTATTTCCTTTCATGGCCATTGCCACATTAAAAAAAATACAAGTGATATATCGGCTGCTTTTGTGAAGCCCTCAAACCCACCCTCTCTCTCTCTCTCTTTACTTATACAACCGGCCTTCCTCCTCCACCGTTGCTAACCCTCCACGTCAGTAACCACCCATACCACCTACAACCCATGCCTCCGCCCCACTCTGCTCCACGTCTTCCTCCATAACCGGCTTCACCTTCTTCTCTCCACTTCCGACCCCGCAGCCTCTATCGACCCGCCTCCTTGGCCTTGCTCCGCCCAAAACGCAGCAAGCACGTTCATTTCCTCAACCTTCTTGCCATAGTAGCCAGCACGCAACTCCACGGTAGCTCCTCTTGTTATATGAAATATATATAGTACGCATATACATAAGCTGTTTTTATATTTTAGTTCTTTTGCTTTATATTTTCTCATGCACAGTTTTATACTTTTCTTAGTTACAGTTTTATATATATTCGAGTTTTAAGTATTGAATTTTTTTTATTGAGTCATATATTGATTTGAAATATTGATTTCATTTAGTATACATATGGTTTATATCTCATGTAGAACTAGTATACATATAATAGTATATATATATATTTTCTGTTAGTTTATATATATATATATGTGTGTGTGTGTGTGTGTGTTATGTTAGTATTTTATTTATAATATGTTAAGTATTGTTTTAAAGATATAATGGGTTATATTAGTTCTGTTGAATTATATATACCAGTTCGTATTAGTATTGTTTAGTGTTGTTTAGTATTGTTTTAAATGTATATACTAAGTTTATTTGAAGTAATAGACTGTAATGTTTTGAAAACTGTAATGTTTGAGGTTATGGTTTATACATAGTAAATTTTAAAGCAACAAGGCTTTAAAGGTTGTCAATATAAAGGTATATATATTATTATAGGTTGTTGTATATAAATGTTTACTATATATTTTATAATAAAAAAAAGATAAGTTATATATTCATGTCAGTGTGTTTAGGCAAGTCATATATGTGTTAGTTTATATATATATATATATATTTATATATATATATATATTTATATATATATAAAGTTTACATAAGTTATATCATACATTTCTAAAGTATATAATTTAATGTATATTTGTTTACATTATCAAAATGGTCTACATGTGTTTGTTTGGAGAAGCCTGCATCTATTTGTTTGTACGTATATAATGTAAGATGTATGTATATGTACAGTGATTTTTATGATTAATTTTAAATTATAATAGATGGATATATTGAATTTTAATATATAGGTTTTGATTTTAAATTATATGCGTTTTAAATTTAGTAATGATTTTTTTTGTAATGTAATATATATAGATTTTATGTTAATACGTTTTAATATTGATTTTAGAATATATTTATAAAGATTTATTTGATATTGGTTTTAAATTTTTATGTGTATAAAGATTTTAAATATGTGCTGTGAAAAAAATGAATATTGATTTATTCTAGGAAAATCTATGATATAATATATATTGCTTCAGTTTATATCAAGATAGTTTGATTTTCGATTCATCGATTGGAGCCGTCGTGCTTTTCATTGAAGTTCGTGCTTTGTAACAACCCTGTATTTTTCAATTATTTTTAAATTGATATTTCCAGATTTAAATGCTTTATTTATGAAAAAGAATAAATTTTGTTATTTTAAATATAAACTTTGACTTTGATGTGGATTAGAATTCCAAATATGACTAAATTTAATATTTCCTGAAAATGTGAATTTTGGTCAACAGTCAAACTTTGACTTTTAAGTTTAAATTTTTAATAGTTTGAAATTATAAATTTGTATCTTTTATTATGACAGTAGATTTAATAACTTGAATAATGCTTTTCATTTCGTTGGAAACAGAGTTAAAATGTAAAAGTTATGTACATTTCAATTTTTAGTACAATTTGTTTTATTGTGCAATTTTGCCTATTTAAATTTTATAAATCATATTTTCTTTCTTATATTTTGTTTTAATATGTATTAATATGTTATTTTATGTATATTTTTGTCTTTTTATATTTTTAAATGATAATAGAATTTTTCCAAAATTTACTGTATTTATTTTTCATTTTTAAAGGCTGTTTTCTTATTTTCTGCTATTTTCTTCATTAAAATTATATTTAAATTAAATTATATATATTTATTTTGTGAATGTATTTTTATTTTATGTTATTATTTATGTTTAAAAATATATTACAAGCTCATATGAATTTTCTAAAGTTTATACCATTTATTTTCAAATTTTCTAGCTTAGTTGACCATTTTTGCTATTTTCTTGATTTAATTATTTATAATTAATATTTATTTATTTTTATTTTTTTATTTATTTATTATATTTTCGTATTTTAACTGAATTTATATTTTTTTTTCAGTTATATAAAATTTAAAAAGAAATAGTGAATATATGAAGAGTTTGAAACTGCTTTTGAAACCGAAGCCTTTTCATCTCCGAAACTCTTCATTTCCATAACCTTCACTTTAATTAATTTTTGCTGCCCACTCCTTCAGTTTTGGCCATGAGTTATCACTCACTTTTCATGAATTTTTTTTGTTTCTCAATTCATTTTTCACGGCCTTACAAAGTTCCTCGGTAATGGCCTCCTCTCTTTTCACTTTTCTTCAATTTTTCATACTTTTTTTGCCTTGTTTCCTCTTCTATTTGCACGGCCTTCTCACCATAGCCTCGACCACCATCCCCTACCACTCTTCCTTGGCATCATCTCCAGCCATCATTTCAGATCCATCCATGGCCATGACCTCCCCTTGAAGCTAGCACCACAAAACAATGTCAAAACTCCACAAAACATTGCCTAGACCACACATATCATCACCTACCCTCCATATCTTGCTTTGGCCACCCCCTTAGCTGCCACCACTCCCCTGATCTGACCTCGACACACCCCTCCCCACCTCTGTCCAGATCTGAAACATGAAGATCCGAGCCAAACAATGCATGTAGACGAGCCTTGTGGTGCACCAAAACTCCACTATGTTGCCTAGTCTCTTGATATTCTTGTGTTGTAACTTCCTCCACATGTTCTAGCCTTTATATTGCTATGATCAAACCTGAGCCAAAGTCATGTCAAACCTGACCTAAATAAACCCCTAGGCCATGCAAAGCATTGTAGAAAACAAGGCAAAAGATTTGACATTCAAATCTCTTTTCGTTTAAAAGTTATTCCATTTCAAGTGCGTTGAAATTGTGTTTGTTTTGATGTATCTTTTGGGTTGTAATACAAGAGTTGTAGCTTTGGATCTTGCTCTCCACTCAAGTCCGTAGTCTTGTCATCGTGCTTTTGTTTCCATTGTGTCATTGGTTTTGATATCTCCAGCACAAACAGGTGAGTTATTCTCCCCAGACAATATGTACTTATATAACTAGTAAATTGACACCTTGCGAATCTGTAGAAATATATTATTATCATATGATGTTCACACCTGTTATTACACCTGTTATATCATATGTTACTGTTATTTAATGGTATTCTGTTATTTATATCTGTTATCACCATTGCAAGTTCCCTGTAGACTAGAATCACTATGGGTTGAAATGATACATACCCGAACGGACTTTAGAATAGGGAAAAATCATTATGGGCTGAAATGATAGGCCTGAACGATTTTTATTTAAATTATTTTAACTTGGGATTGCGGGTTTGAAATGATAGAACCCGGATTTTTCTTTTTTAACTGCGGATTGAAATGATACATATCTGTATCACTTGACCTAAGTTAGAAAATTATATATAGGCCCGTGGTTATTTTATAAAGTGTTTTGGATATTTTTAAGTATTTTAAAAATTATAAATTTATGAAATTTGATTTAAATAGATTTTAAAATGATTTAAAATAAAGAAATTATGATTTTTCTATGTGTTAAAAATGTAATTAATGAATGGTTTAACTGGATTTTTGAAATATAACTTAAGTTGGAAATTTGGAATTTGGTTAAAAATGATATTTTAAGTTATATAAATAAAATGGATATTAAATTTTATTTGGAAATGGTAAATATGATAATTTGATTAAATTTGAATTTAAGTGATTTATTAAAGTATTATTGATTTTTCTATGAATTTAAGTGGTTAAATAAATGAATGTTTAAAAGAAACGTTAAAAATATGAACTTGACTAGGAAATGTGAAATTTGGTTTTAATTAAAGTTTAAGTAAATTAAATAAAATTGGAAATTTTGTTAAATTGTGAAATGGTAATTTAAATTTGAAGTGTTAAGTCTATTTGTTGGAATGTGAAGAATTGGAACTTTTACATTTAAACTTATTAAGTAAATTGTTGAAAATTAGATTTAATTATAAGAAATTTATTGTGAAAAAAAAAGATATATGTTAAATGATATGTAAATGAACATTTTAAACGTTAAAATATGATTTTTAAAATGTTTATGTGTTTTAAATTAAAGTTATTTAATTGCTGGAAATACACTAACACCTGAAATTAACTTTTAATAGCATTCAGAAATGCTATAGATTCTGTTTTGAACTAAAATTGTGTAAAAAGAGCTATTACAGCATTTCTGAAATGCTATAGATTCTGTTTTGAACTAAAATTGTGTAAAAAGAGCTATTACAGCATTTCTGAAATGCTGTAGTTGCTGTAATTGAACTTATAAGCTAATATTGAACTCAGGTCTATTATAGCATTCTCTGGAAATGCTATAATGGTCTGCAGTCTTTGCTGAAACCAAATTTAACCCTTGTTTTGAAATCTGAACTACCGCAGCACTTCTGAAATGTTGTCTTTTCTGTTTGGAACTATAATTCAACTAAAACTGAGTTTTAACAGCAGTTTTAAGTGCTGTCTTTGCTGAATTAAAAATGTTTTCAAATATAACTTATAGCAGTTGTTTTTAAATGCTGTGAAATGCTGAAATTTTAATAATTAGGGTTTTTGACTTAGTAAACGAACTCAGAATGGTCTGAAACTTTGGAAATTGAATACTTGATTTGAAAATATAATAATTACACTTTTAAAAGGTTTAAATGAATTATTTTGATTGGAATATAAACTATTTAAAGGTGATTTGAAATGATAGTAAATGAACGATATCTTTGAATTTAAAAGGTATTTAAAGTTGAATATTTGGATTTGAACTAATAGGATATTTTATTTTATTAAAATGATTTGGAATGAAGTTTTGTAAGGATATGATATTTTATTATATTAAAATGATTTGAAATGAAGTTTTGTAAGGATATGATATTTTACTATATTGAAATAATTTGAAATGATATGAAAATTTAAATATATGGAAATGGTTTGGAATTGATTTAATCTTTATTTTGATAAAGATATGGTTTGAAATGATATTTTATTTTGAAGTAAAGTATTGTTTTTAAAAGTTATAACCACGGGTTATAATAACGATTGGTTGGCAAAGAGACCGGGATCGGATATGGACATACTCTCTGTCGATACCGAAAACCACTTTGACAACCGTGTACGCGGTGGAGATTCCAGAATGAAGTAGGATGGTGGCGACGTTCTTAAGGTATGTTACATGGACCCAACTCCCATGAGTTGGCATAAGGTGGCTAAAACAGGAGCGATCTCGGACCAGTGAGGTAGCACCTCTTCTCGGACACATTTCTTCGATATTATACTCTTACTTGTGATTGATTAGATGGTCATCCTCCGATTTGGGAGTGTTGTTCGAGGTGGACGATAGTGGCTGCTATGCGCTCCATTAGTCCGTGTGCGTAATTGGTATATCTACCCTGGCATTGCCTAGTTGTGCCGTGTCACCTACCATATCGAGCTTTACTACGATTATGATTTTAAGATCCGACCGCGTTAAGGTTCTCCATCCCCTTAAAGCTATTTTCTATATGATTATACTTTACTAATTAGACACTATTGTATATAGCGTATATTACTACATAGTAAATAGTTTAACGGATCCTTAAAGAATGGGCGATCCCAAGCATTCTTTAAGTTACTTGTACCCTTATTACAGTTCGCTTGAGTTGGTGTACATTATATAAGTATATATTATCCTGACTCGAGTGTTTTGTGTTTTGCTTTACGCTCGGGTCAGCCTGAGTTATTCACAGATTTGGATTCCACTTTCTGGAGATTTGAATCGCTGGAGATTATCTGCTTGTCTTGTCCTATCTATTTCAATTCTGTTGTTCTACTCAGCTTGTACTTGGTTATTATATTGAGACTTTTGTTGTATTCTATTTCTTCTGTTATATCTTATGTAACTCTAATATATTTATATAGTAGCTTCATGAACTACTATTTCTTTTACTCCCGCTGCATTATTTTACTCTGTGTCTATGATCTGTGATTATATTTATTTACTGTATATTCTGAGATTTGCCAAATTTTAATTACAATGCGGTATTTTGAGCAATTCAACTCCGGCATGAGTGTCTACCTATACACTTATAATGGATGCGAATGGTTGAAAATATCGGGTCGTTACATGCTTGGATTCGTCGCATCTCGTTCTTGTTATTTCTCCAGCCTCGAAAGGTGAGCAATCAATCACGAATAACATTCTTATAATTAGTAAATTTGATTTCACTTGAAACAACAATTGAAATATGCTGTTTAATTTGAATTGCTAGTTATTTAACTATTAAATATGATATGCCAGTATCTGCAATTGTTCACCTATGACACCTGACACCATAACCTGTCATTTTTATTATGATTTAATTTGTTATTGATGATATATGCCTGTTGTTGATCTGTTATATTATTATCATATTTGCACTCACTCTGTAAGTTCCCTGTTAATTTAGAATTCCCTATGGGTTGAAATAATACATACCCGAATGATCTTGTAGAATAAGGGAAAATCGTTATGGGTTGAAATAATAAACCCAAACGATTTTCATTTAATTTAAATTTGGGATTGCGGGTTGAAATGATATATACCTGTAGACATTTAAATTGCGGATTAAAATGAAAAATATCCGTATCATTTTACCATAGGATAGAAAATTATATACGGACCTCGTTGGTCTATATTTTGAAAATGATTTTTCTAAAGTTTTGAAAGGAAATATATGGTTTTTAATAAATACTGGTTTTTAAAAATATAATATATATAAATGTTATTTTTATATATGTCCAAATTTTAGATTTCTAAAATTATATGTTTTGAAATTTTACATTTATAAGTTAGTTTTGAAAATATAATTTTTAAGATTTTACTTATAATTTCACTATTTTAAATTATAAAAAAAAAGATTTAATATAATTACATTTAAGAATAAGATTTATTTAATAAAAATTTAATTTAATTGGTTCATAATATGTTTAAGTATTTATATAAATTTATATTAATGTTTTAAAAATAGATTTTTATAACTTTAATATTAGTGGTTTGGAAGATAAATTAATGTTGGCTTGGAATTTAAATTGGTTAATAATTTAATTTAAATAAGAATTGAATTGAACTTATTAGTTTTGAGATTTTGGAAAATATGATTTATAACTTGATTTGATAAAAAGTGATTAAATGAATATTCTCAACTTTAAATAAAATTGAGATGGAATATTTAATATTGATTTAAATTTATAAATTGGGATTTTAATAAATTGTTATTAAAATGATTAAGTGAATACTTTCCAATTTGAATAAAATTTAAGTTAAAGGTTGAAATATAAATGAAATTTTATTGTGAATGTTTGAATATTTAAACTTGAATCTTATTGGAATTGAAATGATAGTTAAAACCTAGATTTGAAATCGATAAAAATTGAAATGGTTTATTGAGCATTTGAATTGAATCTTTAACCTTTTAAATTGAAAGTGTTGAACAATGATTGATTAAAATTGAATTTTGGAATTTAAGCTGATTTGAATCGATTTTGTGAAATTAGTGGAAACTATTTTATTATATAAAGTATTTATTTACATATATAAACTAATTTAATATATAAATTATTTTAATATATAAACTATTTTAATTAATAACTATTTTAATATATATACTATTTTCAATATCTAAACTGTGTAAGTTGAAAGTGTTATGATTGCAAAATTGTTATGATCTTAAAAGTGCTACGATTTTAAAAGTGTTATAATTTTGAAAGTGTTACGATTTTGGAAATGAATATTATTTAAAATGAATAATAATATCGAATTGATATGGTTTTGAAATGAATATTATATTTTGATATGAAGTATGAACTATTTGGAAATTGACCACGGTGTGAAATAAGCGTTTGGTTGTTAAAGAGATCGGGATCAGATATTGTCATACTCTTTGCCAATACTGAAAACCACTTTAACAACTGTGCACGTGGTGGAGATTCCAGAATGAAGCAGGATGGTTTGGTGACGATTCTATACGGTACTTACGTAGCCCTGACTCCCGTGAGTCAGCTTGATGCGGCTAAAACAGGAGCCATGCTGGGCCAAGTGAGGTCATTCCTCCTATCAGACACATTTCTTCGATACCATTCTATTGCTTTTTTGATTTGATTGGGTGCACCTTTGATTTGGGAGTCTGTCACGAGGTGGGCGGTAGTAGCTACTATGCGTTACCACCAGTCCGGATACGCATATGGTATATCTACCTTGGCATTGCCTCGAGTGCCTTGTCGCAAGCCCTATCACGCCTTCTACGAGTTTGGTTTGTACCATACCTATGGAGTGCCCTCTAATAGTTCTCCAGTTTACGGAGGAATTACAGTACTGTATAGACTATGGGAATATATAAAATGTGTTAAGGGGGATATGGATAACGCCTTAATGTTATTTAAATAGTTTACTTTACTATAGACATATTATCATTGTGTATATTACTACATAGTAGATAGTTCCACGGATCCTTAGAGGATGGAAATCCCAAACATCCTTTAAGTTACTTGGATTTCAGTTGACATTTCACTTGAGTTGAATTTACTATATAAGAATGTTAATCCTGACTCAAGTGTTTTGTGTTTTGCTTTACGCTCGGGTTAGACTGAGTGTCAAAGCATTTGAGACTCACCTTTGGAGATTGGAGCTTTGTTTGAAGATCTATCTATCCAGCTTTCAGTTATTTCAGTTTATTCCAGCCATTTATGTTCAGACTCGTCAGTTGCTTATGTATTAGATATTTATTTGTATTCGAAATTCTGTTATATTTTGTTTTAGACTCTGATGTTTTATAGTAGCTTCATGAACTACTATTTATCTATTCCGCTGCATATTGTTGTAATACTCTGTGTCTGTGATTCTATGATTGATTTATTTACTGTATATGCTGAGTTTTGCCAAATATAAATTAACAATCTGACATTTTGAGCAATTCAAGTCCGACATGTCCGGATGCGAATGGTTCAAAATACCAGGTCGTTATAGTTGGTATTAGAGCTCTAGTTTAGGCAAAACTTAGCATATAGAGTAAAATTTAATTTCAGAATCACCTTCGTTCGAGCTTATATTTCTTCCTCCTGGATTTGAATTTCTTTCGGATTTTTGGAACTCTCCTCTTTGTTCTGAAATCCATTCTTGTCTATTCCTATCCATGATCTTTGATACTGGAGCATCCCATAGCTCCATTCCAGTTGATCTTTTTGATGAGTTTGAGAACATCTTGTTGCCTCAATTGGCAATTTCATTCTTTCGTGTGACTCTTCCCATTGGCGGTCCCGCCAACCTTTGTATGATTTGTAAAAGGGTGAAACTCCTTTACAACAAGCATCGATTCACCGGAGACTTCTACGTCCTCAGTTATGATGCTGTCATTTCTTGAAAATCCAAATCATTCCTCTAGTAGATGACCCGGGTAATTCTCTTCTTATTGAATGTCGATTGCCTCAGGATTTTACAAGCAGTTTTATCTTTCGCTTGATACTCAACCTAGTGATCTTGACTCCACCTTGTTGTCCGACTATTCCTGGATGTTTTGGTGAAGTCACTTCTCTCCCTCTCAAGCAGAAAATTTAATTCCGCATCGATCTTATTCCTGGAATATCGATTGACCCGGTTAAGGTCACCCGCGATTTATATAAGTCGATCATTCTTTCTTTTGTAATTCGATTATCTTATCTTCCTTCGACCCTAGCATCTTAATTTGAATTTTCTCTGATTTGGTACCTCTAACTCAAACCTCTATCCTTGTTTTGAAATCCATTCTTGAAATCATCCTGTGAGGGATGTATTTGTTATTAATATGAAATTGTTTATATTGTGTTGTTTGAGTTGTTAAGTTTGAATTTTGGGTTTCAATTGATTCGTCTAGCTAACGCTATCGATAGGAATTCCAAAACACTTGAACAGAGCAAACTGACACAATATTGTTTTTGAAATTGGTAAATGAAAAAAAATTATGTATGGTTATATTATATATATAAGAGTATAATTTTCTGAAATTTTATAGTTGAATGAATTGGTTGTTGAAGTGATAATACTAGATTATCATTTATTGTTTGTCAACATCCAAAACCCATTAACTATTGTTGTAAGTTATGAAGAGTTGAAATTTTTAAAATGATTGCGAATAAAATGAATTTAAATTAAGGATTTAAGAATTTAATTTTCGGTTCTTTCCAAATTTTGGTTTCAAAGTTTTGATATATGTATTATTTGAAGGTATTTTCGAATGGAAGTTGTTTTCAAAAAAAATTTGAAGAAGTAAGTCAGTACTCTCCTTTTTGTCATTGAAAAATAATTTCGATGATGACTACAGCACCATCAACATTCATTTTCGAGTCTCAAAGTGGAGAGACCACGTAGCAGCTTTGCTACACTTTTATTTTGAAAAAAAGAATTTGATTTGAATTTCTTGAATATGATTGATTCACAAAATATATATGTATATTTATTTCAAAATAGTTAAAGAGAAACCGGAAATTTAACTCTTAAGTTTCATATTAAGAAATGGTTTCAAATATAGAAATGAAGTAAATTGTTGAATAATTGGAATATCTAAAATGATAAATGATATTAAACCAACTTGAAATAGTTGAATTGGAATAAAACTTATTTGTATAATACTAAATTTGCATTCTAATATATATAACTTACCTAAAATATTCAAAAAGTTAAAAAGTTAGGGTGTATATATAATTAAAAGTTATACAAGAAGAAAACTTAAGTAATGAATTGTTCAAACTAAAATCTTGCTTAATAAAAATGTGTAAATAAAAGGTAAATTTGTATAGTGTTCAATTATATTCAGAAACCTTAATAAAAACTGACCTGGAAGAGTTTTGAATGTAATTGAATAATATACAATAATAAAATGTCCAAAAATGAATTTTTGTTAGGGAATTTATAAAGAAAATTTGGGTAATTATAATAAAAGTTATACACTTAACCTATATTGCAAGTTATGTCAGTGAAGTAAATTTAATAAAAAAAGGGATGCTATCTAAATAAATAAATATGAACTTAAGGATAATTGAAGTTGAATGTTGAGGTGGAATTAACTATAGTTGATCAAATAGATTTAATAAATGAGTTAGATAAAACAAATTTTGCTGTGAAACATTTTGTAATAAATGTTAATCAATTGGATGAAAATATATGGAATTGAAATCAATCAAATGTGAACACAATAAATTTGATCAAATAAAATGAATTGAAATCAATTAGTTGAATATAAACCAATTTCAAAATAAATGAGATTTATATGGTTTTGGAATTAATTGTGGGATCTGGTGTTTTATATTTTAAATCTATCTTTTCTTCTGGTGGTTTCTATTCTCTTATCTCGCTCTTTTTCGGGAACGAAAGGTTCTGAGTGGGGGAGAGTGTAACGACCCAAAAATTTTAACGGTTTTAATAATGTAATTAACTGAATTTTTGTGAAATTTGAAATAATCAAATTTGGAAATAAAAAAATTGATATTTGAAATACATCTATTTGGACATAGCAAATGGTAAATTTTCATCAGATAATATAGAAGTTTATTCTATTGTGTAATTTTCAATTTCAATTTAAATTCAGTTAATTTGATTGAAATTAAATGTTTTGAAATCTAAATATTTTTATATAATAAGAAAAAAGTAAATCATTTTCTGAGTGAGACGTCATAATTCGTTTCGTCAAATTTTGACTTCTATAACTCCATTCGTCTTATTTTCGATAGATTTGCAGCATTTTTGGTACCGAATATCAACTTTTGATAGGATGATCGTATCGTTGATATCTGTATACCATTATGTTCGTCTCGTCGTGCTGATCTCCGTAGTATATCCATTTGTGTGTTTCGGTGTCCGGTACGCGGCGAAAACCGTGAAGCGGTCAACCGTATCGGTACCCATTCGAGTCTATTTGTTTCCTATGACCATTCAAGTTTCTACCGTATAAAACTAACAGCCATTAGCAATTATTACCTTTTGAAATTCAACGTACCTTGTTTTGATATTCTCACTATATTATATTATATGGTTGTACGTTATTTACTTTTGGGTCTTTTCCTTTCCATCCTTGTCCTGATAAAGGAAAGTATATTTCATTTTATTACTCAGCTTCTTATCGTGATCTCCCTTCCACTTCTTATTTCCTTTATCATTTTCCTTTCATGGCCGATGCCACTTTCAAAAAAAAATTACAAGTGATATATCGGCTGCTGTTGTGAAGCCTTCAAACCCCCCATCTCTCTATCTCTTTACTCATAAAACCGGCTTTCCTCCTCCACCGTTGCTAACCCCTCCACCTCAGTAACCACACACACCGCCTACAACCCATGCCTCCGCCGCACTCTGCTCCATGTCTTCCTCCACAACTGGCCTTACCTTCTTCTCTCCACTTCCGACCCCGCAGCCTCTCTCGACCCGCCTCCTTGGCCTTTCTCCGCCCAAAACATAGCAAGCACATTCATTTCCTCCACCTTCTTGCCACAGCAGCCAGCATGCAACTCCGCGGCAGCTCCTCTCGTTATATGAAATATATATAGTACGTATATACAAAAGCTGTTTTTATATTTTAGTTCTTTTGCTTTATATTTTCTCATGTACAGTTTTATACTTTTCTTAGTTACAGTTTTATAAATATTCGAGTTTTAAGTATTGAAAATTTTTTTCGAGTCATATATTGATTTCATTTAGTATACATATGGTTTATATCTCATGTAGAACTAGTATACATATAACAATATATATATATTCTGTTAGTTTATATATATATATATCTATGTATGTATGTATGTATGTGTGTTATGTTAGTATTTTGTTTATAATATGTTAAGTATTGTTTTAAAGATACAATGGGTTATATTATTTCTATTGAATTATATATACCAGTTTGTATTAGTATTGTTTAGTGTTGTTTAGTATTGTTTTAAATGTATATACTAAGTTTATTTGAAGTTATAGACTGCAATGTTTTGAAAACTGTGATGTTTGAGGTTATGGTTTATACATAGTAAATTTTGAAGCAACAAGGCTTTAAAGGTTGTCAATATAAAGGTATATATGTTATTATAGGTTGCTGTATATAAATGTTTACTGTATATTTTATATATATAAAAAGAGAAGTTATATATTTATGTCGGTATGTTTAGGCAAGTCATATATGTGTTAGTTTATATATATATATATATATATATAAAGTTTAAATAAGTTATATCATACATTTCTAAAGTATATAATTTAAGGTATATTTGTTTGCATTATCAAAATGGTCTACATGTGTTTGTTTGGAGAAGCCTGCATCTATTTGTTTGAACGTATATAATGTAAGATGTATGTATATGTACAGTGATTTTTATTATTAATTTTAAATTATAATAGATGGATATATTGACTTTTAATATATAGGTTTTGATTTTAAATTATATGCGTTTTAAATTTAGTAATGGTTTTTTTTGTTATGTAATATATATAGATTTTATGTTAATACATTTTAATATTGATTTTAGAATATATTTATAGAGATTTATTTGATATTGGTTTTAAAATTTTATGTGTATAAAGATTTTAAATATGTGATGTAAAAAAATGAATATTGATTTATTCTAGGAAAATCTATGATATAATATATCTTGCTTCAGTTTATATCAAGATAGTTTGATTTTGGATTCATCGATTGGAGTCCGTCGTGCTTTTCATTGAAATTCATGCTTGGATTCGTCGCATCTCGTTCTTGTTATTCCTCCAGCCTCGAAAGGTGAGCAATCACTGACGAGTAACATTCTTATAGTTAGTAAATTTGATTTCACTTGAAACGACAATTGAAATATGCTGTTTAATTTGAATTGTTAGTTATTTAACTGTTAAATATTTTATGCTAGTATCTGCAATTGTTCACCTATGACACCTGATACCATAACCTGTCATTTTTATTATGATTTAATTTGTTATTAATGATATATGCCTATTGTTGATCTGTTATATTATTATCATATTTGCTCTCACTCTGCAAGTTCCCTGTTAATTTATAATTCCCTATGGGTTGAAATGATACATACCCGAACGATCTTGTAGAATAAGGGAAAATCATTATGGGTTGAAATGATAAACCCAAGCGATTTTCATTGAATTTAAATTTGGGATTGCGGGTTGAAATGATATATACCCGTAGATATTTAAATTGCAGGTTGAAATGATAAATATCTGTATCACTTGACCATAGGGTAGAAAATTGTATACGGACACCGTTGGTCTATATTTTGAAAATGATTTTTTCTAAAGTTTTGAAAGGAAATATATGGTTTTTAATAAATATTCGTTTTTAAAAAAATAATATATATAAATGATATTTTTATATATGTCCAAATTTTAGATTTCTAAAATTATATGTTTTGAAAATATAATTTTTAAGATTTTACTTATAATTTCACTATTTTAAATTATATAAAAAAAGATTTAATACAAAATACATTTGATAATAAGATTTAATTTAATAAAAATTTAATTTAATTGGTTCATAATATGTTTAAGTATTTATATAAATTTATGTTAATATTTTAAAAATAGATTTTACAACTTTAATAATAGACGTTTGGAAGATAAATTAATGTTGACTTGGAATTTAAATTGGTTAATAATTTAATTTAAATAAGAATTGAATTGAACTTATTAGTTTTGAGATTTTGGAAAATATGATTTATAACTTGATTTGATAAAAAGTGATTAAATGAATATTCTCAACTTTAAATAAAATTGAGATGGAATATTTAATTGGGAAATTATTGTCAAGGACAAAATTTCTCAATGTTTTAGCCTCAAGGACAGTCCTTCAATATTTTAACCTGAAGGACAACTTTTTTTAGGTATCAGTTTTTAGTTATTGATAGTAGTTTTCAGGTATCAGTTTGTAGTTATCGGTAGCAGTTTTTAGGTATCAGTTTTTAGTTCGGTAGCAGTTTTGAAAGATGTTTGTCCTTATGAATAATTTTGGAAGAATGTTTGTCCTTGTGGTAAAAATATTGAGGTCGTGTCCTTGAGGCTAAAAATATACAAACTTTTGTCCTTTAAATTAAATATTGATTTAAATTTATAAATTGGGATTTTAATAAATTGTTATTAAAATGGTTAAGTGAATACTTTCCAATTTGAATAAAATTTAAGTTAAAGGTTGAAATATAAATGAATTTTATTGTGAATGTTTGAAAATTTAAACTTGAATCTTATTGGAATTGAAATGATAGTTAAAACCTAGATTTGAAATCGATAAAAATTGAAATGGTTTATTGAGCATTTAAATTGAATCTTTAACCTTTTAAATTGAAAGTGTTGAACAAGGATTGATTTAAATTGAATTTTTGAATTTAAGCTGATTTGAATCGATTTTGTGAAATTGGAGGAAACTATTTTATTATATAAATTATTTTTTTACATATATAAACTAATTTAATATATAAATTATTTTAATATATAAACTATTTTAATTTATAGCTATTTATATATGTACTATTTTCAATATCTAAACTGTGTAAGTTGAAAGTGTTATGATTTCAAAAGTGTTATGATTGCAAAAGTGTTATGATCTCAAAAGTGCTACGATTTTGAAAGTGTTATAATTTTAAAAGTGTTACAATTTTGGAAATGAAAATTATTTAAAGTGAATAATGATATCGAATTGATATGGTTTTGAAATGAATATTATATTTTGATATGAAGTATGAACTATTTGGAAATTGACCACGGTGTGAAATAAGCGTTTGGTTGTTAAAGAGATCGGGATCGGATATTGTCATACTCTTTGCCAATACCGAAAACCACTTTAACAACTGTGGACGTGGTGGAGATTCTAGAATGAAGCAGGATGGTTTGGTGACGATTCTATATAGTATTTACGTAGCCCTGACTCCCGTGAGTCAGCTTGATGCTGCTAAAACAGGAGCCACGCTGGGCCAAGTGAGGTCATTCCTCCTAACGGATACATTTCTTCGATACCATTCTATTGCTTTTGTGATTTGATTAAGTGCACCTTTGATTTGGGAGTGTGTCTCGAGGTGGGCGGTAGTAGCTGCTATGCATTACCACCAGTCCGGATTCGCAAACAGTATATCTACCCTGGCATTGCCTCGCATGTCGTACTCACATGCCCTATCACGCCTTCTACAAGTTTGGTTTGTACCATACCTATGGAGTGCCCTCTGATAGCCCTCCATTTTACGGAGGAATTATGGTACTGTATAGACTATGGGAATATATAAAATGTGTTAAGGGGGATATGGGTAACGCCTTACCGCTACTTTAATGCTTTACTTTATTGATAGACATATTATAATAGCGTATATTACTACATAGTAGATAGTTCCACGGATACTTAGAGGATGGAAATCCCAAACATCCTTTAAGTTATATTGTATTTCACTTGGACATTTCACTTAAGTTGCTTTACTAGTATAAGAATGTTAATCCTGACTCGAGTGTTTTGTGTTTTGCTTATGCTCGGGTCAAACTGAGTGTCACAGCTTTGAGTCTCACCTTGGAGCTTGGTGCTTTGCTTGAAGATCTGTCGTTTATCTGTTCTGACTCTGATGTTTATATAGTAGCTTCATGAACTACTATTTATCTATTTCGCTACTTATTGTTATTTTACTCTGTGTCTGTGATTTTGTGATTGATTTATTTACTGTATATGCTAAGTTTTTCCAAATATAAATTAACAATCTGTTGTTTTAAGCAATTCAAGTCTGACATGAGTGGATGATTGTCGATTTGAATGGCTTGAAATACCAGGTCGTTACATATGTATAAAACATTTGATGCATACACACACACACACACATATATATATATTCATTTAGACAACACATAGAATACTAGGGAGCTAACAAGTCCAGTGTAGTAAAAATCTCAGCACCTATACACGAGCATGTCAAACCATGCACACTTTATTATGTATCATATACACACATGTGTATATGATACACATATTCAAACATAATACAAAGTAATATAAAGTAAAAATTATGTTTTTAAATAAAATAAAATAAAGATTTTATCAAAAGTAAAATTTAGAAAATCTAAATGAATTAGAGTTCATAGGCCCAATAAAGATCCAAAATGGTAAAACTTGTTGAAATTCACTCATTTCTTCCAATGCGGGCTGACCCAGTTCTAATAATAAGAACACCTTTATAATCCTATAATTCAATGGGTGATAAGATACACATTTCCTCTTGCTTTCCGTGGGTGGCAAGAACACCTTTCACTTTAGAAACAATAGTAGAGTTGGGCAAATAGTTGTATCTCTAATACAAATTCTTGCAGTTTCAGTACGATGATCCTATAGACCTCCAACAGTAATATATCTTTGATATTAATGAGTAATGGAATGAGACTAGAGAGAATGATTGAGAATTCCAGTACAAATTCTTTAATCTTGTGTGGTATGCAATTCTTTGAAGAATAGGAGTGAAAGAGTATGGATTTGCAAAGAGAGCTAAAGTATATTAATAGGATTTTCTCATAAAATTATAAAGATGAAAGAGTAAGAGAATACTGTAAAATTATTGTTAATATTTCATTTTCCAGACTTTTAAATAGAAGATGAAAGGATGTGCCATTGGTGAAGAGACGACACCAATATCCTTTCATTTAATATTTGAATTTCAAAATAAATTTCTAAATATCGGCATATCCATGTAGATATGTCAACATACTCTAGAAAATTATGATTTTCTTTTTCAAAATTTCAGCCTAGACTTCCATGTTTTGAAACTCAGATTGAATGTTTATATGAAGATGATAGGGATTAAAAATAGAGTTTAATGAAAAATAAATATTTAGTATATTTTTATTTGGTCTTTAACAAAATTCTAGGTATTGATAGACTTATCGAACACTTCTATTATCTCTACCATTGAAGCGCTTGTGTTCAATTCATCTTGTACCAATTTTGTCTTTCATTTGCTTTGATTGGTCTTCTTATAAATAATTTAATTGTTTATATTCATTTATTTAATTTCTTATATATCTCTATAAGATGTATCTATGGAATATCTAAACATACCGAACAACTCTGAGAAACATTAGTTAGTAATAACATTTATATGGTTATTGCCATCAAAATCAATACTTAGGGTTTATCAATACAAATTTATAAAGGTTATAAATTTGAATTTAAAATTGTTTCAAATTCAAATTCAAATTATAAAGTTATTATTCAAAATTCAAAAGTATTCTAAATAAAATTTAAACTCATGTGAATTATAAATGTCATGATTCACATGATAATATGTACAAAATTGGATAGGTTTAAAAATAATTTTTTAAATATAAAATTTACAGTATAAAATTTATATTTCGGTATTTTATAAAAGGTTATAATATTAACTAAACGAGTTTAATTAAAAGACATATATACATATATATATATATATGTATGTATGTGTGTGTGTATAATAGAAAATAAATTACAAATGTTATAATAATTTAATATTATATAAATGTAGATATAAAATGTGACTTTCTAAATACGATATTAATTGTTAAAATACAGAATAGTATGACTCAATATAGATATAAGGGTACATGCTTGTATATACGTATAAAATGATATATGAAGTCATTGGGAATTATAAATACTTATCATTCTTTATAAACGATAATACTCATTATTATTATTTTAAAATTATGAATCCAAAATAAATTTTCTCTCTATAATTTACAATATAAATAGGGTATAATGCATATTTATGGTTGTTAAACACCCTCAAGCTATAAATTATGTATGATGATTATTATATTATCTCTAGATTGATAACGACATTTTTAAATTTTGTAGAGTACACCCAAGGGTTGCAAAATTCACCCTTAGGAAATTGCGAAATGATGGTTCATGATTATCCAATGTAATTTATTGAGCACCCTTAACATCATAAAGAAGATTAAGGGGAAAGTATGTACAATTATAATTTATATACGAGATATAGCCAGTAGAGTGTTACTCATCATTTATAGAAACTACAATTTCTTAAGCACCCTCAAGGTTGTAGTAATATGATAAATGAATCCTAACACTCTATAATGACCGGCCTTTTCGAACTTCAAAAAGTCATCACTAATATATCTACGATATTCTTGTGCCGAGCATCCTAGTGATGGAAAGAAAAATTGTTAGGGTGAATGAGAAGAAAAGACAGAAAAAATCACACATCATGACGAGTGATATATAATATACACATGATCTTTATAAAAGAAAACTGTACTATACATATATCAGTTAGAGTAAACTAACATATCATCAGCCTGGACAGTTATAACAGCTTGACCATACAAATGTTGATAAATACAAAACAAGAAATGCAGCGGAAATAAAAGATATGTGAATGTGTCTTAGAGGCATCCAGCTCATCTCCTAAAGCTCCAAAGCATCCATAACTAAATCTGGAAATATGCTCGGGCTAAGCCGAGCATTATAAGTAAATAACACCCAGATCAGTCTCGTAAACCAGTATGAGAAATCACAAATCATACGGATTTTATTGTTATAAAATCTTTCAAAAAAAATAAAGGTGTCTTGTAAGACCACACCAAACATAAACACAGGCGGGGTTTTTACCTTACGATAGCCAAACCATTTTTTTATAAAATATTTTGATATTATAATAATGTCTAGGGTTTAAAATAAATATATAACATAGTTGAAATGCTTGTATCTCACATTCCAACATATATGGTATACAACTAAGCCTGTAAGGCACATATTGGAAAATGGATTCCATACAATGATAAGGTAAGGGACTACCTTATGTAAAGTACACCTCTGGAAAAAATGTACTTAGGCTACAAACCTTGCACCTCTGCCAACATAGAACCGGCCTACCTTTCCTAAATAGTATCGAATATGATCACTACCCGGACTGCCAACTTGACAAACCATTCTAAGGTCTTAGTATACATAATTCATAAATAAAGATTTAAATACAAGTGATGATAATACCCTAAAAGTAGCAAACTACATAGTCCTATCGCATCTCCCATGTTTTAGTCATTTTCGGCTGTGAGGCTTGAGGCGACATGTACGTTTTAGCAAATCCCTCTTTAAATGCTAACACTGCCCTCCGTGCAACAAATGCAATTCCAGCATTCATCTATACAAGTTGTTTTCGGACTGAACTAATCAAAGGCACTACTTCTACTACATCTATTTTGGAATCGCCCTCAGGGTTAGTAGCAAGTAGCCCATGCACTTCAAAGAACTCCGTCTTCGATCATTTTCATAGTGTCTCAAATTCGAATGCTTATGCCGGTTTGAAGTGGTTTTAGGATAACGTATCCAATCCTGGTCTTTCCGAACCAGCAATCGATAGTCTCAAAATTGACCAAGATTTGATAGTCAGTTATTTGAATAATCAAATAAGAAAACAATCCAATCAGAGATTTAGCTTCATATGGAAACCAAGCATGATTAAGTACATAAGCAACCACTAACCTCTTTAATTAATCCTTTCATTAATTAAAACTGCTTTGTAAATTCTTATATTGAAATACTTTTTACAAAAATATATATGTATACTACTCATTCACTATTCATTTATACTCTTTCAATGCTTGGAAAGTATCCATATACTTATCTCATCAGTATAAGTATATTCACAAAAAACTATACATTCAATACTTACAAAATGTAACAATATACCTATCTCAATGGTATAAGTATATTCACAAAAAACTATACTTTCAATACTTACAAAATGTAACAATATACCTATCTCAATGGTATAAGTATATTCACAAAACAATTATGAAAGATTTCACTTCCAAAACTATACTTAATTGGGTTAAAACAAAAGTCATTTAGAAACGTTGACAATAATAACCCAAAATACTTTTTTTTAAGTAATGGGGTCATATAGAAATTAAAACAAATATACTTACCACAACTTTCCGATTTCAAACTTGTAATGTCCATCGATTTACAATGAAGTTGGACAAGTTAGAAAACTATCATTGCCTCGACATACATTCCTAATTCTCATAGATAGAGACGAGTTTCCATACCTTGGAATTTGGTGTTAAGTATGAAAAGAATACTTTCCATACCACCATAAGTCAGAAAGATCATTTATGGAAATCAAATCTCGTTCCTTTTACATAAACTCCTATCTATAAATCTCTTTTATATTTATAAAGCTTCTTTTATAATCTCCTTTTTATATTTATAAAACTCTTTTTATAAATCTCCTCTCTATATTTATAAAATTTCTTTTATAAATCTCCTTTTATATTTATAAAACTCCTTTTATAAATCTCCTTGCTATATTTATAAAACTTCTTTTATAAATCTCCAAATATATATATAAAGATTCCTTTATAAATCACATTTTTATTTATAAAAATTCTATTATAAATCTCCTGATTTTAAATCTCAAATACTTATCACAAATTTTTCGTTTTAAGATAGGACTAAATATTTTACATAAAATGATCATTCCATATGTCACTATAAATTCACAAATGTGATTTATTATTCCAATTCCTCAAAATGATATCATTTCCCATTTTATAGAATATCATTTATAAATCTATTCCTTTATTTGTAAAATACCATTTATAAATCTATATATTTATAAATACCATTTATAAATCTATCTTTCTATAGAGCATTTTATATAAAACATTTCACCAATATTTATTCCAAAATATTTCTATTTTCTTCTAAAACAGAACCACTTTATTACAAAAGATAAACATATTTTGGTTGTTGATAATAAACAATCATTATTATATGAACTTTTCTATAAAATAAATACTTCCCAAAATACTTTTTTCAACATTCCCAAAAAGGTTGGAGTAAAATATAGAAGTTTAAAATCTATTTCTAAATAAAACACCACAGAAAGTTCCAAAAGTCACATTTAAAATCATCCTTCAAATCAAAACCATTTTCAAATCAAAAAACAACAACCTATAGTATTTCAAAATACTGAAATGAGGCCCAAAGCTACCATAGCACTTAACAAGTGCTTTCCATATAAATGTCACAAGTGTAATACCAATAAAGACAATATCAAAGTCGCATCAAATAAGGCCAAGCTACTAATTTTTTTAGCACTCAAAAATATATACAACAAGTATTTAAATGAAATTAAAATCATAACGGTGAGGAATTCAGATCCCTCCTTAATAACGGCGAGGAATCAAAAGGGGAATTTAACCAAACCGAAAAAACAAACAACAATAATAACAACCACATTATTATCAACAATTAACAATCAATAGCTAACACATCATTTATCGAATATTAGTTAATCCACTTATTAATTAACAACAAAAATCATCTTTTTACTTTGCAAGCACAGAACGAGGATTTATTCTACTCGATAGATGTCTAAAATAATATATTCAATTTAATTATAACGAAACGGTATTTTATTCTGTCAAATAGACATCACAAATGAAGTATAATTAATTTAACTACGCTATTATTTAAGTCCACGCAATTATATTTTACCACTATTAATTTATCAATATTTTATACTTCATTAAAATTGTCAACAAGTTATACTATCGTTTTGTCGATAGGAATCTAATGCAAAAACTCATTTTAAAGTTAAAATGTTTAATTAATATAATTAAACAACTAAATAAATAATAACTCTCATCCAAAACCAAACAATAAAACATCCAAGCATACAATAATAATTTATCTCAATACATATATCATATAGCATTAAACCAAAGGTAAGTTAACTCACATTTATTCCGACCAATGCTTAAGCGTTCGAATGCCGTTCGATTTTAGCTAAAAATTCCACTTGCTTCCAACTTGACGAAATCTACTCCAGTGCATAGATAACGTTCCTACGAGCTCAGCGCAAAATACCACGTCTCGATTGGACCTCGTATGTAGAAGATACGAATTTTATAAGTTTTTAGATTAATTAAATCAATTAATTAAATCAATTAATTAATTAAATACAAATCCCCTTCATCACCTAAATTCTCCTTCTTCTCCAATTAGATTTTGCTCCCTCATGTACGTGAATATGCATAGAGACACACATCCATCAGTCGATCTCTCTCTCCTCTTTTCTTCCTCGTTACTCGATGAAATTGGCTACCGTCTTGGCCAATGCGATCCCCTGCAATCCCCTTCCATGAAAACAACCTCGATCATCCCCCTCAAATCATAACCGAATGCTCTTCTAGATATAGTGCACTATCGCGCTTCATCAATGACGATCGCATGGTCCTAAAGCAACACCAATCCCTTTGCTTTTGTCAGCTCAGTCCATCCTTGCACTCATCCTTGCCTATCGCCGCCTAAATCGCTGCCGTGACCCCAAAACCATAGAAAAACCGACTCCCTCCAAACACCACCGCACCACTCAATGCCTACATGGATTTGAAGCTCTCGACTGCACGAGTTCAACGAATCAGACGATGTTGATTTTCATCGCTCGTAGCTCTCGAAAGAGTTGGGGAAAGAAGGTAGCTATAAAATGTAATTATAAAATAAAACAAAAGGAAGGAGGGAGGAGTGAACGAGAAGAGAGGTGTATATTGTATATTTATAATAATATAAATATTATTTTTAATTTTCACAAATCGATCATTTACATTTCGAGCCTGCACGATCACACAACACATCTGATTGCCACATAACTCGTTGGCGTAAATCGCCTTATTATTCCAGTTTCGATGACATCGGTTTCGTCAAAATCCGAGACAATGCTTCGGAATGATAATTTTATGCATTTCGAGACCGTTTATCGATAAAACGATTTTCATCACACCATCGATATCTATTCGAACTATTTATTTTTGTAAATATTGTTCTATAAAAAGTTCGCCATTATTATTTAATAATTATATGGAGTTATTAAAACTTAAAAATAAATTGCTTAAATATTTAAAATGAACTAAATATTCATAATCAAAAAATAAAATTCCGGGTCGTTACACACTCATTGGAGAAATTTATAAAATCCCTCTATCTTTTTTAGCATTCTTAAGAAATGTAAATCTAGAGGGATCCTTATTAAATAATATAAAACTATTCAAATAAGTGTAAGAAGATAATATTATGCAAATTTACCTTAACAAATTTAGGCAGCTAAAGTAATTGATAAAACATGATTGATTAAAACATATTAGTGAACGGATTTATATGAAGAGAGAAAAGTAAAGATTTACTTACCAATAAATTAATCTTTTGCCATATTTTCACTTCTAGGTCCATGCAAGAGCCAAATTTTATAGCCATTTAAAACTTTGGAGTTTTGGAAACTTAAATGTAAACTTGCCTATTCAGTGTGTTGTATACTATGAGTATGAGCTCTAAAGACAATACTATAGTATGGATATTCAATCCACATTCGATTACGTACAAAAGTTGTATGGTGAACAATCGCATACCATGGGATACATAATTTTGATGAAATTTTACATTCTAAACGAGTAAATAGTGTAAGACCTTTGCTTAATACGATTAAATGCGATATGGATCTTGTCATGCTCGGAACATAGTAAACCAAGCACTACAAACCCAAGAATTATGTCACTGAAATGTCAGTTTGACGTGTTTACTTACGTACTGGTTATTTGATCTCTTTAACATATTAAGGATGAATAAATGCATTTTTATAAAGGAATTTGATCCATTCCTATAGTGTAGGGTTTATATTTTTTGAAATGTTAGACTATTTAAAAGAGAAACCAAAAGTCTAAAAATATATTTAACTGGGAAGAAGAGAGGGTAAATGGTCACCTCTGCTTTATGAAGAGAACTTGGAAACTAAACTATCTCAGATATTAGTGGATGCTTAGTAAGGAATAAGAAATTTGACCTCTATTCTTAATGTATTTTCTTAAAGAAGATTGTCCATTACAAGATCTATTTTTTTAAGTTCAAACACTTGACTTGATAGTCTCGATCGTAAATGAGCTATAGTAGATCGAATAGAAAGTCAGTCATAAGAGATTTAATGGAGATCCATGTTGTGTATTTTTCTATTTTAGCAGTTGAAGTAGTAGGAGCATACCATAATGCATAGTAATGGAGGCATCAAGTTTTAAATGATTACCTTCATGTATATCAAACATTATTTATGAAATAATAACATTGTTTGGTTTCGATCGAAAGTTGATGCATTTTTATTTTATTGTGAATATTACAAATATTCGTACCAAAATAAATTTGTTTTGGTATTCAATGATGTTTTATTATCATCATCATAATAGTGATGAATTAAGTATAAAAAATATAGAGACAACCAAAATATTTAATAACTAATTTTGAAATCATAGACTAAGCCATTTCTTTGAGAAAATTTCTTCAATTATATTATTATGGATCATGTAGTACTTCAGAATTATATCTCAAAAGTTTAACAACAAAGCACTAATTTGGTTGGAACAACAAAAGAGGTAAATACACTTTAGGTTAGTACCTAATGATTTATGTTGTCCAAGCTCTAAAGATACTGAAAACAGATCCACTTACTTCATTGATTCATCAACGAGTTATATAAAACATGAACATGTGTATTCTATTGCATAAATTAGATATCTAAGATAAGTTCATAGAATATAAAAAGTAAGTAGAAATAAGATAAGAAAACGAATTAAAATACTTTGGCTTGATTGAAGTGGTGGCTATCTTGGATACGAGTTCCATCAGTCTGTAAAAGATAACATAATTCGCATCCAGAGTCCCTCCTCTTACGTTACACAAGAATGTATATAAGGAGTAATCAAACTCTTTTGGATATAGTACGATTGATAACGAGTGAAGTCGAGTTAAAATTATCTTCTAAGGGTTATGTGCTCAAGTATAAGCGCATATTTTGAATTCGGTTTAATCTAAAAGCAAGTTCATTTTATGTAAGTCAATAGGCAATTCATAAAATATTAAGAATGCTAATTTTATTGAATTGATAAAATATTTGTTTTTCATGACATGTCATCTTTGTACCGAAGGAATTTCTTTTAGAGAAATTAGTGGTAGTGCGATGGAATATTACGCGGTCAAAGTTTCTAACATGGAAACTTATTATGTAGACAATACAAATTTAACCAAACCTAAATGGACTTATGTTATTAGAACGTCTAAAAGGAAATTTTGCACGTTGAAGAGAAACTACCATTTATTTGTTATGTTGATAAAATGGATTGTTAATGATGGCAATTTCCTTAACTATCGGCAAGCCAAAGAGAGTACAAACCCTACCACATGGTGTGATGCTTTAAATTCGAAATGATACCAAGTACACTTAATTTTTTAATTTTGGAATATGTACACAAAAAATATGATACAACAACCACAAATGAGTCTTTGAGAAGAAGATCGATGTAGTTTTAAATGTAAAGACTTATAAACAATAGTTAATGGGAAATGACCTTGTCGACTTCAAAAGTTGAAATTGATGAAGCAATTTTACTAGTCACCATGCTCAAGTACATTCGAATTACGCTGCCAAAGTAGCACATAATTTGACTATGAATTTTGGCATATTATCTTGGAAACAAACTTCTAGATAATGATTTAGAGGAGACTGTATACACACCATGTCCAAAATGTCACACAGTCAGACGAAGCGATAACGAAGCGCGCTGATATTTTAAGATCATTATATGATCTTAAATAAGAATCTAGATATTGAACAAATATTTCGATAGAGAAATTAAATGGTTTGGTTTCACTTAGAATGTACAGGAAGCGTGTGTCTATAAGAAAAAATATGGTAGAAACACTATTACTACTATAAGTAAACTACATGCTATTAATTGGTAATGATGTTAAATCAATTAAAGCTTGATTGTTCAATACTTGATGAAGGATTTGAAAGAGGAATCCTTTATTCTTTATTTAAAAGGATGTAGGGATTGTCCCACTCAATGTACATAGACACC
Source organism: Allium fistulosum (assembly GCA_030737815.1). Lineage (NCBI taxonomy): Eukaryota > Viridiplantae > Streptophyta > Magnoliopsida > Asparagales > Amaryllidaceae > Allium > Allium fistulosum. The sequence goes on along the minus strand of CM060902.1, from coordinate 495,665,351 downwards.
ATATTAAAATCGGTGCGGATAATATGAGATGGATTCTTTATGCATAGGTAATAGGAACCGTCAAGTATTAATAATAAATCTTAAAAATGTTTAATGTAGTTTTTCTAGTAGTTGTAGAAACTTGTTCCTCTAGGTTAAGTGAGGGTTGTTTAGTGGAAGTTCTAGAGGGAGTTCTGTCACTGGACGTAGGATAGTGAGTCTGCATTACTATAAAATTGATTGTATGATATCTTCATTTATATTCTACTACAATTGTGGAGTATGTGAGACACCCTAATACTTGTGAGGAATGGATCTTAAGGATATTATAACACTTGAGGAGGGTTAACAGTGTACTTAAATTCTTTAATGTTTTGACTTATTTTTTTCAAACTTATCAATTCAGAATTACAATCACACATATATAACAATATAAATGTAGAATAATAAGCAGTGAAGTACAAAGAGTGACATGATGAATTCTTATGTTGGTGCGGATTACCTATCTTACATGTAGCCCTGCACCTCGTATAGAATTTTCTCTATAACAAACTTACAATTCCACGGGTGCCAAGTACACTTACACAATCTGGCTTTGAATTGGGTGGGAAGCACGCCTATCCCGACTTTCCACGGGTGGCGGGACACACCTGACCTTTAGACTTTCCATGGATGGTAAGAACACCTATACAATCCTAACTTCCGACATGTGGCAAGGTACACCTTTAAAATTAACAGGGTTAGGGTATAACCTAGGGGCAATTGTATAATTTACTGTAAATTATTAACATTGTAACAAAATCTTGTTTGAAATAAACGGTATTTTACTTTCTGTTATATACTTGTCACAATGTGTTATGTTATTAAAGTATATTAAATAGAAAATCTTTAAACGATATGTTTTGTGATAGTAATTACGAGGTGTTGTAATTAAGAGAAATTTATCACAATGAAAATAACATATTATTTTAACTATTCCTAGACAAGATGTATCGAGAAAGGATATCGATACATCTATTAAGACTAGAGCATGTAACGATCTCCAAATATTGGGTAGTGTATGACTCATGGCTACTGGAGGAACCAAGGGGTTACATATTGATATTTATTGGAAAACCATGGAATAACTCACTCGATAGTTTTCTGTTGGTTAGTATAAGAAAGGTCAAATAGATAATATTAAAGTGACGATATTACATGGTCCTCTCGACTTGACAATACTCTTGAACTTCAATGTGGACACTCAATTTTGATTATAGTCATGGCACGACATCCATCAAATGACCATAGTTGGGTTTATGTTGAAGCATTGAAATTGAAACACAATTGAATTGAGAATTCGCCTCCTCGTTATATAAGGTTAGTATCATAGTCAACTATAGTTAACTCAAAATCAAAGTCTCTGGTAAGAGAAGTTCGATAATAATAATTATTATTATCGAAGCAAGGACTTTGTGTTTGGATTATACAAGTTGAATATGGACGATATTGGAATTTTGATCAAAACAAATTCCATAAAGCCCAATGTGATATAGTTTCAATGAAAAGAATTGGTATGAATAATCATCAGTATGAGACCGCTTAAAGTAACAAAATTAGATTTTTTGTAGTGACCCGTAAATTCAGTCAAATTTTAAAGGAATTTATTCGAATTTTTGAATTAAATATTTTAAAAAATTTAAATAAATTTGAATTTAAATAACAATTTTAGAATATTTTGTAATATATTTTTCCAAATTCAATAAAATAGAAAATTTTCTAAAAATTCAAATTTTTGTCAAATTTGGTTAAAGTTTGACTTTAGGTTGGAAATTTTAAATTTGAATTTTTTTTATGAAACTAGACTGAATTCTAATCTCCTTCCCACTTTTCGTTTCATTAAAATCTGATTCCTACATCTTCAAATCTGCAATTTTCTACGTAAAAACGGGTGTTTATTTGTGTGTATTTTCCTATTTTCTTTTATATGGATTTTAGGCTTGGTTGTTGGGCCTGGGCTACTAGGAGACACCTAAATGGGTACGTATCTTTTCCTGAATGGATGTGCCTATTGGAAAAAATATATACGTACTTTTTATGACTCTGTTTCTCTTCCTCCTCATTCTTTCTGCCTGAGAAATTTTTTTACAGTATACCTCTCCATCTCCTTCCTCCATCTCCTAATCACCTAAAGCTTAATCTACCCCCAGCCACTCTCTCTCTCTCCCTTGCTCCTTGCTTCCATCCACCACCGCCATGCCGTCGCCTTTCCACTCTCCTACCCACGGCCACCCACTCACTTACTAACGCGGCACGGAAGTAGATCTGAACCAGCGGTCAAATCTATCCCGGATCTAATCACGAATTGCGGAAAATGAATCGATGAAACAAGATAAATTGATGATACCCAAATGCCCAAATCCATTGATCTCTCGAGATACCGGATTCTAGCTATCTCCAACACGTTGATCGCGCACGATACCGTGTTAAAAGATCTACGATTCTTCGACGTTGATCTCGCGCACGAGATTCCGTGAATCGGCTTCAAAATCGTTGATTCGAGCGCACTCGAATATCCGAAGATGGAGAAAGGAGATCACACTCAACTTCCAATTTAAAAAGAGGCACAAAGTTCTCAACAAATTTTATTCAAAATCAACTACCGTTACAAATGATATCACACCCCTATTTATAGGAAATTACAACACACACGACTTAACAAGTTACAACACATACGACTTAACAATATACGACTTACATCACACGAGTTACAGCAACATACATCACGATTACATATAACACCAAACAGCGACATAAGGAAATTAACGACCTAAAGGAAGTAACACGACATAAGAAATTCTCGACATAAGAAATTCTCGACATAAGAAGCACGGCAGTGACCTAACTGGAGCGACATAAAGAAGCACGCGACCTACTGGAATTCGCGATTTAAGGAAGATCGTACATGACCTATGTAAGAAGTGACTTAGGATTTCTAGAGCGACCTAGGCTTCGCGACCTAAGGAAGATCTGGAGCGCGCGACCTACCGGAATATCTGCTCTGCTAGCGACCTAAACTGGAGTGACCTAGGGCTTCACCGCGACTTAAGATATTGCGATTCAAGGAAACGACTTTGGAGTTATGTCGTTCGCGACTTAAGGTAAGCGCTGCATCATCCTCCCCTGGTTAAAAAGAATTCGACCCCGAATTCATACTTTCCTCTTCTTCGACCTGCTTATTCTCATGATATGGAATCAAGTGTTTGACGTTGAAAACGTCAGCAGTATGGATATGATCTGGCAATCTTAACCGATAAGCATTCTCATTAATCTTCTTTACGATTTCCAAAGGGCCAATCTTTCTAGCAGCTAGTTTGTTGTAAGTACCAATAGGAAATCGATCCTTAGTCAATACTGCATATACAAAATCTCCTTCTTTGAACTCAACATTTCGTCGCTTAATATCCGCAGATTGCTTATATTTCTCATTCGCCTTAAGCAATCATTCCCGCACGACCTTGTGGCACTCTTGCAATTCATTCACAAAATCACTGGCTCGTTTGAACACTCCTTTATGCTGTGGCACTGTAGATAAATCTAATGGTCCCTTAGGCATTGTTGAGTAAATGACCTAGAATGGACTGAACCCAGTGTTACGATTAATTGCATGGTTGTGTGCAAACTCAGCTTGACACAACTTGGAATCCCAACTCTTCAAATTCTCATTCACGAGGCATCTCAATAGATTACCTAGGGATCTATTCACAACTTCTGTCTGTCCATCCATCTGTGGATGATAAGCACTACTGAATTTCAGCTTTGTCCCGACCATTCTCCATAGACTCATCCAAAAATGACTCAGAAAACGAGTGTCTCTATCCGATACAATAGATTCAGGCAACCCATTAAGACGATTGATCTCTTTGAAATATAACTGTGCAACATTAACTGCATCTGCCGTCTTCTTGCATGCGACAAAATGTACCATTTTTGAAAACCGATCAACCACCACGTAGATAGAATCATTTCCACGTTGCGTTCTCGGCAATCCCAATATAAAGTCCATACTAACATCCACCCATGGTTTAGTAGGTATAGGCAACGGCATATATAAACCTGCATTTGTTGCGGTCCCCTTTGAAACTTGACAAATATGGCACCTCTGAACGAACTTTTCAACCTCATTCCTTACTGACGGCCAAAAATAAGACTTTGAGATCAACTGCATAATACGGTCACGACCCACGTGTCCTTCTTCATGTAATTCTTTTATGATTTTGATTCGCAGACTGCAATCTGGAATACACAACTAATTTCCTTTGAATAGAAAACCATCAACCAGCATATATCCATCCATGTTTCCCTGCTTGACTTTGTCTAGGATCTTGGAAAAATATGAATCTAAAGTAAGCAAATCTGGAAGTAAGTCAAAGCCCATCACCTCTACTCGCATGGTTGTTAGTAAATTATTCCCCCGACTCAATGCATCGGTGACGCGATTGGTTACTCCAGACTTGTGCTTTACGACGAATGTAAATTGCTGCAAATAAGCTATCCACGATGCATGCCTAGCTGCAATTTTATTCTGCCCTTGTAAATGTTTCAATGCTTCATGATCCGTATACAAAACAAATTCTTTATGGAACAAGTAATGTCTCCAATGCTTCACGGCCTGCACAATAGCATAAAACTCCACATCATAAGTACTGTATCTCATCTTTGCTCCAGAAAGCTTTTCACTGAAATAGGCAATTGGACGACCCTTCTGACTCAACACTCCTCCAATTCCAACTTTGGACGCATCTGTATGTAACTCAAATAGTAACTAAAAATCTGGCAACACTAGAATCGGTGCTGATGTTAAAAGTTCCTTGATCTGTTCAAAAGCAGATCCTGCCTCTTTCGTCCATGAAAACTGCTTTCCTTTCATACAATCAGTAACAGGAGCCATCACACTACTAAAGTGCGGTATAAATCTTCGATAAAATGAAGCTAACCCATGGAAACTTCTGACTTCTGTTATAGTTTTGGGTTGTGGCCAACTTCTGATTGCGGCTACTTTGCTCTGGTCCACTTGTATCCCTTCCTTGGACACGACATAACCCAGAAATAAAACACTCGGCGTCATGAACACGCATTTCTTCGTCGCTGCATAGAACTGTTCTTGACGCAGCCTATAGGATCACACAACTCACGAATTGATGAATTCGCGGAAAATGAATCGATGAAATAAGATGAACCGATGAATTGAAGATACCCAAGTGCCCAAATCCGTTGATCTCTCGAGATACCAGGTTCTAGCTATCTTCAACACATTGATCGCGCACGATACCGCATTAGAAGATCTACGATTCTTCGACGTTGATCTCGCATACGAGATTCCGTGAATCGGCTTCAAGTTCGTTGATTCGAGCGCACTCGAATATCCGAAGATGGAGAAAGGAGATAACACTCAACTACCAATTTTAATGGTGGCACAAAGCACACAAACAAATTTTATTCAAAAATCCACTCCTTTACAAATGACAACACACCCCTGTTTATAGGAAATTACAACACATTTGACTTAACAACATACGACATAAGAACAAATGACATAACAACAAAACGACTTAACAAATACAACACAATCGACACACGACTTAACAAATGCGATATAAAAGACAGAAACGACATAAGAATCTTAGCAGAGCGACATAAGAATCTTCAACGAAAGTAATCAACGACCTAAAAAGCTTCGGCAGCGACATGAGGTTTCTCGATTTAAAGAACCGAGTGACCCACGACTTAAGGAATTCGCGACATAAGAATTCCAGCGACCTAAGCTTCAGCGACCTAAGCTTTGCGACCTAACTGGAATGTCGTTCGCGACACAAGGAATCTCGTTCGCGATCTTCTCTCGTTCGCGACCTTCGCTGGAGCGACCTAACTGGAGGAATTCGCGACATAAGAATCTGGAGCGACCTATGGTTCGCCGCGACTTAAGGCAGAGGAGGAGCAACCTAGGGTTACGCGACATAAGTATGTCGTTCGCGACCTTCTTCATCTTCCTCGTTCGCGACCTAGGCTGGAGGTGACTTAGGGTGAGCGATCTAGGGCTTCGCGACATAAGTATGTCGTTCGCGACCTTCTTCATTCTGCTCTGCTTGCGACCTTGGGCTTCGCGAATTAAGGTATGCGCTGCATCATCCTCCCCTTGTTGGAAAGAATTCGACCTCCAATTCACGCTCTCCTCTTCTTCGACAAGCTTCTCCCCATAATACGGAATTATGTGTTTGACATTGAAAACATCAGACCTATGAACATTTTCCGACAACCTTAACTGATACGCATTATCATTGATCTTCTTCAAGATTTCTACTGGACCAATCTTTCGAGCTTTCAACTTGTTGTAAGTTCCCACTGGAAAACGATCTTTCGTCAATACTGCGTAAACAAAATCACCCTCTTTGAATTCCACACTCCTTCGCTTCTTATCTGCCAATTGCTTATACTTCTCATTTGACTTAAGCAATCGTTCATGAACAATCCTATGACACTCCTGCAACTCATTCACGAAATCACAAGTTCGTTTAACAACCCCTTTCTGAAGTGGAACTGTCGACAAATCCAACGGTCCCCTCAGAATTGCCGAATATACCACTTGAAATGGACTGAATCCAGTACTTCGATTAATGGCATGATTATGTTCGAATTCTGCCTGACACAATTTCACATGCCAACTCTTTAAATTATCCTTCACAAGACATCTCAACAAGTTTCCCAAAGATCTGTTCACCACTTCCATTTGCCCATCCATTTGTGGACGATAGGTGCAACTAAAATTCAGCTTAGTCCCAACCATTTTCCAAAGACTCAACCAAAAATGACTTAGAAATCGAGTATCCCAGTCAGAAACAATAGACTCAGGTAGCCCATGTAGTCGATAAACCTCTTTAAAGAACAATTGAGCAACACGGACTGCATCGGCGGTCTTCTTACAAGCTATGAAATGTGCCATCTTAGAAAATCTATCCACCACAACATATATAGAATCATTCCCTCGTTGAGTTCTTGGCAAACCCAAAATGAAATCAATGCTAACATCAACCCATGGTCTAGTAGGCACGGGCAATGGCATATACAATCCTGCATTCATAGCTGTCCCTTAGGAAACTTGACATATGTGACATCTCTGCACAAATCTTTCAACTTCTTTCCTCATGGAAGGCCAAAAATATGATTGAGAAATCAACTGCAAGGTACGATCTCTTCCCACATGACCTTCTTCTTGCAATTCCTTCACAATCTTCATTCTCAAACTGCACTCTGGTATACACAACCGATTTCCCTTAAATAGAAAACCTTCTACCAACACATACTCATCCGTCCTCCCTTTCTCGACTTCATCTACAATCTTGGCAAAGTAAGGATTTTCAACAAACAAATCTGGAAATACATCAAACCCCGTCACTTCAACTCTCATCGTAGTCAACAAATGATTTCTTCTACTCAATGCGTCCGCCACACGATTTGTAACTCCCGACTTATGCTTTACAACAAATGTAAACTGTTGCAATTATGCGATCCATGAAGCATGCCTGGCTGCAATCTTATCTTGTCCCTGCAAATGTTTCAATCCTTCATGGTCAGTATACAACACAAACTCTTTATGAAACAAATAGTGTCTCCAATGCTTTATGGCTTGGACAATAGCATAGAACTCCAAGTCATAGGTACTGTATCATGTCTTGGCTCTAGAAAGTTTCTCGCTAAAATAAGCAATTGGACGACCCTTTTGACTTAACACTCCACCAATTCCAACTTTAGACGCATCAGTATCTAGCTCAAAGAGCAACTGAAAATCCGGGTATCTAAGAATCGATGTTGTAGTCAAGAGTGTCTTGATCTGTTGGAAAGCAGAATCAGCCTCTTCAGTCCACACAAACTGCTTTCCTTTCATACAATCTGTCACTGGTTCCATCACGCTACTGAAATGTGGAATAAACCTTCGGTAGAATGATGCTAAACCATGGAAACTTCTCACTTCAGTTACAGTCCTGGGTTGTGGCCAATCCTTGATTGCTTCAACTTTACTTTGATCCACCTGGATACCTTCCTTGGACAATACATACCCCAAGAACAAAACACTGTGCGTCATGAACATGCACTTCTTTGTTGCCGCGTAAAATTACTCCTGACGAAGTATCATCAACACTTTCCGTAAGTGTTGTAGATGCTCTTCTGTGCTTCCACTGTATATCAATATATCATCAAAGTATACCACCACGAACTTTCCAATAAACGGTCGAAATATCTGATTCATCACTCGCATAAAAGTACTAGGTGCATTCAAAAGACCAAATGGCATGACTAGCCATTCATACAACCCCTCCCGTGTCTTGAAGGTTGTCTTCCATTCATCCCCTGGTCGAATTCGAATCTGATGATACCCACTCTTCAGATCAATCTTTGAAAAGATAGCAGCTCCACTCAACTGATCTAACATGTCATCCAATCTTGGCATCGGGAATCTGTACCTCACCGTAATCTTGTTTTGTGCTCGACTATCTGTACACATTCTCCAAGTTCCATCCTTATTTGGCACTAACAAGGCTGGTACTGCACAAGGACTTAAACTTTCTTGTATGTGCCCTTGTTCAAGTAACTCTTCCACCTGCCTTCTCAACTCTTCGTGCTCCTTTGGACTCATTCTATAATGTGGTTTATTTGGTAACACAGCTCCCGGCACAAGATCAATCTGGTGTTGTATGTCTCTCAACGGTGGTAACTCTTTTGGTAATCCTTCAGGAAACACATCTTCAAATTCCTTCAACACTGGCTTAACTTCCTCAGGAATTTCAACCGCTTCACTACTTTCACGTCCAATCAACAGAAATACTCCAGGGCTATCCTCTACTTCTTTGACAAATTCCTTCAAAGATAACAGAGTCTTTAGTTCCTCGATTTCCTCCAACTTGCTTTCACTTTGTTGTCGCCTTTTAGGAACTAAAGTGATTCTAGTGCCATCGAACATGAAACTATAGCAGTTAGTCCTACCATCGTGTTGCACGGCTCTATCGAACTGCCACGGTCTTCCCAACAACAAATGACATACATCCATATCCACCACGTCACACCAAATTTCATACTTATACTTCTTTCCGATGGAAAAAGTTACACAAGCTCTTCGACCAACCTTCACTTCCCCACCTTTCCTCAGCCAAGCCAATTTATAGGGTTTGGGATGCTTCTTTGTCTTTAACGCCAACTTCTTTATGGCTTCTGTAGAGATGATGTTATCACAACTCCCTGCATCGATAACAAACTTACAAACTTTTCCCAAAATAGCGCATGTCGACTGAAAAATATTACTCCTCAACCAAATAGTCGCCTCTTCCTGCTTTGGCGTCAAGCAAGATCTCCTCATCATTAAAGAATATCCCTCGTCTCCCATCAATAATTCTTCTTCCTCCTCAACCTGTGGTGTATTGGAGCATTCTACTTCTGCATCCTCATCCTCAATCTCAGCAACCATCGCTCGCTTCTTAGGCTTCGGGCATTCATTGCTCTTATGACCAAACTCCTGACAGTTATAACACTTGAAATTGTTGTTGACCTTGGTCTTAGCAGCTTCATTGACAACCGGTTTACTAACAGCCTTGGAAACATTAGTATTGCTACCAGCTCCCTTCACCTGATTGCTTGAACTTGTAAATGCACCACCTCCTCTTCTACCTTGCTTCTCCTAAGCTAGAGCCTTTTGGTGTGCTTCGGCAACGGTTCTCGGATCAAACATATTTACCATATCCTGAATTTGCATTCTCAATCCTCCAACAAATCTGGATGTCAATTGTTCCTCTGTTTCCATGATATCGTTTCTAGCAATCAGTTGATAAAACTCATCTGCATAATCATTTACCGACTTTGTCCCTTGTCTAAAATTCTGTAAGCGCTGATACATAAGAGACTGATAATTATAAGGCAAGAAAGTATCCCTCATCAACTTCTTCATCTTTTCCCATGAAACAATCTTCGACTTTCCTATTCTTTCCCGTGTAAGTTTAGTTTGTTGCCACCATGCCATAGCTCTTCCCCTCAATCGTGTAGCAACCAACTTAACTCTACGATGCTCGAGTACTTCCTTGAAGTCAAAATTTTCTTCAACATTTGATAACCAATCCAGAAACTCTTCCGCTAGCATTCCCCCTTTGAATTCTGGAATCTATGTTTTCATCCCCGACTCCCATAGACGATCATCTTCAGAATCTCTATTTCAATTTCGCCCTTGGCCACGGTTTCGACAAGAGCTACTACCACTATCACTGGATTCCTCCAAATCTGACGCATGTCGATGTCGATTCTGACCATCAACATTTCTGTTACCACGCACGTCTCTTTCTCCCGAAACTAACGGTTCTCTTTTTTCCCGATCCGATGGTGGTGACATTCTTCTCCTCTCGGAATTTGACGGCGAAATTCTATGTCCACCTTGATTTGAACCTGGCAATGCTCTTTGTCGAGTTTGATTCATATCCATCATGAGCCTTTCCAATCTACCAATTCCCTCATCAAACTTCTCATTGAATTTATCACTAATTCGTTGCTCCATTTGTTCAGCATCTTCTCTTCGATACACATCTGCAACATTCTGATGACGATTAACTCTTCTTGGAGGCATTGTCAAATCTTCTACAAATCCAAACACGCACTTCGCTTCGATTAAAAAATTTCTTTTGATTCGAGATTTATAAACTCCCAACTTGTTTGAAATTTCACGAACACCCAACGAACTTGGAAAAGTTCGTATCCTCGCTATGATACCAAATGACGCAGCCTACAGGATCACAAAACTCACGAATTGATGAATTCGTAGAAAATGAATCGATGAAATAAGATGAATCGATGAATTGAAGATACCCAAGTACCCAAATCCGTTGATCTCTTGAGATACCGAATTCTAGCTATCTTCAACACGTTGATCGCGCACGATACCGCGTTAGAAGATCTACAATTCTTCGACGTTGATCTCGCGCACGAGATTCCGTGAATCGGCTTCAAGTTCGTTGATTCGAGCGCACTCGAATATCCAAAGATGGAGAAAGGAGATAACACTCAACTACCAATTTTAATGGTGGCACAAAGCACACAAACAAATTTTATTCAAAAATCAACTCCTTTACAAATGACAACACACCCCTATTTATAGGAAATTACAACACATTTGACTTAACAACATACGACATAAGAACAAATGACATAACAACAAAATGACTTAACAAATACAACACAATCGACACACGACTTAACAAATGCGACATAAAAGACAGAAACGACATAAGAATCTTGGCAGAGCAATATAAGAATCTTCAACGAAAGTAATCAGCGACCTAAAAAGCTTCGGTAGCGACATAAGGTTTCTCGATTTAAAGAACTGAGCGACCCACGACTTAAGGAATTCGCGACATAAGAATTCCAGCGACCTAAGCTTCAGCGACCTAAGCTTCAGCGACCTAAGCTTCAGCGACCTAAGCTTCAGCGACCTAAGCTTTGCGACCTAACTGGAATGTCATTCACGACATAAGGAATCTCGTTCGCGACCTTCTCTCGTTCGCGACCTTCGCTGGAGCGACCTAACTGGAGGAATTCGCGACATAAGAATCTGGAGCGACCTATGGTTTGCAGCGACTTAAGGCAGAGGAGGAGCGACCTAGGGTTACGCGACATAAGTATGTCGTTCGTGACCTTCTTCATCTTCCTCGTTCGCGACCTAGGCTGGAGGCGACTTAGGGTGAGCGATCTAGGGCTTCGCGACATAAGTATGTCATTCACGACCTTCTTCATTCTGCTCTGCTCGCGACCTAGGGCTCCGCGAATTAAGGTATGCGCTGCATCAGTTCTTGACGAAGAATAGTTAACACCTTTCGCAAGTGTTAAATGTGCTTCTCTGTGCTAGCACTATATATCAAAATATCATCAAAGTATACTACAACAAACTTCACGATGTAAGGTCTGAAAAGTTGATTCATCACCCTCATAAATGTACTTGGTGCATTATATAGACCAAATGGCATGACCAGCCATTCATATAATCCTTCCCGAGTCTTGAATGTTGTCTTCCATTCATCACCTGGCCTTATGCGAATCTGATGATAACCACTCTTAAGGTCGATCTTAGAAAAGATTACAGATCCACTGAGTTGATCCAATAGATCATCAAGTCTTGGCATAGGAAATCTGCATCTGACAGTTATTTGGTTAAGTACCCTGCTGTCTGTACACATTCTCCACGAACCATCTTTCTTTGGCACCAACAGAGCTGGTACAGCACAAGGACTGAGACTCTCTCGAACACGCCCTTGCTCAAGCAACTCCTCAACCTGTCTCCTTAACTCTTCATGCTCTTTCGGACTCATATGATAATGCGGCCTATGCGGTAAAACAACACCTGGCACTAGATCAATTTGATGTTGTATGTCCCTTAGTGGCGGTAAATCCTTGGGTAATTCCGCAGGAAAGACATCTTCAAATTCATTTAACACCGGTCTAACCTCGGTAGGAATTTCAAGATCTTCACTTGTTTCATACCCAATCAACATAAACAATTCAGCACTATCTTCCACTTCTTTAACAAATTCTCTCGAAGATAATAGACTAGTTGGTTCCACTTGCTTCTCTGACTTGCTTTCACTTTGTTCACGCTTCTTAGGAACTAAGGTGATTTGAGTACCTTCGAACATAAAACTGTAGCTGTTGGTGCGACAGCTCTATCATATTGCCATGGTCTTCCCAATAGTAGATGACACACATCCATATTGACAACATCACACCATATTTCATCTTTGTACTTCTTCCCAATAGAAAATGTAACAAATGCTCGTCTTCCCACTGTCACTTCTCCACCTTTCTTTAGCCATGCCAGTTTATAAGGTCTAGGGTGTTTTTCAGTCTTCAACCCTAACTTCTTGATGGCTTCTTCAGAAATAATGTTATCGCAGCTTCCCACATCAATAACAAATCGACAAACCTTTCCCAAGATAGTACATGTAGACTGAAAGATATTGCTTCTCAGCCAACTAGAATCATCCTCATGCTTTGGCATTAAACAAGACCTCCTCATCATCAAGTTACACCCTTCGTCTCCTGACACAACTTCTTCATCATCATCAAACTTCGGTGGATGAGAATAATCAATTTCAGCTTCCACATCCTCATACTCACATTCCTCTGCAACTAATGCTCTCTTCTTTGGCTTTGTACATTCATTACTCTTATGGCCAAACTCCTGACAATTATAGCACTTAATACTGTTATTGACCTTTGCTTTAGCGGCTTCATTGAAAATTGGTTTATTGACTATCTTGGAAACATTTGCACTGCTACTAGCACCCTTATTCTGGTTGTTGGAACTTGTAAACACACCACTTCCTCGTCTCCCTTGTTTCTCCCAAGCTAGAGCTTTCTGATGTGCTTCAGCAATAGACATATAATTAAACATATTAACCATGTCTTGAATTTGCATTCGTAACCCTCCAACATATCTAGCCGTTAGCTGTTCCTCGGTTTCCATAATATCATTCCTTGCAATCAATTGATAGAATTCATCTACATAGTCATTCACTGTCTTCGTCCCTTGTCTCAAATTCTGCAAACGTTGATACATAAGAGATTGATAATTGTACGACAAGAAAGTCGCTTTCATCATCTTTCTCATCTTCTCCCAAGTAACAACTTTTGATTTTCCCATTCTCTCCCGAGTTAGTTTAGTTTGTTGCCACCAATCCATAGCTCTTCCCTTTAATCTTGTAGCAACTAATTGGACTCTATGATTCTCAGGCACATCCTTGAATTCCAAAATTTCTTTAACATTCGACAACCAATCAAGAAATTCTTCGGCTTGCATACCACCTTTGAATTCTGGAATTTCCATCTTCATAGCTGACTCCCATTTACGATCATTTTCTGAATCCCGAAATTGATTTCGCACTTGGCCTTGATTTCGATAATGAATACAACCTCCATCGCCATCTTCCTCAAAATCAGATGTATTCCGATATCGATCCTGACCATCGACATCCCTACGACCACGCATATCCCTTCTACCCTGTCTTTCAGCATTACAATATGGTTCATTGTCAAAACCACGTTGAGTTCTTCCCTCTTCATTTCGGTACCCATGGTGGTCTCGCATCACTGAAACTGATGATTCTCTCCTATCTCGATACGACTGGGGCGACATCCTCCTTTCTTCCGAAACCGATGGCGAAACCCTATTTCCACCTTGGTTCGAAACTGGTGACGTTCTCCTTTGATTTTGATTCATGTCGATCATCAATTTCTCCAACTTTTCAATACCCTCATTGAACTTTTCATTGATATGCTGCTCCATCTGCTCAGCTTCTTGTCTTCTATACAAATCTTTAACATTTTGATAGCGGTTAGCACGTCTCGGAGGCATGATCAAATCTTCAACAAATTCAAATACAAACTTCACTTTGATCCCAAAATAAATCTCTTTTGATTCGAGATTGAGTTTTGATTCGAGATTTATAAACTCCCAACTTGTTTGAAATCTCACGAACACCCAACGAACTTGGAAAAGTTCGTCTCCTTGCTCTGATACCAAAATGACGCAGCACGGAAGTAGATATGAACTAGCGGTCAAATCTATCTTGGATCTAATCATGAATTGCGGAAAAAGAATAGATGAAATAAGATAAATTGATGTATTGATGATACCCAAATGCCCAAATTCGTTGATCTCTCGAGATACCGGATTCTAGCTATCTCCAACACGTTGATCGCGCACGATACCGCGTTAAAAGATCTACGATTCTTCGACGTTGATCTCGTGCATGAGATTCCGTGAATCGGCTTCAAAATCGTTGATTCGAGCGCACTCGAATATCCGAAGATGGAGAAAGGAGATCACACTCAACTTCCAATTTAAAAAGAGGCACAAAGCTCTCAACAAATTTTATTCAAAATCAACTACCGTTACAAATGATATCACACCCCTATTTATAGGAAATTACAACACACACGACTTAACAAGTTACAACACATACGACTTAACAATATACGACTTACATCACACGAGTTACAGCAACATACATCATGATTACAGATAACACCAAACAGCGACATAAGGAAATTAACGACCTAAAGGAAGTAACGCGACATAAGAAATTCTCGACATAAGAAATTCTCGACATAAGAAGCACGGCAACGACCTAACTGGAGCGACATAAAGAAGCACGCGACCTACTGAAATTCGTGATTTAAGGAAGATCGTACACGACTTAAGGAAGAAGCGACTTAGGATTTCTGAAGCGACCTAGGCTTCGCAACCTAAGGAAGATCTGGAGCGTGCGACCTACCGGAATATCTGCTATGCTCGCGACCTAAACTGGTGCGACCAAGGGCTTCGCTGCGACTTAAGATATCGCGATTCAAGGAAACGACTTTGGAGTTATGTCGTTCTCGACTTAAGGTAAGCGCTGCATCACTTACCCACCCTCTCGGCCTCACACCCTCCTCCATATCCAAGCCGGCTACACACACGCCGTACCCACCTACACCCTCCACCCCTTAGCCACCCGCCTCCACACACACGGCCTCCACCCACACACCCGCCACCAAGCCTCCACCGAGCCATATACCCACCCACACTTGAGCCTACCTTAGGCCTACACCCACATACCCTCCACCACCCACCCCCATAGCTGCACACACCCACGCACCCTTAGCCCGCACTTCTGCAACCCTTGCATCCATAAGCCGAACCCCTCTTTTGCACTTCCCTCTTCATTTAAAAAAGAGAAAAAAAAAGAATTTTGTTCGTGTTCATATTCGTGCTTTGGTTTAGATCGGCGTGCTTGACTCGTAGTCTCCATCTCCGTGTCGTATCTGCTTCGTATCTAGTTGTCTCTTTCAATTGGCATGAAAGGCGAGCAATCACTCACGACTAAAATTCTTACGGTTAAGTGAATCGACAACTTGTGAAATGAAATTTGAAATGTTGTTATAGTTAGATTTGCTTTGTTAGTATTATATGATATGATTTGATATTCACATGTGATACGATATGATATGTGATATGATATAATCTGCTATGTTATGTTATTTATTTATTTTATATCACACTGCATGTTCCCTAACTATGGGTTGAAATGATACATACCCGAACGATCTTTTAGATTAGGAAAAATCGTTATGGGTTGAAATGATAGCCCCAAGCGATTTTATTGATTTGAATTTGGGATACGGGTTGAAATGATATACACTCGGAAATTTAATAAAATTGTAGATTGAAATGATATATACCCAATCACTTGAGCATAGGGTAGAAAATTATATACAGACACCGTTGGTCGGTTTTTGAATTTATTTTAAATTATTTTATTTTCTAAATTATAAAATATGTTTTGATTTAATAAAGTGATTTTTTAAAATTTAATTTAATTTAATGATATTATTTAGAATTTATATTTGAAAAATAATAATATTTTATATGTTTAAAATTAGAAGTTAAATATGATTTAAAGGAAATTTTAAGATTTTACTTATAATTTTATTTGGTTTTAAAATATATAATTTAAATAATTTAAAGGTTAATTTAATAAATTATTTAATATAGTTTTAAAGAAATTTAATTATAATTTAATTTAATATAGTAATTATAGTTTTATTTAGTATAATAAATATAGTTTTAATTTAATATAATAAATGTAGATTTTATAAAATAACTTCAATAAATAAATTTAAGAAGTTAAGTGGAAAATAATTTGTAATTAAATTTTATCTAAATGATTTAAAATTTAAATAAGGTTTAATTTAAGTTTAAAAGTATGATTTTGGAGGGTAATAATTTGATTTAATATGAATTTTAAAATAAATGTTTTAAACCTAAAATATAATTGAAGTTAAATATGTTAGTATTGATCTAAATTATAATTTAAGATTTATTATTTAAATGTTTTATAAAATTTTCCTTGGAAAAATATAATGATTGGTTGTTAAAGAGACCGGGGTCGGATATTGTCATACTCTCTGCCAATTCCGAAACCACTTTAACAACTTTACACACGGTGGAGAATCCAGAACAATGTAGGATGGTTTGGCGAACGCTTCTGGTAAGAGGTAAGAAACACGGCCCTGACCCTCTGGTCGGCTTGATATGACTAAAACAGGAGCTATCCCAGACCAAGTGAGGTCGCTCCTCCAATCGAGCATGCTTCTTTGAAACCATCTTTATTACTTTGTTATTTGATTTGGTGCGCACCTTTGATTATGGGAGTGTGTCTCGAGGTAGGCGGTAGTAGTTGCTATGCATTACCACCAGTTTGGGCGTGCAAAACGATAGAATCCTACCGTGGGCATTGCCTCGCGTGCCTTATCATATGCCTTATTCGAGCCCACTACGGTTTTGGTTTGTGTCGTACCTATGGAGTGCTCCCTGATAGCCCACCGGTTTGGTGGAGTTTACAGTACTGCATAGACTACGACATTTATAAAATGTGTTAAGGGGGATATGGGTAACACCTTAATGCTATTTTCAATATATTATACTTTACTACTAGACATTACATATGTAGCGTAGATTACTACATAGTAAATAGTTTAACGGATCCTTAAGGGATAGCAATCCCAAACATCCTTTAAGTTACTGTTGCATTTCATTTGTTACATTTCACTTGTGTTGATTTACTTACATGAGAATGTTAGTCCTGAATCGAGTGTTTTGTTTTCACTTTATGCTCGGGTCAGTCTGAGTTTCACAGCATTCAGGACTCACCTTTTGGAGCTAGAAACTTTGCTGGAGATCTATTTATCCGTCTATCTATCAACTTAGCTATTTTAGTTATCTCAGTTATTTCTGTTCATACATTGTCATTTTCTTATGTATTAACGAACTTCTATGTATTTGGATCTCTATTGTATTTGCATTTGGACTCTGTTGTTTCTGTAGTAGCTTCATGAACTACTATGTTTTATATATTCCGCCGCATATTCTATGTCTGTGATTGATTTTATTTACCCCAATTAAGTTAACAATCTAATGTTTTGAATTATTCAAGTCTAACATGTGTGGTTTTATTGTCAATTTGAATGATTCAAAATAGCGGGTTGTTATAGTTGCTATCAGAGCTTTGGTTTAGGCAAACCTTAGCCTATGGGGTAAAAACTCATTGGAGATAGGATAGTAATATCCTAGAATGAGTATAATTAATTACGAAATCACTCTTGTCTCAGCTTGATTCTTAGATAGAATTCTCTTTGATTAGGATTCCTTTGATTTGAATCTCTTCCTTTGTTCTAAAATCGATTCTAGAATCTTTTAGATGAGTACCCGTAGGAATGCCAGAGGTAGGGGTCGTGGATATGCCCCAGTTCCACCAGTTGTTGCACCAGTTGCCCCGACAGCTCAGCCAGTTAAGTTCACCACTCTTTGTAAGGAGTACACTCAGCTTGGTGGTACCAAGTTTACTGGAGTAGAGAGCATCATTGAGGCTCAGCAATGGCTGAGGAGTTTAGAGAGGATCTTTACAGGTCTTGAGATCACCGACGCTCAGAAGCATCAGTTAACCGCTTGGCAGTTGAAGGAGGCTGTCCAGGATTGGTGGGAGTCTGTTACAGCCCGCACTATTGAGGCAAATATCACTTGAGAGCAGTTTAGGTATAAATCTTGTGTTGGATTCAAATTTGGTTAAGTTATCTCTTTGGAATATTTCTTAAGTCTTGAATATCATGTTTCAGGGATGCTTCTGTAGCTAAGTGGATGCCCGAAGCCGGAAAGTCCCAGCTATACAGGGAGTTTATGGACCTTAAGCAAGGGAATATGTCATTTTTTGAGTATGAGAGGAAGTTCAACGAACTGTCCAAATTTGGTCCTAGCTTGATTGACACCCCTCTTAGGAAAAATGAGAAGTTTATAGCTAGAGCTCGCCCGGAGTATTATGATCGTCTGATTGCTCATGTGCACAGCCCTTTTACTGGATTGATGGAAATGGCAATTAGGTATGAGAACCCCACTTTAAGGGCAACACCTGTTGTCCGTGCACATCCATCTTAGCCTTCTTCCAGCAGCTCCAAGAAGAGGAAGTTCGACTTCCAGCGGCAGAAGAAGAAATGGTAGAATTCTCAGGGTATTGAATATTCTTCTCAGAAGTAGCCTATTGATCTTTCTTGTATTACTTGCTTCAAGTGTGATCATATATCAACCCAAAATTTGAGCTATAATAATTAATTAACGAATTAATTAAATAATAAAAATAAGTTTGTGAAATTGTTGGAATCGAGCTATGGGAGTTGCACCATTGTGTCCATGGCGAATTTTTGATCAATTTCCATATATAACTTGTCGAAATCCGAGTCGGTATGGAGAAGATACGAGAGAAATACGAATCAGAACAAAATGAAAAAAAATATCAATAGGGCTAGGTCGACCCAAGCCTAGCTCAGGTCGACCCTAGGCTCGACCCCCATATACTCAGCTCGACCTATAGGTCGACCCTCACTGGAGCAAGGTCGACCCACCTTAGTTAATGCACGTAGATTCGTCCAGTTTTGAGTGAACACGTCATATTTGGATTTTTCTCAAATCCTGTGCATTCGTACTTCCATCCGACGGTTCCTAGTGAGCCAATGTCGTGGTTGCACCAGATTTAATATTCAAATCTAACGGCCTGAGATCCATAAGCTACACTATAAATAAGACCCTAGACCTAGCTATTTTTCTCATTAAGATTTTCTCCCAATTGGGTTCATTGCCTGAGGATGGACCCTAAAAAGAAAAAATTTCGTGGGAGGAGATCCTTTTAATAAAAATATTCTACGCCCTAGAAGTGGATCCGGGAAGGCCAAGGAATAAAACTAAGGACCGCAGGTGAGTGTTTTGTAATTATTTTAGATTTTTAAGTAATTTAAAATAATAGGGTTCTCAATAGTTGTAGTTTTTCGGCAATTTTGAGACAGTTTTTATATAAGTTATTTACAGTTAGTTTTTAAAGTTCTTTTCAGTCTATTTTATTCAGCTATTTTTATTCAACTATTTTATTCAGTTATTTACAGTTATTTGTATTTATTTACATTTGTTTTACGTTAGAATTTAGCCTTTAAATGTTAGTTTCTTTTTATTCCTTTTTTACGCAAATAAAATATAAGAATATTAAAAAGAGGAGAATTCACTAATATGGATTAAATAGAAATAAACACTGAATTTACAGAAATTAGATGTAAAATAAGAAAGACCGTAATAAAAAGAAGGTAGACTAAAATAGGCAAATTTAAGACATTTGCAAGCATGTTTATAACTAGTGGTTATAACTAAAAAGAGAAATTAGAAGAGTAACAATTATAACGTAGGTTATAATTAAGCAAAAAGAACAGAAGAGGCTTATTTTAAAACTTAGATTAAGTTAATAAGAAAATATAGCAGAAATAACAGAAGAGGCTTATTTTTAAACTTACACTAAGTTAATAAGCAAAAATAAGAAGTAGGACCCATACCAACAGCATTCCCTTTCAGTCAGGAACTGATGGTCTCACAATAGTTAGGTGATGTTGGGACACGCTTATGCTAACTAGGGTAAATAAGTGGCCAATAGATAGAGGCTCAAATATGGGGATTTAGGTAATAGGCACAAACTAGAATTTGTTTGTTAGGACCAGTACCGGCAGCATTCCCTTTCGGACTAGGACTGATGGTCTCACAACACTTAGGTGAGGCTGGGCAGCATCCCTTTAAGACTAGGACGATGGTCTCACAACAGATTAGGCGAGGCTGGCCACGCTTATGCTAATCAAGGTAAATAAGAGGTCAAAATAGGGGGCGACAGTTAGTGTGTATCGGCGATGACCGAGCGTGCGACATCGATTAGGGTAAATAATTCGCTACTGCGTTCCAAGCGCTAAGAGGTGCCTTTTGCTGTGACCAACAGGATTGGTTAACAGTGGCACAACAGAGATAGAAGGCCGATTAACGGGTAGAATTAGGATTTCGGCCTAATTAAAATAGGATTAGGGTTTCAACCTAATCACAGCAATCTAAGACAAGTGCAAACAATCACAATCAAAGCAAATAGAATCAGAAACAGTATTTATCTCAGTTTTATCTTTTCTGTATTTTCCTTTCATACTAGAACTGTTGCTTAGTCTATTATCTTTATCTTGCTTAAGATTGCTAGTAATTACTTTCACTCACCAGACTTATAGTCTGACCCACTCCTCTATTTCCCTTTTTCCCCCATAGGCCAGCAGAATCGAGGACAGTAGATTCCGACTGCTTGGAGATATATTCTTGGAGTTTTTCATGTATTCTTCTTCTTCTTTTCAGTTTTCTTTTCATTTGACTTTGGATGTGCTGGTACTTTATGAGAGGGATGATTTTTATTGTTTGTGTACTTTAATGATGTGACTGAGATTGTATTTTTCACGAGACATATGTATTTGGTTTTTAAGACATATTCTATTTTGAAATGAAGTTTAATTTTAAATGTCTAGTTATTATTTAAATGTTTCTGCTATTTTTATTTATTTACCTTATGAATCTTAGTCCCTGTAATGCTTTAGCAATACCTATAACACGCCATTTCTTTTAGTGTGCCCTTTTTGGGTATACTAAGGGGTGTGGGGTGTTTCACTTGGTATCAGAGCCTAAGGTTACAGGATTCCTAAAAACTTGTTTTAAAAGTAAAGTATATTTCAAAAGTAACATATCTTCAAACTAAAAGTGTTTTTCAGAAAGAAACTCTTATTATAGAAATGGTTTTTATGTATAAGAGAGTTTCTGTAAAAGTCCCCTCAAAGTCCAATTCAACCTTCTTTTGATTCTTTCAAGCCTAAATTCTATTTTCTTTGCATAGAATGGCGGACGTCCCAAATCTTCCAGAGGGTGTCCAAGTCCCTGGCTGGTTTCGTAGATACCTTCAAGCTACGACACCAGAGGTGCAAGGGCAAGCGCCCAATGCAGCACCAGCGGGTGGAGTTCCCGTTAATCCACCTGTAGCAGCCAATTTTTCTAAGCTATGCAAGGACTTCGCTAATCTAGGAGGCAAGACATTTTCCAGCACAGAGGATTTTGTAGAGGCACAAGCTTGGTTGAGGAATACAGAGCGGATATTTGGGCTGTTAGGATTGGAGGACTGACAAAGAGTTCAGCTTGCATCTTAACAGCTGAAGGGAGAACTTCATTAGTTTGAAGCAAGGGAGTCTTTCGGTGAAAGAGTAAATAAATCAGTTTAATGAGTTATCGCGGTTCGGAATAGAGCTTGTTAATACACCGCATAAGAAGGCTACCAAGTTTGTTTTGTGTTTGAACTAGCCACTCCAAGGGTTGACATTGACAAATGTACCTATGGGAGCGACGTACGAGTCACTTGTGGAGATGGCTCTCATGTCAGATGTAGCTAAGAAAGAAGAAGTTAAGGAGGTTCCTAAATCAGAAAACTCTAAGAAGCAGTGGTGGAAGAATAAGAAGGATAAGGACAAGAAGAAAGGAAGAGGACCTTAGAAGGGACAGATCAAGAAGAGCGAGAAATGTCATAGTTGTGGATTAGTTGGGCATTTTACAAAGGACTGTAAGAAGGAAACGATGAAGGGGAGGTGTTACAATTGTGGGCAGCCTAGGCACCTTAATAGAGCTTGTCCTTAGAAGACAGGGCAGAGAGCAGGCGCACCTACAACGTAAGTACAGGCTTTGGATGCAGCACCTTCTAGTGGACCAGATCGAGGTAGGAAAGTCTCTGTAGAAGGTTTGATCTCTATTTCGGATTTTCCTATTTGGAGTCTTTTTTAATCCGGAGCATCGCATTCTTTCATTTCTATTTCCTTGGTTGATTGTTTGCACTTAGGTATTTCCTTAGTAGTAGACCCTATAGTTGTTTCAAACCACATATGAGGATCGACACATTTATCCATGATTTGTAGGGGTTTGAAAAATTTTATACTAGGCATAGAGTTTGATTGTGACGCCTATGTACGGGGATTTTTGGGATATGGGATGATTTTGGGGATGGACTGGTTATCCACTTATGGTGCAATATTAGACTACGAGAGGAGAGTCATCAAACTAGAGACATGTAGCGGAAGGACTCTCGAGGTTTCTTATGACCCACAGGGGTCAGTCATGTTGAGCTTCCTTTATTCCCTTTATTCATCAGCAGGAGAGTTAGATTCTATTCCAGTCGTTCGAGGTTTCCCAGACGTTTTTGAAGAGGTTAGAGGACTACCCCCTAAGAGAGAGATCGACTTTAGGATCTATCTGAACGACAATGCTAAGCAGTGGCATTACCCATGATACATATGGCTCTTAGGGAGAGGAAGGAGTTAAGTAAGCATATTGATGAGCTATTGGAGAAAGGCTTCATCAGAAGGAGCATATCTGAGAGGGGAGCACCAGTCATCTTCACTATAAAGGTAGATAGTTCCCTTCGACTTTACGTAGACCATGGAGAGTTGAATAAGCTCACGAAGAAGAACCGTTACCCACTTCCTAGGATAGATGATCTTTTCGATCAGTTGGTTGGCTCTTCAGTATTTTCTCAGCTTGATTTAGCTACTGGATTTCATCATCTTAGGGTTGCTGACGATAGCATCGATAAGACAACATTTAGGACACCTGATGGATTCTTTGAGTGGTTAGTTATGCCGTTTAGGCTGACCAATGCCCCAACCTATTTTGTAGACTTAATGAGCCATGTTTTTCGAGATGTCCTAAATAAGTTCATTGTAGTATTTGTGGACGACATTCTAGTGTTTTCCAAGAGTATGGAAGAGCATGCTATTCATCTTGAGGACGTTCTTCGTACACTTCATGTTCATCACTTGAAAGCAAAATTCTCAAAGTGTCACTTTTGGCGTGAGGAAGTGCATTTCTTAGGGCATGTAGTCTCAAGAGAGGGTTTAGCTGTGGATCCCGCTAAGATAGTAGCAGTACAGGATTGGAAGGCCCCCAAGAACGCTACCAAAGTTAGAAGCTTCCTAGGTTTGGCTGGTTATTATAGGAAGTTTATCATAGATTTTGCTAAGATTTCAGCACCGCTTACTCGCCTCACTAAGAAGAATACGACATTCGTATGGGATGTAGATTGTGAGGATTCCTTCACAATGCTGAAGAGGGCCCTTACTAGTGCACCAGTGTTAGTTTTACTCGACAGAGTTAAGCTTTTTACAGTATACATTGATGCATGTAGGATGGGTCTTGGAGCAGTATTGATGCAAGAAAGAAGGGTAATATGTTATGGAAGTAGACAGTTGAGAACTAATGAGAAGAACTACCCCATCCATGATTTGGAGTTAGCTGCTATTGTTTTCGCGCTCAAGTCTCGGAGACATTATTTGCTAGGAGTGAGGTTCGAGCTTTTCACTGACCATAAATCATTGAAGTGCATGTTCTCACAAAAGGATTTAAACTTGAGGCAGCAGCATTGGATGGAGTTTTTGGCATCATATTACTTTGAGATAGCCTGCACCCCTGGTAAAGGGAATGTGGTTGCAGATGCATTAATCAGGAAGAGAGCAACCCTTAGTCCAATGTTCGTGGAGTGGAAAAGCCTAGAGTTTATTTCCACCTTTTGCCCTCTACGGACATTACCCCTGGGTTATTGGCAGCACTTGAGGTTAAGCCTACCCTCATAGATCAGATTGGCTTAAAGCAGCAAGAGGATTCAGAGCTTATGGATATTTTGGATAGGATTAGTAGAGGAGAGGTCTCTAGACATCTCCAACGCTATTCCATTGATAGTAAAGGGTGGCTAAGGAGAGATGGAAGACTTTGTGTCCCCCGCACTAGTGATTTGACGAGAGCAGTTCTAGAAGAAGCACACCATTCTCGAATGTGGCAGAGTTTGTGACATGAAGAGAGTGTATTATTGGAGCGGCACGAAGAAGGATGTGGCAGAGTTTGTAGCTAAGTGTCTTATGTGCCAAAGAGTTATTTATAGTTATTTATATTTATTTACATCTGTTTTACGTTAGAATTTATCCTGTAAATATCAGTTTCTTTTTATTCCTTTTTTACGCAAATAAAATATAAGAATATTAAAAAAAGGAGAATTTGCTAATATGGATTAAATAGAAATAAACACTGAATTTACAGAAATTAGTTGTAAAATAAGAAAGACCGTAATAAAAAGAAGATAGACTGAAATAGGCAAATTTGAGACATTTGCAAGCATGTTTATAACTAGTGGTTATAACTAAAAAGAGAAATTAGAAGAGTAACAATTATAACATAGGTTATAATTAAGCAAAAAGAACAGAAGAGGCTTATTTTAAAACTTAGATTAAGTTAATAAGAAAATATAGCAGAAATAACAGAAGAGGCTTATTTTTAAACTTACACTAAGTTAATAAGCAAAAATAAGAAGTAGGGCCCGTACCAACATCATTCCCTTTCAGTCAGGAACTGATGGTCTCACAATAGTTAGATGAGGCTGGGACACGCTTATGCTAAATATGGTAAATAAGTGGCCAATAGATAGAGGCTCAAATATGGGGATTTGGGCAATAGGCGCAAACTAGAATTTGTTTATTAGGACCAGTACCGGTAGCATTCCCATTCGGACTAGGACTAATGGTCTCACAACACTTAGGTGAGGCTGGGCAACATCCCTTTCAGACTAGGACTGATGGTCTCACAACAGATTAGGTGAGGCTGGCCACGCTTATGCTGATTAGGGTGAATAAGAGGTCAAAATAGGGGGCGACGGTTAGTGTGTACCGCCGATGACCAAGCGTGCGTCATCGATTAGGGTAAATAATTTGCTATTGCGTTCCAAGCGCTAAGAGGTGCCTTTTGCTGTGACCAATAGGATTGGTTCACAGTGGCACAACAGAGATAGAAAGTCGATCAATGGGTAGAATTAGGATTTCAGCCTAATTAAAATAGGATTAGGGTTTCAAGCTAATCACAGTAATCTAAGACAAGTGCAAACAATCACAATCAAAGAAAATAGAATTAGAAGCAATATTTTATCCCAGTTTTATCTTTTCTGTATTTTCCTTTCATACTAGAACTGTTGCTTAGTCTATTACCTTTATCTTGCTTAAGAATGCTGGTAATTACTTTCACTCACCAGACTTATAGTCTTACCCACTCCTCTATTTCCTCTTTTCCCTCATAGGCCAGCAAAATCGTGGACAATAGATTCAGACCGCTTGGAGATATATTCTTGGAGTTCTTCATGTATTATTCTTCTTCTTTTTAATTTTCTTTTCATTTGACTTTGGATGTACTGGTACTTTATGAGAGGGATGATTTTTATTGTTTATGTACTCTAATGATGTGACTAAGATTGTACTTTTCACGAGACATGTGCATTTGGTTTTTAAGACATATTCTGTTTTGAAATGAAGTTTAATATTAAATGTCTAGTTATTATTTAAATGTTTCCGTTGTTTTTATTTATTTATCTTGTGAATCATAGTCTCTGTGATGCTTTCGCTATACCTATAACGCACCACATCTTTTAGCGTGCCCTTTTTAGGTATACTAAGGGGTGTGGGGTGTTTGAGATTAGAAGGGACATTATGCCAAAGCTGTCCTAATTCAGTCGGAGCTTCTGTTTCACCTGTTCAGATGACTAGGCGTGATCTACACCATCTTTGCTTGCAGCCTGGCCATTTCAAGAAGGACTGTCCCACTCAGCAGACGGGCAAGGCATCTGGAATCTTCATAGTGACCTCCTCCACTCCTCTTACTCCTAGTGATACCCAAGGTACTCTCCAAAGCACCTTTTCTTGCTTGATTTTCCTGTTCGTGTTCTAGTTGACACTGGAGCCTCTCATAGCTTTATTTCTATTGATCTTTATCTAAGTTTGAACACATATTGCAACCTCAGTGTACATCTGAATCCTTATGTGTATCTAATCCCACTAGCGGTCCCGCCAACCTTAGCATGATTTGTGAAAGGGTGAAACTCTTTTACAATGACCATCGTTTTTCTGGTGATTTCTATGTTCTTGGTTTTGATGCATTTGATCTCTTGCTCAGAGGTGATTGGTTAAAGAGATTTGAAGCCGTTATCTCTTGCAAAGCTCGGACTATTTCTGTAGTTGATGATAAGGGTAATCCTTTGTTGATCGGATGCCGTATGCCTCAGGATTATGCTGGCAGTTTTATCTTTTCTATTGATTCTCATCCTAGTGACCTTGACTCCACTTCTGTTGTCAAACTCTTTTCCGATGTTTTTGGTGAAGTCTCTTCTCTTCCTCCTAAGCGGGAAATTGAATTCCGTATCAATCTTATTCCTGGAGCTCGACCTGTAGTTCTTCCTCCCAAAAGGATGGCACCTAGAGAGAAGCTCGAGTTGAGGAGCAAATTGAAGACATATTTTCCAAGGGTTTGATTAGGCTGAGTCATTCAGAATGGGGAGCAGCTGTGGTATTTATCACTAACTCTGATGGTTTCTTGAGGATGTATGTTGATTATAAGGAGCTGAATAAGCTTACTATGAAAAATAGATATCTTATGCCTCGTATCAATGACATGTTCGATCAGCTCTATGGAGCTAAAATCTTCTTTCAGCTTGATCTTGCCACCGGTTTTCACTAGCTCAGAGTTGCCGAGGAGAGCTTTCCCAAAATAGCTTTCCGTATTGAGAATGGTTTCTATGAATGGTTAGTTATGCCTTTGGTTTGACTAATGCACCGGCATTCTTCGTTGATCTTATGAATCGTGTTTTCCATGATGTCCTCAACAAGTTCGTTCTTGTCTTCGTCGATGATATCCTTTTCTTTTCTATGTCAGAGGCGGAGCATGAATCGCACGTGAGTTTTTTTCTTGAAACTCTTAGGAGTCATCATTTGAAAGCTAAGTTTTCCAAATGTCATTTCTGGAAGGATGAAGTCCGATTTCTTGGGCATACTGTTTCTGGAAATGAGGTTTCGGTCGATCTTGTTAAGATCGCCGCAATCAATGTAAGTCTATCCACCTTTCTTCCTTTGTAATTTGATTATCTTATCTTTCTTTGAATTCAAATTCCCTATACTATTTTTAGGATTGGGAAAGACCTAAAACTCCTTCCAATATCCGTAGCTTCTGGGCCTAGCTGGTTATTATCGAAGGTTTATAGAGAATTTTGCTTGGATTGCTACACCTCTCACTGGTTTGGCTCGTAAGAATGCTAAGTTTGTTTGGAGTGATAAGTGCGAAGCTTCATTTAATGAGTTAAAGCACAAGCTTACTTCCGCACTAGTTCTTACCATTCCAAATGGAAGTGAGGGATTAACGATATACACTTATGCTTGTTGAGAAGGTTTGGGAGCTATTTTGATGCAGAAGGGAAAGGTTATTTCTTATGACATTCATCAGTTGAAGACTCATGAAGCCAATTATGCAACTCATGATTTGGAATTGCTTGCTGTAGTGTTTGCTTTGAAATTTTGGAGGCATCATCTTTTGGCAACTAAGTTTGAGCTCTTTACGGATCACTAGTCATTGAAGTATATTTTCTCACAGAAGGATCTGAACCAGAGGCAGGTTAGATGACTCGAGTTTCTAGCTGGTTATGACCTCGACATCAACTACACTCCCGGGAAGGCTAATGTGGTAGCCGATGCCTTAATTCGGAAAAAGGCAATGTTATGTCAGATTGTGGTTTCTTCGTCCCTTTTGGATCGTATCGCGGCCAAGCAAGATGAAGACAAGATTCTTAAGCTCATGATGGAGAATGTTCGTGGTAGGGAAGGTGGTAGCCAAGGTGATTTGGGAGCACAAATCGATCAAAATGGAGTTTTAAGGATTAATAATCGAATTTTTGTTTTGAATGTCGGTGGATTAAGACAAGAAGTGCTTAAGGAGAATCATCAGTCCAGACTCTCTATTCATCCCAGAGTTACAAAGATGTACTAGAATATGAAGAAGCTTTATTGGTGGAGTGGTATGAAGCGTGATATCTCCCTTTATGTTAGTAGATGTGCCACTTGCCAGCAGGTTAGGGCTGATCATCAGAAAACCGCTTGATTATTACAACCCCTTGAGATTCCAAATTATAAGTGGGAATATATTTCTATGGATTTCATTGATGGATTACCGAGGACTAGAAGGGGTAATGAGATTATATGGGTAGTTGTTGATGGACTGACCAAGTCAACTCATTTCATTCTGGTCAGGTCTAATTGCATTGCTTCGAGTTTAGCTGAGATTAATATGAGAGAGATTGTCAGGCTTCATGGTGTTTCATCCAGCATTGTTTGTGATCGAGATCCTATCTTTACCAGCCAGTTTTGGAAAGCATTTCAGGAAGCTCTGGGTACTCGTCTGAATCTGAGCACAGCTTATCATCCACAGACCGATGGTCAGACAAAAAGAGTTAATCAGATTTTGGAAGATCTTCTTCGTGCTTGTGTTCTTGATTATGGAGGATCTTGGGAAGACCATCTCCATCTCATTGAATTCACTTATAATAACAGCTATCAGGTATAATCTTAATTTTTAAATTAAGGTTACTGAAAGCCTTCATCTGTTTAATCTCATCCTTTGAATTCAGGCTAGTATCTAAATGTCTCTGTTTACCGCTCTTTACGGACGACCTTGAAAATCTCTATCTTGCTGGATTGAATCCGGTGATCGTTTGGTTCTTGGACCCGATATGATTCTAGAAGCATCTGAGAAGGTTGAGGAGATCAAGAGGAAGATGAGGATTGCTCACGATAGGTATAAGAAGTATGTTGATAGGCGAAGGAGGAGTTTGGAATTTCCAGTGGGTGATCAGGTTTTTCTTAAGATCTCGCCGTTGAAGAATGTGATTCGCTTTGGTAGGAGAGGTAAGCTTGCTCCTAGGTTCATTGGTCCTTTCCACATCTTAAAGAGAGTTGTTCCTTTAGCTTATCGTGTGGATTTGCCAAAGAAGCTATTTGGAGTGCATAATGTGTTCCATGTTTCGCATCTCCATGACCCTTCTTTGATTGTTCAGCCTGCTTTGCTCAAGAGTTTGGATGTTGAGCCAAACCTCACTGTCGAGAGGAAGCCACTTCGTATTGTCGATAGAGGTACGAAGCAGCTGAGTAGCAAAT
Source organism: Allium fistulosum (assembly GCA_030737815.1). Lineage (NCBI taxonomy): Eukaryota > Viridiplantae > Streptophyta > Magnoliopsida > Asparagales > Amaryllidaceae > Allium > Allium fistulosum. The sequence goes on along the minus strand of CM060902.1, from coordinate 495,635,396 downwards.
CTATCAACCTGGTCAAAGTACAACGGGGTACAGACGATCGGGATTGTACTTGGGAGACGGAGGAGAGCATGTGTGCTTCGAATCCAGAGTTATTTGTTCCAGGTATTATTCATTAATCTATTTTATCTTTTCTACTTGATCCATTCCCCTTTTACGTTCCTTTTCGGGGACGAAAGTTTTGAGTGGGGGAGAGTGTAGCGACCCGTAAATTCAGTCAAATTTTAAAGGAATTTTATTTGAAATTTTGAATTGAATATTTTAAAAATAAATGAATTTGAATTAAATAATGATTTTAGAATATTGTGTAATATATATTTCCAAATTCAATAAAATAGAAAATTTTCTAAAAATTCAAATTTTAGTCAAATTGGGTCAAGTTTGACTTTTGGTTGAAAATTTTAAATTTGAAAGTTGAAATTTTATTCCTCTTTTATGAAACTAGACTGAATTCTAATCTCCTTTCCACTTTCCGTTTCGTTAAAATATGATTCCTACATCTTCAAATCTGCAATTTTCTACGGAAAAACGCGCGTTTATTTGTGTGTATTTTCCTATTTTCTTTTATTTGGGTTTTGGGTTTTGGGTTTTGGGCTTGATTTGTTTGGGCTTGGTTGTTGGGCCTGGGATACTAGGAGACACTTAAATGGGTACGTATCTTTTCCTGAACGGATGTGCCTATTGGGAAAAATATGTACGTACTTTTTATGACTCTCTTTCTCTTCCTCCTCATTCTTTCTGCCTGAGAAAAAAATTTACAGTATACCTCTCCATCTCCTAATCACCTAAAGCTTAATCTACCCCTAGCCGCTCTCTCTTTGCCTCCTCCTTGCCGCCGTCCACCACCGTCGTGCCGCCGCCTACCAATCTCCTACCCACGACCACCCACTCGCCTGCCTACCCTCTCGGCTTCACACCATCCTCCACATCCAAGCCGGCCACACACACGCCATACCCACCTACACCCTCCACCCCTTAGCCACCCGCCTCCACACACACGGCCTCCACCCACACATCCGCCACCAAGCCTCTACCGGGCCACATACCCACCCACACCCGAGCCTACCTTAGGCCTACACCCACATACCCTCCACCACAAAGCCCCTTAGCCGCACACACCCGTGCTCCCCAAGTCCACACCCTCACTTCGGCCACCCTTGCATCCATAGGCCGAACCCCTCTTTTGCACTTCCCTCTTCATTTAAAAAAAAGAAAGAAAAAAATTGTTCGTGTTCGTATTCGTGCTTTGGTTTGGATCAGCGTGCTTGACTCGTAGTCTCCATCTCCATGCTGTATCCGCTTTGTGTCTAGTTGTCTCTTTCAATTGCAACGAAAGGTGAGCAATCACTCACGACTAAAATTCTTACGGTTAAGTGAATCGACATCTTGTGAAATGAAATTTGAAATGCTGTTATAGTCAGATTTGCTTAGTTAGTATTATATGATATGATATGATATTCACCTATGATATGATCTGATATGTGATATGATATAATCTGCAATGTTATGTTGTTTATTTATTTATATCACACTACAAGTTCCCTAACTATGGGTTGAAATGATACATACCCGAACGATCTTTTAGATTAGGAAAAATCGTTATGGGTTGTAATGATAGACCTAAGCGATTTTATTGATCTGAATTTGGGATACGGGTTGAAATGATATACACCTAGAAATTTAATAAAATTTTGGGCTGAAATGATATATACCCAATCACTTGACCATAGGGTAGAAAATTATATACAGACACCGTTGGTCGGTTTTTGAATTTATTTTAAATTATTTTCTAAATTATAAAATATGTTTTGATTTAATAAAGTGGTTTTTTTTAAAATTTAATTTAATGATTTTATTTAGAATTTATATTTGGAAAATAACAATATTTTATATGTTTAAAATTATAAGTTAAATATGATTTAAAGGAAATTTTAAGATTTTACTTATAATTTTATTTGGTTTCAAAATATATAATTTAAATAATTTAAATGTTAATTTAATAAAATATTTAATATAGTTTTTAAGAAATTTAATTATAATTTAATCTAATTAAATAAATATAGTTTTATTTAGTATAATTAATATAGTTTTAATTTAATATAATAAATGTAGATTTTGTATAATAACTTTAGTAAATAAATTTAAGAAATTAAGTAGAAAATAATTTATAATTAAATTTTATTTAAAGGATTTAAAATTTAAATAGGGTTTAATTTAAGTTAAAAGTATGATTTTGGAGGGTAATAATTTGATTTAATATGAATTTTAAAATAAATGTTTTAAACCTAAAATATAATTGAAGTTAAATATTTTAGTATTGATCTAAATTATAATTAAGATTTATTATTTAAATGTTTTATAAAATGACAACGGTGTGGAAAAATATAACGATTGGTTGTTAAAGAGACCGGGGTCGGATATTGTCATACTCTCTGCCAATTTCGAAACCACTTTAACAACTGTACATGTGGTGGAGAATCCAGAACGAAGTAGGATGGTTTGGCGAACGCTTCTGGTATGAGGTAAGAAACGCAGCCTTGACCCTCTGGTCAGCTTGATATGACTAAAACATGAGCTATCCCGGGTCAAGTGAGGTCGCTCCTCCCATCGAGCATGCTTCTTTGAAACCATCTCTATTACTTTGTGATTTGATTTGGTGCACACCTTTGATTATGGGAGTGTGTCTCGAGGTGGGCGGTAGTAGCTGCTATGAGTTACCACCAGTCTAGGCATGCAAAATGATAGAATCCAACCCTAGGCATTGCCTCGCGTGCCTTGTCATATGCCTTATTCGAGCCCACTACGATTTTGGTTTGTGTCGTACCTATGGAGTGCTCCCTGATAGTCCACCGGTTTGGTGGAGTTTATAGTATTGTATCAACTACGACATTTAGAAAATGTGTTAAGGGGGATATGTGTAATGCCTTAACGCTATTTTCAGTATATTATACTTTACTGCTAGACATTACATATGTAGCGTATATTACTTCATAGTAAATAGTTTAACGGATCCTTAAGGGATGGCGATCTCAAACATCCATTAAGTTATTGTTGCATTTCATTTGTCACATTTCACTTGAGTTGATTTACTTACATGAGAATGTTAGTCCTGACTCGAGTGTTTTATTTTTACTTTATGCTCAGGTCAATCTGAGTTTCACAGCATTCAGGACTCACCTTTTGGAGCTGGAGACTTTGCTGGAGATCTATCTATCTGTCTATCTATATGCTTAGCTATTTCAGTTATTTAAGTTATCTCATTTATTTCTATTCAGACAGTGTTTTTTGCTTATGTATTAACGAACTTCTATGTATTTGGATCTCTATTGTATTTGCTTTTAGACTCTGTTGTTTCTGTAGTAGCTTCATGAACTACTATGTTTTATTTATTCCGCTGCATATTCTGTGTCTGTAATTCTATGATTGATTTTATTTACCCCAATTAAATTAACAATATGCTATTTTGAATTATTCAAGTCTGACATGTGTGGTTTTATTGTCGATTTGAATGGTTCAAAATAGCGGGTTGTTACATTTTTATTGAAATTGTGCAAGTGATATATTCAGCCAAACTATCAGAACGCTAGCTAATGTGATGTGTGAATGCTAATATTCGAATTGTTCGATATCAATAGCTAACTGAATTTACACCTATGAGCTCCGCAACCGCAGTTTTGAATACTATGAATACCACACGATTTAATTAAATTATAATCGTTATAAGATAATTAAACTAATTAATATTTATGAATATTAATTGTAAAATTCTATTTTATTTATTTGAATCAGTATTTAATATAGTCTATATATAAAAGTTATATATATGTGTACTGATATACGATATCGTTGAACATTTAAATTCGATTTAAAATGTGTAGATACAGATTGGTTTTGGAAATTGATATGGGCCCATAAAACCCTTAGTATGGTCGACCATGACTAGAGGGACGGGGCTAATATTTTGTGAAAATATAAGTATTAATTGGTTGAAAAAAGAAGAGATCAAAAGTAAGATCTATATTTCTCCTTTTAACTCTTTTCTTTTCCCATTTAAACATAACACTCCCTTCATTTGCTACTTTACTTTGAGCGTCCATCTAACCCTATCCTGGCCACAAGCTATTGCCACCCTCTTCTCGTCACTTCCAATCCAAATTGTAAATCACATCAAATTCAATTCAATGTTTGGTGATCTCTTTTGTAAATAGCTTTTTTCGAAGAGATTGAATCTAACTCAATGATTTTTTTTGATTCAACATTCGAGGTGCTACATCAAGACCACAATATAGGTAATATCTAATTTGTATTTTTATATACATATGTTTATATATGTGATTAAATATGTATGGTTAGAAATTTATTTTATCACAAATTTGTACATTGATTTGCCATCGGATCTGTTTATGTGTGTGTGCATGGATGTATGTGTTTGTGTGTATGTATCCACATAAAAAAGTATATGTATATATGGTTTTATTTCGAACAGTAAAAAAATTTCGAAATTATATTTATTTTTAAACAATTTTAAAATAAAAAATACTATTTTATACTTTATAAAGTGTTTATATATAAAAATTAATTTAGGACTCTTATTTCATAAATATTATATAAATTAATTAATTAATAACTATCATAAATCAATTAAATCAACAGTGTCTTGAAGATTAAATAGATTCGGTTGTGCGATTCGTAGTTGTAAATCTTGATAAAGTTAAGGGTATGCCCTAACAGCATTTCTGTAATTTATTGTAAATTATTAACTTTGTAATCAATTATTATTCATAATAAAAAGGGTTTTCTTTCTGATATATGCTTGTTATAATATGTTATAATTAATTAGTTATTTTGTTTAAGTATATTTAACATAAAATCCATATGTGTTTTTGATAGTAAATACAAATAGTTGTAATCATGTGTATTTTATCACAATATAATAAATACATCAATTTAAATATTCTTCGTCAAGATGTATCAAGACTGGATATCGATGCATCTGTTGAGACTAGAGTACGCAAAGCTCTTCAAATGTTGGGCAGTGTATTACTCATGACTGTTGGTGGCACCAAGGGTTACGTACTGATAGTTATTGGATAACTATGGAATGACTCACTCAATAGTTTTTTTATTGGTTGATATAACTAAGGTTAACTGAAATTATCTATGTGACAATATTATATAATTCCCTTGGGTTAAGAATATTGTTGATCTTCAATATGAAAGCTCCACTTTGATTATGGACAAATCATGGCATGGTGTCCATCGAGTGACTATAGTTGGGTCGAGTTGAAGTATTGGAAGTGAAACACTATTCAAGAGAGGATTATCTCCTCGGTTATATGAGGTTGGTATCACGGTCAACTGAAGTCAACTCAAAGTCAAAATCTCTAGCCATGGTAGTTTGGTTAATAATAATTTTTATTATTGAACCAATGACTTTTTGTTGAACTATAAAGTTGAATATGTACGATACTAGAATTTTAGCCATTACCAAATTTCATAAGTCCTAATGTGATATAGTTTCAATAAAGAGAATTGGTGTAAATAACTGTCACTAACGTGTAACGCTTAATGATTAAAATGGGATTTTACCGAAGCCATGTAAGTGATAAATTTGGCTATAATATCACACCTCCTGCTAAGTGAAGAGTGAATGTTAATATTTGAATTTTTCGATATTAATCGCTGATCGAATTTACACCTAAGAGTCACACAACCGAAACATTGAAACTCCTATTACCACCCGATTTAATTAAACTATATCTGTTGTAAATTAATTAAATTAATATTTTAAAAAATATTAATTATAAAATGTTATTTGATATGTGTTCATCAATATTAAATAGTGTGTATATAATAGTTATAAGTACACCAACCGATATACGATATCAATATGCATTTAAATTGGATTTAAATGTGCTAATTATCAACTGAGCTTGAAGAGACATGGAGGCCCACAGGAGGGGCTGCTATAAGGGGCTATATGGGAGTATTAAGGCCAGCTATATGATTGTGTATGGAGGTGGAATTTTGAATTCAAAATGGAAGAATAGGTAAGAGAGAAAGGTTGATCCAGATCCTACTTCCTTAGACTCTCCTATTTAAACACATCCAACCCTCACATTTGCACTTTGTTTTTCTTGCTCTCTACAAGCAGTAAAGGGCGACCATTCACCTTCCTATTTTCTCAAATTTTCAATCTCTAAAACATTTTAGCAAATATAATTCAAGCATTAGTAGTAGCTGCATTAAGGATGGTAGCATTTTTTGGATACATAACTCATTTCAAAGAGTTCAGATTCAACGTTGCAAGGTGTGTTATCTAGGCATTGGACAGAGGTATATTCTCATTTATAATTATATAATGTATATAATGACCACTATGCCATATAAGTTTAGATAGTAATTGAATATCACGAATCTGCATATATCAGTGATGTAACCATATAATGGATTACAAATGTTTGTAAAATAAGAAAATAATTATATATATATATATCATGCATATGCTCATAGCTAGGGTTTTAAAAAAATATGAATTTAATTATATTATTAAATTGATTCAATGCAAGGATTGAATTGACACAATATATAAATAATAATGTTGTATTTTATTTCATTAATATTTATATAAGCATATGCAATATTCGAATAAAAAATATATTTTATTTATATAAAATTCTAAATCCAAATATTAATATATATATATATATCACTTAATTTAAAATTTGAATATATGTATATATATATAATAAATTCATATAAAATTATATGATATGTATGTAAATACTGCTATATAATATGTAATAATATAAAATTGTTTTTGATTTTTAAAACCATTATTTACATTTTATTTATATTTCCTTATGGAAATATGTAAAAAACAAAAAACACTTGTATGTTCTGAAGCAATTCTGATATATATGTATATATAATTAATACTTTGTTAAGTATACTTGTATATACTTATGCATGTTATATATAATTATATAAAACATTTAAACATTATTTTAATATATATACATTTAAAAAATATTATAGATTTCGATTTATATTTAAAATTAATTTATTGTATTAAATTTAGAATTATTTTCAAATGCATATAAATATTTAAAATTAATTCATTGTATTAAAATAATATTAATTTAATATTATTAATACATATATTATATTATAAATTTTTCATTTTACAATTAATATTTTATAACATACAAAATTATATATATATATTTATTTATTTATATATAAACAAAGCTCATGTGTATAGAGGGCCAAATATGTCCATTGCTGTGTAAATCCCAACATCTATATACGGGCATTGAGCTATGTACACCTTTTATGTTGCATATGTTGCATGCGCATGTATGCGCATTTGTGTATATGATACACATATTATATAATATAATACAAAATCAATAATAAATAAGACTTTTTATATATTAAGTTAAATATTATTTAATTTCAAAACAAATTTAGATAAGATCTAAATGAATTTAGACTTCATTGGCTTTATAAGATCCAAATGAATTATTATTTTTGAAATTTACCCGTTTACCCCGTTATGTGCTGGTCCAGATCCAGTAAGGGTGTCGGAGCCCAACAACCTATGCAGTCTAAATTAATCATGTTAGGGTTAACTGATTAAGCTTACATCCTCATTAGTAGGATGTCTAAAATGTAATGTCTAGGCCTAGGTTTGGGTAATCAAGTACCCTACCCTACCTGGTTACTAAACTGGCCCAAAAAGTTATCTAAGCCAAAGGTTATCACTAATAGACTATGTGCAATTTGAATTGGTCCTTGGGCTAATTTTGAAAATAGTTTTGAAAATTAAAATAAAAAATTTTGAATTTAAAAGGTGAATTTAAAAGGTAAATTTAAAATAAGAAATGTATTATAAAATGTAAATATAGTTTTTTAAAATGTTGAAAACATTGTATGATTAATTTCTAAAATTTTAATTATTAATAAGATTAATAAATAAATAAATTATTAAGTTGTTAATTAATCAAAAATAAATATATATGTATAGTGTATATAAGATATATGTTATGTTGTCATGAAATGTTTAAGACAATGTAAGTATATATGTACATAAAATAATTTTCAAAACTGATAACATTTAATTGAATTTTTAATTAAATAAATTAATTAAAATTTAATTAATAACTAAAATACATATATATTAAGATATATATGTATACCTATAAATACTATAGTATATAATTCAATATAAAATGTTATAATTGAGTAAATACAAAAATAATTAAAATGTTAATTGATTAAATTAATTAAATAAGATTTAATTAATATAATATTATACATAAGGCTATAATATAATAAATTAAATTATTAAAGTTATATGATAAAACTTATATAATATGACTATATAAATTAAAGGTGGAACATTATAAAAACCCTACATAGACTTAAGGGATAAATATATATGTATTGTACAGATACCATGATTTCTAATGTGTCTGACACTTGAATCACGAGGATATTTCATAAGATATACATTATTCCATAAGTCGATATCAACTCCAAATAAGTATATTAAATATTATGAATCTTTAATATAAAGTTATCCTCTAGCATTTATATATTAATAAATTACTTGCATACTCTCTAGTTGTTGAGTTTTCCTCAAGCTAGAGATGTCATGTGTAGTATTATAGAATAGATGAGGTAAGATAACCACACATATTTGTTGAGCATTCCTCAAGGTATGTGCATTATACTTAGGCCATCGCAAAATGGTAAGTATGAATGAATAATCTCTCTTTCTTTGTTGAGCTTTACACAAAGTAAAGATGAGAATAGGACAAAGAACCACGGGTTAGGAGTTGTATAAGATACAAATGATAAGGTGTTTGTGACACCCCACCTCTATACCCATAATATCCAAGAGTATTACTAAGTAATACTATCAGAATACGAATAATGAGGCTATATACGGTACATATGTGAATATTCCCTTGGGCTAACACTGGTACGTATTTCAACATCGGATATAACTTACCATAAAATGTAAAAAGTATCGGCACAAAACAATAAACATATGTGCCTTTAGGATAGAACGATACACAATATAAAGTACATGAATAGAGAACATAGAGTCAGAATCATAGCGATAAAATATAATATACAACGTAGATTCAGAATACAGTTTAAGTACATCTATATACATGAATATAAATACATGAAATGATACGATACAAGATGATAACTATAACGCTACATCCTAGTCTCTATCTATGTCCAATAGCCATAAATCGGACATCTCGTCCTTGAACATGATATGTCTCGGACTGACCCGAGTTTTATATAAATAACACAGGGGTCAGGCAATGTCTAAATAATAGAGTTGACAATGTAAGGTAAACAATATATTCGAAGGGTAATAATGTGATAACATAGCATAACAAGTCAAGTCAATGATTACAGCGTAATATAGTATATAAATATATAAATAGAGAGGGAAACATATGCATAATTTACTGTTACAACAACTTAAAAGATCACTGAAATTCTTATAACATAAATATCACCAAAATCATGCATAAAGATGTCATCACCCATATAAAACAATTCAAAAGAAACCAAGAATGCTATATCCAATTGGTGAATCATCCATACCATAAACATCATCATAGAAAATGAAATCATTAAGTGAATCAGGTTAGCACACATCAATGCCCTAATATAATGTCATAAATCATGTAATCAATAGAAAATATGAGATAGCCCATCAAATCATTCGAATGATGTCCAATAACATACAAATCACAAAGATAATCTATCAAAATCCAAATCACAATCAATACACACAGGCTATCTCTAAATTATCAAATCAAAAGAGTATGGATATATGGGGACTGACTACACCTTAGACACAGTCTTTAGTATAACCAACTTATTGGATAGTGAATAATATATGTCAATTCACAATACACACATAAATCCAAACCAGAAGGGAGACTAATAGCACACAACATGCTATAGGAACCCAGGGTCTACTAGCCTCCTGCTAATAGCCAGATCTGTTCCTATGGTCTTCAATTACCTCGACGAACATCGTGATCCACATCCACATATGGTTCGTCTACGCGTAGCCTTGGACATGATCCTATACTTGCACCTATAGTAACAGACTATTGGTATAAGTGACATAGGGGACATTCGAACACAGCGATATCACACATTTATATAAGAAAAAGGCATCATGGATCTGGGGCGCGACCCCATGATCAGGGCGTCGGGATTGATACTGGGCAATCTAGTTCACTTCCGACCCATAAAGTAAGCTGGAAAATGATGACTAACATATAATACTCATACCCAAATATATATATATATTGCTCTAGATGAAGGCCGACACATGGCTCTATATGTATGTAAGTCAACACATGACTATAAAGTACTAGAGCTCTAATCTTAGCTGACACATGGCACTACCCATTAGCCAACACATGGTGTAACACCCCTAATTTTTGTCTAACATTATTTAGGAAATTTAATTAGATAATTAAATAGAATAATTTGAGATGATAAGGAAAATGAGATTTGTTAACTAATTTGGGTTAGCCTTAATTAATCAATTAATAATATTTTTTTAAACATAGAATAGAAAGGGATTAATAAGAGGGGCATAAAGGGAATGATTCCTTAATTCATTCCTTAAACCCTTCCTCTCTCATTCATTCTCATTTCATTCTAAAAAAAATCAAAATAAAAACCTAAAAGGTGGCTGGTCATTACCTAGAGAAAAAGAAGAGGAAATCTAAGGTATTCGATATGGAAAGCTTAGGAGAATTAATCTACATCAAATCTCAATCTATCCTATTTGATCTAAGGCTAATAATAGTTAACCATCAAATTTTTTTATGTTTTGTTTTCAGATTTAGGATTGATTTTCGAATTGGTTGTAACAATATCTCATGCTTAGATTGATAATATCATCATTAGATTGAATCATGTTTTATTGGAATTTTATGGAACTGCTCTAATGGGTTTTAAAGGTAAAAACCTAATTTTTGAACTTCTATTGATTTGAAATTTGAATATGTGAAGGAAAACATTGTTTTGGAGATGGGTTTTTAATTTCATAATTTTCCAAGTTTATATGAATATTTTCTGAATTTCTTAAAAGGAAAAATGTGTATATTTTTCGGTTTTTAATTATTAGAAATAATTAAATTAATACTTTAGTCGCGAAATTTTTGTATATGGAAGAACAAGGAAATTCACATTTTAGTCATTTTTAGGGATTTTCCCCTAATTTTTATGATTTTCTATGAATTTGTTATTCTAGAAAAGCTTTTAATTAAAGTGAGGTAATAAAATTAATTATAAGGGTTTTGCAAAGTTGATTGAGAAGATAGAACATGATCTACCAATAATTTAGCAAAAGAAAATGAAAAGTATTTTGTTATCCAATGATATTTTGACATGGGGAAAGAGTTACTGGAAAGTTTTAACTTTAAAAGAAAATAAATTAGTTTTTAACTTGTTTCTAGAAATGCCATCTGCATAATTACTTAAAGGCTCGATACCGTTATATTTGTAAGGGTTTGACAACTATAAGGGTTGATGGATGTGACAAATACTCGATATTTATGCGATGTATCCGCTTCCATGGCGGTTCGACACTTGAGTTTGTAGGGATTCGATATGTCATAATGACAAGGCTCGACAACCCCATGGTAGAGAGACTCGACAACTTCTTTTTAAAGGCCGACATCCTCAAGTTTTTAGGGGCTCTTCACCCTCAAGCATAAAGGCTAAACAACCCTATGTGTTTTAGAGGCTCGACATCTCATGTTTTAAGGACTCGAGATCCCATGTCTTATAGTAACTCGATAGCTTCCATGTAGCTACTTAAAAACCATATTTTTAGCAGCTTAATAGCCGTATTTTTTACAAACCTGATAGCTATGTTTTAGAGGCTCGATAGACCATGTTTTCTAGAGGCTCGACAACCCTATTTTGATAACAAGTGTTTTAAAAGCTATGTAAAGATGATAGTGCTTTGGCACAAGGTTTTGGCAAAGAATTTGGGCTACGTTTTCCTTGTTTTAAGAATGATTTCAAGTGGTTTATCATTTCAACAAATAAATGTTTTCAAGAAAATGAAATAGTGTTTGACCCCAATTTTATCTAAGTTTTGCAAAGGGAATATATTACTCAAAATTTAAGTAATTTTTTTATGTATATGACTATTGATTGATCATACTCTAATGAATGATGTTATATGTTCTTGTTATCGTTTAATCAGTTAAATTTACAGGTTTTATCATTAGTCATACCCATATTTTCTTTACTTAACATTGCACCTTGGAATTTAATAACATAATTACCATTAGGTTGTTCCAATAGTGTGTATGGTCAGATTAAACTTCTAAGTTAGTAGAATTGCATCCAGGAGATCAGATAGATCAATTATGTTAGGATGCCTTGAACTGATGAAAAAAGGAAATGACTCATGGATTTAAAACCAAATAATATCTTAGGTGGGACTGGTGTAAGGTCACACTCTATACTTCAACCGGTAGCCCCCGGTTGGTAAAGGTCCACGATTCCAGTGCATAGGGCATTGTCAACAGTGACTAAAAGATGTACACGCACAGAAAGGAACTCGTGGTTATATATGCTCATTGTATTATTTAATTTGTTTTCCTCCTATCCGTATTTGGAGATTTTGGGACATCTAGTTATGTTTTGGCCTGAGTTGGCTTGATAGGTTATTAGTTGGTCTTAGTGAACCTAGGAAAACTAGGAAAACTATGATTTGAGACAAACAGTCAATTCCATGGGACAGGTAAACTTTAGGAATGCATAACCTTTAATGACAGACGAATCATATTTATATTGCAAGCATATGATCATATCATGTTTGATTTTAACCATTGTGGTCGCAGGTGCATGATTTATGTTAAGATTGACATATTTTGATAAGATATTAGTGAAGGTAAAACCCATTCCGTTCTGCGGTGTGGTCTAACTAGATATCTGTTTTTGGTTTGAGATGGTATATTATTATTCATACCAGACTTTTTGTCTGACCCAAAGTTTCTGTTTTCCCCTTAAACTCTCAGATACTCATTTGAGTAGTTCAGGAGTAGGGTTTTCAGGTTAAACGAATAAGCTTATGGAGATGTGCAAGACGAAAGCTAATATTAGGAGTTTATTTCCACTGTGTTGTTTGAAGTTTATACTTTGTTTGAATGGATGCAATGACAGAATTTATAAATGTTAAGTAGTTAGACTCTAATCATCAAAAGGGGCATCTTTACATGTCGCTCTTGGAATATAATTGTATTAATTATATTTTCTCTGAACGTGGAATCAATGAGATTATGTAATGAATGTGAGAGTTTATTAATGAAATGTATTTTGAAAATTTTCATATTCATGTGCTCTTGATGTTATAGATACAATTAACCGATCTCATTTTCTCACTGGGAAATAACACTATGGACGACTGCAGCATCAATAGTGCTTATTTTCGGACCTCAAAATTAGGAATGTTGCAAATTGGTATAAGAGAATAGGTTTATGTAAAACTTAAAATATTTTGAAAACATGGTCCAAATAAATCAAAGAATAATGGGATAATGCTATAGTTACATACTTGTTATTGCTGTATATAAGAATGTATTTTATCCCTATTCTTCCCTCTCTCTTAGACCGTTCTTCTATATCTTACGAAGACTCATATGCAGATTAAGAGAAAGCAAGATATGGAAGCAGGAAATGGAAGAGTGAATCTAGGTGGAGAACACACCATAACTAATGGAAATGTTTGACCTAATACTAGAAGGAATCCGGATCGACCAACAAATGCTAATGTGAGTGCTGAAACCCCACTAGTAGATATGGGGTCTATGTATTAGTTCTTCATGAATATTATAAAAGTTAGAGCTACAACTGATTTGGTTGGAGGAATGCTGATAATGTAGGAGGTGCTAATCCCAACGTACCTACTCGCAACAATTATGCCAAGTTGGGCCATGATCTTACTAGCCTTGGAGGAAAGCCTTTTCATGGAACAGAAAGTGCTATTGAAGTTGAGAATTAGCTGTTGCACTTTGAAAGGATCTTTTCTGACTTAGGCTTGAATTATGAGCAGAAGTGAAGGTTGGCATCTAGACAGTTACAAGGAGCTGCTTTGTATTGGTGGAACATCATGAATATAGGAATACCAGAGGAAAATTTGACTTTGGCTGAATTTAAAAGGAGATTTGAGTAAGATTTTTGTCCGAGATAGCTAATTCAACTTTTCTTAGGAAGTTTGCTGAATTGGAGCAAGGAGAGATGTTTGTACTGGAGTATGCAACTAAGTTTGATGAGTTTGCCAGATACGAATATGCTGCAACTGATACTGTGATAAAAAGGAATGATAATTCCATTCGTGGATTGAAGCCAGAGATTGCCAGGGCAACTATGACGCATCTCAGAATCCATGTAATATGGTGATGGAGATGGCATTAAGGAATGAGGAAATGCTTTCGACATTTAGAACCGATAAACCTGTGGAGACTCGAGGTTTTCAAGGCAAAAAAGGAAGTTCTTTAATAAGAAAGGAGCTCAAAAGTGCGGAGTTGCCAAAAAAGGGAAGGCTAATGTTGTTTGCTATAAGTATGATAAGAATGGGCACTTCACTAATTAGTGTCAATCTGGTGATGGAAAGAAGTTTGTGGGAAAGAAGGGTGTGAAGTGTTACAATTGCAACTAGATGGAGTATTACAAGAACGGATGTCCATAACCAACCAAGGTTGTTAAAAGGAGAGTTTTTGCTCTAGAACCATTAGCTTTTGGACCGACTGTAGAAGAGAAAGGAAAGTCTATGATGGGAGTTACGCTTTTGATTCATGGCGTACCTATTGAAATATTATTTGATATTGACGCATCACATTATTTTATCTCACGATATTTAGTAGATATGTTAAATCTAGAACTATCATACCTTGTTACTTCCATAAGGGTTGCGAATCTGATAGGATGTTATGCAACTCTTTGGATGAGATGCGACCATTTAGAATCTGTGCTATTAGGTCATGCATTTACCTACAACTTGCATGTATTTGATTTTGTGCGTTTTGTAACGACCCTAAATTTTTAACAGTTTTATAACGTAATTAACTAAATTTTTGTGAAATTTTAAATAATTGAATTTGGAAATAAAAATTTGGTATTTGGTATGCGTCTATTTAAACTTAACAAATATCAGATTTTCATCAGAAAATATGGAGGTTTATTTTGTTGTGTAATTTTATTTAAATTTAAATCGGTTGAAATTAGATGAAAATAAAATGTTTTTGAAACCTGAATATTTTTATACAGTAAATTTGTAAATCATCTTCTGAGTGAGACGTCATATTTCGTTTCGTCAAATTTGGACTGCTATTGCTCTGTTTATCTTATTTTCGGCGTTTTAGCAGCATTTTCGGTACCGGATATCGACTTTTAATAGGAAGGTTGTATCACTAATATCTGTGTACCATTCTGTTCGTATCGTCGTGCTAGTCTCCGCAGTTTATTCGGTTGTAT
The DNA here is from genome assembly GCA_030737815.1 of Allium fistulosum. NCBI lineage: Eukaryota > Viridiplantae > Streptophyta > Magnoliopsida > Asparagales > Amaryllidaceae > Allium > Allium fistulosum. The sequence continues at coordinate 495,619,850 of CM060902.1, read as the reverse complement.
ATTTCGGAGTCCGGTCTGTGGTGCGATCTGCGAAACGCCTAGCGTATCGGTTCCGCAACCGAGTCTTTTTGGTTTCGTGTCCCTTCATTTGACCACTTTGAAAAACGAATGGTCACTACCTTTTATATTCCCAAAATTTATTTCTAATCTTTAACATTCCTGTCTGTTCAATATTCTATAGGTTCGTACCCATTTTCATTTTTTCCCTTTTATTGTTTGTTCTGTCTTCTTCAAATGGAAATTATATTTATTTGCAAAGCAATGTTCATCTGGCCTCACTCCATAGCCTTCCCATCACCGAGCACACATGCTCCCTCACCTACACCAGTTCGGCCTCTGCCTCATCCCACCCTCACCCGAACAGTGCAACACTCAAGCACCTAACAGGCCTCGACCACCCATATCATTGCCATCTCCTTCTCGCCATCAAACTCCACCCCTCCACATCATTTACCTGTCCGCCCTCCACCATGAACAATTCCTCCGTCCCAGTCACTTTCCTCTTTCCTCCCCAGCCATGCGGCCATACCCATGCAACTTCCAGATCACCCCTCTCGCTCCATCATCACCACCAATCTCGGCATCACCACTTCACCTTTCCACCCCAGAGAACACCCATAGCCGCCTTCATCTCCTCCTCTCCCCCTCTCTGTCAACTCAGCATCTAAGTTCCTCCCCTGACCCCACTTATTCCACTAGCCATCTTCCACGTGTAGCACCCCGAGTTGCTTGGCCTCCCATCCCGCGATTAAAGGTATATATATATATATAATTCTAATATATATATGTTTTCCTAGTATTTTTCAATGTGTATATTTATATATATTTTTTGCTTTGTAATATGCTGTGAGTTTTGTATATTTATAAAGATATAAGTTTGTTGTTTTATGTTGTGTGTGTGTATATATATATATAAGTTACAGTATGTATATATGAGTTTATAAAAGTTACAGTTAATATAAAAAGTGTATATAAGTTTATATTAGCTTAAAATTTAGTTCATATGTTTATATATATTAGTTATATATTATAGTATGATATATATATAATGTGTGAAAGGTATTGATTTATATTTTTGGTTTTAAAATGCAATATATCTCTATTGTGCTTATTAGGTTGTAGGTATGTATTTATAATTAAGTTTTATTTGTAATTGTTTCCAGAATCTTACCTATGACAGCATTTTTGTATAAGGTGTATATTATATGTAGTTATAGTTTATAATATGTTAGTTTTTATGTGTCGGTTTATATAAGTTGTGTCTAACTTGTTTGGTTGTATATATGTAATGTTTATATAAGTTTACATTTCATATGTTTGAGTTATAACAAAGTAAATCATATTGTTTTAAATATAAATTTTAGAATACAACATGTATGTAAGTTTATATATATACAGTTATATATTAGTGTATATATGTTATAGTAATATTGTTTTTAAATGTATGATAAACAATATTGATTTTATATTATAACATGTATGTAAGTTTTTATATATGTGTATATACATTAGTTTATATGTAAGTATATGTGAATTTGGTTTTTCAAAAATATTTGGATATTTTCACGTGTTGGGATTAAATATTGATTTGAATATATATATATATATATATATATTATTTTTAACTATATGTTTTAAATGGATTTTTAGAAAAATTATATATACGTAACATATACTTTGTTTCATCGATCTCTTACCCATCTTAACTTACCATCTCAATATCGATTTATCGTAGCAATTGCTAGCTTGTCGTGTCCCGTGTCATGCCCATGTCCGCGTGCGTGTCCGTGTCGCCTTCTGATTTCTCTAGCCCCGAAAGGTGAGCAATCACTCATGATTAACATTCTTATTGTTACTAAATTTGATTTCACTTGAAACGACAATTGAAATATGCTGTCGAATTTGAATTGCTAGTTATTTAATTTTTAAATATGATATGTCATTATCTGTAATTGTTCACCTGTGATATATGACACCATATCCTGTTGTGTATATTTTACTAAATTTGTTACTGATGATATATGCATGTTGTTGATATGTTATATTTTATTTTATTTGTTCTCACTCTGCAAGTTCCCTGTTAATTTAGAATTCCCTATGGGTTGAAATGATACATAGCCGAATGATCTTGTAGAATAGGGGAAAATTGTTATGGGTTGAAATGATAAACCCAAGCGATTTTCATTGATTTTGAATTTTTGGGATTACGGGTTGAAATGATATATACCTGTAGATATTTAAATTGCAGATTGAAATGATAAATATCCATATCACTTGACCATAAGATAGAGAATTATATACGGACACCGTTGGTCTATATTTTGAAAATGATTTCCAAAGTTTTGAAAGGAAATATATGGTTTTATTTAATATTGATTTTTAGAATATAATTTATAAATGTTATCTTTATATATGTCTAAAATTTTGATTTTTAAAATTATACATTTTGGAAATTTTAAATTATAAGTTAATTTTGAAAATATAATTTTTAGGATTTTTCTTATAATTTAAAAAAATATATATATAAAAATAGATTTATAACTGTAATAATAAAGGTTGGGAAGATAAATTAATGTTGACTTGGAATTTAAATTGGTTAATAATTGAATTCAAATAAGAATTTATTTAAATTTATTGATTTTGAGATTTTGAAAAATATGATTTATAACTTGATTTGATACAAAGTGATTGAATGAATATTCTCAATTTTAAACAAAATTGAGATTTAATATTTAATAATGATTTAAATATGTATATGAATTGGGATTTAAATAAATTGTTATTAAATTGATTAAGTGAATATTTTCTAATTTGAAAAATTATATAAAAGTTAAATGTTGAAATATAAATGAAATTTATTATTGTAAATGTTTGAATATTTAAACTAGAATCTTATTGGAATTGAAGCGATAGTTCAAACTTGGATTTGAAATCGGTATAAATTGAAATAGTTTATTTAGAATTTGCATTGAATCTTTGACCTTTAAAATTGGAATGGTTAATGGAATTGATTTATATTAAATTTTGGAATTTAAGATGATTTGAATTGACTTGCGAAATTAGAGGAAACTAATTTTATTTATAAAGTATTCTTAATATATATAAACTATTTTAATATAAATTATTTTAATATATAAAATATTTTAATTTATAACTATTTTAATATATATATACTATTTCAATATCTAAACTATTTAAGTCAATAGTGTTATGATTTCCAAAGTGTTATGATTTCAAAAATGTTATGATTTCCAAAGTGTTATGATTTCAAAAGTTTTATGATTTCCAAAGTGTTATGGTTTCAAAAGTGTTATGATTTCAAAGTGTTATAATTTTGAAAGTGTTACGATTCTAGAAATGTATATTATTTAAGTGAATGAACAATGATATTGAATTGATATGGTTTTGAAATGAATATGATATTTTGATATCAAGTATGAACTATTTGAAATGAAATGACCACGGTGTGAAATAAGCGGTTGGTTATTAAAGAGGCCAGGATCAGATATTGTCATACTCTCTGCCAATACCGAAAACCACTTTAACAACTGTGTACGTGGTGGAGATTCCAGAATGAAGTAGGATGGTTTGGCGACGATTCTCTATGGTATTTACGTAGCCCTGACTCTCGTGAGTCAACTTGATGTGGCTAAAACAGGAGCTATACCGGGCCAAGTGGGGTCATTCCCCCTAACGGACTGTAACGACCCGGAATTTTGGACCATTAGCGTCCGTTATAAGTGAATAGGTAGACACTCATGCCGGAGTTGAATTGCTCAAAATACCGCGTTGTTAATTTAAATTGGAAAAACTGAACATATACAGTAAATAAATAATCACAGATCACAGACACAGAGTAATAAGTGCAGCGGAAATAAAAGAGATAGTAGTTCATGAAGCTACTATATGAATATATAAGATACATCAGAGTTTACAACAGAAGAGTAATACGATACATCAGAGTTAAACTAAATACAACGGAAGAGTAACAGATACAAATCAGAATACATCACTGGAATCATCGAATATCTGAAAGCTGGATAGATAGCTGGATCCCCAAGCGAAGCTCCAACTCCAAAGGTGAGTCTCGAAAGCTGAACTACTCAGTCTGACCCGAGCGTAAAGCAAAACACAAAACACTCGAGTCAGGATTAAGATTCTTATATTAATAAATCCAACTCAAGTGAAATAGCAATTGAAATACAAGTAACTCAAAGGATGTTTGGAATAACCATCCTTTAAGGATCCGTTAAACTATCTACTATGTAGTAGTGTACGATAAGTAGATAATGTCTATCAGTAATATAAAGATATCAAAATAGCGTTAAGTCATGGCCCATTCCACCCTTAACACATTTTTATTCCCACAAGCATATACAAGACCGTAGTTTCCCCAAAACCGGAAGTCACCAGAGGGCAATCCATATACTCAAGGTACAAATCAAAATCGTAGTGGTCGCGCATAAATGGAATACAAGTATGACAAGGCACATGAGGCTATACCCAAGGTAGTGATACTACCGTTCGCCTGATCCGGGCTGGTGAGAACGCAACGCCGCAGCGCCCGCAACACCGTGAGACAACACTCCCAAAATCAAGGGTGCACTAATCGACAATAAGTATAAGTAGTTCGAAGAAGTGTGTCCACTTGAGGTATCAATCCTCCATTGGCCCGGCACAGCTCCTGTTTTAGTCATTTCAAATTTGACACAAGTGTCAAGGTTATCCATTATCGTTCTCTTTCTTCAGTCAACACGTACATCATTCCAACCACTTCATTCTGGATCATCACTCCGCGTATAGTTATTAAAGTGGTTTTCGGTTTAGATAGAGAGTATACCCATAACCGAATTCCGGTCTCTTTAATAACTTTCGTGATTACTACACCAATTGGTCGTTTATATATTTCAAAAACCAAATCAAATTCAATTTTAATTTCAATTCGTAAATCAATATTTCATTTGTCTTTCCAAATCAATTTCCATAATTTACGTTTCAAAACTTCCAAATTATCATTTCAAAATCTTATAATTCAATTTCAATCTTTATAATGAAAACTATTCAAATATTGATTCAAGTTCGCACAAAAGTTTCATTCCGAAATCATTTAAATCAATTTAGTTTTAACATTCAAATCAATTTACATTCATTTATCGATTTCATCCAATATTCGTTAAGTAATTTCCAATTCATTTAAATCCATTATTTAAATTCAACTTCATTATGTCAAAACTTACAATTTAATTAAATTAAATTCATCAAATCAAATCCTTTAAATTTCAAGTCTTACTTTACATCAAAAAATATCACATTTCAATTCTTGTTAAAGAAATTCAATTTCACTTATTTACTTCTTAGATAATTTTCCAAACTTAATTAATAAAGAAACTCAATTTCAATTATTACGAAGTAAAATTTTACTTATTCAAAAATTCAATTTAATTTAATCATTAAATAATTCAATCTTATTAATTATTAAATAATTCAAAACTTAATTATTAAATCATTTCAAAGTTTAATAATTCCAAACTTAATTCAATAATTTCTCAAATTTAATAACATTCGTTTCATCAATTACATTGTAAATATTTTGTTTCAGATTATTAAAATTTTACATTTTTCTTTCATTAAAATTCAAATTTCAACTTCGTTTCAAAACCATATTATTTATTCAAATAAAATCTCCGTTTTATTTTAAATCAAATTATTGACCAATCGGGTTTTTATTTAATTTTCTATACTAGGTCAAAGTTCAATTTTTTTGGGTATTTATCATTTCAACCCGATTCCAATTCAATTCAAAATCAAGCATATCAAAGGGAACTTGCAGTGTGATAACTGGGATGGTGTCAAAGTAAATAAACAAGCAATAACAATAATCAATATCAATCCAATAATGAATTCAAATAATCCCGAAATAACCGTATTAATTCGCATTGTTATTTGTACGAATTAATATAATTATTTCTAGAATCTACACTATCATTTCATGTAGATTAAAGATTATTACAATTACGGTTTTCACTTGTCATCTATTTACAATTTCATACATCATCAGTTTAACAACATACATTCAGTGGTTCAAAATGTAATTAAACAAATCCTACGTGTCAATAAATTTAACAGTTACAAGGGTCAAATTATACAAATGTCAGTTAATCAAATTTAACATTTAACTGTCCTATATCAAGTTCAATTTCATACTATTTATCATTTTAACATTAACAATTTAACGTCCAATATAAACATCAACAATCAATCAATTTCAGCCAAACTGTATTATCATTGCATAAATAATTAACAGATAATGGTGTCAGATGTTACAGGTGAACTGATACAGGTAATAACAGTGTAAATAACTAACAGCAGCATATTTCAATTGTCGTTTCAATTGAAATCAGATTTAATAAATAAAAGAACGTTAATCGTGAGTGAGTGCTCACCTTTCGAGGCTAGATAGAATATGAGATGACACGGGTATGCGCACTGATACGGACACTGAAATTTGAGTTACGGATCCAAGCACGAATTCCAAATCAAAATCAAGATTGGCACGAATTCGACGGGCAATGCTAATAAATAGGAATTGATGAGAACAAATCAATCAGTTTGATAGAGACAGAAAGTATGTATATTATTATTATTACTTCCTTGAAATCAATATTTAATTTAAGACAAATATTAAAATAAAATAATATATATATATATAATTAGAAATCATTGTTTTAAATTAAAACTCATATATTAAAATCAAACATATATCCATTGTTTTAAATAATAAATTTTGAAACAAATACTTATATAGATATACAAACATATCACATGTATATATATATATATATAACATAAAACAACAGTCTTATATAAACTATAAATATATACTCTTTAAAACATATTATTTAATAAACTTGCTTTCTCAACCGACAAAGTGATATAAGCAACTCTCAACATACAAGTGAATGTATAAACTTGCTTTCTCAAGCAAGGCACCATAGAATAAGAAAATAAAAGAAAAAAAAAATATATGAACTCATATATACATATGTATAAACTATTGTATACACATATATATAAATTTACATACCTGTTACATAAAAAAAAAATCAATATCTATTTTAAAATCAATATAAACTTACTTACATACTAACAACATAAATATATATAAACTAACTGTATATAATATACTTATAAACCAAGAATCGAGAAATATATATATACAAGTTTAATATATATATAACCTTTATAAATTCATATACAGACAACATATTATAAAACTTACAAAACTAAAGTATGGGCTTTAAAATATACACGCATGCGACTAGATAGACTTAATTATATAAATTTTATAATATCTATAATATACAAAAATCGAAACAGGTAACTTTGAAATGATTATTTAAAAATACACATCTACGTGCCCAAAATGTATAAACCCATATATAACTCAACAGGTAATACCCAAACTAATATAAACTTATGTATTAAAACAACAGATCGCAAAAAAATCCTGTATAAACTTATACTTATAAACAGTGGGATGATTTATATACAAACAACGTAAATTTATATCGAAACCCAAATAGATCATAGATATATGCAAATAAAAGAAAACTGCAACAAAAATATATTTATACAGAATGTATATATGTGCAAAAAAAAAATGTATGCAGATCCCATAAAGCTTATATCATAAATTATATAAATTATATATATATGTGTGTGTGTGTTATAAAACCGTATAACCTATGTATATAATACTGTAAACTCATATATCAATATATAACTTAAAATATGTAAACTTGTAATATTTAAAACTCTCAGCATATTATAAATATACCCAACTTATAAATCAAAAATGAGAAAGAGTATAAACAAGTATATATATAAAATCAAGCATATAGTATAACTAACAGAGACGAGGAAGCCACCGGCCGAGAGGAGGAGGGGAGATGCTTGCCGTGGCTGGAAGGGGATGCTAAGGCCAAGTGGGTGGGAAGGGAGAGAGTTGCAACCATAGGTTGCTCGGGGTGATGGGCACGGCTGTTGGAAGGCCTGGCGGTGAAGGAGGGGAGGCACGAGAGGTTGGTTGCCGGGTTGTTGAAGGGTGGCTGCTCACGTGATGGTTGCCGTGGAGGAGTGTCGTGGGCAGTCTAATGGCGGAGGAGAAGGTGCAGTCGCTTGCGTGTGTGGTGGGCGGGTGCATAGGAGGCCGGATGGGCGAAGGCTGTTCACATGGGGTTCGGTTGGGCAGAGCTCACTCGCTTTGATGGGAGGCAAATGGAACGTAGGTGAACAGGAGGGGTGTCGGTTGTGATGAGTGGTGGCAAATTCTTTTTTTTTTTTTAGACAGAAAAGTTTGTGATGGTGGATGAGAGGAAGTAGGCTAATAGATGAAGACTAGATCTGGGACGAAGAAGGACAGGATCTGGTAGAAAAATGAATAGGTGCAAGCTGTTTCTCCAACCAGTATAAACACGAAGACATTTTATAAAATTTGTTTATTCCGAGAAATGGAAAGGCAATGGGTACACGAAAAGAGTTAAAATATAAATGCAAATGTGAAAGGTCAAAAGCTGTTCCAGAATTTTATAAAGCAATTACAACCTGTTATATACGGTTGGAGATTTGAAAAGGCACAAGGAACAAAAGGGTTCAAAAATGGTACCGGTACGGTTAGGCGTTACGCAAAGTGCAACGTACAACGGAACTCCGAATTTGACAATCGAATATACCGTAGAGATCGGCACGACGAGACGATCAAAACGGTATATAGAAATCAGTGGTACGATCATCCGATAAAAATTGATATCGGTACCAGAATGTTGCATTTTGCAGAAAATAAGAACGACGGAGCAATAGATGTCCGAATTTGGAAAAATGACGAACTGACATCTTGCTCAGAAGATGGTTTAGAATTTTTCTATGTAAAAATATTTAGGTTTCGGAAACATTTTATTTTCATTACTTTTTTAACTGATTAAATTGAAGTGAATTTACGCGCGAAATAAACTTTCATATTTTCGGATGAAAATTTACCAGTTGCTATGTTTAACTAGACGTATTCCAAATATAAAATTTTTTTATTTCAAAATTTTATCGTTTAAAATTTCACAAAATTTTAACTAATTACGTTATTAAAACAGTTGAAATTTCCGGGTCGTTACATTCTCCCCCACTCAAAACTTTTCGTCCCCGAAAAGGAACGAGGTAGGAGAATAGAAACAACCAGAAAGAAAACAGATTTGAGATACAAAATAACAATTAATTTAAACCATATAAATTCAAATTTTAAATTAATTAATATTCAATAGTTTGATTTAATCCATTTGATTTCACTTAAGTGAAATCAATCTTAATTATTTCTAAATTCATTATCTTTTTATCCAATTATGTTTTAATTAACAATTTCTAAAACCACAAATTAGAATAGTCATTTAATAAAATCATATTTATTCATCAAATTTAATTCTTCTTTATTCCAAATTATTATTAAGTCTATTTTACTTAATATATCTTATTACATATATTTAAACCATATAAATTAATTTAAACCACATAAATTTCACTTAAATTAATTTATATTCATTAATTGATTTTAAATTCAAGGTATTTCCATAAGTTGATCTAATTTCAATTTATTAATTAACCTTCAAAACAAAGTTTATTTTTCAATTATCCTATTATTCTATTTATCTCTATTAACATTTTATAATTAAAATTTAGGTGTATAACATTTGTTATAACCACTCAAATCTTATTTATAAATTCAATTTCTATTATATATTATCCAATTACATATTCAACTTCTGAATGATTTAGGTAAGCTGTTTTAGAATGCAGTTGAATAATATACAAATAAAATTTTCCCAATTTAATTATTCACGTTTAAATACTTATTCCAAATTTTGGTTTTATTTAAAATTAAAATCATCCCTTAACAAAATTTAAGAATTAGATTTCCGATTAACTTTAAACAATTTAGAGATATATATAATATATTTATATCAAATCAAATTAAATTTAAATAAGATACTTATATATATAAATCAAAATATACTGAAGAAATTCAAATCAAAATATTTTTCAAAACAAAACCGTAGCAAAGATACAGAATAGTATCTCCACTTCGAAACTCGAAAATGAACATCGATGATGCGGCCGCCATCACCGAAATTATTTTCCAGCGACAAAGAGAAGAGCACTGATTTCAACATTTTAAAATTCTTTGAAAACGGTTTCTATTCGAAAATACTTCAATAATATATACTTTAAAATTTTAAAAACCAAAGTTCGAAATCACCGGAAACTAAATTCTCAAATCTCTGAATTAAATTCATTTCAAATTTCAAATCAATTTATAAACCGTATTTATAAATTTATTTAGAACAATAAATGATAATCAAATATTATCATTTCAACAACAATTTAATTAACTTATTAAATTCCAGAAAATTTTAACTTATAAAATTCCAGAAAATTTTAACTTATATTTTTACAATATAATCAACAAATTTATTTCATTTTCCAAATTTAAAAATAATATTGTGTCAGTTTGCTCTGTTCAAGTGTTTTGGAAATCCTATCGATAGCGTTGATCAGACGTATCGATCGGAAACCCAAATCAACATCAACAACTCAAACAACACAATATATAAAACATTTTTATATAAATTTACAAATACTTCATTGCTTGACGATACAGGGATGAATTTACAAAATAAGGATAGGGTTTCAAATTTTTTGTTGATTAAATCAAATAGAATTTTGATTTGAAAATAAGTTTGAAACAGAAGACAATATAATTCGATTACCACAATCGGGAGATGGATGAGTTTATTTAATTCACGGGCAACCTTAACCGGGTCGTCCGTAACTTCAAGAATAAGATTTGATGTGGAATCCCGAGGTAGATCGACATTCGATCTCAAGAAATAAAATTCAGGTATAGCAGGAGATAGATAGCATCGTAAACCGAGGATACAGAAATCTCCGGTAAATCGATGCCTATTATAAAGGAGTTTTGCTCCTTTACGAATCATTCAAAGATTGGCGAGACCGCCGATCTTTTATAGATATCATTCAAAATGGAGTTATGGAGTGCTCCAGAATTGAAAGAAGACGAATAGTGAGGGGCACGAATGAATTTCGGAACCGAGGGAAACGTTCCAAAATTCAAAGGAATTGAGTCAAGGGAAGAGATTGAAACTCGAATGAGAGTGATTCTGTAAATATATTTACTCTATATGTTAAGTTTTGCCTAGAGCTACCAAAGCTCTGATACCAACTGTAACGACCCGGAATTTTGGACCATTCGCGTCCGTTATAAGTGAATAGGTAGACACTCATGCCGGAGTTGAATTGCTCAAAATACCGCGTTGTTAATTTAAATTGGCAAAACTGAACATATACAGTAAATAAATAATCACAGATCACAGACACAGAGTAATAAGTGCAGCGGAAATAAAAGAGATAGTAGTTCATGAAGCTACTATATGAATATATAAGATACATCAGAGTTTACAACAGAAGAGTAATACGATACATCAGAGTTAAACTAAATACAACGGAAGAGTAACAGATACAAATCAGAATACATCACTGGAATCATCGAATATCTGAAAGCTGGATAGATAGCTGGATCCCCAAGCGAAGCTCCAACTCCAAAGGTGAGTCTCGAAAACTGAACTACTCAGTCTGACCCGAGCGTAAAGCAAAACAAAAAACACTCGAGTCAGGATTAAGATTCTTATATTAATAAATCCAACTCAAGTGAAATAGCAATTGAAATACAAGTAACTCAAAGGATGTTTGGAATAACCATCCTTTAAGGATCCGTTATACTATCTACTATGTAGTAGTGTACGATAAGTAGATAATGTCTATCAGTAATATAAAGATATCAAAATAGCGTTAAGTCATGGCCCATTCCACCCTTAACACATTTTTATTCCCACAAGCATATACAAGACCGTAGTTTCCCCAAAACCGGAAGTCACCAGAGGGCAATCCATATACTCAAGGTACAAATCAAAATCGTAGTGGTCGCGCATAAATGGAATACAAGTATGACAAGGCACATGAGGCTATACCCAAGGTAGTGATACTACCGTTCGCCTGATCCGGGCTGGTGAGAACGCAACGCCGCAGCGCCCGCAACACCGTGAGACAACACTCCCAAAATCAAGGGTGCACCAATCGACAATAAGTATAAGCAGTTCGAAGAAGTGTGTCCACTTGAGGTATCAATCCTCCATTGGCCCGGCACAGCTCCTGTTTTAGTCATTTCAAATTTGACACAAGTGTCAAGGTTATCCATTATCGTTCTCTTTCTTCAGTCAACACGTACATCATTCCAACCACTTCATTAAGGATCATCACTCCGCGTATAGTTATTAAAGTGGTTTTCGGTTTAGATAGAGAGTATACCCATAACCGAATTCCGGTCTCTTTAATAACTTTCGTGATTACTACACCAATTGGTCGTTTATATATTTCAAAAACCAAATCAAATTCAATTTTAATTTCAATTCGTAAATCAATATTTCATTTGTCTTTCCAAATCAATTTCCATAATTTACGTTTCAAAACTTCCAAATTATCATTTCAAAATCTTATAATTCAATTTCAATCTTTATAATGAAAACTATTCAAATATTGATTCAAGTTCGCACAAAAGTTTCATTCCGAAATCATTTAAATCAATTTAGTTTTAACATTCAAATCAATTTACATTCATTTATCGATTTCATCCAATATTCGTTAAGTAATTTCCAATTCATTTAAATCCATTATTTAAATTCAACTTCATTATGTCAAAACTTACAATTTAATTAAATTAAATTCATCAAATCAAATCCTTTAAATTTCAAGTCTTACTTTACATCAAAAAATATCACATTTCAATTCTTGTTAAAGAAATTCAATTTCACTTATTTACTTCTTAGATAATTTTCCAAACTTAATTAATAAAGAAACTCAATTTCAATTATTACGAAGTAAAAATTTACTTATTCAAAAATTCAATTTAATTTAATCATTAAATAATTCAATCTTATTAATTATTAAATAATTCAAAACTTAATTATTAAATCATTTCAAAGTTTAATAATTCCAAACTTAATTCAATAATTTCTCAAATTTAATAACATTCTTTTCATCAATTACATTGTAAATATTTTGTTTCAGATTATTAAAATTTTACATTTTTCTTTCATTAAAATTCAAATTTCAACTTCGTTTCAAAACCATATTATTTATTCAAATAAAATCTCCGTTTTATTTTAAATCAAATTATTGACCAATCGGGTTTTTATTTAATTTTCTATACTAGGTCAAAGTTCAATTTTTTTGGGTATTTATCATTTCAACCCGATTCCAATTCAATTCAAAATCAAGCATATCAAAGGGAACTTGCAGTGTGATAACTGGGATGGTGTCAAAGTAAATAAACAAGCAATAACAATAATCAATATCAATCCAATAATGAATTCAAATAATCCCGAAATAACCGTATTAATTCGCATTGTTATTTGTACGAATTAATATAATTATTTCTAGAATCTACACTATCATTTCATGTAGATTAAAGATTATTACAATTACGGTTTTCACTTGTCATCTATTTACAATTTCATACATCATCAGTTTAACAACATACATTCAGTGGTTCAAAATGTAATTAAACAAATCCTACGTGTCAATAAATTTAACAGTTACAAGGGTCAAATTATACAAATGTCAGTTAATCAAATTTAACATTTAACTGTCCTATACCAAGTTCAATTTCATACTATTTATCATTTTAACATTAACAATTTAACGTCCAATATAAACATCAACAATCAATCAATTTCAGCCAAACTGTATTATCATTGCATAAATAATTAACAGATAATGGTGTCAGATGTTACAGGTGAACTGATACAGGTAATAACAGTGTAAATAACTAACAGCAGCATATTTCAATTGTCGTTTCAATTGAAATCAGATTTAATAAATAAAAGAACGTTAATCGTGAGTGAGTGCTCACCTTTCGAGGCTAGATAGAATATGAGATGACACGGGTATGCGCACTGATACAGACACTGAAATTTGAGTTACGGATCCAAGCACGAATTCCAAATCAAAATCAAGATTGGCACGAATTCGACGGGCAATGCTAATAAATAGGAATTGATGAGAACAAATCAATCAGTTTGATAGAGACAGAAAGTATGTATATTATTATTATTACTTCCTTGAAATCAATATTTAATTTAAGACAAATATTAAAATAAAATAATATATATATATATAATTAGAAATCATTGTTTTAAATTAAAACTCATATATTAAAATCAAACATATATCCATTGTTTTAAATAATAAATTTTGAAACAAATACTTATATAGATATACAAACATATCACATGTATATATATATATAACATAAAACAACAGTCTTATATAAACTATAAATATATACTCTTTAAAACATATTATTTAATAAACTTGCTTTCTCAACCGACAAAGTGATATAAGCAACTCTCAACATACAAGTGAATGTATAAACTTGCTTTCTCAAGCAAGGCAACATAGAATAAGAAAATAAAAGAAAAAAAAAATATGAACTCATATATACATATGTATAAACTATTGTATACACATATATATAAATTTACATACCTGTTACATAAAAAAAAAATCAATATCTATTTTAAAATCAATATAAACTTACTTACATACTAACAACATAAATATATATAAACTAACTGTATATAATATACTTATAAACCAAGAATCGAGAAATATATATATATAAGTTTAATATATATATAACCTTTATAAATTCATATACAGACAACATATTATAAAACTTACAAAACTAAAGTATGGGCTTTAAAATATACACGCATGCGACTAGATAGACTTAATTATATAAATTTTATAATATCTATAATATACAAAAATCGAAACAGGTAACTTTGAAATGATTATTTAAAAATACACATCTACGTGCCCAAAATGTATAAACCCATATATAACTCAACAGGTAATACCCAAACTAATATAAACTTATGTATTAAAACAACAGATCGCAAAAAAATCCTGTATAAACTTATACTTATAAACAGTGGGATGATTTATATACAAACAACGTAAATTTATATCGAAACCCAAATAGATCATAGATATATGCAAATAAAAGAAAACTGCAACAAAAATATATTTATACAGAATGTATTTATGTGCAAAAAAAAAAATGTATGCAGATCCCATAAAGCTTATATCATAAATTATATAAATTATATATATATATGTGTGTGTGTGTTATAAAACCGTATAACCTATGTATATAATACTGTAAACTCATATATCAATATATAACTTAAAATATGTAAACTTGTAATATTTAAAACTCTCAGCATATTATAAATATACCCAACTTATAAATCAAAAATGAGAAAGAGTATAAACAAGTATATATATAAAATCAAGCATATAGTATAACTAACAGAGACGAGGAAGCCACCGGCCGAGAGGAGGAGGGGAGATGCTTGCCGTGGCTGGAAGGGGATGCTAAGGACAAGTGGGTGGGAAGGGAGAGAGTTGCAACCATAGGTTGCTCGGGGTGATGGGCACGGCTGTTGGAAGGCCTGGCGGTGAAGGAGGGGAGGCACGAGAGGTTGGTTGCCGGGTTGTTGAAGGGTGGCTGCTCACGTGATGGTTGCCGTGGAGGAGTGTCGTGGGCAGTCTAATGGCGGAGGAGAAGGTGCAGTCGCTTGCGTGTGTGGTGGGCGGGTGCATAGGAGGCCGGATGGGCGAAGGCTGTTCACATGGGGTTCGGTTGGGCAGAGCTCACTCGCTTTGATGGGAGGCAAATGGAACGTAGGTGAACAGGAGGGGTGTCGGTTGTGATGAGTGGTGGCAAATTCTTTTTTTTTTTTAGACAGAAAAGTTTGTGATGGTGGATGAGAGGAAGTAGGCTAATAGATGAAGACTAGATCTGGGACGAAGAAGGACAGGATCTGGTAGAAAAATGAATAGGTGCAAGCTGTTTCTCCAACCAGTATAAACACGAAGACATTTTATAAAATTTGTTTATTCCGAGAAATGGAAAGGCAATGGGTACACGAAAAGAGTTAAAATATAAATGCAAATGTGAAAGGTCAAAAGCTGTTCCAGAATTTTATAAAGCAATTACAACCTGTTATATACGGTTGGAGATTTGAAAAGGCACAAGGAACAAAAGGGTTCAAAAATGGTACCGGTACGGTTAGGCGTTACGCAAAGTGCAACGTACAACGGAACTCCGAATTTGACAATCGAATATACCGTAGAGATCGGCACGACGAGACGATCAAAACGGTATATAGAAATCAGTGGTACGATCATCCGATAAAAATTGATATCGGTACCAGAATGTTGCATTTTGTAGAAAATAAGAACGACGGAGCAATAGATGTCCGAATTTGGAAAAATGACGAACTGACATCTTGCTCAGAAGATGGTTTAGAATTTTTCTATGTAAAAATATTTAGGTTTCGGAAACATTTTATTTTCATTACTTTTTTAACTGATTAAATTGAAGTGAATTTACGCGCGAAATAAACTTTCATATTTTCGGATGAAAATTTACCAGTTGCTATGTTTAACTAGACGTATTCCAAATATAAAATTTTTTTATTTCAAAATTTTATCGTTTAAAATTTCACAAAATTTTAACTAATTACGTTATTAAAACAGTTGAAATTTCCGGGTCGTTACACGGACACATTTCATCTATACCATTCTCTTGCTTTTGTGATTTGATTGGGTGCACCATTGATTTGGGAGTGTGTCACGAGGTTGGCGGTAGTAGCTGCTATGCGTTACCACCAGTCCGGGAGTGCAAATGGTATATCTACCCTGGCATTGCCTCGAGTGCCATGTTCACATGCCATATCGTGCCTTCTACGAGTTTGTATTGTACTGTACCTATGTGATGTCCTCTGGGTAAACCTCTAGTTTACGGAGGAGTGTACGACATTGTATAGACTACAGGAATATATAAAATATATTAAGGGGGATATGGGTAACGCATTACCGCTATTTTAATACTTTTACTTTACTATAGACATATTATAATAGCGTATATTACTACATAGTAGATAGTTCCATGGATCCTTAAAGGATGGAAATCCCAACTATCCTTTAAGTTACTTGTATTTCAGTTTACAATTCACTTGAGTTGAATTTATTAATATAAGAATGTTAATCCTGACTCGAGTGTTTTGTGTTTTGCTTTATGCTCGGGTCAGACTGAGTGTCACAGCATTTGAGACTCACCTTTAGAGATTGGAGCTTTGCTTGAAGATCTGTCTTATCTATTCTACTTTCAGTTGACTCCTGTGTTATATTCAGTTTTTTGTCATTTGACTATGTATTGAGACTTTATTTTATTTGAGATATTCTGTTGTATTTTATTTCAAACTCTGGTGTTTATATAGTAGCTTCATGAACTACTATTTATCTATTCTGCTGCTTATTGTTATATTACTCTGTGTCTGTGATTCTGTAATTGATTTAATTACTGTATATGCTAAGTTTTGCCAAATATAAAATTAACAATCTGTTGTTTTGAGCAATTCAAGTCCGACATATGCGGATGCGAATGGTTCGAAATGCCAGGTCGTTATAGTTGGTATCAGAGCTTGTGTTTAGGCAAAACTTAGCATATAGAGTAAATTTAATTACAGAATCACCTTCGTTCGAGTTTGAACTTCTCCTCTTTGATTAGGATTTCTTTGAATTTCAGAACTTTCCCTTTTGTTATGAAATCCATTCTTGTATTGTCATGTTCTTTTGATACTGGAGCATCCCATAACTCCATTTCTATTCTGACAACCTTAGTATGATTTTTAAAGGGGTGAAACTCCTTTACAACAAGCGTCGATCCATCGGAGATTTCTATGTCCTCGGGTTTGATGCTATTATTTCTTGCAAAACCCGAACCATCTCTAGTAGACGATCAGGGTAATTCCCTTGCAATGTTGACTCCACTCCGATAATCAGAGATTATCCTGATATTGGGTGAAGCCACTTCTCTTCCCTTCAGGCGGGAAATTGAATTCTGCATCGATCTTACTCCTAAAATCTCGGTTGACCCAGTTAAGGTCACCCGCGGTTAATATTAGTCTATCCATCCTTTCTCTTTTTGTACTATAATCATCTTATCTTCGTTTCGAGCTTATCTTCTAGTTAGAATTCTCTTTGACTAGGGTTCATTTAAATTTGAATCTCTATTTTTGTTCTATTATACATTCTCGAATCATCCTGTGAGGGAGTGTATTCGTAATTAATATAAAAATGTTTTATATTGTATTGTTTGAGTTGTTAAGGTTGATTTGGGGTTTCGATCGATTTGTCTGGCCAACGCTATCGATAAAAATTCCAAAAACACTTGAACATGGCAAACTGACACAGTATTATTTTCCATATTGGTAAATGAAATAATTTTGTGTATGATTATACTATATATATATAAAGGTATAATTTTCTGAAACTAAATAGTTAAATGAATTGGTTGTTAGAAATGATAATATTTGATTATCATTTATTGTTTTGTAAACCATTGACCATTGCAACATGATATAAATAGATGAAATTATAAAACATGGTGTATAAATTGATTTGAATTGAAATGAATTTAAATTAAGAATTTGAGGATTCAAATTTTCGGTATTTTAAAAATTTGGTTTTTAAAGTTTTGGAATATATTATTTGAAAGTATTTTCGAATGGAAATTGTTTCGAAAGAATAATTTTAAAAGAATTAAGTCTATACTCTCTTCGTTTGTTGCTGGAAAATAATTTCGATGATGACTACAACATAATCGACATTCATTTTCGAGTCTCAAAGTGGAGAGACCACTTAGTAACTTTGCTACACTTTATTTTGGAAAATGGATTTTCGATTTGAATTTCTAGAATATGGTTTGATTTATATAATATATATGTATATATTTATTTCAAAATTGTTTAAAGTGAAACTAGAAATTAATCCTTAAATTTTGTGTTAAGTTAGGGTTTTCAATTATTGAAGTAAATCAAAAATTGTGAAATATTTGAAGTGTTTAAAATTTAAATTGGAATTTAAAATAACTTGAAATAGTTGAACTAGGATAAAATTTATTTCAAATGCATTCTAATAAACATGTATAGCTTACCTGAATTATTTAAAAAGTTGATATGTTAAGGTGAATTTGCATTTGAAGGTTATATAAAAGGAAAACTTAGATAACAGATTGTTCAAATTAATTTCTTTTGCTTAATAAAAATACTATAAATAACAAGTAAATTGGTATAGTGCTCAATTACACATGAAACATTAATAAAACTTACCTGAAGTATTCAAAAAGTTAAAATGTTAATGAAATGTGTAATTGAAGGTTATACAAGTGAAATTTAAGTAAATAAGATATTAAAAATTTGATAGTTAAATGTTAACGAAAATGGCAATTGAATAGTATACAATATTAATGTAAGTAATAAGATGTTCGAAATGATAGTTTGTTAAGGGAATTTTATCGATAATAAATTGAATAATAAAAAGAGAATTTATTTGTTGAATAATATATGGTTATAATATGTTTATTACACTTAATATATGTTGAAAAATATGTTAGATGAAATAAATTTAATAATAAAGGAGAATGCTAGTTAAGAAAACAAATATGGACTTAAGAATAGTTGAAAGTGAATTTTAGTGGAAACAACTCAACTGAAGATAAATAGATTAAATAAATGAGTAAATCTAATAAATTTTGTTTGAAAAAAAAAAATTTGTAACAAACCTTGAAAAAATTGAAATTAAATCAATTGAATGAAATATCTTGAATTGTAATCAACACAATGTGAATGCCATGAATAGTTGTTGGTCGAATAAGATGGATTGAACCCAAATTTGTTGAATATTAATCGATTTAATAACTAATGAAATTTATGTGGTCTTTTAATTAACAATTTTTAATTAAATAAATAGAATAAAATAAATGGATATGATAAATGAGTTAATTTAAAAATGAATGGGTTGAAAGAAATGTTGATAAATTGAAAAAAAATTCAAAATTTTGAATTGAATAACTATTTATTGATTGAATAAAATGGATTAACCTAAATGGTTGAATATTAATTAATTCAAATTGAAATTTATATGGTTTTGAATTTTATTCTGGTACTTTATATTTCAAATCTATCTTTTCTTTCTGTTACTTCTATTCTCCTACCTCTTTCCTTTTAGGGGACGAAAAGTTTTGAGTAGGGGAGAGTGTAACGACCCTAAATTTTTAACAGTTTTATAACGTAATTAACTAAATTTTTGTGAAATTTTAAATAATTGAATTTGGAAATAAAATTTTGGTATTTGATATGCGTCTTTTTAAACTTAGCGAATGTCAGATTTTCATCAGATAATATGGAGGTGTTTTCGAAACCAGAATATTTTTATACAATAAATTTGTAAATCATCTTTTGAGTGAGACGTCATATTTCGTTTCATCAAATTTGGACTGCTATTGCTCCGTTTATCTTATTTTCGGCGTTTTAGCAGCATTTTCGGTACCGGATATCGACTTTTGATAGGAATGTCATATAACTAATATCTATGTACCGTTCTGTTCGTATCATCGTACTGCTCTCCGCAGTATATTCGTTTGTATATTTCAGAGTCCGGTGTGCAGTGCAATCTGCGAAACGCCTAGCGTATCGGTTCCACAACCGAGTCTTTTTGGTTTCATGTCCCTTCATTTGACCACTGTGAAAACCCAATGGTCACTACCTTTTATATTCCCGGAATTTATTTCTAACCTTTAACATTCCTGTCTGTTCAATATTCTATAGGTTTATACCCATTTTCCTTTTTCCCTTTTATTGTTTGTTCTGCCTTCTTCAAATGGAAATTATATTTATTTACAAAGCAATGTTCATCTGGCCTCACTCCAGCCTACCCATCACTGAGCTCACCTGCTCCCTCACGTACACCAGTTCGGCCTCTGCCTCATCCCACCCTCACCCAAACACTGCAACACCCAGCACCTGACAGGCCTCGACCACCCGTATCATCGCCATCTCCTTCTCGCCATCAAACTCCGCCTCTCCACATCATTTCCCTGTCCGCCCTTCACCATGAACATCTCCTCCATCCCAGTCACTTTCCTCTTTCCTCCCCAGCCATGCGACCATCACCCACGCAACTTCCAGATCTCCCCTGTCGATCCATCATCACCACCAATCTCGGCCTCACCATTTCACCATTCGACCACCAGAGAACACCCATAGCCGCCTTCATCTCCTCCTCTCCCCCTCTCTGTCAACTCAACAGCCGAGTTCCTCCCCTGACCCCACTTATTCCCCTTGCCATCTTCCACGTGTAGTACCCCGAGCTGCTTGGCCTCCCATCCCGTGATTAAAGGTATATATATATATATAATTCTAATATATATATGTTTTGCTAGTATTTTTCAGTGTGTATATTTATATATATATTTTGCTTTGTAAAATGCCGTGAGTTTTGTATATTTATAAAGTTATATAAGTTTGTTGTTTTATGTTGAATATATATATATATATATATATATATATATAAGTTACAGTATGTATATATGAGTTTATAAAAGTAACAGTATATATAAAAAGTGTATATAAGTTTATATTAGCTTAAAATTTAGTTCATATGTTTATATATATTAGTTATATATTACAATATGATATATATATATAATGCGTGAAAGGTATTGATTTTTATTATTGGTTTTAAAATGCAATATATCTCTACCGTGCTTATTAGGTTATAGGTATGTGTTTATAATTAAGTTTTATTTGTAATTGTTTCCAGAATCTTACCTGTGACAACATTTTTGTATAAGGTGTATATTATATATATAGTTAAAATTTATAATATGTTTTTTTATGTGTCAGTTTATATAAGTTGTGTCTAACTTGTTTGTTTGTATATATGAAATGTTTATATAAGTTTACATTTCATCTATTTGAGTTATAACAAATTAAATCATATTGTTTTAAATATAAATTTTAGAATACAATATGTATGTAAGTTTATATATATACGGTTATATATTAGTGTATATATGTTATAGTAATATTGTTTTTAAATGTATGATAAACAATATTGATTTTAAATTATAACATGTATGTAAGTTTGTATATATGTGTATATATATTAGTTTATATTTAAGTATATGTGAATTTGGTTTTTCAAAAATATTTGGATATTTTCATGTGTTGGGATTAAATATTAATTTGAAAATAAATAAATATATTTTATTTTTAACTATATGTTTTAAATGGATTTTTAGAAAATTTATATATACGTAACATATACTTTGTTTCATCGATCTTTGTCCATCTTAACTTACCATCTCAATATTGATTTATCGCAGCAATTGCTTGCTTGTCGTGTCTCGTGTCGTGCCCATGTCCGTGTGCATGTCGTGTCACCTTCTGATTTCTCTAGCCTCGAAAGGTGAGCAATCACTCACGATTAAAATTCTTATAGTTAGTAAATTTGATTTCACTTGAAACGACAATTGAAATATGCTGTCAAATTTGAATTGCTAGTTATTTAATTTTTAAATATGATATGCCATTATCTACAATTGTTCACCTGTGATATATGACACCATATCCTGTTGTGTATATTTTACTAAATTTGTTACTGATGATATATGCCTATTGTTGATATGTTATATTTTATTTTATTTGTTCTCACTCTACAAGTTCCTTGTTAATTTAGAATTTCCTATGGGTTGAAATGATACATACCCGAACGATCTTGTAGAATAGGGGAAAATCGTTATGGGTTGAAATGATAAACCCAAGCGATTTTCATTGATTTTGACTTTTGGGATTGCGGGTTGAAATGATATATACCCGTAGATATTTAAATTGCGAATTGAGATGATAAATATCTGTATCACTTGACCATAGGATAGAGAATTATATACGGACACCGTTGGTCTATATTTTGAAAATGATTTCCAAAGTTTTGAAAGGAAATATATGGTTTTATTTATTATGGATTTTTAGATTATAATATATAAATGTTATCTTTATATATGTCTAAAATTTTGATTTTTAAAATTATATGTTTTGGAAAATTTAAATTATAAGTTAGTTTTGAAAAAATAATTTTTAGGATTTTTCTTATAATTTTTTTCTTCTTCTAAATATATAAAAATAGATTTATAACTTTAATAATAATGGTTGGGAAGGTAAATTAATGTTGACTTGGAATTTAAATTGGTAATAATTGAATTCAATTAAGAATTTATTTGAACTTATTGATTTTGAGATTTTGAAAAATATGATTGATAACCTGATTTGATACAAAGTGATTGAATGAATATTCTCAATTTTAAACAAAATTGAGATTTAATATTTAATATTGATTTAAATATGTATATGAATTGGGATTTAAATAAATTGTTATTAAAATGATTAAGTGAATATTTTCCAATTTGAAAAATAAAAATAAAAGTTAAATGTTGAAATATAAATGAAATTTATTATTGTAAATGTTTGAATATTTAAACTAGAATCTTATTGGAATTGAAGCGATAGTTCAAACTTGGATTTGAAATCGGTATAAATTGAAATGGTTTATTTAGAATTTGCATTGAATCTTTAACCTTTAAAATTAGAATGGTTAATGGAATTGATTTAAATTGAATTTTGGAATTTAAGATGATTTGAGTTGACTTACGAAATTGGAGGAAACTAATTTTATTTATTATTTTTAAAATATATAAACCATTTTAATATAAATTATTTTAATATATAAACTATTTTAATTTATAACTATTTTAATATATGTACTATTTCAATATCTAAACTGTTTAAGTCAAAAGTGTTATGATTTCCAAAGTGTTATGATTTCAAAAGTGTTATGATTTCCAAAGTGTTATGGTTTCAAAAGTGTTATGATTTCAAAGTGTTATAATTTTGAAAGAGTTACGATTCTGGAAATGTATATTATTTAAGTGAATAATGATATTGAATTGATATGGTTTTGAAATGAATATGATATTTTGATATCAAGTATGAACTATTTGAAATGAAATGACCATGGTGTGAAATAAGTGGTTGGTTGTTAAAGAGACCGGGATCAGATATTGTCATACTCTCTGCCAATACCGAAAACCACTTTAACAACCATGTACGTGGTGGAGATTCCAGAATGAAGTAGGATGGTTTGGCAATGATTCTATATCGTATTTACATAACCCTGACTCCCGTGAGTCAGCTTGATGTGGCTAAAACAGGAACTATACCAGGCCAAGTGGGGTCATTCCCCCTATCGGACACATTTCATCGATACCATTCTATTGCTTTTATGATTTGATTGGGTGCACCTTTGATTTGGGAGTGTGTCACGAGGTGGGCGGTAGTAGCTGCTATGCGTTACCTCCAGTCCAGGAGTGCAAATGGTATATCTACCCTGGCATTGCCTCGAGTGCCGTGTTCACATGCCCTATCGCGCCTTCTACGAGTTTGTTTTGTACCGTACTTATGTGATGTCCTCTGGGTAAACCTCCAGTTTATGGAGGAGCGTACGTCATTGTATAGACATGGATTGTTAAGCGGATATGGTGCTAGGATATTTTGCCAGCATAGGAAGATATAATTAAAACACCCTAATAGTCGTGATCAGATTATATACTCCATAGAAAATTTGAGTTTAGATGTATGTGCTTTATTGAGTGAAAAGGAAGTGCAAGATGGGGCAAATCGATTTTTCATTGTAAGAGAGTATGCGGATGTTTTTGTACCAATTACAGGACTAACACTGAGACGAGCTATTGAGTTTTGAATAGTCTTGTACTTTGAGCTGAACTCGTAAGCATGTCGCCCAGTAGAATGACACCTACTAAGGTGAAAGAGTTAATGGTGTAACTGTTGGATTTATAAGGAAATAATTTTAATAGACCAAGAAGTTCGCATTGGGGAGCGACCACTATGTTTATGAAGAATCCGGACAGGTCGTTAAGGATGTGTATTGATTATCGTAAGTTAAATGAGAAGATGACAAATAATCGATATCCTTTGCCGAGAATAGATGATTTGTTTGATCATTTGAGTGGAGCCAAGGTATTTGCCCAATTGGATTTAGTAACAGGGGTTCCATCAATTGGGAGTGGCGGAGGACAGCATTACATTAACGATGTTTCGAACAAGATATGGTTCGTATGAATGGTTAGTCATGCCCTTTGTACTGAACTATGCGCCTGCTTTTTTTTCGGATTTGATGAACCGGATCTTTCGAGAGTATTCAGATATACTCGTGTTAGTGTTTATAGATGACATTCTGGTATATTCTAAAAATGAATGAGATCATGATATTTATCTCAGAATAGTGCTAGAGTCATTGAGGTAACATCAACTAAAAGCGAAGTTTTCAAAACGTCATTTTTGGGAGAAAGAAGTGAAGTTTCTTGGTCTTGTAGTTTTAGAGAATGGGTTATCAGTAAATCCATCTAAGATTGAAGCTGTTAATAATTGGAAAAGACCTGAGACTATGACCGAGATAAGAAGTTTTCTGGGGTTAGTTGGCTATTATCAGAGAGTCATTAAGGATTTCTATCGTATAGCGGCACGTATGACTAAACTAACAAGGAAGGATGAAAAGTATGTTTGGACTGATAAATGTGAGGAAGCATACTTAAAGCTAAAACATTTATTGACCAATGCATTTGTGTTGGTTATTCCAGATGGAAATCAAGTTTTGGTGGTAAATGCTGATGCATATGAGACTGGGTTAGGAGCTATGTTAATGCAAAAAGGTAAAGTGATTGCCATTGCTTCTCGACAGCTTCAACCATTTGAAGTTAGATATCCGACTCATGATTTAGAGCTGGTAGTGGTGATCTTTGTTTTGAAAGTGTGGAGACGCTATCTTTTGGGAGAACGATTTGAGTTATTTATGGATCATAAGTCTTTGAAGTATTTATTCCCTCAAAAGAAGTTGAATATGAGTTAGCAAAGGTGGATAGAGTTTTTGGTAGCTTGTGATTTTGATACTGAGTATACGCTAGGGAAAGGAAATAAAGTTGTGGATGCACTTTGTAGAAAACATTAGAGTGTGGTGGTAGCTATGTTAGCAGAATGTAAGATTTAGAGGCATTGACTTCTGGGGATGTATGTTTAAGGTCGATGACTAATTCTAGTCGAAATACTGCAAGGTTGTCATGCTTGGAAGTTCGAGGAGTAATAATTGAAAGAATTGCTTCTAAGTATAGAGATGATCCATTACTAGTTGAACAAATTAGTATACTTGAAGTTGGAACTAAGATTGATGATTAAAAGATTTTAGTCTTGACCAGAACGGATGGTTGGGGAAGAAGAGTTGATTGTGTGTTCCATTTGTTTGTAACATAAGGAAGGAAGTTCTTAGGGAGGGTCATTAATTGAAGTTTAATATTCATCCTGTAGAAACTAAAATATATCAGGATATGAAGAGGTGTTTCTTCTGGGAAGGATTGAAAAGTGAAGTAGGCTTATGGGTGAAACAATGTTTGAATTGCCAACAAGTGAAAGCTGAGAATTAGAAGCCAAGTGAATTGCTTCAACCTTTAGAAGTTTCACTTTGGAGATGGGATTCTATATTGTAACAACCTGCATATTTGTCGATTTTATATTTAAATATTTTATCGTTAGTCGGATTTTAGTCCGAAAAGCTACTTTTTGCATACTGTCAAATTAGGACTCGAGACCACCTCCATTGAGTTCAAAATGATGTTTGCGATCTTTTTGAGTGTAAACTTCGATATGTTTGGAGATAGTGGAATTTTCGTCACTTTTTGCTTTGGGCTTTTGGTTTGGGCTGAACCACTTCTAAGTCAGTCCCAACCCCTTCTCCTCTTCATTAATTCCTTCTTCATTTTTCTAACACTTAAAGCTTCTTCAAAAATGGTGGAGGGAATGGGAAATTAAAACTCCAAAGCTCTTGTTCATTTGCAAATCCAACAACTAACTCCAAATTCAAAGTGAAGACATTGGATTCAAGCTTTTGGTTGATTCTTCCATCACTTTTAAGCTGTTCCATCATCAATTTCGTGAAAAAGGTGAGATTTTTATCTCACATTCTTGCCTATAACTATCATTGGATTGTAGGGAATGATTCCCTATCATTTGTGCATGAACATTTGCATTTGGTTTGGATTGAAATGGTGAAAATCCTAATTTTCAGTGTTTTTGGCAAAACTGGGCCTAGGTCGTTCGGCAATGGAATAGCCAGGCCTATAAAATAGCTCGTTCGCCTTTAGGTCGTTCGGCACACATAGGTCACTAAGGCTTAGGTCGTTTGCCTTTAGTTCGTTCGGTATACTTAGGTCGCTAAGGCTTAGGTCGTTCGCCGCTCGTCAAGGAGCGTTCCACTCTTAGGTCGCATGACTAGCTCGATAGTCCTTAGGTCGCTCGGCCTGTTTCGTGTTAGGTCGCTTGCCCCTGATAGGTCGCGTGCTCCTTAGGTCGCATGACCTCGATTCCGATAGGTCGCATGACCCCAATACCATTAGGTCGTTGGGCCTAATTTTCTTTAGGTCGTTAGACCCTATATCTTTTAGGTCGCTCGACCTTGCCTATTTATTAGGTCCCAACTCCTAGGTCGTTTGGCTCTACGCCTTTAAGTCGCTCGACCCTGCTCCCCTATTAAGTCGCAACCATTAGGTCACTCGGCTCACTACCTTAGGTCGCCTGCACCATAGGCCGCGCTACCTTTTAGGTCGCGTGTTTTTCCTTAGGTCGCTTGTGACTTAGATCGGCCCCGTTAGGTCGCATGCTCAGCCATCACTCTAGGTCGCTTAACCTGCTTGAACTCCTTAGCTTGACACTGTTAAGTCGCGCAGCATCCTAGGTCGCATCACTTATAGGTCGTTCGACCTATATTTCCTTAGGTCGCTCGGCATGTTAGGCCGCACCTCCTATTTCTACTTTGATGCATTTTGAGCTGATTTCCTTGGATTTCATTCACGTCTTCGAATGTGAATTTTTGTGAAAGATTGTTCTACAATCATTTTTGTGACTTGTCACTTTGAAAATGTGAAGGTTTCAATACTAGTAATAAATATAAAAACTCTTTTGTCAACTTGATTTCAACACTATTTTATTACAAAACTCTGTTTCTCAAACCGTTTTCCAATCTACTAGTATATACAAGCCTTTACTTCACTCGGATGTGAAATCTAATTAAACGGCTTAGTAAAACGAGTGGTAAGAAATGCTTGCGTTCACTTCGTCGGTTAATTCTTGGACTTGTTCGATTGAACCTCTTGTGACAATTTTCTAGTGAAGATTCATAGCTTGTTCGTAAATATTTAAGTTAAGCAAGTGGTTATGGGACATGAAGCTAAACTCATATATTTACTAGCTTGGTGTGATTGACACTTCTTGATGATCATGACGATCATTTTTGTGATTTGATTTAGACTAGCAATTGTGCGATGTCTCTTTGTCTACGAGGGAGACTAAACCCCGTTTGTGTGATGTTTCACCATCACATATGTGGGGTAGCGCCCCACGGTCTTCGGGCCATTCTTGTGGAGCTTCGGCTCAAATATTAATGGTTAGCTACCATGAGATAGCGTCTTGTTTTGTGATACACGTGTTGGTGAGTTTTCATACTCCCGTTTTGTGATAGGCCTCCCCCTTCTTGTGATTTCTGGATTTCTTGTGATGATTTCTGGAATTTTGTGCTTCACCAATTTTCGTGATTTCCATTGATAAGTTTTATCAATTTTTGTGCATTGTTGAATTTGTGTGTCATTGACTTGTTGTGAATACAAGTTTAGGGTATGATACCCTATGTTATCTTTGAGAAGATTCTTGTGATATTGATTACTCTCTTGCTGATTTTCAATTACATACTTATAGTAGTATGCCATTATGGTTATTATATGTCTATGCCATGTCCTTTATTTTATATCATGTCATCTGATATTTATAGCTAGACTGATCCGTTTATTATTTTCTTATAAATAATACTCGGGTCAGACCGAGATGTTACAGGTGCTTCTGCTTGGCTTCTCTTATGGGATTATTCTGACTTTTGGCTAACTACTTAGATTAGTAGTTTTTGTTGTATACATTTGAGATATAGACTCCGTGATGTATACTTATCCTTTTGTGTAGCTTGTAGCTATTCTTTTGTATTATCGTGGATCTTTCAGACCACTACTCTGATGTACACTTTCATGTGTTATATATTCATATCTTTTTCCGCCATTGTGATATGGATGTCTGTGACTGATTTGTGTTATGTTCTTTTCTATGTTTGTTTCCGAATATTATATATATCCACCGTGTGATAGCTTTGAGTTTGTATCGGTATGTCGGACTTCCTCCTTAAATGAAATGCATGCTATACTATCTGACATATCGGTGCTCGCACAAAGAAATTACACGGATGGTCGCTCCTCAACAGCCTTATTCTCTGTGCTAGTTGACAGCATTACACCTTAATTTGTGTTCTTGGCTAGCGTGGGTATAGAGGTGGGGCGTCACAGCTTGGTATCAGAGCCAAACTTCGGAACAATGTAGAATAACTTAACAAGGATCATCGTCCTAAGTCCAACTTAGGAGTCGTGCCTTAGGATTTAATTCGAGTCTTCGAACCGATTCATCCTATTTCCTTTTATGTATCCTTGTTTTATCTATCAAGACTTGCTTGATATTTATTTGGAGAATAACTTTTCTTCTTTTCTCTTCCTTAAAGAATAGAATGTCTAGACCAGGTCGTCCCAGAGCCGGACCATCTACTGTTACTCCCCAGGATGGAGTTTTCATGACTTCTCAACAGCTTCTCGATTTAGTAAAGAATGCTCAAGCAGCTGGTCCCAATCAGGAACCTACTCATCCTAAGTCTGGATTTGCACGCTTGTGCAACGATTATACCAACTTGGGTGGGAAACCATTCAAAGGTTCCGAAACTATTATTGAGGTCCAGGCTTGGTTAAGAACATGCGATCGAATCTTTTCTCGCATGAATCTTATCGATCTTCACCGTGTTCAGGTGGCCTCCAGTATGCTCCAAGAGAGAGCATTGGATTGGTACGAACTTCTTATTTCTGAAATTAATGAAGCGGATCTCACCTGGGAGCAATTCCGGGAACGCTTCGAATTAAAATTCGTACCAGAAGCAGAGAAAGTGACATTGGCTCGTCATTTCATAGACCTTGTTCAAGGTGAATCCTCTGTGACAGATTATGTCGCATCCTTCGAGTCACTGTCCAAATATGGGGTTGAATACATCAACACCCCATTGAAGAAGAACCAAAGATTCGTCTATGGTATAAACAAGAATCTCAAGAAGCCCTTACTTCTAAAATTGGAAGTTTCTTTCGACCAACTCATTGATATCGCTCTTCGTCTTGAAGAGGCTGATAGGGAAAGTGATGTTGAAGTGGTAGGGGCTAAACCAAACGTCAACAAAAAGAAAAGGCCTAATAAATTCAAGGGTCCTTATCCCAACAAAAAGGGGAAACCTGCACCTCCGGCAGCAAAGACTTCTACCCCAAGTAGCGGGCAATGCTATAACTGTGGTTCTAAGGATCATTTTGCGAACAGGTGTTCGAAGCCGCGTTCTTTTCGCTATTGTAAGAGCCCGGATCATTATATACATTTATGCCCCAGACTCCAAGGCAAGAAGGAGGGAAATCTTAATGTAGCTCAAGCCCCTGACAACACATCTCGCGGTCAAGGTATGTCGCATTTTGTCCTTGATGGCATTATTATATTTCATGATCAACCTATTAGAGTCCTCTTTGATACGGGTGCATCCCATTCTTTTATATCAAAAGAACTTGTCGATACTTTTTCCTTAAGTGTTGTTGCTTTAATGACTTCTTTAAGAATTGCGAATCTGGTTGGTGGATCTGCAACTCTTAGTTTGCTTTGTAAAGATGTGGAGATTATTTTGTGTGATTTTCCTTTCCTAGCCGATTTGCATGTCATGCGTTATTTAGGCTTTGGAATGATTTTGGGTATGGATTGGCTTAACCGTTATGAAGCTCATATCCTATGTCCTGAGCGAACTATTTATCTCCGACATCCGTAATCTGTAAAGTAGGTTTCGATTATTCTTAAAGATTCGGATTCCACTCTAGCTGCATCTTTATATTCTTTAAATCCTCGTGATGATGATAATGATGATGAGGAAGATGTCGTTTCTCGTATCCACGTCGTTCGTGAATTTTCCGATATATTCGAGCCCGTTTTAGGATTACCACCTAAATGAGCAATTGAGGTCAGAATTAATCTTATACCTAGAGCTCAACCTATTACTCGTCCTCCTTATCGCATGTCCAATAAAGAGAATGAAGAGATGCGCAAACAATTATCCGAATTAGAGACGAAGCAATTTATTTGCTCTAGTTCCTCGCCTTGGGGAGCTTCAGCAATTTTCGTGAAGAAATCCGATGGTACACTTAGGCTTTGCATCGACTACCGCAACCTTAATGATCTAACTATTAAGAATAAATATCCTTTGCCTCGGATTGATGATCTATTCGATCAGCTTAGTTGTGATATCCCGGAATTTTGGCAATATCAATTTAATAATCTTTATAAATAATTAAATTGATTTGTTGATTTATTTTATAAATTGACAAGTTTATTCATTTTAAAAGGTTAATAACATTTTAATTGGCAAGTTTATTTCTTTAAAAAAACTAATAACATTTTAATTTGGGAATATCTTTTCTAACAATTTTAAATTGGGAAGTTTTATCTTTCTAAAACTAATATAAGTGTTTATATTTATAATGTATATATATAGGTATATATATTATAAATAGGGAGTCTTTAATTTAATAAAAGGATAAGTTTTCAAATTATAATATATATGTATATATATATTGTTATTTGAAGTTATGTATTAAATTCAATAGGATAATTATCAAGCTAATGTTAAAAGTACTTTTCATTTAGAATATATATATTTGCATATATTGGAATGAAAAGAATATTGAATTTGAATTTAATAAAGTATTTTCAAACTTTAATATTTATATAATTTGTAATTTGGAAATTTGTAATTTGACTTAATACTTTTGGAAATGATAATTGAGATTTAAATAACAAGGATAATTTCTTATTTATTATAAAGATATATTTTAGTTTAATTTTTAAATAAGATTTAAAATAAGAAGTTAATTGGTTTTAAGATTCTTTCATTTTTAAAATTCAAATATAAGTCAAAATAGGTTTGTAAAAAATTATATATATATAGAGTTAAACTCAATTTCTCAAGCATTTATAAATATGTTATAAATATTTGATTAAAGCATAAATTATAAAAGGATAAATACATTTTTATATACATATAGATATTTTATAAATACACATGTAGGATTTAAATAAATCAAAATAAAAGGGAATTTACACTTGTAAACATATAAGGATAGTTGGAAGACATTTGTAAATTGTAAACATATGTGTAAGCTAATTAAAGAGGACAAGTGGCTTCATTTTTATTTTCTCTTTGGTAATTAAGTTTAAAAAAGTTTTCAAAACATAGAAAGAAATCTGACATTTTCTTCAGCTCTAAAACTATCTTCATTTCTTTCTCCACTAAAACAATTCGAATCAATGAAAGAAAGTAAAATAATATAAGCTGGAAATCTAAAAGCAAAAGAAGAAGTAAATCTGGAAACTGGAAATTCAAATATAAAACAAGAAGATTTCAATGGCAGTCTCAAGATCTTCAATTTCAACCTGAAGATCATAAAAAAGGAAATCTATCAACAAATTTCAAAGATCAACAACAAGATTAAATTCATCAAGGCAAATAGAAGTTCAAAACCAAACATGCAAGCCTGGAAACAGCTTCTATTCTCTGTCCTCTGTCTCAACTAAACTGGTGAGTAAACAATTCTTTTGCAAAAGTTAAAATGAATTTAAACTTGCTTTCGAATGGTATCTGAATGAAGTATCTTGCATGTTTATTTATACATAGATACTCTGTATATATGTGAGAATTACAGTGTGCATGTTTGATTAAATAGTTAATTACTCTGTTCATCTTTAAGATGTGAGCAAACTACTATTTCGAATTTAAATCTGTTATATATTTTGATGAATGCTTGAAGTTTTGTTGTGAAAAATGTTGTATGAAGGAAAGAAATTGTCAGTATGTATACATACATAGGTAGATTGGCTGTGCATGTCTATATTTACTTCTCTGTTATATTACAGGCTACAACTTCATTAAATAAAATTCGTATCTTCTTATTCTAACCAATTCAAGTTATGATTTCTTAAAAGTAAATGTTCATAACAATGTAAAGTTATTTTTAAAAGTAATTGCAAGCGTTTATGTTGAATATTTATTTCAAAAACAATAAATGTCAGTAATGATCTAGAATAATCAGAAAATCAATGTTCAAATTTTCTTATTTTGATTGTGTAACCTGATTCGATCTTGCAAGTGATGAATTTTAATAATAAAATTATGATTTTTAGTTTTGATCTGAGGTGGGATTTTGGGGTTGAACGGAAAAGACACTCTTGTCAAATTCCGATGATCGACAGAGGGTTGAGTGTCGTGATCGTTGGTGAAGGTAGCTGAATGTCTGTGGATCACAGGAAAATGTTCGTAGGATTTCTCGATCACCAGAGTGATCGAACGACAAGGATTTAGGGTTTAGTGATGATGTTGGGCATGATTGATTCGCGATTTTTCCTGACGTCGTGGGTGAACTGGAGGCTACCGCACGTGGGGGAATGGAAGCGTGGGTCGGAGGTGAAGCTCTGGTCGAAGGCATGGGGGTTCTGGTGGTCAGAAGTAGTCTGACGAGGTGGTTCTTGTTCGGAGTGTTGTTCCAGGAAGTGATCGAGAAAGCTTATTTTCGATTTTCATTTTGTTCGACGATCGGAGTTGTTGGGGTGTTCGAGGAGAAGATTAGTGACTCGTCGATGGCCGGAGCGATGATCGGAGGTGGTTGGTCGTGGTGTGCACGTGCACGACTGTTAGCGTGTGTCAGTGGTTTGGAGTTGGGGAAGAAGAGGTTCTCGAGCTCGTACTCGGGAAGGACTCGTAGAAATCAGATTTTGGCTCGGGTGTGTTCGAGGGTGATACGCGAGTTTTTGTGTGATAATTGTTAAAGTTTAATAGTTTAAAAATCTAAAACTAACAGTTTAAATTTTACTCGGGAAGACAGGGCTTTAGTTCGGGTTTGCCTTCGTGTTGTTTGTGAGTTAAGTGGAAACCAGTTTTAACAGTTCAAAGTTTTTATAAACTAAATCTCTGTTTTCAAATGGAAAAAAAAAGATGTATTTGTTTTATTCAAGTTTATATAAGTTAAACCCAAGGTAAATATTTAAATCAATTTTAAAAATTTAAATAAAGGTAAGATTTAATTTTTAAATAATCAAGCTAGACAAATTTTCTTGAAAATCCATTTATTTGAAATGAATAGTTTGTTTAAATTAAAGTTGTATGAATTGTTTAACTTAAATATATTAAGTTAAATTCTTAACTTATTTTCAAATTAATTTGGCAATAAGGTAATTAATAAGGAAACGGGTTGTCTTAAAACTTAATTTAAGTTTAATAATAATGGAATGAATAAGGATGATGTATTAAATTAAATTAGTAGATGATTAAGGATAAGTAATTAATGATTATTTATTTTAACTTAATTAATGATTTTAAGTAAGTTAATTACTAAGATCAAATGTTTTTAATGATAATGGTTTATCTTAAGATTAATTAAGATTTTAAATGATTGAAATTAATTAAGTTAATTAAGAAATTTAAGTTAATGAATTTATTTAATTAATTTTTGATAAGGATTAATTAAATGATTAAGGGTTAATTAAATAAGTAATTAAGAAGTGCTTAATAAGTTTTATTAAGTAATAATTAAGTTTTCTTAATTAATAATTAAGAAATTTTTAATTTATAATTAAAGTTAATTAAGGATTAATTAACTGTTATTAAGGATTAATTAATTATCATTTAAGGATTGATTAATTAATATAATTAATGATGTAATTAAGATTCGTTAATTAAGTAATAATTAATAAATGAAGTAATTAATCAATGTAATTAATTAAGGATTAATGTAATTAATTATAGTTGATTAAGTTAATTAATTTTAGTTAATTAATTAATGATGTAATTAAAGGTTAATTACTATAAGTGATTAAGGATAATTAATTTGAGTAATTAATTAAAGATAAATTACTTGGATGAAATTAAAAGATAATTAATCAAAGATGATTAATTAAAATGAAGTATTAGAGGATAATTAATTAATTGATTGTAATTTATTAATAGTTAAGTAAGAAGGATTTATAAAATGAAGTAATTAATTTAATTCACTTTAAATTAATTAGAGATGATATAAATCATTACTTATGAATGGGTGATAGTATTGAATACTTGACATTGATTGATATCTCTGATGAGATATATGCTGTATGATATGGATGTTAGTTGAATTGTATGGATTATCTGATAATGTTGATTATCTGTTGTGAATTATCTTTCTTTGTGTATAAAGATAATGAATTAAATTGTTTTAACCTTTAAAACAACTTGGCCTTAAAAGATACGTTTTGGATTTCGATGAGACCGGGATCGGGTTTCCGTATACCGGGATTCCAGGTCTGGAGACCCGAATACCACATCGATCCAAATTAACGATAGGTCGTGAATCTCAAGTGAAGATGAAGATTTAGAGTGCAAGGGTTATTGTCGTTAACTCTGAGGGTGATTCCAAAACGAGTGTAACGAGATAATGCCTTCGGTTTCGTTCGAACCCGGAACGAACTTATATGGATTGAATGCTTTCAGCACATCGTCAGGCGGACGATGAGCATTCTAAGTGATATGTTCTGATTAAAGGTAATCGTAACCTCAAGCCTCATCAACCGGGAATGGCTAAAGCAGGGGAGGTGCAGCAAGGTTTCGTGGGTAGCACCCACTGAGAGCAAGATATATCCCTGTCTAGAGGTCCCTTTTCTTTTATTCGGCTTAGTGTGTGGTTGGTCGCGCCAACTACGGGATTATCTTGTTCGGGATTATCCAGTAAGGGATGGTTCCGGCTTTGTGTTGCAGGGGAGTGGGCGTACTCCTCGGTACGGTGATCTAGGCCACGTACTGTGACGGGCGGTACCCCAGTAGCCCTGCCATTGTATGGAATCCAAACTCCAATAAGTGCCGTACGTATTAGTTGTGCCCAATTATGTTGAAATGTGAGATGTAAGCATTTCAGCTATTTCTATATTTTACTTGAAAACCCTAGACCCTATTATAATAAAATCAGATTTCCTATCAAATGTTTTGGTTAGCGTAAGGTAAAAACTTACCCATGTTTATTTGTGGGGAGTCTTACGTGATACCTTTTCTTTCTAAAGGTTTTGAAGTTAAGCAAGTTTAACCTGTTACTCACACCAGACCCATGTCTGACCCAAGTGTTTATTTCTGTTTTATAAACTCTTGGGTACTCAAATTTTTACGAGTAGCCAAGGGATTCAGGTTTAGCTTTGACGAATATTCTGGAGGAGCAATGGAGCAGGAGGCTTCGGCGTTCGTAGATATAGTATTCCGCTGTGTTGATATCTGTGATAGTGTCTTGTCTTGTATTTGAGTTGTAATGTCTAGACAGATGTTTATAACTGTCTAGTAAGTGATGTATATGTTGTATAACTCTGATAAGTGTTGTATACTATGTAATAGTTTATGTTATTAATATAATTTATTCGTTCCGCTGTGAGATCGTTGTTGTTGTTTCTTTCTTTCTTCTCTTCTTTTCTATTTTCTATCCCTTTCTTTCTTCATAATGATCCGACTTTTTGGGCATAGGAAGTCGGGTCGTCACAGTTGGTATCAGAGCAGTAGGTTGAGTGAATACCTAGGCTCTGAAGTGGTGTCTATCTTGAGAGCGCGTAATTGTTAGTTATATAAAAATGATTTTATATTGTGTTAATTGATCGGTTGAGTGGTATATGGATTCTGGTCAATACGAGTAGCTAACATTATTGATAGGGATCTCTAAACACTTGAACCAGGCCAACGGACACAATATTATTTTAAAGAGGTAAATGAAATAATTTTACCCAGAAATAATTTCTATATAAAAAGTATCATTTTAAATATATATATATTTCTACCTATTTGTTGGGTTACCTGTTCGGGTTTTCCAATATAAGATATAAAGGTAGATAGGGTGGTGGTGTGTGTAACACGACTACCAATGGTTAGAGTCTGAGTGTTGAGATTGGAAGTGTATTTGTCGAGACTGTAGACCTAATACTGTATCGAGTGAGCTTTGTTGTAGTGTAAGGATTTCATCAATATCCGAAGGAAACTGTTAAAGTTCAGAGTTTATCTTTGAAGTTGGATGAATAGAGTTGATCTTTTGGATGAGCAGAAGCAAGTGATGGTATTTTGGTAACCTCAGGAAGTAGTAGCTGTGTGATGAGACACGATGACTATGGACGTTTCTGAAGATGTTTCTTCTGGAACAAGTTTGAAGAAGTGAGTCTGTTTTGGTGTTGTGGCTGAGTCCAGTGGGGTGTTTCTATTTGCTTTGAGGTCCGAGTTTCTCGAGGAGTTTCGGATAAGAAGTCTTTGGTTTGTGGCAGCAATGCGACTCGGAGTGTTCTATGTTGGCAGAAAGTTTCTGGCTGAGCAGTTTTTCTGAAGGTGAAGTTCAGAAGCAGTAGAGTGAATCCATTTCTTCGATGGATTGGTTAGTCAAATATAAGCTGTTCTGATTAGTGAAGAGAGAACAGTTATCTTTGGAAATTAGGCCGAGCTGATCGCAAAAGTGACTTGCGATTGTTTAAGTATTCTCTTGGGATTATTGGAGATTGAGATTCCGTATCGACTTGATTCGTGGAGTTACCAGAAGTTCAGCTTAGTAGAAGGATGTCTCCTAGAGAATAATTTGGTGAAGCAGCTCAGGATTCTTTGGAGAGGGATTTATCATACCTAGTTTTTTGGTGAAGTTCTGCGGGATGTTTTGACCAAGTGAAATGGTTCACTAAGATTTTATGGTCTGATGAACTGTGGATGATCAAGTTTGTGCTCGAGTTTCTCCGACGGTATTCTTATCTATTCCAGATCAGAATTGTGCAGCGAAAGCAAGATAGCGGCTATTCTAGAGTGGAAGCAACCGAGAGTTGTAATTTTCTTCGAGTAGAGGATTTCTATAGGAAATTCAAGTGTATCTCTAAGTGTGAAGAAATTTTCAGGATTTGGAGATATGGTTGTCAAGTGCAACTGTTTTGGCTATTCCAGATAGGAGAAGTAGTTCATAGTTCTCTAATGTTTGTGGAGTAGAATTGTGTTCTGGATTTCGGCATATTTTTGGAACCATTTTGTTGAGAAGGATCCGGAAATTGGTTTGATGTTGGTCTAGATTATTTCAGGAAACATCAGCAAGGGCTAAGTTGATCAGGAAGGATGAAGTGACTCAGGATCGTCAAGAGAGGTATGCAGTTAAGAATTGATGGAATTTGGAATTTGAAGTTGAAATTTGGATATTATTTAAGTTTTATCCGATTAAAGGAGATATAAGATTTGGTAAGACTGGAGAGCTAGCTCTAGAAGTATTTTGAGATTTTTCATGTGTTCTCAAGAGGATTAGTTCTTTGATCTACAGGATTGAGTTGCCAGTTCGGATAACTGGAATTCATTGTATTTCACGTATCTCTGAGGGAATACGTGTATGATCCATATCTGGCTGTGGAACCAGCAGATTAGGAAATTTGGTTGTTGATTCAGACTTGTCTGTAGTCTGATATTCTGTCTAGTTTTGTAGATCTAGATTAGTAGGAGATCTGTAGCTTTGTAGTATTGATTGTTTTGATTTTATAGAGCGAGTAGCCCGGTATTTATATCTGGGAAACTCTAGAAAATTCTATCCGGAATTTTTTCGGGATGGTTAGATTTGTTGTTTGGATGAATTGGTTGCTATGGTTGTTAGCATATGATTGATAGTGTATGATTGATATGTATGGTTGCTGTTTAAAATTAAAATTTTGGGTTATTAAATTACCTTTGTTTAAATTTCGGGGACGAAATTATTTTAAGGGGGGAGGAATGTGATATCCCGGAATTTTGGCAATATCAATTTAATAATCTTTATAAATAATTAAATTGATTTGTTGATTTATTTTATAAATTGACAAGTTTATTCATTTTAAAAGGTTAATAACATTTTAATTGGCAAGTTTATTTCTTTAAAAAAACTAATAACATTTTAATTTGGGAATATCTTTTCTAACAATTTTAAATTGGGAAGTTTTATCTTTCTAAAACTAATATAAGTGTTTATATTTATAATGTATATATATAGGTATATATATTATAAATAGGGAGTCTTTAATTTAATAAAAGGATAAGTTTTCAAATTATAATATATATGTATATATATATTGTTATTTGAAGTTATGTATTAAATTCAATAGGATAATTATCAAGCTAATGTTAAAAGTACTTTTCATTTAGAATATATATATTTGCATATATTGGAATGAAAAGAATATTGAATTTGAATTTAATAAAGTATTTTCAAACTTTAATATTTATATAATTTGTAATTTGGAAATTTGTAATTTGACTTAATACTTTTGGAAATGATAATTGAGATTTAAATAACAAGGATAATTTCTTATTTATTATAAAGATATATTTTAGTTTAATTTTTAAATAAGATTTAAAATAAGAAGTTAATTGGTTTTAAGATTCTTTCATTTTTAAAATTCAAATATAAGTCAAAATAGGTTTGTAAAAAATTATATATATATATAGAGTTAAACTCAATTTCTCAAGCATTTATAAATATGTTATAAATATTTGATTAAAGCATAAATTATAAAAGGATAAATACATTTTTATATACATATAGATATTTTATAAATACACATGTAGGATTTAAATAAATCAAAATAAAAGGGAATTTACACTTGTAAACATATAAGGATAGTTGGAAGACATTTGTAAATTGTAAACATATGTGTAAGCTAATTAAAGAGGACAAGTGGCTTCATTTTTATTTTCTCTTTGGTAATTAAGTTTAAAAAAGTTTTCAAAACATAGAAAGAAATCTGACATTTTCTTCAGCTCTAAAACTATCTTCATTTCTTTCTCCACTAAAACAATTCGAATCAATGAAAGAAAGTAAAATAATATAAGCTGGAAATCTAAAAGCAAAAGAAGAAGTAAATCTTGAAACTGGAAATTCAAATATAAAACAAGAAGATTTCAATGGCAGTCTCAAGATCTTCAATTTCAACCTGAAGATCATAAAAAAGGAAATCTATCAACAAATTTCAAAGATCAACAGCAAGATTAAATTCATCAAGGCAAATAGAAGTTCAAAACCAAACATGCAAGCCTGGAAACAGCTTCTATTCTCTGTCCTCTGTCTCAACTAAACTGGTGAGTAAACAATTCTTTTGCAAAAGTTAAAATGAATTTAAACTTGCTTTCGAATGGTATCTGAATGAAGTATCTTGCATGTTTATTTATACATAGATA
Organism: Allium fistulosum; assembly: GCA_030737815.1. Lineage (NCBI taxonomy): Eukaryota > Viridiplantae > Streptophyta > Magnoliopsida > Asparagales > Amaryllidaceae > Allium > Allium fistulosum. The sequence goes on along the minus strand of CM060902.1, from coordinate 495,579,326 downwards.
CTCTGTATATATGTGAGAATTACAGTGTGCATGTTTGATTAAATAGTTAATTACTCTGTTCATCTTTAAGATGTGAGCAAACTACTATTTCGAATTTAAATCTGTTATATATTTTGATGAATGCTTGAAGTTTTGTTGTGAAAAATGTTGTATGAAGGAAAGAAATTGTCAGTATGTATACATACATAGGTAGATTGGCTGTGCATGTCTATATTTACTTCTCTGTTATATTACAGGCTACAACTTCATTAAATAAAATTCGTATCTTCTTATTCTAACCAATTCAAGTTATGATTTCTTAAAAGTAAATGTTCATAACAATGTAAAGTTATTTTTAAAAGTAATTGCAAGCGTTTATGTTGAATATTTATTTCAAAAACAATAAATGTCAGTAATGATCTAGAATAATCAGAAAATCAATGTTCAAATTTTCTTATTTTGATTGTGTAACCTGATTCGATCTTGCAAGTGATGAATTTTAATAATAAAATTATGATTTTTAGTTTTGATCTGAGGTGGGATTTTGGGGTTGAACGGAAAAGACACTCTTGTCAAATTCCGATGATCGACAGAGGGTTGAGTGTCGTGATCGTTGGTGAAGGTAGCTGAATGTCTGTGGATCACAGGAAAATGTTCGTAGGATTTCTCGATCACCAGAGTGATCGAACGACAAGGATTTAGGGTTTAGTGATGATGTTGGGCATGATTGATTCGCGATTTTTCCTGACGTCGTGGGTGAACTGGAGGCTACCGCACGTGGGGGAATGGAAGCGTGGGTCGGAGGTGAAGCTCTGGTCGAAGGCATGGGGGTTCTGGTGGTCAGAAGTAGTCTGACGAGGTGGTTCTTATTCGGAGTGTTGTTCCAGGAAGTGATCGAGAAAGCTTATTTTCGATTTTCATTTTGTTCGACGATCGGAGTTGTTGGGGTGTTCGAGGAGAAGATTAGTGACTCGTCGATGGCCGGAGCGATGATCGGAGGTGGTTGGTCGTGGTGTGCACGTGCACGACTGTTAGCGTGTGTCAGTGGTTTGGAGTTGGGGAAGAAGAGGTTCTCGAGCTCGTACTCGGGAAGGACTCGTAGAAATCAGATTTTGGCTCGGGTGTGTTCGAGGGTGATACGCGAGTTTTTGTGTGATAATTGTTAAAGTTTAACAGTTTAAAAATCTAAAACTAACAGTTTAAATTTTACTCGGGAAGACAGGGCTTTAGTTCGGGTTTGCCTTCGAGTTGTTTGTGAGTTAAGTGGAAACCAGTTTTAACAGTTCAAAGTTTTTATAAACTAAATCTCTGTTTTCAAATGGAAAAAAAAAAGATGTATTTGTTTTATTCAAGTTTATATAAGTTAAACCCAAGGTAAATATTTAAATCAATTTTAAAAATTTAAATAAAGGTAAGATTTAATTTTTAAATAATCAAGCTAGACAAATTTTCTTGAAAATCCATTTATTTGAAATGAATAGTTTGTTTAAATTAAAGTTGTATGAATTGTTTAACTTAAATATATTAAGTTAAATTCTTAACTTATTTTCAAATTAATTTGGCAATAAGGTAATTAATAAGGAAACGGGTTGTCTTAAAACTTAATTTAAGTTTAATAATAATGGAATGAATAAGGATGATGTATTAAATTAAATTAGTAGATGATTAAGGATAAGTAATTAATGATTATTTATTTTAACTTAATTAATGATTTTAAGTAAGTTAATTACTAAGATCAAATGTTTTTAATGATAATGGTTTATCTTAAGATTAATTAAGATTTTAAATGATTGAAATTAATTAAGTTAATTAAGAAATTTAAGTTAATGAATTTATTTAATTAATTTTTGATAAGGATTAATTAAATGATTAAGGGTTAATTAAATAAGTAATTAAGAAGTGCTTAATAAGTTTTATTAAGTAATAATTAAGTTTTCTTAATTAATAATTAAGAAATTTTTAATTTATAATTAAAGTTAATTAAGGATTAATTAACTGTTATTAAGGATTAATTAATTATCATTTAAGGATTGATTAATTAATATAATTAATGATGTAATTAAGATTCGTTAATTAAGTAATAATTAATAAATGAAGTAATTAATCAATGTAATTAATTAAGGATTAATGTAATTAATTATAGTTGATTAAGTTAATTAATTTTAGTTAATTAATTAATGATGTAATTAAAGGTTAATTACTATAAGTGATTAAGGATAATTAATTTGAGTAATTAATTAAAGATAAATTACTTGGATGAAATTAAAAGATAATTAATCAAAGATGATTAATTAAAATGAAGTATTAGAGGATAATTAATTAATTGATTGTAATTTATTAATAGTTAAGTAAGAAGGATTTATAAAATGAAGTAATTAATTTAATTCACTTTAAATTAATTAGAGATGATATAAATCATTACTTATGAATGGGTGATAGTATTGAATACTTGACATTGATTGATATCTCTGATGAGATATATGCTGTATGATATGGATGTTAGTTGAATTGTATGGATTATCTGATAATGTTGATTATCTGTTGTGAATTATCTTTCTTTGTGTATAAAGATAATGAATTAAATTGTTTTAACCTTTAAAACAACTTGGCCTTAAAAGATACGTTTTGGATTTCGATGAGACCGGGATCGGGTTTCCGTATACCGGGATTCCAGGTCTGGAGACCCGAATACCACATCGATCCAAATTAACGATAGGTCGTGAATCTCAAGTGAAGATGAAGATTTAGAGTGCAAGGGTTATTGTCGTTAACTCTGAGGGTGATTCCAAAACGAGTGTAACGAGATAATGCCTTCGGTTTCGTTCGAACCCGGAACGAACTTATATGGATTGAATGCTTTCAGCACATCGTCAGGCGGACGATGAGCATTCTAAGTGATATGTTCTGATTAAAGGTAATCGTAACCTCAAGCCTCATCAACCGGGAATGGCTAAAACAGGGGAGGTGCAGCAAGGTTTCGTGGGTAGCACCCACTGAGAGCAAGATAGATCCCTGTCTAGAGGTCCCTTTTCTTTTATTCGGCTTAGTGTGTGGTTGGTCGCGCCAACTACGGGATTATCTTGTTCGGGATTATCCAGTAAGGGATGGTTCCGGCTTTGTGTTGCAGGGGAGTGGGCGTACTCCTCGGTACGGTGATCTAGGCCACGTACTGTGACGGGCGGTACCCCAGTAGCCCTGCCATTGTATGGAATCCAAACTCCAATAAGTGCCGTACGTATTAGTTGTGCCCAATTATGTTGAAATGTGAGATGTAAGCATTTCAGCTATTTCTATATTTTACTTGAAAACCCTAGACCCTATTATAATAAAATCAGATTTCCTATCAAATGTTTTGGTTAGCGTAAGGTAAAAACTTACCCATGTTTATTTGTGGGGAGTCTTACGTGATACCTTTTCTTTCTAAAGGTTTTGAAGTTAAGCAAGTTTAACCTGTTACTCACACCAGACCCATGTCTGACCCAAGTGTTTATTTCTGTTTTATAAACTCTTGGGTACTCAAATTTTTACGAGTAGCCAAGGGATTCAGGTTTAGCTTTGACGAATATTCTGGAGGAGCAATGGAGCAGGAGGCTTCGGCATTCGTAGATATAGTATTCCGCTGTGTTGATATCTGTGATAGTGTCTTGTCTTGTATTTGAGTTGTAATGTCTAGACAGATGTTTATAACTGTCTAGCAAGTGATGTATATGTTGTATAACTCTGATAAATGTTGTATACTATGTAATAGTTTATGTTATTAATATAATTTATTCGTTCCGCTGTGAGATCGTTGTTGTTGTTTCTTTCTTTCTTCTCTTCTTTTCTATTTTCTATCCCTTTCTTTCTTCATAATGATCCGACTTTTTGGGCATAGGAAGTCGGGTCGTCACATTAGTGGTGCTAGAGTCTTTTCACAATTGAACTTGGCTACCGGTTTCCATTAGCTTCGTATTGCAGAGGATAGTATTCCTTTGACTTCATTCCGTACACGTTATGGATCTTATGAATGGCTAGTTATGCCATTTGGTTTAACGAATGCTCTGGCTTATTTCGTTGACCTTATGAATCGAGTTTTCAAAGATTTCCTCGATCGGTTTGTTCTCATCTTTATTGATGATATTCTTGTGTATTCTAAAACCGAGGAGGAACATGAAAAGCATCTTCGGATTGTATTGGAAACTCTTAGGAGAAATCAATTAAAGGCAAAATTTTCTAAATGCCACTTTTGGCAATCTAGTGTGAAGTTTCTCGGTCATATTATTTCTGAATCCGGAATATCAGTGGATCCTTCAAAGATTGAAGCGATTCAGAATTGGAAGAGACCGGAGAGCGTGACTAAAATCCAAAGCTTTCTCGGATTGGTAGGTTATTACCGCCGTTTCATAAAAGACTTTTCTAAGATTGTCGTGCCTCTTACTGGCTTAACAAAGAAAGGTGTTAAATACATTTGGTCGGACAAATGTGAAACTTCTTTTCAGAAATTAAAAGAACTCCTTTCTGATGCTCCCATTCTTGTTATTCCCGGAGGGAACCAAGATTTTGTTGTTTATACCGATGCTAGTCGCGTTGGTTTGGGTGCCGTTCTTATGCAGAAAGAACGTGTTATTGGTTATGCTTCCAGGCAATTGAAGCCGGCTGAGACTAGATATGCCACACATGATTTAGAACTCGTGGCTATCGTGTTCGCCCTTCGAATTTGGCGACATTATCTTTTGGGAGAAAAGTTTATACTTTATACTGATCATATGTCTTTGAAATATTTATTTTCTCAAAAGGAACTTAATTTGCGTCAACAGCGTTGGCTCGAATTCCTTGCCTCTTATGATCTTGATATTCTTTATACTCTCGGAAAGGGAAATCGAGTTGCTGATGCTCTTAGTCGTAAGCAACAAGCGGTTGTTTCAATGATGATATCTGAATGGCATGATCTCGAGGTTTTATCCACTTGCGAGATTAGAGATCGTGTATCCGATTTATGTTCATCTCTTGTTTTATGTAGCCTTGTGGCTCGTCCTTCTCTTTTGGACCGCATTCTTGAAGCTCAGAAGCTAGATCCTGAACTGGCTCTTCTTAGCCAGAACTTTAGGGATAAAATTGATATTGAAGGTTTGAAAGACTTTGATATTGATTCTCGTGGCGGCATTCGAAAATTTGGTAGACTGATCGTACCAAATATTAGTGACCTTCGTAGAGATATTCTAGAAGATTCTCATCATTCCAAATATTATATTCATCCCGGTAGTAGTAAAATGTACGCGGATATGAAGCGACTTTATTATTGGGAGGGAATGAAATTTGATATTACTAACTTTGTTAAGTGTTGCATGACTTGCCAACTTGTCAAGGGAGAACATCAATGGCCTGGCGGGTTATTGCAACCATTGGAAATTCCAATTTGGAAGTGGGATCAAATTTCCATGGATTTTATTGATGGCCTTCCCCGTTCTCGTTCGGGTCATGATAGCTTATGGGTTATTGTTAATAGACTTACTAAATCCGCCCATTTTATTCTCGTTCGGTCGAACCGAACCGTTCCTCTTCTGGCCAAACTCTTTATCAAAGAAATTTTTAAATTGCATGGAGTTTCAACTTCTATTGTTAGCGATCGTGATCCATTATTTACTAGTGGATTTTGGAAGAGTCTTCAAAAAGCTTTGGGAATGAAGCTTAAATTTAGCACCGCTTATCACCCCCAGTCCGATGGACAAACTGAGCGTGTGAATCAAACTCTTGAAGATCTTATTCGTTCTTGTGTTCTTGACTTTGGTGGAAGTTGGGAAGATCATATTTCACTTGTTGAATTTTCCTATAATAACAGCTTCCAATCTAGTATTGGTATGGCTCCTTTCGAGGCACTCTATGGAAGGCCATGTCGATCTCCTTCTTGTTGGCTTGAGGCTGGTGAGAAGCTGGTTTTAGGTCCAGATTTTATTCGAGATTCCACCGAATTGATTGATCTTATTCGTCATAGGATGAAAGAAGCCCAGAGTAGACAAAAATCCTATACCGATAACCGAAGAAGAAAATTAGAATTTTCTGTGGGAGATCTTGTATTTATTCGTGTTTCACCTATGAAGGGTGTTGTACGTTTCAGTCGATCGGGAAAGTTAGCGCCTCGATATATTGGGGCATTTCCTATCACTGAACGTATTGGTTCCATGGCTTATCGCCTTTCATTACCGGCTTAGTTTTCTGCCATGCATGACGTGTTTCACGTTTCTCAATTACGGAAGGGTCTTCGAGATTCCGAATCTATTCTTGAGCCTGGTGTTCTGGAAGAGATTGAAGTTTCGCCTAATTTAACTTATGAGCAGCATCCTATTCGAATTATTGCTTCGGAGGTCAAACGACTTCGAAATAAAGATGTTCCGCTTGTTAAAGTTCAATGGTCCTCAAATCCTAAGGATTGCTCTTGGGAATCTAGAGAAATTATCGAGCGTACACATCCGGACTTACTTTCTCATGCTCTTTAAGGTGAACTTCTTATTTCAAATTTCTTTTGTGTTAATATGCTTTTATGGTTGTTACTTTTTATTTCCATCTTATATATTGCGAGGATGCAATTTCTTTAAGGAGGGGAGTCTGTAACAACCCGCATATTTGTCGATTTTATATTTAAATAATTTATCGTTAGTCGGATTTTAGTCCTAAAAACTATTTTTTGCATACAGTCAAATTAGGACTCGAGACCACCTCCATTGAGTTCAAAATGACGTTTGCGATCTTTTTGAGTGTAAACTTCGATATGTTTGGAGATAGTGGAATTTTCGTCACTTTTTGCTTTGGGCTTTTGGTTTGGACTGAACCACTTCTAAGTCAGTCCCAAACCCTTCTCCTCTTCATTAATTCCTTCTTCATTTTTCTAACACTTAAAGCTTCTTCAAAAATGGTGGAGAGCATGGGAAATTAAAACTCCAAAGCTCTTGTTCATTTGCAAATCCAACAACTAACTCCAAATTCAAAGTGAAGACATTGGATTCAAGCTTTTGGTTGATTCTTCCATCACTTTTAAGCTGCTCCATCATCAATTTCGTGAAAAAGGTGAGATTTTTATCTCACATTCTTGCCTATAACTATCATTGCATTGTAGGGAATGATTCCCTATCATTTGTGCATGAACATTTGCATTTGGTTTGGATTGAAATGGTGAAAATCCAAATTTTCAGTGTTTTTGGCAAAACTGGGCCTAGGTCGTTCGGCCATGGAATAGCCATGCCTGTAAAACAGCTCATTCGCCTTTAGGTCGTTCGGCACACATAGGTCGCTAAGGCTTAGGTCGTTCGCCTTTAGGTTGTTCGGTATACTTAGGTCGCTAAGGCTTAGGTCGTTCGCCCGCTCGTCAAGGAGCGTTCCACTCTTAGGTCGCATGACTAGCTCGATAGTCCTTAGGTCGCTCTACATGTTTAGTGTTAGGTCGCTCGCCCATGATAGGTCGCGTGCTCCTTAGGTCGCATGACCTCGATTCCGATAGGTCGCATGACCCCAATACCATTAGGTCGTTGGGCCTAATTTTCTTTAGGTCGTTAGACCCTATATCTTTTAGGTCGCTCGACCTTGCCTATTTATTAGGTCCCAACTCCTAAGTCGTTTGGCTCTACGCCTTTAAGTCGCTCGACCCTGCTCCCCTATTAAGTCGCAACCATTAGGTCGCTCGGCTCACTACCTTAGGTCGCCTGCACCATAGGTCGCGTGTTTTTCCTTAGGTCGCTTGTGACTTAGATCGGCCCCGTTAGGTCGCATGCTCAGCCATCACTCTAGGTCGCTTGACCTGCTTGAACTCCTTAGCTCGACACTATTAAGTCGCGCAGCATCTTAGGTCGCATCACTTATAGGTCGTTCGACCTATATTTCCTTAGGTCGCTCGGCATGTTAGGCCGCACCTCCTATTTCTACTTTGATGCATTTTGAGCTGATTTCCTTGGATTTCATTCACGTCTTCGAATGTGAATTTTTGTGAAATTTTGTTCTACAATCATTTTTGTGACTTGTCACTTTGAAAATGTGAAGGTTTCAATACTAGTAATAAATATCAAAACTCTTTTGTCAACTTGATTTCAACACTATTTTATTACAAAACTCTGTTTCTCAAACCGTTTTCCAATCTACTAGTATATACAAGCCTTTACTTCACTCGGATGAGAAATCTAATTAAACGGCTTAGTAAAACGAGTGGTATGAAACGCTTGCGTTCACTTCGTCAGTTAATTCTTGGACTTGTTCGATTGAACCTCTTGTGACAATTTTCTAGTGAAGATTCACAGCTTGTTCGTAAATATTTAAGTTAAGCAAGTGGTTATGGAACATGAAGCTAAACTCATATATTTACTAGCTTGGTGTGATTGACACTTCTTGATGATCATGACGATCATTTTTGTGATTTGATTTAGACTAGCAATTGTGCGATGTCTCTTTGTCTACGAGAGAGACTAAACCCCGTTTGTGTGATGTTTCACCATCACATATGTGGGGTAGCGCCCCCACGGTCTTCGGGCCATTCTTGTGGAGCTTCGGCTCTAATATTAATGGTTAGCTACCATGAGATAGCGTCTCGTTTTATGATACACGTGTTGGTGAGTTTTCACACTCCCGTTTTGTGATAGGCCTCCCCCTTCTTGTGATTTCTGGATTTCTTGTGATGATTTCTGGAATTTTGTGCTTCACCAATTTTTGTGATTTCCATTGATAAGTTTTATCAATTTTTGTGCATTGGTGAATTTGTGTGTCATTGACTTGTTGTGAATACTAGTTTAGGGTATGATACCCTATTTTATCTTTGAGAAGATTCTTGTGATATTGATTAATCTCTTGCTGATTTTCAATTACATACTTATAGTAGTATGCCATTATGGTTATTATACGTCTATGCCATATCCTTTATTTTATATCATGTCATCTGATATTTATAGCTAGACTGATCCGTTTATTATTTTCTTATAAATAATACTCGGGTCAGACCGATATGTTACAGGTGCTTCTGCTTGACTTCTCTTTTGGGATTATTCTGACTTTTGGCTAACTACTTAGATTAGTAGTTTTTGTTGTATACATTTGAGATATAGACTCCGTGATGTATACTTATCCTTTTGTGTAGCTTGTAGCTATTCTTTTGTATTATCGTGGATCTTTCAGACCACTACTCTGATGTACACTTTCATGTGTTATATATTCATATCTTTTTCTGCCATTGTGATATGGATGTTTGTGACTGATTTGTGTTATGTTCTTTTCTATGTTTGTTTCCAAAGATTATATATATCCACCATGTGATAGATTTGAGTTTGTATCGGTATGTCGGACTTCCTCCTTAAATGAAATGCATGCTATACTATCTGACATATTGGTGCTCGCACAAAGAAATTACATAGATGGTCGCTCCTCAACAGCCTTATTCTTCGTGCTAGTTGACAGCATTACACCTTAGTGTTCTTTGCTAACATGGGTATAGAGGTGGGGCGTCACATATATCCATGGATTTTATTGATGGGTTTCAAAGGTCGAATACGGGAAATGAAAGTATGTGGGTCATAGTAGATGGACTGTCCAAGAGTGCACACTTTATTCTCGTTAAGTCGACATGGACGGCACCTACTTTAGAAAGTTGTTTATGAAGAATATTACATGACTGCATCGGATTCCTAGTAGTATAGTCAGTGATAGAGATACATTGTTCCCTAGTGAATTCTGGAAGAGTCTACAAGAAGTGTTAGGTACCAAGCTGAAGATGAGTACCACTTATCATTGACAAACTGATGGGCAAATGGAAAGAGTTAACAAAGTTCTTTAGGATTTGTTAAGGGCTTGTGTACTAGACTTTGGAGGGTCATGGGAAGACCATTTGCACTTAGTCGAGTTTTCATATAATAATAGTTATCAAACTAGTATATGAATGGTGCATTTTGAAGCTCTTTACAAAAGGCCATGCAAATCACTAGCATGTTCGCTAGAGACCGAAGGCAGATTGATTCTTAGTCCAGATATGGTGAGAGAAGTTACAGAAAAGATTAAGTTGATCTGAGCAAGGATGAATGAAGCTCAGTCTAGACAGAAAAGTTATGCGAATAAAAGGTGTAAGAATTTAGAGTTCTCAGTCGGTACGGTTTGGAAAGTAAAGGAAATTGGCACCAAGATATGTCAGTCCATTTCTTATCGTGGAAAGGATCGGGAAACTCGCTTATCGGTTAGATTTACCAAAAAGTTTGGCAGGAGTGCATAATATTTTTCATGTTTCTCATCTTAGAAAGTGTGTACATGATCAAGGGACTACTATTGCACTGACTGTATTAGAAGATTTAGTAGCGGAACTGGGTATGACTTTTCTTAGACAATCAATTTGTGTTGTAGCAATAGATGAGAAGAAATTAAGAAACAAGATCGTCAAGTTAGTGAAAGTCCGGTGGAGTGACAATGAGAAAGATTGTACTTGGGAGACAAAAAGTAGGATTAGAGATACTTATCCATAGTTATTTTGATGGTGTGTCCTATATCTGTCATATAGAATTTTCGCTAGTAGGATATGCTAGTATTGTTGTTATGTGTTTGTCATACATATTTGCATGATGGTTAAGCTTATTGTTTTCCTTATCGTAATTTCAAAGACAAAATTCTTTAAGGAGAAGAATACCGGCCATTACCTACAAATAGAATAAGAAGGATGAGATTTGTTAACTGATTTGGGCCAGACCTTAATTAATCAATTAATAAGATTATTTTAAACATAGAATAGAATGGGATTAATGAATGGGGCATAATGGAAGCAATTCCTTAATTCATTCCTTAAACCCTTCCTTTCTCATTCATTCTCATTTCATTTTCAAAAATAAAGATCAAAACAAAACCTAAAAGAAAGCCGGCCATTACCTAGAGAAAAAGAAGAGGAAATCTAAGGAATTTAAAAGGGAAAGCATAGGTATATTAATCCACATCAAATCTCAATCCATCTTATCCTATCTAAGGTAAATAATAGTTAACCATCTTATTTGTTTATTTTTTGTTTTCGAATTTAGGATTGATTTCCGAATTGGTTGTGATAATATTTCATCTTAGATTGACAATATCATTATTAGATTGAATAATGTTTTGTTGCAATTTTATGGAATTGCTCTAATGGGTTTTAAAGGAAAAAATCTAATTTTTGAACTCCAGTTGATTTGAAATTTGAATATGTGATGGAAAACATTGTTTTGGAGATGAATGTTTTATTTCATAATTTTCCTAGTTCATATGAATATTATCTGAATTTCCTAAGAGGAAAAATGTGTATATTTTTGGCATTTTAATTATTAGAAATAATTAAACTAATATTTTAGTTCTGAAATTTTTGTATATGAAAGAAGAAGGAAATTTAGATTTGTAGTGATCTTTGAGAATTTTTCCCTAATTGTTATGAATTTGAGTTTGCTATTCTAGAAAAGCTTTTAATTGAAATGAGTTAATAATATTAATTATATGGGTTTTGTAAAGTTGATTGAGAAGGTAGAACGTGACCTACTAGTGATTTAGAAAAAGAATATGAAAAGTATTTTGTTATCCAATGATATTTTGACATGGCCAAGAGTTAGTAGAAAGTTTTAACTTTAAAGGAAATAAATCGGTTTTTAACTTATTTACATAAATGCCATCAGCACACAATAACTTAGAGGCTCGATACCTCTAAATTCATAGGGGTCCAACAACTATAATAGCTGATGCATGTGATAGTTACTCGATATCTACATGATGTATCCGTTTCTTAGGAGTTCGACACCTTGTGTTTTTAGGGATTCAATATCTTATGATTAAAGAGGCTCGACAACCCCATGGTTGAGAGACTCGACAACTTCTTTTTAAAGGCCAGCATCCTTAATTTTTTAGAGGCCTGGCACCCTCAATCATAACGGCTCAACAACCCTATGTGTCTTAGAAGATCAGCACCTTATGTTTTTAAGGACTAGACATCCCATGTCTTATAGTAACTCGATAGCTTCCGTGTAGCTACTCGACAACTATATTTTTAGCGGCTTAACGACCATATGTTTTACAAACCTGATAGCCATGTTTTAGAGGCTTGATAGCCCATGTTTTCTAGAGGTTCGACAACCCTATTTCTATAGCAAGTGTTTTAAAAGCTACGTAAAGATGACAGTGCTTTGGCATAAGATTTTGGCAAAGTATCTGGGTTATGTTCCTTGTTTTAAGAATGATTTAAAGTGGTTTATCATTTCTGAAGATAGATGATTTAAAGGAAATGAAATAGTGTTTTATCCCAATTTTATATGAGTTTTGTCATGGGAATTATTACTTAAATTTAAGTAACTTTGTTATGTATATGACTATTGATCGATCATACTCTGATGAATGATGATATGTGTTCTTGTTATCGTTTGATCGGTCATATTTAAATATTTTATCATTTGTCATATTCATATTTTCATTAACCAACATTGCACCTTGCGATTTAGGAACAGAATTACCAGGTTAGGTCATTCCAGTAGTGAGTATGGTCTGACTAAACTCCTGAGTGAGTAGAATTGCATACAAGAGATCAAATAGATCAATTTTGTTAGGAACCCTTGAACTAATAATAACGATATGACTCATGGATTTAAAACCAGATGAGATCTTAGGTGGGACTGGTATAGGATCGCATCCTATGCTTCAGCCGGTAGCCCCCGGCTGGTAAAGGTCCGCGATTCCAATGTATAGGGCTTTTTTATTAGTGAGACTAAAAGATGTACATGCACAGAAAGGAACTCGTCGCTTTATATGCTCACTGTATTGTTTAATTTGTTTTCCTCCTAACAGTATTTGGAGATTTTGGGATATCTGGTTATGTTTTGGTTTGAGTCGGCCTGATAGATTATTAGTTAGCCTGTGAAAACTCATAGGTTCATAGTGACCCTAGGAAAACTATGATTTGAGACAGACAGTCAATTAATGGGGCAGGTAAACTTTGGGAATGCATAACCCTTTAATGGCAGACTAGTCATATTTACCCATATTGCATGCATATGACCATATCATGTTTTATTTTAGCTATTTGTAACGACCCGAGAGATTTTCGACCTCGAAAATCGACATAAATACGCCTACTAAATCGAATGTCGAATATTCAAGTGCCAGAAATCCCAGGCCATTAGGGTTAAAGAAGGAAGAGGTAGAAGAAGAAATAGAAAACAACATCGGAATCTAACAATCGCAGCGGAACAAAATATAATATATAACAACAGATTTTTATACAAAAGAATCTGTAACTGTTTAATACTTACAATCATCAGAGTACACAATCATCACATCAATCCTAGACAGTTTAGTAACTTGTCCTTACATAGCGGAATATACAAATCTACAGAAATACACTTCGTCATCCAGCTCGTTTTCTGAGCTCCACAGCATCCTATCCTGTATCTGTAATACTCGGTCTGACCCGAGTATTATAATAAAATAACACCCGAGTCAGTCTGGAAAACCAGCGTGAAAAAACACACTCAATTGAATTATTAAAGTTTTCAAAATCCTTTGAAATCAAAGGTATCTCGTAAGACCACGCCACAAATAAACATGTCAGGTTTTTACCTTACAATAACCAAAACATTTTTATCAAAACCGTCTGATATTATAATAGTGTCTATAGAAGGTAAAATAGAATCTAGCTGAAATGCTTGCATCTCACGTTCCAGCAATAGTTGGGCACAATCAAAGCCGTACAGGCGCTTATTGGAGATTGGATTCCATACAATGGCAGGGCTACTGGGGTACCGCCCGTCACAGTACCTGGCCTAGATCAGAGTACCAAGGATCACGCCCAATCCCTTACAACACAAGACCGAAGCTACCCCTTACTGGATAGTCCGAATAAGATCACCCCGTGGTTGGGACCAGCAACCGCCACTAAGCCGAAATCAAAAAGGGACATCTAGACAGGGATGACCTTACCCTAATTGGTTGCTAACCACTTAGCCTTGCTGCACCTCCCATGTTTTAGCCATTCTCGGTTGATGAGGCTTGAGGCTATGCGCTACCTTTTTAGAACACATTTCACTTAGAATGCTCATCGTCCTCCTGACAATGGTCTGATAGCATTCGTCCATACAAGTTGCCTAGGTCTGGACAAAACGAATCATCATCTTCATCATCTTCACGGTATTCATTCGCTATGTCCAAACCGAATCGAAGTGGTTTTCGGATAATTAAATCCGATCCCGGTCTCTTCGAAACGATCAGCGCATTGGCCAATATTGATAGTCGGTTATTAACTACCAATTCAAACAATCATTCACCAATTGTTATATTTCCCTTGAAAATCACCAAGTCTTAATACTTTAGATTTTTAAATAATTTGAATCACTTTATCCAAAAATATATACTTTAAAACATTTTAAATAAAACTGCTTAAGTCACTTTATTCACAACAATAGTTATGAAATTCTATAAAAATTTCAAAATAACAAATTAAGCCAAAACTACCTTTTAAATAAAAGTTATTTATATAAGTATAAATATTTAGTAACTATCTTTTAAATCATAATACTAGTTAAACCTTTAAAATAATTACTACTGTAACTAACTTAGTAAATATTTACCTTTAAAATTTTAAAACAATTTAAATAATAAATTTTCCCTAGAAACATTCCTTAAAACATAAAAACTTTTAACTTATACTTAAAAATCTTCTTCGAAAATATACTTGGCCCTTCAAGAAATACACTTTCTATTTCAACATAGCCTGTCTAATCATTTATAAATCCTTCTCGTTTATTCCAATTTAATTTACGTCCCAATCCCGTAAATTTCTTTTCCACACTTTTAAAAATAAACCACTATTTATTTTTAAACAAATCACCCTTTCCTTATAAATTCCCACCGTGAATTTATACTTTAAAATTATCCACTGATAAATATTTCTCTTTATTTATAAACCCAGTTTATAATTTCAGAGTCTCATTTCACTTTTAATCACCCTTTCACAACACTTAACCGATTTTTAAAATCGATTCTCTGAATTAAATTCCCTTTAAAATTTATCTTGATTTACCCAAATTTATTCCAAAACCCATTAATTCCAGATTCACTCCCTTATTATGATTTAAAACCTTATTTAAATCCGAAATATCAATTTGGCACCTTATTTCAAAATTCACCTTTTCATATTTTTCCAACTCTTTTAAATCTTGAATTTAAAAAAATAAATCCTTTAATTTGTAAACCATATTGCTTAAGTCCTCGAAATTCTTTTACTTCCATTTATTCCAAATCTCTAATTTTTTCTATTCCCGGAATTTATTTATTAGAATTTATAAATCACTTTTTATTCTTTCCCACTTTCGTTCTTTACATTTATCCAAATTCGCTAAATTTATTTTAGTTAAAATTCTCTTTTTAATTTCCTTCAAAAATCCAATGTTTATTATTTTTGACATCTTAAAATATCAAAATATATCCAGCAAACCATATCATTCAATACTTTCAATTTTAAATATAATCTATCATAGATTATCAGATAAATCACATACTGAATATGAAAATAAATTTCAATTTTTTTGAGGAATCCATTTGGATCCCTCCAACCTATTCCCTGCATCCATAGATGTTAGCACAATATAAAAATACCAATTCCACTTCGAGGGGGATATCGCGGTATATAAGGTCATCCGCTATTATGCGGGGTGCATAGGGTCTCAAACACTATATAATGCGGGAATATCAATCACTCCAATCTATATATATATACTACTATATATAATATTGCATCCAGACAGATAATAATAATCAATTCTAATCAATCATTCAATAATTTAAATTTAACTATTTAAATTACCCAGTAATCCAATTTGAGTGAGAACTCACCTTTGATTTTTACTTTGCAATCTGATCCAACCGGCTTGTTTCTCCATTATTTTCGACCTTGTACAAACATTATACGGTTTGTTAACATTTTAAATAATTCGGACAATCAATTACCATTTATTTATTTAATTTAAACTAATAATTTAATTTATCTAATAATTTAATTTTAAACTAACTTTCTTTTAATAAAAATATTTTTAGTGACTAAAATAATTAAATAGGTTTATTAAATAAATCAATCACCCTAAATACATTTTTTTATTAAACTTAAACGGTAAGTTAAAATATGCATATGTATATATATATATTATTGAAACTACATATATACTTAGAAATAACCTATATAGATTAAAAATCTAATTTATTTATATAAACTCGATAACCATTTTTAAAATTCCCATTTCAAAATCTGATATATATATATATATATATATATTTAAAACAGAAATGGTTTGCATCTTACTGTAAAAATCAAATACTGGGTTATATATGTATTATTATTATTATTATTTTTTCTCTGTTTTCCTATACAATTTTATATAGATATTTTAAATTGACAAGAATAAATCTAATATACCTCACTGCTCTTACCCGCGACTGCCTCCTCATAGCCGAACTACCCATCGCGTTCGCCGATAACCACTCGACTCTGCCCCCACCCAAACCATTCGTCTTCACCGAGCTTTGCTTGCTTCCAACCCAGGCTGCTTCAATTGCCATCCAAACTTCGTTGAGCCAACCCACGAACATCGAAACCGACTCCAACCCTAGCTCCTACGCGTTTCTCAACTTCGATCGGCTTTGGAATACGAATCGAATTCGAATTGCTGACATGCTTCGAAACCAACCGACCACCACACTCAAGACTTACTCCCCTCAACTTCACGACTTCCCCAGAGTAGCCCGCGCCTCGCTTACACTCGCGGCCTAGACTTGGCCTCGCGCTAGCGCCCTCCAGCCACCATCGATTTCGAGAGAGGAAGGGAAAGCTCAGTTTTGATTTATGAATTATGAATCGAGGAATGGGAAGAAAGATATGGAGACGGTTCTAACGCTCGGCTATTGCCTTTTTTTTGAATGCCTACTCAAATTTGAGAAGTGGTGGGGTTTCAAAACGAGTTGCAGATTAAATCGTTGTGTATTTCTATTTTTTTTCTAGTTTAAGGGACAACACACTTTCTTTTCTCTGCTTAGTTTTTAAGGGAAAGGTGTGTTAGAGAAGGAAGCTCAGGCTGCTACAGTGACATTGAGGTGGAGGCAAAAAGTTATGATGTGAAAAGAATTCAGCTAAAGTTGACTAGTATATATATATATATATATATATATATATATATATTAAATTCAAATCGTCTCGATAAATGCAACTTAAAATTTTGAACTCCAATCGAGGCATGCCGCTAGGCGTTCATAATGTTATACCCCTATTCCGAACGTAATGGAAAAGGTTTCGAGTCCTAACTCGATCGTATGAAGAAGATAGCTTTTTGGACCCAGTTGTTATATTGAATTTTCGATGTGAATTTCAGCGCGTTTACACTTTGTATGGCCACACGACAACTCCAAATGCTATGAAATTTGAAATCCGATAATAATACAATATTACGGATCCAATGGAACTAGTTTCATCGAATTCCGAGACTATGCCTCGAAAGGCTATTTTTAAATTCAATTTAAACAATATATTTTTAAAACTGAACGAATCACTTTTAAATTCAAATTTAAAGGTTCTATTATCCTCAGTATTATCAATATAAATTTTATAAGCCTTTAAAATATTTTTAACGAGCTCGAAACTCCAGTTTCAATATTTTACCCAATTTCCAATTGTTTAACCCAATAATTTAATTATCCACTAAATAGTGATATTTGAAATTCAAGTTAAAAATTAACTTTTAAATATTTAAAATCAATTAAATATTCCAATTTCAAATATCCAAAATCCCGGGTCGTCACACTATTGTGGTTGTAGGTGAATGATTTATGTTAAGATTGACATATTTTGATAAGATACTTGTGAGGGGAAAACCTATTCCGTTCCGTGGCGTGGTCTCACTAAATATCTGCTTTTAATTTGAGACAATATATTATTATTCACATTAGACTTTTTGTCTGATCCAAAGTTTCTGTTCTTCCCCTTAAACTCTTGGGTACTCATTTGAGTAGTTCGGGAGTAGGGTTTTCAGGTTAGATGAATAAGCTTCCGGAGACGTGCAAGTGGTAAACTAATATTTGAAGTTTTTTTCCGCTGTGTTGTTTGAATTTTATACTTTGTTTGTGTGAGTGTAACGACAGAATTTATAAATGTCATATAATTAGACGCTGTCATCAAAGGGGCATCTTCATACGTCGTTGTTGGAATATAATTGTATTAACTATATTTTCTTTGAACGTGGAATCGATGGGATTATGTAATGAATGTGAAAGTTTATTAGTGAAATGTGTTTTGAAAATTTTCATAATCATGTACTCTTGATGTTATAGATACAATTCACTGATCTCATTTTATCATCGGAAATAACACTATGGATGACTGTAGCATCAATAGTGCTTATTTTCGGGCCTCAAATTAGGGGATGTTACACATGGCTATAATATACTCACCATTGTGAGCATCATCACATTCATGAGTAATCCTCTATTGAGTGATATTTACTTATAAAGAATAATCAAATAAATAACATAACAGCGTTCCATACCACCGTATGTTATTCGAATAATTATTCAATGCTCATAAACTACACTCGATCCACACTAGGTATCTCTATATGACAAGTCCAATGAATAAGCAAAAATGTGCTACCAAAAGTTCCATACCCGATGGTATCAGTAATACGTTTATTTAAATTTCTCATTACACAGAAATGAAATCTCACAAATCAAATATAAAGGTGTCATCAACATATCATATCAAATCACTAAACAATCCATATCAAAGGAGAATCATTCATATAATCCAATTCAATGCAAAAGAAGTAAAATCTGATAAACTGGATAAATAGCTTAACCAAAATTACATATATGTATGTATAAAACAAACAAATTAATATTCAATAACCAATCACAACATATAACCTTATGTAACAAAATCAATACATAGAAATGGATAATGATTATATACTTTAGAACTAAATAGATAATTAATTAAACTCAAATATAATATACTATACAATAAACAACAAACTTCTCAATCTTTTATAAAATTAAATAATAACAATGATGATGATGATGATGTAGTATTCACAAATAGCACTAGGAAATCCCTTTCTTTCATTTGATAACCCAAAATAATTGTAAACTAAATATCACAATATTTAAGAATAATCCCATAGCATTCTATAACTACATACTATTTATAATTAATTGTAAAACATCTAAATCAAATTTATATATTTACAATCAATCAAATACATTTTCAAAACTAGAATTATATATTAAATTTCATAAAATATACTTTGATGATTATAAAATACTAACTAAGAACCATTACATACTTTTCCATTTAAATAATACTTGTTAAACTAATTTATTAAACTTTAATTGATATTTGCATTCATATATAATATCTATGTATATATATATATAAAAATTGAGTTTAAATATATATATATATATATATATATCTATTCAAAATTACTGACGCTTATACACACACTCTTGGAACAACCCACGCAAAAAAAGAACACACGTAATGTAACACCCCTAATTTTTAGCAACATCATTTAGGATATTTAATTAGATAAATTAAATAGAATAATGTAAATATTAGAGTGACAAGGGGATTGAGATTTGAAAATTTAATAAAAGGTCATGCATAATTAAATATAAAAAATGGGCTATGGAAATGTTTCCATAAATTAACTAATAAGGAAATAAGGCAAGGGCATTATGGGGATTAGCCGCCACCATAAACCCCATAAACCCTAAACTTTGTTCCCATTCTCTACACGTTCATAATTCAAAAATTCTAAAACGTAAACTAAAGCTCAAGCCGGCCATAAGCTAGGGTAAAAAGAGGAGAAAAATTAATTAAATCTAAGCAATCAAACAAGGTTATGTTATGTAAAACATTATTATGGAGATGGGTTTAATTTTTCATAACTGTCCAAGTTATGGATAATTTATTATGAATTTTCAAAGGAAAATATAAATAATTGGATTTAGAAATTAATTTCGGTAATCATATAAAGGAATTTGGGTCTGAAATTTTTATATGTTAGAAAACATATTAAAAGTGAATTTTAAGAATTTTTGGGGATTTTTCCTAAGTAATTTACTATGAAAATTTAATTAATTTAGTTGGAGGACTTAAATGTCTAAATTGTTTTTCTCAAGGGAAGGGCTTCTTTGCTAATTATTTTTAATTAAACCTGAGATGAATTCGGCAGTCTTTTAGGAAAAGATTTTAATAAAGTTTATGGCATCCAATTAGATTTTTACAAATAGGAAAGTTAGTTGAAAAGCATTACTTAAAAAGGGAATGAAAACAGTTTTGCCTAAGTTTATTGTTTCTCCACTTTCAGTAGCTAACTTTCGACCCTATACATTTGCCCCAACCAAGTCGAAATCAATACACAAGGTATCAATGCGTTGGTACGTAGTGGATTGGAGAATGGTGGCAGGTATGGAGTCGAAACCAAGCTTTCGAAGGGGTCGAGGCGTTTGTTTTACTATCCAAAGAAATTCCACTCGCCTTGTTTTCAAAAGAATGTTTTTGAAAGGGTTTAATATGGCTTTCGAAGAAGTTGCCACCTTTTTGTTTAAAGGGTAGCTTTCGAATGAGTTGCCTTGTTTTTAAATCAATGCTTTTGTAAGGGTAGTTTGAACCCAGTCGAAACCATGGTGCTGCCTTTATGCCTTTCGAATGGATTGAAGTTATCAACGAGTTCGAAAGGTAGTTTTGTTTTATAAATGTAATAAGCCACTTCCCAATGTTTTCGAAAGAGCTTCAGTAGCCACTTATACCAAAGGTTTCGAAGGCAATGGCTTCGAAAGGGGTTTCGAAACTATCCTTCCAAATGTTTTACTTAAATGTTTAATGCTTTCGAAGGGATGGTTCCGAAGCCATTAGTTTTCCCCAATCATTTTTATTTAAAGGTTAATGGTTTCAAAAGGGGTACTTTTGTTTATATTCACTTTGACCCAAAAGTTATTTTTAGAAGATAAAACCCAATGGTTTCGAAAAGGGTACTTTCAAATGGTTTTGAAGCTATGCTTCTATGAATTACTTTAATACTTTCGAAAAGTATGTTTTGATGGTTTCGAAAGGCCTATGCTTTGTGTTTTGAAAAGAAGATTTGAATGCTTTCGAAAGAGGTATTCTAATGATTTCGAAAGTGAAGGTCTAAGGTTTCGAAAGCCTTAGTTTTCAAAATAAAGAACCCAATCTCATTTTTAAAGGAAAACCCATGGCAAAATAAAGGAGTTTTGAAATGGCTTTTTAGTATGGAGTTTTTGAAGAAGCTTTCCTTGATAAAACCATAGGTTAAAGAGATTAAGCATGTTTCATTGCTTTCAAAGATAATAAATCCATAAATGTTGGTATTGTTATGTTATTATGTTTGCTTCTTCTAATATACATATTCACTGTATAATGGACCCATAACTGTATTTTGGGGAGAAAAAAGGTAGAATAACCAGCTAGGTTGACCCAGTAGTGGATATAAATTGAGTTAACTCCTGAATGAGTAAAATGCATCCAGGAGGTCAGGTAGACCAGAAAATAGGATGTCCAAAGATTGATTAAAGAAGTTGTCTGTGTAGGATCTAGATTAACCCTAGAGGGGGGGTGAATAGGGTTATCGCAATTTTATCGAATTAAAAGCGAAATCAAACTGCAGATAAATAAACATGCAGAAAAGTAAATCACACACAAAATTTACCCAGCTTCAGCAACCCCTGCCTACTGCTGCATTCCCAGATTTCTATTAGGATTAAACAGTATCCCGCTTACAAACACTCCTACAGACTTGCACACCCTGCTCCGCCTATAGAGCTTTATAAACTCGCACACCCTGCTCACTGAACTAACCCTAACTAGACAATCTGACACTACCTAAACCCTAGGTGGTGATTTACCCTGACTGGACTTTGAAAATACAAACTGAAAAACAAGATACAGATTTAAAACCTAGGGCAAAATTTAAATCGACAATTTAAAAACACTTTTGCCCTAAATAAACTAGGCCTAAAACTAAATCAATTAAACCCGACCCAAATTTAAAACTAATTTAAAAATTAAAACTTTAAAACCCCATTTAATAAACTAGGCCGGACCGCTCCTTTATCTCGTTCCTCTTTGTTATTGTTGACCCGATCCCTTTGAAAAAATGGCGATGGCTTCGGCGATGTGATGATTCTTTGGCGAATCTGGTTCGATCCTCTTTACTACTTGCTTGATTGAATTAGGGCTTTGCCCTTGTTCGTTCCACTGGAAAATTGAAGCTTCGGCTTCGTCGACTTTTGTGGCGACACTGGAATTAGGGTTTTTACCCTACTTCGATTTGGAGCTTCGGCTTTGTCAATCTTTGTAGCTCTGGCTTGCGATTCCCTTTGTGGTGACTCTGGAATTATCTGATACACTGACGAATTGCGGCATCATTGATGCGCCTTGCCTCGAGTCTGATTTTATAGATCTCTGACTTCGGTATGATTTCTGCTCTGTTGCTTTTCCGATTTGAACTTGAATGCTTTAAGTCAGTGATGATTGGGTTTGTGTTTCTCTGCTCTTCACCACACCGTCGATGATGATTTTGGGTCTCTTTATATAAGCGTCTGATTTGTATTCCTTGATCATCACGTTGTTGATTCTTTCTGTTTTTACATTTTGGTAGTTCTGGAAATTCCTTTGAATACACGGCTTTGATTATTGAACGTTCGATCTTTTGTTTTATTTGAGGCAGTTGAACCTTTCCTATTATAAATTTTTGACCGTTTCTTAATTTTGATTCAAAAATATACGGCTTTGACTTGTATTAATAATTTCTTCACTTGATTTTAGAAATGTGATATTATTACTTCTCTGACTTTTGACCACTGCCCTAGACTTGTTCACTGTTGATGATCATAACTTTGACTCGTTCACTGTTGATCACGGTTTTGTTTTTCTGTAGCATACTCGTCGACATTGCTAAGCTTTTCACTGTGAATTATTTTCTCTGTGATATTCTTCTCTGATTATACTTGCTTCCTGTTGACATTTGCTTTGCTTTGACTGTGTATTCTCTTATAGTTGCATGTGTTCACTTGATCACTTCCAGTTGTACTGCTATTTGAATTGCAGTGCTTCATGTTGCATGTGTTCTCTTGAGTCTGCACTTGAATATTGTCTTGTGCTGCTTGTTTGTCACTTGAACCTGTTCATGTTAGCACTGGATTCACTTGTGTACTTTTGACCATTTGCCTGTAGACTTTACTGTGTACACTTTGTTGATCTTGTACATGTTCATAAGTCTGGTCTTTGATCTTGTGTCACTTGAACCTGACTTTGACATAACAACTTGTTGCCTTCATTGTAGTCTGGTTCATTACTGGTTCATTTGGACTTGAAAACACTTCATATGTGTGCATGCTTGCTGTAGTAACTTGTACCTGACTTTGAGTTGTCTAACCTGTAGTTGATTCATTTCTGTCATTTGCAGTTGCCATTGTGTCTTGATTGAGACTGCTGTGTTCATGTGCTCACTTGTACATGCATTGAGTTGAGTTAGTGAAGTAATTGTAGTTTTGAACTAGTTGGTCTTCACTTGTGATATTTGACTCTAGTGCTCTTGGTCACTTGAGACTTTGGTGCTGCAGTTGTACATTTGATTTCCTTGTGAACTTTGAACTGGTGCACTTGTGTTGAATCTGATTTTGATTTGACCTTGTGCACTCGAGTTGGTGAGGCAGTGCACACGTGTATACATGTGTATTGCAGCCACTCGTAATCACCTGTCCCTGGAAATAAATACTGATATGCACAGATATTACAAAATCAAAGATGATGACGATAACCCATATATCTGAGACAGCTATAAAAACAAATTTTATATTTTTGCAAATTAAAATTTGTTTCTTTTCAGATTACTGCTGTAGATTGTTAATTATACAGGTACACAGGAGACAGGACAAATACTAGAGCCATAGCTCCAAACTAGAATCACCAGAAGACTGAGTGTATGAGTGATGTAGTGAGGACAGAAATGTAAATGTGAAAATGTATGAGTGAGAGTGAACTGTAAATATGAAATCAGTGTACTGTATGAAATCAGTGTATGAACTGAAAACATTTTACTGAATAAAATATTATATTGAATAAAATACTGATTGAATTTGTTAAATTCTTTGCAATAGTATTATTACTCAAAATGAATATTTATTCCTGTATTTGTAAAATCTGCAAACACATCTATAATTCAATATATATATTTTGTTATCGTCAAACACTAAACACACATCAAACAATCTCCCCCTTTTGATGATGACAAACATATATTAAAGATTTTGAAATTCTAGTAGATGTGTTTAATCATGAAATATTTAGCTCCCCCTATATGTATGCTCCCCCTACAACTGAGACCACTCCCTATTTAGAAGATTTAGGAAATTACAAACGAATAAAAGAACTATAGAAAGATAACTAACAACATTTAACAAATTTAGTAAAATATTCCAGAAATACTTATTTCCTTATCAAAATCTCGTTCTTCTCCCCCTTTTGTTATCATCAAAAGACTGACAAAAAATAATGAAACAGTAGGGGAAAACAAATGGAAAAAACAGGGAAAAACCATAATATATCATAACAAGATAACAATTTCCATGTTTTAGAGAATGAATCGATGATTTGGTTTTTATAATGAGAAGAGAGATGTTTTATTCTATTTATTATAATTTTAAAAAGATTTGACATTTAAGCACAAAAGAAATAAGCACTTACTAACCACGCATAACCATAAGGTCTTTTAAATGGGATTAGCAGTTACTCATTAGTTATCAAGCTCCATCCATGCATAACCATAAGGACTTTTAAATGAGAATGGAGTGATGATAACCTCACATGATCCATCCATGCATAACCATAAGGACTTTTAAATGAGAATGGATGCATGAGAAATATCTTTAAAAATTTTCTTTATTTTCCTTTTTAATTTAAAAATGATTCACTCTTCTCATTTTTCAAAACCATTGTTAATGATAGAAAGATGGTAGAGACAGAAATGGTCGTGGAATAAGTTACCAAATTAATCATATTATGAAATTTCATAAACCAAACGTATTTCCACTACTGAATACCATATTCGAATCAATCTTTGAATGATATCCAAAATAGGTTTGATTTCTAGAAAATGAAGTTGAAAATAAATATTCAAGAATATTTCAACCAAAAATTGAAAAATGATTAGTCAATTTCCATAATCCCCAAATCCAAACGTAATCTTGAAAATCTGTCTTCGGGGAGGGGTTTTGTGAAAATATCACCAAGTTAATCCTTAGTTGAAATAAATTCAATGCAAAGGTCTTCCCTAGCAATGTGATCTTCTAAGAAAATGGTGTCTCGCATCAATGTGTTTTGTGCGTGAATGATGAATAGGATTATTAGACCATGAAATTAATGAATGTCCTAGCATGAAACATGTCCCACTAGTACTTTTCCTGTCAACTAGTGAACCCGCATAATCAGCATCAGAATAACCAACTAAACCAAAATTTTCACAAGAAGAATACCATAGTCCAAATTTGTGTGTGTGTGAAAGATATCTTAAAATTCGTTTAGTGGCTTTCAAATGTGATTCTTTAGGGTTAGATTGAAAACGTGCACACAAACACACAGAAAACATAATATCGGGTCTAGAAGCAGTAAGATAGAGAAGTGATCTGATTATCCCTCGATATTTCTTCTTTCAAATTAATTAAGTTCAACTTTGCATCTCTCAAATCCAACTTTCATTATTAAGAATCATTTCAACAAAATCAGATGAAGAGTGAGTGTGTATACCTTCCGTTGGATCACAGTTAAAATATCATGATTATCTCAAAATCAATTTGAAGTTTTCACCAGTGAAGTTTCAATAGTTTCAACAGTTTCTAAAAATACTTTTATAGCATGAGTACTCAATAATCAATCAACATCATAAATTGACCAAACAGATTAAGTTCAAGAAAAATTGTTGATCAATTTAAGCACAAGTCAAAGTCATAGATAAGAATAAATCATGTAAGATCATAGAAAGTTAGAATCTGTCAACCATCATAATTATCTCGAGTAATTCTATTAAAAGATGATTGGTTAATAAAAAAAATCAGAATTAACACTATCAATCATAATTGGCTGATTTAATTCAGATTATGGTGCAGATTCTTACCAGTTATCTATCGTTTGGAAGTAAATACAACTACCTGTTTTACCTGTACTATAATCTTTCGTTGTTAGTCCATAGTGAATCTGTCACCTTTATACTAGGCTAAGGAACGTTGATTTGTCACCTGTTGTGTATCTGGAACAGCCAGAATCCAGATAACACTAATGTTGTTCCTTAGCCTGCCACCACACCTACACGGTTAAAGATTTTTGTGACCTATTTGTTTTTATAGGTCCATGGTTGTTGGTGGCAGAATAATTTTGAATATACAATCCTTTTGGAACCCAAACTTGTTTTGTCTTTTCATTTTTGTTCCAATAGACATGAAATTTGTTTGTAGAATTTTTAGGAACCCAAACTTGTATAAATTTCGTGTTCTTGTTCCTATGACTACAATTTTCAACATGGTGTCCAATTATTTCACATTCAGTAAAGATACCCTTTCCTTTTGCACTATCATCAACTTGTGATTTCCCAAAACCTAGTCCTTTTCTATTGTTAGCAAACAATTGATTTCCCAATAACATATTGAATGATTTTTCTCCTCTTGAAAAGTTATTTAGTGATTTCTCAAGATCTTTGACTCTGGTTTTCAGTGTTGAGTTTTCAGACACAAGTGAGGTGCATCTATTTATAAAATCCTTTTTCCTAGCTTCAATGGTTTCCTTTAGATTCAAGTTTTCTTTTTCAAGATTCTCAAAATTATTCTTCAGTTTTGATAATACTGAATCTAAAATTTTACAGTTTTTACATTCTAGGTTTTGAATTTTTTCAAGTTCAAATTCTAACCTAAAATTTTCATGAGCAAGTTTTCTTCTATCAGATTTCAGTTTTTCAATTTTAGAATCAAGAGCATCAACTGTTTTAGTAAGATCAAGGCACAAATAAACAAGTTCTTTATAAGTATAGTTCTTTACCTCACTAGATTCCTCTGAGATTGCTTCTGAATCTGATCTTAATTCCTCTGAGTTTGCTTCTGAATCTGATCTTACCGTAAGACACAAGTTTGCCTCCTCTAAGTTATCAGTTGAAACTTCCTCTTCTTCCTCATCATCCCAAGTTGCTGCGAAGGCCTTTTTCTTCTTTTTCTTTCCCTTGTTGATTTTGAGAAGTGGACAATTTTGTTTGAAGTGACAAGTCTTGTTGCAGTTATAGCAGGTTAATTCATTTTCAGAGTTGTCAGAATCTTATGACATATTACCACTGGTTTTCTTCTTGCGTGGCTTGAATCTTCTTCTAATATTATTGACAGCCATTGCAAGCACTTCAATTGGATCTTCTTTATCGCTCTCTTCTCTGCTCTTTAAGGCAATTGTCTTCTTCTTTGGTTCGGAATTGATGCGTTCCTCCTTTGCTTTTAACTCAAGCTCATACGTTATCAGATTTCCGATCAAATCCTCCATGCTCAGTTTACTCAAATCTTTTGGTTCTTGTATTGCCGTGACTTTTGCCTCAAAGTTCATCGGTAAGACTCGTAGAATCTTCCTCACTAGCTCTACCTCAGAGAATACCTTTCCAAGCGCTCTAGCATTGTACATCAAGGTTGAGAAGCATCCAAACATATCCTTTATGCTCTCGCCTTTGTCCATCACGAAGTTCTCGTATTCATTGTTGAACAAGGCTAGACGAGACTCCTTGACTTGAGAAGTTCCTTCGTGTGTCACCTCCAAAGTATGCCAAATTTCCTGTGTTGTTTTACAATGAGAAATTCTATTAAATTCAGTTTTATCAAGAGCACAGATCAAAGCATTCATAGCTTTAGCATTTGTAGTTTTTAATTTCTTATCATTAGCATCCCACCTCTCCTTAGGTTTAGGAATCTCGGTATCACCAATAGTTATAGTGGGAGGTGTATAGCCAGTTTCAATAATATCCCAAACATCATAATCAACAGAACTAAGATAGATACTCATCCTAACCTTCCAGTAAGCATAATCATTTCCATTAAACATTGGTGGCCTAGCAATAGATTGCCCCTCAGAAAAAGTATTATTTGATAGATTCATGACTCTAGAGTTAAAGAAAAAATTACCTCGCTCTGATATCACTTGTAGGATCTAGATTAACCAAAGAGGGGGGGTGAATAGGGTTATCGCAATTTTCTCGAATTAAAAGCGAAATCAAACTGCAGATAAATAAACATGCAGAAAAGTAAATCACACACAAAATTTACCCAGCTTCGGCAACCCCTGCCTACTGCTGCATTCCCAGATTTCTATTAGGATTAAACAGTATCTCGCTTACAAACACTCCTATAGACTTGCACACCCTGCTCCGCCTATAGAGCTTTGTAAACTCGCACACCCTGCTCACTGAACTAACCCTAACTAGACAATCTGACACTACCTAAAGCCTAGGTGGTGATTTACCCTGACTGGACTTTGAAAATAAAAACTGAAAAACAAGATACAGATTTAAAACCTAGGGCAAAATTTAAATCGACAATTTAAAAACACTTTTGCCCTAAATAAACTAGGCCTAAAACTAAATCAATTAAACCCGGCCCAAATTTAAAACTAATTTAAAAATTAAAACTTTAAAACCCCATTTAATAAACTAGGTCGGCCCGCTCCTTTATCTCGTTCCTCTTTGTTATTGTTGACCCGATCCCTTTGAAAAAATGGCGATGGCTTCGGCGATGTGATGATTCTCTGGCGAATCTGGTTCGATCCTCTTTACTACTTGCTCGATTGAATTAGGGCTTTGCCCTTGTTCGTTCCACTGGCAAATTGAAGCTTCGGCTTCGTCGACTTTTGTGGCGACTCTGGAATTAGGGTTTTTACCCTACTTCGATTTGGAGCTTCGGCTTTGTCAATCTTTGTAGCTCTGGCTTACGATTCCCTTTGTGGTGACTCTGAAATTCTCTGATACTCTGACGAATTGCGGCGTCGTTGATGCGCCTTGCCTCGAGTCTGATTTTATCGATCTCTGACTTCGGTATGATTTCTGCTCTGTTGCTTTTTCGATTTGAACTTGAATGCTTTAAGGCAGTGATGATTGGGTTTGTGTTTCTCTGCTCTTCACCACACCGTCGATGATGATTTTGTGTCTCTTTATATAAGCATCTGATTTGTATTCCTTGATCATCACGTTGTTGATTCTTTCTATTTTTACACTTTGGTATTTCTGGAAATTCCTTTGAATACACGGCTTTGATTATTGAACGTTCGATCTTTTGTTTTATTTGAGGCAGTTGAACCTTTCCTATTATAAATTTTTGACTGTTTCTTAATTTTCATTCGAAAATATACGGCTTTGACTTGTATTAATAATTTCTTCACTTGATTTTAAAAATGTGATATTATTACTTCTCTGACTTTTGACCACTGCCCTAGACTTGTTCACTGTTGATGATCATAACTTTGACTCGTTCACTGTTGATCACGGTTTTGTTTTTCTGTAGCATACTCGTCGACATTGCTAAGCTTTTCACTGTGAATTATTTTCTCTGTGATATTCTTCTCTGATTATACTTGCTTCCTGTTGACATTTGCTTTGCTTTGACTGTGTATTCTGTTATAGTTGCATGTGTTCACCTTATCACTTCCAGTTGTACTGCTATTTGAATTGTAGTGCTTCATGTTGCATGTGTTCTCTTGAGTCTGCACTTGAATATTGTCTTATGCTGCTTGTTTGTCACTTGAACCTGTTCATGTTAGCACTGGATTCACTTGTGTACTTTTGACCATTTTCCTGTATACTTTACTGTGTACACTTTGTTGATCTTGTACATGTTCATAAGTCTGGTCTTTGATCTTGTGTCACTTGAACCTGACTTTGACATAACAACTTGTTGCCTTCATTGTAGTCTGGTTCATTACTGGTTCATTTGGACTTGAAAACACTTCATATGTGTGCATGCTTGCTGTAGTAACTTGTACCTGACTTTGAGTTGTCTAACCTGTAGTTGATTCATTTCTGTCATTTGCAGTTGCCATTGTGTCTTGATTGAGACTGTTGTGTTCATGTGCTCACTTGTACATGCATTGAGTTGAGTTAGTGAAGTAATTGTAGTTTTGAACTAGTTGGTCTTCACTTGTGATATTTGACTCTGGTGCTCTTGGTCACTTGAGACTTTGGTGCTGCAGTTGTACATTTGATTTCCCTGTGAACTTTGAACTGGTGCACTTGTGTTGAATCTGATTTTGATTTGACCTTGTGCACTCGAGTTGGTGAGGCAGTGCACACGTGTATACGTGTGTATTGCAGCCACTCGTAATCACATGTCCCTGAAAATAAATACTGATATGCACAGATATTACAAAATCAAAGATGATGACGATAACCCATATATCTGAGACAGCTATAAAAACAAATTTTATATTTTTGCAAATTAAAATTTGTTTCTTTTCAGATTACTGCTGTAGATTGTTAATTATACAGGTACACAGGAGACAGGACAAATACTGGAGCCGTAGCTCCAAACTTGAATCACCAGAAGACTGAGTGTATGAGTGATGTAGTGAGGACAGAAATGTAAATGTGAAAATGTATGAGTGAGAGTGAACTATAAATATGAAATCAGTGTACTGTATGAAATCAGTGTATGAACTGAAAACATTTTACCGAGTAAAATATTATATTGAATAAAATACTGATTGAATTTGTTAAATTCTGTGCAATAGTATTATTACTCAAAATGAATATTTATTCCTGTATTTGTAAAATCTGCAAACACATCTATAATTCGATATATATATTTTTTTATCATCAAACACTAAACACACATCAAACAGTCTGTTAAGATAGGTTCATAGTAAACCCATGAAAACTACATTTGGAAAGAGTTATTGGCAGGGGCCAATAAGTTCATAGTGATCCCATGAAAACTATATCAGGATAAAGTTATTGACATAAGTCAATAGGTTCTTGGTCAACCCATGAAAACTATGATATAGGAGAATTTATTGGAGATACCAATAGGTTTAGGGAGAACCCATGAATTAAGTAAGTTATTAGCATGGGCTAATAGGTTCTTTGTCATCCCAGGAAAACTATGAAACCAGACAGATAGTCCATAAACTTTAAACAGGTTATTAGTCGGCCTATGAAAACTAATAGGCTAATAATGACCCTATAAACTACAACAGAGGAAGATAGTCAAATATATGGTGATGGAAAATCCAGAATAATTTACTTGAATGCATATCAGCATAAAATTTTAAATTGCTATGTTTTAACTATTGTGGATGCATGAGCACAGTATATGGTTCCTATTATTTTTGAATATGGTACTAGTGAGGGGGAAACCCGTTCCGCTAAGCGGCAAGCTCTCACTAGATATATAAATGGTTTGAGATGGTTTGTTATTATTCATACCAGGCTTTATGTCTGACTCGAAGTTTATGTTTTCCCCTTAAACTCTCGGGTGCTCAATTAACTTTGAGTAGTTTTTAGAGTTGAGGTTTTCAGGCATCTCTTTAGATGAATAAGCTTTTGGAGGCGTGCATGAGGCAAGATAGCTATTAGGAGTTCTTTCTATTTTGATTCTGCTATGTTTTGATTGAAAGGCATAGTTGTTTAATTGCCTAGACACACACACACACTCTGATCATCCATGGGGGCATCTTCATATGTTGCTTTTGGCGTATGTTGTAATAATTATAATTTCTCTAGACGTGGTTCTCGAATGTGGGATTATGTAATGAATTTGAAATGATTTGAAATGGAAGGTGAAAGTTGTTTAATGATTTTAAAAAATTTCCATATACATGTGTTTCCGTTATATCAATGTATCTAATATTGCCGTATTTGGTCACCGAGGATTAATAACTATGGATGACAGTAGGATCCGTAGCCGTTAGGTTTGGGCCTCCAAGTGGGGGATGTTACAAGTTGGTATCAGAGTATAGGTTTATGAAAACTTAAGAAATTTAAGCCTAAAAGATTTCTCAAACATAATCCAATGAACCAGAAAATAAGATCGGGGTTTGGGTTAACGCTATAGTAACGTACTTTTATTTGATATATATATATAAGTATGTATTCCCCTTTCTCTTAGACCGTTCTTCCGTATCTTACTAAGGCTCGTATGTAGATTTACGAGAAAGGAAGATATGGAGCAGGAAACAGAAGAGGAAATCTCGGTGGAGGAAGCACCACAACAAACAGAAACGTTCGATCCACTAGTAGGAACCCAGGTCGACAGACAAATGGTAATCAAAATGCAGATGTCAATGTAGGTGCTGGAAATCCGCCAGTAGATATGGGGATGATGCATCAGTTCTTTGTCAATCTGATGCAAGCAGGAGCAGCGGTTGGAGTAGTTGGGAATTTTGGAGGAGCTAATCTGGCGGCTCCAATTGGAAACAACTATGCTAAGTTGAGCAGAGATTACACCAGTCTTGGTGGGAAGCCATTTGTGGGAATGGAGGATGCCATAGAAGTTGAGAATTGGTTGTTGCATTGTGAGAGAATCTTTGCTAACTTGGGATTGATGATGAGCAGAAGAGGAGATAGCCTCTAGGCAGTTGCAAGGAGTAGTGCTTTATTGGTGGAATAGTGTTACTATTGGAGTTCCTGAGGAGGAATTAACTTGGGAAGAATTTCAAAGGAGTTTCGAGTAGTGGTTTTTGTCTGAAGTTGCTAAGTCGGCATTGTTGAGAAAGTTCATGGATTTAGTGCAGGGAGAGGTGTCGGTAGTTAAGTACGCTACTAAGTTTGATAAGTTGTCCAGATATGAGTATGCTTCCACTGGCACCGTCATCAAGAGGAATGGGAAGTTTATTCGGGGATTGAGGCTCGAGATGGCTAGGGCGACCCTGCCACATCTATGTGATCCTTGTAATGTTGTTGTGGAGATGGCAATCTGATATGAAGAAATGCTTGCTATTTATGGGAAGGAGAAGCCGGTTGAAACCCAGGGTTCTCAGGGTAAGAAGAGGAGGTTCTTTAAGAAGAAAGGAACCCAGAAGGGGGAAGCTGCCAAGAAGACAAAAGATAATCTGGTTTGTTATAAGTGTGACAAGAAAGGTTATTATTCTCATGAATGCAGAAATTACAAGGGGAAGAAGGCCGCAGACAAGAAGAGTGTGAAATGCTTTAACTGCGACCAGGTTGGGCATTATAAGAATCAGTGTCCAAACCAGTCAGGGCAGACAAGGGAAAAGTCTTTGTTGTTGGACCATCATCTGCTAGGCCAACTGCTGCTGAGAAAGGGAAGACTGTGATGGAAGGTACGCTTTTAATTCAAAATATACCAATTAGGGTACTATTTGATACCAGTGCATTGCATTTATTTATATCTCGGTGTCTGGTTGATAGGTTATGCTTAGAAGCCACCTACCTTGTTACTTCCTTAAGGGTTGTGAATCTGATAGAAGGGTATGCAACTCTGGGGATGAGACGTGACCAGTTAGAACTTGATTTGTTAGGTCATAAGTTGGCATGCAGTCTATATGTTTTCGATTTTGTTGACTTCGAGATCATTTTGGGTATGGATTGGTTGGGTAGGTATGAGGCTAGGATATTTTGCCAAGATAGGGAAATATCACTAAGACACCCTGATAGTCATAACCGAATTATATTCTCAGTGGAGTATTCTGACCGGAATGCTTGTACTCTGTTGAGTGCTATGGAAGTAGAAGAAGAGCTAAGTCAGGTTCGAGCAGTAAGAGAATTTGTAGATGTGTTTGAGCTGGTTACAGGACTACCATCGAAACGAGCTGTTGAGTTCCGGATAGATCTTGTGCAAGGAGCTGAACCTGTTAGTAGACCACCTAGCAGGATGACACCGACAGAGATGAAGGAATTGAAGGTGCAGCAGTGGATCTATAAGGGAGAAATTTTATTAGACCAGGCAGTTCGCCTTGGGGAGTAGCTGTGGTGTTTGTGAAGAAACCGGATGGGCCGTTAAGGATGTGTATCGACTATCGTAAGTTGAACGAGAAGACGATTAAGAATAAGTATCCTTTGCCGAGAATTGACGATCTATTTGATCAGCTGTGTGGAGCAAGAGTGTTTTCCTAATTGAATTTGGCGACAGGTTTCCATCAGTTAAGAGTGGCAGAGGATAGTATTCCATTGACAGCATTTTGGATTAGGTATGGTTCATATGAGTGGTTAGTAATACCATTCGGGTTAACAAATGCACCAGCTTTCTTTGTGGATCTGATGAGGCGAGTTTTCCGAGAGTACTTGGATAGGTTCGTGTTGGTGTTTATAGATGACATTTTAGTATACTCTAAGGATGAAAGAGAGCATGAAGATCATCTTAGAGTAGTGCTTGAGACGCTGAGGCAGCATAAGCGAAAAGCGAAGTTTTCCAAGTGTCATTTTTGAAAGAAAGAGGTTAAGTTTCTTAGTCATGTTGTTTCAAAGAAGGGTTTGTCAGTCGATCCAGATAAGGTCGAAGCTGTTAATAACTGGAAGAGATCGGAGACGGTGTCTGAGAGTAGAAGTTTTCTTGGACTTGCTGGCTATTACCGGAGATTCATTAAGGATTTCTCATGAATAGCAGCGCCTTTGACTAAGTTAACCAGGAAGGATGTGAAGTTTATTTGGTCTGACAAATGTGAGGAAGCATTCCTCAAGTTAAAGCATTTGTTGACCAACACACCTGTGTTAGTAGTTCCAGACGAAAACCAAGGGTTGGTGGTGTATACCGATGCATATGGAACCGGATTAGGAGCTGTGTTGATGTAGGAGGGTAAAGTTATTGCATATGCTTCACGACAGCTTAGGCCGCATGAGGTGAGATATCCTACTCATGGTTTGAGGCTGGCTGCAGTGATCTTCGAATTGAAGATTTAGAGACATTATCTCTTAGGGGAGAGATTTGAGCTATACACAGATCATAAGTCATTAAGGTATTTATTCTCTCAGAAGGAGTTGAATATGAGACGGCAAAGGTGGTTGGAGTTTTTAGCAGCGTATGATTTTGGTATAGAGTATACACCTAGGAAGGAAATAAGGTAGTGGATGCTCTTAGCAGAAGACATCAGAATATGGTGTTAGCTATGTTAGTAGAATGAAAAGATTTAGAAGCTTTGAGTACTTATAGTGTGCAGTTAAGATCGACTGCTAATTCTAGTCAGAGCACCACCATGTTGTCATGTTTGGAAGTTCGACCAGTGTTGATCGAAAGGATTGCTTCTAAGCAGAAGGAGGATCTATTATTAACCGAGAAGATTAGGAGGCTTGAAGTTGGAACTGAGATCGATGATCTAAAGGATTTTCGTCTTGACCAGAGAGGATGGTTGAGAAAGAAGGGATAGTTATGAGTTTCGAATGTTGAGGACTTAAAGAAAGAAGTTCTTAAGGAATGTCATCGATCCAAATTTACGATTCATCCTGGAGGAACCAAGATGTATCAAGATATGAAGATGAGCTACTCTTAGGGAGGTATGAAGAAGGTTGTTGGCTTATGGGTTAGGTAGTGTGCATACTGTCAACAAGTGAAGGCCAAACATCAGAAGCCGAGTGGGTTGCTGCAACCTCTAGAGATACCAGTTTGGAAATGGGATTCGATATCCATGGATTTTGTAGATGGGTTGCCAAGGTCGAATAGAGAAAATGAAAGTATATGGATCGTAGTGGATAGGTTGACCAAGAGTGCCCATTTCATTCCAGTTAAGTCAACAAACATGGCACCTGTCTTAGCTAAGTTGTTCATAAAGAAGATAGTTAGACTGCATGGAATTCCTAGTGGTATAGTCAGTGATAGAGATGCTTTGTTTACTAGCGAATTCTGGAAGGGTCTACAGGATTTGTTAGGTACCAAGCTTAAGATGAGTACTGCGTATCACCCTCAGATGGATGGGCGGACAGAGAGAATCAATAAAGTACTCGAGGATCTATTGAGAGCTTGTGTATTGGATTTTGGCAGATCTTGGGAAGATCACCTACACTTAGTGAAGTTTTCCTATAATAATAGTTATCAGACTAGTATGGAAATGGCGCCTTTTGAAGCTTTGTATGGAAGGCCATGCAAATCACCCGCAAGTTGGTTGGAAACCGGAGACTGACTAGTCTTGGATCCAGATCTAGCTAGAGAAGTGATAGAGAAGATTGAGTTATCCTTGAAAGGATAAAGGAAGCTCGGTTTAGACAGAAGAGTTATGCAGACGAGAGGCATATGGGTCTAGAATTCTCAGTTGGAGATAGAGTTTTCATTAAGGTGTCACCGATGAAGGGTGTGGCATGATTCCGAAAGTCAGGGAAACTGGCACCGAGGTATGTTGGACCATTCCCAGTTATGGAGAGGATAGAAAAGCTCGCATACAGAGTAGAGTTGCCGAGCAGTATGGCAGGTGTCCATAATGTGTTTCATGTGTCTCATCTTCGCAAGTATGTGCATGATCCAGAGACTACTATTCCTCCGACCGGGTTGGAAGATTTGATAGTAGAACCGAATTTGACTTTTGTTAGACAACCAGTTCAGGTTGTAGCGAGAGATGAGAAAAGGTTAAGGAACAAGATAGCCAAGTTAGTGAAAGTTCAGTGGAGTGACAATGAGAAGGACTATACTTGGGAGACAGAAGACAGGATTAGAGATACTTATCCGGATCTGCTGTGAGGGTATGTTCTATATTTGCTTTATATAGACTGTTGCTAGTCAGGAAGGCTAGTATGGTAGTTAGGAGCTGTTACAGATGATTTATATGGTTAGTATTTAGTCCTTACCGAATTTCGAGGACGAAAATCTTTAAGGAGGGGAGTCTGTAACACCCATAATTTTTGATAACATCATTTAGAAGATTTAATTAGATAAATTAAATAGAATAATGTAAATATTAGAGTGACAAGGGGATTGAGATTTGAAAATTTAATAAGGGCCATGCATAATTAAATAAAAAGAATGGGCTATGGAAATGTTTTCATAAATTAACTAATAAAAAAATAAGGCAAGGGCATTATGGTGATTTCCCGCCACCATAAACCCATAACCTGTAAACCCTTGTTCCCATTCTCTACACGTTCATAATTCAAAAATTCTAAAACGTAAACTAAAGCTTAAGTCGACCATAACCTAGGGAAAAAGAGGAGAAATATCAATTAAAGCTAAGCAATCAAGCAAGGGGAATTAATCAAAGATCAAATCTCAAGTTTATTATCCTAAGCAAGGTGGATACTAATCAAAATCATCTCTATTTTCGTTTTTAAAGAGCATTAGATTTCGGGTTTAAGTTTAAATCCATTATGATGATTTTGATGATGATATGCTTGGATTACATGATATGTTATAAGCAAACAAGTTTGTTTGATAAATATTTTATTCGATTTTAAGGCTAAAATCAATTATATTGGGTTTCGAATGCTATGAGGATTTATTATGTTATGTTACTTATGTAAAACATTATTTTGACGATGGGTTTAATTTTTCATAATTATCCAAGCTATAGATAATTTATTATGAATTTTCAAAGGAAAATATGAATAATTGGGTTTAGAAATTAATTTCGGTAATTATATAAAGGAATTTGGGTCCAAATTTTTATATGTTAGATAACATATTAAAAATAAATTTTGAGAATTTTGGGTATTTTTCCTAAGTAATTTACTATGAAAATTTAATTAATTTTGTTGGAGGACTTAAATGTCTAATTGTTTTGCTAAGGGAAAGGCTTCTTTGCTAATTATTTTTAATTAAATCTGAGATGAATTCGGCAGTCTTTTAGGAAAAGATTTTAGTAAAGTTTATGGCAACCAATTAGATTTGTACAAATAGGCAAGTTGGTTGAAAAGTATTACTTAAAAAGGGAATGAAAATAGTTTTGCCTAAGTTTATTGTTTAGCAGCTTTCAGTAGCTACCTTTTGACCCTATACTTCCACCCCAACCAAGTCGAAACTAATACATAAGGTATCAATGCGTTGGTACGTAGTGGATTGGAGAATGACAATAGGTATGGAGTCGAAACCAAGCTTTCGAAGGGGTCGAGGCCTTTGTTTTACTATCCAAAGAAATGTCACTTGCCTTGTTTTCAAAAGAATGCTTTCTAAAGGGTTTAATATGGCTTTCGAAGAGGTTGACGCCTTTTTGTTTAAAGGGTAGCTTTCGAATGAGTTGCCTTGTTTTTAAATCAATGCTTTTGAAATGGTAGTTTGAACCCAGTCCAAACCATACTGCCTCCTTTATGCCTTTCGAATGGATTGAAGTTATCAACGAGTTCAAAAGGTAGCATTTTTTTTATAAATGTAATAAGCCACTTCCTAATGTTTTCGAAAGAGCTCCAGTAGCCACTTGTACCAAAGGTTTCGAAAGTAATGGCTTCAAAAGGGGTTTCGAAGCTATCCTTCCAAATATTTTACTTAAATGATTAATGCTTTCGAAGAGATTGTTCCGAAGCCATCAGTTATCCCTAATCATTTTTATTTAAAGATTAATGGTTTCAAAAGGGGTACTTTCGTTTATATTCACTTTGACCCAAAAGTTATTTTTAAAAGATAATACCCAATGGTTTCGAATGAGATACTTTTAAATGGTTTCGAAGTTATGCTTCTATGAATTACTTTAATACTTTCGAAAAGTATGTTTTGATGGTTTCGAAAGGCCTATGCTTAGTGTTTTGAAAAGAAGATTTGAATGCATTCGAAAGACGTATTCTAATGGTTTTGAAAGTGAAGGTCTAAGGTTTTGAAAGCCTTAGTTTTAAAACAAAGAACCCAATCTCATTTTTAAAGGAAAACCCATGGCAAAATAAAGGAGTTTTTAAATGGCTTTTAAGTATGGAGTTTTTGAAGAAGCTTTCCTTGATAAAACTATAGGTTAAAGAGATTAACCATGTTTCATTGCTTTCAAGGATATTAAAACTGTAAATGTTGGTATTGTTATATTATTATGTTTACTTCTTCTAATATACATATTTACTATATAATGGACCCGTAACTGTATTTTGGGGAGAAAAAGAGCAGAATAACTAGCTAGGTTGACCCAATAGTGAATATAAATTGAGTTAACTCCTGAATGAGTAGAATTGCATCCAGGATGTCGGGTAGACTAGACAATAGGATGCCCAAATATTGATTAAAGTAGTTGTCTGTTAAGACAGGTTCATAGTAAACCCATGAAAACTATATTTGGAAAGAATTATTGGTAGGAGCCAATAGGTTCGTAGTGATCCCATGAAAACCATATCTGGATAAATTTATTGACCGAAGTCAATAGGTTCTTAGTCAACCCATGAAAACTATGATACGAGAGAAGTTATTGGAGATACCAATAGGTTCAGGGAGAACCCATGAATTAATGAAGTTATTGGCAAAGGCCAATAGGTTTTTAGTCATCCCAGGAAAACTATGAGACCGGACAGATAGTCCATAAATTTTAAACAGGTTGTTAATCTACCCATGAAAACTAATAGGCTAATAGTGACCCTATAAACTATAACAGAGACAGATAGTCAAAGATATGGGGATGTAAAATCTAGAATAATTTACTTGTTTTCATATCATCATAAAATTTAAATTGCTATGTTTCAACCATTATGGATGCAGGAGCACAATATACGGTTCTTATATTTTTGAATAAGGTACTAGTGAGGGGAAAACCCGTTCCGCTAAACGGCGAGGTCTCACTAGATATCTAAATGGTTTGAGATGATAGGTTATCATTCATACCAGGCTTTATGTCTGACTCGAAGTTTATGTTTTCCCCTTAAACTCTCGGGTGGTCAATTAACTTTGAATAGTTTGAGAGTTGAGGTTTTAAGGTATCTCTTTAGACGAATAAGCTTCCGGAGGCATGTAGAAGGCAAGATAGCTATTATGAGTTCTTTCTATTTTGATTCCGTTGTGTTTTGATGTAAAGGCAAAGTTGTTTATTTGCCTAGATATATATATATATATATACATACTCTGATCATCCAAGGGGGCATCTTCATATGTCGTTCTTGGCGTATGTTGTAATAATTATAATTTCTCTGAATGTGGTTCTCGAATGTGATATTATGTAATGAATTTGAAATGATTTGAAATGGAAGGTGAAAGTTGTTTAATTATTTTAAATTTTTTCCATATCCATGCGTTTCTGTTATATCAATGTATCTAACATTACCGTATTTGATCGCCGAGGATTAATAACTATGGATGACTGCAACATCTGTACCGTTAGTTTTGGGCCACCAAGTGGGGGATGTTACACGTAAACTCATACACAAACAAACATAGTAGAACATATAGAGATGCATACACATATATAAACACACATATGCAGATGAATACTTATATATACAATTGCACACACACTCTCACACAGCCACACTCATAAGTTGATACTCATACAACTGCACATTCAAACACATGCACAAGCACAAAACTGCACACATACTAACACAAAAATACAAACACACACAGCATATACGCATAAAATACACACGCACACACACTTGGCCTGGGTTTCACATGCAACCCACCACTAGTGCACCAGTCGTCCTTGACTCGGGGACCGGTCGTCCAGTGCCCGAAGCAATATGCTTTAGGCCATGCATCCATCAACCCATTTACGTCCTTTTTGTCACCGTTATCTTCACTAATTCAAAGCACTTAACATTATACACCCGGTTATCTTTCCAATTCATGCACACACACACAGATATATATATATATATATATAGGTTTATAAGGATAGACATAGATTTAGTGAGTGAAAACACTCACCTGTACATCGTGTGCCATCTTCTCCTTCTTCTTCCTCGATCGCACGCACGCTGAAACATAGTTTTCCAGGTGTGTGTGTGTGTGTATGTATGTATGTAAGTATGTATGTATATAGGATTATAAGGATAGTCGTAGATTTAGTGAGTGAAAACACTCACCTGTACATCGTGTGCCATCTTCTCCTTCTTCTTCCTCGATCGTGCACACGCTGAAACACAGTTTTCTAGCGCCTTAATGAAACTCCAATCACTTGGACACGTAGGTGTACATTGATGACGAGAAGCACATAGATGAATAAACTTGGAATTTATAAAGAGATATATTTTAGGGATGAACTTGATTTTCTAAAATCAGTGAATGTAAACTTGGGGTTGTATTTATATTTGAAGGAGAAAGATCGAGAGAAAGGAAAGTCGAGAGAATGAGATTTCTGAAAAATGGATTTGGGTTATGAACTCTTGGGCTTTAAGGTATTAAGGGTAGATTAAAATATATTTATTTTAATATTAATTTCTTTTTATAAATTATTTTCTATTTAAACAAAACTATAATAAAATTCCAAATAAAATTTACATTTACCACACTTATTTATTTATCAAATGGAATAAAAAATTTCTATAATTTATTTTCCATAATTTAAATTATTTATATTAAATACACAATATTAAAATTTCCAAATTAATTTATTTTACAATTCTCAAAGCATCCATTTATTCTCAAAACTATTTCATTTCTTCACTAATCACCAAAGTATAAAAATTCCATTATTCAAAAATAAATTCAATTATTCATTTTAAATTCCAAAAATTCATTTTAATTAATCAAATATTTATTATTAATTGTCCCAAAAACTGGGTTGTTACAGACTCTTCCCCTTAACAAAATTATGTCCTCGCAATTTTCTTACGAAGAATCTATAAAAAAGCTAATAATCTCATTATCAATTTAAATGTAAATCAAACAACCAATATTAAAACTAGTCTCACAAAACTCTAGTTCTACTTATACTACGAACTCAAAATCTTTCCCATCAAAACATCTTCACTTCCAACTAAACTTCAAAATTCTAATTCCAAACCTCTTTACCTTATACAAAATACTTTTCCTTGACTATTATCAACTATATATATAAATACTTCACATGAATTTATAAAACAAATATTTTCCAAATTAAGTTTTCATTTTAAAAAAATTCTCACAACTTGATTTTTTTAATGATTAATAATAATCATACCCAAAAAGATTCCTTTAGGCTCAAAATATGCTATTCAATAGACATACTTATTTACATTTCCAAAAAATTTCTTCCATATTAATTTTTATAAACTCACTTTAAGTCCATAACATTTAATATACTGCATGATTATCAAAGTCAATACAATAATAATATACATTTATTTCACAAAATCTCCAAAACTCCAAAATTAATCAAATTAAATAATTCACAGTTGCATAAATTATAATATCCCAAAACTCTACAAATTAATTTCAAATTTTAGTAAATTATAAACTATTCAACTATAAAACATATTTTTTTTCCAAAATAATAATTATAATCTCCCATTTTCTAAAGTCTTCCAAATATTGATTTCAAAACCACTTTATCAAAACTACTTACTTTATTTGTAGTGTCCTTAAAATATTCATTCTTTCCAAAATACTTTAATTTCCTCAAAATATTTATATCTTCTCAAATCATTGTGTTTAAATGTCTCGTTATACTATTCAGAAATCCCTATCGATAACGTTGACTAGATGCATCGACCAGAATTCTTATACTACCTAACAGACGGATCGGTTCAAAAGAATTTCTGCAACGTTATCTATACTACTTTTAAATCAATAACCATACTTTATCATAATATTTCAATTAAAACATTTCTAACAACTATATATTTATATAAATCAAAAATCTTTTCTATAACAAACACTAATTTATCAAAACATTTTCAAATATTCTTTATATACAATAACCATTTCACTAAACATTATATAATACCAAACAAACACCTTACTCATATACTCATAACAAGTAAACAAATAAAGATCAAAAACTGAATCCATTTCACATCATTGTTAAAGACATACAAATATTCAACCATTAAAATTGAAAATTGAATTCAATTAAAGCAATTATCAATAGCCCAACAAATATAAGAACCACACAACTAATGCATTCAGCGGTAAACTAATAAATAACTTTCTCGCTGCGCACTGACAAAAGTCAATCAAAACTAAACAATTTAATATCAAACCACCCAAGGTCACTCATTTTATATTTATATCAAAATCTAAATATTATATATATAGAAAATAACAAATACATTCCCCAGATGATTACCCCATAATCATCGTTGATAGATACATATTCCTACTATCCCGATATTACAGGGTAACTAGCCACACACCCAAGGAGATAGGGATCCTATGTCTCATCTAAGATCTTGGCTGTGCACACGGATTTCTGTCAAATAACTAATTAATATTGCATTATTTTTTCAATTTAGTGATAACATGATTCAGGATGTACTCTTTTTACGATACGACTCTTTAAAGGTTGTGTAGCTTATACTTCGCCTGTGAGTAATTAGAGACTAAAAATATATTAATTGATGTTGTAGTCATTCTTGGTCTTTGTATATTGCATTGCATCCAACCTAAATAACGTTTTGATATGTATAGTCGTTAGTGAAAAATCAGATTGTAGTGTGTATTTCCATCTTACTATAGAAAACGTTGTCATAAGAGTGTGGTAAACTATGCATTCCCATATGGTATGGCTTGAAATCATTTCTAATAAAGGAAAAAAAAATGAGATTCTAATATATGGAGGAAAAATTCAAAAGTTTGAAATAGTTAAAGTGTACCAACTTGATACATCCATGATAACATAATATAAAATTTGGCTACATAACAATAGATGTTTGGAACTTATACATGGCATAAAGCTAGTACATGAAAACATTTAAAAAAAAGGTCTATGAGTAAAGGTAACTAAAGCTGAGAGCTTAATTTGCATGGAATCTTCTTTAACTCTGCTTGTAATTTATTAGTAAAGTTTGGTAGCTAAATTATTTCGTTCAATTTTTTTGGCTACAGCTCCAAAGTCCAAACTCTTCATTCAGGTCCTGGTCTTACCCTTATACCATAAGAGATAGTTCCCAAACTTGTCTAAAATAACGACATAAAATTTGTTAGTTAGAGGTGTGAAGTGTAACAATATTATGTTCCAAACAGGCAAAAGAAGCTTTAGCGCTTGAATAGTCAACCTGTTCCCTGCATATGTATAATATTTGGTACACTGAAGTGGAAACTAATTAAAGTGAAACAATTTTGTTATTGGATATGGAAGTACAATTAATATAATCAATTCCATAATGTATACGGTCAATTTGAGATTAGACGTTTAGCACTACAATCACTATTGAGTGTAGTCCAAAGTTTGATTAAATTTGGAAACATAATGTAAGTCGTCGGTGTAAGGTCAAATGCTGTGCAGTGAAATTACGCTGTAACTTCCATTTAACTTG
Organism: Allium fistulosum; assembly: GCA_030737815.1. Taxonomy (NCBI): domain Eukaryota; kingdom Viridiplantae; phylum Streptophyta; class Magnoliopsida; order Asparagales; family Amaryllidaceae; genus Allium; species Allium fistulosum. The sequence goes on along the minus strand of CM060902.1, from coordinate 495,535,059 downwards.
TAAAACAGACATTGAGAAAAAAGTACAGTAGAAAAACATAAAATTGTCCACTCTAGTTCAGCAACTGATAAACCATTGCATTTGAAGAAACAAATATATTTGGATGTACCTATGTTTGTTAGTTGATGGCTGCAGAGTTGGATTCTCATAGAATGGTCTGCCGATGAATTTTTATAAACTAGGTATGCTAAATAAACTTCCATAGTAAATGTGTACTCCAACCAAAAGTAGCAAATTTTCGCCGTCACACAAATTTTCGCTGTCAATATATACACCACCTAATGGGTACAAAGCTTAAGCACGTTCGAGTATATGCATACTTGCATATATTTTTTCATACTATTTTGAATTGTGTTGGTATAAAAATTGAAGAACTGTGGATGGGGTGTAGGGAAGAGGGCTATAACAATGTCATTAGCATACACACATAAACCAAAAACATATAATAAGTAATGCAAAAAATTTACCCACATAAACCTTCGTTCAAAAATGGCCCTTATTTTTGTTATCTTTGTGTATAACCAAAAAATGCAAAGAAACAATATTCACAATGGAACAAACAATGATATTAAGGTAGCAGCTCCGATATGGGGAATCTTTACAATATTGGTTCTCCGGATATATTGAGAGATATGCATGAAATAAATCATGGTGGAAGGTTTGAAAATGTACCAATCTTGATAAATTAACTAATAGCAGTAAGTACCAAAATTTCACAGTCCACCTTATTCCAAGGAAGCTTTTAATAAATTATAAAACCAAAAACAGCCTCATGTTATGAATCAACTTTTTTGGTTTCTTGTCTGGAATCTAAATTATCCATGAATCATTAACACTTAGAAAAGCATTAACCTATAGGTTGACTTCTATTTTTAACTAAGCTGAAGTAAAGGAGTTGCATTAATATATATATCTAAAAAACGATTGGCTTAAGGCATAAATTTCTACACATCTAAAATATAATTGGCCTATAGAACAGATTGCTATTTATATGAATCACATTTGTTGTAGCTTATCAAACAAAGTGTGGTATTCATAATGGGAGTTTAATGATAAGTTTTTACTGAAAAAACAGTCGAGCAGCTCGCTTTTACATAGTTTTTGGTGAATTGGTAATATATAATTTTGTGACTTAATTTTATTTTCACTATAATTAAACATGCTAATAATCCAAAATATACGCAATAAAATAAAGGAACTGGCTTGTTAAATGAACAGAGAAAACTGGCTTTTTAGAAGAAAAAGGCCTTCATATTTACAATAAATATTTATTTTCTTTTAAAGGAGGGAAAAAAATTATGGACAGACTGATGTTATTTAATGTCTCACCCAAAAATGATGTACACCGGTAGTCAGTAAGTACCAGTTTAGTATAAAGATCTAAAAGACTGGAAGCAATCTGAAAACCGATATCTTATAAGTTTACTAATTATTTGAAATATGAAAGATGGTTTCTGGAATGAACTTGATGTTTACCATCATATAATAAAACAATCTACTACTCTAAAAGAGCTGTAAAAAAATGACAATCTAAATTTTTTGATTGTTGATGATTGTTATTGATTCATGTGATGGAAAAGGATTTTTATTGGATTTGGCTTCGTTTGTAAACTTATTATCATAAATAGCCCAGTTTAAAAACTAATATCAAATATAGCCCTGTTTTGAAAAATACACTGGCTCCTTTTCAAAAGTCGCCAGTGTAATTTTTTTCTTCTGACGACTTTTGAAAAGTCGCCAGTGTATTTTAAAAAAAAGAATTTTTTTTACACTAACGACTTTTTAAAAGGAGCCAGTGTATTTTTCAAAACAGAGCTATAATTGATATTAGTTTTTAAACTGGGCTATTTATGATAATAGGTTTACAAACGAGGCCAAATCCAATAAAAATCAGATGGAAAATAATATTATAGCTATAGCTTGTACTGAAGATGGATCTCAATTTGCTGTGCTTACTCTTACATCAAAATGAAACTGATACGACAGTTCAAGATGGTGTTATTTTATTGTTTGATGTACAAAATCAAGTTTGCAGGACAACATGCATGGCTCGAAATAAAAATGGGTAACTTAAATCAAATAGGCTGCTAGCAGTTATTGACGTGCCACTGGTTTTAAGGTAATAAATGAAGTTTTCAAAATGTTCTGGTTTATTATCCAAAAAGAACATGTACATCCAACAAAACATAACCGCAGACCAATTAATAAATGCAAAAACTAAAAAGGGAAGATTAAATTTGGATATATAACAGCTATGTAACGATTAATAATTCAAGAGAAAAGGCCACTAAAATTCCAAGCAGCGATTAAAATAATGTGAAAATTAGCCACACATCCTTAAAACGGAACTTAAATTCAAAACGGGTCCCTGTCATAAAATATATATTTTCTACATCCATGTTTCTGTTTTCCGCCATTTTTATTCTCAAATTACCCTTGCGTTTCGCTGTGGAGCTGAATCTTCTTCTTATTTTTCGATTTAATGGTAAACTGCAATTAAATTAAAGATGAATCATTTTTTTTATGAAATATGATATTCTTAATATTTTCAGTTATGAATAATCGCAACAAATTTCTGCAAATATATGCGCAATAGTTGCAGAAATTTCTGCAACTATACGCAATAATTGCAGACATTTCTGCAACTATAAACAATAGTTGTAGAAATGTCTGCAACTATAAGCAATAGTTGCAGTAATTTCTGCAACTATACGCAATAGTTGCAGACATTTCTGCAACTATTAGCAATAGTTGCATTTCTGCAACTATATGCAATAGTTGCAGATATTTCTGCAACTATACGCAATAGTTGCAGATATTTCTGCAACTATTTGCAATAGTTGCAGATATTGCTGGTCATTCTTGAAGTTGGTCTTTCTGCAACTATTGCGTATAGTTGCATTTCTGCAACTATATGCAATAGTTGCAGAAATATTTGCAACTATGTGCAATAGTTGCAGATATTTCTGCAACTATTTGCAATAGTTGCATTTCTGCAACTATATACAATAGTTGCAGAAATGTCTGCAACTATATGCAATAGTTGCAGATATTTCTACAACTATACCGTATAGTTGCATAAATTTCTGCAACTATACCCAATAGTTGCTGACATTTATGCAACTATACCATATAGCTGCAGAAATATCTGCAATTATTTATAAATTTTATAAATTTCAAAAAAAATAAAAAAGGTTTAAAAGTTGCTGAATTGTCTGTAAATATTTGAAATAATTGCACATTTACTACAAATATGAATTTTTGATATCAACAATGGATCTCATTTCAAATATCATAAAATTTGTGATTTTTTGGTGAAAACGGTTTGTTGATCCGGTTTTTGTACATAAAGTTATACGCGTTTGAAATATTAAAAACGTAAAGGGTATTTGTGTATTTTTGCCTGAGCGAATTTGAAAATAGGGGGCGGAAATGTAAGTTTTGTATGTGAAGGATGTTTTATTTATTTTGAAACTTATTAGGGATGTGAGCCAAACTTACCCTAAAATAATAGCATGCTATACAAAATGTTTGGAAAGTTAGCTATAAAAAAACTTAAATATGAGTGATGTGTATGTAAAATAAATATCTATTTGCATGGTTTATATTAATTATGGTCTGCACATGTAAAGACCTGTAAAATACACTTACTGGAACTATATGTAAAATTTATGACTTGTTTAGGTCGGCTTGTATATGTAGTTCGATATGTGGCTATTATGGAAAAGCATGTGTAGGTCGTCCTTAGTGGGTCAGCCGTGATTGGATTGGTTTAGGTGGTTCGGTGTAGATTGGATCGGCCTCGGAAGGATTGGTATATGTGGGTCGGCATATTCATATGTGATTCGGCCTATAAACGTGGTTCGGCGCGAATGGTTTGGCATCAGTGGCACGGTCAGGATAGTTGAACAGGACTGGATCGGCCATGTTGGGTCGGTCTTGATGGGTCGGTTAAGGTAGATGAAGTAGAAGTGAGTCGGCCATAGTAGTTAGGTCGGAGTGGTTCGGCAATGTTGGGTTGGCCTAGGTGGGTCGGCCTAAGGGGATCGGCCAGGGTGGATCGGTTTAGGTGGGTCGACGTAAGTAGATCGGTATCGTGGGATCGATCACTACAGCTCGGCATGACTGGATCGACTGTAATGGTAGGCTGTCTCCGGGTCGGTCGGGGAGCTTTTTGACATTAGATGAAGCGGTCGGCATGGACGGCTCGGTCATCATGGTTCAGCATACTTGGGTCGTCGCACCCTGGGGAAGTTGGCAAGTTATCTAGTCTACAACAAAGTAGTGCGGCCAGCATTTCATTGCTTCGAGTCACGCTACTATTTGCTTCGAGTCACTTGAGAAGTTGCTTCGATTCATCTACGAGTAACCCCCAGCTCGACATTGATGGTTCGGCCAAAGTGGTTCGGCAGTCACTAAATCGATTATGGAGGGTCGGCATACCTAGGCCGGTCAACTTGAATTGTCAATTGTGGGCCGTGCTATTTTGGTCATGGGCCTACACAGGCAAGCTAGGCTAACTTCGTCTATAAATATAGGAGCAAAGGTCCAGTTGAAGGGACTTTTTTTCGAGAACTCTAGGGAAACTCTGCCCATTTTTATACTATCCTCTTTTTGATTCAAACTTGTATTCAAGTGGTTTGTTTATGGATTGCATTTGTATTCAAGTGATTGAAAAAGTAATAAAGATCCTATTCAAAGTGGACGTAGGAAATTACGCCGAATCACTATAAATCTGGTGTTCTCGTTTCTGCTGTTCTTTTTGCACTCAATTGCGTTATTTCTCCATTTTAATTTACTTTCTTCATTAATCTCTCTACATAACTCTATTCAAGGGTGTTAGTGACCAATTCTGGTGCTAACATTTTGGTGCTTTCACTAAGAACGTGCATTCTCGGGCTGTTAGGATCTACTTTGTTGCTACTGGATTGAGAAAATCCCCCGAAGGAGATCCGAGTTCATTCTCAAGAGTTCATAGATTCTATACAGAGTTCCTATGGATAACTCTAAGATGGCAAGACCACGTACCAGATCTGCCTCCCACAATGCAGATGCTAATGAGACGGACAACGTCCAACAAGTGGGACCCAGCAATCGGCAAGCTAATGCAGGTGCAGAGCCCACCACCATCCCAAACCAACCAGAAGCTGTCACCAAGGCAGAGTTCAATGAGCTGATGAGGGAGCTCGTGGAAAGTAGGAGACAGCTTAACGAGAAGATTCAAACGAACGCCAACCTGATGACCCAGATCGCTCAGCAGCAGCGTCAGAATGCTGGCGGAAGCCCTGCTTTCTACTCATCATCTGATAGCTCCGCTTCGTCAGATGAACACCCCAGGCGTAGACGTCGTAGGATCAAAACGGCACAAACTGGTGCAACAGAGCAATTTGTGACGACTTGCCAAGAGCAAACCAACAAGAATGGTCCAGATTCCCTACCTAGAACCGTGGCCCCTCATCTGCACCTAGGAAGTCGCTCCCAACCTGGAGTGGGAATCTTAGGATCTGGAGCACGCTTGGGAGCTGGTCCACCACCTCACCAGGGTCGTAGCGAAGCGGGTCCTCGGGATGCGCACTTAGATGATCGCCTGCCGAGGAGGCACCAGCCGGAATGATTGCGCAGGACGGATACCGACTTGCCACCTCCCATCCAGACTCTGGATTTATCAGCTATGGTCAGGCAATTGATGAGGGAGAATCAAGGCTTAACCAACGATGATTGGGGCATGTCTAGGAGCCATACTCCATTTACTGATACCATCCTACAAGCTGAGTACCCCCGGAAATTCAGCATGCCTACTATTCCAGCTTATGGAGGGAAGACCGATCCCCGACCGCACATAATGAGATACGAGTGGATGATGGACTCGGCTAGGGAAAATGATGCGACCAAATGCCGATGCTTCCCAATAACCCTATCCGAAATCGCTACCATGTGGTTCACCAAACTTCCCCCGCGATCGATCAGGTTTGATGAGTTAGCGGCGAAATTTGTGGAGCAGTTTAGGATCCATGTCACTCGCCCAAAGGACATGATGTCGTTGTCCAGTGTGATCCAGGCTACGGGGGAGTCATTGAAGGATTATTTGCAAAGATTTCACGTTGCTGCCACCAAAGTTAGCAATCCGAATGACCATGCTATCCTTATGGCCGTGATGCGAGGAGTAAATCCGGACTCAGAGTTTGGTGATTGGCTGGCAAGCAAACCACCAACTACCTTGGAACGCTGTTATTCAAAGGCGAACCAATTCATGAGAAGGGAGGAGGCCAGGTAGTCAAGACGAAGTAGTGCGTCAGGACCCAGCAAGGAAGTCGTGCAGAGCAACATTGCGGTAAAGCAATCTGGCGAAAACTCTGGCAAGGTCCAAGTCAATGTTCAAAATAAGCCAGAGCAGTCTAAAGGATCCAGAGGAGGAAATTCTGGACGAAAGAGGGAAACAGGAACGTGAAAACCAAGAATCCCAACCTATATCGAATATACTCCTCTGAATACATCTTTGGAGAATATTTATCTATCAACTTGTAATACGTTCCAATACCAAAAGCTGTGCCCAAAGGAATCCACTAAGGAACAAAAGCAGAATGGAAAGTATTGTCGATTTCATGAGACTTACGGGCACAATACCGAAGAGTGTAGACACCGCCATAATGCTATAGAAAAGTTGATTCGACAAAAGAAGTTACAGCAGTTTGTTAAGAATCCGCAGGACGACGGATAGGGGACATCTGACCCCAATCACGGACAAGCTTCACATCGACCTAGGGAGCCCGCTCGGACCAGAAGAAGGCTGGTCATAAACACGATAATCGGTGGACCTCATATGGAAGATAAGAGTTGGCAAGAAATGGAACGCTATGCTAGTTCCTTGAAGCAGGCAGGTTTCGAATGCTGCTCAAATACAGAAGATGGGACTCTTGGGAAGCAACAACGAATGATGACTGATGATATAGTATTCAGGAGTATGGATGTCGATCAGGTAGAGGCACCTACCATTGACCCGATGGTTATCTCAGCTACAATTGGACCGGCATTTGTGAGAAGGATACTAATTGATTGTAAGAGTTCTGTTAATATTATCTTCAAAAAGGCGTATGACCAGATGAAGATGAAGGCGATGGATCTGAAACCATCTAAAGCCTGCATTCACGGCTTTAATGGTGCAACTACTGATGCAATAGGTTTTGTTGAATTGCCAGTTGAACTAGGAGAAGGTGAACGCAGGAGGGTACGGATCCTACCGTTCATTGTTTTGGATGTTGATTCCACGTATAATGTTTTTCTAGGCCGATTGGCCCTGGCAGAGTTTAGGGCAGCTTTGCCCCGTGGTGTTTGACCTTGAAATTTCCAACGGACAAAGGAGTTAGTGTAGTACATGACGATCAAGCGACTAGTCGTGCTTGTTATGTGGCTGAGCTGAGAGAGGCCCAACGAAGAGAGAAGGGAAAGGGTGTGGACAACCCTGTCCGCATTCATGTTGCTGAAAATTGACAAGTAGTGCCTGAACCTTGGCTTGGGCAACACGGTCGGATCTATACAGACATAGATCCGAGAGATGATGAAGAAGAACCCAAGGAGGCCAAGGTGGCACCAGCTGAACTGATAATTGACATACCAGTCAGCCATGATGATCCGTCACGGGTGCTTAAGATCGGATCACAGCTCAACCCCTCGATGACAGGGGATCTTACTGATTTCCTCCGAACGAATTTAGATGTTTTCACCTGGACCCATTCTGATATGTGTGGATTTCTCCCGCCATCGCAAGTCATATGTTGAACGTTGACCCGATGTATGTGTCAGTGAAACAAAAAGGAGAGGCATGGACCCGGAGAGGTCCGCTGCTGTCAAAGATGAGGTACATAAACTCAAAGCCAATGGGTTCGTCCGCGACGCCCTCTATCCTGAATGGATATCTAATACTGTACTGGTGAGGAAGGCAAACGGGAAGTGGAGGACCTATGTTGATTACTCGGACCTGAACAAGGCATGCCCCAAGGATAGTTTTCCATTGCCCATAATTGATCAGCTGGTCGACTCGACAACAGAACACGAATTGTTGTCATTTATGGATGCGTATTCGGGATACAATCAGATCCCGATGCACATCCGGATCAGGAGCATACCAGTTTTGTAACGGACGTTGGACTGTACTGTTATGTAGTGATGCCTTTCGGGTTGAAGAACGCAGGGGCGACTTATCAACGTTTGGTGAATCGGATGTTTAAAGACCAGATTGGTAGAACGATGGAAGTCTATGTGGATGATATGCTCGTGAAGTCACGATAGTCAAACGACCACATTCGAGACTTAGTAGAGATGTTTGATATACCCAGATTTTACGGAATGAAAATTAATCCACTGAAGTGTTCCTTTGGCGTTGCGTCGGGGAAGTTTTTGGGTTTCATTGTCAATGCACGGGGAATCGAAGCCAACCCAGAAAAGATTCAAGCTATTCGAGACATACAGGTACCCAGAACTATAAAACAAGTGCAAAGCCTGAATGGGAAAGTCGCCGTGTTGAGTCGATTTATATCCAAAACAACCGACAAGTGTATTCATTTCTTTCATGTGATAAGGAAAGGGAAAAGAAATTTTGAATGGACGCCGAACTGTGAGGACGCGTTCCGAGCTCTGGTGAGACACTTGGAGAGGCCCCCGGTTCTGTCAAAGCCCGTAGACCTTGAGGAGTTGTATGTTTACTTGGCTGTATCCCAGCATGCCATCGGTGTAGCTTTGGTTCGTGTAGAGGACCGAATCCAAAACCCAATGTACTATGTCAGTAAGTGTTTAACGGAGGCAGAGAGAAATTATCCTAAGATTGAGAAGCTGGCTTACTGTTTGGTGATCGCATCACGCAAGCTCCGCCCGTATTTCCAGGCACATCCGATCAGTATTTATACCGATCAACCTTTGCGGCAAGTGCTCTAATGACCGGAGACTTCTGGAAGGCAACTCAAATGGAACATTAAACTGAGTCAGTTCGACATCACCTACCTGCCGCGGAGAGCTATCCAGGGGCAAGCGTTAGCAGATTTCATTGCAGAGTTTACCATATCAAACGAGCCAGGTGGAAGTGATGTGATTCCCGCTGTTCGATGGAAGCTATATACCGATGGGGCATCCAACAACCATTGTTCCGAGGCTGGTGTTATCCTTGTAACTCCCGAGAACCGATCGATTTGTTATGCTTTGAAACTTAATTTTCCCACTACGAACAACGAAGCCGAGTATGAAACGTTGATCGCTGGACTGAAGTTTACCAAAGAACTTTGAGTGAAATCGGTGGAAATCTTTTGTGACTCATAGTTAGTGGTGTACCAAGTACGGGGAGACTATCAGGCAAAGGGGCAAAGGCTTGCCCCATTCCTCGCTCGGGTTCAAGTATTGTTGGCGGACCTCGAGTACTACAATATTTCGCACATTCCGCGCGAACAAAACTGTGAAGCCGATTCCTTGGCAAAATTTGCAAGCACTGGCGATGCACAACAGATGGGCTTGGTTCCCGTTAAAACTTTACATGCCCCCAGTATAAATGAGATGGAAGTAGATTTTGTGTCAGAGACGAAAACTGAAAGGGAGTTGTGGATGACCCCGTTCAAAGAACACTTGCTACACGAAACCTTGCCCAAAGGAAAGAACGAGAGACGACAAGTCGTTCGCAAGGCCTCACGGTATATAATGCAGGATGTAATGATGTATCAGAAGGGATTCTCCGTTCCCTTGCTTAGGTGTATCACCCACAACGAGATAAAGCGGGGTTTTAAGAGAAGTCCATGAAGGAGAATGTAGCGACCATATTGGGGGCAGACACTAGCCAAAAAGATACTCTGTTATGGGTACTATTGGCCGACCGTGAATCGGGACGCCGCGGACTATGTAAGGAGATGCGACAAATGTCAAAAGTACGCAAGGATCCCGAGAGCACCGCTGATGGAACTCACGCAAATGGTTAGTCCATGGCCGTTTGCAATATGGGGGATCGATATAATCGGCTCCTTGCCAATCTTCAAAGGTGGTGCGAGATACGCGATCGTCGCGGTCGATTACTTCACTAAGTGGGCAGAAGAAAAGCCACTAGCTACGATCACCACCAAAAAGGTCATTAATTTTGTTGTGCGAAACATTATATGCTGCTTCGGTCTCCCATGGACTATCATTACCGACAACAGAACTCAATTTCAGAGTAGGGAATTCAAAGAGTTCTTCCAAAATACTGCATTGAGAAAAGGTTTGCAGCAGTCGCTCACCCTAAAGCAAATGGGCAAGTTGAAGCCGTAAGTAAGATAATCAAGTCCATCTTGAAAAAACGTTTGGAGAAGGCTAAAGGCAAGTGGGTGGATGAGCTTCCAACAACACTCTGGGCCTACAGAACTACCCACAGGTCGCGTGCCACACTCAATTTGCCTTGGCATATAGCACTGAAGCTGTTATACCCATGGAACTTGAAGTTCCTTCTCACCGGGTAACCCATTATGATCCTAGAACGAACCGATATCTTTTGCTGGAATCATTAGACTTTGTCGACGAGAAACGTGAAGAAGCGGACATAAGGGCGGCCGCATATCGGCATTGAGTTGCCCGATATTATAACGAAAAAGTTCGACCAACAACTTTCGATGTGGGGGACCTTGTTTTGAAGCGAGTTTTTCCGGTCCCATCATATATGAATCCCACATGGAAAGGACCCTACGTCATCGAACGGAGGCTTGGAGAAGGAACCTTTAAGCTAGCGACTGTTGATGGCGTGACGCTCCCAGAGCATGGAATAGTGAGCATTTGCACCTTTATTATACTTAAACTATTTCTTTTGCATTTTAGTAGAAATTATTTTCAGTATATGTTTCTTTTGTTGTTCTCTGTTTCCGACATGTAATAAGACCATTTGGTTTGCCCTTATTTTCTACAATCAATAAAGGCTTGAATCTGTTTTTCTATGAACTATTGGTGTTCTGTGTTTTATAATTCCATGGAAAAATTAAATTGCATTAATCTGTCTAGCGTATGAACGCACACACAAAACAAAAAATATCTAAGTCCTCGAAGTGCGGACTTGAGTACTATGAATCCCCAAAGTGCGGACTACAGTATAAATGATTCAAAGATCTCTAAGTCCCTAGAGCGCGGACTAGAGTACTCTGAGTCCCCAGAGTGCGGACTAGAGTATAAACGATTCAAAAAATCTCTAAGTCCCCAGAGCGTGGACTTGAGTACTCTGAGTTTCCAGAGTGCGGACTATAGTATAAACGATTCGAAAATCTCTAAGTCCCCGGAGTGCAGACTTGAGTACTCTGAGTCCCCAGAGTGCAGACTGGAGTATAAACGATTCGAAAATCTCTAAGTCCACAATATGCGGACTTGAGTACTCTGAGTCCCCAGAGTACGGACTAGAGTATAAACGATTCGAAAATCTCTAAGTCCACAGAGTGTGAACTTGAGTACTCTGAGTCCCCAGAGTGCGGACTAGAGTGTAAACGATTCAAAAGTCTCCAAGTCTTGTGAAAGCAGACTGGAGTTCACATGACCCACAAGACTCTGGATTTCAATTACAGATTAAATTATAAGCTAAGCGATGAGAGTCTGAAAATACAAAGAAGCAAAATTTTATTTACTAATCAAAAAAGATGTTTCATTACAACTTCTCTGTAGTCCGGAGCCAAAATCTATCTAACATGAAAAAAAAGAGGGAGGAAAACAACTGCATGGTACTACGTTACTTAAGTTGAGCAAAATGTAGCGAGGCAACAGTTACTTCTTCGGTTTTCTTTCCTTTTTTGGCTTCTCCGAAGTTTCCTCATCCGAGCGCCTCCTTTTGGACCCTTTGCTTCCTAGCGACGAAGTACTCGAGGGAGGAGGAGGAACTTCTAAAGGTGTGGTCCCACCGGGGAGAATGACCTTCAAGGGCCTATTTAGGGGATCGTCGAGTTCCACCACCTGAGATTCTATCTTAAATTTTGTTTTCTTTTTCTCCTCCTCCTCGATTTGCTCTTCAATGCTGAGCTTGGAAGTATGCTCGAAAGCGCCTGTGATTTCGACCTTGTCGTGTTCATCTACATGTGAGGGATCTTCATGCTTATCCTCATTTAGCGCCCCGATCACTTGAGCATCGGGACCAGGGGTATCTCTGGTGTGAGGTGCCTCGGTCTTTTTCTCTTCCCGCTCCGTGGCGACATCGCTCCTTGGAATCGGTTCGGGTTCAGAGTGCCCTATATGAGTTCATGAAAAACAAATGTTAGAACACATTCGTCACTCGCCAAAAGCAATGAATTCCTAAACTCTAGAAGGTGAAGCTACATACCAGCTTCCAACTGACTTTCAGTGGTCCTCGGAGTATCACCCTCAGGGATTGGAGATAAAATGTGAACGCCAAGTCCGGGCTTCTCCAGGTCATAGCCGACGTACTGCTCGGGAGGCCCAAGTGACGAACTATCGATCAATTGAACGAGAGGAGGAACTGGAGACTCAGTGCCGGATGGACCAGCGATATCACCTTTACCCTTCGATGATGGGGAGTCTCTTCCAAAGAGGGCTCTCGCCGTGGATAAGTCTGAAGGCTCATTTCCTCAGAGCACTTCCCTCACGAGAGCCTCTTCATCAACCTCTTTGACGCCTAGCTCAACTCTCTTAATTTTTATCAAAGTATCTCATGCTTCGGCCAGTGATTCGAGATAACCATCGCCTAAGAAAGATAGGTCACGATGCATGAGGACTCGTGCATTGTACTCGGTGATGAGCGGGTCGAATAAACACTTGATTTCTTCTCTGCCGGCCTCGGTAGCGGCCTCAAGATGAGAGTTGGCCTCTGTGAGCGCCATCTTCTTGTCTTCCTCGCGAGCTGCTTCTTTTAACGCTTCAAACCTGGAAAGCTCCTCATCAAGTTTTGTCTTTAGAAGCCATGTTTCAATGATTTCATCGCAGTATCTTTGTGACTCTTCCCGCACTACAATTTTCTCTTCTCTCTCTTTAAAGAGCAACTCCTCTAGCTCTTTGAATTGTCGAGCGAGAATGTCTTTCTCTTTTTGGATAGTCTTTCTCCAAAGCTAGAGCGCCGCTGCGTTGGATTGTCTCATCGATTTCTTTCTTGTGAGTGGCCTCCAAGCGACTAACTACCTCGGCTGTCTCCTTGTCATTTTTCTGGGCAGCCTCGAGCTGAGATTTGTATGAGGATAGCTCTTCATCCTGACCCTTAATGATGTCTTTGTCATGAATAGCTTCGAGTTTGAGATGATCAATCTTGTGTTGGCGTTCAATGGAAACCTTTGAAACTTTCTCCACCAAGTGTACAAACGCACCATGCTGAAAATAAACATCGTTGTTGCAGGCAATGACGCTCTGTTTGACATGTCCGGGGATAGGATGGATCGTGGGGAGAAATTTCAATCCATCAAAACATATCTTCGGGAATGTAGCCTTGAGCTTAGCTAATTTTTCCGTCGTCGATGGATCATGAGCGGAGGTTGGAGGAGTCTGCTTAACCGGAGTCACAGATTTCTTATAAGCCTCACGGGATTGCTCAGTACTCAAAGAGCCAAATGTTGGTTGCGATGAACTTCGGACTGGGATCCCTTCTGAGCAGACTTCTCCCTACTATGCTATGAGTGAGGGGGAGAATCGTTTGGATATGAAGAATGGCTGTAGGTTCTCCTTCTGGAAGACGATGACTCTCTAGGACGATAATCTCTATCACCGCTGTCGTCCCTGTCTCGCCGTTTGCTTGATCCTGAGTCTCGACTAGAATGGTAGAAGATGGAGGATCCAAGGAGGCAGTCAATGCCATGTGTACGCCCTATATCACCTGCACATAAAGCCAAATGAGGACGAGTTAGTAGGAATCACACGATGAGTGGAATTCGAGTGCATGGCAGAGTGTAAGTGTTTGTGTGTGTCCTAGTGCATCCCCCCGACGGACCAGTGTTTTTCGCTTTACTAATTGGAGTCTTCTCCCCTGATGATGAGCCTGAGCGCCTTCATCGCTTCTCGCGGACGAATTAAATCCCATAGCCTCGGGGTTATTAAAACCATAATTCAGTATATTTTCAGGGATGGTCAAGTCAGATAGGCCCTTTAATGAGCCCTCTAAGTTTTAGGAAGACGACTTCTTCTCGATTGCAGTTAACGTAACCTTTGAACTTTCTCCAACTGTCTTCTTTTTCAGCTTGTAAGCTAAACCCTTTTCTTCGAAGGAGGCGGTGATTCGTCGGTGTCGGGTGCATCAGCTACTAGCGCTTGGCGGGAACTTACATTCTCGTCAGTCGCCACTGGCACCTCGGTTTCTTTAATCTCGCCTTCCTCAGTAGTATCGGGGATCCCTTCGGCATGTGGCACCGAAGGTCCATCTTGTTCTTTGCCCGTTCCTGCAATCGTTCTTATTGTAGTGGCACCAATTGGAAGGCTAGTTCGGCGGCCCTCTTCCAGTAATCCGAACTTCGAGAGTAGTTCGTTGGTAATTACGGATTTAATGTCCCGGTCCCCCACGGGAGTAGCTCGAATGGCCTCGACGGCCTCAGAATACTCGACGCCTTCGGGTCGTGGGTGGATACCTATAAGAGTTGAAAGAAGTTCAAAAGTGATGCACTTCGAGCCTTAGGACAACGACTGGGATAAAAATGAGACTTACTCCCTTCTAGCCATCTTCTCGCAAAACCGGGAGGACAGCGCACGTAAAACCACTCTTGTTTATATTGAGAATATTTGCTCCACACACCCATTAGGACTTGGCATTTGGGGTGTGGCTCGAGGAATATGTAAGATGGACTGTCGGTACGTCTTTTGAAGCGGTAAATATAATGGATATCCTCAGGAGTTGGAGGTCTGAGTAAGACGCTCATGAAAAGAACGCATGTACCATGAATAAATGCATGGCTATTAGGGTGTAGTTGTGCTGGAGCAATCCCAATATACTGCAACACTTCGCGGATGAATGAATTGAAAGGCGGCACACTTCCAGCCCAACACATAAATTTGTTGCACGCAGTATATCCTGCTGGGGGCAAGTGAGGCCGATCTTGTGCTGAAGGAACCAGAACGTCTTCGAAGGGGATTCCGTGGATAGAACATAATCGACGGAGAGAAGATTCACCGATTTTCGAGGCTTGAAAGTCGATGGGGTCATCCAGAACGACAGCCTCGTCTACAGCATCGGGAGCCAGGCCTATAACTGCGACAGGTGGATCCGGGATGCCGATATGGAGGCTGACGATGGGTTCAGAGTCCCCACTACCTCCTACCGAGAACTTGGCTCAGGCTTGTCAGAAACAGTAGCGGAGCTTGATTTTTTGGACATCTTCAAAGAACGATTGGTGTGAATAGATACCTGTTTAAACTATACTTGAAAGGTAATAGATATCAGATATAACAACAGGATATTCCCCCCGTGTGGTGTGTGGACTAGTCCAACCATTCAAGCATGAGTATAAAAGAGTTAAAGATCTAAAGACCGGTCAAGCATGATCGAAATTTAAACTATCATCTTCGGAGACCGTCATCGCTGACCATCTCCGACAACTTGTCCTATGTTCGGTAGTATGGGTCTCGGAATCGGACATTGGCATCATATATTGAAGGCTGTTAGATTCGTGTTTATAATTACTTGAACTATGGAATTGTTAGTCCGAATTAAGTCCATGGGTTCATATGCTTTGATCCTTGTCATTGTCCATTGTCTTATGCTTAAGCATGGGAAGTATGATCCTAATGTATGTCATGTTCAAGTTAAAATGGTCCTGATTGCCAATGCCGGCCCCAACACTCCATGCCGATCCAAACAATAAACTATCTACACTGATCGTCCTTCAAAAACTAGATTACCGACCCACTCTCTTATGGACTACTGACCGCCTCTCTAGATCAAAACAACCGACCCACTCACTCCCTCAAAACAACCACTCCACTCATTCTCCTCTCTCACTCTCTAATCACCTAACAGCCCTATACGTCTATACCGACCCACATTCCTAATTTCCTACCGACTCATGCTCTCCCTCAATACCGAACGACTCCTTCGCTCGGAATACCGACCCACTCCTCTGGACTATGACCGACCCACAACGTCACGCATAGCTACCGACCCACACTCTCGTTTCTCTCAACGTGGCCGACCCGCATTACTCTCGGATCACCAAACCCCTCCTTTTCTTTTGAATTCTTCACTAAGCGACATCTTCCTTCCTCCTCCTAAGTCATGCTTCCGAATTATAAAAACAACAACTACTCCTTCTAAGAGACTATTACCATCGACCATCAAAGACAGTTGAAGCCCTAACTTAAAGTCTAGTCTTCCTCTTGATTTATCTCTTCCTCTCTTCTCAATTATCCTCTACCTATTCCTATAACCAAAGAAAAGAGGAGGCCATCCACTCGAGCGCTGAAACTTCGTATGCGATTTTGTAACGACCCGATATTTTCAACCATTCGCATCCATTATAAGTGTATAGGTAGACACTCATGCCGGAGTTGAATTGCTCAAAATACCGCGTTGTAATTAAAATTTGGCAAATCTCAGAATATACAGTAAATAAATATAAGCACAGATCACAGACATAGAGTAAAATAATGCAGCGGAAGTAAAAGAGATAGTAGTTCATGAAGCTACTATATAAATATAACAAAGTTACATAAGATACAACAGGAGGAATAGAGTATAACAGAAGTCTCAAGACATAGAAGTCTACTAATACAAGAGCTTAAATAGAACAACAGACTGAACAGATAAAACCAGATAATAGCTGGATAAGGATGATCTCCAGTAGTCCTAGCTCCGTGAAGATGAAGTCCAACTGATACTCAGGCTGACCCGAGCGTAAAATAAAACATAAACACTCGAGTCAGGATATTTATACAATGTAAACCAACTCAAGTGAACTGTAGTAAAGATACAAGTAACTTAGAAGATGCTTGGGACCGCCCATCCTCTAAGGATCCGTTAAACTATCTACTATGTAGTAATATTCGCTATTATAATAGTGTCTAAATAAGTAAAGTATAATCATATCAGAAAATAGCGTTAAGGGGATGGAGAACCTTAACGCGGTCGGATCTTAAAATCATAATCGTAGTAAAGCTCGATATGGTAGGTGACACGGCACAACTAGGCAATGCCAGGGTAGATATACCAATTACGCACACGGACTGATGGATACGCATAGCAGCCACTACCGTTCCACCTCGAACAACATTCCCAAATCGGAGGATGGCCATCTAGTCAAATCACAAGTAAGAGTATAATGTCGAAGAAATGTGTCCGAGAAGAGGTGCTACCTCACTGGTCCGAGATCGCTCCTGTTTTAGCCACCTTATGCCAACTCACGGGAGTTGGGTCCACGTAATATACCTTAAGAACGTCGCCACCATCCTACTTCATTCTGGAATCTCCACCGCGTACACGGTTGTCAAAGTGGTTTTCGGTATCGACAGAGAGTATGTCCATATCCGATCCCGGTCTCTTTGCCAACCAATCGTTATTATAACCCGTGGTTATAAATTTAAAGCAATTTATATCAAATATACTTCGAATTAAACCCTTTAAAACAAAGACATTATTCTTTAAAATCAAATATTAAATTTCAAAAATCTAACCCTTTCGGAGTTCACTTATTCACTTAAAACAATAGCATTAAAATTTTCAGCTTCCACGGCATTTAAAAGTGTGGCGGTAATTTATATTTGACAACAATTTTATTCAACAAAACAACATTTATAAACTGCTATAACAATTCAGTTTTAAACAAAATCATATTTCAGCCTACTACAGTCCTTAACAAGTGCTACAGTAACCCTTTTATTAGTTCAGGTTAACTTTTTAGTTTCTTCTACAACAGCACTTACCAAGTACTATCATAGCCTTAGTTCATTTTAGTCTTTTGGTTCATTTATACAATCCACAACACTTAACAAGTGCTACAGATTCTACCTAGTTAAAACTTATAAAATCATACATTAAAAATGTTCATTTTCAATCCTTTAACTAATTTATTTAAAGAGAAATTTTACAAGTTAAAACCAAAACTTACAAATTTGCTTATTACATTCATTTCAACATTTAAACTTAAACTCCATTTTTCCACCAATTTAAAACTAAATTTCATTTCAATTAAATTAACTTAAGTTCCCATCTTTCTTTTAATCAAAATTTCAAATTTTAGTTTCGTTTTAAAAATCAATATTCCTCCATTTATTTATATTTATCACATAGAAAAATCATTTCCATTTTTAAATAAATCACTTAAAAATTCGATTTAAAACAATTTAATATTATTACAATATTTAAAATTATTTAAAAGTATCCAGAAAATACAGAAAAATAACCACGGGTCTGTATAATATTTTCTAGCCTAAGTCAAGTGATACAGATACTATATCATTTCAATCCGTAATTTACAAAGAAAATCCAGGTTTTATCATTTCAAACCCGCAATCCCAAGTAAATAAAATTTTATTGAAAATCGTTCAGGCCTATCATTTCAGCCCATAACGACCTTCCCTTATTTTAAAGTCCGTTCGGGTATGTATCATTTCAACCCATAGTGATTCTATTCTACAGGGAACTTGCAGTGTGATTTAACAGAATAGAATAACAGTAAAATAAGAACAGAATATAACAGATGATACGATATGCAGTTTAACAATTAACATCAACTATAAATAAATCACAGGTAGTTATAACATCATTTTTTTTATTTCTACACATTCAGTTGCGGTCGTTTCACAATCATATAAGTATGAATATTCGTGTGAGATTTACTCACCTCTACGGAGCTGGAGATCCGAAGAAAAGAGAAATACGATGTAAATCGAAAGCACGCGGATAGCACGATCAGTCGTTAGCGGATGCGCCAACTAGATTCAAACCAAAAGCACAATAAATAGTCAAATCTCAAATTGCACGAATAACGAACTTTCAAATGACACAAACAACCGAAAAAGAAACAAGTTGAAAAATCGACAGCAAATAGCCCGACCACTTTTTTTTTAAAATATGGATTATAACTATATATTCAAAGTGACAAAACATTTTTCTTTTCACTTCTCTGGTTCATACAAAGACAAAGGCAACCAACTAAAACTAAAGCAAAAAGAAATTTTCATTTCAAAACAAAAGTTAGAGCAATACATATTTATAACTTCAAAACAAAAGCTCTGGAAAACCATGCTACCCAATACCAGGTGACAACAACTTTTTCTCAATTCCTTTATATATATATATATATATATTTATACACGGTTAGTGGAAACAACTTTCTGCACTTCATCAAATACAAGCCTCGGTCTCGGTTCAAGCGAATGGTTCTCAGCATAGGTCAGTGGTGCTGAACGGGTAGGGTTCATGGAGGGTGCTGGTGGGTGTAGGGTCAGGGGACCGGTTTGGCTTTCGCATAGGTGGAGGCGAAACTGTCGTGGCAGGAAAATGGGGTAGGAGGCTCGGTAGGAGGCTCGGTCTGGTGGTGGGTTCAAGCGAAGGGTTCTCGGCATAGGCCAGTGGTAGTCTCGTGGTGGCCTGGGGACATGATGAAGGCGTGGGATCTGGTAGCGCGGAGGACTGGAAGGTGGGGATGTGGTGTTCGGTCTGGAAGTGGATGGTGGCCATCTCGACAAGGGCTGGTGGAGGAGCTGGAGCCGTGGTGGGTGGTGATGACGTGGTGGCAGTGACGACTGGGTTTGGGTCCGGTTGGTCTCGTGGTTGCCGTGGTGTCGGCACGGGCAGAGGCACTGGGTAGGTGGCAGGCTGGGGTTTGTCTTGGCGTGGGGACAAGTGGTGGCAGGCTGGGGTTCGTTCGACGTGGGGACAAGTGGTGGCAGGCTGGTCACGGTTGGGGTGGGAAAGGTGATGACGAGGCTGGGTTCGGTCTGGATCCGTGGGTAGGTTGTGGCGAAATAGGTGATCTGGGTGGTGGGTTTTTTTTGAGACATAGAAGCTACAAACAACAAGCAGCCAAACAACAAAAAATATAGAAGAAGAAAAAATTAATAAAAGAAGAAGGTAAGCCTACCTTTGGTTGCTCACGAGATTTCCAGAGATTTGCAGAATAGAATAATTTTTTTCTTACTTTTGAACTAAAAAGGAAAAGGACAGGCTGCTTATAATTTTTGAGAGAAGGCGAAAAGTAAAGCTTTAATCAGTTAGAGGAATTTAAGGCAAAAATAAATGTTGAACGAAACGTAAGGGAGGTAAAGGGGTAAGTGGAATAATTCTCACGCGCACAATTCAATGAAGATTTAATTGAAATTTTCAAACTGAAATTATACAGCTGAAATAGCACTATTAACACAAGAAAAGATCAAATGGACAAAGAACAACGAACGTAAAGTGTAACGCCCAAAGTAACGTACAACCGTTACTTGTTTCTTTTATTTAATAAATTTAAAAATGATAACGTTTCTTTAAATAAAATAACGTATCATTTCATACTAAAAATAAAATAGCTATTATCATAAATTAATAAAATTTGATTCTAATATAAAGTTAAGAACGGACAAAAAACGTAACGAAATGTAACGCTTTAAATTTTTCGTTTTATGCTAGTTATTACACTTTAAATTTCAAATCAATATTTCAAAATTGTAAAATTTTAATAAAATTTCGTTTAAAAAATTTTGGGCTATTACAGATTTCGAGTTTGAAAGGAAATTCATACCTATGGAGAAAACTCGAGGTTTGCAGCAGATTCGAGATGCTAGGTTGAGGAGTTGATCGATTTCAAGAACAACTGAAATCACGAGCGGAAGGGTACATGGTTCGATGGGAAGCAAGTTGGCAAATTTGGGAAAATAGGAAGAACGCAGGCTTGTGAAAGTAGAGTGAAAATAAGAAGCGGAGAAAGGAGCATAGGCCGGAGCTTTTATATGATGAGGGGAGAAGATGAACGGGCTGTACCCGGTGGAACCGTTCAACACGTGTTTACCGGGTCGGTGAAGAAAGTACTGATAGCGTGGGTCGGTATTGGTACGCCGACCTACCTTTTTGCCAAAGGAACCGACCGAGTGGGTCGGCCTCCATATGCTGATCTAATTTTGTTATAAAAAAATGATGAATGAAATGACGACGACAATAAAAAAATACAACGTGTGTACATGAACCTATACACACATCATGGCAATGAAAGATGAAACTGTACGAAGAGACAGATGTCATCGAGTCGATGGAGAAATATTGATTTATGAATTCTAGCATGGTTTAACCTTCGAGAGGTTATGTACATTCGGCTTTTGAAAAATTAAAACAATATTTTGAAAATTTCTTCGAGATTGAACTAGTACGTTTGAAAGACACGGAGATTCGTCAAAAAATGAAAAGGCAACAGTCAACCATCATTCTGAACAAGCAAGTTTTTGAAGGCGGAGATTGCTCGCTGATTCAAAGCGCGTCATGTTGATTCACATGACACACTTTGGGGGGCAAATGTTACTCGGCTACTTGACTCGGCTATGACACGATAGTTGTAGTGGAAATAGTTGAACTTAGACAAGACTCAAGCCAAGAAAGGATGGGGGATTGGTGTGACTTGTTTAGGTCAGGTTGTATATGTAGTTCGATAGGTGGCTATTATGGAAAAACATGTGCAGGTCGTCCTTAGTGGGTCGGCCGTGATTGGATTGGTCTAGGTGGTTCGGTGTAGATTGGATTGGCCTTAGGAGGATTGGTATATGTGGGTCGGCATATTCATATGTGATTCGGCCTATAAACGTGGTTCGACGTGAATGGTTTGTCATCAGTGGCTCGGTTAGGATAGTTGAGCTGGACTGGATCGGCCATGTCAGGTCGGTCTTGATGGGTCGGTCAAGGTAGATGAAGTAGAAGTGGGCCGGTCAAAGTAGTTAGGTCGGAGTGGTTCGGCAATGTTGGGTTGGCCTAGGTGGGTTGGCTTAAGGGGATCGGCCATGGTGGATCAGTTTAGGTGGGTCGGCATAAGTAGATCGGTATCTTGGGATCGATCACCACAACTCAGCATGACTGGATCGGCTGTAATGGTAGGCTATCTTCGGGTCGGTCGTGGAGCTTTTTGGCATTAGATGAAGCGGTCGGCATGGACGGCTCGGTCATCATGGTTCGGCATACTTGGGTCGTCGCACCCTGGGGAAGTTGGCAAGTTATCTAGTCTACAACAAAGTAGTGCGACCAGCATTTCATTGCTTCGAGTCATGCTACTATTTGCTTCGAGTCACTTGAGAAGTTGCTTCGATTCATCTACGAGGAAACCCCAGCTCGACATTGATGGTTCGGCCAAAGTGGTTCGGTAGTCACTAGATCGGTTATGGAGGGTCGGCATACCTGGGTCGGTCAACTTGAATTGTCACTTTTGGGCCGAGCTATTTTGGTCATGGGCCTACACAGGTAAGCTAGGCTAACTTCGTCTATAAATAGAGGAGGAGGGGTTTAGTTGAAGGGACCTTTTTTCGAGATCTCCAGGGAAGCTCTGCCATTTTTTATACTCTCTTCTTTTTTATTCAAACTTGTATTCAAGTGGTTTGTTTACGGATTGCATTTGTATTCAAGTGATTGGAAAAGTAATAAAGATCCTATTCAAAATGGACGTAGGCAATTACGTCGAACCACTATAAATCTGGTGTTTTCGTTTCTGTTGTTCTTTTTGCACTCAATTGTGTTATTTCTCTATTTTAATTTACCTTCTTCATTAATCTCTCTACATAACTCTATTCAACGGTGTTAGTGACCAATTCTGATGCTAACAAATATATAACAGCTATGTAACGATTATTAATTCAAGAGAAAAGGCCACTAAAATTCCAAGCAGCAATTAAAATAATAGCATGCTATACAAAATGTTTGGAAAATTAGCTATAAAAAAACTTAAATATGAGTGATGTGTATATAAAATAAATATCTATTTGCATGATTTATATTAATTATGGTCTGCACATGTAAAGACCTGTAAAGTACACTTACTGAAACTACATGTAAATTCTATGAAATCGCCGCACACGCATTTTAAATTTAAATAATTCCAATATACTTAGGAGAAGGTTTCAGTTTATAGATGGTTATATGTTCTATTAGGCATAACTCCTAGCAACACGTTGTATCCAAAGTACAGCACAAATTCAAATGTTGCAATTTTGGTTTATAGTGTAAAGAGCATTACTCTGGTTTAACTGTTCTTTCAGAATTGGAAAAACTTCTTAAGTACCTTTCCTCCTAGATAATACTTAAGTCTCAAAATTCTAATATGTTGTGCCGTCACTGCTGTTAAAGTTCCCAACCCAAAATCAGTACATTTTCTTTAGTGATAATGAAGTTAACCTAAAAGAAACCATATGGCACAATAAATCGTAAAACTTACCAAAAGATAAGGGGTAGCGATTAATAATGCAAAACTTCCATGACAGGCACCGGGCTCCATTTTCACACCAACTGTTAAGCCCTTTGGATTTATATCATGGATTAGTTCATGTGTACTATAGAAGATTTACACTACTAACTGCTTGTGAATTCAGATAATGAGTAAAGAAGAAAATATCTACTTTGTAATTTGTCAACATGAAAGACAAATGCACGCATATGCTAAACATATATGCATGCAATAAAGTGCTAAAAATGCTATGTCAAATTCATGATTAGCATGTATATGTTTCCGATACATTTTTTTTGAAGTCAAATAAAAAAGGCCCAGCCCAATTACAAGAAATGGGTAATATACCCGAAGCCACATACAAACAATACAACCCTAACCCTAGTAAAGAGTTGCCGACAAACGCCTCCATTCAACAAAGCTTCGCAGAAAAATAAAAATGGCTACCAGCTATACTTAGCCAATTCCCCTTCGATCTTCGTCCCACTTGTTTCTCCCCGTTCCCAGTATGAAAGAGCTTCGTTAAAACTATCTCTCATACTCCTTCCACTCTCATCCCTATTAGTCGCTTTACAGTTGTAGTTAGATCTAGCGTCATCGCGACCTAGATCTAACTGAGTCTTCTTCGAGATGCAGTTACTTCCCAATTAGCTCTGGCGCTCGAGAAATTGGTATCTATAGCATGCTGAGGGTTGTTCTCGGCCATATAAGAATCTGATCTGACATAAATGTTAGATCTAGTGTCATCGCGACCTAGATCTAACATCGTCTCATGCGAATTTCTATTCCTACCCAGATTGGCTCTGCTACTTGATTGGAGGCAGTTGTTCTGAGCCTCTTGGGAGTAGATCTTATCGGTTTCATCAACTATCACTTGTTGGTTGATCAAACATGACTTACGAGCGTGATTGTTATTTTGGAAACTTTTCGGATGTAACAGATAAGCTTCTAAATGTTTGCTACAAGCTTCAGATTTCCAGTCATCAGCAAGGGAAGCAAATTCGGTTTGATTTTTCAATATTTTCTTTGATTTTTGCAGAATTATTTTGCTGTCCGTACTAATTATTAGCCAAACTTGCTCTTTACTTCTGCTGCCTTTGTTGTGCATACGCAAGTTTCTTTCTTTCCACAAGTTGAACACTGCAGTAGTCACTAGAATGTGAGCAAAATCAGTTTCCTTAGATTTAGCTCTGAATTTATTGTTGATCACTTTGATAATGTTTGTCAGATCCATTTGCTTGTTATCATCAACACCTAATATGGCTTTGATTTGATTCCAGATAAAGTAGGAATAACTGCATTCAAAAAATAGGTGATTAGCATTTTCAACGCATAAATTGCACAAGGAACAGAGTGAATTTGTATTGTTTCCCCATTTATTAAGTCTATCCCAAGTTGGTAATCTGTTTCTAATTGCAAAATATGTACAAAATGCCATCTTAGGACTGTTCACTCTATTCCATATGCAATAATACCATTCTTCTGTTGGGAATTTGTTTCTTATAAAATTCCAAGTTGTTTTAAAAGAAAACTTCCCTCTGTTGCTTGCTTTCCATTCCCAATAGTCTTCTTCTGCATACATATCAAATTGAATATTGCATATTTCCTCTTTATGTGGGTTAGTAATTGGGTGTAAATGTGGTTGCCACTGATTATTAACAATAATAGCAGATACTTTATCATTTGATCCACCACATATAACTAAACTATTCCACCCAACCTTAATAATGAAAGCTTCATTTTTAAACCATGGATCAAACCATAATCTGGTTTCTTCACCACATTTAATTTTTCTTTCAAGTAAGGATTTACCAATTTCCCTACAATTTAAAATTTGTTTCCAAGTATTTGATTGGTTACTATTATACACATAAGTCCAAAAATTCTTTTGTTTCAAATACTTGGATCTCATCCATCTAGCCCACAAAGAATCTGAACTAAGAAATCTCCAAAATAATTTCAAGTGGCAAGTAGTACTCAGATCCTTAATACTTCTAATACCAAAACCCCCTTCATTTTTAGGTTTGCACACATTATCCCAACTAATTTTGTGATACTTTCCTCTCCATAAAAAGTCAGCACATTTGCTTTCCAATTTTTTAATGGATGCAGCTGGAATATGAAAAGTTTGAAGCCAATATAATATAATAGCATAAATCACAGTTTTAATCAATTCTAGTCTTCCAGCAATGGAAAGTAATTTACAGGACCAAGTCTCCATTCTGTCTTGGATTTTTTCAAATAAAATAGAACAATTTGAATCCTTAATCTGATTTGTAGAAAGAGGCAGGCCTAAGTATTTGATTGGGAGACATCCCTCTTCTATTTGTAAAACATTTAAAAATTCTTTTTTATACTTGCAAGATTTACTAAAGTAAGCTTTGCACTTATTGATGTTAAGTTGAAGACCAGCATAAAATTTTAGTTTATCAAAAACTGTTTTTAAAGAGTCTGCATTATCTTTATTAGCTTTAATAAACACCATGAGATCATCTGCATAAATCAGATGGTTTATGCAGGGCTGAATTCTGTTAATAGGATGAACATTACCTTTAATATTTTCTATTTCCATAAGAATAGAAAAATATTCCATTACAATAGCAAAAAGGTAAGGTGATAATGGATCACCCTGCCTTAAACCCCTGTTACTCTTAATAAACCCTTCAGCCCTTCCTTGAATAAGGATAGAAAAGGTAGGAGTGTTAATACATTCAAACACCAAATCACAAAACTTAGTAGGAAAACCCATGCAATTCATAATATGATGAATAAAGTATCTATTTACCTTATCATATGCTTTTTGTAAGTCAATCTTAATACATACTTTTTCTCCTTGTTTTGTGTTAAATTTTCTGACCATCTCATGAGCTAAAAGAGAGTTTTCATATATAAGTCTACCAGGAACAAATGCACTCTGATTTTCAGAGATAAGAAAAGGCAGAAAAACTTTTATTCTATTACTGAGAACATTAGCAATAATTTTGTAAATAAAATTGCAGCAAGAAATAGGTCTATAACTACCAATATCAGTGGGATTTTTATTTTTTGGGATGAGGGTAATAAATGTGTGATTAAGACATTTTAGAATTTTCCCTTTATCCATAAATTCCTTAACCACATCTAGCACCTGCTGTTTAATATTATCCCAATTATTTTTAAATTTTTTTGCATTGAACCTATCAGGGCCAGGACTTTTATTATCCCCAGCATTAAACACAATAGCTTTAATCTCTTCTAAACTAACAGGGGCAAGCAGAATCTCAGAAGCATTCTGATTTAAAATATTTTTACAGGTTATCTGAGGGAATTCCTTTACATTAGTTTCATTAAAATAAAGTTCCTTATAAAAATTGATTGCTTCTAGAGTAACTTTATCATATGCATTAGATAGATTACCCTCTGTATCAATGATACAGCTTATATTATTAACATGTTTTCTACTACTCATTTTAGCATAAAAAAATTTGGTATAGTCATCCCCTAGAGTAAGCCAATCAACCTTAGCTTTTTGTCTAGCATTGACAGATTCTTTATGTAATTCACTAGACAGTTCATTTTGATTATGAATTTTTTTACTGTACTAATATCATCAGGTTATTATCAGAATTCAGTTGTAACAGTTTACCTTCTTTTCTCAATCTAATAATCTTATTTTTATTCATATAGTTATTTTTGTTCCAATTTTTAAGATTATTTTTAGTGTATTTCAAAAACATATAAAACTGATATTGCTTAGTTCCTTCACAAGAAAAATTAAGACTGTTTTCCATTAAAGTTTTATATTCTTCTTCAAAAACCCAGCTATTTTTGAATCTAAAAGGAGGAACTTTATTATTGAAATCACCATTGACAAAAAGCTTAACCAATAAAGGGGTGTGGTCACTAAGATTTTGTTCTAAAGTGGAACAAATACAGTTAGGAAATTTTTCCAAAAAATCCTTGTTGTACAGAATCCTATCTAACTTGTAATGAATATTTTTAGCAATATCAGATTTCCATGTAAATTTGTTCCCACTGATAATTGGTTCAATAAGACCAGTTTCTAATAGAAATTTATTAGTCCTATCCAATTTATTTTGAGGGATTTTAATTCCTCCAAATTTTTCATTAACATGAAAGACAGTATTAAAATCCCCTAACACAATCCAGGGGAAATCATAAGTGAAATTTAAGGATTTAAGTTTTTGCCATAAAGTATTTCTTTCATTCTCAAAATTACTGCCATAAACATTTGTAACTTGTAAAGAAAAACCACCTATGTTTTTAAAATTGCAGTCAATAAATTGACTATCTTTGTTAATACTTAAAATAGTCCAGATATTAGAATCCCACATAACTATGATTCTGCCTTTGCAACAACAATCATTGTTATGAATAGCTTTCCAATTATTGGATATCTTAAGGCAAAAATTTTCAAAATTTTCATCATTCATTTTATTCTCAATTAGAGCAATAATGGAAGGTTTGTAAACATTAATCATATAAAGGATATCAGATAGTTTTACTGGGGAGTTCATTCCCCTGACATTCCAAGAAAATATAGTCATATATTATTAATAAAAAATATATAAGTTTAAATTGTACCTGACACTATAGTGCCTTTTCCTCTCCTTTTAGTATCAACACCCTTTGCTTTCAATCTGGTAGACATTTGGTTCCACTCTGGATTGATCGAAATGTATTTTTGTTTGAAAGCTTTTTTCTCTTTGCTGGTCTTTAGCTTACCTGATGCTTTTGTTTTAGTAATATGAAGATCAGATAAGTCGAATTCTTCTATTTTATCCACTTTCTCAGGTTTATCTTCCTCCATTTGTGCAGATTCCGGAATCTTGATTAAGGAAATATCAAACAAAGCTGTGTGAGGCATGCCTGACTTATTACAATCAGTCAATGCAGCCTGCTATGAGGGAGGAGAAAAAGCTGTGCGAGGCATGTCTGACTCATTACAGTCAGTCATTGCAGCCTGCTCTGAGGGAGGAGATCAATCTGTGCGAGACATGTCTGACTCATTACAGTCATTCGTTGCAGCCTGCTCTGGGGGAGGATCACCCTTGTTCAGATTTCTATCCAGATGGAAATTGTTCACTATTTTTGTATTGTAATGGTCTGTAACTAAACATGACTCTGAAATAGGAGGGTTTTCAAAGTTAAAGAACTTATTATTTTTACCCTCCTCTCTATTAGTCGGAATCGGAACATTTGATTTATCTTCACTTCCTTTATGCTGATGAACTTCCATTGCCGTGATCTGATCACTTTGATCAAAGAGCTCTCTTATATAGTTTTCTTGATCGGATATGACATCTTCTTGATAGATTCGATCATTGCTTTTTGGATTCTTGATTGGTTTTTTGTATTTTTACCTAAACTCATTTCTTGAATGATTTCAGCTCCATTTTCTTGAGAAATAACTTTGTCTTTATCACTATTTGTAGGGATCCACATCTGTTTTGGGTTGCATTGCTCTCGAGTGTGACCAAAACATTTACAGATGCTACACTTTGGTGGAACCCATTCATATTCAACTTTTTGTGTTATGACTTCACCATTATAAAGATTGAGACTGATTTCATCTGGAAGTTCATCAGTCGCAGAAACTTCCACAAGAAGCCGAGCGTAATTCAATCTCGTCTTCATGGTTGTTGCTGCGTCCATTTTTATGGGTTTCCGATAATACTTGCCATAATACTGAATGCCTCTCTATCCCACAACTTGAGGTTAACACTGGGTAATCTAACCCATATCGACATAGTGGACAGAAGATCTCTGTCCATCTTCAATGATTCAGTCCATCGTCTCATGATGATGAGTTTGCCGTTGTAGAAATGAGGGCCATTCTGGATGACCAAGTTGCAGTCTTGAGAATCATTGAATTTGATTAGAAAAAACCCATTTTCTCTTGAATAGATTTTGAATTCTCCTTTCGGTTTCCAAACCCTTTTAATATATTCTTTGAAGAACAAGAAATATGGTTTGCTACTAACAACATACACCAAAATGGAGTTGTTCCAACCCTCCATTGCTCTTTTACACACTGCCTCCTTTACCACACCATATTTCTTGTTGCTGATTTGAATAGGAGAAATGGTTTCAAGACCGCATTCTTCATCCCTTGGTTCTTTTGATTGCTCTGAGACGATATCAGCCCAGGATTTTTTCCCCAGTTCTTTATTCAGAGTGAACTTTGCCGTGTTCTTGACTCGTATCAATTTGGTCTTATCTTGAGAGGAGTTGGTCATCTGGCCCTCCTTTTTCTTTTGATCGTTAGCATGAGACCGGATCTGATCATTTCTAGGCTGATATCTTATTTGTGATCTTGGCTGAACCAATTGGAAGACCTCGTTATCCATGATGACATTGTTCGGCTTTCTGAAATGAGATTCAGGTGGCCTATCCTGAGGAGAAGGACGAGAGAGAGGAGGATTAGGTTGGGATTTGAGAAGAAATTTGTTTTCTCCCATGGCAGAAGAAAACCCTAGATTTCACGTTTTTGTGATTCTTTTCTTTTCCGCAACACTGGTTTATTTTCACAGACTTGAATTGAAGCATGAACTTGAATGATGTTTCCGATACATAAATTTAAAAAACCTAATACATGAAAGATTCTACCTAACTAAAATTAGGAGCTAAAAACAAAGTGGACAAAAAAAAATATAGCCGAGCCAGATGAGCCATCATACACATTGATGCATCGAAAACTTAAACTTATGTTAAGACAACATGTATAACCTCAAATTAAACCTATTAATAAGCTTGTTACCAAAAAAATAATTCATGAGTTAAATCCAACAACCATGTATAACATTATGATTATAACCATTGTGGTAATTATTAATGTTTTATTTTCACTGTGGTAATTATGAACCAAAAAAAATTTATCAATTAGTTCATAATTACCACAGTGATGATCAGAATCATGCCAAAAAATCATTGATAACTGTATTCCTATTTGCATATCTTCCTTCGAACACACAAACACACATAATGATGTAATTTTATAATTGCTTTTAAGAAAACTCAAGCTTAGTAAAATGCAATCTTAAAATTGGTGCATCATCCATGTTAGTAAATTAATTGTGACACGCCCTAATTTTTATTAAATCCATATACATTTCTTCCCGTTTACCGACTATTCTATTGTACTTGAAAAGCATCGATCAATTATTATTTAATCCATAGCTTTCGAACAATAATTTAACATACTTTCTCTTTTCGACCATTTACAGACATAATATGTAGTCTATTATGTCTGTTGAACGGTCAAAAAACACAGACAACGGTCAAAAAATAAAAAATGGCGTCCTGATCTTTTGATTGTTTAAGCGATTCTCTGGCTCTTTCTCCTCTCCTTCTCTCTACTACTGCTCGTTCTTGTGCGTTTCAATTGGGTGCGCTCTATTGCGCCCGTTCTTCATTTTTCTCTGTGGTCTTTAGGGCTGTGTCTATGGATTTGGGGGTTTTTTCCTTCAGTGGTGATTTTGTGAGGTCCTGCCCCTCTTTCGCCAACATAGCTGCTGCCTTGTTAGATGTAGTGGCTCCTCCACTATCGGTTTGCTTTTCTAGCTTCTGTACGGTCGAGATCTGCGTCTTCTCGCCAGAGGCATTTTCTACTCTGGCTCGCTTCAAGTTCTTAGTTGTTGATGGGTTGTTCATGGAGCTAAATCCGTGTTTATTGACATCGCTGCACTGTTCGCTCAAATCGTCTTTGGGGAATCGGGATTTCACCACCCGATTTGTACCGAGGCTGGTTTTTGGGGATACGGTGGGTGCTTTGTCCTCGTCTCAGTCTGATTTATGCTTTGGTTCGCTTGCGTTTGGTTCCGACTGTGATTCTTCGGGCATCTTTGCTGATTGTGATTCCTATTCAAGTAAAAATCGAGATTTCTCATCTCGTTTTTCGCCTCGCTTGACTGTCTTAGGCGCAACAGCTGTTGTTAGTCCGAGTGGGGCTGCTATCTCCTTTGGGTCGGTTGACGCCGTTGGTTTTGTCTGCGGTCATGGAGATAAGGATTTGACCACCTTATCTCCTCGCCCAGACTGGCAGTTGGTTGCTACGCCTGTTGTTGGTTCTGTTTTGACTGGCAGTTCTTCTTTGCCCTCGGGTGAAGTTCCTGTTGTGTCGTTGATTGATGGCGGTGGTTTGTCTTCTGCCGTGGTCTATGATGACGAGGAGCTTTCGGTTTCGATCAGATATCCAACTCAGTTGGATCTCTCTCCTCTCCAACCAGTATGTGATGTCAACTGCAGGCAGGTGAGCGCTTCTCCTATTATTTCCTTTTTCGTAGATTTTGCTGGATTGCCTGTTTCCTTTTGGTTGTTGACCGTTGGCTTCGGTTATGTGTGCTTGAGCCTTGACACACTTAGGTGTGTGCTCTCTGACATTGTTGTCTCGTCTAGGACTGGTGGTGTGTCAGGTCCCCTTTGTTGTGTTTCTTCCGTCTCTCCCGTCCTTTTGTCTTGCTGCCTGCATCAGAGTCTTTGGCCTTTGTTTGTTTAGCAGGCACCCCGCTGCCGCATCGGTTGTGCCCATACCAGTCTGCTAGTATGGACCGATCTGATGGGATCCTCTTTCTAGATTCTTGTGATGAGTCACTGCGAGGCCTATTCTGTGTCGTCGGTGACTTTGTCTTTTTTTCGTATTCCATTTATGTCAGGTTACCATTTGTGCCTTCGGAGGTTACAACGGGCCTGGAGCGATTGGTTCGGGCGATATCCCAACTCTGGTCGTATAGTGGCCGCCTCCGATCACTATACGGATAGCCTGGGTTATTGCCAGCTTTCATTGTTCCGCTCTGCTGTTCCCTCTGCTTGATCCGCCATGCGAATCTTACCGGTATCGCGGGGCTATCTTATTAGTGACAGTCTGGCTTTGGTAAGGTTCCCACAGCAACGTGGGATGCAACTTGTTTGCTCCCTTACACTTTTCAGACCCTCTTCTGGCCTTCCCCGCATCGCCCTTCCCTCCCATTCCCCTCCCTATCTTGCTCCACCGTCGACTGCGTCGGTGGATTCTACTTTTGGGTGCTCCTCCCCATCCTTCTCTTCCCCATTCTCGGCTTTTCCTTGTCCCGCTCTAGATAGGCTCTTGAGGCAGTATGGTTTGCACCTGGTACGTCTCCCATCATGTTTACGCTTTTCTACTGTTCTTTCAGATCGCTTAGGTCCTTCTCCCTCTTTCTGCTCCCCGGCGTGCTCCCTTCCTTCGTCTTCTTGCTCTCTGTCCATTACCATTCCTCTAATGAGTAAGGCAGAAATTGCGCTTCTTAATGAGCGCCTTGATTGCTTATCTAGGAACTCTTCGCCGGCGCTGTTTGTTGCCCCGTAGTCTTCTTTGAGGGGGACCGGTAGTGAGGTGTCTTCTGAGACACCTACCCAGCCCTCCGTTCCTCCTCCCCGGTCGTCTCATCGCAGATCGCGTAGAGTCCCTTCTACCCCTCGCACCATCCGTACACGCTCTATAGCGGCGTCCGAGCAGATTGACAGATCTACTCGATATTCGCTGTATCTTGCCTGAGCTCGCTCTGTTTTCCGCTGGTTTGTGTCTGGTCTCCGTTCTTGTTTCCGTTTCTCTAGTCTTTCTCTTTTATCTCTCCTGTTTTTCTCTTCATGTCGAACTTTCTCTTCTGGAATGTTCGTGGTATTGGCAACGATGCGTCTTTGGCTAGGCTAAAACGCATTGTCAGGAAGCACTCTATTGGTTTGATTGCTCTCCTGGAACCCTTTCTAGTCCCAGAAGGCATAACCAAAACCGTCTTATCTTTAGGCTTTGGAGGTGGCCTTGCCAACGTCTCCGGTAAGATTTGGATATTATGGTCCAAATCCCTTTCGGTCCTCTCCGCTTTCGACTCTTCTTAGCTCTTCTCGGTGGAATGCTCGTCTCCTTCTATCGCTTCTCCTTTTCATTTCTCGGCGGTTTACACCAAATGCGATCGAACGGAGAGGTTATCTCTTTGGTCCGACCTTTTGGGCCTCGGTTCTTTGGGTTTCTCTCTCTCTCTGTGGTTGGCGGCGATTTTAATATCGTTGCTTGCCAAGCAGAAAAACGGGGAGGAGCCGCCACCAACCGTGTTGCGATGGTGGATTTCAACTCATTCATTGTCAGCTCCGGTCTCACTGAGCTTCCTTTTGTTGGCTCTGCTTTCACCTGGTCGAACAACCAAGAGGGACCGAACTGTATCCTCTCTAGGCTTGACCAAGTTTTCGGCTCGGAAGATTGGTTTCGCTTACCCTTTTCCTTCTCGATCGCTCATCTACATCGGACCTTCTCTGACCATGCTCCTCTGATTGTTCGATGCTCTCCTTTCTCCCTCTCAGTGCCCTCTTCCTTTAGATTCCAAAGCATGTGGAGATCTCACCACTCTTTTATCCAAGAGGTAGCTAACTCTTGGAGCGTTCCTATTGTTGCCTCTCCCTGTGCTGTTTTCAGTCGTAAGCTTAAGCATCTCAAGATCTGCCTTAAGGTGTGGAACGCTCAAGTTTTCAAGAACATCTTCGATCGTGTTCGCTCGGCCGAAGAATCTCTTATCTTAGCCGATTCTTTGTTAGACGAGGTCCCGACTGCGACTAACAAGGAAGCGTGGGCTTTAGCTCAATCCACCTTCTCTTCGGAACTTCGTATCGAGAATGACTACCTTCGTCAAAAGGCTAGGGTCAAGTGGGTGGTCGACGGTGATGCGAACTCCAAATTCTTCCATTCTGTTATTCGCAAGAAGAATAACCTTCTCACTATCCGCGAGATTTTGCGACCTGATCTATCCACGGCCTCCTCTCCTGGGGAAGTTAAAGATACCATTCTAGCCCATTTCCAATCCTTCCTTGGCTCTCCATCGGTTGCGGTAGCCGATCCGGCTCTATTAGCCTTCATTCCCCGTCTGGTACTTTCTCCGGAAAGTGACCTACTAGCGGATTCCCCATCTCCTGAGGAAATCCGTGCTTCTGTCTTCGCCCTAGTAAGGATAGTGCCAGTGGCCCTGACGGCTACAATGGTGTCTTTTATAGGTGTTCATGGCCTATTATTCAGGCTGATTTTTGTCTTGCTGTTCAGTCCTTCTTCGCCGGGAGGTCTCTTCCCTCAGGCTGGACCTCCACCAACCTAATTCTCATCCCTAAGTGTGAAAATCCTCGGTCCTGTGGGGATTTCCTGCCCATCAGCCTTTGCAATTTTTCGAATAAAGTTATTTCTAAGATCCTGGCCAGCCGCTTGGCCCCATTCCTTGAGCGTATAATCTCTCCTTCTCAAGCGGGATTTGTTAAAGGGCGCTTAATCTCTGATAATGTCCTTCTGGCCCAGGAGCTGATCTCCCAGCTTGATCGGAAATTTAGGGGTTCTAATGTTGTCTTCAAACTGGACATGGCCAAGGCCTACGATCGTATGTCCTGGTTTTTCGTTATCAAGGTCTTGAGGGCCTTCGGGTTTCCGGAACCCCTCATTGACTTGGTGTGGAGGCTTATCTCCAACTGCTGGTTCTCTGTGCTCATTAATGGTTCGGCTAATGGGTACTTTAGGGCGGGGAGGGGATTGCGACAAGGAGACCCACTTTCGCCTACTCTTTTTGTGATCGCGGCGGAGGCTTTCATTCGCGGTCTTCAGACCTTAACGATCTACGGACAGATTCAGCGATTCGGGATTCCAAGGGGTTGCCCCCTAATCTCTTCCTTATCCTTTGCTGATGACATTGTCATTTTCTCTAATGGCAGTCGTTCCTCTATCCGTCGACTACTTAGGTTCCTCCATCAATACGAGAGGTCCTCGGGCTAGCTCGTTAACCCTTCCAAGAGTTGCTTCGTCCATGCGAAGGACTTGCCTAATTCTCGAACTTCCTGGATCGAGTCTTTTTCGGGGTTCAAGGAAACCTCCCTTCCTTTACCTTACCTGGGAATTGCCATGTACCGAGGAAGGAAGCTTAACGCCTTCTTCGATCCCTTGACTGACAAGGTGAGGGGTAAGATCATTCGATGGAATGCGGCTCTCCTCTCCCAGGCCGGCAGGCTGGTTCTCATTAAGTCTGTTTTAGACTCGATGGGAACTCATATCTTCGTGGCTATGACCCCTACCTCTTCCTTCTTCCGGTCGTATCGGTCTTTGGTCTCGTCTTTCTTCTGGGGCAACAAGGACAACGCCCGTCGCCACCACTGGGTCTCATGGGACACGATTTATCATCCCAAAAGCGAGGGTGGCTTGGGACTGCGTAATCCTAAGGATCTTTGTGCAGCTTTTGCCTGTAAGTTGTGGTACGGATTTGGAGCTAACGACTCATTATGGGCGTCTTTCCTCCACACAAAGTACCAAAGGCTTGTGGGTTCTAATTTTACGGGATCGCCATCCTATGCAAGTAAGACCTGGAAGCACATGCAGTCGATGAAGCCTTTCTCTAATTCTCATGGCGGATCAACGGGCTGGGATGGCGTTTCATTTTCCATTCTGAAAGCTTGGACATCGGTTAGAAATCCAAGCCCCACTTGTCCTTTGTTTTCCTTCATTTGGGATTCTCGTATTCCCCCCAAGGTCTCTCTATTGATGTGGCGTATCCTACACGATGGGCTGCCACTAGACGATAATCTCCAAAAGATCGGCATCCCCCTTGTTTCCCGTTGCAGATGTTGTGGCAATGGAGAAATGGAATCCTTGAACGATTTGTTTTTTGACAGCTTCTCAGCCAGAGCTTGCTGGAATTACTTCGGAAACCTTGTTGGTGTTCGAGGTATTGCCAGATCTCCTACTGATCTCCAGTCAACTTGGTGGGCTGGGAACTCTGGAAAATCTCTCCGTTCGATCGTTTTCGGCTTGATCCCATGCCTTGTCTGCTGGCACCTTTGGTGCGCATGGAATAAGGCAACCTTCGAGAGCTCTTCTATGGACCCTTCGTCCATTATTCGACGTGTGAGGAATGACGTCTTCCTAGCTTTCTGTGGTAGACCTTTCAGGGGACTCATGAGCTCCCGTTCTGGGCGGCTAGTGGGTCTTCTTTCTATTTCTTGTGTTCTGACTTCCGCTAGACAGGGAGTTGGTTGATTTCTCTTGGTAGGGCGTTGGGCTTCACCCATCGCTCTCGTTCCCCCCACCCCCCGGTTTTTCTTTTTACGTGGTTGCTAGTTTTTCAGGTCCAGGTGACTATGGAGTCTCCCTCCGTCCGTTTTTAGCTTTGGTTGGCTTTGCCTGGTGTTTTCTAGCACTGTTATCATTTAGGTGATCCTGTCCTTTGGGATTCTCCTATGCTTTGCTCCGACTGATTGTTTTTGGATCAGCTTGGGTGGTTTTGGCTGTGGTTGGTTCCCTGGGCTTCTATCTCTGGTCTTTTTCCTTCTTGCTCGTTCGGCGATTGTTGTGCATGGTGTCACCATCTTTGGATGGTGGCCTTGCCGGAGCCCGAAGGTGTTGACACTTGGGCGAATTTTTCTGGGTCGCATTGGGAAGGTAGCTTCTCTGGTGTTCTCATGACTTTTGTCAGCCAGTGGGCTTGTGGTGGTTTTGAGTAGGTTGCTTTGCTGATCGGTCTGGATTTTGTTACTCTACTCGGTTTTCTTCGGTAAGGTTGGGGATGGTATCTTCTCTGGTGGTCTGGCCTACACCTTATCGGTTGTAGAGGGGTTGTCCGGTGTGTGGGTGGTTGCCTATTTTATTCCTTTTCTGTTGGTTTTCCTGGCTTTTGTCTGCCAGTGGAGGTTTTTTTTCTTTTTTATGCTGTTTTACTTCTGTTCATTCCTGTCTTGTTCTGTTGTCTGTGGTTAGGGAGGCAATTATCTGCCTTGCCTTCGTCTGTGCGCCTCCGAAGAAAGGCTTTTTTTCTCCTTTGCTATATATTTATCAATTCAAAAAAAAGACATAATATGTAGTCCGCTGAAATTAATGAAGTAAGAGATATAATTTTAATTCTCATTTTCTACGTTGCAAAAGTAGATGACTTCTATAGGTTATCTCGATATGAACCCAAAAGTTAATCCTTTTACATAATATCAGACATAGTCGGTTATGATATGGTCATATGTATGATGTATGATGTTTATCAACCAAACAATGTAAACTCAACTGAGTTCATAATTTTAAAAATTCACAATTTTAGAAAGCATATCCACTTAGGTGAGGACGATATGAATACATGTGTTGTATGGATGGTTTTTTCAAAAACTTATCCATATCTGAAACCATTTATAAAGAGACAGCATAGGTTGACAGAAAACATGTACAATCAATGTCAAATATAGTTTGAGCATATGTATACATGGTTATATCGGAAAGAAATATATAAAGTCATTTTTAAATGAAGTTCGATCGATGGAAGTCATCTAAATTTAACTAAAGGATAAACTGTCGCTCAATTGTTATCCATTGTAGCTTATTTTCAACTTAAAACATTTTTGTTCGTTGGAAGAATCAAAGGAAAACAAAAATAGATAACTAAATCTATTTGCATTTTGATATATAAAAGATTTTCAAGCGATTATGTTGAAAATAGTATACTTGCATAATACATAATGCATCATAAAATCAGTACTTAAAGATAAATATATCATGGTTCGACTAAAAGAAGGAGAAATACTAAATTTATATTCTTGCAATGAAAACACTAAAATACAAAATGATTTTAGTTTTCACCGTTTTAAATAAATTCAGCCAGTACTCATACATTACCACATGGAAAATATTATGCCCACGCATCTAGAAACAAATCTAAATGCGTAATGCTTGTACATTTCGATTGTTGTAAACATCAACTCAATCTTAACACTGTCAGATGTATCAAA
Organism: Allium fistulosum; assembly: GCA_030737815.1. NCBI lineage: Eukaryota > Viridiplantae > Streptophyta > Magnoliopsida > Asparagales > Amaryllidaceae > Allium > Allium fistulosum. Next base: position 495,497,017 of record CM060902.1, on the reverse strand, counting down.
AATACATTATATTGTCATTTTTACAAACATTGTAGCTCGTTTATATTTACGCTTTTAAATTTTCAATTTTGTTATCAACATGTGTTGCATCATGCAATAAACTAAACTAATGTATTGTTTTATTGATAAATCACGCCTAATGTGTTTAGCACCTGCAAAATGACCATTGTCGGTCCAGAAAAAAAGAAGATACAGAAATGCAAATTTACCCTAAACATTTTTTGGTGTTTCATGTGAACCATGAGATAAAATTAATGGATCCCCAAAATTCATAATTTTTCACATAAAATAACTTCACTAAGTTAGTCGTGCCATCTCCACCCCCGGCCATCGTAGATTATCACATAGAAAAATACTATGCTCACACATCTAGGAAGTAGTTAGTATGTTTAATGCTTGTACATTTCGATTGTCGTAAACACCAAGTCAATCTTAGCACTTTCACATGTATCAAAAATACATTATAATTAATTGCCCATTTTACATACTTTGTAACTCTAACTCATTTATATCTATACTCTTAAAACATAAATGTTGTTATCAACACGTGTTGCATCAGGCAATACATCAAATTAATGTATTGTTTTATTGATCAATCATGCCTATTGTGTTTAGCAGCTGCCAAATGACCATTGTCGATTTAAAAAAAAAGACGCGGAAATTTAATTTTACCTGAATCATATTTTGGTGTTTCATGTGAACCATGAGATAAAAATTAAGAGGTCCCCAAAATTCATAATTTTTCACATAAAAATAATTTGACAGTTGGTCTTGACATCTCCACTCCCGGTTATCATAGACTATTCTAAAAAAGAAGAAGAAACTTATTCATATTTAAAGACTATAGTTGAATTATTAATTTTTAACTTCAATTGTTTGATACTTAATTATTGGACTATACCATGAAAGCACTAAAGAGATAAAACTTGAGACTGCAAAAGGTCGATCAATATTTTCTATGCTTTGATTTCATCTTGTAGACATAAACAAATATAAAATATATAGTATTTTCTCAGCGTCCATTTTTCATTCTTGTTTTTTACTATCATTAAGACCACAACTAAGCAAAAAAAAATCTGCATTGTAGAAGCTGCAGCCGAAAAAAAATAGTTCAAAAAGAAGCATATACCAGAATTGATTTATGTGATAGTTTATAGCAAATGGTTGAAAAAATTCTAGCAAACTATCTAAGGAAAAACAAGTAAGCATATTTAAATAAACGTTTAAAAAGGGAGCATGTAGAAATGGGTGTTATTGTTGCTGCAATCACAACATCCCAGAGACAGTCAAAACTCAGAAGCATGAAAACCACAGTACGAACAGACAGCAGAAAAGGAACAGATAAGTCGGATGATATGTCAAACTATAAAGCAACAGTATATCGAACGAACTAAATTTAGGAGTTTTACCTCAAATCGGACGTTCAGAGGCTGCCTCCACAAAATGACAGAACTTAAAAGTCCGAGACAATGGAGGAAAGCCGCACGGAAAAAATGGAAGGAGGATATGATCGGGAATAGCTGTGCTTGCAAACCTACTAACGATTAACGGTGCTCCGTTTGCCTGCTCGAAGTGTAGTAGGACTCCATAGACCCAATTTAATTTATGGTTTGAGACAAAAAGCGGTGGGGTTAGAGAAAAATAAACGGGAGACAGAGGTAGAATTGCAGATGCATGGTTGCGACGTTTGGTTTCCAGATTGCACGTGTCCTAATTTTATGGGAGAAATTGAAGACGGGTTGAGAGTTCGGCATTTCCTGCTCGGTTTTGATATTATAGTGTAGATATATATACATAGGGAGACGTATGCATGGTTTACTATCACAACGTCTTAAAAGATCACTGAAATACCTCATAACATAAATATCATCAAAACAATGCATAAAGATGTCATCATCTATATAAAACAATTCAAAAAAAATCAAGAATACTGTATCCAATGGGTGAATCATCCATACCATAAACATCATCATATAAAATGAAATCATCAAGTGAATCGAGCTAGTACAAAGCAATGTCTTAATATAATCTCATAAATCATATAATCAATAGAAAATATGAGATAATCCATCAAATCATTTGAATGATGTCCAATATCATACAAATCATAAGATAATCTATCACAATCCAAATCGCAATCAATACACAGAGGCCATCTCTAAACTATCAAATTAGAAGAGTGGATATATGGGGACTGCACTTTAGACACATGAAATGACCCTCCTATTTCTACCCTAATTTCATAAGGATTTTTTTTTCCATCAAAGGGAATTTAAATCAAATAGAAATCAAGATGCCATACAAGCTATTGACATAGCCACTTGTTTCTTTTTAAATAGGCAAATTAGGCAAAATCAGCAATTCAGACATCTAAATAATTATGACAGGCGTCTAAACTTAATCCCAGACGTCTAACTAATTATGACAGACGACTCAGAGATCTAAAATTGAAACAGAGAGAAAAAGACATTTTGAACTAAATTCAGACATCTAATTTTTTTGTGACAGACGTCTACATTTAACCTCAGACGTCTAAATTATTATGACTGACGTCTAAGTTTAATCCCACACGTCTAAATTATTTAGACTGACGTCTAAATTCGATCTCTATGTACATGCATATGCACATTCAATTTATATGTGTCTGGATGTCCACCTACATTCATTTACACTTTTAAGTTTGATTTAAACTTCCTTTGAACTATCAGAGATGATATATAGATTGATCATTCATTACAAATATATATATTTTCCAGGGTCATTTTCTTTTTCCAATAAACAAAATATATCCAGGATCAAAACAATTAACCAATATAAATATATCAGTACATTCACAAAGATAAGCACATACATGTGAGGATGCATATGCCTCTCTAATTTGAATCAGAGTTCTGGAAAACAAGAGGATATTGGATTGATTGAATTTAATCAATCCACACATAGTTCAGTGTTATATGTCCATGTTCGATTTTCTTCTTATAAAATCTGTCTGGACTTTAAAATGCATTTGGTTAAAATCTGAGTGAAATTCATATTCCTATTACAAATACATAAGGAAAGGTGTGTTAATATTTGCACAAAACATGTTTATGTGCGTATATAACTGCAACTATTTGGATCTGGCTTTCAACTCCCTTATTACAGATCCTTTCTTTATTTAAAAATAAGACATGAAACATTTGTATGAAACAAGTTAAATTATGGGAACCTTGCAGTCATATAAAAACATTCAACCTATGCCTATTATCTTTTGTATACAAATGCCATGGTAGAAAATAAAACCATTTAATTTTTCTAAGAATCAACTATCCAGATTTCCCAAAACTTAAATCCTTTCTAAAGACTCAAGATTGACTAATACATTTATAAAATGTAATCATTCAATTTTAAACATGGTGTTCTTACTAAATCCACTTACAATATTTTGATTAACTTCTTTAATATCAGATATTAACTAGATTTATAAATTCCAGATACAAGTCAATCTCTTAATAAAATACTTAACAAAATATCCATCCCATATCCAACACTTAATACAAGTAACAATTTAAATCATTAATACATGCGGATTTTATCATTTAGGCTCTTATCTAACTAAGTTTAGCATGCTATAATCTTCTTCTCAAAGCCTTGCTCCTACTCCTACTTAGTTGCTGCAATCCCTGAAAAAGCATTTGAAACTGCCTCATTTTAAATGAGACACCCTAGATGCCATTAGCACACTAGGGTCAGACACATGTCTGGTATGAGAAAATTTACAAAAGCAATTAGTTAATTAGGTTAAAATCAAATTAAATACATATTCATAAAGTTCTGCCCTTTGGAATCAGATCATACTTGTGTGCATGCTCTGTGTCATTGTGCATGTGCACACTTTAGTTTTTCTTTCCAGAGACTACATATTTAAATATGGCACATACATTCAAGCATACAATTCAGTCATAATCAAACAATCATTCATACCAAACGAGAAAATAACCAATATGAGTTAAATCATTTATTCAGTCCTCATATTTCAATTCTGGGAAAAACTCTAGTTTTCTCATCATCTCAAATATTATTCCCTTGGTATATTTATCTATCCTGGTCTCATCTGCAATATTTATGAATCAATGGACACACTGTAATGAACTAATTCACTCCATTACACAAAGATCTCAGGACTTAAACAAGCCATGTGTCAACTTGTGCTACTCAAGAACACAAGTCATTCCTGTAGTGTTCTTGACCCCAATTTCCTAATCGGGTTTAACTTAAAAATAACTCTTTTGATTTTTCATGACTAAACCATTCTGTGATCCATTTCACTAACTAAAACATCCATATCATGGCATCTCATATTATTCATAACCATACAGAGACAAGCAAGCAAACAACCATTGGTGACTAAATAAATAAGGTTCTGTATGTATATGTATACATTCTGGTATTTTTTTTAAAAGGGTATAGGCAACTAACATTGGCTTATGGCTTTTGAGAGAGTTTTTCCTTTTGCAAACATTTGTGCTTGAGTTAAACTCAGAATGACCTGGTTTCACTGAATCACAAAATTTTGTTTGCTATGCATATGAACATATATATATTTTCATTGAATCAGGAGCATCAGCACATAGGAAACCCTATTGAACCCCTAATTCCTTTTTGTCTCAAGCCTCAGCACTTATACATGAGTATATTGCAGCTCAACATTATTTACATCTTTCTGGGTTGAGCCAAAACCAATACTACTTGCCTATTTTCAACATTTTATTTTTTGGGTATTTGTTTATGTTCCTAAACATTAACATATCAGAGATCTGGATTTATAAAACATATATGTATACTAACAACACATAAAGCTTTCTTATAATAAAACAAGTGATCAACCAAAGAGAATCAAAACCTTTTCAGTTTTAAAATCCCAGATAAATATTCTCATATGAAAATACATTTTTAAGAAAATTACTTATAACTGGCTGCCTACATTAGGACTTATTGCCTTAGATTTTGAGTGAGTTTTCTCACCTAGCTCTCTTCTTTGCTTCCTTAATTAATTGATGAACTTCTGCTTTTAGCCTCAAACTCTTTTCCTTCCCTTGCTTTATGGTTTCTATGGTGTTGTTTCCTTTTTTTTTCAAAGTTCTTTTCTGAGAAGGAGAGGAGGCTGCTGCATATACATGTATATATACAAGGTCTTCCTTAGGGTTTTGGGCATTGGCTAAAGCCATTTTTGCCCACCAGAAAAATCATGTTATCTGTATTTTACTTGAACCCAAAATTCTACCCTTCCCGGCTTAATTTAGGTGAAGAGAAAAGTGGTTACATTTTTTTCCAGAAATTTTCTTTTCAGAAAATACTTTTTCCTTTGTCTATGCCAAAAATGTGACTTGATTTTATTATTTATCAAATACTCTTCCTAATTCTGCCTATAGCAAACATTTCCCTGTTTTGTCTTATTTTTCCTATTTTTAGCTTTCATGTAAATGGTATGTACCTTATTTATTTATTTACAAGAGAACTACTCCTTTTTATATCTTCAGTTTTTCATTCTTTCTTCCTATATACTAAAATATGTCTGTATATTTTATCTTACTAATTTGAACTCTAGTATTTTATTAACACATATATATATTTATATAAGTCTTACTGAAATAATTAGTACACCTATATATATATTTATACATCATTCTGTATTTGACACACACATGCGCATGTATACTCAAAAATATTCAGTAGCATCCATATATTTATATTTACTTATGCATTCAGCTTTTAAGGATTTAATCTATATATATATATATATATATATATATTTCCATACATATCAATATGTATTTATTCTTAAAGTTCAGAGATTTTTAGCTTTAGTTCATGTGCATTTCCTGTGCACACATGTACACACATACTAATACACTATCAAGCTATACCAATCCCCTTTCAAAATTTATTCAAAAATTATTTTGAATTCATTTATATTTGTCAGAATAAATTCCTAAAATCTTGGGTCATTACATACACCCCTCCTTTTAGAAATTGTGTCCCACAATTTACCTAAGCTTAAAATAAATTTTTAAACTTAATTCAGAGAACAAGTACATTCTCAACCAAATAAATTTTTAGTTCTATAATAACTAAAAACATATGCATCTAAAAAAAAGAAAACAATCAAAGATCAGAATTACCTTTAATCTGAAAATAGCTTAGGATAATTCATCCTAACTTTGTCCTCTAATTCCCATGTGCAATCACTAGGATCAAGACTCCACTGTACCTTCACAAGTTTCAGAGATTTATTTCTCAACTTCTTCACATCTTTTGCCAAAATCCCCACTGGATCCTTTTCATAAATCAAATTAGAATTTATCTGCACTTGGGTTGGGGTCTCAAGAATTTCTGCCTTATCATGGACCCACCTTCTTAATTGTGATACATGAAAAACATCATGTATACCTTGCATGTTTTCTGGTAATTCCAACTTATATGCCAAGGGACCAATTCTTTCCAGAATTTTGTATGGTCCAATATATCTCGGGGTTAACTTGCCTTGTTTTCCAAACCTCAGCACATTTTTCATAGGTGAGATTTTGATGAAAACAAAATTTCCCACTTCATATTCTACCTGCCTCCTTCTCATGTCTGCATATTTCTTTTGCCTATCTTGAGCTGCTGCCATTCTTCTTCTTATCAACTCAATTTTCTCCTTAGTTTCTTGTATGTACTCAGGTCCTAAAATAGACCTTTCTCCTGCTTCTACCCAACAAACAGGTGACAAACAGGGTTTACCATATAAGGCTTCAAATGGAGCCATTCCTATGGTGCTTTGGTAGCTGTTGTTGTATGTAAATTCAACTAGATGAAGATAATCTTCCCAGTTGCCCCCAAAATCCAGTATACATGCCCTCAACATGTCCTCCAAAACTTTGTTTACTACCTCAGTCTGCCCATCTGATTGAGGATGGTAGGCAGTACTTAAACATAGTTCACTCCCCATTGCTTCTTGAAAGCTTCTCCAGAATTTTGAAGTGAAGATGGCATCCCTATCACTCACAATGGTTTTGGGAATGCCATGTAACTTTACCACTTCCTTTATAAAAATTTGAGCTAATTTTGGTGCTGTTCTTTCTGACTTGACTGGGATGAAGTGTGCTACCTTGGTTAGCCTATCAACTATCACCCATATACTTGTATTACCTCTCTTAGATCTAGGCAGTCCATCTATGAAGTCCATAGATATGTCTTCCCACTTCCACTGTGGTACACTAAGAGACTGCATCAACCCTGATGGCCTTTGGGTTTCAGCCTTGACTTGTTGGCAAGTCATACATTTGGCAATGTATTTAGCTACATCAGATTTCATCCCCTTCCACCAGAAGTCTCTTTTCAAATTTTGGTACATTTTTGTGTTTCCTGGGTGTATGGAGTATTTACTTCTGTGATATTCATTCAATATCTCTTTCTTCAATTCTGTGTCCTCTGGTACACACATCCTATTCTGGTATCTCATATAACCATTTTTATCAATATGGTGATTCATCACTTCCTCCCCTCTTGAGAGGAGCGTTTTCTTCTCTAATAAGTTGGCATCCTGTTCTTGCATTTTTCCTACCTTCAGAATTAAATCTGGTTGAAGTGTCATTAAGCTCAACTTCCCTTTATCTTCTTGTGCACCATGCATCTTCTCATCCATGTGCACACAACCATTCTCCCCAATTTCTAACTCAGTCAGCAAAGACAAGCCCTTAAATTCTTCTATCATCATCATAGCCAATTTAGCATGCTGTCTACTTAGAGCATCTGCAACTTTGTTTGCTTTGCCTGGTGTATAGAGTATGTCAAAGTCATAGGCAGCTAAGAACTCCACCCATCTATGTTGCCTCATGTTCAAATCTTTTTGTGAAAATAAATATTTCAGAGACTTGTGGTCAGTGTAAAGTTCAAACTTTGTGCCTAACAAATAATGACTCCAAAGTTTTAAAGCATAGATCACAGCTGCTAATTCGAGATCATGTGTGGCATACCTTACTTCATGGGGTTTAAGTTGTCTGGATGCATATGCAATGACTTGGCCTTGTTGCATCAACACTGCACCCAAGCCAGATCCACTAGCATCAGTGTATACAACTAGTTCTTCATTTCCATGAGGTACCTTTAAAATTGGAGCATTTACCAATGCCTCCTTCAACTGTTCAGAAGACTTCTCACATTTTTCTGACCAAACAAAAGCTTGTTTCTTCCTGGTTAGGTTAGTGAGTGGTGTAGAAATTTTTGAAAAATCTTTTAAAAACCTCCTATAATACCCTGTCATCCCCATAAATGACCTCACTTCACTCACAGTGCTTGGCCTCTTCCATGCTTGAATAGCCACTACTTTATTGGGGTTCACAGAAATTCCTTGAGCAGATATAACATGGCCAAGGAAATGTACTTCCTCTTTCAAAAATACACATTTTGAAAATTTTGCTTTTAAATCTTTTTCCCTTAATCTAGACAAAACCAGGTGCAAATGATGCTTATGTTCTTCCACTGTTTTGGAATAAATCAAAATGTCATCTATAAAAATAAGCACAAACTTGTCTAAATAATCTCTAAAGGTTCTGTTCATTAAATCTACAAAGTATGATGGTGCATTGGTCAAGCCAAATGGCATAACCAAAAATTCATACAACCCATACCTAGTGTTAAAGGCAGTGTACTTGATGCTTGATTCTTCCACCTTCATTTGATGAAAACCAGATGCTAAGTCTAGTCTAGAAAATACTTTTGCCCCTGCTAATTGATCAAAAAGATCATCTATTCTTGGCAATGGGTATTTATTTTTAATAGTAACTTTGTTTAATTCCCTATAATCTATACAGAGTCTTAAGGAGCCATCTTGCTTCTTAACAAATACCACTGGTGCTCCCCAGCAAGAATTACTTGGTCTTATAAAACCCTTTTCTTCCAATTCTTCTAACTGTTTCTTTAATTCTTTTAGTTCATTTGGCCCCATTCTAGTTGGCTTTTTAATCACTGGGCTTGCTCCTGGAACTAGATTGATCTGGAACTCTACTGGTCTATGGTGTGGTACACCCTTGACCTCACCAAACACATCCAAATATTCATTGACTATGGGAATTTCTTCAATGGTTAGTTCACTGAAATCTTTTTCTGAGTCAACTAAATGGTATAGTTTTCCTTCCTTAGCTACTTCACATAAAACTGTGATTCTCTTACCTCTAGAATTTTGCAACGATATGGTGGATGAGTCTAAATTAATTATGGCTTTAAATTGCCTTAACCAGTCTACCCCCAATATAACACCTATATTTGGGTAATTCAAAACATATAAATTGGAAATAAAAATATTTCCTCCTATGTTTAATTCCACATCCACACAAATCATATTTAAAACACTAGAACTCCCCAGTGGACTTTGTATATGCAATGGGGTTTCAACCAATATGCAATTCAGTTTTAGCATTTTAACTAGTTCATAAGAAATTAAAGAGTGAGTTGCCCCAGTATCGTATACTACTGCTATGGGTATGGCACAAATAAGTAATGTACCTTCCACTTGGCTATGGTTTTCAGTGTTAATCTACACTGTGGCTTTGCCTTTTCTTTCCAAATTTGCCAATTTTCCTTGCTGTTTGTACTCAGGACAATTCCTCTTCATATGCCCCTCTTTCCCACATAGATAGCACTTGAAAGCTCCTCCTTTCAATTCTGGACATCTTGGCTTGATATGTCCTTCTTTTCCACACTGATGGCACACAATTTTCTTCTTGGTTTCCTTAGCTTTGACATCTCCAGTGCCTTTGTTACTGGCCTCTTCCTTCTTCTTATCGTAAGGGTGATACCTCCCCTTACTCTTCTTGGTATTATTGTTCTTAAAATTTCTGAACTTCTCCCTTTCCTTGTCATGCTGTTCCAACCTCAAAGCTAAGTCTATCACATGGTCAAAAGTCCTGTCTGCATAGGGTAACATGGCTCTGCTAAGTCCTGGGTTCAACCCTTTTATGTACCTATCATTTTTGGATGCCTCATCTGCCACAAGCATTGCTCCATATGTGGAAAGCCCCTCAAACCTTTGAGTGTATTCTGTGACAGTCATGGTTCCTTGTCTAAGTCTAATAAATTCTTCTAGCAAGGTAGTCTTTGCTGATGCTGGTACAAACCTTGCTTCCAACATCTCTTTGAATTGATTCCAAGTGATTTCATTCTCATTCCTTCCTGCAATGATTACTTCCCACCAGCCTAAAGCTACTCCTTTTAGCTGTCTTGAAGCCACTTGCCTCTTTCTTTGATCATCAAGTTGCATGTCATTGAAAATTCTTTCCAATGTTCTCAACCATGTTTGAATTTCCATGATACTCTTTGTCCCTTCAAAGCTTTTGCCTCCTAAATGAGTATATGTCTTAAGTAATTTTGAGAGTTCTTCATAGGGATTTTCTTGCCTTTGTCCTGCCCCATCCCTAAATGCTCTCACCAAGTCTTGCAGATTGACCATTGGCGGTGCATGGAAAGATCCTGCTCCCTGATTTGGTGGTCTCCCTACCATAGTTTGCTAATAATAATTTACATAGCTGGTTAGTTTGATTGGTAATTTTATTATTTCAGTAGTTTTTTTTTCACACTGAAAACATTGATATATATATTTAGTTCCTTTAAATTTTATTTCTATCTAAGAACTTGATCTTTACTTCTACTATGTTGAATAACATAGCTCTGATACCAACTGAAATGACCCTCCTATTTCTACCCTAATTTCATAAGGATTTTTTTTTCCATCAAAGGGAATTTAAATCAAATAGAAATCAAGATGCCATACAAGCTATTGACATAGTCACTTGTTTCTTTTTAAATAGGCAAATTAGGCAAAATCAGCAGTTCAGACGTCTAAATAATTATGACAGGCGTCTAAACTTAATCCCAGACGTCTAACTAATTATGACAGACGGCTCAGAGATCTAAAATTGAAACAGAGAGAAAAAGACATTTTGAACTAAATTCAGACATCTAATTTTTTTGTGACAGACGTCTACATTTAACCTCAGACGTCTAAATTATTATGACTGACGTCTAAGTTTAATCCCAGACGTCTAAATTATTTAGACTGACGTCTAAATTCGATCTCTATGTACATGCATATGCACATTCAATTTATATGTGTCTGGATGTCCACCTACATTCATTTACACTTTTAAGTTTGATTTAAACTTCCTTTGAACTATCAGAGATGATATATAGATTGATCATTCATTACAAATATATATTTTCCACGGTCATTTTCTTTTTCCAATAAACAAAATATATCCAGGATCAAAACAATTAACCAATATAAATATATCAGTACATTCACAAAGATAAGCACATACATGTGAGGATGCATATGCCTCTCTTGTTTGAATCAGAGTTCTGGAAAACAAGAGGATATTGGATTGATTGAATTTAATCAATCCACACATAGTTCAGTGTTATATGTCCATGTTTGATTTTCTTCTTATAAAATCTGTCTGGACTTTAAAATGCATTTGGTTAAAATCTGAGTGAAATTCAGATTCCTATTACAAATACATAGGGAAAGGTTTGTTAATATTTGCACAAAACATGTTTATGTGCGTATATAACTGCAACTATTTGGATCTGGCTTTCAACTCCCTTATTACAGATCCTTTCTTTATTTAAAAATAAGACATGAAACATTTGTATGAAACAAGTTAAATTATGGGAACCTTGCAGTCATATAAAAACATTCAACCTATGCCTATTATCTTTTGTATACATATGCCATGGTAGAAAATAAAACCGGTTAATTTTTCTAAGAATCAACTATCCAGATTTCCCAAAACTTAAATCCTTTCTAAAGACTCAAGATTGACTAATACATTTATAAAATGTAATCATTCAATTTTAAACATGGTGTTCTTACTAAATCCACTTACAATATTTTGATTAACTTCTTTAATATCAGATATTAACTAGATTTATAAATTCCAGATACAAGTCAATCTCTTAATAAAATACTTAACAAAATATCCCTCCCATATCCAACACTTAATACAAGTAACAATTTAAATCATTAATACATGCGGATTTTATCATTTAGGCTCTTATCTAACTAAGTTTAGCATGCTATAATCTTCTTCTCAAAGCCTTGCTCCTACTCCTACTTAGTTGTTGCAATCCCTGAAAAAGCATTTGAAACTGCCTCATTTTAAATGAGACACCCCAGATGCCATTAGCACACTAGGGTCAGACACATGTCTGGTATGAGAAAATTCACAAAAGCAATTAGTTAATTAGGTTAAAATCAAATTAAATACATATTCATAAAGTTCTGCCCTTTGGAATCAGATCATACTTGTGTGCATGCTCTGTGTCATTGTGCATGTGCACACTTTAGTTTTTCTTTCCAGAGACTACATATTTAAATATGGCACATACATTCAAGCATACAATTCAGTCATAATCAAACAATCATTCATACCAAACGGGAAAATAACCAATATGAGTTAAATCATTTATTCAGTCCTCATATTTCAATTCTGGGAAAAACTCTAGTTTTCTCATCATCTCAAATATTATTCCCTTGGTATATTTATCTATCCTGGTCTCATCTGCAATATTTATGAATCAATGGACACACTGTAATGAACTAATTCACTCCATTACACAAAGATCTCAGGACTTAAACAAGCCATGTGTCAACTTGTGCTACTCAAGAACACAAGTCATTCCTGCAGTGTTCTTGACCCCAATTTCCTAATCGGGTTTAAGTTAAAAATAACTCTTTTGATTTTTCATGACTAAACCATTCTGTGATCCATTTCACTAACTAAAACATCCATATCATGGCATCTCATATTATTCATAACCATACAGAGACAAGCAAGCAAACAACCATTGGTGACTAAATAAATAAGGTTCTGTATGTATATGTATACATTCTGGTATTTTTTTTTAAAAGGGTATAGGCAACTAACATTGGCTTATGGCTTTTGAGAGAGTTTTTCCTTTTGCAAATATTTGTGCTTGAGTTAAACTCAGAATGACCTAGTTTCACTGAATCACAAAATTTTGTTTGCTATGCATATGAACATATATATATTTTCATTGAATCAGGAGCATCAGCACATAGGCAACCCTATTGCACCCTTAATTCCTTTTTGTCTCAAGCCTCAGCACTTATACATGAGTATATTGCAGCTCAACATTATTTACATCTTTCTGGGTTGAGCCAAAACCAATACTACTTGCCTATTTTCAACATTTTATTTTCTGGGTATTTGTTTATGTTCCTAAACATTAACATATCAGAGATCTGGATTTATAAAACATATATGTATACTAACAACACATAAAGCTTTCTTATAATAAAACAAGTGATCAACCAAAGAGAATCAAAACCTTTTCAGTTTTAAAATCCCAGATAAATATTCTCATATGAAAATACATTTTTAAGAAAATTACTTATAACTGGCTACCTACATTAGGACTTATTGCCTTAGATTTTGAGTGAGTTTTCTCACCTAGCTCTCTTCTTTGCTTCCTTAATTAATTGATGAACTTCTGCTTTTAGCCTCAAACTCTTTTCCTTCCCTTGCTTTATGGTTTCTATGGTGTTGTTTCCTTTTTTTTCAAAGTTCTTTTCTGAGAAGGAGAGGAGGCTGCTGCATATACATGTATATATACAGGGTCTTCCTTAGGGTTTTGGGCATTGGCTAAAGCCATTTTTGCCCACCAGAAAAATCATGTTATCTGTATTTTACTTGAACCCAAAATTCTACCCTTCCCGGCTTAATTTAGGTGAAGAGAAAAGTGGTTACATTTTTTTTCAGAAATTTGCTTTTTAGAAAATACTTTTTCCTTTGTCTACAATCATGCCAAAAATGTGACTTGATTTTATTATTTATCAAATACTCTTCCTAATTCTGCCTATAGCAAACATTTCCCTGTTTTGTCTTATTTTTCCTATTTTTAGCTTTCATGTAAATGGTATGTACCTTCTTTATTTATTTACAAGAGTACTACTCCTTTTTATATCTTCAGTTTTTCTTTCTTTCTTCCTATATACTAAAATATGTCTGTATATTTTATCTTACTAATTTGAACTCTAGTATTTTATTAACACATATTTATATTTATATAAGTCTTACTGAAATAATTAGTACACCTATATATATATTTATACATCATTCTGTATTTGACACACACATGCGCATGTATACTCAAAAATATTCAGTAACATCCATATATTTATATTTACTTATGCATTCAGCTTTTAAGGATTTAATCTATATATATATATATTTCCATACATATCAATATGTATTTATTCTTAAAGTTCAGAGATTTTTAGCTTTAGTTCATGTGCATTTCCTGTGCACACATGTACACACATACTGATACACTATCAAGCTATACCAATCCCCTTTCAAAATTTATTCAAAAATTATTTTGAATTCATTTATATTTGTCAGAATAAATTCCTAAAATCTTGGGTCATTACAACACACAGTCTCTAGTATAGCTAACTCATTGGATAGTGAATAATATATGCCAATCCACAACACGCACATAACCCCGAACCAGAAAGGGAGACTGATAGCACACAACACACTCTAGGAACCTAGGGTCTGCTAGCCTCCCGCCAATAGTCAGATCTGTTCCTACAGTCTGCAGTTACTCCGACGAACATCGTAACCCACATCCACCTAAGCCTCATCTACGTGTAGCCTCGATCACAACCCTTCAGCTGCCTCTATGGTAATAGATTGTTGGCCGAAGTGACACAAGGGCATTCGCACACGGCGGTAACGCACGACTATATAAGAAACATGTGTCAAGGATTTAGGGCACGACTCCACGATCAGGCCGATAGGATGGATACTGGTCAATCTGATTCACTCTTGAACCATAAAAGAAGTTGGGCAAAGATGGTTGACATATAATACTCATATCCACATATATATGTGCATGTGTGCATGCATGTGTGTGTGTGTATAAATATATGGCTCTCAACGAAGGCCGACACACACTCTATATGTATCTAAGTCAACACATGACTATAAAGTTCAAGAGCTCTAATCTTAGTCGACAAATGGCTCTACCGATTAACAAACACATGGCTATAATATACTCATTGTAGCGAGTATCATGACATACATGAGTAATCCACATTTGAGTGATATTTATTACAAAGAATAATCAAACAAATAACATAATGGTGTCCCATACCACCGCATGTTATTCGGATAATTATTCAATGCTCATAAACTACACTCGATCCACACTAGGTATCTCTATATGACAAGTCCAATGAATAACCGAAAAAGTGTTACCGAAAGTCCAATACCAGAAGGTATCACTAATCATGTTAATCGATTTTTAACCCAACAGAATTCAAAAAGAGTTGGAACATTCAGATTAAATCAGAACGACTCAAAACTTGATCGAAAGGCCTAAACAAACAAGATAAAGGACCCTAAGAAGTTTGGACCATTTTTAAACTAACGTTTCGGATTGGTACCGATCCGATCTAATTGGATCGGTACCGATCTAAAACACTACTTTATTGGATCTCTGTTCCACTTGTCTTACACTCCTAGGTCTCCACTAAGCTTATCTACAGTGTTTGATAACATTCCAAGCATCCGAGTTCAAGAAGTGAAGACTTATCTAATTTAGATTACAATTCAATCTAACCTATGGGAGAATCATCGTCAAAACAAATCAACAAGCTACGAAACTACATGGAGAGCATCACAACCAGGCAAGAAATACAACCATGTAGTCAAAGCATCAAAAATGCTTAACTATTCGGATCAGTATCGATCTAATTGGATCCGATCGGTACAGATCCAAATACTTTGCTTCGATGGCCTTCATTCTTTCTGGACTTCCTTTGTGTGATGAATACAGGCTTTTGGTAAAGCGGCTCTGGCCCAAGTGCTCTCCAACTTCTATAAATACCATCTCATCTGCAATAGAAAAAGGATCTGCTCTGATCTCTGCTGAAACTCTGCTATTGTTTCTTCACTCTTCTTCTCCCTCACAACAGCCATTAAAGGGCAACTGAGATCCTTCTGATTTTCTCTAACAATGATGGCTTGATCTAACTTAGGAAAGAAGAATCATATTGTAATCCAAACTCCTTTGTAACAACAGTTGATCAATAAAATCTATAAAGTGGACGTAGGCGAACTACTATAAAAATCTCTTATCTCTTTACTTTTTCTACGATTTACTATTTCTTTTTCTATTTTATTTGCTTTGATAAACAGGGTTGGTGCTTTCACACTCAATCCAGGGTGTTGATCCTTTTTTGGGTTAACATTTTGTGCTTTCACTGAGAAATTCCTCTCTGGATCCACCAGATCCAGAAACTAGATCCATCAAATCGACTTTGGGAAGTTTGAAGCTTGTCGTTGAAGGTCAAGGGCGGGTAGAAAGAGAACCGCTTCTGGAGGATCCATGGGAGTTTTAATAGTTGGAGAAGAGACCAATCCTTGGCAAGTTGAGGTCAATGACACCAATAATCCAATAATCAGAACAAATTCTGAGGGAAAACACTAGAAATCATGTGTCAGGGTCTTCTATCCAGCATGGAGTCATCACTAAAGGCTATTTGAATAAGATGGTTGATGAAATCAATCAAAAGATGGAGAACGGCCAAAAGCTCTAATGGACAAATTAAACGCCCTTCTAACCTTGCAATCACTAGCTGCTCCAAGAACCATGCCAGAGCCCGCAGCTGCCACGGAGCAAGAAAAATCTTTCTTTTCTGGCCTAAACTGGAGAAACGAAAGGCAGAAGCAAAAAGGAGTAGCGGGTGGATCTGCAGAAATCGCCATAGAAGGAAACACAAGCACTCCACCAACTGCAAAGCAACCTGCTACAAACTTGAATCTGGGAGCGAAAACTCCACGAGAAGATATAGCAATGAATCTCTTCGACTCCGAAGATGGTGAGCAACTTGACGATGACAAGTTGGAAGAAAATACTAATGCACTCAATACCGGCAGGGGGGTCCAGACTGCCCTTACCTGACCAACCGCAAGCCAACATAACTCCAAGGGAATGGCTCTCCCGAAGACAGGAGAACCTATGCTTCAACCCACTTACCAAGATCATTTGCAAAATCAAACACTTGGTATAGTCACTAACAACCAAGCCATAGATTACCGGACATCGGAGGCATATATCGCGGATATGATCAAGCGCTCGATAGACGAAAGTAAGGATATGAGATATAATGAATGGGGATCCGCTTCCAATCAGACTCCCTTCACTGTTGACATTTTAAATGAACGATACCCTGAAAAATTTACTATGCCGACTATTCTGTCTTACGATGGAACTAGAGATTCGAAACCTCATTTGTACAAGTAAAGTTGGTACATGGATGGAGAAAATGCTTCAAATGATGTTCGATGTAGATGATTTCCAATCTTCCTAGATGGAATTGCTTCTATGTGGTTCATCAGGCTCCCACCAAAGTACATCTCCACTTTCAATGAATTAGCAATAAAATTCCTTGATCGGTTTAGGCTTCACACTGCACAACCAAAAGACGTGATGTCCTTATCTGGCCTATTCTAGGAACAAAGTAAATCTTTGAAATCCTTCATGAGTCGGTTCAACACCGTGGTGACTAAAGTAAGTAACCCAAACAAAGAAATGGTCTTCATGGCCTTGGTCCACGCTATCCATCCCAACACTGAATTCGGAAAATGGATCAAAATGAAACAGCCTACCACTAGGAAGGACTTTAACCTAAAGGAAAACCAGTAATTGAGATTGGAAGAGCCGGAGGAGCTAGAAGGAAAATCTGCAAATCCACAACCAACCAATGATAGCTAGAATGGCATGGCAGCTAACCAAGGTGCAAACACCTCCGGGACCGCTAAAGGAAACGCGGGGAAGGATGGGTACCAAAAAGGGAAGAACCAAAATTCCAACAAGCGAAATGGAGGTAACAAATAGCTTAAAGGCTTAAGGCCCAAATGGTACAACCCGCTCAATGAGACTCCAAAAAACATCAACCTTGCAACACAAGGCACGGAGGAGTACAAGAAGCCGCCTAAAAAGGAAGCAACTGAACAGTAAAAGCGTTTCGAAAATTACTGCCGCTTCCATGAAATACATGGTCACAACACGAATGAGTGCCAACACATGAAAGAACCCGATTGAAGAGCTGATTCGGGAAAACAAGCTTCAGCAGTATGTGAGAAAACCACAAATAATGACCAGCCTACTGCGCCCCAAGGTCCTAGAGACCGAGGAAACCAAGCTAGAACTAGAGAAGAGGGATCCAGATGAACCGACCAAAGACTCAATATATTTACACAATTCCAAATACAAGTTTCAATCACAACTCAATTTTCATACATGTTTCATGTAACGACCCGTAAAATTTCAACTGTTTTAATAACGTAATTAGTTGAAATTTTGTGAAATTTCAAGCGATAAAATTTTGAAATAAAAATTTAATATTTGGAATGCGTCTAGTTAAACATAGCAACTGGTAAATTTTCATCCGAAAATATGAAAGTTTATTTCGCGCGTAAATTCACTTCAATTTAATCAGTTAAAAAGCGTTGAAAATAAAATATTTTCGAAACCTAAATATATTTACATAGAAAAATTCTAAA
Organism: Allium fistulosum; assembly: GCA_030737815.1. Lineage (NCBI taxonomy): Eukaryota > Viridiplantae > Streptophyta > Magnoliopsida > Asparagales > Amaryllidaceae > Allium > Allium fistulosum. Next base: position 495,478,403 of record CM060902.1, on the reverse strand, counting down.
CCATCTTCTGAGCAAGATGTCAGTTTGTAGTTTTTCAAAATTTGGACATCTATTGCTCCGTCGTTCTTATTTTCTGCAAAATAGCAGTATTCTAGTACCGATATCGATTTTTATCGGATGATCGTACCACTGATATCTATATATCGTTTTGTTCTTCTCGTCGTGTTGATCTCAACAGTGTATTCATTTGTGTATTTCGGAAACTCGGTACGCGATGAAATTGTCGAAACGGTTGATCGCGCCGGTATACATTTTAAAACTGTTGGGTTTCTCTGACCCTTCATCTATTTATCGGAAAAGAAACAAATAGTAATTTGGCTTTAATACGTCTTGATTACTGAGCTTAACTTTACATCTTTCCAAAAAGTTTTGAAAATAAACATGAGTCGGTAGGTGTTCATTCATTGGAAACGTTCGTTTTATTTCCTTCACCTCCTCTGTCATTCCTTTTGATTTTGTTGTGCCTGCTCATTCCACCCACTGCCAAAACAAATTCCATCACAGTCGGGTAGCACATCACCTCATTCTCTACCATAAACACGCAACCAAGATCCAACCGAGACCACCTCGCACCCAAGTAACAGCAGCCACCTTCACTCTCCGCTCAGCCTCTCGTGCCACCACCTGAGCCTCCACCAGCCATACACCCAGCCACCACGGTTGCCGAGCAACTTCACCAAACTTTCCATCGTCAACCCCTCCGCGCATCTACTTTTCTCCAACCCAGAGCCTACCATGCAGCTCCACCCTCCAAGCGCTACACCGCCCGGCCTCTTCTTCCCCACCAAATCTGACCCGCCTCCACCTACAACTCCCTGTTCCCGCCTCCACCATGTCAGAGCCTCCACCAGATTTGGGTCCCGCCTCCACTAGATTTGTGCCTCGTGAGTGTATTTGCAGTTCTATTCCATTCTATATAACCTACTAATATACATAGATTTTCGAAAATAATAATATATGTACACTTTACTTTACATATATAATAATATGGTTAAAGTACTAACATTTATATTAGTATATATATGGTTGTATAAGTTATGCTATACAGAAGTTACATAGTTTGTATACATTTGGGCTTCTACAATTTTATACAACATCAGCTTGTAATGGTTAATATATAAGTTTGGTTCAAATATACATTTCGGTAGTAATTTTTTTTATTGCGTGAGTTGCCTACCTTTGCATGCTACCCTTTACGATGCAGGCTTTCACATTATACATGTATAATAGCATGACCATTCACATATGCAGACTTACTTATAAATTTTAGTCTTCACGTGCTTATAATATTTTGTGAACAACTTACCTTTGTGAAGAGAATATGTATATAGATTTTGTTTTATTTGCAAAAAAAAAATAAAAAAAAAAATTAAAAAGAAAAAGAAATAAAGTATATTGTTTACCGTATGTATACTTTAAAATTGCCTTGGTTATATAGCGTGTTGATATGTGATTTCTATGTATAGGTCCTATTTATATAAACATTAAGTCATATGCGTTTTCCAGGATTTTGTATTTGAGTGTTATAGATTTTAATCTACAGTAGGTTCTTGTGTACATCATGTAGCAATAAAGTATCGTATATTATATTATAAAGTTATTTATATATACGTATTATAAGTGGTTGGTTATATAATATGTGGGTCGTTATTGATTGGGCTTTACGCGTTAGTCATATTTTGTCTGCATATATTTTATAATAGTATTTATATTAAGACAGTATCTATATTAAGACCAGTATGCGTGCAAAGTGAATTTAAGGATCCACCTATAAGTTATAGATAGGTTCAAAAATTTAAAATTGAATACGTGTTAGTTATACAGAGGATGTTCATTTGGGTACATTTATATCTAGTATATGTTAGGAAAATATTATATGTAGTTATCTATATTGATTTTACGAAATATTGATTTTATAACAAAGTAATTATTTCATACTTTCATTTGTATGAATATACTACAGTATAGTAAGTTATACGTATGTGTATTAAAATTTTACATTGATTATTTTGAGAAATATATATATAACTATATAACATTCATTTCGTCTCAGTATATCAAGACTACTTTGATCTGCTTCATCGATTCCCGTATCTATCAGATTGTCCGTCGAATTCATGCCCATCTAGCTTTGCTTTGAAATTCGTGCTTGGATTCGGAACTTATTCCATCGTCGAATCTCTCTAGCCTCGAAAGGTGAGCACTCACTCACGATTAACGTTCTTTTATTTATTAAATTTGATTTCAATTGAAACGACAATTGAAATATGCTGTTGTTAGTTAATTACACTGTTATATATGCTATTGCCTGTATCAGTTTACCTGTGACACCTGACACCATTATCTGTTAATTATTTATGCGATGATAATACAGTTTGGTTGATAATTGATTGATTGTTGATGTTTATATTGGACGTTAAATTGTTAATGTTAAATTGATAAATAGTATGAAATTGAACTTGATATAGTATACTTAAATGTTAAATTTGATTAACTGACATTTGTATAATATGACCCCTTTAACTGTTGAAATTATCGACACGTAGGATTTGTTTAATTTCATTTTGAACCACTGAATGTATGTTGTTAAATTGATAATGTAGGAAATTGTAAATAGACGATAAGTGAAAACCGTAATGTAATAATCTTTAATCTACATGAAATGATAGTGTAGATTCTAGAAATAGTTATATTAATTCGTACAAATAACAATGCGAATTAATATGGTTATTTCGGGATTATTTGAATTGATTATTGGATTGATATTGATTATTGTTATTGCTTGTTTATTTACTTTGACACCATCCCTGTTATCACACTGCAAGTTCCCTTTACTATGTTTTGATTTTGGAATTGAATTGGAATCGGGTTGAAATGATAAATACCCAAAATTGAACTTTGACCTAGGAAAGAAAATTAAATAAAACCCGATTGGTCAATAATTTGATTTGAAAATAAATTGAAGATTTATTTGAATAAATAATATGCTTTTGAAATGAAGTTGAAATTTGAATTTTAATGAAAGGAAAATGTTAATATTTAATAATCTGAAACAAAATATTAACAAATGTAATTGATGGAAGAACGTTGTTAAATTTGAGAAATGATTGAATTAACTTTGAAATGATTTAATAATTAAGTTTGAAATTATAATTAAGTTTGAAATTATTAAACTTTGAAAATTATTTAATAATTAATTTTTGAACTATTTAATAATGAATTATTAAATGATTAAATTGAAATTGAGTTTCTTTATTAATTATGTTTTGGAAAATTATTTAAGAAAGTTAATAAGTGAAATGGAATTTATTTAACAAGAAATGAAAATGTGATATTTTTGGAATTAATGTAAGACTTGTAATTGAAAGAATTGATTTGACGAATTTAGTTTAATTCAAAATTGTAAATTCTGATTTATTGAAGTTGAACTTAAGAATTGATTTAATGAATTGGAAATTTAATAGAAATTAGTTTGAATGGCAAATTTACTTAATGAATATTGAATGAAATCGATAAATGAATTTAAATTGATTTAAATGTTAAATTAAATTAATTTAAATGTTTTCGAAATGAAACTTATATACGAATTTGAATCAATATTTGAATTGTTTTAAATTAAGTTTGAAATTGAATTATAAGATTTTGAAATGGTAAGTTGGAAGTTTTGAAACGAAAATTTGGAAATTGTTTTAGAAAAACAAATGAAATGTTGATTTACGAATTCTATTTGAAATTGAAGTTGATTTGGTTTTTGAAATATATAAACGACCAATCGGTGTAATAATTACGAAAGTTATTAAAGAGACCGGGATCGGTAATGGATATACTCTCTATCTGAACCGAAACCACTTTAATAACTATACGCGGAGTGTTGATCCAGAATGAAGTGGTTGGAATGATGTACGCGTTGACTGAAGAAAGAGAACGATTTTGGATGACCCCTGACATGACTAAAACAGGAGCCGCGCCGGGCCATTGAGGATCGCCATCTCTAGCGGACACACTTCTTCGATACCATATCTATTACTTTTGTGATTCGATTTGGGTGCACCCCTCGATTTAGGAGTGTTGTTTCGCGGTGTTGGGGTAGTAGCTGCTATGCCCAACATCAGTCCGGATCAGGCAACTACTAGTATCCTAGTTGGTATCGCCTCATGTACCTTGTCAGACTGATTATCCTATTCGCGACCACTACGATTTTGATTTGTACCTTTAGTATATGGATTGCCCTCTGGTGACTTCCGGTTTTGGGGAAACTACGGTCTTGTATATGCTTTTGGGAATAAACAGGTTAAGAGGTGTATGGGCCCTGCTTAACCCTACTTTGATATCTTTATATTACTGATAGACATTATCTACTTAGCGTACATTACTACCTAGTAGATAGTTTAACGGATCCTTAAAGGATGGTTATTCCAAACATCCTTTGAGTTACTTGTATTTCAATTGCTATTTCACTTGAGTTGGATTTATTAATATAAGAATGTTAATCCTGACTCGAGTGTCTTGTGTTTTTGCTTTACGCTCGGGTCAGACTGAGTGTACCAGTATTCGAGACTCACCTTTGGAGTTGGAGATTTGCTTGAAGATCCAGCCATCTATTCTGCTTTCAGTATTCGATGATTCCATTGATGTATTCTGATTTGTATCTGATGTATCGTATTACTCTTCTGTTGTAAACTCTGATGTATTTTTATATATTCATATAGTAGCTTCATGAACTACTATCTCTTTTATTTCCGCTGCATTTATTACTCTGTGTCTGTGATCTGTGATTATTTATTTACTGTATATGTTCAGTTTTGCCAATTTAAATTAACAACGCGGTATTTTGAGCAATTCAACTCCGGCATGAGTGTCTACCTATACACTTATAATGGATGCGAATGGTCCAAAATATCGGGTCGTTACAGTTGGTATCAGAGCTTTGGTAGCTCTAGGCAAAACTCAACATATAGGGTAAATGTATTTACAGAATCACTCTCATTCGAGTTTCAATCTCTTCCCTTGACTCAATTCCTTTGAATTTTGGAACGTTTCCATCGGTTCCGAAATTCATTCGTGTCCTTCACTATTCGTCTTCTTTCAATTCTGGAGCACCCCATAACTCCATTTTGAATGATATCTATAATAGATCGGCGGTCTCGCCAATCTTCGAATGATTCGTAAAGGAGCAAAAATCCTTTACAATAGGCATCGATTTACCGGAGATTTCTGTATCCTTGGTTTACGATGCTATCTATCTCCTGCTATGACTGAATTCTATTCTCGAGATTGAATGTAGATTTGTCTCGAAATTCTGCATCGATCTAATTCTTGAAGTTACGGACGACCCAGTTAAGGTTGCCCGTAAATTAAATAAGTTTATCCATCTCCCGATTATGCTATTGAATCATCTTATCTTTTCTTTCGAATTTGTCTTCGAATCAGAATTCTCTTTGATTTGAGTCCATCAAATTTGAATCTCTATCCTTGCTTTGAAATCCATTCTTGTATCATCAAGCGAGGAAGTGTATTTGTAAATCTATATAAAAATGTTTTATATATTGTGTTGTTTGAGTTGCTGATGTTGATTTGGGTTTCGATCGATTCGTCTGATCAACGCTATCGATAGAATTTCCAAAACACTTGAGCAGAGCAAACGGACACAGTATTGTTTTCAAATTTGTTTGATTATATTGTAAAAACATAAGGAAAATTTTCTGGAATTTTGAGGATAATTAAATTGGTTGTTTGAAATGATAATATTTGATTATCATTTATTATTCTAAATGAATTTATAATTATGGTTTATAAATTGATTTGGAATTTAAAATGAACTTAATTCAGAAATTTGAGAATTTAGTTTCCGGTGATTTCGAACTTTGGTTTTTAAAATTTTAAAGTTTATAGTATTGGAAGTATTTTCGAATAGAAATCGTTTTCAAAGAATTTTTAAAATGTTGAAATCAGTGCTCTTCTCTTTGTCGCTGGAAAATAATTTCGGTGATGGCGGCCGCATCATCGACATTCATTTTCGAGTTTCGAAGTGGAGATACTATTCTGTAGCATTGCTATGGTTTTGTTTTGAAAAATATTTTGATTTGAATTTCTTCAGTATAATTTGATTTATATATAGGTATCTTATTTTAAATTTAATTTGATTTGATATAAATATATTACATATATCTCTAAATTGTTTAAAGTTAATCGGAAATCTAATTCTTAAATTTTGTTAAAAGATAGTTTTAATTATAAATAAAACCAAAATTTGGAATAAATATTTAGCTTGAATAATTCAATTGGGAAAATTTTATTTGTATATTGTTCAACTGCATTCTAATACCACTTACCTAAATCATTCAGAAGGGGAATATGTAATTGGATAATATATAATATAAATTGAATTTATAAATAAAATTTGAGTGGTTATAATAAACGTTATACACTTAAATTTTAATTATATAATGTTAATTGAAATAAATAGAACAATAAGTTAATTGAATAATAGATAGAAATTAGAATAACTTATGAAAATACGTTGAATTTAAAAGAAATTAGTAGATATAAATTAATTTAAATCGAAACTTTTATGGTTTAAATTTATTTATATGGGTTAAATATATGTGATAAGATATATTAAGTAGAATAATTTAACAATAATTTGGAATAAAAGAAGAATTCAAATTGCTAAAAAAATATGATTATAATAAAAGATTATTCAAATTTATGGTTCTAGAAATTGTAAATTGAGGATAATTGGATAGTAAGATAATGAATTCAGAAATAGTTGAGATTGATTTTAGTGAAATCAAATGGATTAAATCAATTATTGAATATCAATTAATTTAAAAATTTGAATTTATATGGTTTAAATTAATGGTTATTTTGTATTTCAAATCTGTTTTCTTTCTGGTTGTTTCTATTCTCCTACCTCGTTCCTTTTCGGGGACGAAAAGTTTTGTGTGGGAGAGAGTGTAACGACCCGTAAAATTTCAACTGTTTTAATAACGTAATTAGTTGAAATTTTGTGAAATTTCAAGCGATAAAATTTTGAAATAAAAATTTAATATTTGGAATACGTCTAGTTAAACATAGCAACTGGTAAATTTTCATCCGAAAATATGAAAGATTATTTCGTGCGTAAATTCACTTCAATTTAATCAGTTAAAAAGCGTTGAAAATAAAATATTTTCGAAACCTAAATATTTTTACATAGAAAAATTCTAAACCATCTTCTGAGCAAGATGTTAGTTTGTAGTATTTCAAAATTTGGACATCTATTGCTCCGTCGTTCTTATTTTCTACAAAATAGCAGTATTTTGGTACCGATATCGATTTTTATCGGATGATCGTACCACTGATATCTATATATCGTTTTGTTCTTCTCGTCGTGTTGATCTCAACAGTGTATTCATTTGTGTATTTCGGAAACTCGGTACGCGATGAAATTGTCGAAACGGTTGATCGCGCCGGTATACATTTTAAAACTGTTGGGTTTCTCTGACCCTTCATCTATTTATCGGAAAAGAAACAAATAGTAATTTGGCTTTAATACGTCTTGATTACTGAGCTTAACTTTACATCTTTCCAAAATGTTTTGAAAATAAACATGAGTCGGTAGGTGTTCATTCATTGGAAACGTTCGTTTTATTTCCTTCACCTCCTCTGTCATTCCTTTTGATTTTGTTGTGCATGCTCATTCCACCCACTGCCAAAACAAATTCCATCACAGTCGGGTAGCACATCACCACATTCTCTACCATAAACACGCAACCAAGATCCAACCGAGACCACCTCGCACCCAAGTAACAGCAGCCACCTTCACTCTCCGCTCAGCCTCTCGTGCCACCACCTGAGCCTCCACCAGCCATACACCCAGCCACCACGGTTGCCGAGCAACTTCACCAAACTTTCCATCGTCAACCCCTCCGCGCATCTACTTTTCTCCAACCCAGAGCCTACCACGCAGCTCCACCCTCCAAGCGCTACACCGCCCGGCCTCTTCTTCCCTACCAAATCTGACCCGCCTCCACCTACAACTCCCTGTTCCCGCCTCCACCATGTCAGAGCCTCCACCAGATTTGGGTCCCGCCTCCACCAGATTTGTGCCTCGTGAGTGTATTTGCAGTTCTATTCCATTCTATATAACCTACTAATATACATAGATTTTCGAAAATAATAATATATGTACACTTTACTTTACATATATAATAATATGGTTAAAGTACTAACATTTATATTAGTATATATATGGTTGTATAAGTTATGCTATACAGAAGTTACATAGTTTGTATACATTTGGGCTTCTACAATTTTATACAACATCAGCTTGTAATGGTTAATATATAAGTTTGGTTCAAATATACATTTCGGTAGTAATTTTTTTTATTGCATGAGTTGCCTACCTTTGCATGCTACCCTTTACGATGCAGGCTTTCACATTATACATGTATAATAGCATGACCATTCACATATGTAGACTTACTTATAAATTTTAGTCTTCACGTGCTTATAATATTTTGTGAACAACTTACCTTTGTGAAGAGAATATGTATATAGATTTTGTTTTATTTGCAAAAAAAAAAATAAAAAAAAATAAAAATTAGAAAGAAAAAGAAATAAAGTATATTGTTTACCGTATGTATACTTTAAAATTGCCTTGGTTATATAGCGTGTTGATATGTGATTTCTATGTATAGGTCCTATTTATATAAACATTAAGTCATATGCGTTTTCCAGGATTTTGTATTTGAGTGTTATAGATTTTAATCTACAGTAGGTTCTTGTGTACATCATGTAGCAATAAAGTATCGTATATTATATTATAAAGTTATTTATATATACGTATTATAAGTGGTTGGTTATATAATATGTGGGTCGTTATTGTTGGGCTTTACGCGTTAGTCATATTTTGTCTGCATATATTTTATAATAGTATTTATATTAAGACAGTATCTATATTAAGACCAGTATGCGTGCAAAGTGAATTTAAGGATCCACCTATAAGTTATAGATAGGTTCAAAAATTTAAAATTGAATACGTGTTAGTTATATAGAGGATGTTCATTTGGGTACATTTATATCTAGTATATGTTAGGAAAATATTATATGTAGTTATCTATATTGATTTTACGAAATATTGATTTTATAACAAAGTAATTATTTCATACTTTCATTTGTATGAATATACTACAGTATAGTAAGTTATACGTATGTGTATTAAAATTTTACATTGATTATTTTGAGAAATATATATGTAACTATATAACATTCATTTCGTCTCAGTATATCAAGACTAATTTGATCTGCTTCATCGATTCCCGTATCTATCAGATTGTCCGTCGAATTCATGCCCATCTAGCTTTGCTTTGAAATTCGTGCTTGGATTCGGAACTTATTCCATCGTCGAATCTCTCTAGCCTCGAAAGGTGAGCACTCACTCACGATTAACGTTCTTTTATTTATTAAATTTGATTTCAATTGAAACGACAATTGAAATATGCTGTTGTTAGTTAATTACACTGTTATATATGCTATTGCCTGTATCAGTTTACCTGTGACACCTGACACCATTATCTGTTAATTATTTATGCGATGATAATACAGTTTGGCTGATAATTGATTGATTGTTGATGTTTATATTGGACGTTAAATTGTTAATGTTAAATTGATAAATAGTATGAAATTGAACTTGATATAGTATACTTAAATGTTAAATTTGATTAACTGACATTTGTATAATATGACCCCTTTAACTGTTGAAATTATCGACACGTAGGATTTGTTTAATTTCATTTTGAACCACTGAATGTATGTTGTTAAATTGATAATGTAGGAAATTGTAAATAGACGATAAGTGAAAACCGTAATGTAATAATCTTTAATCTACATGAAATGATAGTGTAGATTCTAGAAATAGTTATATTAATTCGTACAAATAACAATGCGAATTAATATGGTTATTTCGGGATTATTTGAATTGATTATTGGATTGATATTGATTATTGTTATTGCTTGTTTATTTACTTTGACACCATCCCTGTTATCACACTGCAAGTTCCCTTTACTATGTTTTGATTTTGGAATTGAATTGGAATCGGGTTGAAATGATAAATACCCAAAATTGAACTTTGACCTAGGAAAGAAAATTAAATAAAACCCGATTGGTCAATAATTTGATTTGAAAATAAATTGAAGATTTATTTGAATAAATAATATGCTTTTGAAATGAAGTTGAAATTTGAATTTTAATGAAAGGAAAATGTTAATATTTAATAATCTGAAACAAAATATTAACAAATGTAATTGATGGAAGAACGTTGTTAAATTTGAGAAATGATTGAATTAACTTTGAAATGATTTAATAATTAAGTTTGAAATTATAATTAAGTTTGAAATTATTAAACTTTGAAAATTATTTAATAATTAAGTTTTGAACTATTTAATAATGAATTATTAAATGATTAAATTGAAATTGAGTTTCTTTATTAATTATGTTTTGGAAAATTATTTAAGAAAGTTAATAAGTGAAATGGAATTTATTTAACAAGAAATGAAAATGTGATATTTTTGGAATTAATGTAAGACTTGTAATTGAAAGAATTGATTTGACGAATTTAGTTTAATTCAAAATTGTAAATTTTGATTTATTGAAGTTGAACTTAAGAATTGATTTAATGAATTGGAAATTTAATAGAAATTAGTTTGAATGGCAAATTTACTTAATGAATATTGAATGAAATCGATAAATGAATTTAAATTGATTTAAATGTTAAATTAAATTAATTTAAATGTTTTCGAAATGAAACTTATATACGAATTTGAATCAATATTTGAATTGTTTTAAATTAAGTTTGAAATTGAATTATAAGATTTTGAAATGGTAAGTTGGAAGTTTTGAAACGAAAATTTGGAAATTGTTTTAGAAAGACAAATGAAATGTTGATTTACGAATTCTATTTGAAATTGAAATTGATTTGGTTTTTGAAATATATAAACGACCAATCGGTGTAATAATTACGAAAGTTATTAAAGAGACCGGGATCGGTAATGGATATACTCTCTATCTGAACCGAAACCACTTTAATAACTATACGCGGAGTGTTGATCCAGAATGAAGTGGTTGGAATGATGTACGCGTTGACTGAAGAAAGAGAACGATTTTGGATGACCCCTGACATGACTAAAACAGGAGCCGCGCCGGGCCATTGAGGATCGCCATCTCTAGCGGACACACTTCTTCGATACCATATCTATTACTTTTGTGATTCGATTTGGGTGCACCCCTCGATTTGGGAGTGTTGTTTCGCGGTGTTGGGGTAGTAGCTGCTATGCCCAACATCAGTCCGGATCAGGCAACTACTAGTATCCTAGTTGGTATCGCCTCATGTACCTTGTCATACTGATTATCCTATTCGCGACCACTACGATTTTGATTTGTACCTTTAGTATATGGATTGCCCTCTGGTGACTTCCGGTTTTGGGGAAACTACGGTCTTGTATATGCTTTTGGGAATAAACAGGTTAAGAGGTGTATGGGCCCTGCTTAACCCTACTTTGATATCTTTATATTACTGATAGACATTATCTACTTAGCGTACATTACTACCTAGTAGATAGTTTAACGGATCCTTAAAGGATGGTTATTCCAAACATCCTTTGAGTTACTTGTATTTCAATTGCTATTTCACTTGAGTTGGATTTATTAATATAAGAATGTTAATCCTGACTCGAGTGTCTTGTGTTTTTGCTTTACGCTCGGGTCAGACTGAGTGTACCAGTATTCGAGACTCACCTTTGGAGTTGGAGCTTTGCTTGAAGATCCAGCCATCTATTCTGCTTTCAGTATTCGATGATTCCATTAATGTATTCTGATTTGTATCTGATGTATCGTATTTCTCTTCTGTTGTAAACTCTGATGTATTTTTATATATTCATATAGTAGCTTCATGAACTACTATCTCTTTTATTTCCGCTGCATTTATTACTCTGTGTCTGTGATCTGTGATTATTTATTTACTGTATATGTTCAGTTTTGCCAATTTAAATTAACAACGCGGTATTTTGAGCAATTCAACTCCGGCATGAGTGTCTACCTATACACTTATAATGGATGCGAATGGTCCAAAATATCGGGTCGTTACATTTCACCTCACTACATATTCACTCATCACTCATATTTGATCTTCAACTCTGTTCCAGACTGTATCCAGCATCTGATCTATCTGCAAAATAAAGTTTGACGCATTAAAATTGAAAAAGAAATATTTTGCAGTGCACAAAGAAGTGGGCGTGTTTGAAAATATTGTTTGCCTCAGTTATTGGAGTTGTTCGTCATCATTTTTTTAATTCATCTTTCTATTTCAAACTAGAATAAAAAATACGCGAACAACTTATGACATGCACAGTGTATCACTGTACATGCCACAAAGGTCATGTACACCGATATACACTTGCTTGTTAAAATAGCAAGGACAAGTGAGCACAAGGTCAAACCCAAGCCAAGACTAGATTCAACTCAGGTGCAATGCAAGAACAAACAACACAGCAATGGTCAGTACAAAGCAATGAATAAACATGCTCATATGTACATGGATATGCAAGCATTCAGGCATGAACACACATGAAAACAACATGTGGAACCAGACCAGACTTCAAATGGAACCAGACCACAATAACAAAGGCACAAGGAAAGCACTTGAATAACAAGAATAACAATCAAGTTCAGTTTCAATATGTACATGAAAATATACAAAATGTTCAAGCAAAATCAAAATTCAGGGCCAAGTACAGGGTAGTGCACATGTACAAAGTGGTGTACCAGATCTAGACATGCAACAGAAGAGACATCCAAAGATGTAACCAGACATTGAATACATGCAGTAATCATACACTCACATATACACAAGTAAATGGACATAGAACTCGATCAGCAACTAACACAAAATCATTATGGCCAGAGAATACAAGTGCACCAGGCATAACAAGTCTAACAAGCACAGTGACATGTATATACAAGCAAAGTCAGAATGCAAGCACTCGAGTGGACAGAGCACAACCATAGCAATCACACACACACATACATACATATATGTATGTATGTATATACATGGAGACATGAGATTAAACTTAAGCAAAGGCAACATGAGTATATAAATTAAGAAAATCAAGGCATGTTGGTAATTATCAGTAGCAGTTTGAACAAAGTCAAGCGAATTCAACCAAAGGTCATAAGGAAACACATTTCAGAAAATGGAACAGTGAATGATGAATTGAACAAGTTGTTGGCAGTAAAGAACGGAACAAATTCAAATATATTTAAACATATTTGAAATATATCAGAAATACATTCAAAGGATGAACAAGTCAAAAACATATCATAATCCTAAACAAAGCAGAGAAAAAATTCAGGAAGGAGTAGAAAAGTGGCAAAGAATATCATGATGAACAAGTCAGACTTCAGGAAGTCAAGATTAACCCAAAATTAGTATACATATCTCTAATTTAAATGCCAAACTGTAAATCGAAGGATGATCAAGTCAAAGATGAACAAGTCATACTTCAGAGATCGTTCGATCAGAAATCAACGCAAGTACTAAAATCACGAAGAATTCAAATCAAAATATACGAAAAGAAATTATAGTGTTTTGATCCCTATAAATACCCAATTCATCATCGGCAATTATGCAGTTCGAGTTCAAACAAATCAACAAAACAAATAAAGTAAAAATCACATACTGATATTATACCATCCGAACTCGACATTGGAGCAGCAGTAAGCAAATTAAGGAACGAAAGCATCAAGGCAACGATTTAAATTTCTATTTCCAAGCGGCTGCTTCAATTCAACAAAACCTAATTCCAGATCGTAAGGAAACGAGATGGCATGGATGAGCAGGAAGCAAAATAAAAGGGGAAACTTGTTTATGCCTTTTTTATTGGGCGATACAGTTTTAAATAGTAGGGTTTTATTTATTTTTTTAGTTCTTTAGTTTGTTTGTTTTTTATTTAAATCAAACTCTAGATTAACTCGTTTACAAACTACGATTTTGTAGTTCGAGAATTCACAATTCAATGGCTGAGTTATGGTAGGGTTTTGAGCTTAGAGTTAGGTTAATTGAGTTAGCGGGTATCGCAAGTTTACGTATTTTTGTAAGCGTCTGGTTACTTAATTTCTAATAGAAACCTTGGGGGCAGCATGTAGGCAGGTTTTTTCCGAAGCTGGGTAAAACTATGTGTGATATTTACTGCATTACTTTCTGCTTTTGTTTTTATTTTCCGCATTAATTTTTAGTAGACCCTATTCACCCCCCTCTAGGGTGAAAACGGTCCTACAAGTGGTATCAGAGCTAGGATCAAAAACCATTTTCTGTTAAAAAAATTTGATTTTTTTTTCAATGGCTTCTTTTAATAATGCTTTCGCTGAAGGTCAGTCCATAGCTAGACCACCCATGTTCAATGGTGAATATACATATTGGAAAACTAGAATGAATTTTTTTATGAAAACTATAGATGCATGGAATATTGTTGAAACGGGATATAGCACACCAGCAGTAATGGTAGGCAATCAAGAAGTTGATAAACCTATGGATCAATGGACAAGTCTTAAAAATAAACTGCAAACTTCTATTGCTAAAGCTATGAATTGTATTATTTGTTCATTAGATCAAATTGAATTTAACCATGTCTCACATTGTCTAACTGTGCAGAAAATCTGGCACACGCTTGAAGTGACTCATGAAGGAACCTCCCAGGTAAAGAATCTCACCTTGCCATGCTTAGTAGCGAGTACGAGAACTTCACAATGGCAAAGGATGAAAGTGTCAAAGAAATATATGGACGACTTTCTAATCTTGTATACAAATCAAAATCCCTCGGAAGACCATACACAGAACTGGAGATAGTCCGAAAGATCCTCAGAATTCTTCAATGAAATTTTGAAGCAAAGGTGACTGCCATCTAAGAATCAAAGGATCTGAAATAGGTTAAAGTTGAAGAACTAATCAGAAACCTCACCACTTATGGGCTAGAAATCAAATTCAAGGAAGAACATGAAGGAGGAGGTACGCGAAAGAAATCAATAGCTCTCAAATGAACGATGGAAAGTGAAGATGATGGTGATTATGAAGGAGCAGCTGAACTAGCATTGATAATAAAGAGATTCAAAAGGTGGAACCGCAAATATGGAAATCCAGCCCTAAATCAACAACTAAAGAGTAGAATCATCAAAGTTCTAGACAACTCAGAAAAGCAGGAGATCATTTGTCAAGAGTGCAATAAACCTGGTCATATCAAGCCAAATTGTCCTCAAAATCGATTCAGCAAAGGAAAGAAACCAAAAATGAGAAGTTTTGCAGCAACTTGGGATGAAAGTGATGAAGATGATGATGATGAAATGTAATGACCCAAGATTTTAGGAATTTATTCTGACAAATATAAATGAATTCAAAATAATTTTTGAATAAATTTTGAAAGGGGATTGATATAGCTTGATAGTGTATCAGTATGTGTGTACATGTGTGCACAGGAAATGCACATGAACTAAAGCTAAAAATCTCTGAACTTTAAGAATAAATACATATTGATATGTATGGAAATATATATATATATATAGATTAAATCCTTAAAAGCTGAATGCATAAGTAAATATAAATATATGGATGCTACTGAATATTTTTGAGTATACATGCGCATGTGTGTGTCAAATACAGAATGATGTATAAATATATATATAGGTGTACTAATTATTTCAGTAAGACTTATATAAATATATATATATGTGTTAATAAAATACTAGAGTTCAAATTAGTAAGATAAAATATACAGACATATTTTAGTATATAGGAAGAAAGAAAGAAAAACTGAAGATATAAAAAGGAGTAGTTCTCTTGTAAATAAATAAAGAAGGTACATACCATTTACATGAAAGCTAAAAATAGGAAAAATAAGACAAAACAGGGAAATGTTTGCTATAGGCAGAATTAGGAAGAGTATTTGATAAATAATAAAATCAAGTCACATTTTTGGCATGATTGAAGACAAAGGAAAAAGTATTTTCTGAAAAGCAAATTTCTGAAAAAAAATGTAACCACTTTTCTCTTCACCTAAATTAAGCCGGGAAGGGTAGAATTTTGGGTTCAAGTAAAATACAGATAACATGATTTTTCTGGTGGGCAAAAATGGCTTTAGCCAATGCCCAAAACCCTAAGGAAGACCCTGTATATATACATGTATATGCAGCAGCCTCCTCTCCTTCTCAGAAAAGAACTTTGAAAAAAAAAGGAAACAACACCATAGAAACCATAAAGCAAGGGAAGGAAAAGAGTTTGAGGCTAAAAGCAGAAGTTCATCAATTAATTAAGGAAGCAAAGAAGAGAGCTAGGTGAGAAAACTCACTCAAAATCTAAGGCAATAAGTCCTAATGTAGGCAGCCAGTTATAAGTAATTTTCTTAAAAATGTATTTTCATATGAGAATATTTATCTGGGATTTTAAAACTGAAAAGGTTTTGATTCTCTTTGGTTGATCACTTGTTTTATTATAAGAAAGCTTTATGTGTTGTTAGTATACATATATGTTTTATAAATCCAGATCTCTGATATGTTAATGTTTAGGAACATAAACAAATACCCAGAAAATAAAATGTTGAAAATAGGCAAGTAGTATTGGTTTTGGCTCAACCCAGAAAGATGTAAATAATGTTGAGCTGCAATATACTCATGTATAAGTGCTGAGGCTTGAGACAAAAAGGAATTAGGGGTGCAATAGGGTTGCCTATGTGCTGATGCTCCTGATTTAATGAAAATATATATATGTTCATATGCATAGCAAACAAAATTTTGTGATTCAGTGAAACCAGGTCATTCTGAGTTTAACTCAAGCACAAATGTTTGCAAAAGGAAAAACTCTCTCAAAAGCCATAAGCCAATGTTAGTTGCCTATACCCTTTTAAAAAAATACCAGAATGTATACATATACATACAGAACCTTATTTATTTAGTCACCAATGGTTGTTTGCTTGCTTGTCTCTGTATGGTTATGAATAATATGAGATGCCATGATATGGATGTTTTAGTTAGTGAAATGGATCACTGAATGGTTTAGTCATGAAAAATCAAAAGAGTTATTATTAACTTAAACCTGATTAGGAAATTGGGGTCAAGAACACTGCAGGAATGACTTGTGTTCTTGAGTAGCACAAGTTGACACATGGCTTGTTTAAGTCCTGAGATCTTTGTGTAATGGAGTGAATTAGTTCATTACAGTGTGTCCATTGATTCTTAAATATTGCAGATGAGACCAGGATAGATAAATATACCAAGGGAATAATATTTGAGATGATGAGAAAACTAGAGTTTTTCCCAGAATTGAAATATGAGGACTGAATAAATGATTTAACTCATATTGGTTATTTTCTCGTTTGGTATGAATGATTGTTTGATTATGACTGAATTGTATGCTTGAATGTATGTGCCATATTTAAATATGTAGTCTCTGGAAAGAAAAACTAAAGTGTGCACATGCACAATGACACAGAGCACGCACACAAGTATGATCTGATTCCAAAGGGCAGAAATTTATGAATATGTATTTAATTTGATTTTAACCTAATTAACTAATTGCTTTTGTGAATTTTCTCATACCAGACATGTGTCTGACCCTAGTGTGCTAATGGCATCTGGGGTGTCTCATTTAAAATGAGGCAGTTTCAAATGCTTTTTCAGGGATTGCAGCAACTAAGTAGGAGTAGGAGCAAGGCTTTGAGAAGAAGATTATAGCATGCTAAACTTAGTTAGATAAGAGTCTAAATGATAAAATCCGCATGTATTAATGATTTAAATTGTTACTTGTATTAAGTGTTGGATATGGGATGGATATTTTGTTAAGTATTTTATTAAGAGATTGACTTGTATCTGGAATTTATAAATCTAGTTAATATCTAATATTAAAGAAGTTAATCAAAATATTGTAAGTGGATTTAGTAAGAACACCATGTTTAAAATTGAATGATTACATTTTATAAATGTATTAGTCAATCTTGAGTCTTTAGAAAGGATTTAAGTTTTGGGAAATCTGGATAGTTGATTCTTAGAAAAATTAAATGGTTTTATTTTCTACCATGGCATTTGTATACAAAAGATAATAGGCATAGGTTGAATGTTTTTATATGACTGCAAGGTTCCCATAATTTAACTTGTTTCATACAAATGTTTCATGTCTTATTTTTAAATAAAGAAAGGATCTGTAATAAGGGAGTTGAAAGCCAGATCCAAATAGTTGCAGTTATATACGCACATAAACATGTTTTGTGCAAATATTAACACACCTTTCCCTATGTATTTGTAATAGGAATCTGAATTTCACTCAGATTTTAACCAAATGCATTTTAAAGTCCAGACAGATTTTATAAGAAGAAAATCGAACATGGACATATAACACTGAACTATGTGTGGATTGATTAAATTCAATCAATCCAATATCCTCTTGTTTTCCAGAACTCTGATTCAAACAAGAGAGGCATATGCATCCTCACATGTATGTGCTTATCTTTGTGAATGTACTGATATATTTATATTGGTTAATTGTTTTGATCCTGGATATATTTTGTTTATTGGAAAAAGAAAATGACCCTGGAAAATATATATTTGTAATGAATGATCAATCTATATATCATCTCTGATAGTTCAAAGGAAGTTTAAATCAAACTTAAAAGTGTAAATGAATGTAGGTGGACATCCAGACACGTATAAATTGAATGTGCATATGCATGTACATAGAGATCGAATTTAGACGTCAGTCTAAATAATTTAGACGTTTGGGATTAAACTTAGACGTCAGTCATAATAATTTAGACGTCTGAGGTTAAATGTAGACGTCTGTCACAAAAAATTAGATGTCTGAATTTAGTTCAAAATGTCTTTTTCTCTCTATTTCAATTTTAGATCTCTGAGCCGTCTGTCATAATTAGTTAGACGTCTGGGATTAAGTTTAGACGCCTGTCATAATTATTTAGACGTCTGAACTGCTGATTTTGCCTAATTTGCCTATTTAAAAAGAAACTAGTGGCTATGTCAATAGCTTGTATGGCATCTTGATTTCTATTTGATTTAAATTCCCTTTGATGGAAAAAAAATCCTTATGAAATTAGGGTAGAAATAGGAGGGTCATTTCAGTTGGTATCAGAGCTATGTTATTCAACATAGTAGAAGTAAAAATCAAGTTCTTAGATAGAAATAAAATTTAATGGAACTAATATATATCAATTTTTTCAGTGTGAAAAAAAAACCCACTGAAATAATAAAATTACCAATCAAACTAACCAGCTATGTAAATTATTATTAGCAAACTATGGTAGGGAGACCACCAAATCAGGGAGCAGGATCTTCCCATGCACCACCAATGGTCAATCTGCAAGACTTGGTGAGAGCATTTAGGGATGGGGTAGGACAAAGGCAAGAAAATCCCTATGAAGAACTCTCAAAATTACTTAAGACATATACTCATTTAGGAGGCAAAAGCTTTGAAGGGACAGAGAGTATCATGGAAATTCAAACATGGTTGAGAACATTGGAAAGAATTTTCAATGACATGCAATTTGATGATCAAAGAAAGAGGCAAGTGGCTTCAAGACAGCTAAAAGGAGTAGCTTTAGGCTGGTGGGAAGTAATCATTGCAGGAAGGAATGAGAATGAAATCACTTGGAATCAATTCAAAGAGATGTTGGAAGCAAGGTTTGTACCAGCATCAGCAAAGACTACCTTGCTAGAAGAATTCATTAGACTTAGACAAGGAACCATGACTGTCACAGAATACACTCAAAGGTTTGAGGGGCTTTCCACATATGGAGCAATGCTTGTGGCAGATGAGGCATCCAAAAATGATAGGTACATAAAAGGGTTGAACCCAGGACTTAGCAGAGCCATGTTACCCTATGCAGACAGGACTTTTGACCATGTGATAGACTTAGCTTTGAGGTTGGAACAGCATGACAAGGAAAGGGAGAAGTTCAGAAATTTTAAGAACAATAATACCAAGAAGAATAAGGGGAGGTATCACCCTTATGATAAGAAGAAGGAAGAGGCCAGTAACAAAGGCACTGGAGATGTCAAAGCTAAGGAAACCAAGAAGAAAATTGTGTGCCATCAGTGTGGAAAAGAAGGACATATCAAGCCAAGATGTCCAGAATTGAAAGGAGGAGCTTTCAAGTGCTATCTATGTGGGAAAGAGGGGCATATGAAGAGGAATTGTCCTGAGTACAAACAGCAAGGAAAATTGGCAAATTTGGAAGGAAAAGGCAAAGCCACAGTGGAGATTAACACTGAAAACCAAAGCCAAGTGGAAGGTACATTACTTATTTGTGCCATACCCATAGCAGTAGTATATGATACTGGGGCAACTCACTCTTTAATTTCTTATGAACTAGTTAAAATGCTAAAACTGAATTGCATATTGGTTGAAACCCCATTGCATATACAAAGTCCACTGGGGAGTTCTAGTGTTTTAAATATGATTTGTGTGGATGTGGAATTAAACATAGGAGGAATTATTTTTATTTCCAATTTATATGTTTTGAATTACCCAAATATAGGTGTTATATTGGGGGTAGACTGGTTAAGGCAATTTAAAGCCATAATTAATTTAGACTCATCCACCATATCATTGCAAAATTCTAGAGGTAAGAGAATCATAGTTTTATGTGAAGTAGCTAAGGAAGGAAAACTATACCATTTAGTTGACTCAGAAAAAGATTTCAGTGAACTAACCATTGAAGAAATTCCCATAGTCAGTGAATATTTGGATGTGTTTGGTGAGGTCAAGGGTGTTCCACACCATAGACCAGTAGAGTTCCAGATCAATCTAGTTCCAGGAGTAAGCCCAGTGATTAAAAAGCCAACTAGAATGGGGCCAAATGAACTAAAAGAATTAAAGAAACAGTTAGAAGAATTGGAAGAAAAGGGTTTTATCAGACCAAGTAATTCTTGCTGGGGAGCACCAGTGGTATTTGTTAAGAAGCAAGATGGCTCCTTAAGACTCTGTATAGATTATAGGGAATTAAACAAAGTTACTATTAAAAATAAAATACCCATTGCCAAGAATAGATGATCTTTTTGATCAATTAGCAGGGGCAAAAGTATTTTCTAGACTAGACTTAGCATCTGGTTTTCATCAAATGAAGGTGGAAGAATCAAGCATCAAGTACACTGCCTTTAACACTAGGTATGGGTTGTATGAATTTTTGGTTATGCCATTTGGCTTGACCAATGCACCATCATACTTTGTAGATTTAATGAACAGAACCTTTAGAGATTATTTAGACAAGTTTGTGCTTATTTTTATAGATGACATTTTGATTTATTCCAAAACAGTGGAAGAACATAAGCATCATTTGCACCTGGTTTTGTCTAGATTAAGGGAAAAAGATTTAAAAGCAAAATTTTCAAAATGTGTATTTTGGAAAGAGGAAGTACATTTCCTTGGCCATGTTATATCTGCTCAAGGAATTTCTGTGAACCCCAATAAAGTAGTGGCTATTCAAGCATGGAAGAGGCCAAGCACTGTGAGTGAAGTGAGGTCATTTATGGGGATGGTAGGGTATTATAGGAGGTTTATAAAAGATTTTTCAAAAATTTCTACACCACTCACTAACCTAACCAGGAAGAACCAAGCTTTTGTTTGGTCAGAAAAATGTGAGAAGTCTTTTGAACAGTTGAAGGAGGCATTGGTAAATGCTCCAATTTTAAAGGTACCTCATGGAAATGAAGAACTAGTTGTATACACTGATGCTAGTGGATCTGGCTTGGGTGCAGTGTTGATGCAACAAGGCCAAGTCATTGCATATGCATCCAGACAACTTAAACCCCATGAAGTAAGGTATGCCACACATGATCTCGAATTAGCAGCTGTGATCTATGCTTTAAAACTTTGGAGACATTATTTGTTAGGCACAAAGTTTGAACTTTACACTGACCACAAGTCTCTGAAATATTTATTTTCACAAAAAGATTTGAACATGAGGCAACATAGATGGGTGGAGTTTTTAGCTGCCTATGACTTTGACATACTCTATACACCAGGCAAAGCAAACAAAGTTGCAGATGCTCTAAGTAGACAGCATGCTAAATTGGCTATGATGATGATAGAAGAATTTAAGGGCTTGTCTTTGCTGACTGAGTTAGAAATTGGGGAGAATGGTTGTGTGCACATGGATGAGCAGATGCATGGTGCACAAGAAGATAAAGGGAAGTTGAGCTTAATGACACTTCAACCAGATTTAATTCTGAAGGTAGGAAAAATGCAAGAATAGGATGCCAACTTATTAGAGAAGAAAATGCTCCTCTCAAGAGGGGAGGAAGTGATGAATCACCATATTGATAAAAATGGTTATATGAGATACCAGAATAGGATGTGTGTACCAGAGGACACAGAATTGAAGAAAGAGATATTGAATGAATATCACAGAAGTAAATACTCCATACACCCAGGCAACACAAAAATGTACCAAAATTTGAAAAGAGACTTCTGGTGGAAGGGGATGAAATCTGATGTAGCTAAATACATTGCAAAATGTATGACTTGCCAACAAGTCAAGGCTGAAACCCAAAGGCCATCAGGGTTGATGCAGTCTCTTAGTGTACCACAGTGGAAGTGGGAAGACATATCTATGGACTTCATAGATGGACTGCCTAGATCTAAGAGAGGTAATACAAGTATATGGGTGATAGTTGATAGGCTAACCAAGGTAGCACACTTCATCCCAGTCAAGTCAGAAAGAACAGCACCAAAATTAGCTCAAATTTTTATAAAGGAAGTGGTAAAGTTACATGGCATTCCCAAAACCATTGTGAGTGATAGGGATACCATCTTCACTTCAAAATTCTGGAGAAGCTTTCAAGAAGCAATGGGGAGTGAACTATGTTTAAGTACTGCCTACCATCCTCAATCAGATGGGCAGACTGAGGTAGTAAACAAAGTTTTGGAGGACATGTTGAGGGCATGTATACTGGATTTTGGGGGCAACTGGGAAGATTATCTTCATCTAGTTGAATTTACATACAACAACAGCTACCAAAGCACCATAGGAATGGCTCCATTTGAAGCCTTATATGGTAAACCCTGTTTGTCACCTGTTTGTTGGGTAGAAGCAGGAGAAAGGTCTATTTTAGGACCTGAGTACATACAAGAAACTAAGGAGAAAATTGAGTTGATAAGAAGAAGAATGGCAGCAGCTCAAGATAGGCAAAAGAAATATGCAGACATGAGAAGGAGGCAGGTAGAATATGAAGTGGGAAATTTTGTTTTCATCAAAATCTCACCTATGAAAAATGTGCTGAGGTTTGGAAAACAAGGCAAGTTAACCCCGAGATATATTGGACCATACAAAATTCTGGAAAGAATTGGTCCCTTGGCATATAAGTTGGAATTACCAGAAAACATGCAAGGTATACATGATGTTTTTCATGTATCACAATTGAGAAGGTGGGTCCATGACAAGGCACAAATTCTTGAGACCCCAACCCAAGTGCAGATAAATTCTAATTTGATTTATGAAAAGGATCCAGTGGGGATTTTGGCAAAAGATGTGAAGAAGTTGAGAAATAAATCTCTGGAACTTGTGAAGGTACAGTGGAGTCTTGATCCTAGTGATTGCACATGGGAATTAGAGGACAAAGTTAGGATGAATTATCCTAAGCTATTTTCAGATTAAAGGTAATTCTGATCTTTGATTGTTTTCTTTATTTTTAGATGCATATGTTTTTAGTTATTATAGAACTAAAAATTTATTTGGTTGAGAATGTACTTGTTCTCTGAATTAAGTTTAAAAATTTATTTCAAGCTTAGGTAAATTGTGGGACACAATTTCTAAAAGGAGGGGTGTATGTAATGACCCAAGATTTTAGGAATTTATTCTGACAAATATAAATGAATTCAAAATAATTTTTGAATAAATTTTGAAAGGGGATTGATATAGCTTGATAGTGTATCAGTATGTGTGTACATGTGTGCACAGGAAATGCACATGAACTAAAGCTAAAAATCTCTGAACTTTAAGAATAAATACATATTGATATGTATGGAAATATATATATATATATATATATAGATTAAATCCTTAAAAGCTGAATGCATAAGTAAATATAAATATATGGATGCTACTGAATATTTTTGAGTATACATGCGCATGTGTGTGTCAAATACAGAATGATGTATAAATATATATATAGGTGTACTAATTATTTCAGTAAGACTTATATAAATATATATATGTGTTAATAAAATACTAGAGTTCAAATTAGTAAGATAAAATATACAGACATATTTTAGTATATAGGAAGAAAGAAAGAAAAACTGAAGATATAAAAAGGAGTAGTTCTCTTGTAAATAAATAAAGAAGGTACATACCATTTACATGAAAGCTAAAAATAGGAAAAATAAGACAAAACAGGGAAATGTTTGCTATAGGCAGAATTAGGAAGAGTATTTGATAAATAATAAAATCAAGTCACATTTTTGGCATAGACAAAGGAAAAAGTATTTTCTAAAAAGCAAATTTCTAAAAAAATGTAACCACTTTTCTCTTCACCTAAATTAAGCCGGGAAGGGTAGAATTTTGGGTTCAAGTAAAATACAGATAACATGATTTTTCTGGTGGGCAAAAATGGCTTTAGCCAATGCCCAAAACCCTAAGGAAGACCCTGTATATATACATGTATATGCAGCAGCCTCCTCTCCTTCTCAGAAAAGAACTTTGAAAAAAAAGGAAACAACACCATAGAAACCATAAAGCAAGGGAAGGAAAAGAGTTTGAGGCTAAAAGCAGAAGTTCATCAATTAATTAAGGAAGCAAAGAAGAGAGCTAGGTGAGAAAACTCACTCAAAATCTAAGGCAATAAGTCCTAATGTAGGCAGCCAGTTATAAGTAATTTTCTTAAAAATGTATTTTCATATCAGAATATTTATTTGGGATTTTAAAACTTAAAAGGTTTTGATTCTCTTTGGTTGATCACTTGTTTTATTATAAGAAAGCTTTATGTGTTGTTAGTATACATATATGTTTTATAAATCCAGATCTCTGATATGTTAATGTTTAGGAACATAAACAAATACCCAGAAAATAAAATGTTGAAAATAGGCAAGTAGTATTGGTTTTGGCTCAACCCAGAAAGATGTAAATAATGTTGAGCTGCAATATACTCATGTATATGTGCCGAGGCTTGAGACAAAAAGGAATTAGGGGTGCAATAGGGTTGCCTATGTGCTGATGCTCCTGATTCAATGAAAATATATATATGTTCATATGCATAGCAAACAAAATTTTGTGATTCAGTGAAACCAGGTCATTCTGAGTTTAACTCAAGCACAAATGTTTGCAAAAGGAAAAACTCTCTCAAAAGCCATAAGCCAATGTTAGTTGCCTATACCCTTTTAAAAAAATACCAGAATGTATACATATACATACAGAACCTTATTTATTTAGTCACCAATGGTTGTTTGCTTGCTTGTCTCTGTATGGTTATGAATAATATGAGATGCCATGATATGGATGTTTTAGTTAGTGAAATGGATCACTGAATGGTTTAGTAATGAAAAATCAAAAGAGTTATTATTAACTTAAACCTGATTAGGAAATTGGGGTCAAGAACACTGCAGGAATGACTCGTGTTCTTGAGTAGCACAAGTTGACACATGGCTTGTTTAAGTCCTGAGATCTTTGTGTAATGGAGTGAATTAGTTCATTACAGTGTGTCCATTGATTCATAAATATTGCAGATCAGACCAGGATAGATAAATATACCAAGGGAATAATATTTGAGATGATGAGAAAACTAGAGTTTTTCCCAGAATTGAAATATGAGAACTGAATAAATGATTTAACTCATATTGGTTATTTTCCCGTTTGGTATGAATGATTGTTTGATTATGACTGAATTTTATGCTTGAATGTATGTGCCATATTTAAATATGTAGTCTCTGGAAAGAAAAACTAAAGTGTGCACATGCACAATGACACAGAGCACGCACACAAGTATGATCTGATTCCAAAGGGCAGAACTTTATGAATATGTATTTAATTTGATTTTAACCTAATTAAATAATTGCTTTTGTGAATTTTCTCATACCAGACATGTGTCTGACCCTAGTGTGCTAATGGCATCTGGGGTGTCTCATTTAAAATGAGGCAGTTTCAAATGCTTTTTCAGGGATTGCAGCAACTAAGTAGGAGTAGGAGCAAGGCTTTGAGAAGAAGATTATAGCATGCTAAACTTAGTTAGATAAGAGCCTAAATGATAAAATCCGCATGTATTAATGATTTAAATTGTTACTTGTATTAAGTGTTGGATATTGGATGGATATTTTGTTAAGTATTTTATTAAGAGATTGACTTGTATCTGGAATTTATAAATCTAGTTAATATCTGATATTAAAGAAGTTAATCAAAATATTGTAAGTGGATTTAGTAAGAACACCATGTTTAAAATTGAATGATTACATTTTATAAATGTATTAGTCAATCTTGAGTCTTTAGAAAGGATTTAAGTTTTGGGAAATCTGGATAGTTGATTCTTAGAA
Organism: Allium fistulosum; assembly: GCA_030737815.1. Taxonomy (NCBI): domain Eukaryota; kingdom Viridiplantae; phylum Streptophyta; class Magnoliopsida; order Asparagales; family Amaryllidaceae; genus Allium; species Allium fistulosum. Next base: position 495,451,854 of record CM060902.1, on the reverse strand, counting down.
AAATTAAATGGTTTTATTTTCTACCATGGCATTTGTATACAAAAGATAATAGGCATAGGTTGAATGTTTTTATATGACTGCAAGGTTCCCATAATTTAACTAGTTTCATACAAATGTTTCATGTCTTATTTTTAAATAAAGAAAGGATCTGTAATAAGGGAGTTGAAAGCCAGATCCAAATAGTTGCAGTTATATACGCACATAAACATGTTTTGTGCAAATATTAACACACCTTTCCCTATGTATTTGTAATAGGAATCTGAATTTCACTCAGATTTTAACCAAATGCATTTTAAAGTCCAGACAGATTTTATAAGAAGAAAATCGAACATGGACATATAACACTGAACTATGTGTGGATTGATTAAATTCAATCAATCCAATATCCTCTTGTTTTCCAGAACTCTGATTCAAACAAGAGAGGCATATGCATCCTCACATGTATGTGCTTATCTTTGTGAATGTACTGATATATTTATATTGGTTAATTGTTTTGATCCTGGATATATTTTGTTTATTGGAAAAAGAAAATGACCCTGGAAAATATATATTTGTAATGAATGATCAATCTATATATCATCTCTGATAGTTCAAAGGAAGTTTAAATCAAACTTAAAAGTGTAAATGAATGTAGGTGGACATCCAGACACGTATAAATTGAATGTGCATATGCATGTACATAGAGATCGAATTTAGACGTCAGTCTAAATAATTTAGACGTCTGGGATTAAACTTAGACGTCAGTCATAATAATTTAGACGTCTGAGGTTAAATGTAGACGTCTGTCACAAAAAATTAGATGTCTGAATTTAGTTCAAAATGTCTTTTTCTCTCTATTTCAATTTTAGATCTCTGAGCCGTCTGTCATAATTAGTTAGACGTCTGGGATTAAGTTTAGACGCCTGTCATAATTATTTAGACGTCTGAACTGCTGATTTTGCCTAATTTGCCTATTTAAAAAGAAACTAGTGGCTATGTCAATAGCTTGTATGGCATCTTGATTTCTATTTGATTTAAATTCCCTTTGATGGAAAAAAAAATCCTTATGAAATTAGGGTAGAAATAGGAGGGTCATTTCATGAAAGCACTGGCAGTGAGAGTGAAAAAGCAAATCTGTGTTTTCTAGGAGAAACAAGTGACAGCGATGATGACGAGCCAAGCGAGGTATCAAAACTTACTGACTCGCAATTACTTATATATTTTCATGAAGTAAATGGCTGTTTTGAAAGGCTTAGAGAGAAGTACACTAAAATTGAATCACAAAAAGATAGTTTGATAGAACTAAATATGCAACTTGATCAAATGGTTCAAAGCTATAGAAAAAAGAGCCCAAAGTGTGATAAGTGTTCGTCATTAGAATAGGAAATAAAAAAAATCAAAAACTAAAATTAAATTGCTTGAAAATGAAATTCTGATTTTGAAAGAAAGTGAAAATACTAGAAGAGAAAATTCTATTAAAAAGTGCACTTTGTTATTAAATGAAAATGAATCTCTCAAGTCACAAGTCCAACAATTGTCTACATCTTTAGGAAATTCTCCAAAGGAGAAAGATCATTAAATATGCTATTAGAAAAACAGACTGTTAATACTATTAGACAAGGACTTGGGTATACTCAATTTGAAAAAGGTAGAAGTAAAACTAATCATGTCAACTCCAAGTGAACGATTTGTGAAAAAATTGGACACAATCAAAACAATTGCTGGTATAGACCCAAACACACGAAAACCATAACAATTTGGATTCCTAAAGCCACGAATTTAAAATCCCTTAAAATCAAACAAATCTGGGTTCCAAAAGGAACAAACAAAGACTGTCTTGGTTCTACGCCAACTTGTTTTTCAAATTTTTTTGTCACTAAAAATCATGGACCTATGAAAACAAATAGGTCACTAAACTCTTTTCTCGTGTAGGTATGTTGGCAAGCTAAGGAACAACAAGAGTGGTACTTGGATTCTGGCTGTTCCAGGCACATGATGGGCGACAAATCAAAGTTCCTTAGCCTAGAGAAGTACAAAGGCGGTAGAGTCACAATGAGCAACAACAATAAATGTAAAATTATCGATAAAGGTAAAGTAGGTAATGGCACAGTTACCTTAAACGATGTATTATATGTTGAAAATCTGCACCATAATATGATTTCAATCAGCCAGTTATGTGATAAGAGAATGAATGTTGTTTTTGATTCGGGTTTGTGCAAAATTGTTGACCAATCATCAAAAGAAACATTATTTTCAGGTAAGATGAAAGGTAATATATACTCTCTATCTTTTGATGATCTCACACTTTCAAAATGTTTGGTAGCTAAGGATGAAGAAGTAAACTTATGGCATAGACGATTAGTACATGCTAGCATGAATCTGTTAATTTTCAAGCCAAGAACACTATAAGTACCTCTAGAGTCCTCGAACTAGTTCATATGGATCTGTTTGGACCTAACGATATGGCAAGTTTAGGTAGTAAGAGATATTGTTTTGTATTGGTTGATGATTACTCTAGATACACTTAGGTACACTTCTTAGCTAAAAAATCAGAAACTTTCTCATACTTCACTAAATTCACAAAATTAGTTCAAAATGAAAAATGAACTTATATTATTTCGCTAAGAATTGATCATGGTGGAGAATTTGAAAATTATGAATTTGAAATTTTTTATGATGAAAATGGATTTAAACATGAATTCTTCGCCCTATGTAATCCACAACGAAATGGAGTAGTCGAGAGAAAGAATCGAACCTTACAAGAGTTGGCTAGTTCTACGATAAATGAGTTTGAACTACCCTTTTCCTTTTGGGCAGAGGCAGTAAATATAGCTTGTTATGTAAAGAATAGAGTCATGATTAGGCCGATTCTTAAGAAAACACCATATGAACTATGGTTCAACAAAAAGCCAAACATTGCATAGTTCAAAAATTTTGGCTGTCCATATTTTATTCTCAATATAGGTGATCAACTGGGAAAATTTAAGCCAAAAGCCGACGAAGGCATGTTCATAGGATACTCTTCCAGAAGTAAAGCTTATAAAGTATACAGCAAAAGGACGAGAACAATCTTGGAGTCAATCAATGTGAAATTTGATGAAGGCATTGATGATCAAAGAAAGGAAACAATCAAAAGCAATGTCGAAGAGGAGAATGAAAAAGATGAAAGTGAACATCCAAAAGAAATTGCAACCGCGGAAGAAGTCCAAAGAAATTTGGAACCAGAGAGATTGAAATTTAAAGCAGATCATCCTCCAGAATTGGTAATAGGTAATCCTACCGTAGGTATTCAAACTCGTTCCTCCTTTAGAAATTTATGTGATTTGTGTCTATAAAGTGGATTTATTTCAAAAATTGAACCCAAAGACATAGATACAGCTCTCAATGATGAAAGTTGGTTTATGGCTATGCAAGAAGAGCTAAATCAATTTGAATGAAATGAAGTTTGGATTCTATCACCTAGACCTAATGATTATCCAGTTGTAGGAACCAAATGGATTTTTAAAAATAAATTTAATGAATCTGGAAATGTGATTAGTAACAAAGCTAGGTTAGTTGCTAAAGGTTATAATCAAATTGAAGGAATTGATTTTGATGAAACTTTTGCACCAGTAGCAAGACTAGAATCCATTAGAATCTTGTTAGCTTTTACTTGTTATAATGGATTTATACTAAGACAAATGGATATTAAAAGTGCTTTTCTTAATGGAATTTTGAAAGAGGATGTATTCGTTGAACAACCTAAAGGCTTTGAAAGTCAAGAATACCCATGTATATAAACTTAAGAAAGCGCTATATGGATTAAAACAAGCCCCTAGGGCTTGGTATGAATGTCTTAGCAGTTATCTCCTTGAAATTGGGTTCAAAATGGGCTGTGTAGACACCACATTATTTCTGTTGCACGAAAATGATGTCCTATTGATTGTTCAAATATATGTTGATGGTATTATTTATGGTGCCACTAACAACCTTTTGTGTAAGAAATTTGAAAAAGTCATGCAGGAAAAGTTTGAAATGAGCTTGGTAAGAGAGTTGAAATTCTTTTTAGGATTTCAAATTAAACAAAGTGAAATAGGTACGTTCATCTCTCAAACAAAATATATCAGAGAGCTTGTCAACAAATTTGGATTGAAAGATGCTAAACCTGAAAAAATCCCATGAGCACAACAATTAAAATTGACAAGGATGAAAAAGGTACGGTAGTTGATCAAAAGAAATATCAAGGTATGATTGGATCACTTCTTTATCTTACTGCTTCTAGACCAGACATTATATTCTCTGTTTGTTTATGTGCACGGTTTCAATCAAATCCAGAAGAATCTCATTTAAAAGCTGTAAAAAGCATTATAAGGTATCTGTTGCACACCCTACAGTTTGGTCTATGGTATCCAACTAATGATAACTTTTAGTTAAAAGGGTATTCAGATGTAGACTATGCTGGTAGTCTAGTTGATAGAAAAAGTACTAGTGGAACGTGTTTTATGTTGGGACATTCGTTAGTTGCATGGTCAAGTCGAAAACAAAATCGTATTGCATTATCTACCACTGAGGAAGAGTATATTGCTCGAAGCTGTTGCTCTGCTCAAACCTTCTGAATGATACAAACATTGCAAGACTATGGTCTAAATTTTAAACGAGTTCCATTTATGTGTGACAGCAAAAGTGCATTGATCTCACAAATAATCCTGTACATCATTCTCGCACCAAGCATATAGATGTTAGACATCATTTCATTAGAGATCACATTTCCAAAGAAAATATTTGCATAAATTTCATTTCAACTGATTCTCAATTGGCAGACATTTTTACAAAACCCCTTCCAGAAAATAGTTTTTGTCGACTTCGTCTCAGTTTAGGCATTTTAGAAATGTGATTTTATATTTTTTTTGGATATGATCTTAAATGCCTATGTTATCTAATCTGACTCTCCATTGATTATCGAAAAGATAAATAGTTACTGAAAAAAATGGACCGAACGCGTTTGAGTTATTGGCTCGTCTGACCCGGCTGCATTCATGAGTCGCTCGTTCAACTGTTCCTCAGAGACACGGTCGATAAGTGCCATGCATGGTCACCCCTCGTCCTTCTCTCGGTCCCACCCGGGCTCGAGTAATAAAGAAATGGATCAAAAAGGTTAAAAATTTAAACAAAATTTGTAATAACTTTGGTTGGTAAAAATTCCATGACCATCTCTATTCCTATCATATTTCTACGACAATCACTCATCAAAATCCAATATAGTATGTCAAAATATGGTATTTAAACAGGAAAATATTCATTTTTTTAATTAGCAATAAAATCATCCAAAAGTACTCGCTCTCATTTAAAAGTTCTCATGGTTATGCATGGGTGAACTACTTGAAACTCTGATTATGTGCTTTCATGCTCATTTAAAAGTCCTCACAGTTATGCATGTATGGAACACATATCAAAATTGGATGAAATAGGCAAGTTGATTCTAACCCCATTTAAAGGTCCTCACGGTTATGTGTGGTTAGAAGATGCTTGGATTTCATTTTTAATAAAAATAGGGAATACTACTAATCTCATTTTAAAATTCCTAACGATTATGCATGGTTAGTAAGTATTTAAAAAATTCCTGTCATAAATATACCACAAATGGACACGACTATATGGTTTTCTATGCCGACATCACTCCTATCACTCTAAAATGGAATATGCGCCTAACAGAGTATTTATGATTTTTATTTGATTTTTTTTGAAATTTAATATTTATACTCGATTAGGTATTATTGTTGTGATTCATGTCTATCACTACCACTATTATCTAACACTGTTACTCTTTTACTGATAACAAAAGGGGGAGAGAAGTTAGATTTTGGCAAATAAGTCATATTTTTTTATTTGCATATTCTCATCTAGGTTCATTGCATTGTTTTTTATTTGCATATTCTTTTTTTTATGCATATGTGAAGGGGGAGCTTTGTTGTAGGGGGAGTATTCAAATAGGGGGAGCTAATAGAATTCATAAAGACCAAATACATTTAATAGAGTCAAAATCTTAATATATGTTTGTTATCATCAAAAAGGGGAGATTGTAGAATATACTAGTGTATGATTTTTGTTTGATGATAATAAACACATATATATATATATATTCGTTTAAATGTATTTGTTATTGTACTATTTTACTTTTCCACATAATGAAATAAATATTTGTTGAATAAAATAAATAACTCGAAATTCTTATTTAAGAAAATATTTTATTCAAACAAATACTTTATTACATATTCAAATAGTATAAATTTAAGCTCTCACTATATTTACACAATTCCAAATACATGTTTCAATTACAACTCAAATTTCATACATGTTTCACCTCGCTACATATTCACTCATCACTCGTATTTGATCTTTAACTATGTTCCAGCCTATATCCAGAATCTGATCTATTTGCAAAATAAAGATTGACGCAGTAAAATTGAAAAATAAATATTTTGCAGTGCACAAAGAAGTGTGTGTATTTGAAAATATTATTTGCCTCAGTTATTGGAGTTGTTCGTCATCATTTTTTTTAATTCATCTTTCTATTTCAAACTAGAATAAAAAATACGTGAACAACTTGTGACACGCATAGTGTATCATTGTACATGCCACAAGGTCATGCACACCAATATACACTTGCTTGTTGAAATTGCAGGGACAAGTGAGCACAAGGTCAAACCCAAGCCAAGACTGGATTTAACTCAGGTGCAATGCAAAAACAAACAACACATCAATGGCTAGTACAAAGCAACCAATAAACATGCTCATATGTACATGGATATGCAAGCATTCAGGCATGAACACACATGAGAACAACATGTGGAACCAGACCAGACTTTAAATGGAACCAGACCAGACTTCAAATGAAAACAACAGCATTCAGTACAAAGCAACCATATTTCAAATGGAACCAGACCACAATAACAAAGGCACAAGGAGAGCACTTGAATAACAAGATAACAATAAAGTTCAGTTTCAACATGTACATGAAAATATACAAAATGTTCAAGCAAAATCAAAATTCAGGGCCAAGTACAGGGCAGTGCACATGTACAAAGTGGTGCACCGGATCTAGACATGCAATAGAGGAGACATCCAGACATGGAACCAAATATTGAATACATGCACCAATCATACACTCACATATACACAAGGAAATGGACATGGAACTCGACCAGCAACTAGCACAAAATCATTATGGCTAGAGAATACAAGTGCACCAGACACAACAAGTCTAACAAGCATGGTGGCATGTATATACAAGCAAAGTCAGAATGCAAGCACTCGGGTGGACAGAGCACAGCCATAGCAATTACACACACATATACATACATATATGTATGTATGTATATATGTGGAGACATGAGATCAAACTTAATCAAAGGCAACATGAGCATATAAATTAAGAAAATCAAGGCATGTTGGTAATTATCAGTAGTAGTTTGAACAAAGTCAAGCGAATTCAATCAGAGGTCACAAGAAAACACATTTCAGAAAATGGAACAGTGAATGATGAATTGAACAAGTTGTTGGCAGTAAAGAATAGAACAAATTCAAATATATTTAAACATATTTGAATATATCAGAAATCAATTCAAAGGATGAACAAGTCAAAAACATATCGAATCATAAACAAAGCAGAGAACAAATTTAGGAAGGAGTAGAAAAAGTCGCACAGAATATCATGATGAACAAGTCAGACTTCAGGAAGTTAAGATTAACCCAAAATTAGTATACATATCTCAAATTCAAATTCCAAGCTGTAAATCGAAGGATTATCAAGTCAAAGATGAACAAGTCATACTTAGAGATTGTTCGATCAGAAATCAACGCAAGTACTAAAATCATGAAGAATTCAAATCAAAATATACGAAACAAAATTATAGGGTATTGATCCCTACAAATACCCAATTCATCATCGACAATTATGCAGTTTGAGTTCAAGCAAATCAACAGAACAAATAAAGTAAAAATCGCATACTGATATTATACCATCCGAACTCGACATTGGAGCAGCAGTAAGAAAATTAAGGAATGAAAGCATCAAGGCAATGATTTGAATTTCTATTTCCAAGCGGCTGCTTCAATTCAACAAAACCCTAATTCTAGATCGCAAGGAAAGGAGACGGCATGGATGAGCATGAAGCAAAATAAAAGGGGAAACTTGTTTATGCCTTTTTTATTGGGCTGTACAGTTTTAAATATTAGTGTTTTTTAGTTCTTTGTTTGTTATTTGTTTTTTATTTAAATCAAACTCTAGATTAACTTGTTTACGAACTACGGTTTTGTTGTTCTAGAACTTGCAACTCAGTGGCTGAGTTGTGGCAGGGTTTTGAGCTTTGAGTTAGGTTAATCGAGTTAGTGGGTATCACAAGTTTATGTATTTTTGTAAGCGTCTGATTACTTAATTTCTAGTAGAAACCTTGGGGGCAACATGTAGGCAGGTTTTTGTCGAAGCTGGGTAAAACTGTGTGTGATCTAACTGCTGTTTGCGCCAAAATTGGTCACAAACACCCAATAGCCATTTGAAAGCACCAGTTCGCAATCACAAATCACAAATATCAAATATATAGAGAAATAAGTATGCAAATCACTCAGAAAACTCAATAAAAACAGTAAATGACATAGGATTTATAGTGGTTCGGCGATCTTGTCTACGTCCACTCTGAAGTTGATGACTTTATTGCTCGATACTTGAAGATCACAATTTCTTATAATGTAGTACAACAGATTTTATGATCTAAGTCTGAATCTAAGGCAGTAGTGGTGGTTTGGAATAAATCTGGCAGAGTTTGGGCGCTTTTTAGCTCCTAAAATTGTCTGACCCCTTTTCTGAATAACCAGGGGCTCTATTTATAGGTGTAGGAGGCTGATATTTCGCCTAAAATTAGGGAGACTACTTCTGGCATGTGTGGGGGCCCATGCGCCCGCGTCTAGGAAATCTGGGCCCGCTTCGGGATCGATTCGAACTCCATTCGAATCGATCAAGAAATCATCCGATCGAGCTGAAATTTGGTGTGGACATTCTTCAACATGTATGCAAGCTTCTGTGAAAATTTCATAGCATTTGGACTGGTAGATCTCTAGATATCATCGATACGAAATGGAGTTTCTCGGTGGCTGCGTGGTTCGAATTGACCGATTTGAATCGATCCCTTCGAATCGATCGCCTGCGCGTGCTCTCGTGATGACGTGGCGCGTGTACCTCGCATCGATCCGTTCTTTTCTCCGAGTTAACCGGGTCGACTCCATGAGTTTCGCCTTGCTCGTATCGATGAATAACGTGTCATCCAGGCTCGTTGACTCGATGGATACGAACAAGTCTTCGCACATGGATTCGAACACGGTTCCCTGATGGATATGAAGAGCAGCTGCCTGATGGATTCGAACTAAGATCACCCAATGGATACGAAGAGCTTTGTCCAGATGGATTCGATCATGGCCAACTTGATCGATTCGAACTAAGAGGAATTGACCGATGCGAAGTGGGAGATAGACACGAACTGGATCGAGTCAAATAGTGGTTCAATGATGGAATCCATCTGGACAAAGCTCTTCGTATCCATCGGGTGATCTTAGTTCGAATCCATCAGGCAGCTGCTCTTCGTATCCATCGTGGAACCGTGTTCGAATCCATGTGCGAAGACTTGTTCGTATCCATCGAGTCAACGAGCCAGGATGACACGTTATTCATCGATACGAGCACGGCGAAACTCATGGAGTCGACCCGGTCAACTCGGAGAAAAGAATGGATCGATGCGAGGTACACGCGCCATGTCATCACGAGAGCACGCGCAGGCGATCGATTCGAAGGGATCGATTCGAATCGGTCGATTCGAACCACGCAGCCACCGAGAAACTCCATTTCGTATCGATGATATCTAGAGATCTACCAGTCCAAATGCTATGAAATTTTCACAGAAGCTTGCATACATGTTGAAGAATGTCCACACCAAATTTCAACTCGATCGAATGATTTCTTGATCGATTCGAATGGAGTTCGAATCGATCCCGAAGCAGGCCCATATTTCCTGGACGCGGGCGCATGGGCCCCCACACGTGCCAGAAGTAGTCTCCCTAATTTTAGGCGAAATATCAGCCTCCTACACCTATAAATAGAGCCTCTGGTCTTTCAGAAAAGGGGTCAGAAAATTTTACGAGCTAAAGAGTGCCCAGACTCTGCCAGATTTACTCCAAACCACCACTACTGCCTTAGATTCAGACTTAGATCATAAAATATGTTGTACTACATTATAAGAAATTGTGATCTTCAAGTATTGAGCAATAAAGTCATCAACTTCAGAGTGGACGTAGGCAAGATCGCCGAACCACTATAAATCCTTTATCGTTTACTGTTTTTATAGAGTTTCCTGAGTGATTTGCATACTTATTTTTCTACATATTTGATATTTGTGATTTGTGATTGCAAACCGGTGCTTTCAAATGGCTATTGGGTGTTTGTGACCAATTTTGGCGCAAACATTTTGGTGCTTTCACTGAGAGGGCTGATTCAGGGATCCTACCGATTGGAAGTCGAATTCGAAGGTTTAAAAGTTCAGATTTGAAAAGCTATGACGAGACAAACAACTGCATTACTTTCTACTTTTGTTTTTATTTCCGCGTTAATTTTTAGTAGACCCTATTCACCCCCCTCTAGGGTGAAAACGACCCTACAAGGACTGCATTAGCTCAATTGTGTCTAACCATGAAATTTCCAACAGAGAATGTAGTTGGGGTGATCAAAGGAGACCAAAGTGTCGCTAGAGAATGCTACATCGCAGAACCGCGTGAATCAAGAAGAAAAGAAATGGGAAGAATTTGGGGGAGAAATCTCCACATTCGTGAACCTACTGCATAGCAACTGCCGAGTCTCCCTGGCTTGGGGACTACAGCCGATTTGAAAAGGCTTTGGACCCTAGAAAGAAGAGTCCAGGGGAGGATCGGGAAATTCCGGCCGAATTGACGGTGCATGTCCCGATCGATATGGATGGCCCAACCTGAGTCCTAAAAATTGGGTCAGAACTTGGAAACATGATGCGATACGAACTAATCAAACTTCTTCGTTCCAACCTGGACGTATTCGCTTGGACGCATTCCAATATGTGCGGTGTGTCGCCAGAGATTGCACGCCATGCACTCAATATCGATCCTAAATATACACCAGTGAAGCAGAAGAGGCACAGCCTAAGACCCGAACGGTCCAAAGCGCTAAAAGAAGAAGTGGATAAGCTGATGGTAAATGGCTTTATACGTGATGCAACTTATCCCACATAGGTATCCAACCCGGTCTTGGTCAAGAAATCCAATGGAAAATGGTGAACCTGTACCGACTACTCAGACCTAAACAAAGCCTGCCCAAAGGACAGCTTTCCACTGCCTAGAATCGATCAGCTTGTGGATGGGACAGCAGGACATAAATTGCTATCATTCATGGTAACTTACTTAGGATACAACTAGATCATGATATACGAACCAGACTAGGAAAACACCATTTTTATCATCGATCTGGGATTATACTGCTACAAAGTGATGTCGTTCAGCTTAAAAAATGCTGGGGCAACCTACCAACGATCGGTGAATGCCATGTTCAAGCATCAGATCGAGAAGACTATGGAAGTCTATGTAGATGATATGTTAGTTAAATCGCGCATAGCCACAAACCACTTGGACAACCTCGCCAAAATGTTCGAGATACTCCGTAAGTATAGAATGAAACTCAATCCACTTAAATGTCACTTTTGGGTAGCCTCTGGAAAGTTCTTGGGACTCATCGTAAGCGCTAGAGGCATCGAAGCAAATCCTGAGCCAATTACTGCTTTATGGGAAGTCGAGGCCCCAAGGAACAAGAAAGAATTAGAAAGCTTGAAAGGAAAAGTTACAGAACTAAGCCTGTTCATTTCAATAGCAACCGATAAATGTATACTGTTCTTTGATGCACTAAAGAAGGGAAGAAGAACTTCGAATGGAATCAGACTTGTCGGACTGCTTTCAAAGAACTGCTGCGGCATATGGAGACTCCACCAATCCTATCCAAGTCGGTAAACAGAGGATATTTGTTTATCTACTTAGCAGTCTCACACCATGCATTAAGTGGCGCTTGTACGTAAAGAAGCCAGGGTCTAGTGACCCATATACTACATCAGCAAATGATTCACTGGAGCCAAGAAGAACTATCTAAAATTGGAAAAACTTGCATATTTCCTCTTAATTTACGACCATACTTCCAAGCACACCCGATCAAGGTACTAACAGATCAACCCCTGAAACAGGTGTTGTACAACCCCAAGACCTCTGGATGGATTATCAAATGGAACACTGAATTGAGTCAATATGAAATCACTTACCACCATAGAAGGGAAACTAACGGGCTGGCACTGGCAGACTTCATTACCAAGTTTACAATATGAGATAACGAAGAAGAAATTACTTCGAAAGTGGAGGCACACTGGAAGTTGTTCGTCGATGGTGCATCTAACAACTTTTGCTTGGGGGTATGCGTCATGCTCGAGACTCCCGAAGGACAATCTGTTTGCTACGACTTATGCTTGGAATTCCCTGCAACATATAATAAAACAGAATATAAAGCATTCATAGCCGAGCTAAAAGTGGTGAAGGAACTCGGGACAAAGTCCATACATATCTATAGAGACTCTCAACTAGTCTTCTAACAGGTGAGAGGCGAATATCAAGCCTTGGGAGAGAACCTTGCTCCGTATCTATCCAAAGTGCAGGAAGTTCTAAAAGACATCGAGCATTACACCATAACTCATATCCCGAGGGAATGAAACACAAGGCAGATTCTCAAGCTAAACTTGCCAGTTCTGGAGAAGCTCAATCAATGGGATTGGTCCCAGTTGAAACTCTAATCGCTCCAAGCATAGGCAAAATGGATGTTGATTGGATTTTTGAAACAACCAAGGAACTAGAAACATGGATGACACCGATCAAGGACTATCTGCTCATAGGAACACTCCCCACAGATAAGAATCAATGGAAAAAGCTCCTTCGAAAGGCACCATAGTTTGTAATACAAGATGGGATACTCTACCGAAGGGGATCTCTGCCGCCTTGCTCAAGTGTGTGACCAATGACGAAGCTTGAAGAATCCTCAGGGAAATTCATGAAGGCGACTACAGAGATCACACCGAAGGGCAAACCCTTGCAAAGAAAGTTCTCTGATATGGGTATTTTTGCCCAATAGTCAATCGCGATGCAGCAGATTGTGCCAAATGGTGCGACCAATGCCAATTATTTGGCAAGATCAAAAGAACTCCTTCAATAGAGCTAACATAGATGGTCAGCCTATGGCCATTCGCAATCTAGGGGATCGATTTGATTGGTGTATTGCTAATAGCCAAAGGATGAGCCAAATACGCTATCGTTGTTGTTGACTACTTCACCAAATGGGCTGAAGAGGAACCACTAGCCATTATTACCATAAAGAAAATTATTAAATTTGTCACTAAAAACATTATTTGTAGGTTTGGGGTGCCACAAAGAATCATCATGAGTAATGGGACTCAATTCGAAAGCGTTGAGTTCAAAGACTTTTGCAAATGAATCCGAATCGATAAAAGATTTTCAGCTGTTGCACATCCACGGGAAATAAGCAAGTAGAGATAGTAAACAAGATCATCAAGTCCACCATGAAAAAGCTGCTAACTAAAGCTAAAGGAAATTGGGTTGGTGAACTTCCACTTGCACTATGGGCTTATAAAACAACATACAACCGGGCACTCTCAATTCGCTCTCGCATATGGTTCAGAATCAATGATCCCAGTCAAACTGGAAGTCCTTTCTCATCGAAGGCAAAACTTCAATTAAAGGCTGAATGAGTAGCTCCTGCTCGAGTCGCTCGCTATGGTCGATGAGAAGTGGAAAGAAGCCGAGCTAAGGATTTCCGCTCATCAGAAAAGTGTCGCACGACATTTCAACTCCAAGGTCTATAACCATACTTTTGAAGTAGGAGACCTTGTCCTCAAACGAGCCTATACTGTACTAGGAACATTCAGATCAAATTGGATAGGGCCCTATGTAATTGTCCAGAAGCTAGGGAATGACACATTCAAGCTAACAACTGTTGATGGAACCCAAATTCCCCGTGCTTGGAACAGCGAATCGCTTCATCGTTACTTTATCTAGGATTACCTTACGTATTTCCTATTTAAGAAAATAAGCCATCCCGGGATGTCGGAGGCATTGGAAGTAGGCAGAACTTGCCCAACTTTTATTTCAATTAATGAAATTGCTTTGCTTTCTGAACTAATTAAACTATGTTCACATAAGTAACTTGTCGATTTGATGGGGTCAAATCAAATCAAAATCATCTGATCGCTACTTGGGATAGTATAACCATGCTCAAGTATGCCTCATCTACCCATTGAGTTGACAGAAGCAATTGTCTCAAACCGCTGATCGATGGAACTCGATCCTGTGTTGCTCCGGTGACACCGGGACGGTCCGAATCAAAGCCGTGCATTTCATAAGCCGTAGATTGCCTCTTGGATTGTGGAATCACGTCCAACCGAACACAATTACCTAAGCTATGCATCTCGTAAGCCGTGCATCGCTTCTTGGTTTGCAAAACTGGACAATATAAGCCTAGATCCCATTGTGCGCATTTCGTAAGCCACACATCACTACTTGGATCAGCAAAATTGCATCCAAAGACGAGGAACTCTCATATTATAAAAAGCCATGTACCGCCTCCGGAGCCAAGGAAATAGCACTCCAAGGAGCGACAAGTATGCACAATAGCCCGAATGTTGGCAGTATGACGACATCACTTAGCAGAATTTCAAGTAATCGGTGTTGCTTCTACATCACCAATCACTTAGTTCTTAAAGATAGGAGTTGTAGTATAAATTCGCCTAGGGGCATCCGAAAGACCACAAGGGGCACCCAGTCTTGCATCAAGTGTTTGGAGTAAATAGTCCCATGAAATAGGGGGCACACACACCAACACTCAAACAAAATAGCAAATACTTCACAGTTCTGTTACTCCAAACAAAGAATTTTGGCAGTAATTACGAGACTAAATAAAATAGTGCTGGAAAAAAACAGCGGTATTGTAACGACCCGCTATTTTGGACCATTCAAATCGACAATAAATCCACACATGTCTGACTCGTATACTTCAAAATAGTGGATTGTTAATTTAAATTTGGCAAAACTCAGAATATACAGTAAATAAATCAATCACAGAATCATAGACACAGAGTAATACAATAATACGCAGCGGAATAGATAAAATAGTAGTTCATGAAGCTACTATATAAACATCAGAGTTAGAAATAAAATACAACAGAACATCTCAAATACATTGAAGTCTTCAGTACGAATAGATGACCTCTCTGAACAAATAACCAGGAAAGCTGAAAGCTGAATCGATGGTTGAATCTCCAAATGAAGCTCCAAACTCCAAGGTGAGTCTCAATTGCTGTATCACTCAGTCTGACCCGAGCGTAAAGAAAAACACAAAACACTCGAGTCAGGATTAACATTCTTATATAAATAAATCCAACTCAAATGAAATGAAATATCAACTGAAATACAAGTAACTTAAAGGATGTTTGGGATAACCATCCTCTAAGGATCTTCAGAACTATCTACAAGGTGGAAATATACATTATAACACCATGGTCATTTCAAATTAATTTATTCTTCAAACCCAAATACCATTTCATTTCAAATATATCTATTTTCCAAAAGGGTATATATATAGGTTAAATAATTAAAAGGTAAGTATTTAATTTCCTCAAGTCTCACAAATCGATTCATATTAACTCAAATTCCAAATTCAAATTTATTCAAAGCTCAATTCATTAATTCAATTCAGTTCTAAATATACCATTTAAATTTTCAATATATTTCAAAGCTTTAATATTCAACATTTCAAAGTTAAATTGAACAGTTTCATATAGCACTTGTTTTGACTTTATTATTATTTGATCAGGGAATATTCACTTAATAAATTCAATATCATTTAACTAGCCTTAAATTTCATTTTTACTAAATATTTCCTTAAATTTATTTTAAACAAGAAATATTCATTAAATTATTTAAATCAAACTCAAGTTATAAATCATATCTTAAATCCCAATTTCAATCAGCTTTATATTGGTTTAATTAAATAAAATTCTTTACCAAATTCAAATTATCATCCCCACCTTAACTTATTCAAATTTTTACCAAAATCTATTTTGAAATATAAATTTTATACTTAACATATTATATGTATTAAATCCATCTTATTTAAATTAAATATCATTATTAAATCTAAATATATCATTACCATTTATATATAAAATTTTAAGAATCAACATTTGTTAAAAACCATATATTTCTTTCCAAAACCATAGAATTCAATTTCAAAATAATTATATATATATATGGACCAACGGTGTTTGTATATATTTATCATATGGTTCAGAATATGGATATTTATCATTTCAATCCGTAATTTAAATATATACGGGTAGATATCATTTCAACCCGTAATCCCAATTTCAATTCAATTGAAAATCGCTTGGGTTTATCATTTCAACCCATAACGATTTTCTCCTATTCTAAAGTCCGTTCGGGTATGTATCATTTCAACCCATAGTGAATTCTATACTAACAAGGAACTTGTAGAGTGATAACAGATAATATAAAATACAACAACAGGCATATATCATAAATAACAATAAAATATAAACAACAGGATATAGTGTCATATCCCACAGGTGAACAGTTACAGGTAATAGCATATATAACAATTTAAATAACTACAGCAGCATATTTCAATTGTCGTTTCAATTGAAATCAAATTTAATAAATAAAAGAACGTTAATCGTGAGTGATTGCTCACCTTTCGAGGGTAGGGATGATTTTACGATAGAGTAAGTTACGATTCCAGGCACGGATTTCAAAGCGAAGCAAGATTGAACGTGAATTGGACGAACAAGGCTGATAATCAAGAATTGATAAACGAATTAGAACTGGATCGATGATGATAAATTGGTATAACTGAACTGATATATAACTGTATATGAAGTCATGCTTTTAACTTTCAAACATATATTAAGTTAAATATATATACGTTTCAAAATCCATTGTTTTTAAATTAAAACTCAATTTTGAAGTCAAACATATATCTATAATGATAAATTTTTGAATCAATACATTTAAACCTAACAGTTTAACATATATGTTTATATAACTTATGAAATCAACTGACAAACCAAAACTTAAGACTGTTATACATAGATATACACACGATAAGTTATATTTAAAATAAGTTATATTTAAAACAATAGCTATAAAAATATACTCTTGACCCAATACAGTACAATAAATCACTTCTTAAAACTATTATATTATATGTATATTATCCATATACTTATATAACCGATATATAATTCAGGAACCATATATATATGTATATAAACTTAACTATAAAAGAGAAAAGTATAAAACCAAATCAACACTGTAAAACATATATATATATATATATATATATAAGATACCTTTCAAATCAAGCATGTAACAAGAACTAATACTTATGTAACATATAACTGGGATGTACATATTATATACCACTTAATATAACTTGTAAAAATCTTATCAATACAACTGACATAAATATAAATATATAATATAAATATATTAGAACTAAATTTTCTTTGATTCACAACCCACATTTTCTTTCAAAATCAACTTTCCAAACAAATATTCACAGCCTCAGTAAGCTTATTTTAATAGCTACACATATATTGCATATATTTATAAAACTTGTATGTATTAGACTTATAAAATAAAATACAAAATATATATAAGGTATATCTTGGCTAAAACATATCCTATGTGCTGTGCTTATTTATATATATATGCGAATGTATCATCCATCTCAAAGCAATCGGAACACACGGATGACAGTAGTTTTCCTCAAGTAGTCTTTATAATAAAACCAAACTCATATAGATCCAACAGCATAACTAATATATATAAATATAGGACATACATAGAAGAAAATCTATTGTAATACAATACCAAATTTAAACTTTTTGAAACACAAATATAGTAAAATTATATACTCTGAAAACATCATTAGGTAGGTACATCTATCTACGAAAATTAATTTTAGAAAAGTAATACTTATAAACATCATATTTTGTAATTATACTTTGTAAACAACTTATATTTATATATTGTGAACAACGATTTAAAACGTATAGTTTATAACAGATAATATAGACGTGTGAAACACATACCCTGTAATATGAAAAAGTAGGCATAGCTAGATACCCACGCATACCATTCATACGGTAGGCACGACCAGATGGGGTACAAACTGCATGGACTTGGGTTTGGGCAGAAGTTGGCCGGCAAGGCGTGGCTTCGGGTTAAGGGCTGTGAGTCGATGGGTGGTTGGGGTCTAGTGAAGTTTGTTCGACGGCTACAGGCATTGGGTCCCTGGCGGCTTCAGGTGGATCTGATTGGTTGGGGTTTGCTGACTTGGAGGAGGTCGATTTCTCTGGTCCAAAGCTGTTCATGCGGAGGCGAGGCTCTTAGAGGAAGAGGTGGATGTGAGTGTAGGGGTCGTAGTGGTGGAGCCTTGGTGGCCGGTGATGGCATGGGTTGATGAGTTCGGTCGTGGTGGTTGCTGGCCGTGGGGAGGAGGAACATTGGGTGTGGGATCTCGTGGAGGAGGAGAGAGCGGGGCGGAGGAGTGGAAGTGAGGTGCGGTAGGGAAAGGACATTGAAGAGGATGGGAAAATGGGAAAAGAAGGGAGAAGAATGAATGGGTTTTTGAAAAATGAGCAGGCTAAGATATACAAATGTTAAGTGATACGAACTGTGAACGTTTTTTTTAGATCTGGAAATGAATGTGCTGAAACAAAAAAAAAGTAACCGACTAATGAATATGAATGAACCCTCAATTTAAATACAGCGAAAAATGAAAGTAATGACCGTTAGTGTACCGGGAAGCGAAAGATGAGAACTTTGAACGAATATGTACAATTAAAAGAAATTGTAACGGTCAGAAGTATTGATTCCGGCAAATTATTAAATCAATATTTAGTTGTTTGGACAGCACGTTTCAAAACTTGAAACGCAAAAGAAATAAAAGATCACGGATCCATGCCGATACGGTTACCGGTTTTCGCGGATTCCGCTGTGAACCGGATTTCAAAATACAGAGATAAATATACCATTGAGATCAGTACGACAAGAGGATCAAAACGGTATACAGATATTATTGGTACGATCATCCAACCAAAAGTAGATAATCAGTACCGAAAATGCTGCTATTTCGTACGGGAAAAATCCAAACGAAGCTAGAAACGTCCGAATTTCGCGAAACGAATTTCACAGTCTGATTCAGAATGCTCTGAATAAATTTTCTCCTGTTGACATATTTTGGTTTCAGAAAACCTTTAAATTCACTGTTATTAACCGGTTTGATTTGAAATAAAATTTCACAGGAAAATAAACTTCAATATTATCAGATGAAAATTTACCAGTTGCTATATTAAAATAGACGTACTCCAAATAATAAATTTTTATTTTCAAATTTTATTGTTTAAAATTTCACAAATTTCCAGTTAAATATACTTTTAAAACCATTAAATTTTGCGGGTCATTACACTCTCCCCCACTCAAAACTTTTCGTCCCCGAAAAGGAAGGAGGTAGGAGAATAGAACAACCAGAAATAAAAGTAGATTGAAAGTCAAGATTAAACAATTAATTTGAACTATATAAATTTTACTTAAATTTGAAAACTTCATTTGCAATTCAATTGTCTTATATACTTTAAAACTTTTTCAAGACCCATTTGCAAAATTTCTTGCTACCTTACAATTACCATTTATATGCTTAAATAACAACTTTATAAATATATGAAAACTATTTGAAAACAATTATTTACATTATTACTTATATTTACAAAGAAGCTATTTGAAAACATTAAATCCATAATTCATAATTTATTAATTTTTTATCTCAAGATACTTTTCAAATATTATTAATAATCAATAATCATTTACTTTAAATATGTTTTATCTAATTAATAACCTCAAAATATTTATAACACTAAAATTTCTATTAAACCATGTAGTCTATAATTAAACAATACTTAAAAGAATATAGTCAACAAGGAAAAGAAGGAGAATTTGGAAAACAGAATATGGGTGAATAAATAAAGCTGAGCAGATAAGGTAGATTCAAAATAATAGAATCGGGCACGAATAATTAATTCAAACCATAAGAATTTCAATTTCAAATATTAATACAAAATTTCTTTGTTGGAAATACTTTTATGATAAAATAACTTTATAACGAAACAAATTTCCTTTCGAAAATACTTTATAACTCGATGTTTCAACAAGTTTATCCTCGTTCCTGTAGACTCTGGTAGTGCGTTGATCAGGCGCAAAACTAGAATTCTTCAGGTACTTAGTAGACTTGTTTCAACACCCAGTGAAAATACTGGAAAAACTTTTAAAAACAGATATGGAAAGTACAATCTAATTAAAAACACAAACAAAACCTTTGTCTAACCATGGTTCGCAGATACACAATGGTTACGCCTGGTTCCCCCAGGAAACAATCCATATCCGTAAGCTTTCTCAGCCCTGCGAGTTACGCCATGATGACTAGTAGAATGCAGGATACACAATGGTTACGGCTGGATCCCCCAGGAAACAATCCGTACCCCCAGGCAAGACTCAGCCAAGCATTTGCGCTACTATTCGCGACCTACACAGATTGCAGGATACACAATGGTTATGCCTGGATCCCCCAGGAAACAATCCGTACCCCTAGGCAAGACTCAGCCAGGCAGTTGCGCTATGCAGTCACGCTCGTAAGACCATGGGTAACGCCATGGAATTTGAAGGACACTCGAGTATCATATCCGGAAAACCAAAAATCAGAGAGAATAATATCGATAAAATGAATCCAAGATGTGGCCACAAATCGGATATCAAGCAGAAGGCACTTTCCATATCTTTACTTCGAAAATATGTATCATATAGTACCTTTTCAAATCACTTTCAAATATCGTACTTATATAAAATCCATTATATATAAGATTTAATTTTCAAATCAAATACTTTCCAAAATCAATAGTATATCAAATCATACTTATATAGACTTCAATTATATAAGATTTCACTTTCAAATTGAGTACCTTTTCAAATCTATAGTTTTCGAATCAATTTCATACTCATACAAATCAATTTTATATAAGTTCGACAACTCCCAAATCAAGTATTTAGTAACACAAGGTTCTCAAATTTCAATTTGTTTTAATATCAGTTCAATTTCAAAATCATATACAATTTCACCAGATTATTTCTTCTCAAATTAAATATCTTTAGTTTCAAAGTTTCCAAAATAATATATTTAGAAAATAAATCCAAATTTCCAAATCAATATAATTTAAGTCAACCAATTAATTTCCAAAATCAAATGTTTTCAAAATCATCTTATACTTACGTAAGGTCCATCTTATATAAGGATCAAATTTTCCAAAATAAATTTCGCTGTATGAAGAGCCATATGGGATTTGAATATCTTTGCTTTTATGGGTTATATATCTTTGTAATTTAAATTGGAAAAGTAAGCAAAGATATTCTAACCCGACAGCTTTCAATTTCAACGTCAAAATATATCACTGATATTAGAATATAAGATGTACATACGTCATCATTTCGCAAAATCACATTTGATCGCTCGCTCGATCACACAAGTTCGCTTTCGAACTAGTATTGTCCATTCGATTTCCCTAATGCGGACTTCAATATGGTTTCTCGACTAGAAGCCATCAGTCTCCTTGCATAGCCATATACTATGATAGAGAATTCTGGAATCGAGCCCAAAATCCATATCAAATATTCGCCATCAAGAATCGAATGAAAAATCCTAACACGAAATGGTGTAATTCACCTCGAACTTGTGTACTCAAACTTGGATCAATTTAATTATGCGAATAAAACAGCATACGTATAACTATATATTTATTCCAACTTGTTAAATATATAGTTTCATAAAGATGTTACTAAGTTAAAACATTTAAACTAAATTTCATTCAAAATATTTTGAAGACCAAATTCTTCTCAAGACATTTCAAATCTAAATTTCATATTAGAAAATTTAAAATTTCCTTATTCATTTACTTAACCAAACAGTTTCAACTTATTTAAATCATATTACTTCATACTACATTCAAAACAAACTTATATACTTTATCAAAGTACTTTTCAAAATTTCTTAGCTTTGAAAAGTTAACCTTGATTTGGATGTACTCGAACTTCAAAATAGTCGAAGAAATCATTTTCAAATTCAAGAGTTGGAAATCAGAAACAAATCAGTAAATCAATTTTAATAGAAAGGGTTATATCCAATCCAAAACTCGAGGACTGAACACCGGCTCATTTCAAATCGTTTTAAATACATATACATATATCTTTCGAATATCAAATCATACTTCAAAATTTTGAAATCAAAATTGGTTTCGCAAAATCACTCGCGTAGCAATGCTACTAAAGTGGCCTATCCCCCACTCTGAAAGTCGAAAATCAATGTCGATGATGCGTGCAATCATCACCGAAATTATTTTCCAGCGACATAAGTGAGTTCTGGACTTCTATTTTCTCAAACTTCTTTTGAAATTTCTTCAAAATCATTCGAAACTCATTAAAATCATTTGAAACATTTCTTATTCGAAAAAAAATACTTTTAAATCATATTATTATTATAATATATTTCAAAATCTTAAAACCAATTTCAAAATACCGGAGTTCAATTCTCGAATTTCAAATTTTAAAATCCTTCAGTTATAAATCATTTTTAGATAAATCAAATTTCTTATATAGTTTTTTTCCAAAATTACAAATCCTTTCAAAACCTCAAATTCTTATTTTAAAGGGTTTATAATCTTTATCGAAACATTACACTTTTATATATAGAATATAATAATTTCAATATATAAAACAATTTCTAAAATATAAACAAGCCTGATTTTTCAAAGGATGGTTCAAGAATGGATTTCAAAACAAAGATAGAAATTCAAATTAGAGGGACTCTAATCAAAGAGGATTCTGATTCGAAAATAAGTTCGAACGAAAATGAGATAGTTAATTTCAAAACAGTAGATGGATACACTTATATAAATCGCGGGCGACCTTAACCGGGTCAACCGTGACTTCAAGAATATAATCGATGTGGAAATCTAAGGCAAATCGACATTCGATCGCCAGAGATAGAATTCGGCATAATAAGAGATGGCAACATCAAAACCGAGGGATATATAAATCTCCGGTGAATCAATGCCAATTGTAAAGGAGTTCCACCCCTTTACAATCATTCAAAGATTGGCGGGATCGCCTATTCTTATAGAGATCATTCGAAGTGGAGTTATGGGATACTCCAGAATCAAAAGAATACAAAGAGGGAGAGACAAGAATGAATTTAGGAACCGCAAGAAACGTTCCAAAGTTCAAAGGAAATCGAGCCAAACGGAAGAGATTTAAACTCGAACGAAAGTGATTCTGTAAATAAATTTACTATATATGCTAAGTTTTGCCTAGAGCCAAAGCTCTGATACCAACTGTAACAACCCGCTATTTTGGACCATTCAAATCGACAATAAATCCACACATGTCTAACTCGAATACTTCAAAACAGTGGATTGTTAATTTAAATTTGGCAAAACTCAGAATATACAGTAAATAAATCAATCACAGAATCACAGACACAGAGTAATACAATAATACGCAGCGGAATAGATAAAATAGTAGTTCATGAAGCTACTATATAAACATCAGAGTTAGAAATAAAATACAACAGAACATCTCAAATACATTGAAGTCTTCAGTACAAATAGATGACCTCTCTGAACAAATAACCAGGAAAGCTGAAAGCTGAATCGATGGTTGGATCTCCAAATGAAGCTCCAAACTCCAAGGTGAGTCTCAATTGCTGTATCACTCAGTCTGACCCGAGCGTAAAGCAAAACACAAAACACTCGAGTCAGGATTAACATTCTTATATAAATAAATCCAACTCAAATGAAATATCAACTGAAATACAAGTAACTTAAAGGATGTTTGGGATAACCATCCTCTAAGGATCTTCAGAACTATCTACAAGGTGGAAATATACATTATAACACCGTGGTCATTTCAAATTAATTTATTCTTCAAACCCAAATACCATTTCATTTCAAATATATCTATTTTCCAAAAGGGTGTGTATATATATATAGGTTAAATAATTTAAAAGTAAAGTATTTAATTTCCTCAAGTCTCACAAATCGATTCATATTAACTCAAATTCCAAATTCAAATTTATTCAAAGCTCAATTCATCAATTCAAATCAGTTCTAAATATACCATTTAAATTTTCAATATATTTCAAAGCTTTAATATTCAACATTTCAAAGTTAAATTTAACAGTTTCATATAGCACTTGTTTTGACTTTATTATTATTTGATCAGGGAATATTCACTTAATAAATTCAATATCATTTAACTAGCCTTAAATTTCATTTTTACTAAATATTTCCTTAAATTTATTTTAAACAAGAAATATTCATTAAATTATTTAAATCATATCTTAAATCATATCTTAAATCCCAATTTCAATCAGCTTTATATTGGTTTAATTAAATAAAATTCTTTACCAAATTCAAATTATCATCCCCACCTTAACTTATTCAAATTTTTACCAAAATCTATTTTGAAATATAAATTTTATACTTAACATATTATATGTATTAAATCCATCTTAATTAAATTAAATATCATTATTAAATCTATATATATCATTACCATTTATATATAAAATTTTAAGAATCAACATTTGTTAAAAACCATATATTTCTTTCCAAAACCATAGAATTCAATTTCAAAATATTTATATATATATGGACCAACGGTGTTTGTATATATTTATCATATGGTTCATAATATGGATATATATCATTTCAATCCGTAATTTAAATATATATGGGTAGATATCATTTCAACCCGTAATCCCAATTTCAATTCAATTGAAAATCGCTTGGGTTTATCATTTCAACCCATAACGATTTTCTCCTATTCTAAAGTCCGTTCGGGTATGTATCATTTCAACCCATAGTGAATTCTATACTAACAAGGAACTTGTAGAGTGAAAACAGATAATATAAAATACAACAACAGGCATATATCATAAATAACAATAAAATATAAACAACAGGATATGGTGTCATATCCCACAAGTGAACAATTACAGGTAATAGCATATATAACAATTTAAATAACTACAGCAGCATATTTCAATTGTCGTTTCAATTGAAATCAAATTTAATAAATAAAAGAACGTTAATCGTGAGTGATTGCTCACCTTTCGAGGCTAGGGATGATTTGACGATAGAGTAAGTTACGATTCCAGGCACGGATTTCAAAGCGAAGCAAGATTGAACGCGAATTGGACGAACAAGGCTGATAATCAAGAATTGATAAACGAATTAGAACTGGATCGCTGATGATAAATTGGTATAACTGAAGTGATATATAACTGTATATGAAGTCATGCTTTTAACTTTCAAACATATATTAAGTTAAATATATATACGTTTCAAAATCCATTGTTTTTAAATTAAAACTCAATTTTGAAGTCAAACATATATCTATAATGATAAATTTTTGAATCAATACATTTAAACCTAACAGTTTAACATATATGTTTATATAACTTATGAAATCAACTGACAAACCAAAACTTAAGACTGTTATACATAGATATACACACGATAAGTTATATTTAAAATAAGTTATATTTAAAACAATAGCTATACAAATATACTCTTGACCCAATATAGTACAATAAATCACTTCTTAAAACTATTATATTATATGTATATTATCCATATACTTATATAACCGATATATAATTCAGGAACCATATATATATGTATATAAACTTAACTATAAAAGAGAAAAGTATAAAACCAAATCAACACTGTAAAACATATATATATAAGATACCTTTCAAATCAAGCATGTAACAAGAACTAATACTTATGTAACATATAACTGGGATGTACATATTATATACCACTTAATATAACTTGTAAAAATCTTATCAATACAACTGACATAAATATAAATATATAATATAAATATATTAGAACTAAATTTTCTTTGATTCAGAACCCACATTTTCTTTCAAAATCAACTTTCCAAACAAATATTCACAGCCTCAGTAAGCTTATTTTAATAGCTACACATATATTGCATATATTTATAAAACTTGTATGTATTAGACTTATAAAATAAAATACAAAATATATATAAGGTATATCTTGGCTAAAACATATCCTATGTGCTGTGCTTATTTATATATATATGCGAATGTATCATCCATCTCAAAGCAATCGGAACACACGGATGACAGTAGTTTTCCTCAAGTAGTCTTTATAATAAAACCAAACTCATATAGATCCAACAACATAACTAATATATATAAATATAGGACATACATAGAAGAAAATCTGTTGTAATACAATACCAAATTTAAACTTTTTGAAACACAAATATAGTAAAATTATATACTCTGAAAACATCATTAGGTAGGTACATCTATCTACGAAAAGTAATATTAGCAAAGTAATACTTATAAACATCATATTTTATAATTATACTTTGTAAACACCTTATATTTATATATTGTGAACAACGATTTAAAACGTATAGTTTATAACAGATAATATAGACGTGTGAAACACATAACCTGTAATATGAAAAAGTAGGCATAGCTAGATACCCACGCATACCATTCACACGGTAGGCACGGCCAGATGGGGTACGAACTGCATGGACTTGGGTTTGGGCAGAAGTTGGCCGGCAAGGCGTGGCTTCGGGTTAAGGGCTGTGAGTCGATGGGTGGTTGGGGTCTAGTGAAGTTTGTTCGACGGCTACAGGCATTGGGTCCCTGGCGGCTTCAGGTGGATCTGACTGGTTGGGGTTTGCTGACTTGGAGGAGGTCGATTTCTCTGGTCTAAAGCTGTTCATGCGGAGGCGAG
Source organism: Allium fistulosum (assembly GCA_030737815.1). Classification (NCBI taxonomy): domain Eukaryota; kingdom Viridiplantae; phylum Streptophyta; class Magnoliopsida; order Asparagales; family Amaryllidaceae; genus Allium; species Allium fistulosum. The sequence continues at coordinate 495,424,813 of CM060902.1, read as the reverse complement.
GCTCTTAGAGGAAGAGGCGGACGTGAGTGTAGGGGCCGTAGTGGTGGAGCCTTGGTGGCCGGTGATGGCATGGGTTGATGAGTTCGGTCGTGGTGGTTGCTGGCCGTGGGGAGGAGGAACGTTGGGTGTGGGATCTCGTGGAGGAGGAGAGAGCGGGGCGGAGGAGTGGAAGTGAGGTGCGGTAGGGAAAGGACATGGAAGAGGATGGGAAAATGGGAAAAGAAGGGAGAAGAATGAATGGGTTTTTGAAAAATGAGTAGGCTAAGATATACAAATGTAAAGTGATACGAACTGTGAACGTTTTTTTTAGATCTGCAAATGAATGTGCTGAAAAAAAAGTAATCGACTAATGAATATGAATGAACCCTCAATTTAAATACAGCGAAAAATGAAAGTAATGACCGTTAGTGTACCGGGAAGCGAAAGATGAGAACTTTGAACGAATATGTACAATTAAAAGAAATTGTAACGGTCAGAAGTATTGATTCCGGCAAATTATTAAATCAATATTTAGTTGTTTGGACAGCACGTTTCAAAACTTGAAACGCAAAAGAAATAAAAGATCACGGATCCGTGCCGATACGGTTACCGGTTTTCGCGGATTCCGCTGTGAACCAGATTTCAAAATACAGAGATAAATATACCATTGAGATCAGTACGACGAGAGGATCAAAACGGTATACAGATATTAGTGGTACGATCATCTGACCAAAAGTCGATAATCAGTACCGAAAATGCTGCTATTTCGTACGGGAAAAATCCAAACGAAGCTAGAAACGTCCGAATTTCGCGAAACGAATTTCGCAGTCTGATTCAGAATGCTCTGAATAAATTTTCTCCTGTTGACATATTTTGGTTTCGGAAAACCTTTAAATTCACTGTTATTAACCGGTTTGATTTGAAATAAAATTTCACAGGAAAATAAACTTCAATATTATCAGATGAAAATTTACCAGTTGCTATATTAAAATACGTATTCCAAATAATAAATTTTTATTTTCAAATTTTATTGTTTAAAATTTCACAAATTTCCAGTTAAATATACTTTTAAAACCATTAAATTTTGCGGGTCATTACAGGTATAAAAAGGCAATGGTGCATGGAATGTAGACAAGTGAAGTTATAATCAAAATTTCAATAGTTTTATTACTTATAATGTTTTTCATGTACAACAACAGACAGCGACGAACGTACCTGTACAATATCAGCCAAGTATAGGAAAATACAAACACCATTGTTACAACAACAAGATGAAATGCTAAGTGCAGACTCTGCACTTGTACAAAATGCAACCAAAAAAGCAAAAGCTCCGCTTCACGAATGCACAGATAGATCGAGGTTTCTTCTCGCTACCTCCCCTACCGCCTTTCCCGCCTCTAATCGGCAACTTCTCGAGCTTCTCCCCTTCCGAGGTGATCTCGGTTTCTGAAACATTACCACTGGTAGACCTCCTTTGCCTTTGTGCTTGCTGGATTTGTGAGAACTCTTTGACGAATTCTTTTGCTCTTCCATCTTTTCCTTCTTCACTGCTACCATCTGTTGCTCGGTCAACAACTGCTCAGCCTCTACTTTTTCTGGTTGGTAGCTTGATCTACCTGCTCCCATGTTTCGGTAGCTGCTAAACCTTCATCTTGAGATACATAGGGGTCATCCAAACCATGCAGCACTGTAATTTGCTTGGAGTGTGCACCAGGTAGCGAGCCAGATGTGAAGACAATGGTTGATGCGGTTAGAATGGCAGTAGATTCGGCACCGTGAGGAGAAGGTAACTCGGTAGAAAGAAAGGGTTGATCTATAATATCAGAATAAAGGGCGGTTATCTTGGCAATTTCATCAGGTATAAATTGGAAGTCTTCAAACATGGGAGAGATGAGAAAATTACCTATTGTGGGGGTCTGTTCATGTGCCACAACTTCGAAGCCCTCGCCGTTGCCTTCTTTTAATGGCTGCATAATCACGGGAGAAGTAGAAACGATCCCCTCATCAGTGTGAAGATGTGAAGATGGCTCACCAGGGCCCGAAGGAAAATGCCCGGTTATAGCCTTAGTAGTGACCGCGGCATTAACATTCCCTCCCCAGTCTCAAGATTTCCTGGCCTTCCCCTAAATCTTGGTGGGTCTCTTCGTTCAAATATGCTTGAACAACTCCTTTTCAGTATAACTGCCACCCATATCTTGAAATCGAGTCAGAATCTCTTTCCAGACTACGGCAAGCATACAAGGGAACGACGGACCCAAGTAACTAAAACTCCCCTGATGCAGCATGAAGTTGACATAAAAGCCCAAAATAGTAGCATCCATGCCTTCCATCTTCATTGTGAAGGTATCTTGAAGCTCTGAAAAGCTGGCATCCGTGTTAGCCTTTTCTTCCGCTAGTTGTTTCTTCTAAGCATCCAAATTCAAAACTTGTTCACGAAGAGAGGCAATTTATTGAGCCTACTCGGCGATGGTTTTCTTCTGCATCTCCACCATCGTCTCTCTTATCCTCAACTTTTCTTTTAAAGCCGCCTTGTCCGTATGGCACTTCTTTATCTCATCTCTAAATATGATTACTACCTGGTTAGTGGATTCTTTAAGCTCCTTAAGCAAAGAAGCACTTTTGCTCTCCTTATTGAGGGCGTCGTCTCTCTCTCTTTCTTTAGCCTCTCAATCTCTGCATCGCGATCTGCGAGCTACTTCTCATACTCATCCTTTTCGAACTCAAATGAGAGGATTTCCTTATTCCAATTAACAGTAGACAGCTGCATGCATAATTTTTCCTACTCCTCAGCTTACTCCAAATCACTCTGAATTGTTTGGAGATGGGTGAATAAGATTCGACACGAACTGACTTCAGATTGGGCTTATAAAAAACAACCCCTCTTAAGAACAAATTAGGGAATGCAGCTTGCAGATGTAGGGGACCAGCGGGAAGAATGTAAGGTGCATGCCAAGAAATCCAAGGAGAGGCGGTCATGACTGTATGAGTGGAGTAGATCACGACACCAGAAGCAGGGACGTTTATCCCAGTGGAAGTAGGAGGCTGTGAGGCGGATTCTTGCTCTGGATCTCTTTTTGACCTCTTTGACATATCTCCCCACTCATTCGAGCTCTTACCCTTCTCATAGCCACTTCCCTTATCACAGCCTTGATCTTTCTCGGCACGGTGATGCTCTTCCTCCTTCCCATGCTTTCTCCTTTTCCTCTACTCGTCAATCTCCCGGGGAGCATGGTACCTTGAAGAGTGTCTCTACGAATGCTGAGACTTCAAAACTCGATTAAGAACGCTGTAAAAACCACGAGACATGGTTCCTACAATAAGCGATAAAATGGCTTTAGGAAAAAGGTGTTTTATGAACTAGAACATCCTAAAAAATAAAAATAATATAAAGTGTGTGATCCTAATGAAGTGTGTGTTGCAATTCAACGACCCCGGCGAAATACACAAACCAGATCAGTCACCAACTAATGTCAAAACATCACTCCCTGCAGGGATGATCCGAGTAGACTGGGAAGACAACCCTTCCAAAGTAAAGTCATCCATCAAGTGACCCATATTCACAAAAATGTCACTCATATCTCCCAAATCAATGTCAGCACCTTCCGGCAGAGGGCTGGATATAGGCACGGTCTTGGGAGAAGCTCCTCCAATAGGCTCTTTCAAAGAAGATGAGGATGCATGACCTGGGCTTAATTTCGAGGTCTTGTCGCCTAATTTCATGTCGCCCTCATTAGTGTCCCAATCTATTTCTTCCTCATTTAGAGGATGCTCCTCACAGATTTCTTCTTCTTCCTTTTCTCCAATAAGCGGAGCCTTGCCTTTCCGTTGAATAAACTCTTCCTCTTTTTTATTTTGGAATCAATGGTATTTTTTGTGGGCCGTCGACCCTGACTTGAATTTGGATCTCCTTAGGAGTCTTCTTTGACCCATCGGATGTGCCACTTTCTTCTTCGTCATCATCATCTTCACCAAAGTAAGGGGAAGAGGAAACATAATGGGTTCGGGCTCTATAGCGAGTAGGAGCGCAACGAATCCAATGGATCTCCTAGGGTGTAAAAGCCCACATCAGCGAAGGTTCTCATCTATGAGCAAGAATCTAATCGTGCACTCCTAAGCATTGACCGCTTTCAAGGTGTTAAGAATAGTGCCGAGTGCCAGGTCCTTGTTAATTTTTGGAAGAATTGCAAGGAATATATGACCGTTCAGAAAATTTATAGCAATTAAAGGAAACTCCGAGCATGGTAAAGGAGACTTACCTCCCGTAGTCCATAAACGGGTGAATTCCTCTGGACACTTAGTGAAAAAGAGTCAATTCTTAATGAAGAAACTTTGCTGGGAAGATCCAGTAAAAGTTTCCGACTATGCTGAGCTTCAATATAAACAAGTGATGGATTAGCCTCTCTCTTTTTAAACAATAGAAGATACTACAGCTCAGCGAAGCTCGGGGCACGATTAAGCGTCTGTATGAACAAAACATATAAGCACGTCGGCATGGCATATCCATTTGGAAGAAACCGGAATGGATCCAACCCTATGTTCTGAAGATGTTTCATTAAGAAGTGATTGAACGGGGACACTGCACCATACATGCGCATATATCAGTGGCATGCCACATATCCATAAGGTGGCCTATGAGCAAATTCTCCTCTCGATGGCAGAAGTACGTCGTCCTCTGGGATACCATATTCCGAGCAAATGCTTCGCAACATCCTGTGTGTAAGACTTGTAGGTGCTTTCTCTGAAGGATCAAGCAAGACTTTGAAATTAGGAGGAGTGCGATCAACGATGGGACCAACTGGAATCAAACGACCATATTAACTTGAAGTTATTGAAGCGGTGGATCCAACTGGGATCGACGATGACTCTACTTCAAAAAGAGGTGAGTTCCCCTCAACTAATTTGCACCAAGAAGAGTTGCGTGCCATTCTATATAAGAAAGCTTGTGTTCAAAACGGTTAGGTATGCCTAATCTCTAAACTATAGACCCTTGCGTGGTTGATTCTTGAAATCCAAGAGATAATACATGTGTACCAACCATCGATTGGATTCCCAGTGTTAACCGAGAGTATGTGTGATGTTAATCTAAGTGAGAATGGGTCTAGTGTCCTAAAACACTGTGAACAAACCATTCCATGTAGATGGCTCATTTACACCGGAAATAGCGATCTGTTTCACTTGTTAATTTCATTTCTCCTATACTTGCCCCTTATTGACCAACGATCGATAATGGATCCGTTGTCCAAAGTGACATGGAAAGCCCTTCCTAATCCAGGTACACCGACTATGCAATTACAAGCCCAATCCAAAGCGAGCGAATATGGATCGACGGGTCCGAATCAAGTAAAAAATTCTCAGCATAAGTTGATTTTAGTTCTCTAGAAGGTGATAACAGCATGAGCTGCATACAAGACGTTGCCCTAAGCTATTTTATTATCTCCCAGAAAAACCAAAATCAATCTACAAGACATTATGCCAGGATCGATTGTGTAACTCGATGCAAGTCAATTCTGACTCTCTGGAAGAAGACAACAAAACATGTCGAGTACCAAAGCAAAACCATAGCTTCATTCCATGAAAAATTCAAGACTCGATTTGCTATCTTCTTCCACAAAGTCACAATCAACTCGAATCTTCTACTGTATCCATCATTAATACAACTTCATCACCAATTGGTAATGTAGTAATACGCCAAAATCCATGCTACCACCTTCGAATTGTAAAAGATAAATCAATATTTAGTTTAGGGAGACCCAAAACTAGAAGTTCACTCGGATCGGATCGGCAGTCTTCACGAAGTTAGGGTTTTTGGCGAAGGTTCCTTGCTCCAATCATCCGCAATGCCTTCAGGAGGTGGTGGTTGATGGCACTGGTGGTGGAGATCGATGATGGTAGCTCCTTGATGGATGGAATGCTTGGATCGACGAGCTAGGGTTGGTGAGGTCAGATCGGCTAGAGAAGTGAGGGACCAGATCGAATGGAAATGAATAGAAGTGATGGGTCAACTCGTATATAAAAAAAGAAACTTTGAATTTTTTTTGAAGTACTTGGGTCGGTACTGATATGATCCAATTGGATCGGTACCGATCCGAATTTACTCCTACAAATAGTGCAAAATTGTCCTTATGCGACCTACTCAATGTTTGTATACATCCTTGAAAAACTCAAGTCCAAATTACTAAGTAATCATGAGCAATGAAGATCCACATTGAAAGCTGAATAGCTCACCGCATATCACAAGGTAGGTCAACACGACCAATGAAACTCCTTAAAACTGAAACTCTGACGACACCCCGCACATATCCATTCGGGCAAGCTTTGTTTACATCCGAGTAGTCGATACAAGTTCGCCATTTTCGATTGGAATTCTTGACTAAGACTGGGTTGGATACCCATTCCGGATAAGTTGCATCGCGGATAAAACCATTCGCCATCAGTTTATCCACTTCTTCTCTTGGCTCTTTGGACCGCTCAGGTCTTAGGCTGCGCCTTTTTTGCTTTACTGGCATATACTTGGGATCAATATTAAGTGCGTGGAATGTGATCTCTGACAACACCCCGCACATATCGGAATGTGTCCAAGCAAATACATCCAGATTGGCGTGAAGAAATTTGATAAGTTCCAATTGCATCCTATTTCCAAGATGTGATCCAATTTTCAAGACCCGTGTTGGGTCATCCGTATGAACTGGGATAGATAACGCCAATTCTACCGGTGCTGCCCGTTCCTCCCCTGAACTCTTCTTTCTAGGGTCCAAAGCCTTATCAAATAGGCTATGCTCCTCAAGCCAGGGGCGGCTCTGTAGTTGCTATTTGATAGGCTCACGAATGTAGAGAGTTCTCCCCCATTCTTCCCCTTTTCTCTTCTTTTAGACTTGCGTAGTTTTGCAATATAGCATTCCCTAGTGGCGCTTTGGTCTCCTTTGATCACCCCGACTCCATATTCCATCGAAAATTTCATAGTTAGACGCCATTGAGCTAAAGCAATCCTGAAATCTACCAAGGCGGGCCGCCCCAGGAAGGCATTGTAGGCGGAACTTTCATCTGCAATCACAAAGGTTTGGATGAGGATGACTCTTTGATTGCCTTCTTCGAGTTCTATGGGTAAGCCAATCGTTTCGAAAGATTTTTTGGGTTCACTAGTGAATCCGTGGATCTTTGTTCGGCAGGCGGATACATCTTTCATATTGATCTTCATCTGATCAAAGGTGCGTTTAAAAAGGATATTCACAGAACTGCAATGTCTACCAATACTTATCAGACCATGGCGGGTCCGATACCTATTGTCACGACCATGTGGTCAAGAGTAGGAGCTTTTATTCCTTCAATGTATCAATTTCGGAATACTATGTCATCGCTCAGGGTTCTCTGCTGCTTAGTAGGGGTTCCATCTTCGATCGCAAAGCATGAATCTTTTGGAGCGTGCTTTAATGAGCTCGCATACTGTTCCATTTCTCCCTAACTCTTCGGCGTGGGATGGGGCCCTCCAGATATCGTTCTAATGATGACTCTCTAGTCAGTTTGTCTGGGTCCCTCTTTACTAATTCCAACTTGATTCCCTTGATCTCTAAGAGCTTGAGGCACTATGAGTTGGTCAGGATTCAGTGGTTTCCTCACATACTGCTGAAGCTTGTTTTTCTAAATCAGCTCCTCAATCAAGTTCTTCAGGTGATGACACTCATTCGTATTGTGGCCATGTGTCTCTTGGAAGCGGCAGTAATTTCCAGGATGCTTCTGTTGTTCATTTGCCTCCTTTTTAGGCGGCTTTCTTATACTCTTCTGTCCCTGTGTTACGAGATAGATGTTTTCTGGAGTATCATTGAGCGGGGTGTATTCTTCGGGCCTCAAACCTTTAAGTCGCTTGTTACTTCCGTTTTGCTTGTTGGAGTTTTGGTTCTTCCTTTTTTTATTCCCATTTTTTCCTACGTTCCCTTCAGCGGTCCCATAGGTACTTATGTCTCGGTTGTTGCCATACTTGTGACGCCCTGCACCTCTAGGCACCACGAAAATCGGACATGACTAGAAGCATGGGTGGTCGGGTGAAATAGAAATCCATAACATAGCATAGAGACTAAGGCAACAACATAAAATTATTAAAATATAACAGAGGAAGAAAACTTTCACTAATTATAAATTAATAGCAAAACAACTTCATTAAAAATAACATTATCCCAAATTTATTTCTGAAACCAAAAGTACTAAGTAGTCTCCACCAAAACATAAAACATAAAACATAACAAAGTTCACAATATTGGTCCCTATATATAGAGTAAAGTATGGAAATGAGAAACGAAGTACATGAAACAAAAGAAACAAAAGCTGAAGATAACAACTGCTCCAATGACCCTCCAAGCTGCAAAAAACTGCAACCTAGAACTGCCCACCTGTGATTTGGGGAAAATAGAAAAAATAGGAATGGGTCAGACATAAAGTCCGGTGAATGAGAAATAAAATGAAACAGAAAGAATAAAACAATTTAATTCCGGGTCTTCCAGGATATCGTAGAGGGTGAATAGTATAATGTAGTGAATCCTTCTTAGATACAGTTCCAAAGAAGCCAAATTCCGTGATCACTCTAGGAAAGTCAACCATGCAGTGATACTAAACGTCAATCAGCTTGTCGGACCTGCTGTCCTTACCTATCCATGTGCTATAGCGTGAAAGTCATGCTCTTCATCCGTGCACTATAACTAAATGCCTCTTACGTCTGACCGGCGCCAACTCAAACAATCTCGCAGGACCCCGAAGTTGCGCTCAGGCTCCGCCAAACTGGACTCCTATCCTCCTGTCTCCTCGGTCACCAACGTGGACTTGCCCCTATCCAAAGTGTCGGTATTCCGAAAAGAGCACCCGCAGCTGGGTCGGCTACGCAAAATCCTCCAACGATCTGCTTAAAGAAGCCTACGTCAGAGCACACTTGTCCTGTTTCATCCGTGTCGATCTGCCTGAAGAAGCCTACGATTGCGGATGCTATCTATCCTACGTACTAGCAACCTATAAAAGGTAACAAACATCCTTGCGAACCTAATTGCCCGCTCCTTGTACGTACAACCAAAACTATATTTTGGTCTTAACTACATGAAACACCTATCCAGAACTTTACAAGGTCTGCCGACCAAATCGCTTCCAGATTAATTAATTTTACCGTTACAGTTTACATACTGTTTTATTTCCATTAATCTGCTTTAGGCCATTTTTACATCCAATTTGGTTATTTCATAATTTCCCTTTTTCTTACATAATTGGTATTTCAATTTCACGTCCGTTCAGTCTGTATGGTTTGTCTGTAATTTTTATGCTATTTTGTTACAGATTTACATTAGCCTTTAGGGTCCATTTAATTTACATGTTTTTCCACCCTAATTTACATTCTCCTTTTAGAGATTTAATCTGTACAAATTTTTTATCCAATAGCCACAAACCATTTAATTACACAAAATTCCACTTTTACATTTTTAGGCCACATATGAAACAAACAATTATGCAATTTAGACTTCCCAATTTTGTTCCAAAACCATATTCAAAATTATGTAATTATATCAATCAAAACCATAATTTTATTCAAGTAACATATTCTGAATTTATTCAACTAACCCGTTCTACCATTAGAAATTGAATAACAATTCTAATTCAATTTAATTAAACCAATCTTATTTACGCCATGAAACGTGAATAATAATTTGTTTGTTCCAAATTTCAACCCAAACATGAATTAGAACTGAGAAGTGGAAGAAGAAGAAGATACAATAATTTACATAAATTTCAATCTTATTTATGCCATAAAGCATGAATAGAAAATTTATATGTCCCATATTTTAAACCAAACATGAATTAGATTTAAGAAGTGGAAGAAGAAGAAGAAGTTGCAATAATTTACATATATTCTCAATTAATAACAAAAATTAATTCATATTAACGTGACAGAAAAGAACTGAAATTAAATTACTTTATTTTTCTACTTCATACTAATTCTCACTCACCTAGCGCTTGAGCTTGCATAAATTTGAAAAAAGTTTTTCTTTAATCTTTCTCCCTTTGATTCTTCTAAATTCCCCAAATTGCTTGAATATATATGGTAGAGATTTGTTTATTAGTAGAGAAAGGAGGAAGAATAATACATACTAATTTTACTGTAGAACTATGGCGACGGCTGAATAAGAGATTAGGTTTAGGTTTAGGTTAGATGGTTTATTTAAAGGTTGTTTGAGTGAATATAATCCATTAGATTATTTTAGATTAAATCTAGTTCTTTCATACACTTAATGGTTATCCATTCTAGCCCATACACATCACTCAACCAATAAAATTTATCCATCTCATTCTATTACATCACTGGAGCAAATGAGAAGCCGCCACATGTCAGAAACAACCCTGAAATACGTAGGAAAATCGCTGGAAACGAACCAGCTAAAAAAACATCGCTCCAGATTTTGGACGACAACGGGACTTGATCCCTGGTCACTAAGGAAGTCAACATGCGCCTTTACCATTGTATCAAATGCGCTTTTAATTTCTTTTTAATTATATTTCCCATAAAATATCGGGGTGTTACATTCTCCCTCCTTAAAGGATTTCGTCCCCGAAATCTCCAAAAGACAGAAGAACGTAATTAACAAACAGCATCCAAGAACTACATCCATCTACTCAACCATCATATATTTCTACCATTGTCAATATTTTTAACTAATGCAATTTATGATTTATGCAAAGTGAAATGCATATGAACTTACCTAATGCGAAAAGGTAGTTGGTCTACTGATTCAGTTGACCTCTTGTAATAACAAGTATGCTTATGCCATGCAACCAAATGTATGCAATTACCCTAGTATAATTGATAATTCTATATGTATGTTTCAATCATTCACCCAAATGCACCATCCATACACAACATCCATTTATATACACATATATATACACAACCATGTGCAAATGTAATAGATAACATGCAAACATATGCAGGTGTGTATACCTAGTTAGCCGATTATCCTAATAAATATCTATCTAGTGCATGCAATGCATCCATTTGCAAACATTGGCATCCACTTGCAATCATTTTCATCCATCAAACATAACATGCCCTAATGACATGTTTACAACCAAGCTACCATCCACAGGTTTCACCTAAAGATTATCGAAAAGACCCTAACTAAGGAAAGATCAAAGATAGGATATTTAAAGTGTACCTTCAAATAGAAAAGGATAAGAAGTTCGAATTCTCTCCTCAGATTCCCATGTGCACTCCTTGGGGTCACATTCCCACTGAACCTACACTAGATGAACTTCCTCGTTGCGTAATCTCTTGATGTCGTGTTCCAATATATAGGTGGGTGTACGACGCACAAGTGATTCGCACTCTACCTCCACGTCCCTTAGCTGATCGCTACTACTACTGCGGAATCATGTAGACACTTCCTCAGATGCGAAACATGAAAAACATCGTGAACTCCTGCCAACTTACCTGGAAGATCAACTCTATATACCACTTTTCCAATCCGTGCGGTAATAGGGAAGGGCCTACTAATCTCGGTGCCCACTTACCCACTGAGCCAAATCTCATAATGTTTCTTAGAGGAGAAACCTTGACAAAAACCATATCTCCAACCTTAAACTCCAAATCTGAACGTCTTCTATCAGCATATGACTTTTGTCTATCTTGTGCAGTCTTCAACCTCTTTCGAATCAAATCCACCTTCTTAGAAGTTTTCCTCACCATGTCTGGTCCAAGCAAGATCCTATCGGCGGTATCTCACCAACAGGCCGGTGATCTACATGGTCTGCCATAGAGGGCCTCACATAGTGCCATCCCAATGCTTGCTTGATAACTATTATTATACGCGAACTCCACCAAAGGTAGGTGGTCTTCCCAAGAGTCTCCGAAGTCAATGATGCATAATCTGAGCAAATCTTCCAAAACCTAATTTACCCTCTCAGTCTGTCCATCTATTTGAGGGTGATATGCCGGCTTAGATTCAATTCCGCTCCCAAGGCTTGCTGAAGACTCCTCCAAAACTCACTAGTGAATAATGGATCTCTATCGCTCACAATAATGGCAGGAACTCCATGATGCCTAACTATCTCCCTTACATAAAGAATCGCCAAAGAAGCTGACGTCCTATTATTCTTAATGGGTATAAAATGAGCGCTCTTCGTCAGTCAATCCACAATGACCCAAATGCTCATGTTCTCTCTCCGTGACCTTGGTAATCCATCCATAAAGTCCATAGAGACGCTCTCCCATTTCCATAATGGAATATCCAATGGCTGCAACAGTCCTCCAGGCTTCTTCTGTTCTGCCTTTACCCTTTGGTAAGTGATGCACACTTTGATACATACTCCGCCACTCTCTTCTTCATTTCGGGCCAACAGAATACCCTCTTCATATCCTGGTACATCTTATCACCACCAGGGTGCACTGTCATCCTAAAATGATGTGACTCGGCCAACACCGCATCTACTAAATCCTCACTACGGGGAACACAAAGTCTACCATCCCTTTTAAGCCATCCCCTAGTGTCCATGGTATAGCTCCTAAGATGTGGCGATGACTCTCCTCTACCAAACTTATCTAAAATGTCCTTTAACTCTTCGTCCTCACCTTGCCTTGCTCCAATCTGCTCCATCAAAGTAGGCTGGATGTCGAGGGTTGCTAACAATTCCGGAGCTAAATCCGATGGAGGTCTAAAATCAAAGGTAGCAATGTACTCCAAATGCTTCCATTCAAAAAACAGAGGACTTAAAACCACTTTGCGCCTACTCAACGCATCTGCCACTACATTACCCTTGCTAGGGGTATAGGAAATCTCAAAGTCATAAGAGGCTAAAACCTCCATCCATCTTTGTTGTCTTAAATTCAAGTCTTTCTGAGAGAATAGATACTTCAAAGTCTTATGATCCGTGAAAAACTCAAATCTTTCTCCTAAGAGATGGTGCCTCCAAGACTTGAGAGCAAAACTATAGCTGCCAACTGAAGATCATGCGTCGGGTAGTTCTTCTCATGCGTTTTCAACTGTCTACTTGCATAACACACTACCCTACCCTCGTGCATCAGTACCGCCCCTAGCCCCATACCACAAGCATCCGTATAAACTGAGAAAGGCTTGGTTCCATCCGGTAATACCAATATGGGCGCGGTAGTGAAAGCTTCCTTCAATCGACCAAAGGCATCCTCACACTTGGTAGCCCAAACAGAAGCTGAGTTCTTCTTGGTAAGGCGGGTAAGTGGAACTGATATCCTAGCAAAGTCCTCTGAAACGATGTGTCTCAAAAAGCGAACCTCATCCCTCCAAAAGTGGCACTTGGAGAACTTCGCCTTCAACTTATGTGCTCGCAGGGTCCTAAGCACTTCTTCCAAGTGAACAGTATGCTCCTCCTTGCTTCGCGAATAAACCAAAATGTCATCGACGAACACCACCACAAACTTGTTTAATGATTTGCGAAATACTCGACTCATTAGGTCCACAAAATATGTCGGAGCATTGGTTAGCCCAAATGGCATGACTAAGTACTCAAATAACCCATTCGGAATCCTAAATGTAGTCTTCTCGATGCTATCCTCCGCAACACGCAACTGATGAAATCCCATGGCCAAATCGAGCTGTGAAAATACCTTGGCTCCTACTAGCTGGTCGAAGAGATCGTCTATATGGGGAAGAGGATAACGATTCTTCTTCGTCAGCTTATTAAGCTCCCTATAATCCACACAAAGCCTGAGAGAGCCATCCACCTTAGTGGCAAAGACGAAGGGTGCACCCCATTCAGAAATGCTCCTACGAATGAAGCCCTTCTCCAAAAGCTCTCCAATTTGCTTGCTCAACTCACGACGTTCCTTAGGAGCCATATGCCTTACCGGTAAAGCAACCGGTTTGGCATTATCGACAAGATAAATCTTGAACTCGATCTCTCTTCGAGGTGGAAGGCCAGCAACCTCCTCGAACACATCTGGAAAGCCTGTGACAATGGGTACCGAACTCAAACTATCAGGCGATAAGTCAAGAGAATAAAGATAGCTCAACATGATTGATCCTCTAGGATCACAAGATACCTCCAACGAACGTCCACTACAACTGCCTAACCTCACTACCCTCTTATCGCAATCAAGAACAGCACCATACATGGATAGCCAATCCATACCAAGAATCAACCCGAACCTGAAAAAGCCCAATACAAGGGCACTACAGTCAAACTCAACCTCTAAAATAAATAATTTCAAATCTCGACATAACATGGTCAAATAGGCCGATCCTCCTACGGGATTTGATACTACTACCGGGTCGGTTACTAAGCAAGCATCAAGCCCAAGACCCTCTACCAGAGTACTAGATATAAAAGAGTGCAAAGCTCTAGAGTCAAATAGGGTACGAACAGGAAAATCAGAGATATATAACACACTATCGATGATCACCTTCTTTCCCTTGTCCACAACTGGACGATTACTAGAGGAAGGAGCTGCCTCTAAAGTATAAGCCTGAGCAGGCTATGAAGGTGTCTATGAACTGTCCTTGGGCTTCTACGAACAGTCCTTTTTCATATGCCCCACTCGATCGCAATGATAGCACCTCAGTCTCGATCGCTCTCCTGCCCATCTACAATCCTTAGCAAGGTGGCCTGGTTTCCCACAAGTATTACATTTCCAATCCTTTCTTGGAACTTTCCTTTTTCCACCCGACCATCCTCCTCCTACTCTCCTCTTTCCTTTCCACTGCTTCTTCCCATCACTCTTCTACGCCACATCTCCTTTCTTCTCAGTATCACCAAGTAGAGCCATCTCTACCAATCCCTCAAAAGTGGATCCCATCGAAATGTGGCTCACCGCCAAAATATGCAGTGGCTAACTCAAACCCTTAGCGAACTTCATCGCCTTCTTGTAAGGAGTATTGATCAGGTTTAGTCCGAATTTGGCAAGCTCATTGAATTGATTAACATATTTCTTAACTGTCATATCCCCTTGCTTGAGCTATATAAATTTCTCTAGCTGCACTCCCTCTTCAGCCTAAGATATGAATTTCCTCTTGAACCTAGTACGAAAATCTACCCAAGTCAAATTATCAACCTTAGCCTCTACAATCTCCCACCAATAAAGAGCCTCTCCCTGCAACTGAAGCCAACTGCCTCCTAGCCAAGTCCTCCAATCCCATAAGTCCAAATATCCGCTCACAACTACGGATCCAAGCTCTCGCCTCAGAATATGACTCGCTACCAAGAAACGACTTGCCTCCTAAGCTGGTGTAGTCCTTGCATAACTTGGGAAAATCGGGAATGCCTTGCGGATGGGCTGGAGCCTCTTCCACCGGAGCAGCATCCCTAGCTGGTGGCCCTGCTCGTGCAGTAGCCTGCAAATAATGTCCGAACCAAGCAGGCATATTAAAGCTTGGAACTTCAGGGATATCTTCGGTTCAGACATTTCTATCTGTGGATATTAAAAAGATGGGATTAGGTACTCCACAAATAGTTTAATAGATAGGGAGGAAGAGATATGAGGGACCCATTTCTAAAATTCCTTTTTTTCCAAAATATATACATATACTTTTAAAAGTATTATTTGGAATATC
Organism: Allium fistulosum; assembly: GCA_030737815.1. Lineage (NCBI taxonomy): Eukaryota > Viridiplantae > Streptophyta > Magnoliopsida > Asparagales > Amaryllidaceae > Allium > Allium fistulosum. The sequence goes on along the minus strand of CM060902.1, from coordinate 495,409,289 downwards.
CTTTAAAAATTATTCGAAAACCTTTATATTTTTAAAATATTTTTAGGATCACCGAAACCTTAGCTCTGATACCAACTGTGACACCCCGCACCTCTAGGCACCCCGAAAATCGGACATGACTAGAAGCACGGGTAATCGGGTGAAATAAAAATCCATAACATAGCACAAAGACTAAGGCAACAACATAAAATGATTAAAATATTACAGTGGAATAAAAATTTCCCTAATTATAAATTAATAGCAAAACAGCTTCATTAAAAACAACATTATCCCAAATTTATTTCTGAACCCAAAAGTACCAAGTAGTCTCCACCAAAACATAAAACATAGCAAAGTACACAATATAGTTCCCCATATATAGAGTAAAGTACAGAAAAGAGAAACGAAGTACATGAAACAAAAGAAACAAAAGTTGAAGATAACAACTGCTCCAATGACCCTCCAAGCTGCAAAGAACCGCAACCTTGACCTTCCCTCCTGTGATTTGGGGAAAATAGGAAAAATAGGAATGGGTCAGACATAAGGTCTGGTGAATGAGAAATAAAATGAAGCAGAAAGAATAAAATAATTTAATTCCAGGTCTTCCTCGAATATCGTAGAGGGTGAATAATATAATGCAGTGAATCCTTCTTAGATACAGTTCCTAAGAAGCCAAAGTCCATGGTCACTCTAGGGAAGTCAACCATGCAGTAATAATAAACGTCAATCGGCCTATCAGATTTGTTGTCCTTACCTATCCACATGCTACATCATGAAAGTCATGCTCTTCTCACGTGCACTTTGACTAAATGCCTCTTACGTCTGACTGGCACCGACTCAAACAACCTCGCAGGACCCCGAAGTTGCGGTCAGGCTCCGCCAAACTGGACTCCTATCCTTCTATCTCCTCGATCACCAATGTGAACTTGCCCTTATCTAAAGTGTCGGTCCTTCGAAAGAGCGCCCGCAGCTGGGTCGGCTGCGCAAAATCCTCCAATGATCTGCCTAAAGAAGCCTACGTCGGAGCACACTTGTCTTGTTTTGTCCGTGTCGATCTGCCTGAAGAAGCCTACGATTGCGGATGTTATCTATCCTACGTACTAGCAACCTATGAAAGGTAATAGACATCCTTGCGAACCTACTTGCCCGCTCCTAGTACGTACAACCAAAACTATATTTTGGTCTTAACTGCATGGAACACCTATCCAGACCTTTATAAGGTCTGGCGACCAAATCGCTTCCAGATTAATGAATTTTACCGTTATAGTTTACATATTATTTATTTCCATTAATCTGCTTTAGGCCACTTTTACATCCGATTTGGTTATGTCACAATTTCCCTTTTTCTTACATAAATGGTATTTCAGTTTCACGTCCGTTCTGTTTGTATGGTTTGTCTGTAATTTTTATGCTATTTTGTTACAGATTTACACTAGCCTTTAAGGTCCATTTAATTTAAATTTTTTTCCACCCTAATTTACGTTCTCCTTTTAGAGATTTAATCTGTACAAAATTTTTATCCAATAACAACAAAACAATTAATTCCATAAAATTCCACTTTTACATTTTTAGGCCACATATGAAACAAACAATTATGCCAATTAGACTTCCCAATTTTGTTCCAAAACCATAATTTCATTCAAGTAACATATTCTGAATTTATTCAACTAACCTGTTCTACCATTAGAAATTGAATAACATTTCTAATTCAATTTAATTAAACCAATCTTATTTACGCCATGAAACGTGAATAACAATTTGTTTGTTCCAAATTTCAACCCAAACATGAACTACAATTGAGAAGCGGAAGAAGAAGATGATACAATAATTTACATAAATTTCAATCTTATTTATGCCATAAAACGTGAATAGACAATTTATATGTGCTATATTTTAAACCAAACATGAATTAGATTTGAGAAGTGGAAGAAGAAGAAGAAGTTGCAATAATTTACATATATTCTCAATTAATAACTGAAATTAATTCATATTAACGTGACAGATAAGAACTGAAATTGAACTACTTTATTTTTCTATTTCATATTAATTCCCTCTCACCTGGCGCTTGAGCTTGCATAAATTTGAAAAAAGCTTTGCTTTAATCTTTCTCACTTTGATTCTTCTAAATTCCCCAAATTGCTTGAATATATATAGATAATTTAATTTGGTAAAGATTTGTTTATTTAGTAGAGAAAAGGAGGAAGAATAATACACACTAATTTTACTGTAGAATTATGGCGACGGCTGAATAAGAGATTAGATTTATGTTAGATGGTTTATTTATAGATTGTTTGAATGAATATAATCCATTAGATTATTTTAGATTAAATATGGTTCTTTCATACACTTAATGGTTATCCATTCTAGCCCATACACATCACTTAACCAATAAAATTTAGCCATCTCATTCTATTACATCACTGCAGCGAATGGGAAACGGCTACATTGCAGAAACAACGCTGAAATACATATGAAAATCGTTGAAAATGAACCAGCTAAAAAAAACCTCGCTTCAGATTTTGGGCGACAACGGGACTTGATCCTTGGTCACTAAGGAAGTCAACATGCGCCTTTACCAACGTACCAAAAGTACTTTTAATTTCATGTTAATTATATTTCCCATAAAATATCGGGGTGTTACAATACCACTCCATCCAATGTTTGTTGGTTGTAAGTTAGCAGATTTCCTTTCTAATTCCTGTGCCTCTTCCAATCTCAAGTACTGGCTTGCCTTTCGGTTGAAGTCCTTCCAAGTGGTAGGTTGTTTCATTTTGATCCATTTCCCGAATTCAGTTTGGGGGTGGATAGCATGAACCAAGACCATGAAAACCATATCCTCGTTTGGGTTACTTACTGCGGTCTATGAGAAATGCAGATTAAGGATCTTAAGGCTAGAATTAACACTAGAGGATGGGTGAATAGTGTTTTAAGAAATTTGTTAATCTTTTTGAGTTTATCTTAATTTGTTAACAATGTATTCACTAATCAGACACAGATATGAACACAGAATCAAACACGGATGCAAATATAAAGTAAAAGCGGTAAAGGAAAAAACACACCGGATTTTATACTGGTTCGGAGTTACCCTACATCCAGTCCCGCAACACAAGTACGGATTTCCTTTCAAAAACAATTCTTACAAATACAACCCTTGGTTTCAAGGCTATGAGGTACACCCTCCAGAATCACAATCCTCTGGGTAGAGATACTTGAGTTCCAGGGCAACAAGTTCACCCAATTGATTTCCAGGGCTACAATCACACCATTTTCCTTTTGATTGATTTCCAAGGCTACAATCACACCTTTTCTCGCTAATATATTACAAAGAAGTCTATAACTCTGAGTAGCACTAAGAATCTTGTAGAGATAGTGATGGAGAATCACACTAGAAGTAATCGAGTATGATTCGATGTTGATTTCGGCAGAGTAATGGTATGATTTTGTATTAAGAAATGTGGAAGAAGAAGAGAAGTGAAAAACCAGAAAATATGTATAAAAATTCGTTGAAACTGACCCCTATTTATAGAAGAACAACAGCCATGACCATTCATGAAGAGTTATGGCAAATAGACACTTCTTTTGAAATTTGAATTTTGAATTAAACTATCACCATGTCGACATGGTGCCTATGGGCATGTCGACATCCCTCAGCCAAATTTGATGTTTTGAATTTTTATAAAAACAATATTTACCTTATATAAAAACTATTTAAAACTTTATAAATATACTTGAATATAGTTGAAATTCATAAGTAAATATAAAGAACAATATATATATTATTTTAACTATAATTTAAATCAAAGTAAATAATTTAAAAGTTAAATATAATATTTGAAAAGACAGTTTAAAATCAGGAGTAATTTTGACTTTGAAAATAAAGATGTTTTGAGGCTAAAATTATTTAAAATCGGAATCGAGGGTTTTGAAACTTTTTAAAAGGAAGGTTTTGAAATCATTTCGAAAACAAGAAAATTTTGAAAAATCATTTGAATTAAGATTAGTGGATACAAAACAATGTCCCACTAGATTTTCGTAGGTTCCATCCTACTTAGGGTTCCATCCCTTTAACGGGCTCGAAGTGGATTCCATTCCACAAATAAATTGGATATTAAGATGCCAGTGCTTTTCTACGAGTTTTAACAAATATTCCTAATAAGACAAACTTAACCTTGAAATCTTGAACTCTTGATAATCTTAATACTCATGAGTCTTCTATCTCTATATCTTGAATCTCTATACTGTTCAATCTTCATTCTTGATACCTGCATGGTTAGATCCCGCATATACATATATATATCTAAACTTGTAATGTTAGTATTTATATTTTATAATCTATTCTAAGGTTGTTGTCATCAAAACCATCATCTCATGGACTAACAATCTCCTCTTTTTCGATGATGACAACCTTTGTTTATAAAATATTACTTCTATCCTAATAACTCTAATAACTCCCCCTTAATCTATGCCTAACTATCCTATTTTATATTTCTCCCCCTTTGTCATCAACAAAAACCATCCTAAAACCATAAAACTATAAAACTCCCCCTTAAACTAATACTATATAACATGTGATGATAATGATAGTGTTATTATAAATAATCAACACTTAACTCTAAAAACTGGAACTTAATCCTAAATTATTAACTATCCTAACTAAGAATCTATGATAATTCTTATAATAGTTAGAAATCAAATATAAGAACATAAATTATTTATTAAGTATATTTCAACACACTCATCAAAACCAATCATGTCAGACAAGTCAAACAAATCAATCAAGTCAAATAGGTCAAACAAGTCAATCAAGTCAAACAAGTTAATCAAGTCAATCAAGTCAAACAAGTCAATCAAGTCAAACAAGTCAATCAAGTCAATCAAGTCAATCAAAACATCAAAAACTAATAATCCTATATTATAAGACAATACTACAAACTCCTCCTAAATAAAATACACTCGTTATGTATACATGTATGTAATATGTAGTTTGTAATGCAGTATGAAATGTATGACATATGCAATGTAGCATGAGATGATATGCAGAATGAAGTGCAACTTGTGATGCAAATGATTATGATATTTCATGCATTGTAATTTATGATGTAATATGCAATGAAATGTGATATGAAATAGGATGCATAATGATATGTAATATGAAACAAAATGATAATGAAGAAAAATTATAATAATATGCAGAATGATACGATGATATATATACTACGGTAAGTGACATTCAGATTATAAGATAAACATGAGTGATAAGTAATATCTAATTGACAAGCATATATATATATATGTGTGTGTGTGTGTGTGTATGTCTATGTATGTATAGATATATCAAACTATTTATTATAATGCACTTCAACCAAACAAAGGTAAAACACACCAATTACTAGAATTAAGTTAAGGAAACTAATGAATGGGACTGAAAGAGTTGTAAAGAAAGAGTTTAAAGGTAATAAATGGTATTAAAACTATAACATATTCATGAAAGGTAGTAATCACACTCAATATCAAAATCAAATTGATAAGAAATATGGACTTTAAACTGCATATATGATCAAGTATGGTTTTTAAAAATTAATACCCTAATGATTTAATTTATTTAAAATATTTTTATAACTTGGTTGATTTATGTTTATAAAATACTTAACTTGCTAATTAAAACCTTTATATCAAATTATTATTGATTTAAATATTTAGAAACATGTTTAAACATCTTTTAAATTTAAAAAATATCATAATGAAATATTAAATAAAATAATAAAGATTGAAAAACTAAAATAAACATGTGTTACATTAAGGCTTCTTACATTTAAAAAAAATTTAATTAATTAAAAAAATATTTAAACATGAAATTACTTTTTAAATATTCTAATATAAGTTAGAAAATAACTCTAAAAAGAATAGAGAAAAATACTTAGTTTAAATATCATTTTTTTTATAATTTAAAATTTCAAACAGAAAAGGCAGCATTTACAGAATGCTATAAAAAGTTTTTGCAATAAAATATATTCAAAACATTATAAAATAGAAACTGTAGCTTTTACCAAATGCTGTGTAAAGTTTCCGAAACTCTACAGCGTTTCAAAGCACAGAAATGCTATAAAAACGAATTTGCAGTACTTACAAAACATTACAGAAGAAAAGAAGCATTTTAGAAATGCTATCTAAAATTCCGGTCATGTGATGTGGTGCAATCTTATTAACTGAAGAAATATATAAATAGAGCCTTATTCTAACATTCTAAATTCATTCTACTAATTTCTTAAAGATATAAAATTAGTATCTTAAAAGAAATAGAGTATGAGAAGTAAAAATAAAATTAGAAAAGTTGAAATCATAAATGAATGTATGTTTTTCTACTTAGTATAGTTGTAATAAATTAGTTGTAGATTTTATTTGAAAGAAAACACATTTTAAAAGACTTTTAAAAATTTAGACTTGTATAACGATATTTATACTATGTTGTGTCGATATATGGACAAAAATATCAAAACTTATAAAAGAGATAAATTTCTATATCTAACTAAATGCATAGATATATATTTCTAAATGCAACAATAATGATGAAATAATAGTAAAGCGTACCAATTTTTGCATTCCATCTTTCTAACTTTGTTGTTCCTCCATTGTTGTGAACCACACATTTATATCTTTCTAAATTTGATGACGAGATATGTTCTATTGCGACGGGCTCGTTTTTCTGATCATTGTAGTATATTCATTTGCTGAATTTGAAGACCGTATGAGAAAGATACAGATGATTTAGTAAATTGACCAACTTGGCGCCAAAACTTTGAATTCGAATTTTGAATGAATGGACACCTCAACCACTTTAAATAGGCCCAACGGTCACCACTTTTCATAAAAATTCCTCCTCTTCATCTTCTTCCCGTTTTTCAATATACTATCAAACTTTTAGAAGACATATCTCCTTCGTTTCTTAACGGAATTGGATGAAACCAGCGGCAAATCGAAGAGGAAGGCAAGGGATACGATCTAGTAATAGTTTGGTGTCGAATTTGGACGGTATTGTGATGCAACAGGTAGAACAGTAGAAGAAATGTAGAAGATCTCGTACACAGTTTTTCAGTTTTGGATAGCCAACTTCAAACTGTCATATCTCACTCAATTTTGATCGGAATTTGATGATCCACCCATCAAAACGACCGCGAGAAAAAGAACTACAATCTGACAAGGAGTGGGAACAAAATACCCAAATCTCTAGATGCATTTTGAAGAATACCTTTGACAGTTTTGCCTTCTTTTTCTCTTTGTTCACCAAAACTTCATTTAACCATAACTTGGTCATTTCTTGACGGATTCACATGAAACCAGTGACATTGAGAATTAGATGGAGAGAAGTACAGTATCAAATCAAGTTGTAGATGAGAAGCCAAAGTTTTGAATTGATCTGGTACCCATTTCTTTGTCGATTTCTATTATATATCCATTTGTTCTTCTTGATCGATGAATGATTATCTGGTATCTTTTAACCAACAGTCATTAGACATAATTCTTCTCTTGCAAAACAAGATAACTTTTTAAAGAATCAAGTGACTTTTCAAAATAACTAAATATAATTTAAAACAACAATATCATGATGATTCCGTGACATATTCATATGAAAACAGTGTTAATAATTTTATAAAAAATTGCCATTTTAAATTTTTTCAAAATTCAGATTATGAAAGTTTGAAAACCTTGCTCCGATACCAAATGTGAGAAATGTGGACTAAGGATCTTAAGGCTAGAATTAACACTAGAGGGGGGTGAATAGTGTTTTAAGAAATTTGTTAATCTTTTTGAGTTTATCTTAATTTGTTAACAATGTATACACTAATCAGACACAGATTTGAACACAGAATCAAACACAGATGCAAATATAAAGTAAAAGCAGTAAAGGAAAGAACACACCGGATTTTATACTGGTTCGGAGTTACCCTACATCCAGTCCCGCAACACAAGTACGAATTTCCCTCCAAAAACAATTCTTACAAATACAACCCTCGGTTTCAAGGCTACAAGGTACACCCTCCAGAACCACAATCCTCTAGGTAGAGATACTTGATTTCCGGGGCAACAAGTTCACCCAATTGATTTCCAGGGCTACAATCACAACGTTTTCCTTTTGATTGATTTCCAAGGCTACAATCACACCTTTTCTCGCTAATATATTACAAAGAAGTCTATAACTCCGAATAACACTGAGAACCTTGTAGAGATAGTGATGGAGAATCACACTAGAAGTAATCGAGTATGATTCGATGTTGATTTCGGTAGAGTAATGGTATGATTTTGTATTAAGAAATGTGGAAGAAGAAGAGAAGTGAAAAACCAGAAAATATGTATAAAAATTCGTTGAAACTGACCCCTATTTATAGAAGAACAACCGCCATGACCATTCATGAAGAGTTATGGTGAATAGACACTTCTTTTGAAATTTGAATTTTGAATTAAACTATCACCATGTCGACATGGTGCCTATAGGCATGTCGACATCCCTCAGCCAAATTTGATGTTTTGAATTTTTATAAAAACAATATTTACCTTATATAAAAACTATTTAAAACTTTATAAATATACTTGAATATAGTTGAAATTCATAAGTAAATATAAAGAACAATATATATATATATATATATTATTTTAACTATAATTTAAATCAAAGTAAATAATTTAAAAGTTAAATATATTATTTGAAAAGACGGTTTAAAATCAGGAGTAATTTTGACTCTGAAAATAAAGATGTTTTGAGGCTAAAATTATTTAAAATCGGAATCGAGGGTTTTGAAACTTTTTAAAAGGAAGGTTTTGAAATCATTTCGAAAACAAGATAATTTTGAAAAATCATTTGAATTAAGATTAGTGGATACAAAACAATGTCCCACTAGATTTTCGTAGGTTCCATCCTACTTAGGGTTCCATCCCTTTAACGGGCTTGAAGTGGATTCCATTCCACGAATAAATTAGATATTAAGATGTCAGTGCTTTTCTACGAGTTTAACAAATATTCCTAAGAAGACAAACTTAACCTTGAAATCTTGAACTCTTGATAATCTTGATACTCATGAGTCTTCTATCTCTATATCTTGAATCTCTATATTGTTCAGTCTTCATTCTTGATACCTGCATGGTTAGATCCTGCATATACATATATATATCTAAACTTGTAATGTTAGTATTTATATTTTATAATCTATTCTAAGGTTGTTGTCATCAAAACCATCATCTCATGGACTAACACGGTCACCGCGGTGTTGAACCGATTCATGAAGAACTTCAGAGATTCATTCTGTCCCTGGAATAGGCCGGATAAGGACATCACATCTTTTGGTTGTGCTGTGTAGAGCCTAAATTGACCAAGGAATCTTGCTGCTAGTTGATCGAAGGTGGAAATGGATTTTGGTGGAAGCATGGTGAACCACATGAAAGCAACTCCCTCCAGGAAAATCAGGAAGCATCTACATCGAACGGCATTCGAAGCATTTGCATCATCCATGTACCAACTGTACTTATACAAGTGGGGTTTCGAATCTCTCGTTCCATCGTAAGACGGAATAGTCGGGATAGTCAACTTTTTAGGGTACCGTCATTCAAAATGTCATCAGTGAAGGGAGTTTGATTTGGAGTGGATCCCCATTTATCATCCCTTCTATATTTACTTTCATCCATTAGTCGCTTGTCCATGTCTGCAATACATGCCTCAGATGTCTGGTAATCTGTGGGATAACTGTTAGTGACTATACCAAGTGTTTGATTTTGCAAACGGTCTTGGTAAGTGGGCTAAAGCCTAGGCTCTCCTTTCTTCGGGAGAGTCACTCCCTCAGGGTTCCGTTGGCTTGTGGTTGGTCTGGTAGGAGTAGTTTGAATCTCCCTGGCATCATTAAATGCATTGATATTTCCTTCCAACTTGTCGTTGTTAAGTCGGTCACCATCTTCTGAGTTGGAGAGATCCATAGCTCTATCTTCCCATGAGGTTTTCGCTCCTAGATTCAAGTTTGTAGCTGGTTGCCTCGTAGTTGGTGGAATGTTTGCATTTCCTTCCATATTAATTCCTACGGTTCCACCTATCACTTCTTTTTGTTGCTGCTTTCCATTTCTCCTATTTAAGCCAGAGACGGAAGAATTTTCTTACTATGGCAACCGCGGGCTTTGCCGTTGTTCTTGTAGCAGCATGTGACTGTAAGGTCAACAGAGCATTCAATTTGTCCATAAGAGCTCTTTGACTATTTTCTATATTCTGATTAATTTCATTAACCATTTTATTTAATTCATCTTCAGTGACAACTTCACACTGAATAGAGGATCGCGACACCCAATCTCCTGCGTTGGCGCCATTGACTTCAATTTGCTAAGGATCGATCTATTCTCCAACAATTACAGCTCTTGTGGATCTTCTAGAAGCAGTAATCCTTCTTCCAGGTGCCATTGATTCTCAGCAGCAGATCTTTTGAGCAAAGATTGAGGATCTAACTTTTGAACCTATCTGATCCAAAGTAGATAGCTAGATCTAAGCTTGGATTCATATTTCTCAGTGAAAGCACCAAAATGTTAACCCAAAAATTGGATAACATCCTGATATGATTGTGAAAGCATCAGCCCTGTTTATCAGGACAAATAAAGTAGAGCTAGACACTTTCCAAATTGCAGAAAAGACAAAATAAAGTAGAGAAATACAAGATTTTTATAGTGGTTTGGCTGTTAACGAAGCCGATGTCCACTTTATAGATTTTATTGATAGATTGACTGTTGATCACAAGTACAAGCTGTTTGCAATTCTAATAATTGAACGAGGAAAGATCAGACCACCATCAATGGAGACAAAAGGAAGGATCTCAATTGTGAGGAGGAAAAAGGTTAAAGAATCTTAGTAACAGAGTTTTCAGTGATCAGAGCAGCCAACCCCTTCCTGTTGAAGATAAGATGGTATTTATAGGATTTTGATAGTACTTGGATCGGAACTAGAGTACTAGAAGCCTGTAGTTATCCATAAAAGGAGCTACATAAAATTTAGGGTGATTTGGAACTAACCTTTTGGATCGGTACTGATCCAATTGGATCAGATCGGTACCGATCAAAAATGTTGTACAATTTTAGCACAAATCCTATTTCTTGGCTTCAATTCTTACAGGCGAGGCTCCCCTTGTAATTTTATAGCTTGTATACTTGTTTTGACGATGGTTAACCTGTAAATTAGATTGAATTGTAATCGAAATCGAATAAGTCTTGATTTCTTTAACTCGGATGCTCGGAATGTTATCAAACTTGGTAGATAAGTTCAAGAAAGATGTAGGGATATAACGCATGTGGATTGGAGGATCCACATGTTAATAATTTGGATCGATACCGATCTAATTCGGTCGGATCGGTGCCGATCCAAATACTTGGCATATTTTAACCCAAACTTCCGGGGTTTCTTTGTCATGTACTTTTAGGTCTTTCGGTCAAGTTTTGAGTTGTCCTAGCACAATTTGAATGTTTTAACTCCTTCTAAATCCTACTGGGTTAAAAACCAGGTTAACAAGAACTAAATAGATAATTAACTAAACCCAAATATAACATACTATACAATAAGTAAAAAATTCTCAATCTTTTATAAAATTAAATAATAACAATAATAATGTAGTATTCACAAATAGCATTAGGAAATCCGTATCTTTTATTTGATAACGAAAAATAGATTGTAGAACTAAATATCACATTTAAGAATATCCCACACCTTTCTTTAACTAAATACTATTTATAATTAATTATAAAACTTCTAAATCAAATTTATATACTTATGATCAATCAAATACATTTTCAAAACTTGAATTATATATTAAAATTTTATAAAATATAATTTGAAGATTATAAAATACTAACTAAGAACCATTTCATAATTTTCCATTTAAATAATACTTGTTAAACTAATTTATTAAAGTTTTATTGATATTTACATTCACATATAATATCTAGGTATATGTATTTATATTTGAGTTTAAATATAAAAATATATATTCTCTAATTATAAAAATTATTGAAGCTTATACACACTCTCTAACTACCCACCAAAAACAGAACACGCGCAAACTCACACATAAACGAAAACAACCGAACATACAGAGATGCGCATGCATATATAAACACACTTATACATAGGAATACTTATATATACAATTGCACACACACTTTCACACAACCATACACATAAGCTAAATCACACATAATTGCACATTCAAACACACACACCCCCTTCAAGCACATGCACACACGAGCTCAAAACTGCACACATACTCACACAAAATACACGCGCATGCATTATACATATACAAAAAAAGATACGCAGACACACTCGGCCTGGGTTGCACATGCAACCCACCACTGGTGCATCGGTCATCCTTGATCGATGGACCGGTCATCCAGTGCCTATAGTAATATGCTCTAGGCCGGGTGTCTATCAACCCATTTACATCCTCTTCGTCATCGTTATCTTCACCAATTCGAAGAACTTAACATTATACATCCGAATATCTTTCCAATTCTTGCATATATATAGGATTATAAGGATAGACATAGGTTTAGTGAGTGAAAATACTCACTTGTACGTCGCGTGCCATCTTCTCCTTCTTCTTCCTCGATCACGCATGCAGAAACCTAATTTTTCAATGCTTGCAGAAATCCTAATCGCTTGCGCACGTAGGCGTACATCGATGATGAGATGCACATAGATGAATAAATTTTTAATTTATAGAGAGATAGAATTTAGGGATGAACTTGATTTTCTAAAATCAATGAACGTAAGCATTGGGTTTGTATTTATATTTGAAGGAGAAAGATCGAGAGAAAGAAAAGTTCGAGGAATAAGATTCTGGAAAATGGATTTGGGTTATAAACTCTTGGGCTTGGGCTTGGGCTTGGGCTTGGGCTTGGGCTTTAAGGTATTAGGGTTAGATTAAAATATATTTATTTTAATATTAATTTCTTTTTATAAATTACTTTCTATTTAAAAAACCTACAATAAAATTCCAAACAAAATTTACATTAACCATACTTATTTATTTATCAAACATAATAAAAAAATTCTAGAATTTATTTTCCATAATTTTAATTATTTAAATTTAAATACATGATTTTCTCACTTAAAACCCGATATTAAAATTTCCAAATTAATTTATTTTACAATTCTCAAAACATCCATTTTTTCTCAAAACTATTTAATTTCTTCACTAATTACCTTGTTATAAAAATTCCAATTTTCAAAAATAAATTCAAATTATTCATTTTAAATTACAAAAATTCATTTAATTAATTAAACATTTTTTATTAATTGTCCCAAAAACCGAGTTATTGTAAGTTATCCATCGTATATGGGAGTATGATTTGTTGAGCTTCCCTTAAGGTCAGAATCCCAAGACATGCTAGTCCTAATAGTCACTAGCGAAGTCAAAAGACTTCTATGTTTCACTTAGGGTTCGGTGAAACATAAAAGACTGGTGGGAGCTTATTAGTAAAATGGAACATAAAGTTTAACCTTACCATAAGAACAACTATTATGAAATTATCCTAATCCACAAATTTATATCTTACAAAATATTTCTATACCAAAACTGTTTTTTGAAAGTGACAAGCTTACTGACCCAACTATATCGATTGGCTAAGAGCAATTAAGACGACATTGATTTATGAACGCCTTTGGTTATCATACTTGCGATCCTAAAGAACAACCTATTGATGATGCAGACCCCATACTTAGGCTTGCTTATGAGATATGGGTTTCAAACCTAGAGATCATCTAGGTTTTCATACTGTCTACGTTAGACAAGACATTATAGAGGTAACACGAAAACATGTATGTCCATGAGATATTTGATAGTCTAAAGGCCCTGTTTGGTGAGCAGCCACATTTCGTAAGTTAAGGGCTTACAAAGAAGCTGTTTAATACCAAAATGACTAAAAGGAAGATACATTCTCATGATGAAAGGCTATATTGGTAAGCTTTCACTTTTGACACAGCGATAAAAAATGAATTATAGATTGATCTGATCCTTGGTTCTCTTATGCCTCAATATGAACCATTCATACTGAATTACAATATGAACCAATTGAATGTGAATCTCATGGAGCCCTTTAATATGTTAAGATCGACTGAGTCTACATCCAAGGATCAAGGGACCATACTTGTAATAAAGGATGGTGCATCATCTTCGAAAGGTTCGCAGAAGTGGTAGAGGGTTACCAAGAAAAGTAAAAGACTTTTGCTACTGATAATGATGATTGTCATCACTATCACAAGAAAGGTCACTGGAAATGGAACTGTCTGGTGTACTTAAAGAATGTTAAAGAAAAGAAATAGAATAGTTCCGTTGCTTCATCAAGTACAATTATGATTCAAAATTATTTTGCAATCCATAAATTATCTTGGATTTTGGATACTGGATCTAGAGCTCATATTTATAATTCATTACAAGGGCTTAGGAACTGGTGTCATGTGCGAAGGGAGAATTGAGACTTCATGTTGTTGATGAATTTATTATAAATGCAATGACAATTTGAATTTTCATTTGAGTTTCCGAGTGGAATTGTGTTGATATTAAATAATTGCTATTTTGTTAAAGATTTTGCTTATGGAATTATATCTATGTCTAGATTATCTGAGACTAGTTATGTTTTTCATTGTGTTAATAATGTTATGAACATTATTTTAGATAGTAATAAAGTCTCTGGTGGTATTTTAGAAAATGGCATTTATTTGAACAATATAAATAAATAATGTTTGTTATATGAGTAATTCTTCAAATAACAATATAAATAATAGTTATCATTATCATTGTATGCTAGGTCATATAAGTGAGAAATGATTACACAATTTGGAAACTGAAGGTTTTCTCCCATCACTTGATTTTGAAGCATTTGACATGTGTGAGTCATGTCTCAAAGGAGAGATGACCAAGCACCCCTTCAGTGGGAGTAATGAAAAAGTTGATGAACTCTCGGGTCTTGTACATAGTGATGTATGTAGCCCGATGCCTATAATCACTAAGGGTAATAGTTCTTACTTTTTAACCTTCACCGATTATTTCTCAAGATTATGATACATGTATCTTATGAAGAACAAATTCAATGTCTAAAAAATTAATTGTATATAAGAATGAGGTAGAAAACTAGACGAACCAAAAGATAAGGATTCTTCAATCCAATCGAGGAGGTGAGTACGTTGGATAGGCACTCCAATAGTACTAAAAAGATAATGGGATTATCTCTTAGGTTACTTGACCCTATACTCCACAACACAATAGTGTTCCGAAGCGAAGGAACCTAACCCTATTATATAGGGTTCGTTCCATGTTGTGTAAGGCTGAGTTACCTCTTTTCTACGGGGATATGCATTAGAAACCGCAGCGCGTATGTTGAATTTGTTACCCACTAAATTTGGCTACAGTGCCATATGAGATGTGATACAGGAAAAAACCCCAGTTCAATTATTTAAAAGTGTGGGGTTGTTAGGCCTAAGTTAAGAATGTCGGCGTTCATAAACCTAAGGTGAGATCAACCTTATGTAAGTTTATAGGATATCTTAAGAATTTTAGGGGATATATTTTCTACAACATAGAGGGACAAAAATTGATTGTTTCCACACACGCTATTTTTTTAGAAAAGGAATTCCTATCAGTAGAAATTAACAGCAAAGTTGTAGACTTTGAGAGATCCGTGAAACTAATATGGGGGCCAAACGAGTTGAAGACCCAAGTTCACACATATACGAAAACACACAACCTATTAGAAGGTCTAGTAGGGAATCTCGCGCACCAGAGAGATACTATTGTTCTCTTGTGGATGGCAAGAAGGAGGACTTTGTCTTAGATGATGACAAACCACTATCATTTCAACAATCATTGTAGAGTAAAGACTCTGCACTTTGGCTTGGAGCAATGAAATCCAAAATGGATTCCATATATGAACAAAAAGTGTTGACTTTTTCTGACATACCTAAAGGAGTAAAATCCATCGGCTATAAATGGATTTTTAAGAAAAAGCTGAATGTGGACAAGTAGAGACTTATTAGGCTAGGCTTGTTGCAAAAGGATTTCATCAAATTCATGGTGTTGATTATGACAAGACCTTTTTGTTCGTAGCTATGCTTAAATCCATTCGAATTATGCTAACCATTGTTGTATTCTATGACTATGAAATATTGCAAATGGATATAGAAAGGGCATTTCTAAATGGCGACTGTCTATATGTCGCAACCCAAGGGTTTCATGATCAGTGGGAGTGAGGGCAAGGCTTGCAAGTTGTTAAATTCCATTTATGGACTTAAACAAACTTTAAGGAGTTGGAAAACATGCTTTAATAAAGTAATCAAATAGTTTGGTTTTTATCATAACACAGAGTTAGCTCGTATCATAAACAATAATTGAACAAGATTAAATAGTAATTGGGTATCACGAATTTGCATGTATTAGTGCCGGCACCATAGGATGGATTATATATATATGTAAATGTTTAAAAATTTTTTTTTATATATCGCACTTATGCTCACTGCCAGGTTTTAGAAACAATTCTGAATTTAATTGTAATATAAATTAATTTAATGCAAGGATTGAATTAACACAATATGTAAATACAAATGTATGTATTTTATTTCATTAACATTTATATATGGATATATCGTATTCAAATATAAAAAATATATGTTATTTATATAATTATTTAAATCTAAATATATATATATACACCATTTAATTTAAAAATTGAATATAGATATAAATATAAAATAAATGCATATAAAATTATATAATATGTTTGTAAGTACTTTAATATAATATATAGTAATATAAAATTGGTTTTGAATTTTTAAAATCATTTACTTAAATTTTATTTATATTTACATACGGAAATATGTAAAGAAAAGTGCTTATATAACTGAAAGCAACTCCTATATACATATATCTATATTTATATTTAATTAATACTTTATTGAATATACTTATATATATATATATTTATGTTATATATAAATATATAAAACATTTTAACATTATTCTAATACATACATACATACATACATATATATATATATATATGTGTGTGTGTTTTAGATATTTAAATTTAATTCATTCTATTAAAATAATGAAATGTATTATGTACATATATGCATATATTATTTTATAAATTTTAAATTTTGCAATTAATATTTTATAACATATAAAATTATATATATATATATACATACACACACACACACACACACATATATATATATATATATATTGATAACACTCATGTATATAAAGGGGCAAATATGTACATTACAGTGTGAATCCCAACATCTATATATGGACATGTTAAACCATGTACACCTTTTACATTGCATGTGTACGTAGACACATACATTTATATGATGCACATATCATATAATACAAACTCAATAATAAATAGGACTTTATTTATAAATAAAATAAAATATTGATTTTATTTTAAAACAAATTTAGATAAGATCTATTTAGACTTCATAGGCCCAATAAGGTCCAAATGGAATTTTTCTTTGAAGTTTACCCTTTTGCCCCACAACATGCTGATCTAGATCCAACAAATCTAGCTAGCCATTAATATTTAAACAATTCAAATACTAATGTTCATACATCACCTTAGCTAGTGGTGTGACAGTTTTACTTAATTTATCACTTACAAATTTCATCGATAAAATCAAATTTTACAATTTAAGTTGTACCTTTTAGTAATGATTATTGACACATCAGCCGAGTGGAGCTTCGTACCATGAGGATGAGCAGAAAGAGACCATTGGTCGAATAATGGAAGGGCGATAAGAGAATGATCGATTTTCTGAATAAGAAATCATAGTTAACTTGGCCAAGGATGAGGCATAGTACACAGCTGTTCGTGTGCTAATGGACAAAGCCGAAGAGCTTAGACAGATTGTTTTGTATCTTATAGGGAAATTATTAGTGGAATGTTGATTATTATTTGTATTTCAAACTACTAGTATGAAATAAAAATTGTCATTTTTCATTGCATTTTTTTGCGTTTCATAATTTATAAATAATATAAATTTATTTAACTGTATTAACTAAAAAAATAAAATAATAACAAAAATAATTATTAACAACAAAATAATTAAAATCTCCCTTCCATATTGCCACTTTCATACATAAAAATCATCCCCTTTTCGTGAACCATTCTCCCTTCGTGCTCCTTTCAAATGTCTTATCCTTCGTTCAACAACACATCCTATAATTTATGGAATTTAATTTTAGTCAAAATTCCTATATCATGCACATTCAATTTGGTTAGTCCATAAGCAAAATCCTTGCAACTCTAGCTAAAGATTTTAACTTTGAGTTAACTTTGACCGTGATACTAACCACATACAACTAAGGAGATGAATTCTCTATCGAATAGCTGTAACGACCCAGGATTTTTAGCATCTGTTATTGAAATAGTTAACTAATTTTAAATACTGAAATATTAATTTTTATAATTCAATTAAATAAATTTTCTAATATTGGAGATATCTGAATATATAAATTTCGGAGACCATACTAAATTTTAAAATGCTAATTGGTGGATATGATAAGATATATATATGTATATGTATATGTATATGTATATGTATATGTATATGTATATGTATATGTATATGTATATGTATATGTATATGTATTTCACTATTTCAAACTTATGATAAAATATCCGTATATGTATATATAAATAAACACACACACACAAAAGCTTCATGATGCAAATTCCAAACTTATGATGACAAAATATATATAAGTATATGTATATATGTATATATGTTTATAAAAGTTGTGTATATTTAAATATGTATATATATAAATGTATATGTAAGTATGTAAATATGTATATGGTAAAAATATGTATTTGTAAATGTATATATATACATGTAAGCATCATGATGGCAAACAAAAATCAAGCATGCAAAATTTCAAATCAAGAAAATAATATATCAAATCAACACATAATAAATCAAATTAGCATATAATATATCTAATCACCCATATAAAATCAAATCAGCCATCAAAGCAAAAGAAAAAATTGAATGAAGAGGCCTAAAAAAATTTCAGCCACCCTATGTTCCACTGTTCCCCTCCATCCTCTTATAAATATGCTTGCTCTTTCACGTATTATATAAAAAAAGAAATAAAACAAAGATCTGCCATCAAACTAAAGAAAAGGATTAAAAGCTTGAAGGGGGGAGATTTAACAAAGTAGTGTGCATCACTTTATAAACAGTGAGTAAAAAGACTTTAGATTGTTTACTGGTTATTGTATATATCTATATAACTGTGTTTTGAATGAATTATTGATCTATGCTAAATGTTTATATGTTTGCTATGTATATATGTGTGTTTAGACATGAATAAGTTTCACCTTCACATCAAAAGAACCCTGTATATCTTTCAGGAAAAATACTCTCTGTTCATGTTTTATTTGATAAAACAGTAAGCTTTTAACTTTAAAAATCAAGATCTCATCAACCATCTAGTTCTAAACCTTGACTCCAAAACTAAAATTGTTTGTTAACGAATGAAGAAAATTTTAAAATTTATTTCATTGAATTTCATTGAGCAGAGGGGAAGAAAACAACACATAACCGTGAGTAGGTCAGTGATGGACGAAAATCAAACATCATAATTTAACGAATGGGTTATATAGTTGAAATTGTTATTGAAAAACATGATTTTTAAGATAGGTTTGGGAATTTTTAGTGATGCGAGGAGGTAGCAATGAAGAGATGAACGTAATTGGGGCTTTCACCAAATTACGGCGACGCGGTCAATTTCAAGGCGTGGAGTTGGGTGTGGAGGTGGCCCAGGTTGTGGCGCATCCTAGAAAAATAGTGTGTGATTTTTGTTTGGCGTGTGTAGAGTAGACGAGATCGAAGTAGGGTTTGGGAATGGTTGATCTTTTGTATCGGTTTCGTGGCCAAGGCGACGTCCAGAGGGAGAGTTAGGCATGCGCACAAGGGGGAAAAGTTGGTGGAGGTCATGGCGAGGCCGTAGGTGAAGTTTGGTGTTGGTCAGGGTAGTCGTGGTGAGGCGTTGTGGTGGTTTCGGTTCGTTCCAGTTTTTGGTCGAGATGTTCGATTTCGATTTGTAGGCTCTATCGTGGTTTCAAGTAGGGAGTCGAGATGTCGTGGTCGAGAGTGACGTGTGTGGATGAACGGTGGCACATATAGATGGCCAGAGCCAGTGTGTACATGCACGTTTTAGTGTACAGTTTCGTGCACGCCTGGGTGTGTTCAAAATAAAAAAGGGAGAAGAAGGAAAACTGAAAGAAGAGGTAAAGGGTTTGGGCCGGGTTAGATTAGTATGGGCAGGGTTTTTAGTTAAAAGAGAATTTATTTTAATTTAATCTTTAAAAATCTATAGATTTTAAAAAACTATTTCCTTTTCATTTAAAATCCAATCGACGTGCAGATTTTTGCGTCGAGTTCCTATCGAAGAATATTTTCATCTAAAATAATACTGTCGAGATTTGTGCACTGTAAAATTTAATGATATATAATAATTGAAGTAAATGAATAGAAAATTTCTTATGTAATTAATTATATGTTAATTAATCAATTAATTATTTAATGAACTGTTTAATTTTTAATTTATTTAGAATAAATTATTTTATTTAATTTCTTTAATTGACAAATAATCTGGATTTAAAATATAACTTGGCTCAGTTAATTGAAACCAGTTCAGTTCTGAATTGTAAATTGATTATTAATCATTAATTGAGTTAATGATCGACGCTTTGACTTTTATTTAGATATTTTTTCAATTATCTTTGTCCATGCCATTAAGTAGCCAAATAATACTATTGAGTTAAATTGAATTAAATGTGGTTAATTAGAAATTTGTCTAGCATAAGCAAATCACTATTCCGCTAATTAAATTAATTGGACCCTGTTCAGCAGAATAAATCACCGTTCTGTTATTATTAATTGGATAAGTTAATTTAGACATTTATTTAGCAGAAATAAATCTCGTTCTGCTATTATAAGTGTGTGGACACTTTACATTCCAATCGATAAGTATTGGATAAGTGTTGTATTAACAATTAATTGTTAATTATGAATTTAATTTACATATGTGATGTTATGTGAATACTTGGGTTATAACTTGATAGTTATTGGAATTAATGGTGACTTGATTCAGTACCATTGGAATTACCAAGTCTCTTCCAAAATTTGGAAGTTGATTTTTGAACCAAGGTTTTTTAAGGATGTTATTAATTATTAATGACATTTTGAGGATAATTAATAACTATTTGATAATGATTTAAGGTTAACTATTTTATGATTCTTAAAAGTTATTTGAAATTATTTAATTATTGTTTTCAAAGTTATTTAATTATTTAAATTGTTTAAAAGTATATTTTAATTTTAAATTAAAGTTATTTTTTAATGATTTGATTTAAAATTTAATAATTATTTAAGAATTAATCAGTATTAAAATATTATTATTTCAAGGATAATTTGTTCAAATATTAATATCGTTTTAAAAATAAGATATTATATAGTAAACTGTTATAAAAGGGTATTTTCCTAAATTAAACCTGGAAATTATCATAGAAACTTTATAAACATTATTTTGAGAAAATTATTGAAATAAAAGATTTCAGGAAGTAATGGTATATTTTCATAGTGTAATTCAAGGGAAAAGATTGCATACAGTTTAGGATGTTTTCGCTGGGATAGCGACGTAACCATTGTGCAAACTGCGATCGATGATTGATTGCATGGTGGAAATCAGGAGGCAAAGATTGCCTAAGTTAAGTTTGGTTTCTCTGGGATAGAGACGTAACCATTGAGCTGCGATCCATGGTTGATACCGAATGGTGCTTTCCATATTTATTTTAAACGGTTTTCAAGTATTTTTGGAAGATATGATTTGTTAATATACTTATTCCGGTGAGATAAGTATATGTCTGTTTTTGATAAAGAGGTTTAATTTATCTAAATTAAATTAAATAAGGCTTAGTGATTTCAGTGGGAAAATGAAATCTTTATTTAAATGTTTGTTTATTTGATAGTTAAATAACAGGCTATCAAATCTTGACCTAACTATGTAATCCTTCTTAATTTTGGTGGTACGGAAATATTCCCTACTTAACACCTAAGGATTTTAACTCTGGAAATATCTTGGGGAAACATGAGAATTATATGGTACAGTTACCGTTCGAGGTGTTATACTGTATGTATAAACTTGAGGATCTTCTTAAATAAATGATAAGGAGATCCACCCACTTAAACGATTAGGGGGTGATACTCGATCTTATGTATTGTTTGATTATTTCCTAAAGAACCGATCATGAGCAATCCGGAAAGATGATGAATGGTTTTTGGAGCACCCAGGAAATGGAGAGTGCACTCGTAAGAGATGACTCGTAATCCATAACCTACTCTGAAACCATATACTGTATAATGGAGGAGATGCGTTATATTTTGGGATGTTGAAATCCATATGTGGTTACGTGATTCGTTGGGGTGTGGGAATCTGAGATTCTAAGATCTGTTGTGATGTGGGAATCTGTATGTGATTTTGAGGCCATTGTGGTGTGGGAATCCATATGGGATTCCATGATCTATTTTTGGAGCGGTGTGTAAGATGGAACGCCGGACGTAGCCTCATCAGTGGAAATGACTAAAACCAGAGATAGGAGGCGTGGCCAGTAGGGTTGGCAAACCCATAGGGTGTATTCGTCTCCTTTTCTAGTAATACGGATACCTTCGGTTATTTTTGGCATGCCGGAGCGATGCACTCGTTCTTAGCGAGACCAGTTATGTTTTTCCTATAATACTCTGGCTAGACGTGTAACACCCCACACCCCTTAGAATACCCAAAAAGGGCACCTTAAAAGATGTGGTGCGTTGTAGGTATAGCTAAAAACTTACAGAGACTAAGATTCACAAGACAAAATAAATAAAACAGCGGAAACATTTAAATAGTAACCTCATTATTCAAAATCAAACTTCATAAAATAGAGTCATAAAACCAAATACATAAGGTGCCTCAAAATACCAAATACATGTCTTATGAAAAGGAAAATACTATCTCAGTCACATTATCAGAGTACATAAATAGAACCATCACTCTCATCAGTACCAGTACATCCAAACTCAAATAAAAAGAAAACAGGAAAAGAAGAAGAAGAATACATGAAGAATCTCTAAGAATATCTCTTGAAGAAAGCTAAAATCAACCGCCCTAGTCTCTACTGGCCTATGAGGGAAAAAGGGAAAATAGAGGAGTGGGTCAGACTAAAAGTCTAGTGAATGAAAGTAATTACTAGTATTCTTAAGCAATGTAAAGATAATATACTTTGTAACAGTTCTAGTATAAAAGGAAATAAAGGAAAAGATAAAGCTGGAATAAAATACGGTTTAACTGTTTGCTTTGCTTAGATAGTTCGATTAGATTGTTTGTACTTTTCTTATATAACTGCTTTGATTAGGCTGAAACCCTAATCCTACTTTAATTAGGCTGAAGTCCTAATTCTACCCTTTGATCGGCCTTCTATCTCTCCTGTGCCTACTATGGACTAGACCTATTGGCCCCTACGCAAAAGATGCGGACTAGACCCTGTTGGTCCCTATGCAAAAGATACGGACTAGACCTTGTTGGTCCATACGCAATAGACACCTACTATAGCATACTAGACCCTGTTGGTCCCTACACAATAGATACCTACTTAGCACTTAAAACTTAGTAACAACTTATCAGCCTGCACTTAGGCCGCACGCTCGACCACCATTAAGCTCGCGCTATCTGTTGCCACCTCTTTTGTCCTCTTATTTACCATAGCTCCAGCATAAGCATGCCTTAACCTCACCTTTGCTATTGTGAGACCACCTCTGTCTGACTGAAGGGAATGCTGTTTGTACGGGTCTTAACAAACAAAATCTAGTTGCGCCCCTTGTCCAAATCACCATGATTTGAACTTATAATTATTGACCACTTATTTACCATCACTTCAGAATAAGTGTCTCAAAGGAAATGTTGACGGTACGGGTCTTACTACTATCTTTGCTTATTAACTTAATGTAAGTTTTAAAAATAAGCCTCTATATCTATAAAGGACTGTCCCTGTTGGGCCTACAATACTAATCTTCTATATCTGTAAAGGACTACCCCATTGGGCCTACAATACAGATCTTTTATACCTTGCTTATTAACTTAATCCAAGATCTAAGTTTATTAAAATAAGCCTCTTCTGTTATTTCTACTTTATTTGCTTACTAACTTAATTTAAGTCTTAAAGTAAGCCTTTCCTATTCTTTCTACTTAATTATTCTCTCTAATTATAACCTGTATGTTATAATTCTGCTTATTAACTTAACCCAAGGTCTAAGTATAAAAATAAGCTACTTCTCCTACTTCTTCTTTTTTCTCTTTTTAGTTATAATTACATGTTATAACTATGCCTCCAAATGTCTTAAATTTTCCTATTTCAGTCTAAGTCCAATTTATTACAGTCTTTCTTATTTTACATCCCATTTTCTATAAATTCAGTTTTCTTATAATTTAGTCCATATTCACAATTTATTCTATTCTATTTATTCCACTCGCATAGAAAGGAAATTAAAAGGAAACTGACAATTACAGAAGAAATCTCAACGTAGAATAGATGTAAATCAAACGTAAATAACAGTAAATAACCGTAAATACTGTAAATAACTGTAAATAATTGGAAAAACTATAATTAACAATAAATAATTGCAAATAACTGAAATAGAATAACTAAAAAATAATAGACAGGAAAACATGTCTAAAATTTACTTAAAATAAACTGTAAATAAACTTGCATAAAGGTTATCCCAAAATTGTAGAAAAACTGCTACTATTGGAAACCCTATTATTTTAAATTACTTAAAAATCTAAAATAATTACTTAAACACTCACCTGTGGTCCTTAGCTCTTTTCCTTGGCTTTCCCGGATCCACTTGTAGGGTATAAAATATTTTAATTAAAAATATCTTCTCCTTGAAAAAATATTCCTTTTATGGTCCAGCCTCAGGCAATGAACCTAGATGGAGAAAATCTGAATGAGAAAAATAGCTAGGCCTAGTGTCTTATTTATGGTGTCACTTGTGGATCTCAGACCATTGGATTTGAGGATTAAATCTGGTGCAACCACGTCATAGGCTCGCTAGGAACCGTCGGATGGAAGCACGGACGCATAGGATTGGATAAAATTGAAAAATACGTCATCGGTTAAAACTGGAAAGAACTAATGTGAAGAAAGCAGGCGGGTCGACCGCTAGGTCAACCTTTGCTCATGGTAGGTCGACCTAGCCATTGTGGGGGTCGACACTAGGGTCGACCTACCCTATTATATATATATATACACTTCTTTGTTTTCTTGTTTCTAGTGTATCTCCTTCGTTTTAACCCAGATTCTAACAATCTATATATGGAAATTGACCAGAAAATTACCACGGATACAATGGTGCAACTCCCGTGGCTCAATTATGATAATTTTACAAAGTTATTTTATTATTTAATTAATTCGTTAATTAATATAGCTTAAATTTCGGGTTGTTACATTCTCCCCTCCTTAAGTGATTTCGTCCCTGAAATTTCTAAGGATGGAAGAATGAAATAAATGTTTTCATCCAAGTTTTTCAACCAACTACTCAACCATCATCCATTACATCCATCATCCTTAAGTTTTCCAATGCAATTTATGATAGATATGCAAATAGTGTGGTGTCAATGTCCCTAACTAATGCAAAAGATTAGGCAGTCTACTAATTCAATCGACCTCCTTTTATGCAATCATGTTCATGCCATGTATCCAAATGAATGCAAATTCCTAATGATAAATGATAGTTCTATATGCATGCTACAATCATCATCCAAATGCAACAATCATGTAATAATCATCCATTTCTAACAACCATGGAATAAAGTAAAAATAAAAATGCAAATGCGCGCACATCCATATGCATATGCTTTAGTGTCCTAGTTAGGCCGATCTCTAAGAGATAATAGTGCCTAGTTGTAACGCCCCACCTCAATACCCACGCTAGCCAAGGACACTACGATGTAGTGCTGTCAACTAGCACGGAGAATAAGGCTGTTGAGGAGCGACCATCCATGTAATTGCTTATCACACGGTGGCTATAAAATAATCTTCGGAAACAAACATAGAAATAAACATAACACAAATCAGTCACAGACATCCATATCACAAAGGCGGAAGAAGATATGAATATATAACTAACACATGAAAGTGTACATCAGAGTAGTGGTCAAAAAGATCCACAATAATACAAAAGAATAGCAACACGTGCTATACCAAAAGAATACAACTATAAGTCCATATCTCAAGTGTATAGAGCAAAAACTGCTAAACTAAATAGTTAGCCAAAAGTCAGAGTAGCAAATCCCGGGAGGAAGTCAAGCAGAAGCACCTGTAACATCTCGGTCTGACCCGAGTATTATTTAAGAAAATAATAAACGGATCAGTCTAACTATAAATATCAGATGACATGATATAAAATAAAAGATATGGCATAAACATAAAATATCCATACTGACATACTACTATAAGTATGTAAATGATGATCAACAGGAGATCAACCGATGAGAAATGATCAATATCACAAGAATCTTCTCAAAGATCCAAAGAGGGCATCATACCCTAAACTTGTACTCATAACAAGTCAATGACATAAAAATCTAGAAATCAAAACAAGAAATCCAGAAATCATAAAAAGAGAAAGAGGCCTATCACATGATGGTCCGAAGACCATGGGGGGCTACCCCATATGTGTGAGTCGGAATCACATAGATTGAGGTCTAGGCTAACAAAAAAGCAAAAAGGTATGTGTGAGTGGAATCACACAAGTGGTGTCTAGCCTAACCTCGCAAACAAAAAGGTATGTGTGAATGGAATCACACAAGTGGTGTCTAGACTAACCTTGCGGACAAAGAGATATGTGTGAGTCGGAATCACACCAATGCGGTCTAGTCTAACCTTGCAAACAAAGAGACATCGCACAATTGCTAGTCTAAATCATAAAATGATCGTCATGATCAACGAGAAGTGTCAATCACACCAAGCTAGTAAATATATGAGTTTAGCTTCATGTCCCATAACCACTTGCTTAACTTAAATATTTACGAACAAGCTGTAAATCTTCACTAGGAAATTGTCACAAAAAGGGTTCAATCGAACAAGTCCAAGAGCTAACCGACGAAGTGAACGCAAGCGTTTCATACCACTCGTTTTACTAAGTCGTTTAAGTCGATTTCTCATTCGAGTGAAGTAAAGGCTTGTATATACTAGTAGATTGGAAATCGGTTTGAGAAAACGAACTTTTGATATTTAAAATAGTGTTGAAATTGCTTTGATGAAAGAGTTTTGATATTTAGTACTAGTATTGAAACCTTCATATATCTTTAAAGTGACAAGTCATAAAACGATTGTAGAAACAAATCAAATCACATCAATTCACGTTCGAAGACGTGAGTAAAGTCCAAAGAAGTCAATCCCAAAACCATCCAAGTAGAAATTCTGATAAGTGTTTTTCAGATAAGATCCCCAACGCAGAGTAATACGGGGTACGCCCTAGTGAAGGCAAGCTGGTCCAGCGACCTAAGGAAAAATAGGTCATACGACCTAAGGAAATCGCGACCTAGCGAATGACAGGTCATTCGACCTAAGGGTAAGGTCGGAGGCGACCTACGACTTAGTGGTGGAAGACGGAGCGACCTAAGTGGAATGGCCACGCGACCCAACGACCTAACGAAGGAAGCGACTTAACGAAGGAACAGGGTGCGTGACCTATAGGGTTCACGACCTAAGAGGGTTCGCGACCTAACGGGTCAAAGGTCCAGCGACCTAACAGATGCAGGCCAAGCGACCTAAAGGGGTAATGGATCGAACGACCTAAAGAGAATGCGCGACCTAACTGGGTTCGCGACCTAAGATAGGCGAACGACCTAACTAGGTTCGCGACCTAAGGTCTTGCGACCTAAGGTCTTGTGACCTAAGGGAAAAAAGGTCTTACGACCTAACAGTTAAAAGGTCCTACGACCTAACAGTTTAAAGGTCCTACGACCTAGAGGGGAACAAGACCATGCGACCTAAAGTGCCACGCGACCTACGACTTAAGGCCTGGAACGACCTAGTGGAGTTAGGTCGGGGACGACCTAAAACATTAACTCGTGGACGACCTATGGCTTAACTCGTGAACGACTTAGCGTAGGCGAACAGAAATACGAAGGCGGTGACTTTTCAACGCGCGCGACCTAAAGCCCTAACTCGCGTACGACCTAGCGATGGCCAGAACGACCTAACGCCAGAAAATCACCAAAACACCAAAATTTGTAGTTTTTCGCCAATCCAATCCAAACCAAATGCAAACAAACATGCTAAAGTGATGAGGAATCATTCCCAACAGTCCAATGACGATTATAGGCAAGATGTGAGATCAAAAATCTCACCTTTTCACTAAAATGGATGAAGATGGAGATTGAAAGCAAGGGGAAGCAATCCAAAGCTTGAATCCACTATCTTCTACTTGAATTTGATGTTGAATCTCGGATTTGCAATAGAATTTGTGTTTGGAATTTTAATTTCCACTTCCCACCACCATTTTTGACAAAGCTTGAAGTGTTTTGATAGAGTGAGGAAGAGGGTTGGGCTGAACTAAAGGGGTGCAGTCCAAACTAAAGTCAAAGGTGGGAAAAAGTGTCGAAAATTTCACTATCTACAAACATATCGAAGTTTACACTCAAAAAGATCGCAAACGTCATTTTGAACTCAATGGGAGTGGTCTCGAGTCCTAATTTGGCCGTATCCAAAAAGTAGCTTTTCGGACTAACATCCGACTAACGATAAAATATTTAAATATAAAATCGACAAATATGCGGGTTGTTACACTAGTGTAAGTATATGCGTCCATTAGCATCCACTAGCAACCAATTGCAACCACTAGTATCCATCATACATAACATGTTCTAATAACATGTTTACATCAAATCCTACCATCCATAGGTTAAATCCTAAGTTCTACCCTCCCAAAGGATAATAAAGGAAAGAACCTATTCAAAACTAAAGATAGAAATAGGAAATTTATTATCAAAGAGATGTGGATAAGAGGTACTTATTCTTTCCTAATCAAATCAATCTTCTCCGAAGTCTCTCTAACCATATCGGGACCAAATAGCAATCTCACAGTAGACTCTAACCAATACAAAGGAGACTTGCATGGTCTTCCATAAAGAGCTTCGAAGGGTGTCATTCCAATGCTAGTCTGAAAGCTATTATTATAAGCGAACTCTACTAAGGGAAGATGATCCTTCCAAGTTCCTCAAAGATACATATCCTCAACCACATGTGTCTTACCATCTTACTAATATCACTTTACTATTCTTCTATAGTTTACTTACATGAAGCAACAATCCTAGGTTCTCACTAGTGTCCTATACACTTTATGGAAACTTCTACTATTACTTGTAAAAGTAATTTCTGCTATAGCCTTACACTTTTTCCGTTACACCTAGGAAATGATTCCTATCTACTCCATATTTAAAAGTTTGGGTTGGTATTTATCATTTCAAAAACTAAAGCTTCTAAAATTTTAAAACATCAAATCCCAAATTTTTTTGTCTTTAAAAGTGTTATTTTCAAATTTCTATTAAATTCAAAGGTACTTTGTTACTTAACATTTTATCTTTCTATAAAAATTAGGATTTTTAAATTTATCTATTACTAAGTTTTTCGCTTCCAAAAACTTATTTACTATTTCACCAAACCATTTTTCTTTAAAATATCTTTAAAATGTTCTTACATGTTTTTAAAACATCTTCTTTTCACAGATTTTCAATTTTGCAAAAACTGGAGTAGATAAGAACAATTATTTCATTAAAAACTCCTTAACTTCCCAATTACCTAACCTTGGAGGAGTTTCTAACTACAAATCAGGACTTTCTACAAAGGCTCTCTGTAATATCTCTCCTAACGAACACTGTCTCTAATTATTACACTTAATGGCTTTATACCTTAATATATTGGAACTACTTTCTTTTATAAGAAACTATTAACGCTAGAACCTTCTATGAATCCTTTAAAAGAGGACTTCATGTTTATGTGAAATTACAAGGAATTTATTTTATATTTTTCGAAATAGGCTATACAAAATATGGTGCTTCCCATACCTTGTACATCTCTTTCACGTATTCCTTATAACTTTTACAAAACATCTTTATTTAGAATTTGGTTTCATAGAAAATTTTATCATTATTCATTTCATTCCAATAGATTAAAGTATGTTTAATCTATATTCTCTTACAATAGTCAATTTCTATGAAATTTATTAATTTCTAATATTTAACTTACACTTTTCTTTTCAGAAATACCCATTTTCAAAACTGTTTTACATATCCATAACTAGAAAAAAATTTCCTTATACTTATTTAAATAATAAGTGTACTCACAAACCACTTTATTTCTATACTTAGAAATTATTTTCAAAGCATATTTTTATTTGGGTCAAAACAGATGTTGCGTAAAGCACCATTACTATAACCCAAAAATACCAGTGTATGGATTCAATTAAAATAAATACCAATAAATCTCATATACTATGTAAAACATTTCCTTTAAGGGTCACTTACTATAACAGTACTGTTATAGTTTATGCTCCCTTTATTTTTCACAAAAACATCTATTACAACAATAAATGTTATAACCTATGTTTCCGATATTTAATACACTCTAGGTTTTATATTTAAAGTCTTTGTTTACCTACAAAGAAACTAGCGAGCTATATATATATGCTCTATAATTCATCAAAAAGAATTTCCCTTTTAACAAAATTTACATCATATAAAAACCAATTTAAATTTCATACCATTTTTTTTCAAAAACCCAATATTTACTTCCTTAAAAATTTTAACAATTAAAATTTTCAACTTTTCAATTTTAACAATTTCATTTTATTAGGCTAGACATAAAGTGGATTCTCTTCTTACTATCCTAGGAGTACCCTTCCTGAACCATGGAAACCTCATTTCCTTACTAAAGTCTTTTGTTCCTATTCCTCTTTTATGCTTATACTTATTCTAAGGCACTACCGTTAAATCCACTTATCTAAAACAATTATAATTTTTGCAATTATCTACACATGGGCTTTCTTCTTTTCTTATCAACGGAATCTCATGTACATCTCCAATCTTTACGTACCTCTCCTTGGATTTCCACAATCCGAACCTAAATGTACAAAACTGTTTCTCAAACCCTTTCCATGTGTTGACCTTCTCTATGCCCTAAGAAACGCACTTCCTTACGCCAAAAGTGACACTTCAAGAATTTTGTCTTCAACTGATGAACGTGAAGTGTACGAAGAACTCCTCTAGATGAATAGCTTGCTCTTCCACAGTTTTGGAAAAATGTTCTCTATGAATACTACTACGAACTTATTTAGGACATTTCTAAAAAAACACGGCTCATCAAATCTACAAAATAGGCCGGGGCATTGGTTTTCCCAAATGGCATAACCAACCACTCAAAGAATCCGTTGGATGTCCTAAATGCTATCTTATTAATGCCATCGTCAGCGACTCTAAGCTGATGAAATCTAGTAGCTAAATCAAGCTGAGAAAATACCGAAGAGCCAACTAACTGATCGAGAAGATCATCCATCCTAGGAAGTGGTTAACGGTTCTTTTTAGTGTGCTTATTCAACTCTCTATAGTCTATGCAAAGTCGAAGGGAACCATCCACATTTGTAGTGAAGACGACTGGTGTAACGACCCGATATTTTCAACCATTCGCATCCGCACATGCCGGACTTGAATTGCTCAAAATACCAGTTTGTTAATTTAAATTTGGCAAACTCATCATATAAAGTAAATAAATAGATCACAGATCACAGACACAGAGTAATATAACAATTGCAGCAGAAGCAAAGAAATAGTAGTTCATGAAGCTACAATATATGTATACATCAGAGTTAACAAGATACAACAGAAGTAAAAGATAAGATAATCAAGTATAAATCAGAATACATCACAAGAATCAACTGAATATCTGAAAGCGAAATAGATAGCTGGATCACCTAGCAAAGCGCTAACTCCAAAGGTGAGTCTCGAATGTTGTATCACTCAGTCTGATCCGAGCATAAAGCAAATACACAAAACACTCGAGTCAGCACATACATACTTATACAATGTAAACCAACTCAAGTGAACTGTAATAGAAATGCACAATTAACTTAAAGGATGCTTGGGACCGCCCATCCTCTAAGGATCCGTTAAACTATTTACTATGTAGTAATATTCGCTATTATAATAATGTCTAATTGTAAAATAAACTTACTTAAAAATAGCATTAAGGCTTTACATTTTCCACCTCAACACATAAATAGTCCCAGTAGTCTATCCAGTATCAGCGTACCTCCAGATCGGGAGGCTACCCTAAATACTCCACAGGCTATGACACAAAACCAAACTCGTATAAGGCGCGCTAGGGTAGGTGACACGGCACAACAAGGCAATGCCAGGGTAGATATACCAATTACGCATCCGGACTGGTGGTAACGCATAACAGCCACTACCGCCCACCTCGAGCCACACTCCCAAATCAAAAATCAAAGGGTGTACCCAATCAATCACAAAGTAATAGAATGGTATCGAAGAAGTGTGTCCGATCAGAGGAGCTACCTCATTGGCCCGGAATCGCTCTTGTTTTAGCCACCTTATGCCAACTCACGGGAGTCGGGTCCACGTATATACCTCAAAAGGATCGTCACCACCATCCTACTTCATTTTGGAATCTCCATCGTGTACACAGTTGTTAAAGTGGTTTTCGGTATCGACAGAGAGTATGCCCATATCCGATCCCGGTCTCTTTAACAACCAACTGTTATTATAACCCATGGATATTTATTCAAAATAGATTATACTTCAAAACCAAATATCATATCCATTTCAAAACTAGTTTATACTTCAAGACCAAAATATCATTATCCATTTCAAAACTAGTTTATACTTCAAAACCAAAATATCATTAGAATAAACCTAGATTCCCAATCACTGAATATTTCTTTCAATTTATTTAAACTTGAAATATTCTTTTTTTTTAATCATCTTAAACCAAAACCACTTTATAAAGACATATTCTTAAATCTTCAATTGCAAATCAATATATTCAAAGAAAATTCTTAATTAAATACTATTTCAAATAAATTCATTTCCAAAATCATAGTACTTTCAAAGTTATAACACCTTTGAAACCAAACACTTTGAAACCAAGCACTTTGAAACCATAATACTTTGAAACCATATCAATTTAAAATGTTATCATTTGGAAATCATAATATTTCGAAAAATCATAACACCCTTAAAAATAATATTCATTACCAAAGTTCATTGTAATTTCAGCAACAACATCACTTATAAAGTGTTACGGTAAATATATTAACATTTCAAAAACATTGTCAAATTCAAAACATCAGCACTTATAAAGTGCCACAGTAGGTATTTTAGTGTTGCGAAATAGTTCAATTTCAGAAACAGCATCACTTATAAAGTGCTGTAGTAGACATATTGGTATTTTCAGAAATAGTTCAAATTCAGAAACAACAACACTTATAAAGTGCTATAGTATTTTAGTTATTTCAGAATATAGTTAAATTTCAGAAACATCAACACTTTGGAAATGCTGCCAATACAATTCCAGATTTATTATAACATTTCAGAAACATTAAAAACTTCAATTTTAGCCATTTTTTAACTTATAAAACATATCTCACATTTCAGAAATATTCATTTGGATATCAATTTACTTATAGTTTACATAAAATAACTTTTATAATTAAAATATCCAAATTTACTATAATTCATTTATTAAGTCAAAAGTGCACTATTTACTTAACTTTTTATTTTAACAAATAACTTAACACTTTATTTGAAATACCAATTTCATAAACAAAATATTCTTTTAATAAGTCAAACTTCACATTTCCAATTAAAACCAAATTTTCCATTATAAAG
Source organism: Allium fistulosum (assembly GCA_030737815.1). Taxonomy (NCBI): domain Eukaryota; kingdom Viridiplantae; phylum Streptophyta; class Magnoliopsida; order Asparagales; family Amaryllidaceae; genus Allium; species Allium fistulosum. Next base: position 495,375,282 of record CM060902.1, on the reverse strand, counting down.
TTAAGTCATAATTTAAGATACATTTTACCATTTTAAATCATAATTATTTATTTTACAAAACAAATCAATTTCATACATAAAATTATTTATTTTACAAAACATATCTATTTCATAAAATAAAATATATCACCACCACTAGGTTAGATTTAAAATTCCATATTAAATCTAATTTAAGCTATTTATCATAAATAAAACCTCTAAATCCAATTTAAAACCAATATATCTTTATAATTTCAATTAAAACCACTTATTGACTTATAAAATTTTAACTTATAGGAAACCAATATCTCTTTGTATCAAATTTTAAGTTAAACTTTCATATATTTTAAATCCAAAAATATACTTAATAAATTTTTAGGAAAATATTATTTAAATTTTAACCATGGGTCTGTATAATATTTTCTAACCTAGGAAAAGTGATACGGATATGTATCATTTCAATCCGTAATTTGAAAAGAAAATTCCAGGTTCTATCATTTCAAACCCGCAATTCCAAGTCAAATAAATAAAATAAAAATCGCTCGAGCCTATCATTGCGTTCGAGCAGAGAGTCGCAGAGAAGATCGACTTTGCTAGGGCAAACGTGCCGAGCTTCAATTTGCTCACACTTTTCATCCAGACTAGGAAGTGACAAGGTAGGGTATGTATCATTTCAACCCATAGTGATTCTATACTAACAGGGAACTTGCAGTGTGAGAAAAAGAAAAGAAAATAAACAGTAACATATCATATGATGTCAGGTGATACAACCGGTATACATAATCAGGTAATATCATCATATAATGTCAGATAACAGGCAGATGTGAGCATATAACATGGCATAACAACTACTACAATTCAAGTGACATTGTTTCACATTTACATAAGTACGATTTGTCGAGAGTGATAAACTCACCTTTTAAAGCTAGAATTGATAGGTTAGAGACACACAACCAAACTCCGAAAAGCATGACAAAGCATGAACAAGATTTTTTTGAATGGATGAAGAGTCAAGATCCAATCTTGTAAGCAAATAATTATAACAAACATAAGTATATGATTCGATACAAAAGAATATAAATTAAAACAATGGAAAAATATGAATCAAAGTGACATAGACATGCCTTAACCATCAAATGGGCTCGGCCACACTACAATGGGCTTGACCATCATCCTATTATGCTCGGCCATGACTTGATTTGTGGCATATTGGCTTGGTTATGGTAAATAAAAGGTACGACTATGGTTAAGTGAAGTGGTGGCAAACCAAAAGGTCAATAGGAAGGCAAAAAGGCAAGGTACCAATGCCTTTTGGGTTCAGCCCTATGGCTAATGGGTTCGGCCACTGTGCTAATGGGTTCGGTCATAATACAAATCTGGTCAAGGAAATGACCATGGCTAGGCAATGGAAAAAGGAAGGAAGGCAATGCATTGGAATATGAAGAGGTAGGAGTTGTGAATGCAAAAAGGCAAGAAGGCAAAGGCATGTTGAAGTTTGGGTTCGGCCTAAGCAAGTGTTGGCTCGGCCCATGGATTCATAGCATGGTCAGGTGGTCTGGTGATCAGGGTGGTGCGGCCAGGGGTCAAGTCACTCACGGCAAGGGGCTGGAGGAGGTGGAAGTGATTGTGGTGGCCGAGGCTAGCAAAGGAGAAGGGAATGAACACATAGGTGCTCAGTTAGGGTTTCAAGCAAGGAGATGTGGGGATTGGATCTATTGGTCACGGCTTGGCATAGGGGAGGTGATGAGGTGGTGTTGGCCGTGGAAGGTAATGGTGGTGGTGGAGGAATCAGCTATAGGAGATGGAGGCCGAACACACTTGCAAATTAAAAGAGGAAGAAAAGAATAAAAGGAGAGGAGAAGCCATGAACTTACTGCAAATTTCTTTCAGGAAATAAAAATGAGAAGTGAGATGAGGAATGGGATGTTTTGTACGTGAATTAAGAAGTGAGAAGGTGAGGAGTTTGTACGGCTAAAAGGTTTGAACGGCTTGGAAAGGAAAAGTCATAAAGTTAAGAAAAAGAAACTAAAGTCTCTTGAATTTCCTAAGCCCATTATCAAAAATAAACAAGTAAATGCCCAATAGAAAATCAAAGTCTAAACAAAATAAAATAGAAAATAAAATATAGAAATGAACATAGGAATTAGAAAATAAAATTACAGAAAATAATTGCGTGTAAAACGCTGTAATTTATCAAATTTAAAAAGTACAAAACAAAATTTAATGAAACAAAAAGCAGAACGAATATCAGAATTATATTCTACTTCAAAGAAAAAGATTTGAAATTAAAAAAATTAACTGAAAGTCAAAGTTTGACCAAAGTTGACCAAAATATAAAATTTTCAGAAAATCATTATTTTATTATAGTTGGAAAATAAATTGCAAACAAAATCCAAAATTACATTGGAAAATTCCAAAAATTCAATTTTAAATGATTTAAAATTCAAAGTTTTCAAAATAAAAATTTAATAAAACTATTTACAAAATTATGGGTTGTTATAACGGGCGCTCCCTACTCAGATATGCTCCGTCTAATGAAGCCTTTCTCCAATAACTCACCAATCTGCTTACTTAACTCCTTCCTCTCCCTAGGTGCCATATGTCTTACGGGAAATGCCACTGGTTTAGCATTGTCATTAAGACAGATCCTAAAGTCGATCTCTCTCTTAGGTGGGTAGTCCCCTAACCTCTTTAAAAATGTCTGAGAAATCTCTAACAACTGGAACAGAATCTAGCTCTCCTAGTGATAAATCTAGGGAATAAAGGAAGCTCAACATGACAGATCCCTGTAGGTTGCAAGAAACCTCGAGAGTCCTACTGCTGCATGTCTCTAGTCTAACGACTCTCCTCTCGCAGTCAAATATCGCTCCATAAGTGGATACCCAGTTCATCCAAAAATCATCCCATACCCCGATAATCCCAGTACATAGGCGTTACAGTCAAACTCTATGCCTAGGATAAAATTTTTCAAACCCCTAAAAATCATAGATAAATGTGCCGATCCTCCTATAGGGTTTGAAACAACTATAGGGTCTACTACTAAGGAGATATCTAAGTGCAAACAATCTACCAAAGAACTAGAAATGAAAGAGTCCGAATAGAAAAAATCCGAAATAGAGATCAAATCTTCTACAGAGACTTCCCTACCTCGATTCGGTCCACTACTAGAAGGTGCTGCATCCAAAGCCTATACTCACGTTGTAGGTGCGCCTGCTCTCTGCCCCATCCTGTGAGGACAAGCTCTGCTAAGGTGACCAGGCTGTCCATAGTTGAAACACCTCCCTTTCATCATTTTATTCTTATAGTCCTTTGCGTATTGACCAACCAACCCATAGCTACGACATCCCCCGCTTTTCTTGAACCTCTTCTAAGGTCCCCCTTCTTTCCTCTTTTCCTTATCCTTTTTGTTCTTCCACTATGGCTGTAACAACCTGAAATTTAACCCATAATAATTAATTCGTTACTTAATTAAATGATAAAATAACTTTGTGAAATTATCAGAATTGAACCATGGGAGTTGCACCATTGAGTCCGTGGTAATTTTCTGGTCAATTTCCATATATGGAACGTCAGAATCTGAGTTAACGTGGCCAAGTTATGAATTAAACAAAAGTTAAGAAGAGAAAAAAAATAAAAAATAATTAAATAAATATATAAGCTAGGTCGACCTAACCTTACCCTAGGTCGACCGGCCGGTCGACCTGGTATAGGGGCTGTCGACCCTCCTTAGAAATTAGACGAAGGAAAATTCCTTCGTCCAGTAACGTTAGCTAGCCTATTTTCTACGTGTTTTGCATTCTTAAACTCAACCTGGTCCTTCCATTCTTGCATCCGATGGCTCCTATTCAACCTATAACGTGGTTGCATCCTATTAAATCCCCAAATCCAACGGTTTGAGATCAACTTCTACCTCTATAAATAGACCCGTAGACCTAACACTTTTTCTCATTCTAGATTTTCTCCGCTTGGGTTCACCTTTTCAGAAAGGACCCTAAAAGGAATGATATTCCAAGGAGAGAATCTTTTTAATAAAAATATTTTAATACACTCAAGTGGATCCAAGAAGACCAAAAGGTAAGAGCTTAGGACCACAGGTGAGTGATTGTAATTATTTTATATTTCTTTAAAAATTAAAATAATAGGGTTTCCAATAGTTGTAGTTTTACTACGATTTTTGGAATAACCTTCTTAGTAGTTTATTCACAGTTTTTAGAATTATTTTCAGTCTATTTCTTTTAGCTATTCTTTTCAGTTAATTTTAGTTTATTTCTGTTAATTATAGCTTTCCATTTATTTACAGTTTATTTACAGTATTTTAATTTATTTAATGTTATTTACGCGTTAGTTACATCTTTTTCCTACGCTTTGGATTTTCTTCTATTTTCGGTTTTCTTTTATTTCTCCTACTTCTTCGCGTATGGATTAGAATAGATTAAACGTGAATTTAGATTAAATTATAAGAATACTGAAACAACGGAAGATAAGATGTAAATTGTAAGGACTGTAATGAAAATGGAATTGGACTGAAATTATGATGTAAATATCAGAATTAGACTAAATTAAAGAGATTGGCCTAGTTATAACTTAGAATTATAACTAAAAAGACTAAAAGATGAAAGAAGCTTATTTTCACACTTAGACCTTGGGTTAAGAAATAAGCATGATTATAACGTAGGTTATAATAAGAAAATAGAACAGAATGAGGCTTATTTTAAGACTTAGGATAAATTAATAAGCACAGATAGTAAGAATAATAACAAAGGCTTATTTAAAATAATTTATCTAAGTTAATAAGCAAAGATGAAAGTAGGATCTGTACTGACAACATTTCCCTTATGCTGTTTAGGGTAGATAGGTGGTCAATAGTTAAAAGAAAAGATCCGTACTGGCATCATTTTGCTTGGAACACGCTTATGATATTTAGGGTAGATAAGAGGTCAATGATTAAAAGACTATATCATGAGGATTTGGACAAGGGACGCAACTTGATTTTGTTTGACAGGGACAAGTACCAACGACATTCCTTATTTTCTATGGACATGGTGTCTCACAATAGCCTTAAGTGAGACGAGGGCACGCTTATGCTATCTAGGGTAAATAAAAGGTCAAAAGAGGGAGTAATAGATAGTGTGAACCAGCGGTGACCGAGCATGCGCCATTGATTAGCGGAGATAAGTCGCTATTGAGTCCCAAGCGCTTAGTATGTGTGTCTTTCGTAGACACCATTGCCTTCTGTGTGGGGAGTTATATAGCATCTAGTCCGCAGTAAAATCTATGGAGTAGTAGGCCGATCAAAGGGTAGAATCAGGATTTCATCCTAATTAAAATAGGATTTGGAATTCAGCCTAATCAAAGCAGCTATCAAGGACAAGTGCAAACAATCAAAGTTAACCTATCTTATTAATTGGGTACTAGTTAATTCGTATTTATTATCTCTTTCCTGTTTCCTTTGTTTCCTTTTATATGTACTAGAACTATTGTAGGGACTATTACTTTTACTTTGCTTAAAGATTCTAGTAGTTATTATCATTCACCAGACTTTTAGTCTGACCCACTCCTCAATTTTCCCCTTTCCCCCCTCATAGGCAATCAAGGGAGAGGGCAGTAGATTGTAGTGCTCGGAGATTTCTTGGAGAAGATTCTACTATGTATTTCCCTACTTTTATTTCTGTTTTCCTTTCTTTATACTGGCACTTGAGAGGGATATTTGTACTCTGATTTTTGTTAAGACTACGATTTTTTATTTCATGAGACATATTAGGTTTTGAGACATGTATGTTGTATTTGATATTTGACTTATTTGGTTTATAAAGTAATTATGAAGCTTTTGTTTTAAATAAGTTATTATCTTAGTTTTCGCTGTTTTACCTATTTTTGTCTTGTGAATCTTAGTCTCTTTCTAGTTTCAGTTATACCTACAATGCACCATGCCTTTTAATGTGCCCTTTTGGGTATATTACGGGGTGTCGGGTGTTTCACTTGGTATCAGAGCCTAAGGTTATAGGATTCCTAAAAATTTATTTTAAAAATAAAGTATTTTCCGAAATAACTTGTTTTAAAAAGTACTTTTCAGAAAAGAACTCTTAGAAATGTTTTTAAGAATAAAAGAATTTTTATAAAAATCCCCTCATAAGTCCAGTTCAATCTCCTTTTGACTCTTTCCTAAACTATCTCTTTCTTTTCGTACAATGGCTGATGCCCCGAACCTTCCTGAGGGCATTCCAGTCCCAGCCAGGTTTCGTAGGTACTTACAAGCCACGACTCCAGAGATGCACGGGCTAGCACCCAACCCAGCACCAGCTGGTGGGAGTCCCATCAACCCACCTACCGCCGCCAATTTCTCTAAACTTTGTAAGGATCTTGCGAGTTTATGCGGAAAGACATTTTCTGGTAAGGGATTTTTGTGGAGGCGAGAGCTTGACTTAGAGACGCAGAGAGGATATTCGGACTATTGGGATTGGATGATCAGCAACGAGTTCAGTTAGCATCTTGGTAGCTGAAAGAGGAGGCTTCGTATTGGTAGGAGGTCATTCAGTTAGAAGGAAGAGAGGTGACTTGGAATGGATTCCGAGAGCAATTCGATAGGAAGTTTTTGTCTCAAGTAGAGGAGGGTGTTCAGTTAGAGCGGTTTATCAATTTGAAGCAAGAGAGTTCGTCGGTGAAGGAGTACATCAATCAATTCAATGAATTGTCGCGGTTCGGAATGGAGTTGGTGAATATGCCGCAGAAGAAAGCTATGAAGTTTGCGAAGGGATTGAATCAGCCACTTCAGGGATTGTTATTGACTCATGTGCCAATGGGAGCTACTTATGAGTCTTTAGTAGAGATGGCACTTATGTCCGATGCAGCTAAGGAGGGAGAGTTTAAGGAGGGCCCTAAGTCGAAAAGTTCTAAGAAGAAGTGGGGGAAATATAAGAAGGATGAGGATAAAAAGAAAGGAGGAGGACCTCAAAAGCAGATCAAGAAAAACGAGAAGTGCAAGAGTTGTGGGATGGTTGGTGATTACGCAAAAGATTGTAGGAAGGCAGCAATGAAAGGGAAGTGTTTCGATTGTGGACAGCCTGGCCACTTTAGTAAAGCCTGTCCTTAGAAGACGAGGCAGGGAACAAGCACACCTATAGCACAGATACAGGCTTTGGATGCAACGCCTTCTAGCAATGGACCGGATAGAGGTAGGAAAGTCACAGTTGAAGGTTTGGTTTCTATTTCTGATTTTCCCACTCGAACTCTATTCGATTCTGGAGCATCACACTCTTTTATCTCTAGTTCTCTTGTGGATTGTTTGCACTTAGACATTTCTTTAATAGTAGACCCCATTGCTATTTCAAACCCCATAGGAGGATCGACACACTTGTCTATGGTTTGTAGGGGTTTGAATTTTTTTTATTTTAGGCGTAGAATTTGACTCTGACGCCTATGTTTTGGGATTTTTGGGGTATGGGATGATCTTGGGGATGGATTGGCTATCCACATATGGAGCTATATTGGACTGCAAAAGGAGAGTCGTTAGATTAGAGGCATGCAGTGGTAGGACACTCGAGGTCTCTTGTGACCCACAGGGGTCATTCATGTTGAGCTTCTTTTATTCCTTTGATCCATCACTAGGAAAGCTAGATTTCGTTCCAGTCATCAAAGATGTGTCAAAAATTTTAAGGAGGTTCTTTGTATACTTCGTGTTCATTAGTTGAGAGCAAAGTTTTTGAAGTGTCACTTTTGGTGTAAGGAAATGAGATTTCCAAGGGTTAGGAAAAGTACTCCTAGGTGAGTAAGGACAAAATCCACTTTATGCCAAGCCCAATAAAATGAAATTTTTGAAATTTAAAAAGTGGGAAAAAATATAATTGTTAGAATTGAAAAACTTCATTGTTAATATTTTCTCTTAGAAAATAAATATGAGTTTTTTGAAGAATGGTATGAAATTTAAGTTGGTTTTCATATAATGAAAAAATTAAAATTCATTTTGATGAATTATGCACTATATATATATATATATATAACTCACTAGTTCCTGTGTAAGTAAACAAAGATTTTAAATATAAAATCCTAGAGTGTATCTAGTATCGAAAACATAGATTACAACTTTTATTGTTGTAATAAATGTTTTCGTAAAAAATAAGTGGAGCATAGGCTATAACACTATTGTTATAGTAAGTGACTCCCAAGAGAAATATTTTTACACAGGTATATGAGATTTATTGGTATTTATTTAATTTAATTAGTACACTAGCCTTTTTTGGGCTGAAGTAACGGTGTTTTACGCAACATCCGTTTTAACCCAAATAAAAATGTATTTTAAAAAGGTGATTTCTAGGTATAGAAACAAAATGGTTTGTAAAGTACACTTATTATTTTTGATAAGTATAAGGAAGTGTTTTTGCAGTTATGGAAATATTAAAACAGTTTTGAAGATGAGTTTTCTGAAAGGAAAATGTGTAAGTTAGATATTAGAAAATATTTATCATGGAAGAATATAAGTTAAACATACTTTAATCTACTGGAATGAAAAGAATAATGTTATGATTTTCTATGAAACCATAAAAATGTTTTGTGCAAGTTACAAGGAATACATGAAAGAGATATACAAGGTATGAAAAGCACCATATTTTGTATAGCCAATTTCGAAAAATATAAAATAAGTTCCTTGTAATTTCACATAAACATGAAATTCTCTTTTAAAAGGTTCATAAAAGATTTTAGCGTTAATAATTTCTCAATTGAGAAAGTAGTTCCAATACATTAAGGTATGAGACCATGAGGTATAATAAGAAGATGTTTTGAAACACATAAAAATAGTTTAAAGATATTTTAAAAGAAAATGGTTTGGTGAAAAAGTAAATAAGTTTTTGGAAATGAAAAACTTAATAAAAGTAGAATTTGAAAATTCAAATTTTATAGAAAACTGAAAAGGTCTTTAAAAGAAAACGAGGGATAATTTTTGGACTTAGAATTAGAAAGTTTTTCCCATTAGGTTTGGAAATAATGTTAAGTAACCAAGTATTTTTGAATTTAATAGAAACTCAAAAATAACACTTTTTAAAGACAAAGATTTTGGGATTTGATGCTTTAAAAATATAGAAACCTTAGTTTTTAAAATGGAACTATAAACATCGAACCAAACTCCTAAATGTGATGTAGATAGAAATCATTTCCTAGGTGTAACAGAAAAAGGGGTAAGGATACAAAGGAGACAGCAGTAATTACTTTTGGAAGTAATAATAGAGTTTCCGTGAAGTGTATAAGACACTAGTAAGGACCTAGGAAATGTTAATTCATGTGTGTAGACTAAAGAAGAATAGTAGAGTGAAATAAGTAAGATTGTAAGGCACACATGGTTGAGGACGTATGTTTTTGATTTTGAAGAAACTTGGGAGAAAATTCGTATTTCGTATCCACATTCCTTTGATAATTAGTTTTCGAATTTCCTATTTTCCGTCTCTAGTTTTGAATAGATTCTTTCCTTTATTATCCTTTGGGAGGGTAGAACTTAGGATTTAACCTATGGATTGTAGGATTTGATGTAAACATGTTAATAGAACATATTATGGTGGATGTATGCTAGTGATTGCAAGTGTTTGCTGGTGGATGCTAATGGCCGCATATAGGTACACTAGGCACTATTATTCTTTAGGGATCGGCCTAACTAGGACACTAGAGCATATGCATATGGATGTGCGCGCATTTTATTCTATTTTCCATGGTTTCTATAAATGGATGATTTTCACATGGTTATTGCATTTGGATGATGTTTATAGCACGCATATAGAATTATCAATTATCATTAGGAAATTTTTGCATTCATTTGGATATGTGGCACGGACATGATTGCATAAAAGGGGGTCAATTGAATCAGTGGACCGTCTAATCTTTTGCATTAGTTAGGGACATTTACACTACACTAATTGCATAAGTATCATAAATTGCATTAGAAAAACTTAAGGACAATGGATGAATGGTTGATGATTGAGTAGTTGGTTGTAGAACTTGGATGAAAATATTTAGTACATTCTTTTATCCTTAGAGATTTCGGGGACGAAAACCCTTAAGGAGGGGAGAATGTAACCACCCGAAATTTAACCCAAAATAATTAATTTGATAATTAATTAAATGATAAAATAACTTTATGAAATTATCAGAATTGAGCCACGGGAGTTGCACCACTGAGTTCGTGGTAATTTTCTGGTCAATTTCCATATATGGAACGTTAGAATCCGAGTTAATGTGGCCAAGTTATGAATTAAACAAAAGTCAAGAAGAGAAAATAAAAATAAATAAATATATATATATATATAGGCTAGGTCGACCACTAGGTCGACCTAACCTCACCCTAGGTCGACCGGCCGGTCGACCTGGGTATAGGGGCGGTCGACCTGGCGGTCGACCCGCCTTAGAAATTGGACGTAGGAAAATTCCTTCGTCCAGTAACGTTAGTTAGCCTATTTTCTACGTGTTTTGCATTCTTTAACTCAATCTGGTCCTTCCATTCTTGCATCCGATGGCTCTTATTCAACCTATAACGTGGTTGCATCCTATTAAATCCCCAAATCCAACGGTCTGAGATCCACTTCTATCCCTATAAATAGACCCGTAGACCTAACACTTTTTCTCATTCTAGATTTTCTCCGCTTGGGTTCACCTTTTCAGGAAGGACCCTAATAGGAATAATTTTCCAAGGAGAGAATATTTTTAATAAAAATATTTTAATACCCTCAAGTGGATCTGGGAAGACCAAAAGAGAAGAGCTTAGGACCACAGGTGAGTGACTGTAATTATTTTAGATTTCTTTAAGTAATTTAAAATAATAGGGTTTCCAAAAGTTGTAGTTTTACTACGATTTTTGGAATAACCTTTTTGGTAGTTTATTTATAGTTTTTAGAATTATTTTCAGTCTATTTCTTTTAGCTATTATTTTAAGTTAATTTTAGTTTATTTCTGTTAATTATAGCTTTCCATTTATTAACAGTTTATTTACAGTATTTTAATTTATTTACTATTATTTATGCATTATTTACATCTTTATCCTACGCTTTGGATTTTCTTCTTTTCAGATTTCATTTATTTCTCCTTCATCTTCGTGTATGGAATAGAATAGATTAAACACGAATTTGGATTAAATTATAAGAATACCAAAACAACGGAAGATAAGATGTAAATTGTAAGGACTGTAATAAAAATGGAATTGGACTGAAATTGTGATGTAAATATCAGAATTAGACTAAATTAAAGAGATTGGCCTAGTTATAACTTAGAATTATAACTAAAAAGAGTAAAAGATAACAGAAGCTTATTTTCACACTTAGACCTTAGGTTAAGAAATAAGCATGATTATAACGTAGGTTATAATAAGAAAACAGAACAGAATGAGGCTTATTTTAAGACTTAGGATAAATTAATAAGCACAGATAGTAAGAATAATAAATAAGGCTTATTTAAAATAAATTATCTAAGTTAATAAGCAAAGATGAAAGTAGGATCCGTACCGACAGCATTTCCCTGATGCTATTTAGGGTAGATAAGTGGTCAATAGTTAAAAGAAAAGATCAGTATCGGCAGTATTTCGCTTGGAACACGCTTATGATGTTTAGGGTAGATAAGAGGTCAATGATTAAAAGACTAAATCATGGGGATTTAGACAAGGGACGCAACTTGATTTTGTTTGACAGGGACAATGTAACGACCCGTAAATTTCAACTGTTTAATAACGTAATTAGTTGAAATTTTGTGAAATTTTAAACGATAAAATTTTAAAATAAAAATTTAATATTTGGAATACGTCTAGTTAAGCATAGCAACTGGTAAATTTTCGTCCGAAAATATGAAAGTTTATTTCGCGCGCAAATTCACTTCAATTTAATCAGTTAAAAAGCAATGAAAATAAAATGTTTTCAGAACCTAAATATTTTTACATAGAAAATTTCTAAACCATCTTCTGAGCAAGATGTCAGTTTGTCGTTTTTCCAAATTCGGACATCTTTGGCTCCGTCGTTCTTATTTTCTGTAAAATAGCAGTATTCTGATACCGATATCGATTTTTATCGGATGATCGTACCACTGATAATTTTATACCGTTTTAATCGTCTCATCGTCCTGACCTTAACTGTATATTCGATTGTGTATTTTGGAGTACGGTACGCGGCGGAATCCACAAGAACGATAACCGTATTGTTGCCCATTCGTGTCCATTTGTTCCCGTGACCATTCAATATCTGCCTTGTAATCAAGCAGCCTAGCTATTAATATTCTTGAATTCAACTACTGACTTTTAAGTTTACACTAGTTCCAATATTGTGACGGTTCATTTCGTTGTTTGGTTCCAATTCAATATTTCTCTCGGCTGTTCTTTTGAGAATGGAAATATACCATTCATAATTCATGTAGCCTGTATATTCAAAAGGCCACGTTCTTTGCAAATTTCCAAATTTACGTACAGCTTCTTTCACCTCTGATTTTTGTTCATGGCTCTTCACCTTTTCTCCTCTTTACCGATCTAAGATACCACACCTCCCTAGCCTTCGGCCAAAGCCGAAGCCATGGCACCCATCACCGACGCAGCTTGCAAAACCTCCACGCACCCGCCACCCATCCAGCTTGGAGCCTCCACAACCATCTCCGCCGTGAGCGCGACCCATAGCCCACGCCCTCCCTCCTAGTGACAGTTGGCCAACCGATCTCCAGCTTTGCCTTCCATTCTCCACAACCCACCTCGTCCACAATCTTCCTACCACCTGAACCACCCCGACCTCCGCCTTGGCATCATCTCGCTCGAAGCCATCATTTCCTCCGCGTCCACCTTCATCTCCACCCCAGTAATCACCTCGACCCGCCTACAAACGCCACTAGCCTCTTTGCATGCAAGCATCTTCGACCATCTCTAGGCGTTGTTCCAAGCTCAACCACCAGCCTCATCCTTCCATCACCCAGATCTGCACTGCTCATCGCGGAAACAAGCATCTACCTTTCCTCTTCAATCTCGTGCCAAGTCTCTTCTTGCATGCTCTGACCTTATTTTTCCGGTATAGTGGTTAGTATGTATTATTTGAATATGTATATTGGTTTTATATTTAATCTGTGTTACAACAAAGTAATATGTTATATGTATACACATAGGTATAAGCTATAGTTATATATATTAGTTATATATCTATTACTATATAAGCTGCTGGGTTTTTTGTTTTATATCTCACAGTTTAAATATGGGAATGGACATGAGGCTTGACTTATAATGTTTGGTATGAAATATTTTTATATATGCAAGTTTTAAGTAGAGTGGTTCATAACATATTTGCCTACAAATAGTGATTTGATATATACGTATATTTTGATCTGTATATACTAGCTACACTTAAGATTTTACAGTACATGTTGATGTGTCAGTCTATATATAAGATATTGTATAGGAATATATATACAGTTATAGTTTTAATATGATTAGTATATTTTATTCAAGCTGTTGTTTCTCTGTTTTACATTTGTTCGGTGATATACGTAAGTATATATGTTGGTTTATATTTATGCATGAGTCAGGTCTTTGTATCAGTATATTACATTTCAGATAAAATATGTTATAATGATATTAGTTTAAATTGTAGGTCTGATATTATATGTTAAAGTACATATATATATATTAGTTAAATAATATGTATACAAGATACATTTCGTATGAAGAAATTTTTTTTTTTTTTTTTTTTTTTGATGAAATTGACATGTATATGTCTTTAATTTTAATATAAGTTAAATCAAATATTGAATCTATACAAGTATATTTGTAGGTAAGTTTTATATCGACTGATATATTAATTATATATGTGTGTATTATTGATTCAAAGTATATATGTATATTGAAGTTCGGTTGGTTATGTATTAGTATAATATATGATTTACATATATTTGTTATATATTTTTGGGTATAGTACAAGTTTTAATAGTATATATATAGATGTTATTTTATATTAAAGTTAAATTTTTTGATTTGGAATAAATATGTATATTTTATTTTAATATGTGTTTAAATTTAGAATATAGTTTTATAAAAATAGTTATGGATATATAGTTGTATACTAGTTCACTTATACCACTTATCATCAGTTCTTATTTGGTTCGTCCATTTTTGTTTATCAGCTTTGTTCGTCTAATCGTGTCCATCGTGCTTCACTTTGAAATCCGTGCTTGGATTCGTAACTCATCTCAATCTCGTTCGTCTCTAGCCTCGAAAGGTGAGCACTCACTCACGATTAACGTTCTTTTATTTATTAGATTTGATTTCAATTGAAACGACAATTGAAATATACTGCTGTTAGTTAATTACACTGTTATATATACTATTACCTGTATCAGTTCACCTTTGACATCTGACACCATTATCTGTTAATTATTTATGCGATGATAATACAGTTTGGCTGATAATTGATTGATTGTTGATGTTTATATTGGACGTTAAAATTGTTAATGTTAAATTGATAAATAGTATGAAATTGAACTTGATATAGGATAATTAAATGTTAAATTTGATTAACGAACATTTGTATAATATGACCCCTTTAACTGTTAAATTTATTGACAAGTAGGATTGTTAACTACACCTTGAACCATCAATTGTATGTTGCTTAAACTGATGATGTATGAAATTGTAAATAGATGACAAGTGAAAACCGTAATGTAATAATCTTTAATCTACATGAAATGATAGTGTGGATTCTAGAAATAATTATATTAATTCGTACAAATAACAATGCGAATTAATATGGTTATTTCGGGATTATTTGAATTGATTATTGGATTGATATTGATTGTTGTTATTGCTTGTTTATTTACTTTGACACCATCCCAGTTATCACACTGCAAGTTCCCTCTGTTATGCTTTGATTTTTAATTGAATTGGAATCGGGTTGAAATGATAAATACCCAAAATTGAACTTTGACCTAGGATAGAAAATTAAATAAACCCGATTGGTCAATAACTTGATTTTGAAATAAAATAAGGATTTTATTTGAATAAATAACATGGTTTTGAAATGAAGTTGAAATTTGAATTTAAGTGAAAGGAAATGTTAATGTTTAATAATCTGAAACAAATTATTAAAAATGTAATTGATGAAAGAATATTGTTTAAGTTGAGAAACTATTGAGTTAAGTTGGAAATTATAATTAAGTTTGAAATTTATTAAACTTTGAGATGATTTAATAATTAAGTTGGAAATTATAATTAAGTTTGAAATTATTAAACTTTGAAATTATTTAATAATTAAGTTTTGAATTATTTAATAATTAAATAAGATTGAATTATTTAATGATTAAATTAAATTGAATTTTGAATAAGTGAATTTTACTTCGTAATACTTGAAATTGAGTTTCTTTATTAATAAAGTTTGGAAAATCATTTAAGTAAGTAAATAAGTGAAATTGGATTTCTTTAACAAAAATGAAATGTGATATTTTTGGAATTAATGTAAGACTTGTAATTGGAGAATTGATTTGACGAATTTAGTTTAATTCAAAATTGTAAGTTTTGTTTTAATGAAGTTGAACTTAAGAACTGATTAAATGAATTGGAAATTTAATAGAAATTGTTTTGAATGATAAAGTAACTTAACGAATATTGAATGAAATCGATAAATGAGTTTAAATTGATTTGAATGTTAAATAGAATTTATCTAAATGATTTCGGAATGAAACTTATATACGAACTTGAATCAATATTTGAATTGTTTTAAATAGAAATTGAAATTGAATTATAAGATTTTGAAACGGAAAATTGGAAGTTTTGAAACGAAATTATTGGAAATTGGTTTTGAAAGACAAATGAAATGTTGATTTACGAATTCTATTTGAAATTGAAATTGATTTGGTTTTTGAAATATATAAACGACCAATCGGTGTAATAATTACGAAAGTTATTAAAGAGACCGGGATCGGTAATGGATATACTCTCTATCTGAACCGAAACCACTTTAATAACTATACGCGGAGTGTTGATCCAGAACGAAGTGGATGGTTTTGGTGGACGCGTTGACTGAAGAAAGGGAACGATTTGGATGACCCTTGACATGACTAAAACAGGAGCCGCGCCGGGCCATTGAGGATCGCCATCTCTAGCGGACACACTTCTTCGATACCATATCTATTACTTTTGTGATTCGATTTGGGTGCACCCCTCGATTTGGGAGTGTTGTTTCGCGGTGTTGGGGTAGTAGCTGCTATGCCCAACATCAGTCCGGATCAGGCAACTACTAGTATCCTAGTTGGTATCGCCTCATGTACCTTGTCATACTGATTATCCTATTCGCGACCACTACGATTTTGATTTGTACCTTTAGTATATGGATTGCCCTCTGGTGACTTCCGGTTTTGGGGAAACTACGGTCTTGTATATGCTTTTGGGAATAAACAGGTTAAGAGGTGTATGGGCCCTGCTTAACCCTACTTTGATATCTTTATATTACTGATAGACATTATCTACTTAGCGTACATTACTACCTAGTAGATAGTTTAACGGATCCTTAAAGGATGGTTATTCCAAACATCCTTTGAGTTACTTGTATTTCAATTGCTATTTCACTTGAGTTGGATTTATTAATATAAGAATGTTAATCCTGACTCGAGTGTTTTGTGTTTTTGCTTTACGCTCGGGTCAGACTGAGTGGTTCAGCTTTCGAGACTCACCTTTGGAGTTGGAGCTTCGCTTGGAGATCCAGCTATCTATCCAGCTTTCAGATATTCGATGATTCCAGTGATGTATTCTGCTTTGTATCTGATGTATCATATTACTCTTCCGTTGTATCTGGTTTAACTCTGATGTAACTTATATATTTATATAGTAGCTTCATGAACTACTATCTCTTTTATTTCCGCTGCACTTATTACTCTGTGTCTGTGATCTGTGATTTTATTTATTTACTGTGTATGTTCAGTTTTGCCAATTTAAATTAACAACGCGGTATTTTGAGCAATTCAACTCCGGCATGAGTGTCTACCTATACACTTATAATGGATGCGAATGGTCCAAAATTCTGGGTCGTTACAGTTGGTATCAGAGCTTTGGTAGCTCTAGGCAAAACTTAACATATAGGGTAAATGTATTTACAGAATCACCCTCATTCGAGTTTCAATCTCTTCCTTTTGACTCGATTCCTTTGAATTTTGGAACGTTCCCTCGGTTTCGAAATTCATTCGTGTCCCTCACTATTCGTCTTCTTTCAATTCTGGAGCATTCCATAACTCCACTTCGAATAATCTTTATAATGGATCGGCGGTCTCGCCAATCTCCAAATGATTCGTAAAGAAGCAAAACTCCTTTACAATAGACATCGATTTACCGGAGATTTCTGTATCCTCGGTTTACGATGCTATCTATCTCCTGCTATTCCTGAATTCCATCTCTTGAGATCGAGTGTAGATTTTCCTTGAAATTCTGCATCGATCTTATTCTTGAAGTCACGGACGACCAGGTTAAGGTTTCCCGTGAATTTAATAAACTCATCCATCTCCCGATTGTGGTAATTGAATTATCTTATCTTCTGTTTCAAACTTATTTTCGAATCAAAATTCTCTTTGATTTGAGTCTATCAAATTTGAATCTCTATCCTTATTTTGAAAATTCATCCCTGTATCGTCGAGCAAAGAAGTGTATTTGTAAATTTATATAAAAATGTTTTATATATTGTGTTGTTTGAGTTGTTGATGTTGATTTGGGTTTCCGATCGATTCGTCTGATCAACGCTATCGATAGGATTTCCAAAACACTTGAACAGAGCAAACTGACACAATATTATTTTCAAATTTGGTAAATGATATAAATTTGTTGATTATATTGTAAAAATATAAGTTAAAATTTTCTGGAATTTAATAAGTAAAATTTTCTGGAATTTAATAAGTAAAATTTTCTGGAATTTAATAAGTTAATTAAATTGTTGTTGAAATGATAATATTTGATTATCATTTATTGTTCTAAATAAATTTATAAATACGGTTTATAAATTGATTTGAAATTTGAAATGAATTTAATTCAGAAATTTGAGAATTTAGTTTCCGGTGATTTCGAACTTTGGTTTTTAAAATTTTAAAGTATATATTATTGAAGTATTTTCGAATAGAAACCGTTTTCAAAGAATTTTAAAATGTTGAAATCAGTGCTCTTCTCTTTGTCGCTGGAAAATAATTTCGGTGATGGCGGCCGCATCATCGATGTTCATTTTCGAGTTTCGAAGTGGAGATACTATTCTGTATCTTTGCTACGGTTTTGTTTTGAAAAATATTTTGATTTGAATTTCTTCAGTATATTTTGATTTATATATATAAGTATCTTATTTTAAATTTAATTTGATTTGATATAAATATATTATATATATCTCTAAATTGTTTAAAGTTAATCGGAAATCTAATTCTTAAATTTTGTTAAAGGATGATTTTAATTATAAATAAAACCAAAATTTGGAATAAATACTTAAACTTGAATTATTGAATTGAGAAAATTTTATTTGTATATTGTTCAACTGCATTCTAATACAACTTACCTAAATCATTCAGAAGTTGAATATGTAATTGGATAATATATAATATAAATTGAATTTGTAAATAAAATTTGAGTGTTTATAATAAATGTTATACACTAAATTTTAATTATAATGATGATAATAAAGTTAGATAGGATAATAAGTAAAACTCAGTTAATAATGATATAAATTTGTTTTGAAAGAATTAATAAATTGAAATTTGATCAACATATGAAAATACCTGGAATTTAAAAGAAATTAATAGATGTAAATTAATTTAAATCGAAACTTTTACGGTTTAAATTAATTTATATGGATTAAATATATGTGATTAGATATATTAAGTAGAATAAATTTAACAATAAATTGAAATAAAGAAGAGTTTAAATTGTTGAAAAAAATATGATTGTAATAAAAGACTATTCAAATTTTATGGTTTTAGAAATTTTAAATTTAAGATAATTGGATAATAAGATAATGAATTTAGAAATAGTTGAGATTGATTTTAGTGAAATCAAATGGATTAAACCAATTATTGAATATCAATTAATTTAAATTTGAATTTATATGGTTTAAATTAATTGTTTTTGTATTTCAAATCTGTTTTTCTTTCTGGTTGTTTCTATTCTCCTACCTCGTTCCTTTTCGGGGACGAAAAGTTTTGAGTGGGGGAGAATGTAACGACCCGTAAATTTCAACTGTTTAATAACGTAATTAGTTGAAATTTTGTGAAATTTTAAACGATAAAATTTTAAAATAAAAATTTAATATTTGGAATACGTCTAGTTAAGCATAGCAACTGGTAAATTTTCGTCCGAAAATATGAAAGTTTATTTCGCGCGCAAATTCACTTCAATTTAATCAGTTAAAAAGCAATGAAAATAAAATGTTTTCAGAACCTAAATATTTTTACATAGAAAATTTCTAAACCATCTTCTGAGCAAGATGTCAGTTTGTCGTTTTTCCAAATTCGGACATCTTTGGCTCCGTCGTTCTTATTTTCTGTAAAATAGCAGTATTCTGATACCGATATCGATTTTTATCGGATGATCGTACCACTGATAATTTTATACCGTTTTAATCGTCTCATCGTCCTGACCTTAACTGTATATTCGATTGTGTATTTTGGAGTACGGTACGCGGCGGAATCCACAAGAACGATAACCGTATTGTTGCCCATTCGTGTCCATTTGTTCCCGTGACCATTCAATATCTGCCTTGTAATCAAGCAGCCTAGCTATTAATATTCTTGAATTCAACTACTGACTTTTAAGTTTACACTAGTTCCAATATTGTGACGGTTCATTTCGTTGTTTGGTTCCAATTCAATATTTCTCTCGGCTGTTCTTTTGAGAATGGAAATATACCATTCATAATTCATGTAGCCTGTATATTCAAAAGGCCACGTTCTTTGCAAATTTCCAAATTTACGTACAGCTTCTTTCACCTCTGATTTTTGTTCATGGCTCTTCACCTTTTCTCCTCTTTACCGATCTAAGATACCACACCTCCCTAGCCTTCGGCCAAAGCCGAAGCCATGGCACCCATCACCGACGCAGCTTGCAAAACCTCCACGCACCCGCCACCCATCCAGCTTGGAGCCTCCACAACCATCTCCGCCGTGAGCGCGACCCATAGCCCACGCCCTCCCTCCTAGTGACAGTTGGCCAACCGATCTCCAGCTTTGCCTTCCATTCTCCACAACCCACCTCGTCCACAATCTTCCTACCACCTGAACCACCCCGACCTCCGCCTTGGCATCATCTCGCTCGAAGCCATCATTTCCTCCGCGTCCACCTTCATCTCCACCCCAGTAATCACCTCGACCCGCCTACAAACGCCACTAGCCTCTTTGCATGCAAGCATCTTCGACCATCTCTAGGCGTTGTTCCAAGCTCAACCACCAGCCTCATCCTTCCATCACCCAGATCTGCACTGCTCATCGCGGAAACAAGCATCTACCTTTCCTCTTCAATCTCGTGCCAAGTCTCTTCTTGCATGCTCTGACCTTATTTTTCCGGTATAGTGGTTAGTATGTATTATTTGAATATGTATATTGGTTTTATATTTAATCTGTGTTACAACAAAGTAATATGTTATATGTATACACATAGGTATAAGCTATAGTTATATATATTAGTTATATATCTATTACTATATAAGCTGCTGGGTTTTTTGTTTTATATCTCACAGTTTAAATATGGGAATGGACATGAGGCTTGACTTATAATGTTTGGTATGAAATATTTTTATATATGCAAGTTTTAAGTAGAGTGGTTCATAACATATTTGCCTACAAATAGTGATTTGATATATACGTATATTTTGATCTGTATATACTAGCTACACTTAAGATTTTACAGTACATGTTGATGTGTCAGTCTATATATAAGATATTGTATAGGAATATATATACAGTTATAGTTTTAATATGATTAGTATATTTTATTCAAGCTGTTGTTTCTCTGTTTTACATTTGTTCGGTGATATACGTAAGTATATATGTTGGTTTATATTTATGCATGAGTCAGGTCTTTGTATCAGTATATTACATTTCAGATAAAATATGTTATAATGATATTAGTTTAAATTGTAGGTCTGATATTATATGTTAAAGTACATATATATATATATTAGTTAAATAATATGTATACAAGATACATTTCGTATGAAGAAATTTTTTTTTTTTTTTTTTTTTGATGAAATTGACATGTATATGTCTTTAATTTTAATATAAGTTAAATCAAATATTGAATCTATACAAGTATATTTGTAGGTAAGTTTTATATCGACTGATATATTAATTATATATGTGTGTATTATTGATTCAAAGTATATATGTATATTGAAGTTCGGTTGGTTATGTATTAGTATAATATATGATTTACATATATTTGTTATATATTTTTGGGTATAGTACAAGTTTTAATAGTATATATATAGATGTTATTTTATATTAAAGTTAAATTTTTTGATTTGGAATAAATATGTATATTTTATTTTAATATGTGTTTAAATTTAGAATATAGTTTTATAAAAATAGTTATGGATATATAGTTGTATACTAGTTCACTTATACCACTTATCATCAGTTCTTATTTGGTTCGTCCATTTTTGTTTATCAGCTTTGTTCGTCTAATCGTGTCCATCGTGCTTCACTTTGAAATCCGTGCTTGGATTCGTAACTCATCTCAATCTCGTTCGTCTCTAGCCTCGAAAGGTGAGCACTCACTCACGATTAACGTTCTTTTATTTATTAGATTTGATTTCAATTGAAACGACAATTGAAATATACTGCTGTTAGTTAATTACACTGTTATATATACTATTACCTGTATCAGTTCACCTTTGACATCTGACACCATTATCTGTTAATTATTTATGCGATGATAATACAGTTTGGCTGATAATTGATTGATTGTTGATGTTTATATTGGACGTTAAAATTGTTAATGTTAAATTGATAAATAGTATGAAATTGAACTTGATATAGGATAATTAAATGTTAAATTTGATTAACGAACATTTGTATAATATGACCCCTTTAACTGTTAAATTTATTGACACGTAGGATTGTTAACTACACCTTGAACCATCAATTGTATGTTGCTTAAACTGATGATGTATGAAATTGTAAATAGATGACAAGTGAAAACCGTAATGTAATAATCTTTAATCTACATGAAATGATAGTGTGGATTCTAGAAATAATTATATTAATTCGTACAAATAACAATGCGAATTAATATGGTTATTTCGGGATTATTTGAATTGATTATTGGATTGATATTGATTGTTGTTATTGCTTGTTTATTTACTTTGACACCATCCCAGTTATCACACTGCAAGTTCCCTCTGTTATGCTTTGATTTTTAATTGAATTGGAATCGGGTTGAAATGATAAATACCCAAAATTGAACTTTGACCTAGGATAGAAAATTAAATAAACCCGATTGGTCAATAACTTGATTTTGAAATAAAATAAGGATTTTATTTGAATAAATAACATGGTTTTGAAATGAAGTTGAAATTTGAATTTAAGTGAAAGGAAATGTTAATGTTTAATAATCTGAAACAAATTATTAAAAATGTAATTGATGAAAGAATATTGTTTAAGTTGAGAAACTATTGAGTTAAGTTGGAAATTATAATTAAGTTTGAAATTTATTAAACTTTGAGATGATTTAATAATTAAGTTGGAAATTATAATTAAGTTTGAAATTATTAAACTTTGAAATTATTTAATAATTAAGTTTTGAATTATTTAATAATTAAATAAGATTGAATTATTTAATGATTAAATTAAATTGAATTTTGAATAAGTGAATTTTACTTCGTAATACTTGAAATTGAGTTTCTTTATTAATAAAGTTTGGAAAATCATTTAAGTAAGTAAATAAGTGAAATTGGATTTCTTTAACAAAAATGAAATGTGATATTTTTGGAATTAATGTAAGACTTGTAATTGGAGAATTGATTTGACGAATTTAGTTTAATTCAAAATTGTAAGTTTTGTTTTAATGAAGTTGAACTTAAGAACTGATTAAATGAATTGGAAATTTAATAGAAATTGTTTTGAATGATAAAGTAACTTAACGAATATTGAATGAAATCGATAAATGAGTTTAAATTGATTTGAATGTTAAATAGAATTTATCTAAATGATTTCGGAATGAAACTTATATACGAACTTGAATCAATATTTGAATTGTTTTAAATAGAAATTGAAATTGAATTATAAGATTTTGAAACGGAAAATTGGAAGTTTTGAAACGAAATTATTGGAAATTGGTTTTGAAAGACAAATGAAATGTTGATTTACGAATTCTATTTGAAATTGAAATTGATTTGGTTTTTGAAATATATAAACGACCAATCGGTGTAATAATTACGAAAGTTATTAAAGAGACCGGGATCGGTAATGGATATACTCTCTATCTGAACCGAAACCACTTTAATAACTATACGCGGAGTGTTGATCCAGAACGAAGTGGATGGTTTTGGTGGACGCGTTGACTGAAGAAAGGGAACGATTTGGATGACCCTTGACATGACTAAAACAGGAGCCGCGCCGGGCCATTGAGGATCGCCATCTCTAGCGGACACACTTCTTCGATACCATATCTATTACTTTTGTGATTCGATTTGGGTGCACCCCTCGATTTGGGAGTGTTGTTTCGCGGTGTTGGGGTAGTAGCTGCTATGCCCAACATCAGTCCGGATCAGGCAACTACTAGTATCCTAGTTGGTATCGCTTCATGTACCTTGTCATACTGATTATCCTATTCGCGACCACTACGATTTTGATTTGTACCTTTAGTATATGGATTGCCCTCTGGTGACTTCCGGTTTTGGGGAAACTACGGTCTTGTATATGCTTTTGGGAATAAACAGGTTAAGAGGTGTATGGGCCCTGCTTAACCCTACTTTGATATCTTTATATTACTGATAGACATTATCTACTTAGCGTACATTACTACCTAGTAGATAGTTTAACGGATCCTTAAAGGATGGTTATTCCAAACATCCTTTGAGTTACTTGTATTTCAATTGCTATTTCACTTGAGTTGGATTTATTAATATAAGAATGTTAATCCTGACTCGAGTGTTTTGTGTTTTTGCTTTACGCTCGGGTCAGACTGAGTGGTTCAGCTTTCGAGACTCACCTTTGGAGTTGGAGCTTCGCTTGGAGATCCAGCTATCTATCCAGCTTTCAGATATTCGATGATTCCAGTGATGTATTCTGCTTTGTATCTGATGTATCATATTACTCTTCCGTTGTATCTGGTTTAACTCTGATGTAACTTATATATTTATATAGTAGCTTCATGAACTACTATCTCTTTTATTTCCGCTGCACTTATTACTCTGTGTCTGTGATCTGTGATTTTATTTATTTACTGTGTATGTTCAGTTTTGCCAATTTAAATTAACAACGCGGTATTTTGAGCAATTCAACTCCGGCATGAGTGTCTACCTATACACTTATAATGGATGCGAATGGTCCAAAATTCCGGGTCGTTACAGACAAGTACCAACGACATTCCATATTTTCTATGGACACGGTGTCTCACAATAGCCTGAAGTGAGACGAGGGCACGCTTATGCTGTCTAGGGTAAATAAAAGGTCAAAAGAGGGAGCAATAAATAGTGCGAACCAACGGTGACCGTGCGTGCGGCATCGATTAGGGGAGATAAGTTACTATTGAGTCCCAAGCGCTTAGTATGTGTGTCTTTCATAGACACCATTGCCTTCTGTGTAGGGAGCTATATAGCATCTAGTCTGCAGTAAGATCTATGGAGTAGTAGGCCGATCAAACGGTAGAATCAGGATTTCAGCCTAATTAAAATAGGATTAGGAATTCAGCCTAATCAAAGCAGATATCAAGGACAAGTGCAAACAATCAAAGTTAACCTATCTTATTAATTGGGAACTAGTTAATTCGTATTTATTATCTCTTTCTTGTTTCCTTTTATATGTACTAGAACTATTGAAGGGTCTATTGCTTTTACTTTGCTTAAAGATTCTAGTAGTTACTATCATTCACCAGACTTTTAGTTTGACCCACTCCTCTATTTTCCCCTTTTCCCCCCATAGGAAATCAAGGGAGAGGGTAATAGATTGCAGTGCTCAGAGATTTCTTGGAGAAGAATCTACTATGTATTTCCCTACTTTTATTTTCATTTTTATTTCTTTGTACTGGCAATTGAGAGGGACATTTGTACTCTGATTTTTGTTAAGACTATGAGTTTTTATTTCATGAGACATATTGGTTTTTGAGACATGTATGTTGTATTTGATATTTGACTTATTTGGTTTATGAAGTAATTATGAAGCTTTTGTTTTAAATAAGTTATTATCTTAGTTTCCGCTGTTTTACCTATTTTTGTCTTGTGAATCTT
Organism: Allium fistulosum; assembly: GCA_030737815.1. Lineage (NCBI taxonomy): Eukaryota > Viridiplantae > Streptophyta > Magnoliopsida > Asparagales > Amaryllidaceae > Allium > Allium fistulosum. The sequence continues at coordinate 495,349,915 of CM060902.1, read as the reverse complement.
AGTCTCTGTTAGTTTAGTTATACCTACAACGCACCATGCTTTTTAATATGCCCTTTTGGGTATATTAAGGGGTATGGGGGTGTTTCAATGGATTCTTAGAACTTTCTGACTTAGGAACCTCTTTAAGATCTCCCTTCAGCTGCCAAGATGCAGGCTGAACTCTTTGTCGGTCTTTAAATCCTAACCGCCTAAACATTCGCTCCGTGTCCTAATTTGTGCCTCCTCGAAATCCCCTGTGGCAGAAAACATCTTCCCTCCTAGACTAGCAAAGTCCTTGCATAGCATAGGAAAATTGGCTGTTGTAGGTAGATAAATGGGATCTCCACCTACTGATGATGTATTGGGTGCTTGCCCTTGTACCTCTGGCACTGTAGCTCTACGGAACCAGTCAGCCATACTATGCAAAGAAAAGGAAACTTAGGCTCGAAAGAATCGAAAGAAGGTTGAACTGGACTTTTGAGGTGATTTTTTTATAAAAACTCTTTTATGCTTGAAAACTATTTCTAAGAGTTTCTTTCTGAAAAATAATTTTAAATCAAGTTATTTTGAAAAATACTGTACTTTTTTTATAACAAATTTTTAGGAATCCTTTAACCTTAGGCTCTGATACCAAATGTAACACGCCACACCTCTTAGTATACCCAAAAAGGGCACCCTAAAAGATGTGGTGCGTTGTAGGTATAGCTAAAAACTTACAAAGACTAAAATTCAAAAGAAAAAATAAATAAAACAGCGGAAACATTTAAATAGTAATCTCATTATTCAAAATCAAACTTCATAAAATAGAGTCATAAAACCAAATACATAAGATGCCTCAAAATACCAAATACATGTCTTATGAAAAGGAAAATACCATCTCAGTCACATTACCAGAGTACATAAATAAAACCATCCCTCTCATCAGTACCAGTACATCCAGACTCAAATAAAAATAAAATTGGAAAATAAGAAGAAGAATACATGAAGAATCTCCAAGAATATCTCTCCAAGAAAGCTGAAATCTACTACCCTCGTCTCTGCTAGCCTATAGGGGAAAAGAGGAAAATAGAGGAGTGGGTTAGACTAAAAGTCTGAATGAAAGTAATTACTAGTATTCTTAAGCAAGGTAAAGATAATAGACTTTGCAACAGTTCTAGTATAAAAGGAAATAAAGGAAAAGATAAAACTGGAATAAAATACGGTTTAACTGTTTGCTTTGTTTATATAGTTCGATTAGATTGTTTGCACTTTTCTTAGATAACTGCTTTGATTAAGCTGAAACCCTAATCCTACTTTAATTAGGCTGAAGTCCTAATTCTACCCTTTGACCAGCCTTCTACCTCTACTGTGCCTACTACGGACTAGACCCATTGGCCCTACGCAAAAGATACGGACTAGCACCTGTTGGTCCCTATGCAAAAGATATGGACTAGACCCAGTTGGTCCCTACGCAAAAGATACGGACTAGTCCCTATTAGTCCTACGCAAAAGACACCTACTACTGCGGACTAGACCCTGTTGGTCCCTACGCAATAGATACCTACTTAGCGCTTGAAACTCAATAACGACTTTTCGGCCTACACCGAGGCCGCATGCTCGACCACCATTAGGTTCGCGCTATCTTTCGCTCCCTCTTTTGACCTCTTATTTACCATAGCTCCAGCATAAGCGTGCCCAAGCCTCACGTCTGCTATTGTGAGACCACCTGTGTCTGACTTAAGGGAATGCTGTTGGTACGGGTCCTAACAAAAAAAATCTAGTTGCGCCCCTTGTACAAATCCCCATGATTCGAACTTCTAATTATTGACCACTTATTTACCATCACTTCAACATAAGCGTGTCTCAAAGGAAATGCTGCGGGTATGGGTCTTACTACCATCTTTGCTTATTAACTTAATGAAAGTTTTAAAAATAAGCCTCTATATCTGTAAAGGACTACCCTTGTTGGGCCTACAATACTTATCTTCTATATCTATAAAGGACTACCCCGTTGGGCCTACAATACAGATCTACTATACCTTGTTTATTAACTTAATCCAAGATCTTAGTTTATTAAAATAAGCCTCTTCTGTTATTTCTGCTTTATTTGCTTATTAACTTAATTTAGGTCTTAAAATAAGCCTTTCCTGTTCTTTCCACTTAATTATTGTCTATAATTATAACATGTGTGCTATAATTCTGCTTATTAACTTAACCTAAGGTCTAAGTATAAAAATAAGCTATTTCTCCTACTTTTATTTTCTCTTTTCAGTTATAATTACATGTTATAACTATGCCTGCAAATGTCTTAAATTTGCCTATTTCAGTCTAAGTCCAATTTATTACAGTCTTTCTTATTTTACATCACATTTTCTGTAAATTCAGTTTTCTTATATTTTAGTCCATATTCACGATTTATTCTATTCTATTTATTCCATTCGCGTAAAAAGGAACTTAAAAGGAAACTGACAATTACAGAAGAAATCTCAACGTAGAATAGATGTAAATAAAATGTAAATAACAGTAAATAACTGTAAATACTGTAAATAACTGTAAATAATTCGAAAAGCTATAATTAACAATAAATAATTGCAAATAACTGAAATATATTAACTAAAAGAAAATAGACTAGAAAACAAGTCTAAAATTTACTTAAAATAAACTGTAAATAAACTTGCACAAAGGTTATCCCAAAATTGTAGAAAAACTACAACTATTGGAAACCCTATTATTTTAAATTACTTAAGAATCTAAAATAATTACTTAAACACTCACCTGTGGTCCTTAGCTCTTTTCCTTGGCCTTCCTGGATCCACTTGTAGGGTATAGAATATTTTAATTAAAAGGTCTTCTCTTTGGTAAAATATTCCTTTTAGGGTCCAGCCTCAGGCAATGAACCTAGATGGAGAAAAACTGAATGAGAATAATAGCTAGGCCTAGGGTCTTATTTATAGTGTCACTTGTGGATCTCAGACCATTGGATTTAAGGATTAAATCTGGTGCAACCACGTCATAGGCTCGCTGGGAACCGTCAGATAGAAGTACGAATGCACATGATAGGATAAAAATCGAAAAATACGTCATCGATTAAAACTGGAAAGAACTAACATGAAGAATGCAGGCGGGTCGACCTCTAGGTCGACCTTTCCTCATGCTAGGTCGACCTAGCCATTGGGAGGGTCGACCTGCCCTATTATATTTCTCTCTCTCTCTCTTTGTTTTCTTGTTTCTAGCGTATCTCCTTCGTTTTAACTCGGATTCTGACAATCTATATATGGAAATTGACCAGAAAATTACCACAGACACAATAGTGCAACTTCCACGGCTCAATTCTGATAATTTCACAAAGTTACTTTATTATTAAATAATTCGTTAATTAATTACTATAGCTTAAATTTTGGGTTGTTACAAGACGGGTATGATGCTTCGAAAGGATAACTCTGATCCTTGTGCAGGAGGACCGTTCTCGATGTACTGAGGGCACCTCCATAGAAATCCTAAACAATTAGTGAACGAGCCTTATCGAATTTTGATTTTATAACTAGTATCGTTGTGATGTACATAGCACAAACATCACGGCTACTTGTTATTATTACTTTGGCGATTAGACATTATTATAATATCAGATGATTTTCTATAAAAGAGTTTTGGTTATCGTAAGGTAAAAATCTATCCTTTTTTATTTGCGGTAAGGTCTTACGAGATACCTTTGTTTTGAAAAGGTTATTAAACTTTAAGAATCAAGTTGATTGTGTTTTCTCACGCTGGTTTAACCAGACTGACCCGGGCGTGGTTTTTCCTAAATGCTCGGGTTAGACCGAGCATATTTCTAGGTTTAGATGGATATTTTGGAGCTTCAGGAGAGGAGTTGGAGGACCAAAGACGTATTCACGTAGATGATTATATTTCCGTTGCTTACATTATTGTATATTATACAGCAATTGTGAGACATGTTGTTATAAGGGTCCGTGCTGAGATAGGTTAGTGTACTCTGATTGATGTCTGTATATATATAAATTACAGTTTGTTTTTGTGTAAAGGATTGTTATATATTATGAATTATTTTTTCTACTGTGAGATTCTGTGTTGTGTAGTTCTTCTGCCTTCTTTCTTATTTCTTTTCCCTAACTATCCGCCTTTTCATTCGACTTGGGCTGGACATATGTGATTTATTGTTAGTTTAAATTGTACAGAAAAGTGGGTCGTTACAGCGTGGTATCAAAGCTTAGGTTGAGTGAACACCTAGGCTTTGGTGGGGTGACTCATTAGCGATAGGGTCAGTAGCACCCTAGAATGATTTTGAGTATATTATTTATAAGAGTGCGTATTTGTTAGTGATATTAAAATGTTTTGTATTGTGTTGATTGTTCTGTTGAGTGGCTTAAGAATTTTTGTCGGTGCTTTTGGCCAACGTTATTGATAGGGATTTCCTAAACACTCGAACAAGACCAATTGACACGGTATTGTTTTAAAATGGGTAAATGAAATAATTTTACATGGAAATATATTTTTATATATAAAAAGAATAATTTTCATAGTTATTCTTGGTTGTGTTTGGTTATTAAGGGCGATAGTATTCCATCATTATCATCTAGGATTTGATCGGTCATGCTCGTCCATTTCTGAGCATTGACAATTATCAATTGATCTATCTTGAATTCTCTTTTTTGAAGTCTGGATTGGATATATGGGAATTTTCGGAACATTGAAATGAATTCCTTGTGAATTAAGTTTCAGAATTTGAATATAAGGCGTTCGTTAATAATGTGGAGTTGAAAATGGGATTTCTAGAGGTTGTTTATTTAAAAGAAATTTTGGAATATTTTGAAATAATATTTAGAAATGGTTGAATATAAAAGTTGGTTGTATTAAATTAGGTTTAATAAAAGAATTATTAAAAGAAAAACTTAAATATTTCTGGAATAAATACTTGAAAGATGATTATATAAGGAAGCTATCATATTTTCACAATAAATATTTGAGAATGATTTCCTTAAAAAGGAGATATTTTAAATTGGATTTATTAAAATAGGCCTTATAAATAAAAGTAATTTGAGAATTTAAATCCTGGTGATTTAGGCAAAAAGGTTTTCAAGGTTTAACGGGTTAATAATAGTATTGAGAATATTTTCGAGTTTCTTAATAGGGAATTGTTACTATTAGGACCTTGCTATATAATTATTTAGATAGAACAATTTTTGATTCGATTTCAAAAGTATGGTTTGATTTACTATGAAGTAAAAATGTAAATTATTATTTAAAATGATTATGGAGGAAGGGAATAATAATTTATTTTAGATAGCCTTGGATCTTAAAAAGTTTTGGTGTATCAATATTTGGAAACTGCTGGCTTAAAAATACATTTAAGTATAAATACCTTTGAAAGGAATTTTATAGAAAACCGGGCATTCATTTGGATTTGGTTTGGGCAATAAATCCCTATTTGTTTTGTGATGATCAGAATAATCTTCTAAGTGACGATCGGGTGTTTGTTGAGGCGAACGGTATTGTGCACTTAGTAAATTATTCTCTTTGTCATTATACGGTTGGGACGAGTTTGAATCTGGACAAATCCAAAGTAGGTTGCAATGGATAGTTTGTTAAAACCATTTATTTGGAAATATATTTGGTATGGTTTCAGGAAGGGGATTTTGAAAATTTGTTTTTTAAGTTAACTGGTTTGAGTGGCTCGAAAATAACTAAAATGGGTAAGAGATACGTTTGGATGGTAAACGTTCTCTTGAGTATTATCCTTCTAGTAAGGGAATATATGATACTATTTGGTAGTACACAGTTCCTTGGTATAGTTTTGGGGTTACTCGGGCTAATATATATATATATATATATATTTCTATGGATTAAATATATAGTATCATTTCAAAGTGCGTTTTGAATAAAAACCTGGGTGTTTAAAGATTGTCAAGTGAATTAAAAATAAAAGTTTGAATTTAATGGTTGGGTATACCTTTGTAATGGTAGAGTGTTTTATAACTTTTACAAATCAGAGAGAGTTATATGAAATGTTTCTCGCAAATGTTTTAATGAGAATAGAATTAGCATTAGAGATAAACAATTAAATAAGTGTGTAAAATGGACATAGATCGTTCCTTTTTCTCATTTAGTTTTGATCTAATATTCGAGTTCAAGGCTTTGAGGTGTTTCACACCGTTCCGAATAAGGATCTATTACTCGATTTCTGACGGCGAGCATTTGACGAGGGTTCTTGATATGAAACTAAAGTTTTCTATCATAGTTATAGCTATGCAAGGAGAGCAGAGGTTCCTATTCAAGGAGCCTGATCAGAGTCCGCACTAGAGAATCAGGTGAACGATACTGGTTTGGAAGTGGAGTCATGTATTCGAGTAGTGGTCAAATCAGATTCTGCATATGAATGATCTATGGACATCATGCAGACTTATGAATAATATTGAGTGTTCTTCTGCTGGAATTTCGGGGACGAAATTCTTTTAAGGGGGGAGGAATGTAACGACCCGGGATTTTTAGCATCTGTTATTGAAATAATTAACTAATTTTAAATATTGAAATATTAATTTTTATAATTCGAATAAGTAAATTTTCTGATATTGGAGATATCTGAATATATAAATTTTGGAGACCATACTAAATTTTAAAATGCTAATTGCTGGATATGATAAGAAATATATATATATATATATATATATATATGTATATATGTATTTCACTATTTCAAACTTATGATAAAATATCCATATATGTATATATATATATATACAAGCTGCATGATGCAAATTTCAAACTTATGATGACAAAATATATATAAGTATATATGTTTATAAAAATAGTGTATATGTAAATATGTATATATCTGAATGTATATGTAAATATGTAAGTATGTAAATATGTATACGGTAAAATATGTATTTGTAAATGTATATATCTATGTATGTATATACATGTAAGCATCATGATGGCAAGCAAAAATCAAGCACACAAAATTTCAAATCAAGCCATAATATATCAAATCAACACATAAAAAATCAAATAAGCATATAATATATCTAATCACCCATATAAAATCAAATCAGCCACCAAAGAAAAAGAAAAAAAATGAAGAGGCCTAAACAAAATTTCAACCACCCTATATGTATACATAGCAACCCTATGTTCCACTGTTCCCATCCATCCTCTTATAAATATGCTTGCTCTTTCACGTATTATATAAAAAAAGAAATAAAACAAAGATCTTCCATCAAACTAAAGAAAAGGATTAAAAGCTTGAAGGGGGGAGATTTAACAAAGCAGTGTGCATCACTTTATAAACAGTGAGTAAAAACACTTTAGATTGTTTACTGGTTATTGTATATATCTATATAACTGTGTTTTGAATGAATTATTGATCTGTGCTAAATGTTTATATGTTTGCTATGTATATATGTGTGTTTAGACATGAATAAGTGTCACCGGCACATCAAAAGAACCCTGTATATCTTCCAAGAAAAATACTCTCTATTCATGTTTTATTTGATATAACAGTAAGCTTTTAACTTTAAAAATCAAGATCTCATCAACCATCTAGTTTTAAACCTTGACTCCAAAATTAAAATTGTTTGTTTATGAATGAAGAACATTTTAAAATTTATTTCATTGAGCAAAGGGGAAGAAACAACACATAACCGTGAGTAGGTCCGTGATGGATGAAAATCAAACATCATAATTTAAGGATGGATTATATAGCTGAAATCGTTATTGAAAAACATGATTTTTAAGATAGGTTTGGGAATTTTTAGTGATGCGAGGAGGTAGCAATGTAGGGATGAACATAATTGGGGCTTTCATCAAATTACTGCGACATGGTCGATTTCAAGGTATGGAGTTGGGTATGGAGGTGGCCCAGGTTATGGCGCATCTTAGAAAAATAGTGCGTGATTTTTGTTTTGCGTGTGTGGGGTAGACGAGATCGAAGTAGTGTTTGAGAATGGTTGATCTTAGGTATCGGTTTCGTGGCCACGGCGACGTCCAAAGGGAGAGTTAGGCGTGCGCACAAGGGGTAAAAGGTGGTGGAGGTCATGGCAAGGCCGTAGGTGAAGTTTGGTGGTCAGGGTTGTCATGGCGAGGCATTGTGGTGGTTTCGGTTCGTTCCAGTTTTTAGTCGAGATGTTCGATTTCGATTTGTAAGCTTTGTCGTGGTTTCAGGTAGGGAGTCAAGATGTCATGTTTGAGAGCAATGTGTGTGGATGAACGGCGACACGTATAGATGGCCGGAGCTAGTGGGTACGTGCATGTTTTAGTACACAGTTTCGTGCTTTCCTGGGTGTGTTCAAATGAAAGAGGGGAGAAGAAGGAAAACTGGAAGAAGAGGTAAATGGTTTAGGCCGGGTTAGATTAGTATGGGCTAGGTTGTTAATTAAAAGAAAATTAAATTTATTTTTATTTTCAAAAATCGATAGATTTTAAAAACACTATTTCTTTTTCATTTAAAATCCAACCGGCGCGTAGATTTTTGCGTCGAGTTCCTATCGAAGAATATTTTCATCTGAAATAATACCGTTGAGATTTCTGCAATGTAAAATTTAATGATATATAATAATTGAAGTAAACGAATAGGAAATTTCTTATGTACTTAATTATATGTTAATTAATTAATTAATTATTTAATGAACCGTTTAATTTTAAATTTATTTATAATAAATTATTTTATTTAATTTCTTTAATGGATAAATAATTTGGATTTAATATATAACTTGACTTAGTTAGTTGAAACTAGTTCAGCTCTGAATTGTAAATTAATTATTAATCGTTGATTGAGTTAATGATCTACGCTTTGACTTTTATTTAGATATTGTTTCAGTTATCTTTGTATGTGCCATTAAGTAGCCAAATAATACTGTTGAGTTAAATTGAATTGAATGTGGTTAATTGGACATTTGTCTAGCAGAAGTAAATCACTGTTCCGCTAATTAAATTAATTGGACCCTGTTTAGCAGAATAAATCATCGTTCTGCTATTATTAATTGGATAAGTTAATTTGAACATTTATTTAACAGAAATAAATCCCATTATGCTATTACAATTGTGTGGGCACTTAATTACATTCCAATCGATAAGTATTAGATAAGTGTTGTATTAACGATTAATTGTTAATTATGACTTTAATTTACATATGTGATGTTATGTGAATACGTGGGGTTATAACTTGATAGTTATTGGAATTAATGGTGACTAGATTAAGTACCATTGGAGTTACTAAGCCTTTTTCCAAATTTGGAAGTTGATTTTTGAACCAAGGTTGTTTAAAGGATGATTATTAATTATTAATGACATTTTGAGGATAATTAATAATTATTTGATAATGATTTAAGGTTAACTATTTTATGATTCTTAAAAGTTACTTGAAAGTATTTAATTATTGTTTTCAAAGTTATTTAATTATTTAAATTGTTTAAAAGTATATTTTAATTTTAAATTAAAGTTATTTTATACTGGTTTGATTTAAAATTTAATTATTATTTAAGAATTAATCTGTATTAAAATATTATTATTTCAAGGATAATTTGTTCAAATATTAATATCGTTTTAAAAATAAGATATTATATAGTAAACTGTTATAAAAGGGTATTTTCCTAAATTAAACCTGGATATTATTATAGAAACTTTATAAGCATTATTTTGAGACAATTATTGAAATAAAAGATTTCAGGAAGTAATGGTATATTTTCATAGCGTAATTTGAGGGTAGAGATTGCCTATAGTTTGGGATGTTTTCGCTGGGATAGCGACGTAACCATTATGCAAACTGCGACCTATGATTGATTGCATGACGGAAATCGGGAGGCAAAGATTGCCTAAGTTAAGTTTGGTTTCTCTAGGATAGAGACATAACCATTGTGATGCGATCCATGGTCGATACCGAATGGTGCTTTCCATATTTATTTTTAAAGGTTTTCAAGTATTTTTGGAAGATATGATTTGTTAATATACTTATTCCGGTGAGATAAGTATATGTCTGTTTTTGATAAAGAGATTAAATTAAATTAAATTAAATAAGGCTTAGTGATTTCAGTGGGAAAATGAAATCTTTGTTTGAATGTTTATTTATTTGATAGTTAAATAACCGACTATCAAATCTTCATCTAAATATGTAATACTTCTTAATTTTAGTGGTACAGAAATATTCCCTACTTAACACCGAAGGATTTTAACTCTGGAAATATCTAGGGGAGACACGGGAATTATATGGTACAGTTACTGTTCGAGGTGCTATACTGTACGTATAAACTTATGGATCTTCTAAGACAAATGATAAGTAGATCCATCCACTTAAATGGTGAAGGGGTGATCCTCGATCTTATGAATTGTCTGATTATTTCCTAAAGAACCGGTCTTGAGCATTCTGGAAAGACGACGAATGGTTTTTGGAGCACCCAGGAAATGGAAGGTGTACTCGTAAGAGATGCTCAGAACCCATGACCTACTCCGAAACCATATACGGTAAAATGGAGGAGATGCATTATATTTTCGGATGTTGAAATCCATATATGGTTCCGTGACTCATTGGAATGTGGGAATCTGTGCGAGATTCCAAGATCTGTTGAGATGTGGGAATCTGTATGTGATTCCGAGGCCATTGTGGTGTAGGAATCCATATGGGATTCCGTGATCTATTTTTGGAGCGGTGCTTAAGCCGGAACGTCGGACGTAGCCTCATCAGTGGAAATGACTAAAACCAGAGTTAGGAGGCATGGCCAGTAGGGTTGGCAAACCCATAGGGTGTATTCGGCTCCTTTTCTAGCAATACAAATACCTTCAGTTATTTTTGGCATGCCAGAGCGATGCACTCGGTCTTAGAGAGACCAGGTATGTTTTTCCTATAATACCATGGCTAGACGGGTATGATGCTTTGGAAGGATAACTCTGATTCTTGTGCAGGAGGACCATTCTCGAAGTACTGAGGGCACCTCCGTGGAAATCCTACATAATTAGCGAACGAGCCTTATTGGATTTTGAATTTATGACTAGTATCGTTGTGATGTACACAGCACATGCATCACATCTACTTGTTATTATTACTTTAGCGATTAGGCACTATTATAATTTCAGATGATTTTCTATAAAAGTGTTTTGGTTATCGTAAGGTAAAAACCCCTCCATGTTTATTTGCGGTAAGGTCTTATGAGATACCTTTGTTTTGAAAAGGTTATTAAACTTTAAGAATCAAGTTGATTGTGTTTTTCTCACGCTGGTTTAACCAGACTGACCCGTGCGTGGTTTTTCCTAAATGCTCGGGTCAGACCAAGCATATTTCTAGGTTTAGATGGATATTTTGGAACTTCAGGACAGGAGCTGGAAGCCCAAAGATGTATTCACGTAAATGATTATATTTCCGTTGCTGACATTGTTGTATATTATTCAGCAATTGTGAGGACAAGTTGTTATAACTGTCTGTGCTAAGATATGTTAGTGTATTCTGATTGATGTCTGTATATATATATATATATATAAATTACAGTTTGTTTTTGTGCAAAGGATTGTTATATATTATAAATTATTCGTTCCGCGGTGAGATTCTATGTTGTGTAGTTCTTCTGCCTTCTTTCTTATTTCTTTTTCCCTAACTATCCGCCTTTCCGTTTGATTTGGGTTGGACATGTGTGGTTTATTGTCAGTTTAAATTGTACGAAAAAGTGAGTCGTTATAATAGCATTTCAATGCAAATACTTCTATTCGGACTCAACTATAGTCGCTTGATGGATCAGCACGCCATAATAACTATAATCAAATAGAGAATTGTAACGACCCGTACTTTTAACTATTTTAAATTATTAAATTTAGTATAATTATTGAAAAAAAATGAATAGAAAAAAATTATTGAATTATTTATGTAATTTATTTGATAACCAATTTCGAAGATTTTGGCAATCACATGTATTGTAACGAAATTCTATGCATTGATTGTATTTATAATCAACGGTATGAATTGAATAATAAATGTTGAATTACTGAAAAATAGAAGCAGTTGTTTTATTATTTGAGTTCATTTTTAAAAGTAAATTTTATATGTTAATTAACTTATATTTGAAATAATGTAATTTATTGGATAATTAAATTATTTAAAATTTAATATTGCAATTATTTAAATAATTGAATTTTGAATTTAAGATGATTGAAAATGATATCGGAAGTTGATTTAAATTTTATTTAAATACGAATGAAGATTGTTGACATTTAAAATTGGATTTGAAAGTGAATAAATAGAAATCGAAAATTTTATATTATAATTAATGAGTAAAAATAGCCATTTTGGCCACTGTTTCGGATTTCGACGAAACCAGTTTCAGTGGATCCGTAATTGTGAATTATTATAGGATTTCAAGTTTTATAGCGATCGGACTTGTCGTTTGACCGTGTGAGCTTGAAACGTGTAGAAATTAATTAAGGAATTTAATTAAAATAATTTGATTTTGAAAAGCTATCTTCCGCATACGATCGAATTAGGCCTCGAGACTAGTTCTATTATGTTTGGAATGGAGGTAAAACATATAGAATGCAAGGTGGCACGCGTCATTTGGAGTTTGGAATTTTCGTGGGCAATTGGCTAGATATTTTCTAATATATATATATATATATATATATATATATATATATATATATATAAGTCAACCTTCCAACATCTCGTACATCCAGCCCACCTTATGGCTCCCTCGTACGCTTCCCCTACTCCTTTCTTTCATTTCATTTGCAATCTCTCAAGCGAACGAGAGAAAAAAATGGCGAGAGCTTGCCAGGTCGCGGTGATGGGCTGAACGCGTGTAGCGATGGAGGGAGCGGCAGCTCCGGGGAAGGTCGCGCTCAGCATTTAGGGTTTTGAATTTGGTTTTCGAGTTCTTGCTTCATGTGCACACGAAGGTGGAGGTGCGTGCGGTTAGTTGGGTCAGAGCTAGGCGATGGGAAGCTGCAGTGGTGGAAGTGAGGGCGGCGCTGATGGCCTTGACGACTCCGATCGAAGAGAGAAAATAAAAGGAGGATGAAATTTCGTCTAGCCTATGGAGGAAGTTAAGCGTGTGTGTGATGGTGCTAAGAGGAAGGTCGTTTCCTTTTTTATTTAAATATTAATTTTTGTTAATTTTAGTTTAAGTATATTGTAATATTAATTGTCGTATAACTTTTGCATACGAGGTCCGTTTCAGACGGAATGAATCACGTTGGAATCGTATCGACGAAGGCTTTGGCGTGAAATTGAGTTGGAATTTATTTGAAGTTGAGAAAATTCTTAGTTTCAAATAGAAGGTGAGTGTTTATAATGCTCATAAAGTACTAAAATAATTTTTATGTTAGTTAAATTTATATCGTGAAGTGATTTAAATTTATCGACTGTTGTTGGTAAAATTTAACTAACATTCAAATTGATATGAATTAAAATGATAGGAATTTGAATTGATAGTTCGAATTTTGAATGGGAATTAAATTGCTAGTTAAAATCCTGATTATTGATAACTATTAAATTATTAGGATATTTTGACTGATTTGGATGTTGATTGTGATGGATGCTATTGATTGATATTTTGGATGATTTGGATGTTTATTTATTTTGATATATCCTGTTATCACCTTGTATATTATTTGACAGTATATAAAACTGTTAATTAAATTATTTTGAATAAATTAAGAAATAGGTTGAAATAATATATATATATCTATGACATTTATTTTGGATTGAAATGATATATCCATCCCTGAATTTAAAATCCAAATAATTGATTCACTTGGCCATATGATAAAAAATTATACATGGACACCAGATTGGTTAAATTAAGTGATTTTTAAATTTTGATTTGAATTTTTTTAAATGATTTGATTTAAAGAAGTAAAAATCGAATTTATGGAAATCGAATTTATGGAAATTGAATTATTTTCGAACTTGAGCTCGAAATGTTGAAATTTAAATTTGGTAATAGGAATTGTTTAAATAATCGAAGTTGATATTTTGAAGTTATAATCGAAATATGATTTGAATTTTGGAAATTGATTTGTTTTAAAAGATTGGACTTTCATTCGAACTTTGAATATTGCTAAGTAAAAGTAATTTAAATCGATATTTCAAAAGTTGAGCTCTGAATTGAATCATTTTAAAGATTTGGACATTGAATTGATCATCGAAGTTAAATTTGATTTAAATGATTTAAATCGATACTTTGAAAATCGAGCTCGAAATTAATATAAATTGAAATGGTTTAAATTTGAAAATTGGGTTGAAATTTAACCATTGAATCAAATAGTAAAAGTTGAAATCGATTTGCAATCGATTAAATTGGAATGGAAATGAATTGATTTGAATTGAAATTGGAATCGAAGTTAATTCGAATTGAAACTGGAATGGAATCGATTAAATTGAAATGGAAATTGAATTGATTTGAATTGAAATTTGAATCGAAGTTAATTCGAATTGAAATCGGAATGGATTAAATTGAAATGGAAATTTGGAATTGGATCAGTTTGACTTTGAAACTATTTTCAAATAAATTATTTTGATATAAACTATTTAAAATCTATCTTTTTAAATATTCAAATTATTTTGATTTTCTAGGCTATATTACTATATAAACCATTTTCAATACTCAAACTCTTGTATATCAAACTATTTTAACTTTTTAAATTATTTTAAACTATTTTCTAAAAGTTCAAACTGATCAGAGTGGGAATTGTTTGTGTTTAAATCATAGATTTAAATGCGAACTTTGTTAAAATGAAGTTATAACTTAAATTGAAATTCGAAACGATTTTGAAAGTGAAAGCAAGATAGTGAAGTGAAATGGTATTTTCAAGTGAAAAGACATATCGAACTGAATATGAAATTTTAAAGTAAATACAATGACTTTGAACTTAAATTTATTTTGAAGCGAATATGGTATTTTGATATCAAGTGTGAATTGTTCTCGAAATGTAAAAGTATCAACCGGTGTGTAAAACGACGTTTAGTTATTGAAGAGACCATGGCCTCTTATTGGCATACTCTCTGTCAATATTGGAACCACTTTAACAACTGTGTACACGGAAGATACTCTAGAACGAAGTGGTTGGATTTGGCAACGTTGCTGGATTTGAAGAAAGAGAACGATGATGAATAGACCCTGGCACTTGTGCCAATTTGAAATGACTAAAACAAGACGGCTTGACAGGGCCAAGCGGGCTAATTACCCCTAGCGGACATCCGTTCTTCGATTTTCTTGGACTCGGTCCATATTATAACTCTTGTTGTTGGTTTTGATTGGTGCTCCTTGATTTGGGATAGTTTCACTTGACCCGATATGGGATGGATGGACGTGGTGGGCGGTCGTGGCTACGATGCGTTACCACTAGCCCTGCGACCCGAATTGGTAGTATCCTACCCTGGGCATTGCCTCACGTGGTTTTCATACTTTTATCCCTATATGAGACCCCTACGATTTTTGTTTAGTGTTTTCATATCACGACGCATCATTGTCTACCGACATGCTACTGGTTGTACTAAATGCAAACGGTATGACAATGCTTAAAAACAAGTTAAGGGGGGTTAATGTAAAGCCTTAACGCTAAGAAAAATATTTATTTTATCGATTAGACATTATATATATAGCGTATTCTACTATATATAGATATTTTGACGAATCCTTAAGAGATGGAAAATCCTGTAACATCTCTTGAGTTATTGCACGCACGTTATACACTGGATATGAGATGTGAAATCCTGTAAACATCTCTGATGCTATTTTTGACGCCCCACCCCGAGACCCACATTATCAAAGAGTATTACTGGGTCATACTGTCTGCTAATGCGGAGAATAGGGGTTGTTAGGAGCGACCATCTATAGCCTTGTCCTAAATATCTATTGGATACCTCGAAAAATGCTCTACTATATTTTTTTATAACTCAAGTGGATCGACGTATCCAGTACATTTTTAATACAATACTATAGGTGGCTAACGGATCTATCAGAACGAAATACAATAACCAAATGAATATCACATCATAGAACAGAAAACAGGTATACATATACACATATACAATGATACATCTCAATACAATACAAATGATACCTCAAAGTGGTATGACGACCACTCTATATACACAAGTCAAATGAATATACATCTCAAAATATAACTCTAAAAGGATAATGACAACAAATGGAGATAAGCCAAATCCAAGCGGAAGCATCATGAAATTGGTAAGTCCAAAACTAAGTGACTAACCTAAAACAAACTCGGTATGACTCGAGTATAAATACATGGGTCAGTCTAGCTAAAACATCAGTTTAATAAAGGTAATAGATAAGGCGAAGCATAAAGAACAGGTAGAATATCCTCTCGAACGAGAGGAAGTCCTACCAAGAATATGATACGACTTCATTTTACGGAAAGGAGGACATTCTTCTTGAATAAGAAGAAATAACAAGAAATACAAGTTCATATCTCAAGTGGTCTAATAACACTTAAGTGTATGAAACCTCAAGGAAGAAACCCTCATGATAAAACTCAATTAAACATCATATTTGCCTCATATCATCGGCGAAATCATTAAAATAACAATAACGGTTTCGATGAACCATATCTCCTGAATAGGAGAAACATCAATACAAACTCTCTCCAAAATGGCAAACATAAAACATTCTCAAATAGGATAGTCCTAAAACTCAAATATGCCTCACCTCATCGGCATAAACAAATCTCAAAATACCATGGAATGACAATATAAATCTCAAATATAGAAGAATCTCCAAACTTAATTATACCTCATCTCATAGGTATAAATGTATATAAAACTAAGACTCAACTCCCCAAAATGGCAAAACTCAAAATATCCTATAAAATCACGAAATCATCAAACTCATAACTCAAGGAACTCATAAGAGTTCAAAACATCATAAATGAAATCACCATATATATAACATCTCATATAGCACAAGGCTATCGATGTAATAAAACATTTTAATATGGTGAAATCATAATAAATCAGAAAACTCAGAAAACCCGAATTGGCCAGATCCCCGATTGCATGCCGAAGCAATTCTACATGTGCCACATCTTTACCAGTACTATATATATTTTTTAGGTACCCATACATCATGACGACCGAGGTCGTAATACATCATGACGACCGAAGTCGTAGGACATCGTGACGACCGAAGTCATAGATATCGTAATGACCCGAAGGTCTATAGTACTAGTAAACATCGTGAATGTGTCACAAACTCTCAGATAGGAACCTAAAAAGTGATAACGTGCGTCCCAAACCACACGTTCTCACTAAACGATTTACTAACTGCTAGTCAATGCCACACTAGAAAACATCATAACATCATAAATCTTAGAAAATCACTACTTGCCTCATCTCATTGGCAAGTATCAAAAGACGTCATTATGACGACCAAGATTTTTAACGGTTGTTAGTTGGTAATTATCTGGTTTAAAATATCGGGATATTAATTTTGATGGGCCGAACAAATAAATTCTAATAATTAGAATATCTAGATATGTGTATATTTATATACATACCAGCTTATGATGTTAATAACATATAGAAGTATAGAATGCAAATATATAAAAGGATGACAACAACATATATAAATAGATATATATGATGATTAAAGTACTGTATGTGTAAATATTTGTATATATGTTATTGGAACAATGCTTATGGAAATAATAGATATCTATACATATTTGTTTAAACATGTGTATATCTGTATATAAGAGAAAAAGGTAAACATAGCAAAGTAAAATAAGATTAAAAAAATTTCATATGCATAATTATATATATACATAAGTATATGTATAAGTATATATATAATAGTATACATGAAGAATATAATATACATGTGTGAATAAGGATATACATTATTATAAAAATGAGAAAGACATACATGTACTTGGACATTATCAGAGGAAAAAGGGGGCATGTATATATACTTATGAATGGATGAGCATGTAAACTTAAAGGGAAACACATGCTTTAATTGCCTATCAACTCAAGCCACAAAATAGCATGTACATGCACAAACTTGTACTGTACACTTCATCTTCTTTATATGTACAGGCCAAGGACACTTTGTTCCATTTTCTCATTCGAAGACTAGCTAAGTAAAAACAAAGAAATCATTACTGCCATTTCTCAAACAAAAGGAAATAAAAAAAATAAAAAAATGAATTGGTGTTCATAGGAAGCTACAGCCCATTCCCTCTATAAAAATATCTGCTTTAATTTATACTTATCCATTCGAACAAGCTAAGCAATGAAAAAAAACAACCATTACAATTTTTAAGGGAAGCAGGAGCAACTCAAGTTCAAAGCTCATATCAAAAGCTTGTAGTTCTTTTCAAAAATATAAATAAATAAACAAGTCACTGCTTTGTTCAAGGAAAGGTGAGTAAACATCTCTATTAAAAACTCAAATTAGTTTTTATCTTGATGCTTATGAATATTATTTGTGATAATGTTGTGATAAATGAAATTTGATACTTGCATGTGTATGAATATGTATTGGTTTGGTGTGTATGTCTGTGTGTGTGTGTTTATATATATATATATATATATATATATATATATGCATAGCTCTGTTTCAGGTTTTACAGGATTCAAACCTGATCAAAAATTCAATATATCTCTTCTTGATTCTTGTTAGACCTAGATGTATAAATCAAACTTGATTGTAATGACAAGGTATTTGATTTAAAAATATTTCCAGTGAAAATCTGATTGTAGTTTTAATAGGAAGGAAGAAGAACAGTAGAAGTTTAAATATATCAAAATCTCAACTTTAATAAATTGTTGTTTCAAATATATAATCGGATTCGTTATCAAAATCTAGGATTTTTAAAACTAAAATCTAGGATTTTTAAAACTAAAATCTTGATTTTTAAGCTCTTAATTCGATAGGAATCATGAGATGAATGGAAGTTGTGTTTTCGTCAAATTCTGGCGAACGAGAAGCTCGGTGAGGTCGGGGTCTCTATTGGAGGTTGCTAGGATGTTGGCGAGTTAGGGAAAAATGTCAGGTGGGTTATTAGCCCACTGTGGCCGTGGAATTTGGCCGGAGTAGGGTTTAACAACTTGTTTTGGTCGATAATAAAATCTAGACAAATTCGTTGCCGAGGGTGCATTGGAGGCAATCAGACCTAGGGGAAACGAAGCAGGGGACTGCGGCGGAGGTTCAGGCGGAGTTGCGAAGTTTCTGGCGTCGTAACGTGGCGGCGCGAGGCATTTTGGTTGATCGAGTTGGGTTCCAGGTGCTCGAAATTGTTCGAATTCGATTGATCGAGTCGATCATCGATCTGGGTGGTCGGAGCGTTAGTGTGTGTCGTTGGCGACCTATAGGAGGTTTCGAAGTTGGTCAGATCGTCGTCGATCAGATGTACACGTGCACGATATATCGTGAAAATCTGAGTTGTTATGATTTGGGTCGACTCGAAGTAGGTTTTGGTTTGGCTCGGGGAAACTCTCAATTGTCTCGAGTTGTTTGTATTAAGTTGCCAGGCTTAAGTTTTTAAAAGAAACAGGTTACAGGTTTTAAAAATGATTAAAGGTAAATTTTGTTACATGTTAGAATATAAATAATGAACCAGTTTTAAGATTTAAAAAAAAGAATAATAATAATAAGTTTCAAACACTTTTATTTAGCCAAGTTTTAAAGTGTTTTGAATCTTATATAACCTTTGTTTTAAAAGTTTAAACGAACTTAATATTTTAATTAAGTGGAAAATTAAGAAGTAAAATGTGTTTTAGAGGATAGTTAACTTAATGGGTTTAAGTTAATGGATAATTAACCAAGGTGATTTATTAAGGAAATTAATTAAAGGTTAGTTAAATAAATGAAAGTAATTAAGGATAATCCATGTGTTAATTAATAATTGATTTTAAAGGTTTAAATAAACTTGAATATAATTAAGTAGTTAATGAGTTATTTTAATTTGAAACTCGATTTCTTAATTAAAGATTAATTAAGTATAATTACTTAATGAAGGATTATTACTTAATGTAATTAAGGTATAATTACTTGGTGAAATTTTTAAGGATAATTAATTAAGGGTAAATTTGTTAATGTAATTAATTAAAGGTTAATTAATTTATGTGGTTAATTAAGGGATAATTAACTAATATAAGTAATTGAGGATAATTAAGGATGATGATTAATTTCATTAATTAATAATCAATGGTATGTAATTTGTTAATGTGAATTAAGCGAGATTAGATAATGAATTCATAAGTAATTGATTCAATTTGAGTTAATTAAATTTACTATAATTATAAGACCAATTAATCTTGCTTATGGATGATTATATTTTATTGAATGTTTGGATTGATTAATATCTCTAGTATGATAAATTATGATGTTCTGTGATATGAAATGCTTTGGTTGAACTATGATAATATAAGTTATCTGTCTATGATAGAATTGTTATGTGAATATTATATCCTGAATATAAATTGAATTGTTTAAACTTAAAACATCTTGGCTTAAAAGATGACATTTGATTTGAAGAGACCGGGATCGGGTTTGTTATATTACAGCATGATAAGGGGCTCTCGCTTCGCAGTTTGGTGGCGAACGGGAGACTCTTACTCCTACATGTCCCTTTGGGTAGTATAAGGCCCTAGGTTGGTTTGCTAGGTGCTTACAGTCGAGAGGCTGGCCGTAAAAGAAAATTCGAGGTATCACTGTGTGCCACGGTGGGTCTGGGATGTTTGCAAAGCCTACCGGTTGCCGCTACCGACGGTTGAAAAGCCTAGGTCGTTGCATTTGGTATCAGAGCAAAGGTTAAGCGAGAACCTTGGCTCTGGTGGGTGTACTCATTAAGTATAGGGTCGATGGTACCCTATAATGAGTTGAGTGTATATGTATATATGAGAGCGTACTTGTTATTTTCTTATATAAAGATTTTAAATGACTTTATAAGAATATATTTTGATATATATAAAGCAATATTTCTTACTAATAAATAGTAAGGTAATTGGTTGTTAAATTATTGGAATTAAATTAAGTGGTAATAGGAATACAACCAAATTGAAATTAAATAAAGATAAGTTTGAAATGGATTCAAACTGGAATTAAAATCTTTAATTTGGAGAAGAGTTTCAAAATAAGATAATAATGAATTGGTTTCCTAATATGATAATCTTGGTTACTATCATAACTGATTGTTGTGTATAATAATAAGATGTGTATTAATGAGTAAGCAAAATGAAATGTTTTAGATAAGTATGACTTATAAATTGGAACTGAAGATGATCTAGGTTGTGAAGTTTTAAATCTAAGCCAGTTAATTTGGAATTTAGAAATAATAAATAAGTATTATTTGAATAAAAGGGACTTGTTGCAAACAAGGGTTATTTGAAAATTTGTTTTGAATTAAAAAAAACCAAAAGTGGTTTAAAATTTCAAGGTGTACAAAAGAAAGAACCTTGTCTATATATAAAGGATATATATAATATCAAAGATAATTTGAACTAAACTATAAATGTTGAGTTTAAACTTGAAATGAGGTGTGATACCCAAGGGGATAAGTTTTTGAACTTATAAGATTATTAATGTGAAATTTAAAATTTGAAATGGGAATTCAAATTGGGTAAGGGTGGCTGGATTAAGTAGATTGAATTTAACTTTGGGAAAGTTAAATAAGTTAACAAGCAACCTGAATTGGAAATTTCAAGATGAAATTGGGATTTAACCTGGGAAGTTAAATGGTTGATTTGAATTGGGGGTTTGTGTGATCTCAAAATGGGTTTGAGATCTGGAAATTGAAAATGGATGGATGTTTTAAAAAAAAAAATTGGATGATATCATCCTATTGTTATCAATAATCTTTAAATTGTGAACTGGATTTGTTTAAATGAATGAGGAATGAAGTGTGGTAATATGTCCATTATTGAGATAAAAGGGAAATTAAACTTTAATTTGAAATTAAGGATATGGAATTACTTTGAACTGAAAATTTGGATAATTGAATTTGTAAATTACAAATTGTTTAAGAACTGGTTTCAAAACCTGGAAGATAAAATTGGGTAATAAATTGAATTTTTAAGATAAAATTGTTTTGAACTCTTATTTGAACTTTGAGATAAGTTAAGTAAAGATAATTTAAAATGGAATTTTGAAAATTGGACTCAGAATTAAATTATTTAAAAATTTGGATTATTGATTTAAAAATAAAGGTTAATTTGGTTTAAGGGGTTAAATCAACGTTTGAAAAAAATACTCGAATTTATATAATTCGAGATGGTTTAAAATTGAGATTTAAATTGAATTAGTTCAAACTAAATTTGATTTGAATTAATTAGAATTGAAGATGGATAAGTATAAAATTCAAATGGAAAATTTGAATTGGATTAATTTGAAATAAAAATTGAAGATTGAATGAGTTCAAATTCAAATGGGAATTGGGATTAATTCATATAGAAATTGAAATGGTTTGAAATTGAAGTGGATTCAATTTGAAGTTAGTCTAAATTAATTTGAATGATTTGAATTTGTAATTGAAGTGAATATCTTTAAAATCAAATGGAGTTTGATTTGGATTTGGAAAGAAGTTGAGGTTAATTCAACTTGAATTTTGGATAAATCAAGTTCATGGGAAATTGAAGTTATTCAAATTAGAAGTGATTCAATTTAAATGGAAGTGGAAATTTAAATTGAATTGAGGGGGAATTGAACAGTTTGACTCTGGACTATTTTCAAAATAAATTGTTTTAATATAAATCTATTTTCCAAACTATTTACTACACAACTTTTCTTTTTAAACCAAAAACTATCTTAAACTTGTTTTACAATTACTTTTGGAACTATTTAACTATTTTACAACTGTTTTATAAACTAATTACTATTTTCCTACTACTTTATAACTGATTACGGTTTTACAACTATTTTGCAATTATTTATAATTTATATAACTATTCTATTATTTTTCAACTATTTATAGTTACTTAACTGTTTTACAGCTATTTTACAAACGAATAATTATTTTTCAACTATTTATCTATCGTTAAATTTTTTCAAGCTATTTTCTAAATATAAACGGGTCGGAGTTCAAACTGTTATTTATTAAATACCCAATTGAGATAAAAATTGAAGTGATAATCCAAATGGGGATTAAGGCAAATGTGAATAAGTGAATAAAATCAAAGTGAGGATGAATAGAAAGAGAATTGATTTAACTGATAATCAATGAAGATAAATACGTAGGATGTACGTATATTACTCTATTCGTATAGTGATTTGATCCAGATTCGAGCACAGAATTTCGAGATAGTATTATCAATCCGAGTTGGGATTTTTTGCTCGATTTTCGACGACGAACCTGGATATGGATTTTTGATTGGTTCTGGATATTCTCTATCATAGTTGTGACTATGCAAGGAGAATGACGGTTTCTGATCAAGAAACCAGATCTGAGTCCGCACTAGGTAGTCGGGTGGACAATACTAGTTCAGAAGTGAAATTGTGTGATCGAGTGAGCGATTAGATTGATATTGCGTACGGATGATATGTGGACATCATACGGGTCTGAATAAAATTGATATTGAAAATTTGTGGATAAGAACTGTAAATGATTTTTGAAATTGAAAGTATATTTTGTGAAATATATGATGAAGTAAAGTGGAAATTGGATATTTCTATGGTAAAAATTTACTTTATGGAAATAAGTAATTTGGTAAGTGACTTTATAGAATAATCAAATGTGAATATTTGATTTGGAATAAACAAAGTTATGTATCTTTGTTATATATATGATAAAACTCCCCTTGTTGAATTTTTTTCCAAAAGAAAAGGGTTTTTGGAAGTATTTGAAGTATAGAAAGGGAATTTATACAAGTTTGAAGTGATCTAAAGTTATATATATATATATATCTATATGTATATATATGTAAAGGATCTTATGAGAATGATTTTGAGAAAAGGTTTTTGGAACCTATGGATTTGGAAAGGCTTTTGATTTTTGAGGAAAATCAAATTTGGAATTTGGAAAGCCTAGTTTGTGAATTATCGATTTTGGGAATCGATTTTGTAAAGGATCTTTATATGAAATTCATACTCCGTGTATGATTTGAAAAATACTATATGTATATAGTATAAAGTGTTTTGAAGTGGCTCTGGGGAAAAAGGCGCTCCCTTGAAATGAACTTCTCAGGAGTACCATGGGTTGGTACTGCCTTGAGCCTCAAAGGGGGAGGTTCTAAAGTTGATCCTGTGAGGAGTCCAGACAACACTAGTTCCTGAGGATTATTTGGTAGCGAATGTCGAGGGCGCTGATGCCTACAGGGGCATTTGGGTTATGTTGTGACGACAGTGTAACACGATGTCACTGCGATCTACTGCAGACCATAGCGAAAGTCGTGTGTGCCGCTAAGAGCCAACAGTCTATGTTTGATTTTATACCGGTAGACTACGAAACTATGGTAACATAGCGAAAGTCGTGTGTGCCACTGAGAGCCAACAGTCTGCATTTGATTTTACATCGGTAGACTGCGACCTATGTGGAAGTGGAGAAGTTTCATTTTTGACAGCGAAAATCGAGGGCGCTAATGCCTACAGTTACATGGACTTTTGCTGCGATGGCAACGTAACCCTAGAATGTAACTGCGATCTGTTGTGGGTTCCATGGCGTAATCGAGGGGCGTGGAGTTCCTACAGTTACATGGACTTTTGCTGCGATGGCAACGTAACCCAGGATGTAACTGCGACCATGGATGGGGGTGATGATTTCCAGAGCATTCTCACCAAAGATATTCCTCTATTTTCAAAAACCGTTTTCTATATTTTCAATAAAATTATATTCCAAGTATTTTCACTGGGTGTTGAAAACGGGTTTACCAAGTATTTATAGATTTTCAGTCCTACGCCTGATCAACGTATGACCGAATTACTATGAGAACAAGGATGGACTTGTAGAAACATCGAGTTATAAAAATATTTTTATAAAAACTACTTTGAAATAATATTATATAGATATTAAAAAGTATTTTAAAAGTGATCAAAGAATATTTATCTGATTTTAAGCATTTTAATAATTCATT
Organism: Allium fistulosum; assembly: GCA_030737815.1. Lineage (NCBI taxonomy): Eukaryota > Viridiplantae > Streptophyta > Magnoliopsida > Asparagales > Amaryllidaceae > Allium > Allium fistulosum. The sequence continues at coordinate 495,324,936 of CM060902.1, read as the reverse complement.
TCGTTCCTTTTCGAGGGCGAAAAGTTCTAAAGGGGGGAGGAATGTGACGACCCAGATTTTTAACGGTTGTTAATTGGTAATTATCTGGTTTAAAATATCGGGATATTAATTTTGATGGGCCGAACAAATAAATTCTAATAATTAGAATATTTAGATATGTGTATATTTATATACATACCAGCTTATGAAGTTAATAACATATAGAAGTATAGAATGCAAATATATAAAAGGATGACAACAACATATATAAATAGATATATATGATGATTAAAGTACTGTATGTGTAAATATTTGTATATATGTTATTGGAACAATGCTTATGGAAATAATTGATATCTATACATATTTGTTTAAACATGTGTATATCTGTATATAAGAGAAAAAGGTAAACATAGCAAAGTAAAATAAGATTAAAAAAATTCATATGCATAATTATATATATACATAAGTATATGTATAAGTATATATATAATAGTATACATGAAGAATATAATATACATGTGTGAATAAGGATATACATTATTATAAAAATAAGAAAGACATACATGTACTTGGACATTATCAAAGGAAAAAGGGGGCATGTATATATACTTATGAATGGATGAGCATGTAAACTTAAAGGGAAACACATGCTTTAATTGCCTATCAACTTAAGCCACACAATAGCCTGTACATGTACAAACTTGTATTGTACACTTCATCTTCTTTATATGTACAGGCCAAGGACACTTTGTTCCATTTTCTCATTCGAAGACTAGCTAAGTAAAAACAAAGAAATCATCACTGCCATTTCTAAAACAAAAGGAAATAAAAAAAAATAAAAAAATGAGTTGGTGTTCACAGGAAGCTACAGCCCATTCCCTCTATAAAAATATCTGCTTTACTTTATACTTATCCATTCGAACAAGCTAAGCAATGAAAAAAAAGCAACCATTACAATTTTTAAGGGAAGCAGGAGCAACTCAAGTTCAAAGCTCAAATAAAAAGCTTGCAGTTCTTTTCAAAAATATAAATAAATAAACAAGTCACTGCTTTGTTCAAGGAAAGGTGAGTAAACATCTCTATTAAAAACTCAAATCAGTTTTTATCTTGATGCTTATGAATATTATCTGAGATAATGTTGTGATAAATGAAATTTGATACTTGCATGTGTATGAATATGTATTGGTTTGGTGTGTATGTCTGTGTGTATATATATATATATATGCATAGCTCTGTTTCTGGTTTTACAGGGTTCAAACCTAATCAAAAATTCAATATATCTCTTCCTGATTCTTGTTAGACCTAGATGTATAAATCAAACTTGATTGTAATGACAAAATATTTGATTTAAAAATATTTCCAGTGAAAATCTGATGGTAGTTTTAATAGGAAGGAAGAAGAACAGTAGAAGTTTAAATATATCAAAATCTCAACTTTAATAACTTGTTGTTTCAAATATATAATCGGATTCGTTATCAAAATCTAGGATTTTTAAAACTAAAATCTTGATTTTTAAGCTCTTAATTCGATAGGAATCATGAGATGAATGGAAGTTGTGTTTTCGTCAAATTCTGGCGAACGAGAAGCTCGGTGAGGTCGGGGTCTCTACTGGAGGTTGCTAGTATGTTGGCGAGTGAGGGAAAAATGTCAGGTGGGTTATTAGCCCACTGTGGCCACGGATTTTGGCCGGAGTAGGGTTTAACAACTTATTTTGGTCGATAATAAAATCGAGACGAATTCGTTGCCGCTGGTGCACTGGAGGCAATCGGACCTAGGGGAAACGAAGTAGGGGACTACGGCGGAGGTTCAGGTGGAGTTGCAAAGTTTCTGGCGTCGTGACGTGGCGGCGCGTGGCATTTTGGTTGATCGAGTTGGGTTCCAGGTGCTCAAAGTTGTTCGAATTCGATTGATCGAGTCGATCATCGATCTGGGTGGTCGGAGCGTTAGTGTGGGTCATTGGCGACTTGTAGGAGGTTTCGAAGTTGGTCAGATCGTCGTCGATTGGATGTACACGTGCACGATATATCGTGAATATCTGAGTTGTTATGATTTGGGAAAGAAAGGGGTTTTGTCGGGAAGAACTCGAAATATTGTGTGGGTCGACTCGAAGTAGGTGTTGGTTTGGCTTGGGGAAACTCTCAATTGTCTCGAGTTGTTTGTATTAAGTTGCCAGGCTTAAGTTTTTAAAAGAAACATGTTACAGGTTTTAAAAATGATTAAAGGTAAATTTTGTTACAGGTTAGAATATAAATAATGAACCAGTTTTAAGATTTAAAAAAAAAGAATAATAATAATAAGTTTCAAACAATTTTATTTAGCCAAGTTTTAAAGTGTTTTAAATCTTATATAACCTTTGTTTTAAAATTTTAAACAAACTTAATATTTTAATTAAGTGGAAAATTAAGAAGTAAAATGTGTTTTAGAGGATAATTAACTTAATGGGTTTAAGTTAATGGATAATTAACCAAGGTGATTTATTAAGGAAATTAATTAAAGGTTAATTAAATAAATGAAAGTAATTAAGGATAATCCATGTGTTAAATAATAATTGATTTTAAAGGTTTAAATAAACTTGAATATAATTAAGTAGTTAATGAGTTATTTTAATTTGAAACTCGATTACTTAATTAAAGATTAATTAAGTATAATTACTTAATGAAGGATTATTACTTAATGTAATTAAGGTATAATTACTTGGTGAATTTTTTAAGGATAATTAATTAAGGGTAAATTAATTAATGTAATTAATTAAAGGTTAATTAATTTATGTGGTTAATTAAGGGATAATTAACTAATATAAGTAATTGAGGATAATTACTTAAGATGGATAATTAAGGATAATTGATTAATTTCATTAATTAATAATCAATGGTTTGTAATTTGTTAATGTGAATTAAGCGAGATTAGATAATGAATTTATAAGTAATTGATTCAATTTGAGTTAATTAAATTAACTATAATTATGGGACCAATTAATCTTGCTTATGGATGATTAAATTGTATTGAATGTTTGGATTGATTAATATCTCTAGTCTGATAAATTATGATGTTCTGTGATATGAAATGCTTTGGTTGAACTGTGATAATATAAGTTATCTGTCTATGATAGAATTGCTATGTGAATATGATATCCTAAATATAAATTGAATTGTTTAAACTTAAAACATCTTGTCTTAAAAGATGACATTTGATTTGAAGAGACCGGGATCGGATTTCAGCAATATCCAGAACCACTTCAATTAGAAATCTAAAATTCTTTATAGATTTGATTGTAAATCAAATAGGCTGGAATGGAATAAATTGAGTAATCTGGACCATTGGAACTAAGTAACGGTACTTAGATATTATTTTGTGAAATAATTGTTTGACTATAATAAGATAAGAACTCGTAGTGAGGTACGAGTTACCCTGGGTTTCAAGAAAGCTTTACAACCTTAGTATTTCAATTTATATGGGTTTACTCATGCTGGTTTCCAGCCTGACTCGGGTGTTACTTTATTGTAATGCTCGGGTCAGACCGAGTATTACAAATTTTCAGGTAAGGACGTTCTGGAGCTCAGGAGGCGAGCTGGATGGCAGGAACGTATGGAGTGTATTCCGTTGTGATATTGTTATTTATTTGGGACAAGTTATTTTGACAGTCCAGTGATTGTGAAATGTTGTAACTCTGATGTATAAAAATGTAAATTAACTAATACAATTTTCCTTTGTATAACTGCTATTTATTTGATATTATATTTTGATCCACTGCGAATGTGAGAATCAGTGTTGTGTTCTGTTTCTTCTTCTTCTATCTCTTTCTTCTTTTCCTAACTATCTGGAATTTTTGCGATCGAAAATTCCGGGTCGTTACAGTCATAACTTGTCTCATCTCATCGACAAGTAAAAACATCGTGATGGTTTCTCATGAACCATAAATCTCAAAGTAGAAATCTCAAAATCAAGACTTGCCTCATATCTTCGGCAAGTATAAAACACCGTAATGGTTCTCATTGACCATAACTCCTAAAATAGGAGATCTCAAACCATAATAACTCGCCAAATATTGGCCATCCCAGATAATTCCTAAAAATAAGAATCATAAAACTCAAAATATGCCATAAAATGGCAAAATAACTCAGAACGATAACCTCTAATAGCTTCGATCGTACAAGTCCGAAATTAACGAGAAAAGTCAGCGCACGTGTCTCATACCACGTGTTTTACTAGATCGTTTAATTCTCTTTCTCATACGTTCGAACATTGCAAAAATGTGCATATTACATTTAAAATAATTTACTCGAGAAAACAAGCCTTTAAAACCATTTTTCGAAAACGATTTAGAAAACAATATTTGAAATTCCTTTATTATAGAGAATAATAGATTTTATAACTTAAAAATAATTTAAAACGTTATATAATAATTATTTATAATGCCAATTTATTTTAGAAATTATTTCAAAATCGTTTGGAGAAAACCATGCTCGAAAACGATGTAAAACAAAGAAAATACATCAAAATCGATAACTCGAATTCAATTCGAATTAAACTCAAAATCAATATAAATTTGAATTTCAAATTCTCGAAATTTAGCTAGCCTACTGATAGGCATCATAGCTCTCAAAACATCACAAAAATAACTTGAAAATGAGAAGCAAAGCCAAGAAAAACAAGCTGGAAACAAATCGGAAAACAAAAGAGCCAACACAAAATAACACAGGAAACAATTGCTCCCTAGGTCGACTGCCGGGTCGACCTCTTCTCTCCATAGGTCGACTGTATGGTCGACCTATTTGAAGGACAGGTCGACCTAGCAGTCGACCTAGGGTAGCTTTCTCACGCGATTTGTTTCCTACGAATAAACATGCTGCGAACTGATTTTTGCGTGCCAGTTTCAGGTATCAAACATTCATGTTTTGCAGTGAAGTTTTACAGGCATGCACAACAACATCTAAACTAACCACTAAAAGAAATCTAGCAACATTTCGTTGTCGGAATCGAAAGATATCAGAGCCCAAAATGTAACCCAGAACTGATTTTCATAAAGAAAAAAAATCTACAGAAATTCATCTACAGACAAAAACTTTTTATAGATTCAAACAATTTTCACTTTGAATTAGCTAGAAATTGTGAGTTATTCAACTCACATTGCTGTAGAGGAAATATAAACTCGAGTTTGTGTTGAAATAGGCAAGCTTTGAGAAGGAAGAAGCTTCAACTAACCTGTAGAGCTCAAAAACAGTGCATGCAAGAAGAGGTTTTTCAGTAAATTAGAAAAACCATCTCTCAAGTAGGAATTTGATGAAATAATAAGTTTGGGCTTTGATTACCTTTGAATTAATACACTAGATTGTAAAAGACTCTAACTTGCTGAATTTGGTTGAAGAAATTAGCTTGAATAGAAATTTAGAGGAGTGGGTTTCTATTTCTCAAGCTAAGGAAGAAGGAGGTGAATAACAAAATGAACGTACTGGTAAGTTCTCATCTCTTTTCTTATTAACAGATAATTCTAGAAAGGGTTAATGGATTTAAACCCTACCCAATTGGCCCAAGGCAATTTTACTTAGAGAAATTACAAAGAGATGTGTAATTTAACCTATATTATCAACTTATACACTAGTTTTTCTCATTCTTAACCAAACGAAAATTTGAAAATTTACATACACAAGAAATAATTTATTTTACACTATATAAAAGAATTAATTTTTATTTTTAAAACATTATTATTATTAAAATCCTTTATTTCACAATAATACAAAATTTTCACCAAATAAATGTAAACGTCTACATTTTAACTTCTAAAATTCAACAAAATCATTTTCTCACTTAAAAAAATATTATAAACCATTTTAAACTCGAATTTACAGTTCAAATACATTTTAAAACCAATTTCCATCTTTTTATTTAAATAAACAACTTTTCAAAATCACATACTTCTTTTAAAAATTATTAAAAGAAGTAATTGGCAATAATTAATTCAATTATTGCATTTTCTCTAAATAAAACCCATTTTCCAATCATTATTAATCCAAATAAATAGAATAAAGTTCCAAATTTTTTTTCTCATTTTTTTTCAAAATTTAATGTTTTGTCCAAATAAACAATTTAAAAAATCTCTAATTTATTTTAATTCTCAATATTATATTATAACTACCGTTATAATATAATATTAACAGTTAATTTCCAAAACCAGGGTTATTACAAACTCCCCCCCTTAACAAAATTGCGTCCTTGCAATTTCTAGAGAAGAGTTTGTACTCAACACGATAATTTCATCAATCAAAGGAAGGATAGACAAAAACAAGATCAAAATTCCTCACTCTCAACTCAAGATGGAAGAAAACCAAGTTAAAATTGCTCGATAATTTCTATGATTACCCGAATATATTCGTCAGGATTAGCGGACTATAGAATATCTTCGACCAATACCTCATGATTTCGAAGGCATCTCTCCACCGAAATAAGAACACAAAAGCAGAAAAGCAACCCAAAAATCAATCGAAAGAGATTGATTTCACAAAAGGTCCTCGAATAGAGTTGGGATTTAGCATCGCTTTATCCGAACTCCAAACAACAAGGCGATAACTTTCCGGGTCTCACTACGGAAGGAGCCATACAAATACTAAGATAACAACAATCGAGGTAAGAAACCCTTATAAGCGATGATTATTTCAGAGGTCACTAAACTAAAATGACCGAAAAATGTAAGTTATTAGATTATTTGCACTAAGGCAAAGTAAACACAAGGAACCAAAATAGATTATAAAAAAAATTAATTTACCATGAAAATTTATTAGAGTTTCAAAACTCATTACCTTCAAAACCATAATCTAAATTTCCAATATTTAAAAGTTTCCAAAACTTTTTAATATAGCATCTTTTAGTAATAAATAAATTTAAACTCGTATTCTTTCTTGTAACAAGATTAAATTTCCAAAAGAGTTTTATAAATTCATATCAATAAATTCTCAAGATAAAACTTAAAATTTTACTATTCTTTATTTTTCAAACATCCAAAAATTTCAAAACAAGCTTCATCTTCAACATGTATAACTTATATTAAAATATTCAATAAACGTTTACTTCCCAATAAAGTATTATCTCCTTTAAAATACACCATTTCAACAATAAAACATAACTATATTAAAACCCATAAATTTTAGTTATCCTAATGGCAAATCCTCGCCATTGGTTTATAATGAGTATCCCTATCGATTGGCTGCAGAGTTGATCAAATGGTCAAAACTGCCTCGCCACTCATCTAGCCCACTATGGTTCAATGGCTGCATATGTGATATCCCACCTCTATACTCTCACTAACCAAGGACACTACGAGGTAATGTCGTCAACTAGCACGAAGAATAAGGCTGTTGAGGTGGGACCCTCTGTATAATTGCTTTGTGCGAGTACCGATATGCCAGATGGAAGGTCATGCATTTCATTTCAAGAAAATCCGACATATCATATACAAACTCAAAGCTACTACACAGTGGCTATGTGGACTTCGGAAACAAATATAGAAATAATCATAACACAAATCAGTCATAGATATTCATATCACAAAGGCGGAAACAGATATGAATATATCACACAAAAATGTACATCAGAGTAGTGGTCAAACAAGATCCACTACATCAAAAAAGAATAGGTACAAGTGCTAGACAAAAGAATAAGTATACATCAAGGAGTCTCTATCTCGAATGTATAAAAGCAAAACTACTAATCTAAAGTAGTTAGCCAAAAGTCAAAAGCTAGTCCCTACTAAATAGTCAAGTGGAAGCATCTGTAACACCTCGGTCTGACCCGAGTATTATTTGAGAAGAGAAATAATAAACGGATTAGTCTAGCTATAAATATCATATAAAGTGAGATAGGATAAGAGATATGACAAAAACATATGATAACAATAATACCATACTACGACAAGTATACATCAAATAACAACAAAAATCATACAATATCCCAAATCATCTCAAACATCCAAAAAGAATCGCATTCTTTAAATTATTCACCAAAAACACAAATAATTGATAGAGCTCATCAATGCCTATCATCAAAATTGGTGAAACACAAATTCTAGAAATCATCAACTAGAAATCCAGAAATCACATGGGGGGAGGCCTATCACAAACGGGAGCATGAAAACTCACCAACACGTGCATCACAAACAGGTCGCTAACCATGGTCGCTAACCATAGAGCCGGTGCAACGACGTAGTATAATGGTACGCCCGAGGAACCTGAAACTCAAATAAGCCGGAACAACGACGTAGTGCAATAATGGTACGCCCGATGAAACGAACTCCATAAAACCCATAGGTCGCTAGCCTATAAAAAATGAGATGAAGCTCAACAGAACGGGGTATAGTCCCCCACGCGGACAAAGAGACATCGCATATCGCTAGTCTAAACCAAAAAATGATCACATCGATCATCAAGAAGTGTCGATTACACTAAGTTAGTAAATAAATGAGTTTAGCTTCATGTCCCATAACCACTGGCTTAACTTAAATATTTACGAACAAATTGTAGATATCCACTCGAAAATTGTCACAAGATTTTCAATCGAACAAGTCTAAAAATTAACCGACGAAGTAAACGCTAGCGTTTCATACCACTTGTTTTGCTAAGCCGTTTAATTAGATTCTCATACGAATGAGGTAAAGGTTTGTATATACTAATAGGTTGGAAAACGGTTTTATAAACAAGCTTTGTATTAAAAATAGAGTTGAAATCATCTTTGTGAAAGAGTTTGAACAGTTACTACTATTATAGAAACCTTTGAATTTTAAAGTGTCAAATCACAAAATTGATTGTAAAAACAATCAATCACCAAAAATTCACATACGACAATGTGAACTAAATCCATAGAAATCGATACCAAATCCATCAAAATGGATATTCCCTAAAAAAATCCCGAGAAAGAAGTCATCAAAGTCGATAAATGATAACCACAAATCGGATCATCAAGAATCGATTAAAAATCGAAAACCCACACAAAACGGTCTAAAATAGGCAAAAATGCACATTTCCCAAATTCAGACGACTGGACTGTATGGTCAGTCGACTGATACATGCCTAGAAACTCTCGGTTTCCAGGTTCAGCCGACTGGCCATATACATTAGTCGACTGATAGATGGACAGAAGCTTTCTGTTTCCAGGTTCAGTCGATTGACCTGTATGGTCAGTCGACTGATAAAAGGCCAGAAAATTTTCTGTTCCCAGATTCAGTCGACTGATCTTACGGTTCAGTCGACTGAACTGTCATTTGCAGTATTTTCAGTCTAGCCCAAGAAGGGCAAAAATCCAAACCGGAAGTGATCAAACGAGCAACGGAGACTAGGGATTTATGCCAAGCAACAACCCAGCCTTATAGGCTCTTCGATACACCCCAACAACATGTTCAAACATCAAAGATAGGATTTTTAAAGATTTGACTTCAAAACACCAAAAATTGGAATATTCATCAAACCAATTCAATTCAAAGGCAAATGGACAAGGAATAGATGTTAGGAATTACTACCTAACAACTACCAAAGATATAGACATAGATGTGAGTTCAAAAACTCACCTTTTAAACCCAAAACAACAAATGAGAAGCTCTAGAACAAGCAAAAATTGATTTCACTTCAACAACACCTCTAGAATCTTCAATCTATTATCAAAGCTGAAGTATTTCCTAAGTTATTATAGGAATTTCTGAAAATTGAAGAGGGATTGAGATGGAGAAGATGAAGAGGATGCTTACCTAAGCTTCTCTTGGATTTTGGACTTGAATTTGAGTTTCCTAAACAAAATTAGGGTTTAGGAATTTCCATTTCCCTTTCTTTCCCCCATTTTCTCTAGAGCTTGAATGTTAGGAAATGAGGAATGAAATGAATGGAGTGGAGTTGATTTAGGGTATTAAGTTGGGTTAGTGAGCTGAAACCCAAACCCAAAGCCCAAAATAGAAAAATAGCAAAATTCTACTCAACTCCAAACATATCGATGTTTATACTCAAAAAGATCGCAAACGCCATTTTGGACTCGATGGAAGTGGTCTCGAGTCCCAATTTGACTGTTTACAAAAAGTAACATTTCGGACTTTAATCCGATTAACGATGCTATATTTAAATAAAGCATTTAAATATACAATCGTAAAATATGCGGATTGTTACAGACTCCCCTCCTTAAATAAATTGCGTACTCGCAATAATTAAGAGGAAGATAAAAAGTAACAACCATACAAAGGCATAAGAACACAAAAGAAGAAATTTTGAAATGAGAAGTTCACCCTAAAGAGCACGAGAGAGTAAGTCTGGATGTGTTTGCTCGATGAATTCTCTAGGTTCCCAAGAGCAATCCTTAGGATTTGAGGACCATTGAACTTTCACAAGAAGAACATCTTTATTTCGAAGGCGTTTAACCTCCGAAGCAATGATACGAATAGAATGTTGCTCATAAGTCAAATTTGGTGAAACTTCAATTTCTTCAATTACACCGGGCTCAAGAATAGAATCGGAATCCCTAAGGTATTTCCATAGTTGAGAGACGTGGAAAACGTCATGAATAGCAGAAAATTGAGCCGGTAATAAAAGGCAATAAGCCACGGAACCAATACGTTCGGTGATGGGAAATGGACCAACATATTGAGGTGCTAACTTTCCCAATCGACTAAAACGCACAACACCCTTCATAGGTGAAACACGAATAAACACAAAATCTCCCATAGAAAATTCTAATTTCCTTCTTCGATTATCGGCATAAGATTTTTTTCTACTTTGAGCTTCTTTCATGCTATGACGAATAAGGTCAATCTTTTCTGTGGCATCACGAATAAAATCTAGACCTAAAACCAGCTTCTCACCGGCTTCAAGCCAACACGAAGGAGATCGGCATGGCCTTCCATAGAGTGCCTCGAAAGGTGCCATACCAATACTAAATTGGAAGCTATTATTATAAGAAAACTCAACAAGAGAGATATGATCCTCCCAACTTCCACCAAAGTCAAGAACACATGCACGAAGGAGATCTTCAAGAGTTTGATTCACACGTTCGGTTTGTCCATTAGACCGAGGATGATAAGCGGTGCTAAAATTAAGCTTTGTTCCCAAGGCTTTTTGAAGACCATTCCAAAATCCACTAGTAAATAATGGATCACGATCGCTAACAATAGAAGTAGGAACTCCATGCAATTTAACAATTCCTTTGACATAGAGTTTAGCCAAAAGAGGTACGGTCCAAAAGAGAAGGATGAGCCTCAAGGCTACACAAAACAAGAGATGAACATAAATTGGATTCACGATCTCGAATCTCACAAGTGGACAAAGTCTCGAGATCACTCCATTCGGATATCATCATGGAAACAACTGCTTGTTGCTTACGACTAAGGGCATCGGCAACTCGATTACCCTTTCCGGGAGTATAAAGAATATCAAGATCGTAAGATGCAAGGAACTCGAGCCAACGTTGTTGACGCAAATTAAGTTCCTTTTGAGAAAATAAATACTTCAAAGATTTATGATCGGTATAGAGAACAAACTTCTCTCCCAAAAGATAATGACGCCAAATTCTAAGGGCGAAAACAATAGCCGCAAGCACTAGATCATGAGTGGCATATCTAGTCTAGGCAGGCTTTAATTGCCTAGAAGCATAAGCGATGACACGTTCCCCTTTGCATGAGAACGGCACCCAAACCAATATGACTAGTATCGGTATAAACAATAAAGTCTTGATTCCCTTCGGGAATCGCAAGAATAAAAACATCGGAAAAGAGTTCTTTTAAACAATTTATTGTGTCTGACTGTCTCATCATAGCGTTTAGGAGATTCCTATCGATAATGTTGATCAAACGCATCGACCAGAATTCTTAAAGCACTCAATGGGCAAAACAACACAAAATCATCTTTTATATGATAAACATGCCTCTTATAAAATTTACAAATATTCTTTGCTCGTTTTAAGAACAAAATCCAATCATACTTATAAATATCTTATTAAAAAGATTTGCAAATTTTAAATTGTTGTTTTCATCCATAATCAATAAATACAAGGATGGTCTCATCGAGATATTCGCAGAATACTCGATTCATAAGATGGATGAAATAAGTTGAACAAACCGAATGACATCGCGGGTCACTCATAAGAATCATAATGAGTGCGGAATGCGGTAAGTGGAATGCTACCCTCCGCAACTCGAAGCTGATGAAAACCGGTGGCAAGGTCGAGTTGAAAAGACCTTAGCACCACTCAATATATTGCTTAGGTGATAATCCTAAGACAAGCTCAAATATACCAGAAAATTCACAAACTACTTGAAGGAGAGAAATAACATTCTCCTCATCATGTAGGTTTAAAGAATAAAATGATGACACCGAATTTGGAAATCAAAATCAATAAGAACAATAGAAATCTGCTTAATAGATTGAGAATGTCAAAGATGGATAGTCCTCTCAGGACATAGGATATGGGCTTCATAATGATTAAGTCAATCCTTTCCCAAAAATCAATTTCGAAGCCTAAGTAACGCATAACATGCAAATCGGCTCGAAAAGAATAATCATATAAAATAATCACGACATCTTCACAAAGTAAACTGAGTGTTGCGAATCCACTAATCGAATTCGCAATTCTCAATGAAGTCATCAAGCCCATAATATTAAAGAAAAAGTATCAACATGTTCTTCTGATATAAAAGAGCGAGATGCACCCGAATCAAAAGAAATTCGAATAGGAAAATCACGAAATAAAATAATGCCATCAAGAACTGAATAAAAAATACCTTGACCAAGAGAAGTGTTAGTAGAGGCTTGCACAACCTTCAGCTTTCCCTCTTTCTTGTTTGGAAGTTTGGGGCATGAAGATAAAAGATGACCCGAACTTTTGCAATAACGACAAAAAAATGCTTTTGGGCACTCATTTGCATAGTGGTCCGTAGAACCACAATTGTAGCATCATCCACGACTAGAGGTAGGAGTCTTTGCTACTGAAGTTTCTTGCTTCCCTTTCTTGTTGGGATTGGGTCCTTTCAACTTAATAGGCCTCTTCATGTTATTGTTGAAGTTCTATTTGGCACGCACAACTTCAACATCACTTTCTCTATCGGCCTCTTCAAGTCGAAGAGAGATATCTACAAGCTGATCGAAAGAAACTTCTAGTTTCAGAAGTAAAGGGTTTTTGAGGTTCTTATTCAACCCATAGACAAACCTCTGATTTTTCTTCAATGGGGTATTAATATACTCGTCCCCATATTTAGAAAGAGATTCAAAAGATGCGACATAATCCATCACAGAAGATTCACCTTGAACAAGGTCAATAAAGCATCAGGCTAAGGTTACTTTTTCAGCCTCCGGCACAAACTTCAATTCGAACCTTTCACGGAATTGCTCCCAAGTAAGGTCCGCTTCAATAATTTCCGAAATTAAAAGCTCATACCAATCTAATTCTCTTTCTTGGAGCACGCTAGAAGCCACTTGGACTCGATGTAGATCCACAAGATTCATGCGAGAAAAGATGCGATCGCATGATCTAAGCCAAGCTTGGGTTTCTATAACGTTTTCGGAACCCTGAATGGCCTTCCACCCAAAGCGGTATAATCTCTGCACGAGCGTGCAAACCCAGATTTAGGGTGAGTAGGCACTGGAATGGGTCCGGCAGCTTGGGCATTGTTCACAAGATCTAAAAGCCATTGAGCAGACATAAATACTCCGTCCTGAGGAGTAGCACTGGATTGATCGGCGCTGGGATGACCTGGTCTAACCATTTTTCTTCTTTAAGAAAGAAATAAAGAAGAGGAAAAAAGGTTATTCTCAGAATGAATATCAAACAAACTTGATTGATAAAACAAGGCATCACAACGAAAATAGGATAGAACGGGTCCAATGACTCGAATTAAATCCTAAGGCACAACTCCTAAGAAAGACTTAGGATAATGATCTTTGCTAGATTATTCTACATTGTTCCAAAGTCTGGCTCTGATACCAAGCTGTGACGCCCCACCTCTATACTCTCACTAGCCAAGGACACTACGGGGTAATGCCGTCAACTAGCACGAAGAATAAGGCTGTTGAGGAGCGAACCTCTGTATAATTCCTTTGTGCGAGTACCGATATGCCAGATAGAAGGTCATGCATTTCATTTCAAGAAAATACGGCATATCATATACAAACTCAAAGCTACTACACAGTTGTTATGTGGACTTCGGAAACAAATATAGAAATAAGCATAACAAAAATCAGTCACAGATATTCATATCACAAAGGCTGAAACAGATATGAATATATCACATAAAAGTGTACATCAGAGTAGTGGTCATACAAGATCCACTACATCAAAAAAGAACAGGTTCAAGTGCTAGACAAAAGAATAAGTATACATCAAGGAGTCTCTATCTCGAATGTATAAAAGAAAAACTACTAATCTAAAGTAGTTAGCCAAAAGTTAGAAGCTAGTCCCTGCTAAATAGTCAAGTGGAAGCACCTGTAACACCTCGGTCTGACCCGAGTATTATTGGAGAAGAGAAATAATAAACGGATCAGTCTAGCTATAAATATCACATAAAGTGAGATAGGATAAGAGATATGACAAAAACGTATGATAACAATAATGCCATACTGCGACAAGTATACATCAAATAACAACAAAAATCATACAATATACCAAATCATCTCAAACATCCAAAAAGAATCGCATTCTTTAAATTATTCACCAAAAACCAAATAATTGATAGAGCTCATCAATGCCTATCATCAAAATTGGTGAAACACAAATTATAGAAATCATCAACTAGAAATCCAGAAACCACAAATGGGGGAGGCCTATCACAAACGGGAGCATGAAAACTCACCAACACGTGCATCACAAACGGGTCGCTAACCCATGGTCGCTAACCATAGAGCCAGTGCAACGACGTAGTACAACGGTACTCCCGAGGAACCTGAAACTCAAATAAGCCGGAACAACGACGTAGTGCAATAACGGTACGCCCGATGAAATGAACTCCATAAAACCCATAGGTTGCTAGCCTATAAAAAATGAGACGAAGCTCAACAGAACGGGGTACAGTCCCCAACGCGGACAAAGAGACATCGCATATCGCTAGTCTAACCACAAAATGATCATCATCGATCATCAAGAAGTGTCGATTACACTAAGTTAGTAAATAAATGAGTTTAGCTTCATGTCCCATAATCACTGGCTTAACATTTACGAACAAATTGTAGATTTCCACTCGAAAATTGTCACAAGATTTTCAATCGAACAAGTCTAAAAATTAACCGACGAAGTAAACGCAAGCGTTTCATACCACTTGTTTTGCTAAGCCGTTTAATTAGATTTCTCATATGAATGAAGTAAAGGTTTGTATATACTAATAGGTTGGAAAACGGTTTTATAAACGAGCTTTGTATTAAAAATAGAGTTGAAATCATCTTTGTGAAAGAGTTTGAATAGTTACTACTAGTATAGAAACCTTTGAATTTTAAAGTGACAAATCACAAAATTGATTGTAAAAACATTCAACCACTAAAAATTCACATACAACGATGTGAATTAAATCCATAGAAATTGATACCAAATCCATCAAAATGGATATTCCCAAAAAAAATACCAAGAATGAAGTCATCAAAGTCGATAAATGATAACAACAAATCGGATCATCAAGAATCGATTAAAAATCGAAAACCCGCACAAAACTGCCTAAAATAGGAAAAAATGCACATTTCCCAGATTCAGTCGACTGGACTGTATGGCCAGTCGACTGATACATGCCTAGAAACTCTCGGTTTCCAGGTTCAGTCGACTTGCCATATACGTCAGTCGATTGATAGATGGACTGAAGCTTTCTATTTCCAGGTTCAGTCGACTGAACTGTATGGTCAGTCGACTGATAAAAGGACAGAAAATTTTCTGTTCCCAAATTCAGTCGACTGATCTTACGGTTTAGTCGATTGAACTGTCATTTGCAGTATTTTCAGTCTAGCCCAAGAAGGGCAAAAATCCAAACCGGAAGTGATCGGACGAGCAATGGAGACTAGGGATTTATGCCAAGCGACAACCCAGCCTTATAGGCTCTTCGATACACCCCAATAATATGTTCAAACATCAAAGATAGGATTTTTAAAGATTTGACTTCAAAACACCAAAAATTGGAATATTCATCAAACCAATTCAATTCAAAGGCAAATGGACAAGGAATATATGTTAGGAATTACTACCTAACAACTACCAAAGATATAGACATAGATGTGAGTTCAAAAACTCACCTTTTAAACCCAAAACAACAAATGAGAAGCTCTAGAACAAGCAAAGATTGATTTCTCTTCAACAACACCTCTAGAATCTTCAATCTATTATCAAAGGTGAAGTTTCTCCTAAGTTAAGTTATAGGAATTTCTGAAAATTGAAGAGGGGTTGAGATGGAGAAGATGAAGAGGATGCTTACCTAAGCTTCTCTTGGATTTTGGACTTGAATTTGAGTTTCCTAAACAAAATTAGGGTTTAGGAATTTCCATTTCCCTTTCTTTCCCCCATTTTTCTCTAGAGTTTGAATGTTAGGAAATGAGGAATGAAATGAATGAAGAGGAGTTGAGTTAGGGAATTAAGTTGGGTTAGTGGGCTGAAACCCAAACCCAAAGCCCAAAATAGAAAAATAGCAAAATTCTACTCAACTCCAAACATATCGATGTTTATACTTAAAATGGTCGCAAACACCATTTTGGACTCAATGGAAGTGATCTCGAGTCCCAATTCGACTGTTTACAAAAAGTAACATTTCAGACTTTAATCCGATTAACGATGCTATATTTAAATAAAACATTTAAATATACAATCGTAAAATATGCAGGTTGTTACAGCATATGTCTTCTAAAATAAAATTTAATTCTCAAACCATTTTGATTTATTTCCAACTTAAATCTCATTAAAACTCAATTTATCATGTCTGATTGTCTCATCACAGCGTTTAGGAAATTCCTATCGATAACGTTGGCCAAACGCATCGACTAGAATTCTTAAAGCACTCGATGGACAACCCAACAAAAGCCTTTTCTATAAAATAAATACCTCATATAATATTCAAAATTTTCTTTATTTATTCTCAAAATAAAAAACCAATTTCTCTTGGAAACACATCTTCAATTTTCTGAAAAATTTGAAAACTCAATTTTATTGCTTATTATTAAAACCAAGGAACACAATTTGAGATCATCGAGATATTCCCAGAATACTCGATACTCGAGATTGATGGAACAGACTAGAACATTCGTCCAACCTAACGGTATAATGAACTTCTCACAAAAATTATACGAGTGCGGAATGTGTAAGAGGAACGCTATCCTCCGCAACTCGTAGCACATGAAAATCGGTGTAAGGTCAAACTAAGGAATGACCCTAGCGCCACCCAATATATTACTAAGAGATTGATAAGATATAAGAGTAAGGACAAGATATCTTCTCAAATGAGAAGAAGAACACAAACGACACATCGTTACTTCGAATGAAGTAACATCATAAAGTATACCATCAATTGAGTATCCTAAAGGATATCTCAAAAAGAGGACACAAATGACAATATCAGTTACATTCAATGAATAACCTCATTCCCTTATTGGACATCCTCATGGAAGGATGACCGAAAGGCTAAGAATTGGAAAAGAGGTCAATACAATACTCGATTGCCCGATTGGGTGTCACACCCGAACAGACTCACAGAAATCAACAGAATCACAATGATTGACATTCAAGATATCTCATCAACATCTCGATACTCAAGAGTGAATACAGAGACTTCGGAATCATCATTAACATTCCGAAGAATAAGAACAAAAAATCGACTAAATTAGGATACCAAAATATAGTATCCTATGAATCACAAAATGTGGCTTGATAATATGCAAGCCACTTCATCTCAAATCATCCCAAATTCTAGATAGAAAATAACGTGCCGATATGTACGAAAAGATAAGCTACAAGGAACAACCACAAAATTCTCAAATATCTCACCTAAATATTGCGGATCCCCTCAATAGGATTCGCAATTCACAAAGAAATCACAAGATAAGGACATCAAAAGCATCAACAAATTCCTACGATACGGATGAGTGTCAAGCACCCGTATCGAAGAAGACTCAAATAGAATAATCCCAATGGATTATTCCAAACATAAGGTGTCAACAATTCAATTCGGGAATACTACGGAATAAAATATATTCCTAAACATATCCCAAATTATCTACTCCAAAAGATACGGAAAGGCTAAGAACACATAGATTAAGGGATTTGTAACACTTGTACTATATTTGGATGTATCGTCATATATGCTTCTGTTCTGTGTTTATCATATTTTGTTCTGAACTCAGCTATGATACCAAGCTATGACGCCCCACCCCGAGACCCACATTAACAAAGAGTATTACTGGGTAATACTGTCTTCTAATGCGGAGAATAGGGCTGGTTAGGAGTGACCATCTATAGCCTTGTCTTAAATATCTATTGGATACGTCGAAAAATGCTCTACTATATTTTTTTTCTAACTCAAGTGGATCGACATATCCAATACATACTTAACACAAAACTATAGGTGGCTAACGGATCTATCAAAACAAAAACAATAACTAAATGAATATCACATCATAGAACAACAAACAGGTATACATATACACATATACAATGAAACATCTCAATACAATACAAATGATACCACAAAGTGGTATGACAACCACTCTATATACATAAGTCAAATGAATATACATCTCAAAATACAACTCCAAAAGGATAATGACAACAAATGGAGGTAAGCCAAATCCAAGCGGAAGCATCATGAAATTGCTAAGTCCAAAAGTAAGTGACTAACCTGAAACAAACTCAGTCTGACCCGAGTATAAACACACGGGTCAGTCTAGCTAAAACATCAGTTTAATAAAGGTAATAGATAAGGTGAAGCATAAAGGAAGGGTAGAATATCCTCTCGAACGAGAGGATGTCCTACCAAGAATATGATACGACTTCATTTTATGGAAAGGACAGACATTCTTTTTGAATAAGAAGAAATAACAAGAAATACAAGTTCATATCTCAAGTGGTCTAATAACACTTAAGTGTATGAAACCTCAAGGAAGAAACCCTCATGATAAAACTCAATTAAACATCATATTTGCCTCATATCATCGGCGAAATCATTAAAATAACAATAACGGTTTCGATGAACCATATCTCCTGAATAGGAGAAACATCAATACAAACTCTCTCCAAAATGGAAAACATAAAACATTCTCAAATAGGATAGTCCCAAAACTCAAATATGCCTCATCTCATCGGCATAAACAAAATCTTAAAATACCATGGAATGACAATAAAAATCTCAAATATAGAAGAATCTCCAAACTCAATTATACCTCATCTCATCGGTATAAATGTATACAAAACTTAAACTCAACTCGCCAAAATGGCAAAACCCAGAATATCCTATAAAATCACAAAATCATCAAACTCATAACTCAAGGAACTCAATAGGAGTTCAAAACATCATAAATGAAATCACTATATATATATATATAACATCTCATATAGCACAAGGCTATCGATGTAATAAAACATCTTAAAATGGTGAAATCATAATAAAATAGAAAACTCAGAAAACCCGGATTGGCCAGATCCCTGATTGCATGCCGAAGTAATGCTGCACGTGCCACATCTTGACCAGTACTGTATATATATTTTAGGTACCCATACATCGTGACGATCGAAGTCGTAGGACCTCGTGACGACCGGAGTCATGAACATCATGACGACCGAAGTCGTAAAACATCATGATGACCTGAAGGTCTATAGTGCTGGTAAACATCGTGAATGTGTCACAAACTCTCAGATAGGAACCCGAAAAGTGGTAACGTGTGTCCCATACCACACGTTCTCACTAAACGGTTTACTAACCGTTAGTCAATGCCACACTAGAAAACATCATAACATCATAAATCTCAGAAAATCACACCTTGCCTCATCTTATTGGCAAGTATCAAAAGACATCATAACTTGTCTCATCTCATCGACAAGTAAAAACATCGTGATGGTTTCTTATGAACCATAAATCTCAAAGTAGAAATCTCAAACTCAAGACTTGCCACATATCATCGGCAAGTATAAAACATCGTAATGGTTCTCATTGACCATAACTCCTAAAATAGGAGATCTCAAACCATAATAACTCACCAAATATTGGCCATCCCATATAATTCCTATAAATAGGAATTCTAAAACTCAAAATACGCCATAAAATGGAAAAATAACTCAGAATCGATAACCTCTAATAGCTTCGATCGTAAAAGTCCGGAATTAACCAAAATATTAAACGCACGTGTCCCATACCACGTGTTTTACTAGATCATTTAATTCTCTTTCTCATACGTTCGAATAGTGCAAAAATGTGCATATTATATTTAAAATAATTTACTCGAGAAAACAAGCCTTCAAAACCATTTTTCAAAAACGATTTAGAAAACAATAATTGAAATTCCTTTGTTATAGAGAATAATAGATTTTATAACTTAAAAATAATTTAAAATATTATATAATAATTATTTAAAATGCCAATTTATTTTAGAAATTATTTCAAAATCGTTTGGAGAAAACCGGGCTAAAAAACAATGTAAAACAAAGAAAATACCTCAAAATCGATAACTCGAATTCAATTCGAATTAAACTCAATATAAATTTGAATTTCAAATTCTCAAAATTTGGCTAGCCTATTGATAGGCATCATAGCTCTCAAAACATCACAAAAATAACTTGAAAATGAGAAACAAAGCCAAGAAAAACAAGCTGGAAACAAATCGAAAAACAAAAGAGCCAACACAAAATAACACAGGAAACAATTGCTCCCTTGGTCGACCGCTAGGTCGACCTCTTCTCTCCATAGTTCGACCGTACGGTCGACATAGCGGTCGACCTAGGGTAGCTTTCTCACGCGATTTGTTTCTTGCGAATAAACATGATGCGAACTGATTTTTGCGTGCCAGTTTCTGGTATCAAACATTCATGTTTTGCAGTGAAGTTTTACAAGCATGCACAACAACATCTGAACTAACTACTGAAAGAAATCCAGCAACATTTCATTGCCGGAATCGAAAGATATCAGAGCTCAAAGATGTAACCCATAACTGATTTTCACAAAGAAATAAAATCTACAGAAATTCATCTATAGACAGAAACTTTTTACAGATTCAAACAATTTGCACTTTGAATTAGCTAGAAATTGTGATTTATTCAACTCACCTTGCTATAGAGGAAGTATAAACTCGAGTTTGTGTTGAAATAGGCATGTTTTGGGAAGGAAGAAGCTTCAACTAACCTTTAGAGCTCAAAAACAGTGCATGCGAGAAGAGGTTTTTCAGTAAATTAGAAAAACCATCTCTCAAGTAGGAATTTGATGAAATTAATAAGTTTATAGTTTGATTACCTTTGAATTAATACACTAGATTGCAAAAGACTCTAAATTGCTGAATTTGATTGAAGAAATTATCTTGAATTGCAATTTAGAGGAGTGAGTTTCTATTTCTCAGGCTAAGGAAGAAGGAGGTAAATAACAAAATGAACGTATTGGTAAGTTCTCATCTCTTTTCTTATTAACAGATAATTCTAGTAAGGGTTAATGGATTTAAACCCTACCCAATTGGCCCAAGGCAATTTTACTTAGAGAAATTACGAAGAGTTGTGTAATTTAACCTATATTATCAACTTATACACTAGTTCTTCTCATTTTTAACCAAACAAAAATTTGTAAATTTAAATACATAAGAAATAATTTATTTTACACTATATAAAAGAATTAATTTTTATTTTTAAAACATTATTATTATTAAAATCCTTTATTTCACAATAATACAAAATTTTCACCAAATAAATGTAAAAGTCTATATTTTAACTTCTAAAATTCAACAAAATCATTTTCTCACTTAGAAAAATATTACAAACCATTTTAAACTCGAATTTACAGTTAAAACATATTTTTAAACCAATTTCCATCTTTTTATTTAAATAAACAACTTTTAAATATCTCATACTTCTTTTAAAAATAAAGCTTTGCAATCTGAAGGAAATATGAAGAGGCAGCAATTGAGACAAAAATGGACAGCTGAATGGGACAATAATTCTGCTTATTTCCATGCGGCAATAAAAGTCAAACATGCTAAGGAGAATATCACTTCAATTTTTGATGAGTTTGGGGTTCTGCACTCTGACCCAGCTGAAGTTGACAAAGCTCTTCTCAATTACTTTAGCAATTTGTTGGGTAATAGTGCTGACTTCAATCCATTGCTTGATGATCTATCTCATGTGCAGTTACCAACAGTTCAAGCTGAGGAAGCTAACTCTCTTGTCAGAAGAGTTACTGACAAGGAAATTAAGGATACTCTGTTTTCCATGAACAAACAATCAAGTGGAGGTCCGGATGGTTTCAATGTGCAATTCTTCATTCACAGTTGGGATATCATTGAGAAAGATTTCTTAAAAGTTGTTCATAACTTTTTCTCCAGTTTCAAAATGCTTAAGGAAGTGAACACAACCAACCTTGTTCTTATTCCTAAGGTCCACCCTCCCTCTTCTGTTACATCCTTTCGACCTATCTCGTGTTGTAATGTTATGTATAAGTGTATTTCGAAGATTTTAGCTTCAAGACTTGCTGTTGTGCTTAGCAGAATAATTTCCAAGAATCAGACTGCCTTCCTTCCCAGAAGGAATATCCTTGATAACATCCTCTTAACTCATGAACTACTTAAGGGCTATGGTCGTGCTCATGCAACTCATAATGCCATGCTGAAACTCGACTTAATAAAGGCTTATGACAGTATACACTAGACATCTATTGTGAGAATCATGGCTCTCATGGGATTTCCAAAAGCCTATGTGGCCTGGATCTACAGCTGTATATCCTCCCCCACATTCTCTATAAAATATAATGGTTTCTCATCTGGTTTCTTCAAGAGCAAGCAGGGGATCAGACAGGGTGATCCAATATCTTCTTATCTATTTATTCTAGTTATGGAAGTTTTTACTTCAATGCTGAATAAGAAATATGTGCAGAAGGATATTTTGTTCCACTCAAAATGCAAGTCCCCTCAAATCACTTCCCTCCTTTTTGCTGATGATATTATGATATTTACTAAGCCTGACCAAAGCTCCATGGAACAAATCTTAGCTTCTCTCCACAATTTCTACTTAATGTCTGGGTTGAAATTGAATGCAGCCAAATCTCATATTCTCACTTCTGGCATTTCACCTGAAGCTACTCATCAGTTGACTGATTTATTAGGCATGCAATCAATGGAAAATAGCATGAATTATTTGGGCCTACCTCTATGCTCTTCTAGAATTTCTTATACTGACTGCTTGCCTCTGTACTCGAAAATATGTGGCATTATGGACTGTTGGGCTAATAGATTCATTTCCCAAGCTGGTAGACTTGTGCTGATCAAGTCTGTCATTTCATCTATGGTGGTGTATTGGTCTAGGCTGTTTATTCTTCCATATAAGCTTGTGAATATGGTCAGAAATGCAATGTTGAGATATTTCTGGACTGGGTCAATACACTCTAAGAAAATCATCCCATGTTCCTTTGCCAAGATGGAGAAACCTAAAATCAAAGGTGGTCTTGGTATTTTTAATTTGATAACATGGAATAAGGCTGCTTTCAGTGTGCACTTGAATGCCCTGCTTTGTAATTATGATTCTTTATGGGTTGCTTGGACAAAAAAGTATAATCTTGGTAGTAAAAACTTCTGGACTATGTCAGTGCCCCAGAATTCAAGCTGGACTTGGAGGAAGTTGCTTGGCTTAAGAACTACTTACTTACCTTTTTTAAAATTTACTCTCTCTCATTCCAGTTCTATCAACTTCTGGAATGATCCGTGGATGTCTGATGGTTTGCTGCTTGGAAAGATTTTTTCCCATCAACAAATTGATCAGACTGGAATTAATAGGGATGCTCATGCTATTGACTATTTGGCTGATGGTATGCTAGTACTGCCCTACACCAGTAACCAGGATATAAATGCTGTTTGGAAAAATTATCAAGCTATCAAGTTTCCTACTGCTCCTGATGACATCCTGCTTTGGAGTGGAAATAACCACTCAATCTCTGTTGCCTATGATCTTCTAGTTAATGATGCTGGAAGCCCTAAATTAGTTTGGCATAAAGATTTATGGACAAGAATCTCTCCAGCCAGGGAAAATTTACTGATGTGGAAGGTTATAATGAATGCTCTTCTCACCAAGAGTAAACTAATGAGTTATGGTATGAATGTTGACCCTCTTTGTGTTTTCTGCAAGTTGCAGAATGAAATTATTGAACATCTTTTCTTTGAATGCACTGAATTGAAAGTTTTGTGGGAAAGAGTTGTGAGAAGAATTAACATAAATCATGTTCATGGTCTATCAACTGTGGAGTGGGACTTGATATGCAAATCTACTAAGTGGAAGAAGCATGACAGAAGTGTTTACTTCTTTTATTTCAAGAAATACTTGAATCTGGTATGGGAAGAAAGAAATCTTCGATGTTTTGAAAATGAGAGCAGGAGTATGGATCAACTATGGGATTACTTAAAGCATGTTATCATAATTGGTATGAGGGATAGTCAGTATGACTTCAGTTGTCATCTGGCTGATCTGTAGCTTTTGCTCATGTTTGTGTGTTTTCTTTCTACTCCTTCATCTTGTCTTGTATCTCTGTGTGTTTGTCTTCTTAGCTTGCCTTTGTGTGGTCTTGTAGTGTTTTGTTTTTTTTCTTATGATAATGAGCATGTTCATTATCATTTCTATTTTTCTTTTATCAATAAAATGGTAGGGGACCAGTCAACCCCGCTTACCTTGCAAAAAAAATTATTAAAAGAAGTAATTGGCAATAATTAATACAATTATTGCATTTTCTCTAAATAAAACCCATTTTCCAATCATTATTAACCCAAATAAATAGAATAAAGTTCCAAACTTTATTTTTCTCATTTTATTTTCAAAATTTATTGTTTATTCCAAATAAATAATTTAAAAAATCTCTAATTTATTTTAAGTCTCAATATTAAATTATAACTACCTTTATAATTTAATATTAACAGGTAATCTCCAAAACTAGGGTTGTTACACTATTACACTCATGTTATATGCGATATTTATTTGACTCGCATAAGGATATTTTAGTCCTGTCCCGAGTGTTTTGTCTTTTCAATACGCTAGGGTCAGCCCTGAGTTTTCAGCTTATTGAAGATTATTTTCTAGAGGATGAAGACGTAGATTTGGTATTATTACTATTATTATCCCCTACATCATGTTGTTCCGCTACATTATTTTATTTGTCCCTGTTGTATATATAACTCTAATAAATGTTGTATAAATTATAATAAAATGTATAATACAAACAACTTCATGAACTGTTTATTTGATTATTATATTTTATCATTCCGGTGCGAGATTCTGTGTTTATTTTCTTCTTCTTTTATTATTTTTCTTAATTAACCCCATCGATTATCTATGTTCCAGATTTTTTGAGTTGGACATGTGTGGATTATTGTCAATTTAAACCTTCCAAAATGTGGGTCATCACAAGTATCCTCACAGAAGTTCCATGGTATTCTCAAGTCGAGAGAACGTGTGACGTCGTTACTCTAAGATTTCTTGTTTGACTTAGTTATTATTAAGCAATAAGAAACACTCGAACGAGTAATTTCATATTTATTCAATAACTATCGGTGCGTAAACCTTTGGTACCCTAGCAGCCATGAGTAATAGACTATCCAACATTTTGAGAGCGTTACCTAATCTGGTCTCAACAAATGTATATATATCCTTTCTCAAAACATCATGACTAGGAATATTTAAAATAATATAATATTTTATTTTTTGATAATTTTCTCATGATTACAACTCCTTG
Source organism: Allium fistulosum (assembly GCA_030737815.1). NCBI lineage: Eukaryota > Viridiplantae > Streptophyta > Magnoliopsida > Asparagales > Amaryllidaceae > Allium > Allium fistulosum. The sequence continues at coordinate 495,299,084 of CM060902.1, read as the reverse complement.
TAATTATTATCACATAACATATAATTTAAGGATTTTCTGTTTAATATACTTTAAATTAATTACTTAATTAATTATATCATTATATAACAGAAATCAAATATCTTTCTTACGAACAAGATTAGATATAAGTTAGATTTGTGTAACAAATTACATAATTGCCCCAGGGCATACCCCTAACTTTATAAGTCCTAATCGTTGTTAAGGTTTTTTTAATCTCGATTAGTTTTTTATCTTGATTTAATTTGTATTGGACCAAATTGATGTGGCATGTTGTAGTTTTACCCCTTTATGTTTGGTCGTATTTGAATTCCTAATGTTTTTGTCGAATAAAGAAATTATTACGTTGGTTTTGGTATATTTGATTGTTATGCACTAATTCTCTTTATTTCTATTTGTATTCTTTTGACTAGGCTTAGTATTTTTACCCAGTTACTCATTTGGATTTCTAATTTAATTGTGAAACAAATAACCTTATTTCTCTTTTTAAAAAGACTTTGTTTTCTAACTAATTGAGGTCCGCGTCATCGTAATTGGTTACTATCAATTGATTTTCCAGCATTATAACTCAGTGGTTAGAAATATGTTGAATGTATCCATGAATATTGTTTTATTTATTTATTTGCTATAATACCTTTAATAGGATATATCACTTTGGCAAATTTAATTTGGCTATAAAGATTATATCTTTCTTTTCTCTTTGATTTTTTAATTGCTATATCAATTATTGCCTTTCATTTTATGTACGATTCAAAATACTGTTTTACTTCCATTTTCATAGGAAAAAGATTATTTCAGTTTGTGATCCAATATATAATTTGTAATATTGGAATATTACAGTAGAATCCAATAAATGCAAGTTATTTTCTTGATTTTTAGTGTTTCATAGTTTTATTTTATATTTTTAATTTCATTATCTATATTGATTGTTTAAACGTACATATTTCAATTATAAAAAATATAAGTGAATAATATGAGATTTATGGCTCCATTCATTACCCAAGAAGCATACCCGAGGTTAATCGAACAAACCATAAAAGATATAGAATTATGGAAGTAGTCAGAAGCATAACAAAAATAATTAGTAGTGGAATGCATTAAAATCGAGTAATTTTCAAGTAAAACCACATACTGTGCTTTTCATTGAGAACTTAGAGATGTTATTTGGCTATTCTTTTTAAGGAATATTATTATTCACCTACTCATTTGGGTTTGTCTATTTTTGTTGTGAAACGGTTTGAATAACCTTCCTTTTCTCATGAAAAAGTCTTTATATTCCGACCGCTTAAGGTTCGTTTCATCACAATGGGCCTACTATCAATTGAATTATTCTATTGCTATATCTCTAAGGTTTTTCATATTCTAGATGTTGTCATAATAATTAATTTTATAATTTTTTGCTTAGAAAACTTTGAATATAAACTATGATATATGTAATTCGATTCGATTTTGGAGGATGCATTATCCTTTACTATTTGACTTTTATTTTTTCTTATACTCCCAAATTCAATTATACATTTATTTTCTACATGGTGTAGAAAATTATTTTTCTATAATTTTTCTTATATTTCCAAAATCTGTTAGACCTTTATTTTTTGCATGATTGGTGGGTGTGCCTTGGTATTTTAGAATACATTATAACCTTTAGTTGTAGCTAATAGAAAAAGTTAGAGGTAAGCTCTAGGGGCAATTATATAAGTGTTACATATATCTAACTCGATAACCAATCTAGTTTGAAATAAAAGGGGTTTTCTTTTCATTATATACTTGATATAATATGTTATATTAATTAATTTAATTAAAATCAAATTTAATAGAAAATCCATAAATGGTTTGTTTTATGGTATTAGTTACAATGCGTTGTAAATGTGAGTGGTTTATCATAATAAATTAAACATATCTTTTAAATATTCCTAGTTAAGATGTATTGAGACTGGATATCGATACATTTGTTGAGACTGGAGTACGTACATTTTCAAATGGTTGGCAGTGTGTGACTCATGACCGCTGCGGCACTAAGGGGTTACGTACTGATAGTTATTAGATAACTATGGAATGATTCACTAGATAATTTTCTGTTGGTTAATATAACAAAGGTCAAACAGAAAATCTTGATGTGATAAAATTATGCAGTTCTCTTGACTTAAGATTACTATTGATCTTAGATGTGGAAGCTCCACTTTGATTATAGTTAAATCATTACATGGCGCCTATCGAACGACTATAATTGGGTCGAGTGGAAGCATTTGAAGTAAAACATTATTCAAAAGAGATATGTCTCCTCAGTTATATGAGGTTAGTCAACTAAAGTCAACTCAAAGTCAAAGTATTTGGCCAAAGCGGTATGGTTAATAATTATTATTATTATTGAGCCAAAGTCTTTGTGTTTGGACTATAGAGTTGAATATGCAAGATATTTGAATTTCGGCCATTACCAAATTCTATAAGTCCGAAGTGATATACCTTTGACGAAGAGAATTGGTGTAAATAATTGTCACTACTGGGTAACGCTTAATAAATTAAAATTGGATTTTACCGATGCTAAGTAGTGATCAATTTGGCCATAATGTCGCATACCTGCTAAGTGAAGTGTGAATGTAATATTCGAATTGTTTGATATTAATCGCTGATCAAATTGACACGTAAGAATCACACAACCGAAACATTTCCTATTACTACCTGATTTAATTATTTTGCAATTGTTATAAATTAATTTAATTAAAGATATATTAATTATAAAATTTTAATTGATGTGTGTTAAACATTATTGAATAGTGTATATATAACAGTTATAAATATACTAATCGTTATGATATTGATATGCGTTTAAATTGGATTTTAATGTTATAAATATTGTTTAGGCTTGAAATAGTTTTGAGGTTCAATTACGGCTTGGTTTAGGCGGCTATAGGGCTGTAACAGAGGATGATCATATGATGTTTAATGGAAGCAATTTTGAATTCAAAAGGAAAGAACTAGTTAGGGAAATACAAGGACCTTGATCTTTATTTCACTCTCTCATCTCACCTTTATTTATTCCTTGTAACAGTCACTTCTCTTTAGACTTTCTGGCCTCTCTTATTGCTGCTATTCTAGGCCAACCACACCTCCTTCAAAGCCAAAATAATTCTAACTCAAAACATCAAATTAAAAGTCAATTCAATCGTCCGTGGTAAAGCGGTTTTGGAGCTAGCAACTTTTGGATATGGAACTGGATACAAAGAGTTCTATTCTTCGTTTCTGCATGTACATATGTAACGACCTACTATTTTGAACCGTTTAAATCAACAATCATACACACATGTCAGACTTGAATTGCTCAAAAAAACAGATTGTTAATTTATATTTGACAGATTTTAGCATATACTGTAAATAAAATCAATCACAGAATCACAGACATAGAGTTTACAACAATAAGCAGCGGAATAGATAACTAGTAGTTCATGAAGCTACTATAGAAACATTAGAGTTTAATACAAAATACAACAGAGAATCTCAAGTACATAGGAGTCACTAATACAAAACAACTAACAAGTCTGAACAAACAACTGGAAATAACTGGAATAACTGAAAGCTGAACAGATATAAGACAGGTCTTCAAGAAAAACTCCAAGCTCAAAAGGTGAGTCTCAAAGGCTGTGAAACTCAGTCTGACCCGAGCATAAAGCAAAACAAAAAACACTCGGGTCAGGATTAACATTCTTATACCAATAAATCAACTCAAGTGAAATGTCAACTGAAATACAAAATAACTCAAAGGATGTTTGGGATTTCCATCCTTTAAGGATCCGTTACTATCTATATACATAGTACAATACGCTACATGTATAATGTCTATAGTAAGGTAAACTATTAAAATAGCGTTAAGGCGTTACCCATATCCCCCTTAACACATTTTATATATTCCCGTAGTCTATACAGATATTGTAAGCTCCACCAAACCGGTGGTTTACTCGGGGAGCACTCCATAGGTACGGTACAAAACAAACTCATAGAAGGCGAGATAAGGCATGCGACAAGCCACACGAGGCAACGCCAGGGTAGGATTCTACAGTTTGCACTCCCGGACTGGTGGTAACACATAGCAGCCACTATCGCCCACCTTGAGACACACTCCCAAATCGAAGGTGCACCCAATCAAATCACAAAGTAATAGAATGGTATCGAAGAAATGTGCCCGATCGGGGGAGCGACCTCACTTGGCCAGGTATATCTCCTGTTTTAGCCACATCAAGCTGACTCGCGGGAGTCAAGGCTGCGTTAATACCTCACATAGAATCGTCACTAACCATCCTACTTCATTCTGGAATCTCCACCACGTACACAGTTGTTAAAGTGGTTTTCAGTATTGTTAAAGAGTATGACAATATCTGATCCCGGTCTCTTTAACAACCAAACTCTTATTTCACACCGTGGTCATTTTATTTCAAAACAGTTCATACTTCATATCAAAATATCATATTTATTTCAAAATTCATATCACTTCCGAAATCATATTCACTTCTAAAATCATAACCATATATTAGTTTAAACCAATATATCAGAATATTCGGATTTAAAACCATTAAATCTAAATCATAATAGTTCCAACTTAAACCGTTTAAAATATTGAAAATAGTTTATATATTGAAATAGTTATAAACTAAAAATAGTTTATATACTGAAATAGTTTATAGATTAAAATAAGTGGAAATTATTCACAAGGGCCTCTTTAGCAAGTGGAATTAGTTTCTAGGACACACAACTGAAATAATTACTTACAAGGACAAAATGTAAAATAATTAGTTTCTAGGGCCTAAAAACCTATGAAATTATGTCCTTGAAAGTAATTGGACTGCTGACTTTGTCCTTGAAAGTAATTATTCTTCTGACTTTGGCCTTAAAAGTAATTTCTTTGAATGTGTGTCCTAGAAACTAATTGGACTGCAAAGTTTGTCCTTCTGGTGAAATGCCCCTTAAAATAATTTATATATTAAAATAGTATATATATGAAAATATTATATATATTAAAATGGTTTCAAATTAGAATTTTTTCTTCCAATTTCACAAATCAATTCAAATCAACTTTTAGTTCCAAATGCAATTTAAATCAATCTCAATTCAAATTCTCATTAAAACTATATTAATTTATCGATTTCAAATCCACGTTTGAATAACAAATTTAAACCATATCAAATTCAATAGGTTTCAAAGTTTAAATATTCAACCAATTTACAATAACTCAATTTGATAAATTCCATTCATATTTCAAAATTTCAACTATAATTTTATTTAAATTTGAAATATTCACTTAATCATTTTTTTATAACATTCAAATAAAATCTAAAAAATTACAAATTTAAATCAACATCAATAAATCAAATATCTAACTTCAATTATATATATAATTCTAAAATATTCACCTAGTCACCTTTTATAAGCATTTAAATAAAGTTTCCAATTACAAACTTAAAACAAAATTTAATATTCAAATTTTTTAAAATTTGACAATATTCATTTGATCACCTTTAAATCAAGTTGTAAAATCATACCTTTCAAAATCTCAAAATAAGTTTCCAGTCAGATCTTATTTATATTAAATTGTTAAACAAATTAATTATAAATCAATTCTTACTTAAATTCAATTCTTAACAAATTTAATTATAAATCAATTCTTATTTAATTTATCTTTCCAACCTCCCTTTACTTAAAGTTATTACACAAAAATCTATTTTAAAATATTAATATAAGTTTGAATAAATACTTAACATATTATATATATTATTAGTTAAATTAAATTCTTAATAAATTTCATTATATTAATTATTATTAAATCAAAGCTTATTATTGTTAAATCTATTTTAAATCTATTTTTGATATTTTTAAAAAATAAAGTGATAATTAAAATTATAATTTATATTTTAAAACTTAACTTATAATTTTAAAATTTCCAAAACATATAAATTTAAAAATCTAAAATTTACGCATATATTAAAATTAAAATCTTTATATTATATTATAAAAATTAATATTTATTAAAACCCATATATTTCCTTTCAAACTTTGGAAATCATTTCAAAAATAGACCAACAGTGTCTGTATATAAAATTTTCTATCCTGTGGTCAAGTGATACGGATATTTATCATTTCAATCCGCAATTTAAATTTAATATTTACGGGTATATATCATTTCAACCCGCAATCCCAAAATTTTAAAATCAATAAAAATCGCTTGGGTTTATCATTTCAACCCATAATGATTTTTCCCTATTCTAAAATATCGTTCGGGTATGTATCATTTCAACCCATAGGGATTTCTAAACTAACAGGGAACTTGCAGAGTGAGAACAAATATGATAATAATATAACATATCAACAACAGGCATATATCATCAGTAACAAATTTAAATATAATATATACAATAGGTTATGTGCCATATCATAGGTAAACAACTATAGATAATGACATATCATAATTTACAGTTAAATTTTAGCAATTCAAATTTAACAGCATATTTCAATCGTCATTTCATGTGAATTAAATTTACTAAATATAAGAATGTTAATCATGAGTGATTGCTCACCTTTCGAGGCTTGAAGAAACAATAAGAACAAGATGCGACGATCTAAGTATACGGACACGAACTAGAGTTGCAGAAATAATTCCCAAACAGCAACGAAAAACAAGCAAAGCAAGGTGAACACGATGAACAAAGTTGATGATTAGGAATCGAAGAAAACAAATCAAAATCAGCTTGATATAAACTGAAATGAAATATAAATTTTTTCTTAAAACCAATATTCAATTTAAAAATGCATATTTAAAATAAAATCACCATATTATAAATATATATTCTCCTTTTTTATCAATATTTATTAAAACCCAATTTCCAAAATTCTTAAATAAAACATAACATATATATATATATATTAAAGTTATTACAAAAAAAACAATTTCAAAATAATAACATAAATTTAACTAGCACCTTAAACATATCATACATATAAAAAAATTCATAGAACAGAACAGACAAACTAGAATAATATATAATACTCCTTTATATAAATTCCCTTTTATATAATATATATATATATATATACATACTGTAAACGTAATATATACCTTTATAAAAAAAAGAAGGTTGCTCGGGTTGGCACACTCCCGCGTGGTGGATAAGACGCTGGCGGAGTACCGAGGCAAGGTGGAGGAGAGGGTTTTTGCCGGGGCGCAGGATGCTTTCGGTTGGAGGATGGACTTGAAGGCTTCGGCATTGGAGAGGCCTGGGTCGGTTATGGATGAACGCGGGGAAAAGTGAGCAGGCTCATGGGAAGAAGACGACTGGGTTTATGGTGGATGCGGCAACAGGTGGCATGGGCGGTGATTGTGTCAGATGGAGAGTGGCTAGCTGTCGTTTTGAGGTGGAGTGTTGGGTTTAAGCGGTTGTTGCATAGGAGGTCGGGCTGTAGTGGGGTGGCGATGGGCTTGGGTTGAGGACAAGATGGAGTGGTATTGACTGACGTGGAGGATGCGGTAGTTGTGGTCGGAGCTATGGTCGAAGGGAGGGAGGTATGAGCGGGTCATGGAGTGGGTTTCGGCCAGGAAAATGAGCAGCTTCTCTATTATATAATTTTTATATACTTTTTTAAGGAAGAGAGGGCGACAATGTTTCAGGCTTGTCAGGAGAGAAGAGGTTTGTCGTGCTGCTGTGTATAGAGGTGGAAGGTGAAGAGGCCATGATTGAGAGCAAGGGAAGCATAGGATGCCGCGAACGCGGTGGGGAAGGAATGATGAAATGGAGTTTCTCAGGAAAATGATGGAGAAGAATCAGGTAATCAAAGCTTTGTATATAATATTTGTATATAATATATATAATTTTTTTTAAAAGAATGAAGAAGATAGAGAGAAAGAAGAAAATGACGAACCAGATGTATATCGATGCAATGGGAAAAGCAAAAGTCAAGACCTGAATTTATGGAAATAATAAAGATAATGGCCATTTGTATTCAGCCGATGTACAAATGAAAAGACACAAGGAAGCCAAAAGGTTCAAAACGGATACCCGTACGATCAATCGTTTCGCCGATTTCGTCGCGTACCGGGCGCCGAATTACAGAAATGAATATACTACGGAGATCATCACGACGAGACGAATAGAATGGTACACAGATATCAACGATACGACTATCCTATCAAAACTCGATATTCGATTCCAAAATACTGCTAAACCGTCGAAAATAAGATAAACCGAGCTAGAGCAGTCCAAATTTGATGAAACGAAATATGATGTCTCACTCAAAAGATAGTCTACATTTTTATTATTAAAAAATATTCAGATTTCAAAAATATTTATTTTCATCAAATTAACTGGTTTTAAATTGAAGTTGGAAATTACACAACAGAACCAACATTTATATTTTCCGATAAAAATTTACCATATGCTATGTTTAAATAGACGTATTCCAAATATCAAATTTTCATTTCAAAAATTTATTTGTTTATTTTTCATGAAAAATTTAGTTAATTACATTATAAAAATCATTAAAATTTCCGGGTCGTTACACTCTCCCCCACTCAAAACTTTTCGTCCTCGAAAATGAATGAGGTAGGAGAATGGAAGCCACGGAAAAGATAGATAGATTAAAATACACAGTATTAGATACAACAATTAATTTAAAACCATATAAATTTTATTAGTTTTTAAATTAATTTATATTTAACTAATTTGGTTTAAATTCATTTATTCAACTGTATTCTCATTTGATTGGTTTCAATTTAAGGTATTATCATTCAACTGGTTTGCTTCAATTTGTTAACATTTATTGCAAATTTTCTTTCAAAACAAAGTATATTTTATTTAATTCATTTATTTATTCCATTTGACTTCACTTAAGTTAATTTCACCTATAATTTATTTTTTCAACTATTCTTAAGTTCATATCTATTTACTTAAATAGCATTCTCTATTTATTTTTTCATATCTTACGACATAGATTAAGTGTGCATACATTTATTGTAACAATTAAATTTTTATTTATAATTTCTCTTAACAAAATTCATTTTTGGACAACTTATTTCTTACATTTATATTATATATTATTCAATCACATATTCTCATTAACATTTAACTTTTTCTAGATAAGTTATATTAATATTCCCGAGTGTAATTGAGCACCATAAAAAATTATCTTTTATTTACAACATTTCTATTAAGCAAATTTAGTTTGACCATTTTATTGCTTAAGTTTCTCTTGTATAACCTTCAATTAGATTTAAACATTAACATTTAACTTTTGAATATTGAAGGTAAGTTATATATGTTTTAAATTCAATGGAGTATTATACAAATTAATTTTATCCTAGTTCATTATTTCAAGTTGTTTCAATTTCAATTCTTATCTTAGCACTCCAATTATTCCAAAATTTTGCTTTATTTTCAACAATTGAAAATCATTACTATACAAAGAACTTAAGAGTTAAATTTCTGGTTTCACTTCAAACCATTTTGAAATAAATATATACATACTATACATTTTATACACCAAATTATACTCAAGAAATTCAAGTCAAATCCATTTTCCAAAACAAAAGTGTAGCAAAGCTATTAAGTGGTCTCTCCACTCTGAGACTCAAAAATGAATGTCGATGATGTTGCAGTCATCACCGAAATTATTTTCCAGCGACAAAAGAGGAGAGTACAGAATTACTTCTTTTAAAATTCTTTGAAAACAATTTCCATTCAAAAATACTTTATATATATATTCTTAAAACTTTGAAACCAAATTTGAAAAGCACCGAAAATTTAAACCCTCAAATCCATAATTTAAATTCATTTCATTTGCAAATCAGATTTATAAACCATATTTATAAAATTTCATCTTTTTATAACATACAACAATAATTAATAGGTTAGGGGTATTGGCAAAACAATAAATGATAATCTAGTATTATCACTTCTAACATCCAATTCATTAACTATCTAATTTTGGAAAATTACACTTTATATATAAAATATAATCATACAAAAATTATTTCATTTACAATTTCGAAAACAATATTGTGTCAGTTTGCTCTGTTCAAGTGTTTTGGAATTCCTATCGATAACGTTGGCCAGACGAATCGATCAAAACCCCAAATCAAACTTAACAATTCAAACAACACAATATAAAACATTTCTATATAAATTACAAATACACTCCCTCACGGGATGATTGAAGAATAGATTTTAGAACAAAGATAGAGATTCAAATTTAGAGGGATTCTAATCAAAGAGAAATCCCTAACTAAGAAGATAGCCTCGAAAGGAAGATAAGATAATTAAATTACAAAAAAAGAAAAATGGATAGGCTTATATAGATCGTGGGTGACCTTAAACGGGTCAACCGAGACTTAAAAAAGATGAGATTACCATCAAAGAAATGGGACAACCTTGATGAGAACATCGCAGAAAACGTGATTCATGGGATTGATGAAGAAGGCAGGAGCATTGGTTAATCCAAAGGGGATGACTAACCATTCATAGAAACCATTCGTCCGGGAGGAAGGACAACAGGTCAAGCTCTAGGAATAAGATCGATGTGGAATTCAGTTTCCTGCTTATATGGTAGAGATGTGACTTCACCAAAACATCCGAATAATCCCTGACTATCAAGGTGGAGTCAAGATTACAAGGCTGGGAATCGAGCGAAAGGATAAAGCTGCCTAAAAAATCCCGAGGCATTCGACATTCGATCACAAGAGAATTTCTCCGGTCGTCTACTAGAGAAACGATTCGGGCTTTTCAATAAATAACAGCATCAAAACCGAGGACGTAGAAATCTCCAGTGAATCGTTGTCTGTTGTAAAGGAGTTTCACTCCTTTACAAATCATACAGAGGTTGGCGGAACCGCCGATGGGATTAGTCACATACAAGAATGAAGTTACCAATTGAGATGGCAAGATGAGCTCAAATTTATTATGGAAATCAACATGAATAGAGCTATGGGATGCTCCAGAATCAAGAAGAACATGAACTAGAAAAGACAAGAATGGATTTCAGAACAAAGGTAAAGTTCCAAAATCCGAAAGAAATCCAAATCCAAGAGGATCCTAACGAAGAAATTTCAAGCTCGAACGAATATGATTTTGTAATTAATTTTACTCTCTTGGGTATTACTACCCTATCTCTAATGAGTTTTTACTCCATATGATAAGTTTTGCCTTAACCAGAGCTTTGATACCACATGTAACAACCTGCTATTTCGAACCGTTCAAATCGACAATCATACACACATGTCAGACTTGAATTGCTCAAAACAACAGATTGTTAATTTATATTTGGCAAAATTTAGCATATACTGTAAATAAAATCAATCACAGAATCACAGACATAGAGTTTACAACAATAAGCAGCGGAATAGATAACTAGTAGTTCATGAAGCTACTATAGAAACATTAGAGTTTAATACAAAATACAACAGAGAATCTCAAGTACATAGGAGTCACTAATACAAAACAACTGACATGTCTAAACAAACAACTGGAAATAACTGAAACAACTGAAAGCTGAACAGATATAAGACAAGTCTTCAAGCAAAACTCCAAGCTCCAAAGGTGAGTCTCAAAGGCTGTGACACTCAGTTTGACCCGAGCATAAAGCAAAACACAAAACACCAGAGTCAGGATTAACATTCTTATACCAATAAATCAACTCAAGTGAAATGTCAACTGAAATACAAAATAACTCAAAGGATGTTTGGGACTCCCATCCTTTAAGGATCTGTTACTATCTACATACATAGTACAATACGCTACATATATAATGTTTATAGTAAGGTAAACTATTAAAATAGCATTAAGGCGTTACCCATATCCCCCTTAATACATTTTATATATTCCCGTAGTCTATACAGATATTGTAAGCTCTACCAAACTGGTGGTTTACTCGGGGAGCAATCCATAGGTACGGTACAAAACAAACTCATAGAAGGCGCGATAAGGCATGTGACAAGCCACGTGAGGCAATGCTAGGGTAGGATTCTACAGTTTGCACTCTCGGATTGGTGATAACGCATAGCAGCCACTACCGCCCACCTCGAGACACACTCCCAAATCGAAAGTGCACCCAACCAAATCACAAATTAATAGAATGGTACCAAAGAAATGTGCTGGATCGGAGGAGCGACCTCACTTGGCCCGGTATAGCTCCTGTTTTAGCCACATCAAGCTGACTCGCGAGAGTCAAGGCTACGTTAATACCTCACATAGAATCGTCGCCAACCATCCTACTTCGTTCTAAAATCTCCACCACGTACACAGTTGTTAAAGTGGTTTTCAGTATTGGCAAAGAGTATGACAATATCCAACCCCGGTCTCTTTAACAACCAAACACTCATTTCACACCGTGGTCATTTTATTTCAAAACACGTCATACTTCATATCAAAATATCATATTTATTTCAAAATTCATATCACTTCTGAAATCATATTCACTTCTAAAATTATGACCATAAAATAGTTTAAACCAGCATATCAGAATATTCGCATTTAAAACCATTAAATCTAAATCATAACAGTTCCAACTTAAACCGTTTAAAATATTGAAAATAGTTTATATATTGAAATAGTTATAAATTAAAAATAGTTTATGTATTAAAATAGTTTATAGATTAAAATAATTTATATATTAAAGTGGTATATATACTAAAATGGTTTCAAATTAGAATTGTTTCTTCCAATTTCACAATCAATTTAAATCAACTTTTAGTTCCAAATTCAATTTAAATCAATCTCAATACAAATTCTCATTAAAACCATTTTAATTTATCGATTTAAAATCTAGATTTGAACAACAAATTTAAACCATTTCAAATTTAATAGGTTTTGAAGTTTAAATATTCAAACAATTTACAATAACTCAGTTTGATAAATTCCATTTATATTTCAAAATTTCAATTATAATTTTATTTAAATTTGAAATATTCACTTAATCATTTTTTTATAACATTCAAATAAAATCTCCAAGATTACAAATTTAAATCAACATCAATAAATCAAATATCTAACTTCAATTATATATATAATTATAAAATATTCACCTAGTCACCTTTTATAAGCATTTAAGTAAAATTTCCAATTACAAACTTAACACAAAATTTAATATTCAACTTTATTTAAATTTGACAATATTCATTTAATCACCTTTAATTAAACCAAGTTGTAAAATCATACCTTTCAATCGCAAAATAAGTTTCCAATCAGATCTTACTTATATTAAATTCTTAAACAAATTAATTATAAATCAATTCTTATTTAAATTCAATTCTTAACAAATTTAATTATAAATCAATTCTTATTTAATTTATCTTTCTAACCTCCCTTTACTTAAAGTTATTACACAAAAATCTGTTTTAAAATAGTAATATAAATTTAAATAAATACTTAACATGTTATATATATTATTAGTTAAATTAAATTCTTAAATTTTTTTATTATATTGATTATTATTAAATTAAATCTTATTATTGTTAAATCTATTTTAAATCTATTTTTAATATTTAAAAAAAATAAAGTTATAAGTAAAATTTATAATTTACATTTTAAAACTTAACTTATAATTTTAAAATTTCCAAAACATATAAATTTAAAAATCTAAAATTTACACATATATTAAAATTTAAATCATTATATTATATTTTAAAAATAAATATTTATTAAAACCCATATATTCCTTTCAAACTTTGGAAATCATTTCAAAAATAGACCAACGGTGTTTGTATATAAAATTTTCTATCCTATGGTCAAGTGATACAGATATTTATCATTTCAATCCGCAATTTAAATTTAATATTTACGGGTATATATCATTTCAACCCTCAATCCCAAAATTTTAAATCGCTTGGGTTTATCATTTCAACCCATAACGATTTTTCCTTATTCTAAAATATCGTTCGGGTATGTATCATTTCAACCCATAGGGATTTCTAAACTAACAGGGAACTTGCAGAGTGAGAACAAATATGATAATAATATAACATATCAACAATAGGAATATATCATCAATAACAAATTTAAATATAATATATAAAACAGGTTATGATGTCATATGTCATAGGTAAACAATTGTAGATAATGGTATATCATATTTAACAATTAAATAACTTAATAATTTAAACTTAACAACATATTTCAATCGTCATTTCATGTGAATTAAATTTACTAAATATAAGAATGTTAATCGTGAGTGACTGCTCACCGTTCGAGGCTTGAAGAAATAATGAGAATAAGATGCGACGATCCACGTATACGGACACGAACTAGAGTTGCGGAAATAATTCCCAAACAGCAACGGAAAACAAGCAAAGCAAGGTGAACACGACGAACAAAGCTGATGATTAGGAATCGAAGAAAACAAAACAAAATCAGCTTGATATAAACTGAAACGAAATATAAATTTTTTCCTAAAACCAATATTTAATTTTAAAATGCATATTTAAAATAAAATCACCATATTATATGTATATTTATTCCCCTATTTATCAATATTTATTAAAACCCAATTTTCCAAAATTCTTAAATAAAACATAACATATATATATATATATTTTAAAATTATCACAAAAAAATCAATTTCAAAATAATAACATAAATTTAACTAACACCTTGAACATATCATACATATAAGAAATTTCATAGAACAGAACAGAAAAAATAGAATAATATATAATACTCCTTTATATAAATTCCCTTTTTTTATAATATATATATTGTAAACGTAAGATATACCTTTATAAAAAAAGAAGAAGGTTGCTCGGGTTGGCACACTTCTGTGTGGTGGATCAGACGCTGGCGGAGAACCGGGGCAAGGTGGAGGAGAAGGTTGTTGTTAGGGGTGGAGGATGCTTTTGGCTGGAGGATGGACTGGAAGGCGTCGGCATTGGAGAGGCGTGGGCCGATTATGGATGAACGTGGGGAAAAGTTAGTAGGCTCATGGGAAGAAGAAGACTGGATTTATGGTGGATGCGGCAACAGGTGGCGTGGGCGGTGATTGTGTCAGATGGAGAGTGGGTGGCTGTCGTTTTGAGGTGGAGAGTTGGGTTTAAGCGGCTATTGCATAGGAGGTCGGGCTGTAGTGGGGTGGTGATAGGCTTGGGTTGAGGATGAGACGGAGTGGTGTTGACTGACGTGGAGGATGCGGGAGTTGTGGTCGAAGCTATGGTCGAAGGGAGGGAGGTATGAGCGTGTAAGGGAGTGGGTTTCGGCCATGAAAATAAGCAGCTTCTCCATTATATAATTTTATATATACTTTTTTTAAGGAAGAGAGGGCAGTAGTGTTTCAGGCTTGTCAGGGGAGAAGAGGTTTGACGAACTGTTGTTTACAGAGGTGGAAGGCGAAGACGCCATGATTGAAAGCAAGGGAAGCACAGGCGGCCGAGAATGTGGTGGTGAAGGAATGATGAAATGGAGTTTCTCAGGCAAATGGTGGAGAAGAATCAGGTAATCAAAGCTTCGTATATAATATTTGTATAATATATATATAGATATATAATTTTTTTTTCAAAAGAATGAAGAAGACAGAGAGAAGGAAGAAAAGGACGAACCAGAATGTATATTAATGCAATGGGAAAAGAAAAAGTCAAGAGCTAAATTTATGGAAATAATAAATATAGTGGCCATTTGTATTCAGCCGATGTACAAATGAAAAGTCACAAGGAAGCCAAAAGGTTCAAAACGGATACCGGTACGATCAATCGTTTCACCGATTTCGCCACGTACCGGGCGTCGAATTACAGAAAGGAATATACTACAGAGATCAGCACGACAAGACGAATAGAATGATACACAGATATCAGCGATACGACTATCCTATCAAAACTCAATATTCGCTGCCAAAATGCTGCTAAAGCGTCGAAAATAAGATAAACGGAGCTAGAGTGGTCCAAATTTGACGAAACGAAATATAACGTCTCACTTAGAAGATAGTCTACATTTTTATTATAAAAAAAAATATTCAGATTTCAAAAATATTTATTTTCATCAAATTAACTAATTTTGAATTGAAGTTGGAAATTACACAACAGAACTAACATTCATATTTTCTGATAAAAATTTATCATATGCTATGTTTAATTAGACGTATTCCAAATATCAAATTTTCATTTTAAAAATTTATTTGTTTATTTTTCATGAAAAATTTAGTTAATTACGTTATAAAAATCGTTAAAATTTACGGGTCGTTACAACATACTAGGCTTTGGAGAAAGGTATATCTTTGATTTACTAATAGTGAATTTATTTATTATATCATATATATATATACATATATGTTAGTTAGAAATTATGATGAATCTGTATATCGATATGTTGTCACATTTGGATGATTGGATATATGTGTGTATGATAATAAAAAATTTATATGCAATGTATCATATTGTTCACGGGCTGATATAACAAAAAAAACTGTGTTTTTAATTAAATTATATATGTATATACACAATTTATATTTCAATTAAAAAAATATACACAAAATATAATATTATGTAACACACGTTCTATATTTAAAAAAAATTGTTAATACAGAACCGCTCTAGGATTTAAAAAAATATTTCTTTTTATTTATTTAAACCACACACAATTTTATAAACATTTAAAATATAAAGTTAGTTTATGCAATTAATTATATATATAATATAAAATACGAGTATAAAACTTTACAAAGTATATTATCATTTTTCTTTTGAAAAAAAAAAATAATTAATTTCAAGTTTTTCCATACCAAAATAAAAATAAAATAAATTATTTAACAGTTTAAAATCGAAAACAAAAAATTATTATTTTCAAACTTCAGGGTCGAGAGTAATATATATATATATATAATGTTTTATAGGTATTTATATATATATGTATTGTGTATGAGTGTGTGTATATAATTTTAGTTTAGAAAAATTGCAGCTTTCAACTTGTGTATAAAATAATATTATATATTTATATAGATTTATTTTGTATTCTAGTATTGAAAATATTTTGTAATATAATTATATTTGTGTACATACACACACACAAGTGCGTTATTAAATTTTATTTTAAATACTATTTTATAATATATATATATATATATGCATATGTATATATTACATTATTCGTGTATACAATAAATACATTTAGACAACATATATGTATACGAGAGGGGATAACACATCCATTGCGATGTAAATCCCAACATCTATATACGGGCATGTCAAACCATATACAAATTACTATGTTACACGTATACGTACATGCATATGTGTATATGGCACACATATACTATATAGTAAAAAAATCTAACTATATTTATGAATAAATTATTAAAATATTGATTTTATTTAAAAGAAAATTTAGAAAAGTTCTAAGCAAATTTATACTACAAAGATCCAATAAATATCCAAAAAGGTAAAAAAAAATTGAAATTTACCCAATTACTCTGCCACGGACAGGCCCAGTTCCAACACTAACTACTTTATATGTATTTGATATTTATCTATAATGCATGTAATATAAGGGTTAAGGTACAATAACAAAGCTGTTTCAATTTTTTGTTAATATACATCGAAAAATGTAAACACATCAAAATGAAAACCATGTTGCATCAAGAATAAAAGTTAAAGTTTAATCATCTCCGAATCAATTTCATAATGTAACATCCACGTAATCAAAATTACTTAATTAGAGATAAATCCAGTCAGATGATTCTAGAGAAGATATAAGCATCAAAAAATGCAGTCGGGAAGTATCCTTAACCTTATCTCCATTTAATTTTGCCTTAACATTCCAAATAATCAAGCTTATTAAATATTTTCTCTCAATTCTCAAATAAAATCACTATATATAGAATTACTTGACTCTAACTTCAATTATGAAGCATTTCAGTCGCTAGTTACACTTGTTATGCTTCTAACTAATACCCTAATTCTAAATATTTTGTGCTTTGTTTAATTAACCTAAGGTATACTTCTTGGATAATTGATTTAGTAACTAATTTGAAATTATTAAATTATTGTATTCAACAGTGAACTACATACTTTCAATGGTTAATACAAAATAAATTATTATAGTATATTCTCCTAAAATTACAAAATACTGATAGGATCACCAACAAATCATATCATTTCACCAATGAAAAATGATGGAAAAAAAATTCTTTTAGATCATATAACAAAAAAGGTATAACTGGTTTTGGAAATATAAGAAATAAAATTCCAATAGTAAAGAATAACATAACCTTTACAACCAAATTGAATATGTAAAAACCATATTTTATATAAGAGGTATTCTAGAGGAAAAAATTTTAAAAAAATAATTATTATAGAAACATTCAGAATATGACAAACCTTAACGATGTAACAGTAGAAAAATTCAATTGACATTAGATCTATTATGATGAGCCAAACCTCATGCAGCCAAAATGCAAATACTTTTGTACGACAAAAGGAGAGTATTCAAACCGTTTCACAATCAAAATAGAAAAACCTAAATGAGTAGGCGATTAATAACATTCCTAGAGAATAGATTAGCTAGCATCTCCAAGTTCTTAAATGGAAAGCACAATATGTGATTTTACATGAACCTTACTTCAATTTTGAAGTTCCCCATTGCTAATGATTTTTTAATGTATCTGGCTACTGTTTGCACAAAAAATGGACAAACACCTCAAAGTCGTATGATTTAATAGATTTTATGTTGTTCTTAGTGGTTTGGGTGATTTATGCAAATATATGAAAAGCAGGGGCTAAGCTGTAAAAGACACGCAGATTTATAGTGGTTCAGCCAGAATGTGCCTACGTCCACTTTATATGTTATTTCTCTTTTCTTGTTTAGATTACAAGTACAAAGCTTTGATACAAGTAAAAGAAAGTTGTTTGAAAGTTCTCTCCGTGCTTGAGCTCTCAAACTTGTCCCCCATTGTTGTACCCCTGCCCCTCTATTTATAGAGTGAGGCTGGAAGTAGGGGTCTTGGATGTATATAGCTGCTGGTGGGCCTGGGCTGACGCGATCTGGCTTGGTATTGTTGGTCCGAAAGGAGCTTGGTTCGGAACGTCTCGGTCCGGTGGCAGGTGGTCCGGTAGGAGCATGGTTCGGTAGCGTGGAGCTGGGCTGGTCCGGTAGTATGGAGCTGGGTTGGTCCGGTAGTGTGGAGCTGAGTTGGTCCAGTAGTGTGGAGCTGGGCTGGTCCGGTAGTGTGGAGCTGGGTTGGTCCGGTAGTGTGGAGCTGGGCTGGTCCGGTAGTGTGGAGCTGGGTTGGTCCGGTAGTGTGGAGCTGGGATGGTTCGGTAGGAACGAGGAAGGTGGTGGTTCGGTAGTCATGGGAGTTGGATCGGTGGTAGCTTGGGAGAGTGCTGGTTCGATGGGCATGGGAAGGAGTTGATTCGGTGGTAGGATGGAGCCGGTCGAAACACACCCAACACTTGCCCCCCAAAGTAGGGCATATGCCTGTATATGGCGTGCTTTGCCCCCTTTTTTTTCCATTCGGCCTCTGAGTGCCGAATCAATTGGTCCGGTGTCCCATATCTGCCTATAAGTAGGGGCTATGCACCTTTGATACTCCTTACCAAATCGACATAGCCGAACCAGATTTCTCCTATTGCCGAATCCATTATACTACTGAGACCTTCTGTCTACCGAACCAGGTAACTGCCGGATGATTTTTACTGCCGAATGACGAATGAATTTGTGAACTTTGTACTTTGCACTGCCGAATGACGTGCACTGCCGAATGACGTTTACTGCCGAATGACTTGCACTGCCGAATGATGTTTACTGCCGAATGACGATTGACTTTACGTGTTTTATAAGAGGAACTCTAGACAATATACACTTGTTCGTTTGAGTCTCTATACCCCGTGTTCTAACAACGTGCTTTCCTGTGTTTGCAGATAAATGTCTCACAAAGTGGAAACCCGATCAGAGAAGAAAAGATCTACGGACAGAAGAGAATCTCCTGTCGTGCCCCCAGTTCAGCCGAATCCAGAACGACATGGGCCCACCCCGAGATCGCTAGTGGACGGGTATGGTCCTCAGGAACTTCTGAACCTGCCTCCTGATTGCTTCCCTAGCTCACTCAAGGGCGAGCAACTTGATGTCATATCTCGCTCTTTCGGGATCGACCGAGCGCGCATGCTATTGCCAGATGCAGGAGTGATGCCATATGATCCTCCCGAAGGATATTTTGCCTACAGCAGATACCATTGCATGTGTGGTGCCATCCCGCCTCTCAATGCCTGGGTAGTCATCTTTCTCACATATCTAAAGGTAGCTCCATTCCAGCTTCAGCCCAACTCCTATGCCATTCTGGTGAGTCTCTTCGTCATCTTCCAAAGGAGATATGGGCGTCCACCTTCCAACCGGGAGATCCGGTATTTGTACAACTTGAGAGGCTACAAGAAGGGGTCTCCATACATCAGCTTGGAATCGGCTGTATCCTTTAAGCCTGTCCTGGATCACTATTCCAAGTACAGCATGTTCAAGAAGGAATGGTTTTTTGTTAGAGATGATTCCGTTTCTATTCGGCGCTTCACCTCCGGATGTAAGTCAAAGCTTTATTTTTAACTCCCGTTCTGGTTGCAATGCTCCTTCTTATGTGTTTTTATTTTTTGCTAGCGACAGGTGGTTTTGCGGTCGTGGAGAATGATCGCCTGGTTCAGACGGCAGCAGAAATAGAAGCTATTACTGGGAGAGATAGGTCGGCTGCCTACCTGATCAGGAACGCTACACTCTTGGAGTACAACTTGATCCTTCCACAGCAGTCCGTGGTCAAGTAGAGGGACACGGCTGAAGAGAAGGCTGCCCAAGCTAAAGACGGGGCCGAGTCAAAGAGCAGTAAAAGGAGGCCCTTTCCGAAACACCCGGTTGCCGGGGGAAAGAAGCTCAAAAAGTCTGACGGTCCCTCTCCCAGCACATGTCCTGATATCCCGGAGGAGGGAGAGGTGGAGGAGGAGCAAGGCGAAGATGGAGGAGAAGGCGCTGGAGGTGGCGACGGTGTCGGGGCTTTGTCTTCTGGGAAAGTAGGCGAGATGCAAGAGTGGACGGATGACGCTTTCCGCCAAGCCTTCGAAGGTTTGGAGGGGACGGAGAAGTCCAAGAGAGCCGATAAAGTTGGGACCGGCGTTGATTTATCTTCCGGGAGCGCCTCTACTGAAGCAACTTCGGCGGTTCAAGGTGAATTTCTCTTTACTCTTTTAATTCTTGAATGATGGCTTAATACATATTGGTGACACTTGGTTTTCATATCAGGAGCGGGTAAAATGGCCAAGACCTCAGATCTTCGGCACAGGCTTGAACAATACAAGCTCTCCAAAGTTTCCGCCAAGCCGAAGCCTTCTACTAACCGCCCGAGAGACATAGTCGGCTATCGTCCTCTCCTCGGAGTTATCGAAGAAGATATACAGAAGAGGAAGAGGAGTCGATCTTCGTCTGAACCTCTTCTTGAACCCCCGGCCCCACTCCAGCCTATTCACGACATTACAGAGGAGGATACCGAGCTTATGCCCTCTCCTCATCCGTCTGAGAACCCAACTGTCATCCCAATAGATCATCCTGGCTTAGCACGCAATCCGTTTGCGGGTCATCCGGACCTGGACCCGGCATCTCATGGCATTTCTTTTGATGAGGTTACTGGCAAGCACCTTCTTCCTCGCAATCCTATGGTAAGGGTGCTGGATGAGGCCAAGTCCCTGGACCTTGATTTGCTTACTACTCGGGTTGTCGCTATGGGGAACGAAGCTAAAGCAAATATCGACCGGGTTGCTGAGGAGACCAGGAAGTTGATGGGGCATCATGCCCGACTGTTCAAGGCCGGGGAGGAAATTGGGAGTGCCAACATAAGACTGCGGTTAGTGGTTTCCGACCAGGCCAAGCAACTCGCTGATCAGGCCATCCAGATCTCTCAGCACGAGGCCGCCTCCGGACGTCTAAAGAAAACTATGGAAGAGGCCAGCCGGGCCGAACTGCGGAAAATGGAGGCTACTTGCAAGGAACGGATCGATATGGCCATTGCCACGGTGGACGAGGTTCGGAAAGCGGATTTTGAGCAGATAGAGGAGTTATCTGGGAAGCTTGAGGCTGCAGAGCTTGCTCAAGCCAAGTTGAGGGAGGAGATGGAGGCGATGCGGAAATCCCTTCAGGCTGACTGCTCGAGATACCAATTGGAGAGAGATGCTGCCGTCGTAAGGTTGTCGGATTCCGAGGCCCGGAGGAGGGAGTTTGAAGAGAACGAGGGGCTGATGGAGGGGATGCTCCAGGATATGTACTTCCATACTTGGAGGCAGGGTAACTTGTCCTGGATGGATGATTACCCCCGGGTTATGGCTAGGTTCTATCTCAGGGCTCTGGAGGAGGCCCAGGCTGAGGCTGATAAGGAGGGTGGTGTGGCCTTTAGGATGGATGTTGTTACTGCCCAGTTTACCAAGGAGGAGAAGGTGGCGATGAAGGAGGGCATGCGGTTGCTTGCAGTTGAGGAGGCAGGTGTGCAAGTGGAGGATGATGATCAAGTTGATCAAGGAGCAGATGCTGGTAAGTCTTCCATTCTAGTCTTTCCGTTAACTTGGTTGCTTATCACTGATGAATTCTTTCTCTGACCGGACAGGTGGGCAACAGGACAAGGATAAGATTCCAACGCAACTGGCTCCTTGATTCGACCTGGAAAGTTTTTTTTTTGTGGACTTGACATGGTTGTATATGTTAGTCTTAAAACAGTAAAGTAACTCTCAGGTTGTAATTTTTGCTACTTGTAATAAATAGCTCTATTCTTGATGTGTAATTCTTTAACTTAAGCTGATTCTGTTGTCTTTTGAATGATTTTGCTATTTTGACATGTTGTATGAGAAATATAGCTATCTATGCATATTCTTGTAATTAAATTGTGTTTGATGTCAGGTTCTTGTTTAAAACATAATTTCATGAATTGCAATGTTAGCGTGAGGTGTGAATAAATTACAGTCATGTGTTTACACATGAAAGAAGGAAATACCACCCTTTATATTTTGCTTGTGGATGGCAGCTTTGAATATCCTGTGTGACCAAGTAAGGGATGCGGTCCAGTATCTTGCTGTGAGTATCCGCTTCTATTAGTGAATGTCTCCTGTTCTGTGTCCTGTACTTCAGGGATTGTTACAGAGGATAGGAGAAAAATTTCTTAAGTAAAATTGAAATATGTGAAAAAGTAAAACTTCCAATCACGGAAGGCCTTCGATGTGCTTAAGTTCGTGGCAAACGGGCTTTGTAGTCACTTTCCCTAGCTGTGGGTCTTGGAGACATTCGTCACCCATCTTACGCCTCCGTGGGGAGTTAATTCTTTTTTACCACAACCGCACTTAAGACACATCGGAGCCGAGATCGCGCACAGTAACTACCCGGGCCATTATGGCCCGTAACCGTGGGTATTATTCGATTTACTGTGGCCGGCTAGCGTGGGTGTCGATCCTCAACCGTGAACTGCCCCTGGCTGGCCACACCTTATGTTGGGGCTTATAGTCGGTTCACAGTTGCCGGCGAGCCGAACGCCGTAATGAGCTGCCTCGGCAATAGTCGGCCTTCTCGGTGACTTATAATCGGCTCATTACAGTTGGCTTTTAAGGGCCGTCGCGAGCAATGAGTTAACCCGTAGCAGAGGGATGCCGGAGCAAAAGTGTCTCATTGGCGAGGGCATAGATTCGCATAGTACCTGTTAGGTCTTGTCCATGTGAAGTTGCGTTGTGGAGTGCTTTGAGTGGAAATGCTATAGGATTTTGTTCAACAGAAAAGGATAAAGTTAACAAGCAGCCAAGATATAAAGGAACAAGTTAAAAAAGAGACAAGGTTTTTTAAAGTGGTTCGGCACGAAAAGGCCTACGTCCACTGATTCTCTTTGTTAATTCACTTCATATGGGCAGTACAAGTTAAGAAAAGTATCGACGGAGGTGTTGGATGTTCCATGCCCTTTGGAACACCTCTCCATCCACTGTTGACAAAATATAAGCTCCATTGTGGAGATCTTTATGAATTACATATGGTCCATCCCAGATTGGATCTAGTGCTCCGGGGCGAGGGAAAATTCGCTTGAGGACAAGATCCCCTTCTTGGAAGGTACGATGCTTGACTTTGGAGTTGTATTGTGCTGCCACTTTTTGCTTGTGGGCCGCTGCTTTAAGGACTGCATAATTTCTTCTCTCCTCAACTAGATCCAAAGACATGTGAAGGAGTTCTTCGTTCTCTTCTGGGTTATAGTGGATCCTACGGTGGGAAGGCACAATGGTTTCAACTGGGAGCATAGCCTCCGATCCGTATGCCAAAGAGAAAGTAGTATGCCCCGTTGATGTTCTGAAGGATGTGCGATAGGCCCACAGTGCCGTAGGGAGTTCATCCACCCAAGCGCCCTTTGACTTTTCGAGTTTCTTTTTTATTAGAGTTTTCAGAATTTTGTTGACGGCTTCGACTTGTCCGTTTGCCTGGGGATACGCTATGGATGAGAAGCTTTTGTGAATTCCGTGCTCTCGGCACCAGTTGGCGAATTCCTCGCTGTCAAACTGAAGTCCATTATCTGATATGATTTTGAGTGGGACTCCGTACCTGCATAGAACATTTTTGATCAAGAAGTTAATAACTTTTGCTGAAGATACTTTATTCAGAGGTTCCGCTTCCACCCATTTGGTGAAATAGTCGACTGCCACTATAGCATATTTGGCCCCGCCTCGGCCCATTGGTAGCTCGCCGATTAAGTCAATTCCCCACATTGCGAAGGGCCAAGGGCTGGTCATTTGAGTAATCTCACTTGTTGGTAGCCGCGGAATCTCAGCAAACTTCTGGCATCTGTCACACTTTTTGACGAAATCTAAGGCGTCCTTGCTTAAGGTGGGCCAGAAATATCCATATCGGAGTATCTTTTTTGCTAATGTTTGCCCTCCGGTGTGATCTCCGCAACTTCCCTGATGAATGTTGGATAAGATTTCCTTGGCTACCCTCCCAGCGACACACCTTAATAACGGGTTAGAGAATCCGCGCCGATAGAGGATGTCTTCTTGTATTGTGTAGCGGGAAGCTTTCCTCAAGATTTCTTGACTTCGTTACGCCCGTTGGGTAGTGTGCCGCTTTGTAGGTAGTCTCGGATGGGAGTCATCCAAGTTGCTTCTTCGGTTGCAGCTATCAGATTCACTTGCTCAAAACTTAGGGTCAGTTGCTTTGAGATGGTTACTGCTCCGAAGATGGCGTTGTCTCTCACACTTGCTTGCTTTGCCAATTCGTCGGCCTCTTGGTTCTCTTCCCGAGGGATGTGTTTGACTAAGTAGTGGTCCAATCGGCTGAGAAGTAGCTTGGTCTTCTTTAAATATGCTATGAGTCGTTCTTCTCGAGCTTGGAATTCTCCTAGTATTTGATTAACAATAAGTTGAGAATCGCTATGAAGACACAAAGAATTGGCTCCGATTTCTATGGCAAGTTCTAATCCAGCTATCACTGCTTCATATTTTGCATCGTTGTTGGTGGCAGCGAACTCCAACCTTATAGCATAGTGCAGCTTATTTCCCCTGGGAGTGATTATTACCACACCTGCCCCCGAGCCTTGTTCGTTTGATGCACCATCCACAAAGAGATTCCACTTGATGTCTTCTACTATTTCCAATTGCTCCTTATCTTCGTTGGTAGTGAATTCTGCAATGAAATCAGCCATGGCTTATCCCTTGATGGTGGTGCGAGGGTGATAGGTGATATCATACTGACTTAGTTCAATGCACCATTTAAGTAGTCGCCCAAAAGTGTCGGGACGATGGAGTACCTGCCTCAGTGGTTGATCGGTCAGAACTTTGATGGAATGGGATTGGAAATAGTGACACAGTTTCCGTGATGTGATTAGTAAACAGTATGCTAGCTTCTCAAGTTTAGGATATCTGACTTCTGCCCCCGTAAACCTCTTACTTACGAAGTAAACTGGCCGCTGCGTGCGGTTGTCTTCCCTTACCAAGGCAGCGCTTAGGGCGTGAGATGACACAGCAAGGTATAGGTATAACTCTTCGCCTTCGCTTGGAGTCGAGAGTACCGGTGATTTCTGGAGGTGTTCGATTAAGTTAAGGAAAGCGGTTAAGCATTCGTCAGTCCATTCAAACTTTCCTTTGTCTTTCTTTAGAGCTTCGAAAAAGGGGACGCACTTGTCCGTTGCTTTGGAGATGAATCAGCTTAGGGCGGCCACTTTTCCATTCAGGCTTTGCATTTCCTTTCAAGTGGAAGGTATCTTGATATCCCTTAGCGCTCGGACTTGTTCAGGGTTTGCTTTAATCCCTCTGGCATGGACGATGAATCCTAAGAACTTTCCTGATGATACTCCGAAGGAGCATTTTAGAGGATTCAACTTCATTCCATACTGGCGAAGTACTTGAAACATCTCGCCTAGGTGGATTACGTGATCGTCGGCTTTCCTTGACTTTACCAGCATGTCATCCACGTATACTTCCATAGTTTGCCCTATTAGCCCTGCAAACATCTTGTTGACGAGGCGCTGGTAGGTGGCTCCTGCATTTTTAAGTCCGAAAGGCATTACCTTATAGCAGTATAAACCCCGGTCAGTGATGAAACTAGTGTGGTCTTGATCGGGAGCATGCATAGGAATTTGGTTATATCCTGAGTATGCGTCCATAAAAGATAAGAGCTTGTGCCCGGCTGTGCTGTCTACAAGTTGGTCGATTCAGGGAAGTGGGAAGCAATCCTTTGGGCAGGCGTCGTTTAGGTTGGAGAAGTCAATACATGTTCGCCACTTCCTATTAGCCTTATTTACCAGCACCGGGTTAGCGATCCATTCCGGGTAGATGGCTTCTCGTATGAAGTCATTGGCGAGTAGATTCTTTACTTCTTCATCGAGGGCTGCTGATCGCTCTTCCCCCATACTTCTCTTTCTTTGTTTTACGGGCGCCTTGGTAGGATCAATGTTTAGTACGTGGCATGCCACGTCGGGGGAGATTCCGGTCATGTCAGCGTGTGACCATGCGAATACATCCAAGTTGTGGCGGAGAAAGTCGATGAGTTGCTCCTTCAACTCTGCTTTTAGTTGGGACCCAATTTTCAATAGTCTACTCGAGTCGTGCTTGTCTACAGATACAAACTCCATAGCCTCTGCAGGCTCGGCGGTGGCCTCCTCCTCTTTGTCCCTGAGGTCTAATTCATTGAAAGGGTCGCTGGTATATCGAAGAGGAGGGGCTTTCTTTAGTTGCTACGCTTCTAGACTTTTCGTGCAGAGGGCAACCTCTACACCCTTCCCTTTATCCTTCCTGAGGTTGTTGCGAAGTTCAGTCACATAGCAGTCTCGAGCAACGTCCTGGTCTCCTTCTACTTCCCCTACTCCATTGTCCGTTGGAAATTTCATCTTCAGGCACCATGGGGCAAGGACAATTTGGAAGTCAGACAAGGCTGGCCTTCCTAAGAAGGCGTTATAGGCCGAGTGGTTTTCTATTAGCACAAATGTCTGTTTTCGTACAACGGAGCGGGGATGGCTTCCAATTTCAACAAAGAGGTCCAGTTGCCCGAGGGGCATCTTCGCATCTCCAGTGAAACTGTGTAGTGGTTTATTGCAGGGAGATACATCCTTCATTGATAGTTTCATTTTGTCGAATGCATGTTTGAACAGGATATTTACTGAGCTTCCAGTGTCTACTAGAATTCGGTAAACTTCGTCGGGACCGAGCCGAGCAGAGATAACCATGGGATCCATGTGAGGGTATCGCCTTCCTTCTAGGTCACGCTTATCGAATATGATGTCATCACTTTCTTTCCGCTTCGGGTGGCGCACTTCTATAACCGAATTGACACAGTCTTTATTGTCTCTAAGCGACTTTCCATATCTTTCCATCTCCTTCCAGCTTCTGTCTGCGATGTGCGGTCCTCCTGAGATGGTATGGATCACTATTTTCTCTTGACTAGAGCCGCTAGTGTTGCGGTTTCCTATGCCGATCTCCGGTGAGGGCAGCCTTGGGTTCTCATTGGCAGGAGCTGGAGTCCTGTCCTGACCTTTTACATAGCGTTCCAGTTTCTTCCTTCTGATGTGTTCTTCAATCAAGTCCCGGAGATGATGGCACTCATTGGTATCATGCCCATGAGATTCGTGGAAGCGGCAGAACTTTTCGGACTTCTACACGTTATCTGATTCCTTCTTGTATGGTGGGCGTTTGTATCTAACTTCGCCTTGGGTGGCAAGGAAGATGTTTTCGACGGTTTCGTTCAAAGGAGTGTAAGTGTCGAATCTCGGTCCTGGCCGATATAGGCGCTTCTCTCCTTTCTTGCCCCCAGCATTGTCTCTGGAATCATTTCTTCGAACGTCCCTTGCCACAGCAGGCGCATTGCTGTGAGTTGCCTTATTTTGCTGTCCTGACTGCCCCTCAACGGCAGCATCCTCAAGCCTCATATAATTCCCGACTTCATGGAAAAAATCGGTTAAAGTAGCTGGTTTTTCTTTTGTCAACCTTCTAGCAAATTTAGTGTCCGGATGCACACCACTAAAGAGGGCCAATAGGATAAGCTTCTCATCGGCATCTTGGACTGCGGCCGTTGCGGCATTGAATCGGGTTAGGTATTGCTGCAGTTTCTCTCCAGGTTTCTGTTTGACGCTGGATAAGGAATAAGCATCCTTAGGTTGTTCCACATGAATGCGGAACTGACTGATAAACTTTTCTTTCAACATTTCCCACGAGCTGATGGATCCCTGGGGTAGATGACAGAACCAGGAGGTAGCGAGATCTGCTAAGAATAGTGGAAAGCATTTGCACAGTACTCCCTTTGTCGCTCCACTCATAAGCATATGTTGGGTGTATCTCTGTAAGTGTACAACGGGGTCGGAGGTTCCTTTGTAAGGTTCCATTGTTGGCATCTTCCATTCTCAGGGGGTGATAGTAATTTCGATGATGCGAGCGAAAGGGCTGGTTACCCTAGCGCCTATCCCTCGATCTCTTTGATCCCGTTGGACGCACTCTTTGAACAAGCGTGCCATCCTTTCATCAGAATTTGGAGCAGATAGAAACGAGTTCGGTTCTGTTCTATGGGATTGATTCCATCCAGATGACCTGTAGGGATGGTACCGTCTATCATTCCTCATATTTTCCAGTGGCTGCCTTTGGTCTTCTGGGAGCATGCTAGGGTAACACCTCAAAGTCGTATGATTTAATAGATTTTATGTTGTTCTTAGTGGTTTGGGTGATTTATGCAAATATATGAAAAGCAGGGGCTAAGCTGTAAAAGACACGCAGATTTATAGTGGTTCAGCCAGAATGTGCCTACGTCCACTTTATATGTTATTTCTCTTTTCTTGTTTAGATTACAAGTACAAAGCTTTGATACAAGTAATAGAAAGTTGTTTGAAAGTCCTCTCCATGCTTGAGCTCTCAAACTTGTCCCCCATTGTTGTACCCCTGCCCCTCTATTTATAGAGTGAGGCTGGGGGTAGGGGTCTTGGATGTATATAGCTGCTGGTAGGCCTGGGCTGACGCGATCTGGCCTGGTATTATTGGTCCGGAAGGAGCTTGGTTCGGAACGTCTCGGTCCGGTGGCAAGTGGTCCGGTAGGAGCATGGTTCGGTAGCGTGGAGCTGGGCTGGTCTGGTAGTGTGGAGCTGGGTTGGTCCGGTAGTGTGGAGCTGGGTTGGTCCGGTAGTGTGGAGCTGGGCTGGTCCGGTAGTGTGGAGCTGGGCTGGTCCGGTAGTGTGGAGCTGGGTTGGTCCGGTAGTGTGGAGCTGGGATGGTTCGGTAGGAACAAGGAAGGGGGTGGTTCGGTAGTCATGGGAGTTGGATCGGTGGTAGCTTGGGAGAGTGCTGGTTCGGTGGGCATGGGAAGGAGTTGATTCGATGGTAGGATGGAGCCGGTCGAAACACACCCAACAGCTACTACCTTGATTTCAATCTTTTATGGTTTGTTTGATTAACCTCGGGTATGCTTCTTGGAAAATGATTGGATCCAAAAATCTCATGTTATTCACTTTTGGTATTTATCAGTATATATATTGCGTGTAACAACCCATCTTTTCGACCCTTAGGAATCTACAATAATACATCCATCGTATTCACGTGCCGAATATCCAAGTGCCAGAAAGATAAATTATCGGGGTGAAAGAAAGAAAAGAAAGAACAGAATCTCACATCGTGACGAGATAAATATATGATATACATAAGATCTTTGCAAAAAGAAATCATCTTTATTATACATACATAACACAAATCAGAGTACACTAACCTATCATCAACCCTGGACAGTTATAACAACCTGTCCTTACAATTTCAGATAAATATAGACATAATCAAGAACAACAAAACAGTGGAAAAATATAAGATATGTGAATACGTCTTGGAGAATCCAGCTTGTCTCCTGAAAGCCCCAAAGTATCCAGCTAAATCTAGAAAATATGCTCGGTTGACCCGAACATTATAGGAAAACAACGCTCGAGTCAGTCTGGTAAAACTAGCATGAGAAACACAATCAAATGGATTTATTAGTGTTTAAATAAACTTTTCAAAATAAAGGTATCCCGTAAAACCACGATGCACATAAACATGGATGGGTTTTTATCTTACGATAACCAAAACATATATATCAGAAATTAAAGTGATATTATAATAATGTCTAAGGGTGAGAATAATAATAATCAAGTAGCTGTGAGGTTCGTGAGTGTACATCACAAAAATACTAGAATATAATCAAAAACTGATAAGGCGCGTTCGTTAATAGTGTAGGATTCCACGGAGGTGCTCTTGGTACTTTGCGAAATGGTCCTCATGCACAAGGATTAGAGATATCCTTTCAAAACAGCATAATAGTGATGTACAATAGGAAAAACATAGCTAGTCTTGCTAAGATCGAGTGCATTGCTCCATGCATGCACAACCACTGTAAATAACGCCTAGGTGGAGCTGACTACGCCCAATATGTTTGCCAACCCTACCGGCCATGCCTCCTATCTCGGGTTTGTCATTACCACAGGTGAGGCTATGTCCGACGTTCCAGCTCATGCACCGCCATCAAAACAGATCATGGAATTCCACATGGATTCCAATACTCCACTGGGTCTCGGAATCACACATGGATTCCCATGTCTCAATAGATCTTGGAATCACACATGGATTCCAAGTCTCAATAGATCTTGGAATCACACATGGATTCCCACATCCCAATGGGTCTCGGAACCACATATGAATTCCAACATCTCAATATATCACAAAACTCCTCCATAGAAATGTATATGATTTTGGAGTGGTTACGGTTCCAAGTCATCTCTTACGAGTACACTCTTATCGCTTCCCGGTGCACCAAAAACCAATTGCCGATTTTCTGGAATGCTCAGTATCGGTTCTTTAGGAAATAATCAGATAATACATAAGATCGGGGATCGCCCCCTAACCGTTTAAGTGGATGAATCTCTTTATCATTTTTCCTAGAAGAACAAAACGAGTTTATACGTATAGTATAGCACCACCGACGATAACTGTACCATATAATCCCCGTATTTCTCCTAGATATTTCTAGAGTTAAAATCCTTTAGTGTTAGGTAGGGAATTTCCGTACCACCAAAATTAAGAAGGATTACATATTTAGGCCAAGATTTGATAGTCGGTTATTTAACTATCAAGTAAACAAATATTCAAAACAAAGATTACATTTTCCCGTGGGAACCACTAAGCCTCATTTAATTAAATTTCCATTAACTAAAATCTCTTCCTGAGTATTTACCAAAATATTTATATACTTATCTTACTGGAATAAGTATATCCACAAACCATTTCTTTCAAAAATACTAGAAAACGTTTAAAAATAGATATGGAAAGCACCACTCGGTATCAATCATGGATCACAGTTAATGGTTACGTCGCTATCCCCGCGAATCCATAGTAAAATGCAGGCAATCCCTACCCTTCGAATTACGCCATGAAATTCAACCATTTCTTTATATATCCTTTTATTTTATAAATATCTCCCAATCTATTTATAAAGCCTATTTATAGATTTCTAAGTTTAATTTAGAAAGATACTCTTTTATAAATCTCAAACGATTTATAAAACTTCCCTTTCCAAAACACTATATAAACCCCTTTTCCAATCCCTTTTCGTAAATAATTTACTTCTTTTAATTTTAATAAATAAAACTTTAACGTCAATGAAATAAACATTAAACATTTTAATAATATAAAAATAAAATTTTAAAGCATATTTCATACTATGATTATAAAAAAAATTTGGCAAAGCCAGCCGGTTTTTAAAGTGGACCATCCACTTTTTATTACAACAAGTAATAAATACATTTGAGAACCAAGAGATAGGCCCATTGCCTAACTACTAAAATAGAACAACTAAGCTAGCTTATAGAACTGGAGTTAGACAAAATTGCCTAAGCTACAGATAACACCACGCAGGGTGCATATGCCTTCAAGCTGCTCAAGGCCGTCACAACACCATGCAGGTGAATACAACATACAAGATGCACCCAATCACTACACAAACTTACACTAGTAACAGAAAAGCTACCAAGATTACACCACTACACAGCTACAGATAAAAACAATACATCCAAATGAAAACCAACCATAGCAAGATAGCACGGCATGACATATCCACATATCAAATAAGAACCAAATGAACTCCACCAGCCAATCAAATATCAAATGAAAATCCAAAAGCAAGGAGGAACACAGAGAACTCCAT
The DNA here is from genome assembly GCA_030737815.1 of Allium fistulosum. Lineage (NCBI taxonomy): Eukaryota > Viridiplantae > Streptophyta > Magnoliopsida > Asparagales > Amaryllidaceae > Allium > Allium fistulosum. The sequence continues at coordinate 495,266,460 of CM060902.1, read as the reverse complement.
AACCATAAGAAGAAACTATGGAAAACATTGCATAAGTAACCAAACTCACCAAAAACCAACTAGCAATGCATAGTAGGGAACCCGAAGACCAACCCACTTCCAACGACGAAGAGCCCAAAACAAGCAACACAAAGAGGAACAAAAGTTGCACATGGTAATCACTTTGGAGACCTAAGTGTCGCGGAGAAGAAGCTCATCACCAGAAGAGGAAGAGACTTACAAAGCAACTAAACCACATAGCAAAGACAACTAGAGGCAAAGCACAGAGCCATACCACGTCGCCTAAAAGAAACTCGACAAAATCACCCCAAACCAAACCAAAATTACAAAGCAAAAACTTACCACAAGATCTGGACTTGTCGGATTAATGACGATGATGGGAAGCAGGTTAAGCCAGCAGAGGATGAAGGCAAAAAAAGTCAAGCACTAGCGCAAGCGAAGCGAATGGAAGAAGCTCCAGTGAATCTAAACGAACCCAGAAATCACGAACGAACCACGAACCAAAAACCACGAACGATCAAAAGCAGATGAGACATTGAAGAGCATATGCCTCTTCAAAACAAACCTACTATAGAATAAAAAAATTCAGGAACCTTGAGAATGAAAATGGAAAAGTAGGGGCAAGAACGTCATATTTGAAAGGAACGAAAGCGGGTAATGGATGGGACGAAGATATAGTTGGGGAAAGGGGATATTTCGCAAAATAGAAAGAAGCTTGCAACATTAGGAAAAGGTAGGGATACCAGAGACGGTGAATTTTGAAGGAAGAGAAGGAAAAAAGAGATAGAAGTTAATGGTGGAAAAGAGTGGCAGCTGTAGGAAAAAGATAGAGAACCCTAATCCCCATTGTTGCAAAACTCTGGTGAAAAATATAGAAATAATATCTCATAATTAGACTTTTTAACTTTCAACTAATATTAATATGAAAATTAATTTACCTATAAATATAATTAAATAGCTTAAATCAATATAATTAAATAACTTTAATTAAAAATTAAAGTAAAGTTAAATCACTTTAAATAAATAATTAAATTAAAACATTTTAAAACAATAATTAAATAACCTTTAAAATAATAAATAAATGTTCTTAAATAACTTTAAGAAATAACTTTTAAGAATCATATTAATAAAATTATTAATTTTAAATCATTATTAAAAACAATTATTAATTATCTTTAAAGCATTATTAATAAATAGTTATTACCCTATAAATCTTATTACGAAATAATAACTTTCCTTAATACCTTATAATAAATAATAATTATTCTTAAAATAACTATCAAATCAATAATTAACTTTTCAAATTTGAAAGAGGCTTAACGATCATAATAATACTTGAACAAGCTACTATATCATTTAATTTAACTTTCTAGGTTAATTATTGGCATTTACATAATCAACATCTATGTAAACAATTATCCATCACTGCTTAGCACATCACTTATTCCAATTGGCATATCAATTAACGACATATAATCAGATGTCCAAATCTATTGAATAGCAGAATGGGGATTTATTCTGCTAATTAATTGTCAAATTAATTTAATTGGCGGAACGGTGTTTTATTCCACTAAACAGATGTCCAAATTACTCAATTCAATTTTTTTAGTATAACAGTATTTATTTGGCCAAATAGGTAACACGCATGAGGTATTATTAATTAACTACGTAATTATCCAAATTGATGTAATTACAACTAGCCAGTATTAATTTACCGTTAAATTATACTATACCAAAATTACCAACAATTTATGTCAAAGCGTTGTGCTCGTAAAACAAACCGCAGAAATTCGCGGGTCAAACAAATTAAATATGAGAAAGATATAGCATTTCAAAGATTCAACATTTAAATTATAAAATTAAATAGCTAATTCAATTTCCTCACCTAAATTCCTTTGGGCCAAAGCCAAAACGCATGCCAATTTGAAATGAACAGTGCTTCTTCGTCCTCCATATCGAATGCCTCCTGTAGCCTCCATCGTGCACGCATGTTCACGTGCACGTTCGAATACCTCCACCCAATGACGATCCAAGACCACCAACAAGTTCCATTCGATGAGATCTACCTCCTCGAAATCACCCTCACTAGCTTGCATCACTAGATCTCGCGCAACCCCATCACCTGCTCTCGACCCCTCGTATGTCGTGACCACCAAATGAAGATCAGACCTCGCCAAAAACGAGCGCTCGAAGCTCCAACATGGCCAGAAACACAACCGCAACCCCTGATTCACCAATTGCCGCTTATAACTCCGATTATCCTTAATCCTAGTCCACAACGAACGTCGGCCATCATCACGAAACTCGTCAAAACTTTACTAAAAATATTACATCTACCTACGACACCAACGACGTGAACGACGGTGATCAATTCGAATTGGATTGACGGAATTTAATTTTAAAAGTTTTTGAACAATATTCCCCCCTTTTTGATATATTAGGATACCTCACTCGATTCTCGATGAAATCGAACGTGATGAATTTTAGAAAAAAATTAGAGAGGATGACGATCAACTTCTTAGTTGAAAGCCGAGGCTAAAAGTGGATGGTTTGTGAGCTTTAGATTTTTGAATAAGAGAAGGTGGAGTTTTTCTCATCTCCAGGCAAAACAAACGTAAGAAGAAGAAGTAGAAGTCCTCCTTGCACGTGCATGAACATACACACACACACATACTGGGACATGTTGAAGAAGGCAGTAGACAAGGGGACATAAGGGATAATGGCGGGTGAACCGGTTTTTCAAACCTCAAAAATTGACACTAATATGTCCACTGTATCACATGCTGAACATTAAAGTGCTGGAAATACCGATTTGTTAGGGTGAAAGAAGAAGGTAGAAGATGGAAGAAAACTAAACAACATAGAATGTCACAGTGCAGCGAATAATATATATAATACAATAATGATCTTTACAAGAAGGAAACATCTTTATTCATATAACATCAGAGTACACAAGACTTATCCTAAATTTGGACAATTATAGAAACATGTCCATACATTGACAAACATACATACTCTATAATACAGCGGAAGAAAAATATATATGAATACGTCTTGACCGTCCAACTCCTCTCTAACTCCAAAGTATCCAGCTAACCTATGAAAAACATGCTTGGTCTGACCCGAGAATTACATGGAATAACGCTCGGGTCAGTCAGGTAAACCAGCGTGAGTAAAACTCGATAGCAAGTAACAACCAAACTGATTCCTATATTTGAAAACTCTTCACGAAGGGTATCTCGTAAGACCACACTGCACATAAAAACGGATGGGTTTTTACCTTACGATAACCGGAACATTTTATATCAAAATCCAGTGATATTATCATAATGTCTAGGTTTAAAGTAAACAGATAAAATAGCTGAAATGCTTGCATCTCACATTCCAACATACTAGGCTATACAATCAAAACCATAAGGCACGTATTGGAGGTTGGATCCCAGCAATGGCAAGGTAAGGGAAAGCGTTCCGATGATACACCTCTAGAAAATGCACTGATGCTAACACAGAGCCGACTGCCACTTTAACATGGCAGACCGAATTACCTCACCCCCTTGACACCGAGGCCTTATACTATCACGGTGTTTGCGTGCAAACCAACTCTGAAAGGGACATCTAGAATGGGGTGGCTGCTCCTAAAGGTAGCTCACCACATACCCTGCTGCATGCCCCAGTTTTGCCATTCCTTCTAGCTGTGAGGCTTGAGGCTATGCTTTACCTTTCTGAATAGCAATCCATCTTGGAATGATAACACTGCCCTCCAGGCAGTAATGTGCCAACATTCATCCATACAAGTTGTCCAGGATAAGGACAAACCGAAGGCACTACTTCTACTACATCCATTTTGGAACCACCCTTAGGATTAGTAGCACGCAACCCTTGCACTTCAATGGCTCCGTCTTCGATCACATGCTTCAAGATGTCTTCATTCCGTAACACTTGAGTTGGATCGAAGTGGTTTTTAAATAGCATATCCAATCCCGGTCTCTTTGAGATAACTTTTGATATTTTCGGTAGACACAACCCCTGTTCTTTAGGAAATAAACAGACAAATAACAAGAGTGGAGTTCACCTCCTAACCATTTGTGAACGGATTTCCATATCATTCGTCTTAGAAGAATAAACAAGTTTATACGTATAGTATAGCACCTTCGACGGTATCTTACCATATAATTCTCATGTTTTTCCTAGATATTTCCAAGGTTACGTTTTGGTCCATATTTGATAGTTGGTTATATAACTATCAAATAAACAAACATCCAATCCTGTTTTAATTTCCATATGGGATCCACTAAGCCTTTATTAATTCTCTTTAATTAATAAAACCACTTTATAAAACTTGATCAAAAGATCTTTTCAAAACACTATTTCCAAACCCCTTACATTTTCTTTATACTTGGGAAACATTTATATAGTTATCTCAATGTTATAAGTATATTACCAAAACATTTTACTTTTCATGCCTTGAAACAAAATCATTTACTTATCTTAACCGTATAAGTACATTTACAAACTTTTCAAAGTTTTCTTCTTCCAAAATCCCATATTAAATAACCAAACATTTCTTTCAAATAAAACATTCTGCTTATCCTTTATCAAAAATTCCCTTTTTAAAAGCTCATCTCATATTTCAGTTAACTTATAACTTTCAAAATAAAGTTATAACCCACTTTTATAAACCTTTAAGTTAATTTATAAATCTCTTTCCAAATCTCTGAGATGATTTATAAACCTTTTTGCTATTTTTAAAACTCTTTATATAAACCTTTCTAACTCCTTTATAAATATCATTTGTAAGACACTTAAGGTAACCCTTCAGTAAAAACCCCTTTTATAAACAAGTTATTACTTATAAGTCATTTTACAACATAATAGCATAACTTGGAAATCATTTATAAACTTTAAACTCTAAATTGATTAAAGAAATTAAGTTAATTCAAAATACACTTTACAAATTCAAAAAGAGGCTTAGCAATCCCAATGATACATATTTAAGTTACCATTCAATTTCAATTCGATTCCCAAGTCACTTAACAATTATTTACATAAGCTACCATATATGTAAATACAAATCATATCCAATCAGGGAATAACATGTCAATATAACCAGTTGGCATATACAAGTCGAAATAACATAATAACAGGATGGTGATTTATCCTGCTAAATAGATGTCCAAACAATTTATAGCAAAATGGAGATTTATTCTGCTTAACACATGTCCACACAATCAATTCCCTTACACTATAGAATAATGGTGTTTTGTTTTGCTAACAGATGTCATTTAATTCTCCTAATCATATGGGTTACTTAAGGGTCTGGACAAGAGATCATTTGATATGGAATCGAGTTACTTTGAAAAAGAAAATTGATTAAAACACATTCTGTTTAGTTTAAAATCACCTTTGAAAAGTTAAAATTATATTTAATTAGCTTAAACCCTAACTAAATATTAATTAATCCAATTTAAATCAAGATTAAATAATAATTAAACTCTAATTAGGCTTAATGAACTTGATTAAGTACTAATTAGCTTCCTAATGCAACTTGGTTAAGGTTAAACCAAATTGTTTAAGAGTTGAACCCTAATTAATTAAATAACCTATTAAATAAATAAATAAATAATTAACCATTAATCTTAATTAAATAATTATAAATCACTTAATTACTTCTTAACCCCATTAATCACTAATTAAAACTTTATAAATCAATTAATAGTCATTAACTTAACTTAAGTGATGATTAACCTCTAATCACCTTCTTAATTACCAATTAGGTGCTAATTACTTTTTAATTAACTAACTAATTAATTAATTATATTACAACTTAATTACTATTTAATATTACTGGTTAAGTTTAAAAAAACTTAGTAAACTAATTTCAAAATACAACAAATTTGAAATAGAAATTCAAACCTTTGTCGAACTACATCCATAGCGAGTATCGCTATGGATGCAGTTCGCTCTAACATATTCTTTGCGAACCACTTCACAAACTCTTACTTTTTCATGATTTGAAACATACTTTGGAAATTTTATTTTTCAAAAAAACTTTAAACCTAAAGTTACAAACTTTAATCCATTTCAAAACTTTAAACTTCGAAAACAAACTTCGATTCCAACCGGATCTCATAACCGTCGCAATTACACAAAGTAGTTAACTTAGTTTACCAACCGCATGCCATAGTTTATGTTTTACAATCAACATATTACTAACACCAACCATCTTCATCATAGATTGCAAGTATACATCCATATATACATGCTTACTAACTTTATAATACAACATCGATTTCCATAACCAAATCAAACCACATGATTATCATTCAACTTCTACACTATATAGTCACCATATATAGTGACATAAATAAATCTACCATTTTCATTAAAAAAGAGTAGTTTACTCACCAAACTTCCGCAAAAGCTACCCAAACTTAAGCTAAACTTGCCAACAACTCCCTAACTTTGAAGGATGAAAGCTTTAGGTGCTAGCAACCCTCAAAATGGGCTTGGCCTATGTAACGCCCCACCTCTATACCCACGCTAGCCAAGAACACTACGGTGTAATGTTGTCAACTAGCACAGAGAATAAGGCTATTGAGGAGCGACCATCCATGTAACTTCTTTGTGCAAGCACCGATATGTCAGATAGAATAGAATGCAAAACTTTTAAGGAGGAAATCCGACATACCGATACAAACACAAAGCTATCACATGGTGGATATATATAATCTCGGAAACAAACATAGAAATAATCATAACATAAATCAGTCACAGACATCCATATCACAAAGGCGGAAGAAGATATGGATAAATATATAACACATGAAAGTGTACATCAGAGTAGTGGTCAGAAAGATCCATGATAATACAAAAGAATAGCATCACGTGCTATACAAAAGAATAAGTACACAACATAGAGTCTATATCTCAAAAGTGTACAACCAAAAACTACTAATCTATGTAGTTAGCCAAAAGTCAGAATAATCCTGAAGAGAAGTCAAGCAGAAGCACCTGTAACATCTCGGTCTGACCCGAGTATTATTTATAAGAAATAATAAATGGATCAGTCTAACTATAAATATCAGATGATATGGTATATAGTAAAAGGCATGACATGAACATGTAATAACCATAACGGCATACTACGATAAGTATGTAAATGATAACCAACAAAAGATTAATCAATATCACAAGAATCTTCTCAAAGATAAAATAGGGTATCATACCCTAAACTTGTATTCATAACAAGTCAATAACACATAAATTCACCAATGCACAAAAACTGATATCATATCAATGAAAATCATGAAAATTGGTGAAGCACAAAATTCCAGAAATCATCACCAGAAATCCAGAAAACACACAAAAAAAGGGGGGGCCTAACACATGAACGAGAAGCTATCTCATGGAAGCTATCCATTAAATTTCCACACAGGAATGAGAAGCTATCTCATGGAAGATATCCATTAAATTGCCACACAGGAACGAGAAGCTATCTCATGGAAGCTATCCATTAAATTACCACACAGGAATGGCCCGAAGACCATGGGGTGCTACCCCATAGGTGTGAATCGAAATCACACCAATGAGGTATAGACTAACCTTGAAGACAAAGAGATATGTGTGAACCGAAATCACACAAATGGTGTCTAGTCTAACCTCGCAACAAAGAGACATCGCACAATTTCTAGTCTAAATCATAAAAATGATCGTCATGATCATTAGGAAGTGTCAATTACACTAAGCCAGTAAATATATGAGTTTAGCTTCATGTCCCATAACCACTAGCTTAACTTAAATATTTACGAACAAACTGTAGATCTTCACTAGAAAATTGTCACAAGAGGTTCAATCGAACAAGTCCAAAAATTAACCAACGAAGTAAACGCAAGTGTTTCATACCACTTGTTTTGCTAAGCCGTTTAATTATATTTTCTCATACGAATGAGGTAAAGGTTTGTATATACTAATAGATTGGAAAAACGGTTTTATAAACGAGTTTGGTATTAAAGATAGAGTTGAAAATGTTTTGATGAAAGAGTTTTGATATTTACTACTAGTATTGAAACCTTTATATTTTTAAAGTGACAAGTCACAAAATGATTGTTGAAACGAATCGAATCACATAAATTCACGTTCGAAGACGTGAGAAAAGTCCAAAGAAATCAATCCCAAAACCATCATAGTAGAAATTCTGTTGATTGTTTTTCGGATAAGATCCCCTACGAAGGGGAGTCAAGTCGCGGGGGTCCGGGGGCAGCGCCCCGTCAAAACGGTACGACCTATTGAAGACAAGTTACAAAATGATTGTAGAAACAATTCAATCATCAAAATTCGCATACGAAGACGTGAATCAAATCCAAAGAAATCGATAATAAATCCATCAAAATGGATATTCACATAAACCCCGAAAAAGAAGTCATCAAAGTCGATAATAATTGATAACAATAAGTCGGATCAACAAAATCGATAAACAATGGAAATTAAATCTAGAAAAGCCTAAATAGGCAGAAATGCATGCTTCCAGACGTCTGATTTGGAATTCAGACGTCTGGATTTGTTTTCTGGAAATAGCTCAGAAAACCACCCAGACGTCTGGAACAACAAATCAGACATCTGAGCCATTACCAGACGTCTGGTTTTGATTCCAGACGTCTGGTTTCGTTCTCTGGAAAATTATCCAGAGAACACCCAGACGTCTAAAACCTCAAGTCAGGCGTCTGAGACTCGTCCAGACGTCTGATCTTGAATTTCAGAAGTTTGGAAATAGTCTCTGGCATTTTTTTAAATAAAGCGTGCATACATTTTTCTCTCCAGGTCCAAACCAGACGTCTGGGCTTGGTCACCAGACGTCTGGTCACCTGGTCTGGGCAACATTTTGCCTAGGCCAAAGTGGCCAAAACGATTCGGGAGCGATCGGATGAGCAATGGCGACTAAGGATTTACGCTAAGCGGCAACCCGGCCTTAAAGGCTCCTCGATACACTCCGAATATCAATGTCCAAATGTCCATAGAAGGATTTTCATAAAATTGGACCAAAACACCAAAATTGAAGAATTCACAAAACCAATTCAAATCACAACAAGTGAACACGAAATAGATGATAGGAATTCATACCTAACAACAAAGATAGATATAGACAAATATGTGAGATAAAAATCTCACCTTTGAACCCAAACAAATGAAGAAGAAGCTTTGGAGCAATGGCAAGAACAATTACTCTTCAATTCCAACACAACAAGCTTGAATCAAAGCTTAAAAGAAGAACATTCCCAAAGTTAGGTTTAGGAATTTCTGAAACTAAAGAGAGAAAGAGTTGGAGAAGATGAAGAGGAGGCTTACCAATAGCTTTTCTTTGATTTTGGAGCAAGAATTCAAGTTTGAAAGAAGAAACTAGGGCTTGGAATTTCTAATTCCCTTTCCTTTCCACCATTTTCAGTTTTAGCTTGAGTTTGAGGAGTGGGAATGAGTGAATGGAGAGGAGGGGGCTGAGTTAGGGTATTAAGTTAGCTAGTGGGCTGAATCCAAACCCAAAGCCCAAAGTGAAAAGTAGCAAAATTCCACTATCTCCAAACATATCGAATTTTACACTCAAAAAGATCGCAAACGTCAATTTGAACTCAATGGAAGTGGTTTCGAGTCCTAATTCGACTGTTTGCAAAAAGTAGCTTTTTGGACTAAAATCCGACGAACGATGAAATATTTAAATAAAATATTTAAATATAAAAATCGATAAATATGCGGGTTATTACAGCCTAGGTGTATATAGGCTCGGCTAGAGGTGTGAGGGTGGATGTGGGATAGTAGCTTGAATATAGAGAAACTTCGGGTTATCATCGATTTGTCGAAAATGAACCCAAAATTAGGTCATTTTCACACTAGTTTTTGGACCACCAACTCAAGGAATTTGGACAAGTAGTCAAAAGGAAAGTTATAGGAATTTCTTTACTTTATCATTTCAAGTAAATAATCACTCATTTTCGTTTTGTCCTGAAGAAGTTATGATCAAAAGAAGAAGGGTAATTTTCGGACTTGAAATTCTAGGTAAAAAAATTGCATCGTAAAGAATTGGTGTTTTGACATAGCTATGTTAGATATTTGAAAAAGTGGTCAACTAGAATGTTTTAGCCATTAAAATTTCACACAATTTCAAAAAATAAAAACTCCATTTGAGTTGGAAATGAGGAAGAAAAGGTTGGTGGAAAGAGGAGGAAAAATGGAGGAACATATGGGCTGTTTATAAGCAAGAATTTCACACCTCGTCATTTTGTCAAGTCACGTCACTCTCTCTTATATATATAATTATTATGTTTATTCACATCACCTTCTTTTATATATATAATTATTATGTTTAGTCACATCACTTTCTTTTATATATATATAATTATTATGTTTAGTCACATCACTTGCTAAATAAAATTAACATAAGATAATCTATCCTTAAGTATATTATTATTTAGCTAATTAACTCTTATATGTGTATATAGGGTGCACATAGACGAACAACGTTCCCAACAACTTTCCAGTGTCGAAAGGTCGAAATTTCGAAAAACGTTCTTCGATCACATTTTATGTTTTTCTACGATTGGTAAAAAAATTTGAAAACGATTTGACCATCATTTTAATTAATTAAAATGAGTTTATTTTCATCATAAAACCTACATATTAAATTTTTAAAATTAAATAAATATTCACTCATCAAAGAAGTGAAATTTAGGGTCGTTACATTCTTCCCCCTTAAAAGAATTTCGTCCCCGAAATTACACCTCGACATATCCCAGAAAACAATTAACACTATACATCAGTTCGTATGATGTACATAGATCATTCTTATGGAAAATCTGATTCGATCTCAACTCGAATACATAACTTTTCTTCCGAACTAGTATCGCTTACCCGAATCTCTAGTGCGGACTCCTATCAGGCACCTTGATTTAGAACCTCTACTCTCCTTACATAGTTGTAACTATGATAGAAAACCTTGGTCCCACACTAAGAACCCTAATCAAGTGATCGCCGTTAAAGGTCGAGTAACAGATCCTTATTCGGAACGGTGCAATACCTCAAAGCCATGTACTCGAATCTTGGATCGCTCTATATGGAAAGAGAAATGATCTACGTCCAACTTACGCACTTACTTAGTTGGTTATCCCTAATACCAATTTTATTTCCACCAAATTATTTATGAAATCGTTTCATAAACTATTTGTAGGTTCAACTTGTATGCTACCTAACTACATCCTAAGATCATATACCTTATCTTGATTCCACTATTTCATTTTGCTTTTATTTTCCTAAGAAGACTCAAGATCCAAACACCTAGCTTTTATTCAAAACTTTTTCCAAATAAAACTCTATATTTAAATCTATAGCCCGAGTAACTCCAAATGATACTAAGGAACTGGGTACTACCAAACAGTATCCTACATTCCCTTACCAAGAAGATAAGTACTCAAGAGAAGTGTTTACCATCTGAACACATCCCTTCCCCAATTTAAGTTATTTTCGAGCCACTCGAACTAGTTAACTTAAAAATATTCCTTTTATTTCAAAATCTCATTTTTGGAACAACACTTTAAATTTTCCAACAAAACATCTATTTCCAACTTTGGGTTCGTTCGGGTGGAGCTTGTTTTGACTGTACAATGATAAAGAGAATAATTTACTAAGTGCACTACAACGTTCGCCTAAGCAAACATCTTATCATTACTTAGAAGATTATTCTGATCATCACAAAACAATCAAGACGCATTTCCCCTAACCAATCCAAAGAAAACACTCCTTAACATTTTCATTCCAAAATTTCGTACTTGAACCAAAATTGTTTTCAAATACTATTATTATTTCTCAAAATCTTGAAATAATTTTACAAAGCATCGGGATTTAGGTTCTCAAGTTTTGAACCTAAATTCTTCCAACTTAAATGATATATTCTTATACTCATTTTATAAATCACTTCTATTAAACCATTTTTAAATATTTATCTCAAAATATTCTAACTTTTAAATCAAATTCTACCTCAACTTTAACATCGAACGCCTTATATTCAAACTGTGAAACTTAATTCACAAGGTGTTTGTTTCCATATTTTTCCCAATCCTTATCTACCCAACCCATATCTTAAAAAGGGAACATACTAACAATAGTCAATGCTCAACTAGATGAGCATGATTAAAAAAAACCTAAGTGATAATAATAATAACATATTATTATCTCCTAACACCTCAACCAACTATATTACACTATTTATGAAAATCATTCTTTTCTATATAAAATATACCTTGGGTAAAATTATTTCATTTACCCAATTCCAAAACAATACTGTGTTGATTTGCTTAGTTTAAGTGTTTATAAACCCCTATCGGTACAGTTGTACACCCTGTATCCACCAGATTTCATAAGCCACTAAACCGATAAATCAATATAATATAAAAAATTTGATAATCACTAAAAATACGCGCTCATATATATACACTCAAACTCATTGTAGGGTGTCACTTACCCTATCTCTAATGAGTTAACCCCACCAAAGCCAAGGTTCTCGCTTAACCTTCTTCTCTGATACCAAATGTAACGAACCGAATTTTCGATCCTCGAAAATCGACACTAATATGTCCACTGTATCACATGCCGAACATTCAAGTGCCGGAAATACTGATTTGTTAGGGTGAAAGAAAAAGGTAGAAGATAGAAGAAAACTAAACAACATAGAATCTCACAACGCAGCGAATTATATATAATACAACAATAATCTTTACAAAAAGGAAACATCTTTATTCATATAACATCAGAGTATAAAAGTCTTATTCGAGACAGTTATAGAAACCTGTCCTTACATTGACAGACATACATACTCTATAATACAGCGGAAGAAAAATATACGTGAATACGTCTTGACCATCCAGCTCCTCTCCAACTCCAAAGTATCCATCTAACTTGGGAAAAACATGCTCGGTCTGACCCGAGGATTACATTGAATAATGCCCGGGTTAGTCTGGTAAACCAGCATGAGTAAAGCTCGATAACAAGTAACAACCAAACTGATTCCTATATTTGAAAACTTTTCACAAAGGGTACCTCATAAGACTACACCGCATATAAAAACGAACAGATTTTTACCTTACGATAACCAAAACATTTTATATTGAAATCCAATGATATTATCATAGTGTCTAGGTTTAAATAAAATAGATAAAATAGCTGAAATGCTTGTGTCTCACATTCTAAAATACTAGGCTCTACAATCAAAACCGTAAGGCACGTATTGAAGATTGGATTCCAACAATGGCAAGGTAAACGACTACCTTCCGATAATACACCTCTAAAAAATGCATTGATGCTAACACAGAGCCGGCTGCCCCTTTAACATGGCAGACTGGATTACCTCACCCCCTTGACACCGAGGCCTTATACTACCATGGTGTTTGTGTGCAAACCAACTCTGAAAGGGACATCTAGAATGGGGTGGCCGCTCCTAAAGGTAGCTAACCACATAGCCCTTCTACATGCCTCGGTTTTTCCATTCCTTCTAGCTGTGAGGCTTGAGGCTACGCTTTACCTTTCTGAATAGCAATCCATCTTGGAATGCTAACACTACCCTCCAGGCAGTAATGCAGTGTCAACATTCATCCAAACAAATTGTCAAGGATAAGGACAAACCAAAGGCACTACTTTTACTATATCCATTTTGGAACCACCCACAAGATTAGTAGCAAGCAGCCCTTGCACTTCAATGGCTCTGTCTTTGATCCCATGCTTCAAGATGTCTTCATTCCGAAATGCTTAAGTTGGATCGAAGTGGTTTTCAGATAGCATATCCGATCCCGGTCTCTTCAAAACAACATTTTATATTTCCGGTAAACACAACCCCGGTTCTTTAGGAAATAAACAGGCAAATGACAAGAGCGGAGTTAATATCCTAACCATTTGTGGATGGATTTTCATATTATTCATCCCAGAAAAACAAACAAGTTTATACGTACAGTATAGCACCTTCGACGGCAACTGTACCATATAATTATCAAGTTTCTCCTAGATATTTTCAAAGTTACATTTTGGTCCATATTTGATAGTTGGTTATTTAACTATCAAATAAACAAACATCCCATCATGGTTTAATTTCCATATGGGATCCATTAAGCCTTTATTAATTCTCTTTAATTAATAAAACCACTTTAAAAAACTTAATCAAAAGATCTTTTCAAAACACCATTTCTAGACACCTTACATTTCCTTTATACTTGGGAAACATTTATATACTTATCTTAATGTTATAAGTATATTACCAAAATATTTTACTTTTCATGCCTTGAAACAAAATTATATACTTATATTATCAGTATAAGTATATTTACAAACTTTTCAAAGTTTTCTTCTTCTGAAATCCCATATTAAATAGCCAAACATTTCTTCCAAATAAAACATTCTCCTTATCCTTTATCAAAAATTCCCTTTTTAAAATCTCATCTCATATTTCAGTTAACTTATAACTTTCAAAATTAAGTTATAACCCACTTTTATAAACCTTTAAGTTAATTTATAAACCTCTTTCCAAATCTTGAAATAATTTATAAACCTTTTTCCTATTTTTAAAACTCTTTATATAAACCTTTCTATACTCCTTTATAAATATCATTTGTAAAACACTTAAAGTAACCCTTCAGTAAAAAAAACCCTTTTATAAACAAGTTATTACTTGTAACTAACTTTACAACATAATAGCATAACTTGAAAATCATTTATAAACTTTAAACTATAAATTGACTAAAGAATTTAAGTTAATTCAAAAGACACTTTACAAATTCAAAAGGAGGCTTAGCAATCCCAATGGTACTAGTTTAAGTTACCATTCAATTTCAATTTGATTCCCAAGTCACTTGACAATTATTTACATAAGCTACTATATATGTAAATACAGTTCATATCCAATCAGGGAATAATACGTCAATATAACCAGTTGGCATATACAAGTCCAAATAACATAAAAAAAGGATGGTGAGTTATTCTGCTAAAAAGATGTCCAAACAATTCAATCAATTTATAGAAAAATGGGGATTTATTTTGCTTAACACATGTCCACACAATTATATCACTTACACTATAGCAGAATGGTGTTTTGTTCTGCTAACAGATGTTATTTAATTCTCCTAATCATATGGATTACTTAAGGGTCTGGACAAGAAATCATTTGATATGAAATCGAGTTACTTTGGAAAAGAAAATTGATTAAAACACATTCTGTTTAGTTTAAAATCAGCTTTGAAAAGTTAAAAGTATATTTAATTAGCTTAAACCCTAACTAAATCTTAATTATTCCAATTTAAATCAAGACTAAATCATAATTAAACTCTAATTAGGCTTAATAAACTTGATTAAGTACTGATTAACTTCCTAATGCAACTTGGTTAAGGTTAAACCAAATTGTTTAAGAATTAAACCCTAATTAATTAAATAACCCATTGATTAAATAAATAATTAATTAACGATTAATCTTAATTAAATAATTATAACTTACTTAATTATTCTTAACCCCATTAATCACTAATTAAAACTTTATAAATTAATTAATAGTCATTAACTTAACTTAAGTGATGATTAACCTCTAATCACCTTCTTAATTACCAATTAGGTGCTAATTACCTTTTAATTACTAATTAATTAATTAATTATATTACAACTTAATTACTATTTAATATTACTAATTAAGATTACAAAAATTAGTAAACTAATTTCAAAATAAAACAAATTTGAAATAGAAATTCAAACCTTTGTCGGACTTTATCCATAGCGACTATCGCTATGGGCGTAGTTCACTCTAACATATTCTTAGTGAACCACTACACAAACCCTTACTTTTTCATGATTTGAAACATACTTTAGAAAGTTTTTTTTCAAAAAAACTTTAAAACTAAAGTTGCAAACTTTAATCCATTTCAAAACTTTAAACTTCGAAAACAAACTTCGATTCCAACCGGATCTCATAACCGTCGCAATTACACAAAGTAGTTAACTTACTTACCAAACTTATGCCATAGCTCATGTTTTATAATCAACATATTACTAAGACCAACCACCTTCATCATAGATTGCAAGTATACATCCATATATACATGCTTACTAACTTTATAATACAACACGATTTCCATAACCAAATCAAACTATAATAAACCATCCAAATCATAATCAAACCACATGATTATCAATCAAATTCTACATTATATAGTCACCATATACAGTGACATAAATAAAGTTACTATTTTCATTAAAAAAACGAGTAGTTTACTCACCAAACTTCCGCAAAAGCTACCCGAACTTAAGCTAAACTTGTCTATGACTCCCCAACTTTGAAGGATGAAAGCTTTAGGTGCTAGCAACCCTCAAAATAGGCTTGGACCAGGTGTATATAGGCTTGGACCGAGGTGTGGAGGTGGATGTGGGGTAGTAGCTTGAAGATAGAGGAGCTTTGGGTTATCATCGATTTGTCGAAAATGAACCCAAAATTAGGTCATTTTCCCACTGGTTTTTGGGCCACCAACTCAAGGAATTTGGAAATGTAGTCAAAAGAAAAGTTTTAGGAATTTCTTTTCTTTATCATTTCAAAAAAAGAATCACTCATTTTTTATTTTTCTGTAGAAGTTATGATCAAAAGAAGAAGGGTAATTTTCGGACTTGAAATTCTGGGTAAAAAAATTGCTTTGTAAAGAATTGGTGTTTTGGCATAGCTATGATAGAAATTTGAAAAATTGGAAACTAGAATGTTGTATCCATTAAAATTTCACATGGTTTCAAAATAGGAAAAACTCCATTTAAGTTCGAAATGAGGAAGAAATGATTGGTGAAAAGAGGAGGAAAAATGGAGGAACATATGGGCTATTTATAAGCAAGAATTTCACACTTCGTCATTTTGTCAAGTCACATCACTCTCTTATATATATATATATATATAGATAATTATGTTTAGTCACATCACTTTATATATATATATAATTATTATGTTTAGTCACATCACTTTTTTTATATATAAATATATAATTATTATGTTTAGTCACATCACTTGCTAAACAGAATTAACATAAGATAATATATTCTTAAGTATATTATTATTTAGCTAATTAACTTTATATATGTGTATATATGGTGCACAAAGACAAACAACATTCCCGACAAATTTCCGGTGTCGAAAGGTTGAAATTTCGAAAAATGTTATTTGGTCACATTTTCTGTTTTTCTATAAACTATTTAATTTGGTAGACAAATTTTGAAAATGATTTTACCATCATTGTTAATTAATTAAAATGAGTTTATTTTCATTATAAAACCTACAAATTAAATTTTTAAAATTAAATAAATATTCACTAATCAAAGTAGTGAAATTTCGGGTCGTTGCAGCAGGGGAGACAATGGCGGCTAAGGTGAAGGAGAAACATGTGAACAAAGTGGCTGCTGGAAGAAGGAAAAAAATTGTTGTGTATTTTGTATACGTGTGTTGATTTTGAATAAATTCCAGTACCCTGCCACATCGTACCGCGTTCGATTACGAGCCTCGGTCGACAGAAAATAAAATCTGATCGCGTATAGAATTAGGACGCGATCACAAAACAACAATAAAATAGACAAGTTAACATATTCTGTTAAATCCCGAAAATGCCGACGTTTGTCGTAATCAAACTAATTAGACATAAATCATAAAAAAATTGAACAATATTTGAAACATAATTTTATTATAAAAACCCCAAATTGAATATTTAAATTTAAATTCCAAAAATCAAGTGATAAAATTCCGAGTCGTTACACTGCATTTATTGGATTCTGCTATAATCTTTTAGCATTACAAATTATCCATTGGATCATAAATTGAATTACTCTTTTTCCTATGAAAAGAGTGGAAGTATTTTTTGTGTCATACATAAAATGAAAGGCAATATTTGATATAGGAAATTAAATCAAACAAAAATGGGAAATATACCATTTACAACCAAACTAAATTTGCCATGGTATCATAGCAAATAAAAAAAAATACATTACATGGTAACATTTAAAATATGTTGATCATTGAGCTATAATGGGAAAAATAAATGGTAACCAATTATGATGAGGCAAACCTCATATACAAGACAAAGTCCTTTTTAAAAGAGAAAAAAGGTTCTTTCTTTCACAATTAAATTATAAAATCCAAATGAGTATAGGAGTAATAACACTAAGCCTGGCCAGTAAAATACAAATAAATAAAGAGAATTAGTGCATAAAAATAAAATATACCAAAACCAAATTAGTGCATAAAAACCAAACATACCAGAACCAACGTAATAATTTCTTTGTTCCACTAAAACATTAAGCATTAAAATATGATCAAAACTAAAGGGAAATTCTATTTGAACACAGGTTGGTGACACAAAATTGACACAAAAGGTCTTAATCATTGGATCTCATCTTGATTTCCACCTCCCATGTAGAGACAAAAAAATCCAACGGTCAATATTTATTATGCCAAATTTTGTGTTTTATTTTGTGTTCATATGGTTGCTACCAAACATAAAAAGTAAAAATCCAACACACCACAACAATCTGACTAATACAAAATAAATCTAGATAAACAAATCAAAGAGTTTAATTCTTTAACAAAACCTTAACCAAGATAGGACTTGAGGAACAAAATCAAATATTCAATAAAGGAATGATCAAATAACAAATTATCTAACATTACTTTGAGAAAAAAGATCAATTTAAGGATTAATAGGCCTGTGATTATAGTAGATTAGGAATGAAATGGAAGGGAAGATAAGAGAGGAGAGATTTTGATCTATAATAGCACAAAAATTCTTTTGAATTCTCTATTTTATGAAGAGAGAAAATGATTCATTAATTAAATGCTTTAGGACGTTAGGGAAAAATAGAAGCGATGGAACCATATTAAATGCAGTAATTATACCTACATGAAAGAGTATATTTAGCATATGAGGAGAGGGTAACTAAGGAAAAAAAGGCTTTAAAAGTAGAATTTATCCCTAAATAAGAGAGAGTTAGTACATGAGGCATGAGTTCTCTTTCAAATATAAGAGCATTTCTAGAAGTGAATTGATTTTTAGGGTGATAAGAAGATTAAAAAACGTTGATTCTTCGCACTCCTTTAGTAGTCGAGTGGGAGGGATTGGCTATTTTAAAAAAACTATAAATGGTTTTAATAAACATGTTTATAGCATAAAGAGTTTTTTTAAATCGTATTTGGTTTGAACGATTTTTAGAAACTCATTTACACCATAAACAGCTTTTAAAAAACTGGTTATGAATCCATGCTTAAAAATATAAATAGGAAGAATTCTCACTTCTTTCCTTTCCCATGCTCAAATTCACACTTATGTAGCATGGAGAAAGAAAAAAATAGGGAACCTCACATTTTCCATATCCCTGCTGATGTTGGCATGCTCTAATAGAATAGATATGAGAATTCCATTGCCAAACCCTTTTTTCATTTTTTTTATCATTCAAGACAACCCTATAAAGAGTAGTGTTGCGCTGGAAAATGGCACAACACCCCAAAGTAAATAATATATAGCAGATCTAATCAAAAAGCAATAAAAGGCATAATTTTTATAGTGATTCGGGAAGTTCTATGACCTACGTCCACTTTAATTTTATTATCTTATGTTTTCTCTTCGAAATACAAAGATTACAACTCAAATTTGGTCTAGTAGATCTCGGATTTAAGAAGGTTTGGGGAAGAAGAAGATAGAGAAAGAAATTCCAAAAGAAAAGCCTTCTTCATATTGTAGGTTGCTTATTACTTATATGCAAAATCTAGTATAGATCTCACAATCCAGCTCTAAAAACATCCAAATCTCTAAGATCTAATAATCTAGCATGAAGACCAGGTCACGCCGTATCACTCAGGAGAAGAAAATCAGGTCGGTACCAACCTGATCAGGTCGATACCGACTTAAATTTATACATGCAAAGCCAATTTTCTCTACATATTAGAGCTCCTTTCATCCATCTCTTTCCATTTCAAGTCTTAAATTCATGTCGGTACAAACCAAATCATGTTGGTACTGATATGATTTGAATTCGGACCGCGCTTCAGGCCAATCCTTGGTTTTCTTTAGGACGCGTTTCAGGCCAATTTGGGGTGGAGTTTCCTTTGTATTTTTTCACCTGCTTTAGACCAATCTTTGGTTCGCTTCAGGCCAACTCTGTACCGACCCGAGGACCCTGACCGAAAATGTGATTTTCCAGCTTTTCAACTATTTTCGACTATTTTTTTTAAATTTCCTTTTTCTTGCCTTTTTATGATGTTTCCCAAGTCCTTGGGTCATTTCTTCGTCATTTGTTCGTCCAATTCAATGGTTTAAGTCTGTTTGAAGATTTGTGGAAAATTTGATCGCACCACTTGTCCCTCAGTGTATGCCTAACGAATGTAGTGTGCTTTGCTCAAGGAAAATTTTCAAAAGTAGTCTACCTTTGGCAGTCAAGCTCTTAAGCTATCTATCGATTCCAATCATGGTGAATCATCCGGTTCCTTTGGATTCACCAACAAATCAAAGGTCATTTTAGACCATCATAGCCAAAGACTCTAGTCCTTGCTTAAATGTCAATTGTAAATCATAACAAATCCGTGTTCATCAGGAGTTATCATACATATATCATTGTCATGGTCATTCCAGGTTTTCCCGGGGTAAAGTTATCATAAATCAATATTTATGTCATAAGGCGTTCAAATCCTAAGGCCAAGTCTAGATCTTTTCGGATCGCACAATCAATACCAATACTGGTCTAATCTCTCTGGATCGTTCAACATCCAATATTGGGTTCGATCTCTCAGGATCGTCCAACATTCAATCTGGGGTTCGTTCTCTCTGGATCAATGCTGAGTCCAATCGGCTCACTCTTCGACGAAGGGGCCCAACGTCCAAACAAATCCATCTGCTCACTCTCTGATGAGGGGACTTACTTTCCTACCTAACCCATCCACTTACTCTCAGAGTAGGAGCTAGCTATTTGTACAAGTCTGATTCACCCGCTCTCTGGCAAGAGGACTTGCACCTTATGGTTATCACCCCGTCTCTCCGAACTGTTCATCATGCTCAGTCATCACGTTCTAGTGGTTTTCAAAATCAAGTATTCATTTATAAAGTCCAAATCAAAGCAGCAAACAAATATCCTAAGCATCCATTCCATACATCCAACTCAGAGCGTGCCTAGAGACCAATCAAGATATCGTACACATGTAAGCAGCCTGAGGTTATTATTATCTTATTTATTCAAAATAGAAAGCAAAACTAAGGAATCGAACCCGACTCCCATCCATCCCAATCAAGGGATTATCATTCTCGATCCAGCTCCGTGGTTGTATCCAGACGTGTTCGCTGCAGATGGTGGTTGCTCCTATCGCACCACTGCAATTTGCTTCCTCGTGTACCGTTGTAGTCGGTTGTTCCAAACCTTCTCTTCTATTAAATCATGAATGTGTCTACACTCATTCGTTTCATGCCCATCCATCTCATGAAAAATGCAAAATCTTCCGAAGTTTTTTTCGATCTGTGGGCTCTCTCTTAGCTAGCTTCCAATAGGGAATCCGCCCCTTAATATATAGGTAAATCCTCTTTGTGGTTTTAGTTAGCTCAGTGTATGAAGAGAATTTCGTTTCCCTCCTCTACCGCTTCAGTTCTCCGAAGTTACCTTCAGCTTTTCGCTTTCCTTTGTCTTTGCTATATCCTCCTCCGGACGATCCTCCATCATATAGCATTAACTTCAAGGTTCTCAGCTTCAGCTTCCTCCTAACGCAAGTGTCTTTCAACCTCATGGTAAAACTCCGTAAGATCTATCGGTGGATCCCTTTTCAAAGCAATTTTGAAGTTAGTTTTATTTGGAGCTCCAGACACTACAGCCATCAGAACAATTGATGGATCCGACTTATGAATTGCAATGGCTGCTGCATTAAATATAGTCAGATAACTCCTTAGGGTCTCTTTAGCCCTTTGCTTCATGCTTGAAAGCACCATCACATTCTTCAGTAGAAAAATGTAAACTCTAAACTATCCCAAGAATCATCTACCAATCCGACCCACATGCTTATGGACCTGTTCTCTAACTGCTGAACCACAAAGCTGCCAGCTCTGTCAAGTATAATTGGAAACAACGTCCTTTTACTTCCTCAGGATCACTTAATACCTCCATATGTTGGATGTGTAGAACAACCCGCAACTTAATGGGCCTGAATTCTGATTAAATCAAAAACCAAGTCCATTAGGATATAGATCGTTGGTTTTAGTAACCTGTAATAACCATAAGTATATCGGAGAGCTATATACATAAACTCATAACATAATTGAAAAATATAATAGAATATATATGCTAATCAAGGCTACTATCTTGGAATCAATATTATTCCTTTAGTATCTGATTGTCTTGTCAGTACCGAGCATAAATGAGAAGACTAAATCATTTGTAGTTCCCGTCTTGCAACATATAGGTTCTTGCTTCTAATATGTTTGAATGAAATGTGCATCTTCAATCAGCAATCTATCGGAGTCCACGATCATAAGGAAGCCTAGTCCCAACAAAAAAGTCAAGTACATCCAGCTTCTGAGGTTCTTCTATATGTCGTGCTCATACTCTTCTCGGCCCACTCCTTACGGTACGACCTTCGCCCCATGGGGTAATCGAGGTAGACGCACAAATTTAACTCTGTTTATTATTCCTCATAGTTGTCTTATCCATGTTTTATAATATGGTAGCAACTACTTCTATACTCGGAGTTCGTAGTATAACATTTACATATGTGTGTGTGTGTATATATATATATATATATGTGTGTGTGTGTGTGTGTGTGTAATTATAGGTAAAAATACAAATACGTTCACTCGGCGTATCCTAGTTCCTATTATAGACTAACCTAAGCTCTGATACTAATGCAACAACCCGCACCATAATAGGACCGAATATTGACTAAATCGGAACCCAAGTCCATTAAGGTGCTAGTTGCTACAATGTATCTCATTAGGAGAACAGTCAGATCTATGCTTCCGTCGTACAATTCCAGTGTCGGTAGCTTGAAATGGAGTGGATTTCTTGCGTACTGGATGTTAGGAGTGAATGGATTCATGTTCACATCCTCCAATCTCTGGTTTGGAGGTCCAGCTCTCACTATTTTTCTAATCATCCCAGCTATTCGGTCGTTGTCATCTAATGGAGGACTCTAATCCATAGCTAGATTCTGCCCCTCCCCCCCGTTCCCTCAGGGAAACTCTAGCGCATACTCCTCTGGTTGCGTGTTTTTGTTCTGGTTCGCATCTCTAGCTCCAGTGTCGTCTGCTCTCGGCATCCCAAATCCAAATTAACAGTGCCCTCATATAAATTCATGTCGGTACCGATCTAATTCAGGTTGGTACAAATTTGATTTTGTGGTGGGGGCATTATTTCAGTTTGCTCCGCTCTAGCTCCAGATGCTCCTACATTGATTTTTGGCCTTTGGTTCTGAATTTCAGCTGCTCCGGCCATTCTTCGTTGATCCATCCTTCTGAAAAATCTATTTAGCATCTCCTGCCGTCAAGCTATTATTCCATCTTGCAAATCTTTCGTAATCATCTCCATCTCTTCTCTGGTCACGGACATAGATGAATTTGAACTTGAGGACACCTCTTGACTGCCCCATGCTCTCGTTGACTAGGCCCTGTTATTGCTTTGGAGAAGCGTCTTCATCTCTTCTAAACTTCAGATCTAAGCTTTAGGTTGTCCAATCTACATCTTTCTCAACGAAAACACCAAACATGTTGCGCTGGAATATGGCAAAACACTCCAAAGTAAATAATATATAACATATCTAATCAAAAAGCAATAAAAAGACGATTTTTATAGCGGTTCGGCAAATTCTCATGCTTACGTCCACTTTAATTTTATTATCTTTTATTTCCCCTTCGGAATACAAAGATTACAACTCAAATCCAACCACAATCTAGTAGGTCTCTAATTTAAAAAGTTTTGAGAAAGAAGAATATAAAGAAAGAAGTTCCAAAAGAAAAGTCATCTTCAAGTTGTACGTAGCTTGCTATTTATAGGCAAAATCCAGCATAAATCTCGCAATTCAGCTCCGAAAATGCCAAAATCTCCAAAATCCAATAATCTAGCATGAAGACCAGATCACGTCGTATCACTTACGAGAAGAAAATTAGATCGGTACCGATATGAATTTATACATGCAACGCCAATTTTCTCTTCATATTAGAGCTATTTTCATCCATCTCTTTCCATTTCAAGTCTTAAATTTTGTTGGTACCAACTAAATCATGTTGATACCGACATGATTTGTCTTCGAACCACGATTCAGGTCAAACATTGGTTTGCTCAGGACGCGCTTCAAACTAATTTGAGGTTGAGTTTCCCTTGTATTTTTCCACCTGCTTCTGGTCAATCCTTGGTTCACTTTAGACCAACTTGGTACTGACCTAAGGACCTCGACAAAAAATGCGACTTTCGAATTATTCAATTTTTTTCGACTATTTTTTGATATTTTATTTTTCTGGCATTTTTACGATATTTCCCAAATCTTGATTCATTTCTTCATCATTTGTTCATCCAATTTGATCGTTTAAATCCGTTCGAATGCTATGGAAAATTTGGCCATACCAAGTAGGTTGGTATATAACGTGAGTGCTAGTAACAATAACAGTAAAAATCCCAAAAATGAATGAAGTTCAACTCAAAGTAAGAACAAAATTGTTGCGAGGCCCAAAAAACAGTGACAAAAACTTGGGCAGGAAAAGCATCACCGGTTTCCCCTGGGCATAAAAACATATCTAGTTTTCCAGGTGTTAGAAATTGATACCGAGATTCCTAAATTGAGAAGCCCTAAACCTAGT
This sequence comes from Allium fistulosum, assembly GCA_030737815.1. Taxonomy (NCBI): domain Eukaryota; kingdom Viridiplantae; phylum Streptophyta; class Magnoliopsida; order Asparagales; family Amaryllidaceae; genus Allium; species Allium fistulosum. Next base: position 495,241,609 of record CM060902.1, on the reverse strand, counting down.
CCGGAATTGTAGAATGAATAGGAGGAAGTCATGATGTATGAAGACATATCTCCAGATTTGTCGTACGAAGATGCGGGAGCCACGGAACTTGAAGGAAGAGGTGGAAGTTGATTTGGAGCGGCATTAGTTCGTTCGGTAAAATGGAGAAGCGGAAGAGAGAGGAAGTTTTGGAGTAGTTGAAAGTTTTTCCAAACGAAATAATTGGAGCGGCATCAATTTTTGCCGAACCACATTTTTCATTCGGTAAAATAGTGGAACGGAGAAGGAAAGAAAGTTGCCGAACGACATATTTCGTTCGGTGCTTTGCCTACCGGTCCAAATTTTTCGCTCGCCGTTTTTCCGAACCAAATGGCGCCGAACCAGATGCATGCCGAACCAAACCCTAGTGCTGCTATATAGCAGCTACCCCTCCTCATTTCCTCGCTCTATAAATAGTGGAGCTTCCGGACAACAATGGCAGCCGAAATTGAGAGCTAATTTCAGCCAATTTCAGAGCCATCCTAGAGAGCTAAAACTCTGCATAATTTTGTCCATATTGTTAATTATTCTTATGTATAGCCTCTAAAAGTGAATTAATCTTGTAACTCTAATCTTTCAATGATTAATAAAATCTCCTCTCCCCAAGTGGACGTACACTTCCTCGCTATAGTGGAACCACTATAGATACTGGTGTTATTTATTTTTCTGCATCGCATAGATCTGTGACTGTCTTTTCTGGTGTTTATCTCTGTTTGTTCCGTCTCACTACAATCATGATCCAGTTGTTTTCCATTGCGTTGGGTTTTTTATTCCCTTAGACTGATCATCTAAAGGGATTTTCCCTAACAGTCTGGTATCGAAGCCAAGTTGATTGAGGAGTGTTAGACGCTACGGTAGAATATGAAGCAACTCCAGTTTTTACAAGACCCTGAGGATGAAGGCAGGGATGTATATCGCGTCAGGATCACAGTTGGCAATTGAGAAATGGAATGGGGATAAAGACTTCAAGAAGTGGCAATGGAGGATGAAGGCTATTCTAATGAGGAATGAAGTCCATCCAGTAGTGTTTGCCCCTGAGGAGTTGACGGCTGACATCTCAGTCGCGGAAAGGAAGGAGATGGAGAAATGGGCGTTTACTACTTTACAACTAGCTATGGGAGAGAATGTTATCTCAAAGATTAGCAGTGAGACCACTGCTAGGGGCATTTGGCCCAAGTTAGAGAATCTCTACTTGAAGAAATCTCTGACTAACCGTCTAATATTGCTGAAGACATTTTTCACCATGCGGATGAGAGAGGGTACTTCAGTGAAGGAACATCTTAATTTCTTTGATGATCTCCTGATGAAGATGAAGACTGTTGACTTGAAGATGGATGAGGAGCAAATGACAATGATTCTTTTGTGTTCTCTTCTGGAGTGTTACACAGGTTTCGGTAACAGTCTTATCGTCGCTAGAGACACATTGACAGTGGAAGATGTGAAGTCGGGCCTCCTATTTGAGGGCTTAAGAGATCATATGAAGGAGATAAGTGAAGGAAGTAGAGGTGGAAGTAGTAATCACGGCCTGTTTGTTAAAAGAGGTGGAGAAGATAAGAAGAATTGGCACTCTAGAGGGCGTTCCAAGTCTAAGAAGCCCGGTAATGGCAGGAGAGGAAAGTCTAAGGATGGGAAGTGCTTTATCTGCAAGTAACCTGATCATTGGAAAAAGGATTATCCAGATTTGAAGAAGAAGGAAGAAGACGGATCTTCATCATTTGCGGTGGAGAAGTCTGTATCTGACGATGTGTTGTTTACAGCAATGTCGGATGTCTCAGACCATTGGGTGCTGGACTTGGGGGCGTCTTTCCATATGACGTATAATAAGGATTACTTCAGTTCTTTCGTTGGACGAGAGGGAAGCTCTATTCTTATGGGAAATGATGCTAGCTGTAGAGCAATGGGTGAAGGTATAGTGAGGATCAGGATGTTTGACGAAGTGATACGCACTTTGACAGGTGTTCGGTATGTTCCAGGTCTTCGGAAGTCCTTAATTTCTCTAGGACAATTGGCATCTTTGGGATGCAAGGTAACTATCGAGCAGGACAGTCTGAAGCTTTCGAGAGGTGCACTAGTTCTTATGAAAGGAGATGTGTTCCGAAATCTGTATTTGCTGAAAGGAACCATAGTTCTTGGAGAGTCGTGTGTTGGAGTAGATAGTTCTCGTTCTTTGGATGCCACAAAGCTTTGGCATCTCAGGTTGGGTCATATTTCAGAGAAGAGCTTAGAGTTGCTTCGGAGACGGAAGATGATCAAAGAAGAAAGCTTCAACAAGATGGACTTTTTCCAAGTTTGTGTGTGGGCAAGCAAACTAAAGTATCTTTTGGAGTTGGACACCATAGATCGAGCCGAGTACTTGAGTACGTGCATACAGATGTCTGGGGACCAGTTGCTACTCCTTCTCTTGGAGGAGCTAAGTATTTTATCTCTTTCATTGATGACTTTTCTCGGAAAGTATGGGTGTATGTGATGAAGGCCAAATCATAGAGTTTTGAGAAATTCAAAGACTGGAAAGCGCTTGTTGAGAACCAATCTAGTTCTAGGTTGAAGGTGCTGAGATCTGATAATGGCGGTGAATTTGTCTCTAGGGAGTTCCTCGACTTTTGTAGACAGCATGGCATTCAGAGACATTTCACTACACTCGGAGATCCGCAATCCAATGGAGTTGCAGAAAGGATGAACAAGACTCTACTAGAGAAGGCTCGTTGCTTGAGATTGATGGCGGGCTTGTCTAGAGGCTTTTGGGCTGAAGCATTATCAACTGCAGTGCATACCATAAATTGAATTCCATGCTCATCTATAGATGGGGAGATTCCAGAAAAGAAGTGGAGAGGTAAAGCAGTGTATCTTGGTTACTTCCGAATTTTTGGTTGTCCTGTGTACGTTCACCATACAGGTGATGATAAGTTGGAGGCTAGAGCATACAAGGGCATACTAATGGGATACACCGATGGTATCAAAGGGTATCCAATTTGGAATGCTGTTGATCGGAAGATTGTTCATTCCAGACATGTTACTTTTGATGAGTCTGCTATGTTCATTCCGAAGGAGAAGCTACCTAACATATCAGAAGTGTTTGCGCCAAAATTAGTCACAAACACCCAATTGTCGATGAAAGCACCAGTTCACAATCTCATATTACAGATAAAAAGTATGTAGAGAATTAAAAATGAAGAACGCTCAGAAAATTAAAAGGAAATCAGTAAAGAACATAGAGTTTATAGTAGTTCGGCAATCCGGCCTACATCCACTTTGAAAATGATGATTTTATTAATGTTTGTTTGCTAACTACAGCGAGTTACAACTGATTACAACAACAAATTTCGAGTACAATGATGGTTCCTGCAGAGTCTGGACATAGAAGAATCAAAAAGTCCCTTTGCTGTAAACTTTGGGATGCTATTTATAGGCGTAAGCTGCAAATATCTCGCTCAGATCTCGGAAGACCTCTTCTGGCACGTGCACGGGCCCACGGGATCGATCCCATGTGTTTTTGACTCAATCCGTGATCGATACGAATGAATTTCGTATCGATCAAGATCTTGCCCGATCGAGTCGAGATCGGTCATGAACATTCTTTAGGTTATACGCAAGCTCCTGTGAAAATTTGGTGGCATTTGGACTTGTTGATTGTGAGATATGATCGATGCAAGTTTGTGTTTTTCAAAGGCTGTCTCCTTCGCATCGGTCACCTCTGCCTTGTTCGTATCGATCGCCATTGCACTGTTCGTATCGATCGTTAGCCCCAAATTCTTTCTCTTCGTATCCATGCTTTTTGTATCGATGACGTGGCACGATTGTTTAGGTGAGATCCACATTTTATGCCGTACGACCAAGTCATCTATTTTTGTGAACTCCTTAATATCGCTTCCCTGTTATACTTCGTATCGCTCTCTTATTATCCACTGCTTCGTATCCATAGGTAGGGTTCCATTCGTATCGATCCATTAGGTGCTAATTCGTATCGATGGCTTGAAGGTGCTTCGTATCGATCACCTTGAACGTTGCTCTTCGTATTGATTGTTTTAGCCAACCGATATGAAAGATGGCTAGATGGAGATCGATACGAAACGTAGTTTTTTTATGGATACAAAATAATTCGATGGATACGAACTGCAGCGCATATCGATCGATACGAAGCAACACATTTGATGGATACGAACAATAGTTCCCTTTGATGGATACGAAGCAACATATTCAATGGATACAAAGGAGGCCTGCTTTCGGATGGATACGAAGTAGAGCGGTGGGTACGAAATGACGATCGTTTGATGGATACGAACGAGATTTTTGCATGATTTGCATCGATCATATCTTGAGCACACGGACTCCGATTGAATTGAAATTCGAAACGTAACCTCTCCTAGCCTTGTGCATCATTTCCAATCAATCATGTCTTGATTGAAGCCCGGTCAAATTTTGACGACATCGATCGTAGCCTTGTTTCCAATTTATCTCCATTCCTGATATCCATCCTTTCCAGCCAATTTATGGATATCCCGGCCTTAACCAAAAGGCAAGATAACATTTGCCCCCCAAAACATGCTTTGTGGTAAGAAGGTGTGTTTTGAAAAGCTCCAAATATGGCATCCGAAGTGCATATTTCATTCATAGCCATATCATCCGATTCTTAGTCCAATCCATTACCAAGCCATCCTATCCGAATGCCGCAGCCATAACCTGATCCAAATTCGCAACTGCTCCGAGTCGATGTCTGATTCCGAATTCATTAACCAAATCCTTAGCCAATTCCATAGCTATCCAAATCCATCAACTGAGCTTTAATCCATCTATATCCAATAGCCAAATCCATAAAATTTCTGAGTTGATATCCAAATTCGGGACCGCTCCGAGTCCTTTGCCAAATCCAAGATCCCTCCGGGTCCATTTATCCAAAGCCGAAATTCGAATGCATGATCTCTCCGGGTTTGACTTCAAAACCATAGATTTCGGCGGGTCGCGTTGTTCTGCCATGATCCCGACTCTCCGGTCAAGGGCTTCTATGCTCTCCGGCCTTGGCCCTCCGGTCAAGGACTTTTTATATTCGCTAGCCTCGGCTCTCCGGCCAACGACTTTTATATTCTCCAGCATCGGCTCTCCGGCCAAGGACTTTTATATTCTCCGGTCTCGGCTCTCCGGCCAAGAACTTTTAGGCCAAGGACTTTTATATTCTCCGCCAAGGACTTTTATATTCACCGGCCTCGGCTCTCCGGCCAAGGACTTTTATATTCTCCGGCCTCGGCTCTCCGGCCAAGGACTTTTATATTGTGTTTGAGTCCATTCCATCGCTCTCCGGTGAAGGGACTCATAATTCACGATTAATGCCCCGTCTCTCCGGTCGGGACCATAATCGCGAGACCTGTATTATTCATTACATTGATCCAAATCCAACCATTCAAAATAAGAGTTTTTACAGCCAGGGAAAACCAAATAAATATCTATACATCCAAGGAAAAAACAAAAGTTTTCAGGAAAAACGAAAAAAAATAGGATTTCACAAACTTGAGCAACACGGTTTATCATCGTCTTAGAGCATGCCTAGGGACCGTCCTCGATCACGTACATGTGTAAGTGATTTAGTTTCATTACTTCGAGTTCTATTACTTATTCCAAGCCATAAATCTATTTAGTTGATAACAAGTTGACGTTGCCTAGGTCCAGTGCCATCCTCGTTCGAGGTGGGCGGTGGTCGTTCCTATCCCACTGCCACAGCTCGATTCCTTACATATTGCCGTAGATGACCATTCCTTACATCCTCCTCAACGATATCCCTCAAATGCCTGCAGTCTTTCGTGTTGTTCCCATCCATCTCATGGAATAGGCAATGCCTTCCCGATGCCCGTTCGTAATCAGAAGGTTCCCTTCTTGTTGGCCTTCGATACTGGAGGCACCCTCGAGTGTCCAAATAAATCTTTTCCAGAGTTTCAGTCAGATCCATATAAGAAGAAAACTTTGACTCCCTCCGTGGCCTTTTTGAAGTGCTATCGTTATCATTCATTTTCCTTTTGCCTTTGTCGTCTTTGTTTGGATTTTCTCTAGGTGGACCTCCATCCCTTACCTCATAAGCTTCAGCTTCTCTCCCTTCTCTCTCAGCCTGCGCATCTTCCTGCCTTAGAAATCTCTCCGCCTCATGATAGAACTCCCCAAGATCCCTCGGTGGGTCCCGTTCTAATGATATCTTAAAATCCGAATTGTCCGCAATTCCTGAAACCGCTGCCATCAAAACCATCGACGGATCAGGTCGATCCACTGAAGCCACTGCCGCATTGAATCTGGTCAAGAAATCTCTAAGTGATTCTCCTTTCCATTTTTTCATTGATGTTAAAGTCATCACGTTCTTGGGTCTGGCTATGTGGACCCGAAACTGTCTCATAAACCTTTCAATCAACTCCGTCCATGTGCCAATAGAGCAAGTCTTCAGCTGTCTGAACCATAACGCCGCTATATCCGTCAGATACAAAGGGAAGCATCACGCCATGACCTCCTCTAATGCTCCCAGTACTTCCATATGCCTCATGTACCTTGTCAAGTGAACAGCGGGATCTGTTCTCCCGTTATACATCTCCAGTGTCAGTAACTTGAATTTTGGTGGATTCCTGGCTTGCTTGATCGTGAGCAAAGGGACTCCTATTCACATCTTCCAGATCTCCATTCACTAGTCCACCTCTCATGGCTTGTCTGACCATCTCCGCCAATCTGTCATTGTCGTCAAGCTGTAGCCCTTGTCTGTTACTTCCGACCTGCCCCCTGAGTTCACGAGGGAATCCCGGAATCTGGTCTCCTGGACGGGCATCCATTCCTCTACCAAAGCCATGTTGAACAGCTCCACCTGGTATTCTGCCTGAGGTTGGATCAACGCCGTCCGGATGTGTGCCCCCATGTTCTGGTGCTGCTTCTGACGGTCCTGCTCCATTCTGAACTTTGGTTGTTCCGCGCTCATGATCTCTATCTCTAGCATCTCCTGTAGCAGCGTTCCCTTGATTTTGCATCTGGCTTGTCCAGCTTGTTGGAGTAGGTTCTACATCATTTCCTCTTGTCTTTTCAGCATTCCTTCTTGCATAGCTTCCATCATCATCTCCATCTCGTCCCGGGTGATGAAGATTGAGGTGTGATTTGCTCCAGAGGAAGCCTCCTGGCTCCCTTCATGCTAACTCCTTCCAGCTCTTTGTCTTCTTGCCGATTGCCTTGCCATTGCTTTCCAGATCTAAGTCCTTGAGCCTTCAGATCCAAAATCCAAGCTGTATGATCCTTGAGTTCAGTTTCTCAGTGAAAGTTTGCACCAAAATTGGTCACAAACACCCAATTGTCGATGAAAGCACCAGTTCACAATCACAGATTACAGATAACAAGTATGTAGAGAATTAAAAATGAAGAACGCTTAGAAAATTAAAAGGAAAGCAGTAAAGAACACAGAGTTTATAGTGGTTCGGCAATCCGGCCTACATCCACTTTGAAGTTGATGATTTTAATGATGTTTGCTTGCTGACTACAACGAGTTACAACTGATTACAATAGCAAATTTCAAGTACAATGATGGTTCCTGCAGATTCTGGACGTAGAAGAATCAAAAAGTCCCTTTTCTATAGACTTTGAGATGCTATTTATAGGCGTAGGCTGCAAATATCTCGCTCAGATCTCGGGAGACCTCTTCTGGCACATGCACGGGCCCACGCGATCGATCCCATGCGATTTTGACTCGATCCGTGATCGATACGAATGAATTTCGTATCGATCGAGTCAAGATCGATCATGAACATTTTTTAGGTTGTACGCAAGTTCCTGTGAAAATTTGGTGGCATTTGGACTTGTAGATTGTGAGATATGATCGATGCAAGTTTGTGTTTTTCAAAGGCTGTCTCCTTCGCATTGATCACCTCTGCCTTGTTCGTATCGATCGCCATTGCACTGTTCGTATCGATCGTTAGCCCCAAATTCTTCCTCTTCGTATCCATGCTTTTCGTATCGATGATGTGGCACAATTGTTTAGGTGAGATCCACATTTTATGCCGTAAGACCGAATCATCTATTTTTGTGAACTCCTTCGTATCGCTTCCTTGTTATACTTCGTATCGCTCTCTTTTTATCCACTGCTTCGTATCCATAGGTAGGGTTCCATTCGTATCGATCCATTAGGTGCTAATTCGTATCGATGGCTTGAAGGTGCTTCGTATCGATCACCTTGAACGTTGCTCTTCGTACCGATTGTTTTAGCCAATCGATATGAAAGATGGCCAGATGGAGATCGATACGAAACGTAGTTTGTTTATGGATATGAAATAATTCGATGGATACGAACTGCAGCGCATATCGATCGATACGAAGCAACACATTTGATGGATACGAACAGTAGTTCCCTTCGATGGATACGAAGCAACATATTCAATGGATACAAAGAAGGCCTGCTTTCGGATGGATACGAAGTAGAGCGGTGGGTACGAAATGACGATCGTTTGATGGACACGAATGAGATTTTTTCATGATTTGCATCGATCATATCTTGAGCACACGGACTCCGATTGACTTGAAATTCGAAACGTAACCTCTCCTAGCCTTGTGCGTCATTCCCAATCAATCCTGTCTTGATTGAAGCCCGGTCAAATTTTGACGACATCGATCGTAGCCTTGTTTCCAATTGATCTCCATTCCTGATATCCATCCTTTCCAGCCAATTTATGGATATCCCGGCCTTGACCAAAAGGCAGGATAACAAGAAGATTCTGATAGGCCTAAGGAGATGGAAGAAGTTCCCGTGTTCCAGCCAAATAGTAGATTTGTTGTTGACGTTGTCGAGGAAAACGCAGTTGATGAAACATCACAGGATAGTCCATAGGTACCTTCTAGTAGTGCTGGTGATGTGCATGAATCTAGAGGAAGTTCAGTTCAAGGTGGAGCTGAAAGGAGTTTAAGCGAAGTAGTACCTACCCGAGTCAGTCGTAGGACTATTAGGCCGCCCGAAAGGTATGGTGATTGGCAGTTTGCGAAACTTAGCCTTGGTGATCAGTTTGACCATGCCCTACATGTGGTTCATGAGGAGCCGCTTTACCTTGATGAAGCTTTGAAGTCATGTGACAGTTCGAAGTGGATGTGCGCTATGGAAGAGGAGTTAAAGTCGTTGAAGAAGAACAAGACTTGGGATTTGGTACCACCTCCTTAAGGAAGCCGAGCCATAGGTTGCAAGTGGGTGTTCAAGGTGAAGGATGATGGGAGATACAAGGCTAGACTAGTTGCTAAAGGGTTTTCACAAAGAAAGGGACTGGAGTATGATGAGATATTCTCTCCAGTAGTGAGCATACGTTCATCCGCATTTTCCTCGCTATCGTCGCAGCTCATGACTTGGGGTTGGAGCAACTGGACATGAAAACCGCTTTCTTGCATGGAAACTCGGAAGAGGCCATCTACATGAAGCAGTCAGAAGGATTTGTTGTAGATGGTAAAGAAAATTGGGTTTGCAAATTGAAGAAGTCATTGTATGGACTTAAGCAGTCGCCTAAACAATGGTATAAGAGGTTTGACTCTTTTATGCTTTCACTTGGTTTTGATCGTAGCATCAAAGACGCTTGTGTGTACTTCAAACATTTAAAGAATGGTAGATGGGTGTACCTACTCTTGTACGTGTATGATATGTTGATTGCTTCCAAGGATAAGGCTGAAATCGATAGTTTAAAGCGAAAGCTAAAAGCAGAATTCGAAATGAAGGACCTTGGAGAAGCAAAGAAAATTTTGGGTATGGAAATCCAAAGGGATAGAAAGCTAGGACTTTTGAGCCTCACTCAAAAGAAGTACATTCGAAATGTGCTTGCTCGGTTTAGCATGGAAGGGGCAAAGGCAATCAGCACACCCATGCCTTTGCACATACAGATTTCTAGTAAAGGCTCTCCGATCTTGAAAAAGGACAAGGCTTATATGATGAAGGTCCCATATGCAAGTGCAGTTGGCAGCTTGATATATGTCATGGTCTGTACTAGGCCTGACATTTCACAGGCGGTTGGATTGGTGAGTAGATTCATGGCAAATCCAGGAAAGACGTATTGAAAAGCAGTAAAGTGTATCTTCAGATACCTTAGAGGAACTCCAAACCATGGTGATGTAGCCCAGAATAGTGAAGTGATAGGTCGCGAGCGACCTATCCAATTCTTGAGTCGTTCACGACCTAACGAGCCACAAGGTAAAGAGTTCCGACCTAGTGAAGGCCGCTTGCAAGTACAAACTAACGTAGTCGTAGGTCGCGAGCGACCTAACGAGAAGGAGGATGGGATGCAACAGATACTTAGTGCATTGTTCAGTAAGTCGCAGCATTTTAGGTTGCGAATGACCTATATGGAACGACCTAGCGAGGTACCAAGACTATGCAGTAGAAACGAGTCGTTAGGTCGCTCCGACCAAACTTCAACGACCTACGACCTAGTTAGGTCGCATGAAGAAAGTGTGTCCTTAGGTCGCGAGGCCTTAGGTCGCTCGAGAGTAGGTCGCGAACGACCTAACCAACAACCCAGAATGAAGCAGATGAATTTCAAGCCGCCTTGAAGTCTTGAGTCGCTACTGAAGCTTGTGAATAAGTCGCTTATGCCATTTCAAGTTAGGTCGCATAAAGATAGGTCGTAAATCATGTTGTATTGTTTTAACTTGTTTTGTACTGATTACGTTTAGGTCGTAAGTCGCGTCGCGACCTAAGTTGAGTCGTGTTGGTTTGAGTTGTGTTGTATATGTGTAGGTCGCGTATTGTGTTTGTTAGGTCGGCAACGACCTAAGTGTTGTGTTTTAAGTGTTGTCAAATGTTGAGTCGTGTGTGTTGTAAAACTCTATAAATAGCGGGGTTGAGTCATTTTTAATAGTTTAGTTGATTTTGAATAAAACTTATTTGTGTGCTTTGTGCCACTTCTTAAATTGGTAGTTGAGTGTGATCTCCTATCTCCACTTTCGGTAACCGAGTGCGCTCGATTCAACGACTGCTGAAGCCGATTCACGGAATCTAGTGCGCTAGATCAACGTCGAAGAATCGTAGATCTTTAAACACGGTATCGTGCGCGATCAACGTGTTTGGGATAGTTAGAATCCGGTATCTTTGGATCAACGGATTTGGGCCATTCGGTATCTTCTATTCCATCGATTGCTACTTTCACAGATTCATACATTTTCGTTATCCGCTGCTGCATCATTTGGTATCAGAGCTAGACTTAGCCAATCATAGCTAAGCCGAGTCTTGGAGCCAATTCTTATAGAAGAGTTTGAGGAGAAGAGTTTGAAGCCGTGCATCATATTTGAAGATCAAGGCCGAGAATTGAAGTGTGTTTGAAAAATCAACAATGCCGTCGAGAAGAGCTAATCGTCACCAAAATGTTGAAGATTTGTACCAAAGAGAAGATGCTGAACAAATGGAACAACGCATTAGTAACAAATTCAATGAGAAGTTGGATGAAGGTATTGGGAGATTAGAGAAATTGATGATGGACATGAATGAAGGACAAAGGAGGAGATCGCCAAACTCGAACCATGGAGGAAACAGAGTTTCACCATCGGTTACGGAAGCGAGGAGGGTGTCGCCACAATCCGATCGAGGAAGAAGAGAATCATCAGTTTCAATGAGAAGAGAACATCACGAGTATAGAGATGAAGAGAGAAGAACTCCACGTGAGTTTGAACATGAACCATACCGTGATGACGACAGACAAAGTAGAAGAGATATGCGAGATCATAGAAATGAGGGTGGTCAAGATCGTTATCGAAGTACATCTGTTTTTAGTGAAGATGGTGGTAGATGTAGTGTTCATTTGCGAGATCGAGACCAAGTACGAAATGCATATCGGGATGTTGAAGATGATCGTCGATGGGAATCGGGGATGAAAACTGAAATTCCAGAATTCAAGGGTGGAATGGTAACGGAGGAATTTCTGGATTGGGTTTCAAATGTTGAGGAAATTTTTGACTTCACAGAAGTTCCCGCGGATCGAAGAGTAAAGTTGGTTGCTACGAGATTAAGAGGGAGAGCTATGGCGTGGTGGCAGCAGACTAAACTTACACGGGAGAGAATGGGGAAGTCAAAGATTGTTACATGGGATAAGATGAAGAAGTTGATGAAAGCTACTTTCTTGCCGCACAATTATCAATCTCTTATGTATCAACGTTTGCAGAACCTAAGACAAGGGGCGAAATCAGTAAATGAGTATGCAGATGATTTTTATCAATTGATTGCAAGGAATGATATTATGGAAACAGAGGAACAGCTAACAGCTAGGTATGTTAGAGGGTTGCGAACGCAGATTCAAGACATGGTGAATATGTTTGATCCAAGATCGGTCGCCGAAGCACATCAGAAAGCACTTGCTTGGGAGAAACAAGGAAGGAGAGGTGGTGGAGTGTTTACGAATTCCAACAATCAGAACAAGAATGTTAGTAACAGTGCGGATGTTTCTAAAGTCGTCAGTAAGTCAATTGTGAATGAAGTCAACAAAGCAAAGGTCAATAGTCATTTCAAATGTTTTAATTGTCAAGAGTTGGGCCATAAAAGCAATGAATATATAAAGCCCAAGAAGCGAGCAATGATTGCGGAGATTGAGAATGAAAATGCAGAGGTAGAGTGTGTCAATTCTATACCAGTTGAAGAAGAAGAATTATTGTCTGGAGATGAGGGTTGTAGTTTGTTGTTGAGGAGATCTTGTTTAACACCAAAGCAAGAAGATGATTCTAGTTGGTTGAGGAGCAATATTTTCCAGTCAACATGCACTATTCTAGGGAAGGTTTGTAAATTTGTGATTTACGCAGGAAGCTGTGATAATATTATTTCTTCAGAAGCTGTAAAGAAATTGTCGTTGAAAACAGAGAAGCATCCAAACCCCTACAAATTAGCTTGGTTGAGGAAAGGAGGGGAGGTGAAGGTTAACCGAAGAGCTTGTGTTAATTTTTCCATTGGGAAGAAATACAAAGACGAAATTTGGTGTGATGTGGTTGACATGGATGTATGCCATCTGTTGTTGGGAAGGCCATGGCAATACGATAGAGCTGTGCAACACGATGGACGCGCAAACAGTTACAGTTTTATGTTCGAGGATACACGAATCATTTTGGTTCCTAAAAGACGTCAACAGAGTGAAAATAAATTGGAGGAAATCGAGGAGCTAAAAACTTTGTTGTCTTTAAAGGAATTTGTTGATGTGGAAGATGAAATCGATTGTTTTCAATCACCAAAGTTTGACGGAGATGAAGTTGTTGATTTTCAACCAACGAAATCTGATGAACATGAGGTTGAAAGTTCACAGTCAGCAAAGTTGGATGAGGGTGAAGAAAATAAGTCAGGAGATGAAGAGGGTAATTTGTTGATGAAGGAGGTGGATTCGATTAGTCTATTACCTACATAAGGGTTTGTTAAAGAAGTAGAGGATAGAGTGGAAGAGTTTATGTTGAATGGGAATGAAACCAGTAGAGATCTCGAGACTCCTGAGGAGGTTAAGTTAATGGTGAATGATTGTAAGGAGGCAATTCCTGCTGAGTTGTCCAAGGAATTACTGCCACGGGAAAACATACATCATGTTAATCAAGTGCTATTGTACCGTATATGCCACGTAACCATATGTGTCCGATAGAGCAGGTAGAATTGAGAAGATTGGTTGATGGGTTTCTGTTCAAAGGAAGGCAATTGTATACTCCTGATCGCAGTTGGCAAATAAAAGTTATCAAAGATGAGCGTGTAGAAAGACACGTGGACAGTGACCATACCATGCAGATGGTTACAATGTTTTGTTTTGGGCCGTCAATAAGGAAAGGGGTTGAAAGGCTTGTTCAGAAGAGTCAGAGTTATCAAATTTCAAAAGAGACCGCGACGAAGTCAGGATTATGTATGTCATTACCTATACATACTAGATCATGGGTGAGTGTAAATATGGACTCTGTATTGGATTTGATGAAGACACAAAGTGACAACGAATCTATCTACTTGATGGTTGAACGATTTCTTGTTGGTACGTACAATAAACTAGATGCCGGAGGAATGAATCGTTTGGAAATTATGAAGACAATTTGTGAGAATGATTGTAAGATGAGCTTGCCGGATCATCGTCCTATGGCAAATATTGACAATATCAAACACTTGGTTCCATTTCACGAGGATCAGAGTATCGAAGATGAAGAGCTATTAAATTCGAGGACGAATTTCTTCCAACAGGGGGAGGATGATGCAGCCCAGAATGGTGAAGTGATAGGTCGCGAGCGACCTATCCAATTCTTGAGTCGTTCACGACCTAACGAGCCACAAGGTAAAGAGTTCCGACCTAGTGAAGGCCGCTTGCAAGTACAAACTAACGTAGTCTTAGGTCGCGAGCGACCTAACGAGAAGGAGGATGGGATGCAACAGATACTTAGTGCATTGTTCAGTAAGTCGCAGCATTTTAGGTCGCGAACGACCTATATGGAACGACCTAGCGAGGTACCAAGGCTATGCAGTAGAAACGAGTCGTTAGGTCGCTCCGACCAAACTTCAACGACCTACGACCTAGTTAGGTCGCATGAAGAAAGTGTGTCCTTAGGTCGCGAGGCCTTAGGTCGCTCGAGAGTAGGTCGCGAACGACCTAACCAACAACCCAGAATGAAGCAGATGAATTTCAAGCCGCCTTGAAGTCTTGAGTCGCTACTGAAGCTTGTGAATAGGTCGCGTATGCCGTTTCAAGTTAGGTCGCATAAAGATAGGTCGTAAATCATGTTGTATTGTTTTAACTTGTTTTGTACTGATTACGTTTAGGTCGTAAGTCGCGTCGCGACCTAAGTTGAGTCGTGTTGGTTTGAGTTGTGTTGTATATGTGTAGGTCGCGTATTGTGTTTGTTAGGTCGGCAACGACCTAAGTGTTGTGTTTTAAGTGTTGTCAAATGTTGAGTCGTGTGTGTTGTAAAACTCTATAAATAGCGGGGTTGAGTCATTTGTAATAGTTTAGTTGATTTTGAATAAAACTTGTTTGTGTGCTTTATGCCACTTCTTAAATTGGTAGTTGAGTGTGATCTCCTATCTCCACTTTCGGTAATCGAGTGCGCTCGATTCAACGACTGCTGAAGCCGATTCATGGAATCTAGTGCGCTAGATCAACGTCGAAGAATCGTAGATCTTTAAACACGGTATCGTGCGCGATCAACGTGTTTGGGATAGCTAGAATCCGGTATCTTTGGATCAACGGATTTGGGCCATTCGGTATCTTCTATTCCATCGATTGCTACTTTCACAGATTCATACATTTTCGTTATCCGCTGCTGCATCACATGGGCTTGTCTTTGGCGGCAGGGAAAGAGATTTCAGCTTGGTTGGTTTTTGTGATTCCGACTATGCCAGTGATAGAGATCGAAGGAAGTCAACCTCCGGATACGTGTTCACCATTCGTGGGACAACGATCAGTTGGAGAGCGAGTTTGCAGACGATTGTGGCTTTGTCTACTACAGAGGCAGTGCTCATAACTGCGGTTGAAGCAGCTAAGGGGGCGCTTTATTTGAGGCGACTATTGTGTGATTTGGGCTTCGTATATGATGGCATGGATGTGTACTGTGATAGTCAGAGTGCAATCACTTAGCTAAAAATATGACATTCAGCTCGAGGACGAAGCATATTGAGGTGAGAGAGTCGTTCCTTGTCTTGATGAGTGAAGAGAAGCTAGTTCGTCTTCAGAAAGTTCATACAAAGGAGAATGCAGCATACATGTTTACCAAGTCGTTGCCTGTTGCTAAGTTTGAGCATTGCTCGGACTTGATTCGCTTAATGAAGTGCTACGTGCCACGGGGTGGCACGGAGGGAGAGTTGAGATGGTTCATGGAAACGCTGTTTTCATGGTGGTGATTGATATGTTCTACACGGACTGGGTACTTCGAACACTTTGTTGACGGGCGATGGCCTTGCCGGAGTTCGTTGACAGAGTGTAATGGGTGATGGCATTGCCGAAGCTCATTGGGTAAATATCCATTGCTTGGAGCAAAAAAGTGTAGATGGAGTTGGAAGGCTTGTTTGGGAATCTGGTATCAAGGTGGAGATTGTTAGAAATTGATACCGAGATTCCCAAATTGAGAAGCCCTAGCCCTAGTCCAGAATTGTAGAATGAAGAGGAGGAAGTCACGATGTATGAAGACCTATCTCCGGATTTGCCATACGAAGATGCGGGAGCCACGAAACTTGAAGGAAGAGGCAGAAGTTTATTTGGAGCGGCATTAGTTCGTTCGGTAAAATGGAGAAGCGGAAGAGAGAAGAAGTTTTGGAGTAGTTGAAAGTTTTGCCGAACGAAATAATTGGAGCGGCATCAATTTTTGCCGAACCACATTCTTCATTTGGTAAAATAGAGGAATGGAGAAGAAAAGAAAATTGTCGAACGAAATATTTCGTTCGGTGATTTGCCTACCGGTCCAAATTTTTCGCTCGGCATTTTGCCGAACCAAATGACGTCGAACCAAATGCATGCCGAACCAAACCCCAAGGCTGCTATATAACAGCTACCCCTTCTTATTTTTTCACTCTAAATAGAGGAGCTTCCGAACAACAATGACAGTCGGAATTGAAAGCTAATTTCAGCCAATTTCAAAGCCATCCTAAAGAGCTAAAACTCTGCAGAATTGTCTGTATTGTTAATTATTTTTATGTATAATCTCTAAAAGTGAATCAATCTTATAACTCTAATCTTTTAGTGATTTAAAAAATCTTCTCGTCCCAAGTAGACGTACACTGTCTTACGGTAGTGGAACTAATATAAATATCGGTGTTATTTTTCTGCATTGCATAGATATGCAACTGTCACGTTCTTGTATTTATCTCTGTTTGTTCCGTCTCACTACAATCACGATCCAGTTGTTTTCCACTGCGTTTGGTTTTTTATTCTCTTAGACTGATCATCTGAAAGGATTTTCCCCAAACCAAACCATCTAGCAAACTCCAGGTAAGAATCATCTTAGACTGTGAGAGAAAAACAGAATCAACTTATACTTGCAGACACACGCAGTGACATATTAGGCCCCTCTGGGTTACAACTAATAGCTCTGAACCATATTTCTGGCATACAAAAAAGTGTGATAATTCATGTCTAATTGATTTTTTATCTGCAAGTTTACAGTACCTGAGCAAACAAAGAAAGAACTGGTCGCAAATACAAAAGAGAATTGTGCTTATAAATTAAAATCTTGTACAGTTGCACTTCTTTTTGGCTCAGAGCAGAAGATTCAGAGGTACGATTCTCAAGATTGTGCCTTGTAACCAAAAGGATTTTTACTTGCCCACTTCCATTGGTCTCTACACATCTCCTCTATTCCATATTGAGCTCTGCAGGTATTCATGTATACTATAATATTTACATTTGCTTGAAAAAAACACAGTTTCAAATTCAACAAGCGTAACAAATATTTGATTTCTTGACTGGATCATAAATATACCTCCAGTTGAGTTCTTTCATAGCCTTCTCAGTAGAAGCATACACAGCTGTAGCATCTCCCGGCCTTCTTGGACAAAATTTAATTGGAATTTTCTAACATTTTATAGACAATAATTTATAATCACTTTTTCATATATTCGTATTAATGGTCTGAATCAATCTTACTTTGCCAGAAGCTTTTTCAAATGCTGCAACCATTTCAAGCACAGATGACCCACGTCCCGTACCCAAATTGTAAGCAATACAACCTGAACGAAGGATGATAATAGAATAAGGAGAATGATATAAAGAACAACACTCGTCATAAATCGCTCACCAAGGTTCTCTTCAGCGAAAAGCTTCTTCAACGCTGCTATGTGACCATCAGCTACATCCATGACATGAATGTAGTCTCGAATCTGAAGCCAAAAATGAGTAACAGACTTAGCTCGAAGATATGTGGATAGGGATTCAAGGAGGTAAGGCCAAGAACGATTTTATCCATGAGCACTTATCTCGGTTGTTAGACGCTTTGACTTATGTTTGGGAGATCACAGAGTCGAACCTTGCGTAGTGAGATTCGATCTTTGAAACAAAAAAGAGGACCCAAGGTATGATTCGTAATGGAACATATTTTTGCTCTTAACATATATTGGATTGTTCAAAGAGTATGTTATATACCACCGTTATGTCTGGAACTCTGCATCTTTCTTTCAACAACTTTATACTCAGCTACCCTATCACCCTTTAAAGACTCATTTTTACTCCTGATAGTAAAGTGAATTATTCTTTATGTTTTAATAATGTGCTCCTCGTTTCAAACCCAACTTAAATGAGGCCGTTTACCATTGGCAAGAAAAATACACCTCATGTGCATGCAGGCAAGTGTATATACCGCACATTGTATGTGCCAATATGCTAGACTGCTAATATGCCATAACTATATTTATTTCAATGATATATATGACAATTGGACTTTATACGTAGTTCAACTAGTCAATACACTGAGATGTCAATGATAGATGCAATGTCGAATCTCAACAATGACACAAGTTTCTTTGTTAACAACATGAAATGTGAGGAATAAATGGTACATTTTTTTCAGTAGTATGCAGACAATGTGTTCTGAATTACTGGTTCCTAAATAAATAAATAAAAAGGTCATATACATACCGGTGTGCCATCCTTTGTTGGATAATCATGACCATACACATTCAACACAGGCAACCTGCCTACAGCAACTTGTTGAATATAAGGCATCAGGTTATTCGGTATACCCTTCGGATCTTCACCAATTTCACCACTTTCATGTGCCCCAACTGGGTTGAAGTATCTCAACAGTATCGTACTAAACTCTGGATCTGCATTTTGAATGTCACGAGCCATATCTTCGAGAAATAGCTACATATCAAACATAAATATTCAGAACTCATTCAACTACACTTGTACTAAGGATAATATTTACTGCTAGTGTACACACTTTAGTTCTACCATATGGATTCATTGCTTTCAGATCGAAATCTTCGACGCACGGAATTTTTTCAGGCTGACCATAAACTGTAGTGGATGAAGAGAAGACCATCTGTTGTACAGAGTTCGAAATTTACAATTAAGTTAGACCTGATGAAATTCATTCCTACCATGTTAATATGAATGTTAATTTTGGGCAGCAAAACGTTACCTTCTTACAGCCATATTTGGACATAATGCCGTACAAATTGATAGTGCCAATCAGATTGTTGTTGTAATAAAGAAGCGGCTTAGCCACACTCTCTCCAACCGCTTTAAGACCAGCGAAATGAATCACTGCATCATATCTGCTCCCAATATTATTAATTGTTATATAGATTCATAACCAAGGATACACTTATTAACCAGTGGCCACTTTAACAAACTAGTGTTTAGCTATTCATTTTCTTGTCACAGTACAACACACATTTCACATCAAATATGAAACATTTGGTTGATGTATACATTACATTCAATCATAAAGAAGGAATAGAGAACAAATTCAATATGAATGAAAGTAAATATGAGTAAAAAAGATGGAACCTGGACTGAGAAAATACCCTTTCCAAATCATCCTTGTTCCGAAGATCTCCCTGTCAAAACAATATCCAAAAGCTAACAAAACGTAAAGAAAAGCAAAATAAAAATATATTAATAAATAGCTAACCAAATAAAATTGAAGGTTGTTGGAAAGTGAAGGGCCAGCAAGATCTCGAACTCTATCGACAGCTTCTTCACAGGAGTTATCAAGATTATCAACGATGGAAACAAAGAAACCTTGTTTGAGTAGCTGAAGCACAGTGTGGGAACCAATGAATCCTGCACCTCCTGTAACCAATATTCTCTTCTTTTCTTCTTCTGACGATGATGTTGACATTTTCTTATGGATGAAATTAACTACTTAAGAAACAGGGTTTTTTTGGGTTTATTTATCTAAGTTGGGTGAGACTTTGAAGAGAAATGCGAATGAGATATTGTTGTCGGTGTGTTCAGCTTATATGTTTGTCTGTTTTGGTATCTACTTCAGTTCAGTCCAGCTTCATTCTGGGAGAAAATAGCGTGTCAACCAGTTGGAACACAGTTATATTTTTATAAATTTGCCAAAAACCCCCTTAAAAAAGATAGTGCTTTAATTGTAAAAAACTTTGATTGTCTTGAATTTGGTTTGGAATGGACAACAAATTGATATTTATTTCAGTTAAACAATCATATACAGTCAAATACTAATTTAATCTAACTGTATCATTGTTAAATAAGTTTAAACACTGAATTGTTACACTAAGTGATCACAATAAATCTATAGTAAATAACAAATTTGAAATCATACAAGAAATTTTAATAATAAATCAGATAAAAATTTAGTAACAAATTAAGGATGATGTAGCAAAAATCAAAATAGTAACTCCCCAAATCATTTAGCAATAAGTCGTTTAATGGGTGCAATTACTATCTTGTAGCAACTAACTGGGAATCATAAGCAAACTGCGAAAACTCATTGCATACAAAAAATAATGTATCCTTTTAGAGATCACAAGAGGAAGCTGAGATAGTGTTTGGTGTGAAAACGAGTTGTTTTCTTTTCTTTTTAACATATAGGTTAAAATGGCCAGAGAGTAGAAGAAGGGTGCAAAACGGCCAATTTGAAAAATGTGTTTAACGTATAAACTGAAAATGGTTTTTTATCCCAGTCTTTCAGAAAATATAAAAAATTATCTTAAACCATCTCCTTTCCCCTTGTTGGAATGAGTAGGATTTTCCAATCTTTTTTCTCTCTCATGTCATTTGATATACATATTGAAAGCATAAAAAACAAAACTCATTTTCAAGTCTAACATTGCCTAAGGTTCTTCAAAAACAATCTGCTCCAGATTTAGGAAAATTAGATGAAGCAATGTCAAGAACAACTTTTAGTCACGAAGCATGGATATAATTTCAAAGTCAATATCACCAAATAGAAAAGATAACTGAGCGGAATTAGGGTTTTATTTACTAAGATGAATAAATCATGCCTGTCTTATCTTTTGTTGTTATATTTTTATATTTTTGGGTTGGGCAGTTGCCCACCCTACCCTTAACATAGTTATGTCCCCGTTGTTAGTGCTTTGGTGTTTATGTGGCACCTTTGAGGTCAATGTAGTGGAGCTTTAAGAAGCTAAAAAAATTAACTAAGGAAGTACCAAGGCAATTGAAAATTTTGTTAGTTGGGACCTTTTGGAATATGGGATGAAATCACTAATTGTTATAAATATGAATGGAGGCATTTTGGCAATTTTACTATATATTATTGTACCTACTTGCTTCATGATCAAATATAAAATATCTCACCTCTTCTTCTAGAGATTCACACTGATGCTCGGTTCTGTGGTTCTCTACTATGGAAGAAATTCTCTACATGTTCTTCTTCTCTTTTTTATACAAATCATTTCATATATTACTAATAACATGCTAAAACTATTACACGAGGATTTGTGAAAATCCTTCTAGGTCTCCACCTAGAAACTAGGCGAGACTTACTGCCTAGTTATCTACCTAGGCACACATAAGCATAGCTTACCGTCTCATATACGAATCAAAACAGTATTAGGCACTGCTTAGGTGTTGTTTGAGACTTGATGCCATGTATAAGCACATATGTGTTAGTTTAGGCGATAGTGCCTCATTGCTCCTAAGCTCATCCAAATACCCCAAATTTCCAATTAAACTCAATTAATAATAAACAAGATATTAGCATTTTATCCAAAATACATGAGTTAGCGAATACACATAGCTCCGATAAATAACCGATTAATCCTAAATTCATAGTTACCGCATAGGGAATTTTACAACCTGCACGAGAGTAATCTATTTCATTTTACGTTATCAGCATGAGTTTTACTTTCGTATAATGAAATACTAAGCACTTCATTTCGCTAAGAAGGATACAAGCATTGGCTTAGGCATGATCGAAGAAGATGAATGTTTGGCCACACGTCAATCTTTTGAGATCAAATTTTTTTTTCGTAGCGAACAATTTCTAATGCTAATATTAGAACTGTTATGGTAATGGTTACCATTGCCAGTTTGTAAATATTGTTACCCTTTTTACTGGTAAGCTAGAATTACTTACCGTTATCATTACCGATTTGCCGGTATACTGAAGACCGATATACTGATAAACTGGCAACTGTTATACTGGTAATGGTAAATTACCATTTTTCTAAATAAGTTAGTAGTTTGACATGATTTTGCACTATAATGATGCTTCATTATACATTTTATAGTGTTACTTAATAAAAGACATCGATAAGCAATAAAATAAGTGTAGTTAGCATTATATAATCTAAATTACCGAATTAAATTTAATCATTTGTTTGCTTCTAAATGTTGATAATAAAGCATATTACATGAATATTCATATGCTATAAATTGACTGGTAAATTAACCGTGACCGCTGGTTTTGAAAAAATGCTACCCATGATTTACCAAATAAAATGGTAAATTTACCGTTACCATACTGATTAAACTGATATACCAATTTCACTCAAAATTGATCATCGATTGATTGGCAATAGTAAATTTACCGTTGCCATAACAGTCCTAGCTAATATTAAATCTATATCACGTTCCATAAATATAATAGAGAACTATGAAAAAACAACCATAATATTGTCAAGTTGTAAATTCAAACAATATGTGTGACGACCCGCTTTTTCGACAATCGAAAGTCAGCACCAAATACATCCATAGTATTCTAATGTCGAACATCCAATCGTCAGAAAGACAAATTGTTAGGGTAAAAAGAAAAGGAAAACGAAAAGAATAGGATAAACAGAATCTTACAACGGAACGACAACATGTAATATAATAAAGACAGTAAAAGCTGTAACTCTAAAATACCCGGTATATCAGAGTTAAAAACAAACCTCATCAGCCTAAACAGTTATAACTTCCGGACTTTACAATTGCTGATGTGTATATATAATAATACAACAAAAATAAAATATTACGACAGGTGGTCTTCCAGCTCTATTCCATGTGCTCCATGTCCCACCAACGACAACCTGAAAAAAGGCTCCGTCTAACCCGAGCATTATAATAATATAACACCAGGATCGGTTTGGAAATACCAACGTGAGAAACCCAAGTAATATGATGAACATATAATAATTTCGTGAGACCGCGTCACTAATCATGGAACGGGTTTTACCTCACAAGAACAACTTTCATACATGAATAAATGGAAGCAAATTAAAAACAAAACCCAAACTTGAAAGAATGAGCATAAACAAGATCAAAATCCAAACTTAAAGAATGGACAGACATAATTAAACATCGAGAAGAGCTCTAGGCATTTCTCGATGAAATTAAGATAACAATTCAAAGATTTGGATCAATAACAAGGAAAGTGAAGTTTTCCAATAATGATTAGGAGGGTGCACCCTCCTCATCGAAAGTATACCTCCAGAAACATACTTGAGAATTACGATAGCTCTCGAACACATCCAATCCGGACCCCGCCAACCTTTAATGAGAGTTCGAGTATTTAACATCTCCTCGCTCATACTACCGAATCCAATCTAGAGTAGATATGAAGATACCCTAATAGGAGAAACCCTACATAGCTTGGCTTCCACTCGCTCTTTGGTTTTAGTCATTAGCGACAAAGGAAATCAACCCTCAAATGAGCAACAGATCGTCTTAAATTAACGATACACAAAGAAAAAAGCTGAATAGATAGTCAGTAAACCAACTATCGGGAATAATCAAAATGAAATTAAATCTCATACTGTAACATCCCAAAAATTTTCGACTTTCGAAAATTCAACATCGATACTCACTTTATCGACTGCTGAGCCATCGAACGCCGGAAACCCGAAAGGTTATGGTTTTACGAAAAAGAAAAAGTAGAAGAAGAAGAAGATAGAAGAAAAAGAGAAGAAAGAAAGTAGAACAACAGAACAGCAACAGAAACAGAACAATATCAGAATCTCACATATCGCAGCGGAACAATATAAAATACATAATTACTAGTCTTTTAAAATAAAGAACTATATCATTTTATACATACATCAATCATCAGAGTCAATATACAACTCAATACAACAATGGACAGTTATATAACTTGTCCTCATACAGAATACACAGCGGAATAAATACCATCAGATACAAATACTACGTCTCGCCATCCAGCTTATCTCCAAAGCTCCAGAATATCCAGATAACCTAATAATCTAACTCTAGACTGCCCGTGTGGAAATTGGTGGGCACCCAGAGTTTAGAAGGGAAACAATAAACTCCGAGTCAGTCATGGTGACTGGTGTGAGATCGTAAAACAGTTATTCTTTAAAATAAACAACAGAGAATTTTAAAGTCAATTCGCAATGCTTTTGGAAAATGAAACTACTATAAGACCTCCCACCACACACACAATGCAAACGCAGACTTGGAGGAGATTTCTTCTTATGTTAGTCAAAGATGCTTACTACGCAAAATCAAATCATTTTTTGATATTATTATTAGTGCATAGTGTAGAAAACATTTCGAAAGTAGAATATAAATCTTAGCCAGCATAGGTACCATTATAGTATGCTTGCTATAGCTGCCATATTAGATGACAGGTTCTACAACTAAAACCGTACAAGTCACGTATTGTTTCTTTGGATTTCCAACAAATGGTCAGGCTAAGGAACTTCCTATCCACGATGGGTACGTCCCTGGAATAGACGACCCGAGAACCTAACCGGATCTCTGCCAACACAAGGCCGGGTTACCTCTGCAAAAATAGGTAACTACTGACACGCGTATGCCATCCCCCGATCGTTACCGATCTTCCCGAGGATCCCCGATTTCCAACAAACCACAAAGTAATAATAACTGTGCAGCAACCACAGAGGTTAAGTATCTGGGCTCCATACCATGATACCACCTTTATCCAGAAGGAATGACATACACTAAGGGGCGCTACTCCCTAGAACCTTGCTGCATTCGTCCTGTTTCGACCATTTCCGGGGTGTGAGGCTCGACGAGGTCTCGTCCACAAAGCTACGCTTTCTTAAAAAGCCCTGCTTTGGGTCAAACAAAATGATCAACCTATGATCACAAAGATATAAGATCAAACAAATGATCATATCGCAAATGATCAAACACTGATCATTTCACAGCAACACTCAGTATGCCACGTTACCAAATTGGGATATATCGCTGATAAATTTCAACTACATAACCTCTGAGCTCGTACGTCTCAGAGAAGGGGTGTTAAGCTAAGAGAATAAATTCTCCGCCACCAACAGAAATGTATTTGAAAGAAATCAGCTTTATATCTCAAATTGTAACGTCAGACACACAATCCATATAAGTCTGTTCCGGGATCGAACAGAACCGAAGGCACTTCTCACGAAGTCCTTGCATTTCCGGATAATTTTTTAATCACGTCTGGACTTCCCGTCACTAAGGGTGATAAAACCTCTAAATCGAAGATCAGTCGATGTAGAGTAACTCGACGGTAATCCTTCCGTTTTCAAAAATATCCGGTCTTCAACACCAGTCTTCAAATGCGATTCATAACGACGTATCACATATTCGGAATGGGTTATACGACCCCATGGTCCTTTCCCGGCTAACCCGAATAGTGAGCGTTTATTCAAAAATAAGTGTGGCATTTAAATTCATCCAATTCACAACAAATACCTATCTAAAGATAATTATTGATAGTCGGTTATTTAACTATCAATAAAGATGCGCAACAACATCAGATTCCAAATGATTTTCCAAATTTTTTTCATCTTCAAAAATATCTTTTACTAGATATAAAATTTTCCACACTTCTAAAATAAATCAACGTTTATTTTTAAAACGAATTCCCATTTCTTTATAAATTCCATACTGAATTTATAATTCAAAATATCTTCTGATATACGATTTTCAAATCGATTTTCAATATTCAATTTCAATTTATCTTTTACAAAGATAAATTCTCAAAACGTTCATTTCATTGGAAAAGCATTTCCATACTTATTTAAAAATAAGTGTTTCACAAATCTATTCATTTTCAACACTTGAAAATATTCGATATACTTAAATCAAATTAAGTATATATTCATCCTTTAAGGAAAATATTCCTTTAACACATTTATTTGAGTCAAAACGAATGTTGCGTAAAACATCGTTACGACGACTCGAAATCACTAGTATAAGGATTCGGAATTTAGGTAGATATATAAATCCCAATACTATATAAAACATTTCCTTTCGGAAATCATTTACTATAACAACAGTGTTATAGTCCATCATCTCCTTATTTTCTCGAAAACGTCTACTTCAACAATAAATGTTGAAATCTATGATTTCGATATTTAACACGTTTTAAAACATCTCTTAAAACAATTACTTCATTTTATAATATCGTTTCTCCAGAACATATCCATTTTCCTTAAGAGTATATTCACTGTCCAAAATCGTGAATATAATTCACTTAACTAAATTTCAGCCATCTCTACACGTTTTATTTCAATAAAGATTCACTATCCAAAATCGCGAATATATCTTCTTTAAAAATCTTCTATATTTAATTTATCAAACTCCATCGATTTTGAATTTATAAAACAACGTTTATAAATCCTATTTCTATATTTTTTTAACAACTTTGATTTATAAATCTTCTTTATTAACGATCCGATCAATATTCCATTTAAAAGCAGAAATCCAATTTATAAGTAAATTTCCTTATAATCATTCATTCTACAACTTCATTCTTTATAAATCTATAAATTTCATATCTTTACAATTTATAATTCTATACATTTCGTATCTTCACATTTTATAATTATAAATTTCATATCTTCACATTTTATAATTATAAATTTCATATCTCTTATAAAACTTATTTTAAAATTCCAATAACTTTAATTGATAAATATCAATTTGATACATCTTTTTATATACATTGGTTTAAGAATTCAAAAATCTCAACTTAAACCATTTCATAAATTTCTTAACTCTTTATTTCAAAAGAAATTACTTTTTTTGTTAAAATTCACAAAATCTCAACTTTTATAACTTAAAAGTTTTAACGTTTATCTTTTTAAAGTAAATCAATTCAACAATTTAAATAAACGTATATTTTCAAAGATCACTTTTAAAATTTCACTTTTAAAATCAACATCGTTGTTTTTAAATTTCAAAATTTGAACCCGATGATGCAACGCATCAATTAGTCAATCACAACAGTCAATATCATATCTCAACATACGACAACAGAATATATATCAACATCTGTAAATAAATAAATACAGTTGAGGAATCCAGTTGGATCCCTCCAACCTGTTTCCCTGCATCCAAAGATGTTAGCACAATACCAATTCCGCTCCAGTACGGAATTATCGCGGTATATAGGTTTTTTATAAATCCGCTTACTAACGGCGCAATAGGGTCTCATCCGCTATACGAGGCGGGAAATCAATCAATCCAATATATACATATGCCAATATGTATATACTGCTATATATATAGATATATATCCTATTATATCTAATATCACATATCAATAGCAATCAATCAGTCAATAAATAACTGCAATATTAAATTTTTCCTTCGAGTGAGAAAATCTCACCTTAGCTATTATTTTGCAATCCATTTTATCTTTTCAGCTTGTTTCTCCATTTCAGCCCTTGTATAAACAATTTTATAAAATCGATTAATATTTGAAATAAATCGAAAATTAAATCTACCATTTTACAATTTTAATTTAACTAAGATTTTCAGTTAACTAATAATTTGATTTTCTTTTATGTACTTTTCATTTTAAACATGATAAAAACAGTACTTAATTTCATTTAAAAAAAATTTCTCTTTATACAACCTATTTCAGTTATAAATTTTAAAAAAATTATTTTCTAACCTATATACACACGTATATATAGATTATATTAAAATTTCCTTTTAAATAATTTTAACTAACTAACAATTTGATTTTGAACTAATAGTTTTAATTTTGAACCAATTCCTTTTAATAAATAAATTTAACTTAAAAATTAAATTCAAAACAAATTTCCCAAATTATTTTTATATTAAAAGAAAAAAAAATTTGAACAAGTTAATTCCTTTTTTCTGACTACTTTAATTACTGTTTTAAATCAGACTATCTTATCTTTATGTTCTTTTGAAACTATTTATATATATATAAATATACTTATAAAAATATTCTTTATAGATTTCCAAAAATTACTTTACAGAAACTCTATCATCATTTTTTTCCTTTTCTTCAAATTTCCTTAAATTTTAAATTTGAATATATATATAAGGGTAAGTTAAAACGAAAACAAAAACAAAATCGAGTACCTCACAGTCGACCTTCCAAACTCCTGTCGAATCAAGAGTATCACGACTCGATGCCATCGCGAAACCATGCTGCCCACTGCCTCGACTCGAAATCAATCGCCGCCACCAACCACCACGCCCTCCTCCTGCTGCCTCGAAACGCATCACAACCCACGAACACACGCGCATCCCCAAATCCCCAGGCAACCCTCGGTCGAACTCGAATCCATCGACCCGATCCCAATCGCCATCGCTGCCTGACATCTCGACCTCGCCTTCACTATCTCGCCGACTCCACGCGTACGCGACTAACAGACAACGCGTGGCCTCGACGAATCCTAAATGGCGGCCTCGCCTTCGATTTCTGATTGCCACGAGGAAGACCCCAATTCGCGAACTCCCCTAAACACGCGCGCCTGCCGAGTTTTAAAGCTCGAACTCGAGAATCCCTTTTCATTTTCTTTTCACGAATGAAGTTTGGAAAAACAAAAACAAGGCTGAAGTCGTTCGCCCATTTTGTTACGAACAATTGATTTTTTTTATTTTATTTTCTTGACTCGAACGAAGAGGGGATTTTGAAATGAAACTCGCGGCCATTAATTTTTATCTCGTATGATTTTTGGACTGAGGAGGGAGAGGACGCGTTTAAAATTGAAGACAGCGTGCTCTTCATGATTTCTCCCGTGATGCTCGGCTGAAACAAAGGAGCGTGCTTTAAGGAATGAAAAGAAATTGACGTGACGAATTTTAAAATTTAAATTCAAATCGAATCCGAATAAATTTCGATGCGTTTACACGTCGTGTGCTCACATATAAACACCAAAAAATACGATATTTGAAATCCGACAATAATTCAACATTACGGAC
Organism: Allium fistulosum; assembly: GCA_030737815.1. Classification (NCBI taxonomy): domain Eukaryota; kingdom Viridiplantae; phylum Streptophyta; class Magnoliopsida; order Asparagales; family Amaryllidaceae; genus Allium; species Allium fistulosum. The sequence continues at coordinate 495,212,567 of CM060902.1, read as the reverse complement.
CCAATGGAACTGGTTTCGTTGAATTCCGAGACTGTTTGAAAAATGACTATTTTTAAATATGGGTTCGAAAAATTAAATTTCAAAACTGAACGAATCGGTTTAAAAATTCAATTCTGAAGCTCCTGTTATCTTCAGTATTATAAATACGAATTTTAGAAACTTTCGAAATATTTTTCTTTAATTGTACATTGAAGATTTAAATTCTTATTCAACTTTCAATCGATTAAATTTTAAAGTTTAATCGCAGATTTCAAAATTATATCGGGGATTCAAATTAAATCATCGTTCAAATATTTAAAATAAATTAAATATTCTCAATTTAATTTGTTCGAAATTCTGGGTCGTTACAAACTTCCCCCCTTAAAAGAATTTCGTCCTCGAAATTACAAGTTAGGAAAAAATAGTCCTTAACTCGTCTACTCTTTTTCTCAAATTCAATAATTTTATCAATTCATCAAAACAAATCTCTCTACTAAAGATTCGTTATCCTTTCAACTAAATTTCTAATTTCAACTCTAAGTTTCAAAACAACATTGTTTTCTTAACAATTCAAATTTAAATTCAAATTCAAATTTAAACTTTCAAAAATTTCTCAAAATTTTTCTAACGCCCTAAATTTTTGAAAAATTTCGCCAGCGTCTCCTTTGCGCGGCTAATACGGCACGACTACAAAACGTCCCTACGGACTCTCAGATTTCAAAAAGAAAAAGAAAAAGCCAAGCGGCTAGAGAGAAATCATCAAAAACTCATATTAAAACTCAAATACGTACCTTTTTCGAGCAAATTCAAATCTATCTTCGAAATTAAAATCCAATTCCTTTACACCTGTATATCCTACTAGCCATAATATCTAGTTACATATATTCAAACCATTTTTCAAATTCTATTACAAAATTTTCAATATAAACTGCTTATATCATCTTTTAGCTTACATTTGAAGTTACATCCATTCAATTTTTCATTTCAAATTTCACTTGAATTACATTTCACATTTTAATTTCCCATTCGAATTCAATTCACAATTCCAATCTACTTTGGGTTCAGTTTAACTTCTGAATATTGAATTTTATCAATTATCTTTTATTCATAACTGATTATTTTAAATTAGTTCCAATTACTAATTCATTTCAATTCTAATTCATTTATTCACATTTGTTTCCAACATTCAGTTTCAATTCCAATTTTATCTTCATTCAATCATCAACTTAGAATAATTTCAATATCAAATTTTACTTAAGAATTTCACTCTTCATTTCTTAGGTTCAATATAAATATACCATGTACACATTACATTTAACTGGATTTCCAATTCGATATAGATTTTAATTCACCTTTCATTTATAACAATTCAATTCATTTTAATTGGTTTTGCTCACTAATTTTATTTTAGTACTTTACTTTAATTTAACTCCGTCTTTTAAGTTAAATTCATTCTATCAAAACTCAACTTGTATAAGTTGTCAATTCATTTAGTAATCCAATAAATATTTTAAATAGGATTCCAGAACCAACCTTTTCAAAACCATTTTTGAAAAAAAATTCAAATTATCCTTTGAATTTCAAAAACCAAATCCAAATTTTCAAACAACTTTCATTTAAAACAATTTGGTAGCAATTTCCTCTTCTGGAAACCCGAAAATAAACATCAGTAATGCTGCAGTCATTACCGAAGTTATTTTCCAGCGACCGAAAAGAGTTTAGAGCTTTTATCCCTTCAAAACACTTTTCCAAAATCCTTTGAATTTCATTTTCAATTCCAAAAAGAAATTAAACTTTCCAACTCTCCAAAATTTTCAAATCCTTTCAAAACATTTCCAAAACTTCTCTGGAATTCCGTTTCAAATTACAAATCACATTTATAATTTACATTCTCAAATCTCATTTATATGTGAATTTATTTCTTAACTTTGAAGTTACTATTTCAATTTCTCATTCAATTTTAGTGATGATAATTCACTATTATTACTTCCTAACATCCATGCAACCATATACTATAGTACTTTATAGAAAAACATTTATTTTCTATACAAAAATAGTTTTGGGTAAAATTATTTCATTTACCCTATTTAAAACAATACTGTGCCGAACTGTTCTATTCAAGTGTTTAGAAACCCCTTCGATACAGTTTTGCAAGACTGTGCCGACGAAGGTTCATATACCACTCAATAAACCAATCATCACAATACAAAACAATTTTATATTCAATAACAAATACGCGCTCATATCTATTATTTCACTCAACTCATTCTAGAGTACTGCTGACTCTATCTCTAATGAGTAACACCCAACAGAGCAGGGTTGTCGCTTAACCATATGCTCTGATACCAAATGTAACATCCCAAAAATTTTCGACTTTCGAAAATTCAACATCGATACTCACTTTATCGACTGCTGAGCCATCGAACGCCGGAAACCCGAAAGGTTATGGTTTTACGAAAAAGAAAAAGTAGAAGAAGAAGAAGATAGAAGAAAAAGAGAAGAAAGAAAGTAGAACAACAGAACAGCAACAGAAACAGAACAATATCAGAATCTCACATATCGCAGCGGAACAATATAAAATACATAATTACTAGTCTTTTAAAATAAAGAACTATATCATTTTATACATACATCAATCATCGGAGTCAATATACAACTCAATACAACAATGGACAGTTATATAACTTGTCCTCATACAGAATACACAGCGGAATAAATACCATCAGATACAAATACTACGTATCGCCATCCAGCTTATCTCCAAAGCTCCAGAATATCCAGATAACCTAATAATCTAACTCTAGACTGCCCGTGTGGAAATTGGTGGGCACCCAGAGTTTAGAAGGGAAACAATAAACTCCGAGTCAGTCATGGTGACTGGTGTGAGATCGTAAAACAGTTATTCTTTAAAATAAACAACAGAGAATTTTAAAGTCAATTCGCAATGCTTTTGGAAAATGAAACTACCATAAGACCTCCCACCACACACACAATGCAAACGCAGACTTGGAGGAGATTTCTTCTTATGTTAGTCAAAGATGCTTACTACGCAAAATCAAATCATTTTTTGATATTATTATTAGTGCATAGTGTAGAAAACATTTCGAAAGTAGAATATAAATCTTAGCCAGCATAGGTACCATTATAGTATGCTTGCTATAGCTGCCATATTAGATGACAGGTTCTACAACTAAAACCGTACAAGTCACGTATTGTTTCTTTGGATTTCCAACAAATGGTCAGGCTAAGGAACTTCCTATCCACGATGGGTACGTCCCTGGAATAGACGACCCGAGAACCTAACCGGATCTCTGCCAACACAAGGCCGGGTTACCTCTGCAAAAATAGGTAACTACTGACACGCGTATGCCATCCCCCGATCGTCACCGATCTTCCCGAGGATCCCCGATTTCCAACAAACCACAAAGTAATAATAACTGTGCAGCAACCACAGAGGTTAAGTATCTGGGCTCCATACCATGATACCACCTTTATCCAGAAGGAATGACATACACTAAGGGGCGCTACTCCCTAGAACCTTGCTGCATTCGTCCTGTTTCGACCATTTCCGGGGTGTGAGGCTCGACGAGGTCTCGTCCACAAAGCTACGCTTTCTTAAAAAGCCCTGCTTTGGGTCAAACAAAATGATCAACCTATGATCACAAAGATATAAGATCAAACAAATGATCATATCGCAAATGATCAAACACTGATCATTTCACAGCAACACTCAGTATGCCACGTTACCAAATTGGGATATATCGCTGATAAATTTCAACTACATAACCTCTGAGCTCGTACGTCTCAGAGAAGGGGTGTTAAGCTAAGAGAATAAATTCTCCGCCACCAACAGAAATGTATTTGAAAGAAATCAGCTTTATATCTCAAATTGTAACGTCAGACACACAATCCATATAAGTCTGTTCCGGGATCGAACAGAACCGAAGGCACTTCTCACGAAGTCCTTGCATTTCCGGATAATTTTTTAATCACGTCTGGACTTCCCGTCACTAAGGGTGATAAAACCTCTAAATCGAAGATCAGTCGATGTAGAGTAACTCGACGGTAATCCTTCCGTTTTCAAAAATATCCGGTCTTCAACACCGGTCTTCAAATGCGATTCATAACGACGTATCACATATTCAGAATGGGTTATACGACCCCATGGTCCTTTCCCGGCTAACCCGAATAGTGAGCGTTTATTCAAAAATAAGTGTGGCATTTAAATTCATCCAATTCACAACAAATACCTATCTAAAGATAATTATTGATAGTCGGTTATTTAACTATCAATAAAGATGCGCAACAACATCAGATTCCAAATGATTTTCCAAATTTTTTTCATCTTCAAAAATATCTTTTACTAGATATAAAATTTTCCACACTTCTAAAATAAATCAACGTTTATTTTTAAAACGAATTCCCATTTCTTTATAAATTCCATACTGAATTTATATTTCAAAATATCTTCTGATATACGATTTTCAAATCGATTTTCAATATTCAATTTCAATTTATCTTTTACAAAGATAAATTCTCAAAACGTTCATTTCATTGGAAAAGCAATTCCATACTTATTTAAAAATAAGTGTTTCACAAATCTATTCATTTTCAACACTTGAAAATATTCGATATACTTAAATCAAATTAAGTATATATTCATCCTTTAAGGAAAATATTCCTTTAACACATTTATTTGAGTCAAAACGAATGTTGCGTAAAACATCGTTACGACGACTCGAAATCACTAGTATAAGGATTCGGAATTTAGGTAGATATATAAATCCCAATACTATATAAAACATTTCCTTTCGGAAATCATTTACTATAACAACAGTGTTATAGTCCATCATCTCCTTATTTTCTCGAAAACGTCTACTTCAACAATAAATGTTGAAATCTATGATTTCGATATTTAACACGTTTTAAAACATCTTTTAAAACAATTACTTCATTTTATAATACGTTTCTCCAGAACATATCCATTTTCCTTAAGAGTATATTCACTGTCCAAAATCGTGAATATAATTCACTTAACTAAATTTCAGCCATCTCTACACGTTTTATTTCAATAAAGATTCGCTATCCAAAATCGCGAATATATCTTCTTTAAAAATCTTCTATATTTAATTTATCAAACTCCATCGATTTTGAATTTATAAAACAACGTTTATAAATCCTATTTCTATATTTTTTTAACAACTTTGATTTATAAATCTTCTTTATTAACGATCCGATCAATATTCCATTTAAAAGCAGAAATCCAATTTATAAGTAAATTTCCTTATAATCATTCGTTCTACAACTTCATTCTTTATAAATCTATAAATTTCATATCTTTACAATTTATAATTCTATACATTTCGTATCTTCACATTTTATAATTATAAATTTCATATCTTCACATTTTATAATTATAAATTTCATATCTCTTATAAAACTTATTTTAAAATTCCAATAACTTTAATTGATAAATATCAATTTGATACATCTTTTTATATACATTGGTTTAAGAATTCAAAAATCTCAACTTAAACCATTTCATAAATTTCTTAACTCTTTATTTCAAAAGAAATTACTTTTTTTTGTTAAAATTCACAAAATCTCAACTTTTATAACTTAAAAGTTTTAACGTTTATCTTTTTAAAGTAAATCAATTCAACAATTTAAATAAACGTATATTTTCAAAGATCACTTTTAAAATTTCACTTTTAAAATCAACATCGTTGTTTTTAAATTTCAAAATTTGAACCCGATGATGCAACGCATCAATTATCAATCACAACAGTCAATATCATATCTCAACATACGACAACAGAATATATATCAACATCTGTAAATAAATAAATACAGTTGAGGAATCCAGTTGGATCCCTCCAACCTGTTTCCCTGCATCCAAAGATGTTAGCACAATACCAATTCCGCTCCAGTACGGAATTATCGCGGTATATAGGTTTTTTATAAATCCGCTTACTAACGGCGCAATAGGGTCTCATCCGCTATACGAGGCGGGAAATCAATCAATCCAATATATACATATGCCAATATGTATATACTGCTATATATATAGATATATATCCTATTATATCTAATATCACATATCAATAGCAATCAATCAGTCAATAAATAACTGCAATATTAAATTTTTCCTTCGAGTGAGAAAATCTCACCTTAGCTATTATTTTGCAATCCATTTTATCTTTTCAGCTTGTTTCTCCATTTCAGCCCTTGTATAAACAATTTTATAAAATCGATTAATATTTGAAATAAATCGAAAATTAAATCTACCATTTTACAATTTTAATTTAACTAAGATTTTCAGTTAACTAATAATTTGATTTTCTTTTATGTACTTTTCATTTTAAACATGATAAAAACAGTACTTAATTTCATTTAAAAAAAATTCTCTTTATACAACCTATTTCAGTTATAAATTTTAAAAAAATTATTTTCTAACCTATATACACACGTATATATACATTATATTAAAATTTCCTTTTAAATAATTTTAACTAACTAACAATTTGATTTTGAACTAATAGTTTTAATTTTGAACCAATTCCTTTTAATAAATAAATTTAACTTAAAAATTAAATTCAAAACAAATTTCCCAAATTATTTTTATATTAAAAGAAAAAAAAAATTGAACAAGTTAATTCCTTTTTTCTGACTACTTTAATTACTGTTTTAAATCAGACTATCTTATCTTTATGTTCTTTTGAAACTATTTATATATATATAAATATACTTATAAAAATATTCTTTATAGATTTCCAAAAATTACTTTACAGAAACTTTATCATCATTTTTTTCCTTTTCTTCAAATTTCCTTAAATTTTAAATTTGAATATATATATAAGGGTAAGTTAAAACGAAAACAAAAACAAAATCGAGTACCTCACAGTCGACCTTCCAAACTCCTGTCGAATCAAGAGTATCACGACTCGATGCCATCGCGAAACCATGCTGCCCACTGCCTCGACTCGAAATCAATCGCCGCCACCAACCACCACGCCCTCCTCCTGCTGCCTCGAAACGCATCACAACCCACGAACACACGCGCATCCCCAAATCCCCAGGCAACCCTCAGTCGAACTCGAATCCATCGACCCGATCCCAATCGCCATCGCTGCCTGACATCTCGACCTCGCCTTCACTATCTCGCCGACTCCACGCGTACGCGACTAACAGACAACGCGTGGCCTCGACGAATCCTAAATGGCGGCCTCGCCTTCGATTTCTGATTGCCACGAGGAAGACCCCAATTCGCGAACTCCCCTGAACACGCGCGCCTGCCGAGTTTTAAAGCTCGAACTCGAGAATCCCTTTTCATTTTCTTTTCGCGAATGAAGTTTGGAAAAACAAAAACAAGGCTGAAGTCGTTCGCCCATTTGTTACGAACAATTGATTTTTTTTATTTTATTTTCTTGACTCGAACGAAGAGGGGATTTTGAAATGAAACTCGCGGCCATTAATTTTTATCTCGTATGATTTTTGGACTGAGGAGGGAGAGGACGCGTTTAAAATTGAAGACAGCGTGCTCTTCATGATTTCTCCCGTGATGCTCGGCTGAAACAAAGGAGCGTGCTTTAAGGAATGAAAAGAAATTGACGTGACGAATTTTAAAATTTAAATTCAAATCGAATCCGAATAAATTTCGATGCGTTTACACGTCGTGTGCTCACATATAAACACCGAAAAATACGATATTTGAAATCCGACAATAATTCAACATTACGGACCCAATGGAACTGGTTTCGTTGAATTCCGAGACTGTTTGAAAAATGACTATTTTTAAATATGGGTTCGAAAAATTAAATTTCAAAACTGAACGAATCGGTTTAAAAATTCAATTCTGAAGCTCCTGTTATCTTCAGTATTATAAATACGAATTTTAGAAACTTTCGAAATATTTTTCTTTAATTGTACATTGAAGATTTAAATTCTTATTCAACTTTCAATCGATTAAATTTTAAAGTTTAATCGCAGATTTCAAAATTATATCGGGGATTCAAATTAAATCATCGTTCAAATATTTAAAATAAATTAAATATTCTCAATTTAATTTGTTCGAAATTCTGGGTCATTACAATACCACTAATTGTCGATTTCAAACTTGCACAATCCATCAGTTAAAAATAAAGTCGAACAAGTTAATGTAGTGTTACCTCTACACATCGCCTTGATAACAATTTTAACCTTCGAGATAGAAATGTGTTTCCATACCTCGATGTTTTGTACTAGAGTATGACTAAATTCTTTCCATATAAGTGATACCATTTACGGAAGTTAAATTTCTTGACCTTTCCGTAACTGGATCAAACCTTTAAACTTTTAAAATCCGAACCTGTGTTTGGTTGGCACATGATAAATATTTGTAAAAGACTTTAAAAATACTCTTTAAAAATATTCCCTTTTAAAGATTTTCTCATTTATAAATTTCAAACAACATTTATTATCCCAGAAGATAATAAATCAATTAAAATACTTTTATAAATTTAAAACCACATCAATTTCCTGAAAGAGAATTAATCAACTTTATAACCTCTTTAATAAATAAATCAATTATCTCTAAATACTTTTATTAAATCGGATAATTAATTTTAAACACCTTTATTTAAACCAATTAATTAACTTTACACATCATTTATTAAAATGATTAATAAATCTTAAATATCATTATTAGAATGATTAAGTAACTTTAAAAACTTTATTAAATCAGTTAATTAACTTTAGCACTTTTATTAAACCAGATTCAAACATCATTAATACATTTATTACTTGACTTTATTATAGTTAAATAATAATTAAGTATATATTTAATTCTCCAATTCTTTTCAAATACTTATACAATCCTTATAAACTCATTTGGAAAGAATTTAAAAAATGTTTAAGGTAAATAACTTTTATACAAATTTAAAACAACATTAATTATCCCGAAAGATAACTAAATCCAATTTATAACCTTTTATAAATTTAAATCGATATTAATTGCCTTGAAAGATAATTAATCAAATTTATAATATTTTTATAAATTAAAATAACGTTAATTATCCCGAAAGGTAGTTAATTATATTTATAATCCCTTTTTTATAAATTTTATTTCAACAATTATTCTTTATTTTCAAAATTCTTAAAATATTTGAAAATATAGTTCAAATACTTTCAAAGTGCAAAAACACAACCAAACGTTTATTTTTGTAAAAATACAAGCTCAAGTTCAAAGCACAATAAGAGTTTAAAGGAATGAAATTTCGTAAGTGACGGTACAGCGATAATCGTTGTAACGACACTTACACAATCAAAAGTATGTCATAAATATTTTCAGCAAAACAACAATATAAGCAGAATAAGAATGTAAGTATATAAATAAATATTGGTGAGAAACCCCTTGGGGTCTCTCTACAAAACGACTCTTATAAACACATATGTATGTGTATTTCGAAGTGTTCCGTAGTGGAATATTCGCTATGTACACTCCGACTTCCCATTTTGTATTTGTCTCATGCAACAAAATGGTTATTTATACCATCTGCTTTTCAAGCGAGAATTTAAAATCCAAACAAACAACCAAACAATAATATAAACTATCATCCAAGCATTCAACAATAATTTATCACAACGCAGATATCATAGTTTATTTAAAGGTGAGTAAACTCACCGAAATTCCAATTGACGCCAAAGCATTCCGGTTTGAGCTAAAATCGAACGACATCCAATTTTAGTCCAAAATTCCACTTGCTCCAAAATAGACCAAACCAAATCCAACGCGTAGCTAACGTTCCTACGAGTCCAATGCAATTGACTGCGTCCGAATCCAACCTCGTATGAGAGAGTTATGCATTTTATAAGTTATTGGATTTTAAATATAATTAATTTAATATTAATTACATTATTAACCTTAATTACCTATACTAAATCCTTTCTTCCCCAATTCTCTCTTCTCGCCTGTACATGGTATCACAGCCATACGCCATGCATGATTTGCCTAAAATACGAAACATCCCTCAACTATTCGACGAACGAAATTCACCGTTATTCCACTTATCTCGAACTCGACGCGACATACCAACATCACAACCCTCGGATGCCTCATCACAAATGCGACCTAGAGCATTTAGGACGCGATAGTGAAATGTCGCACTCGACCATAAGGAACCGACCTCCACCAAATTCTGCAAATCGAAGCCTCACCTCACTAGAACCCCGTTGCCACCCTCGATTCGACCCTAAGCCACCCTAAACTCCTCCACACCTCAACCCTAATATCAGCCATGAAAGTCGAACATCACACATGGAAGCCACACACAATTATGAGCATGTGGATGGGTAGATCTTGCCATAACAAAATCAACACAATTTTTTTCATGATTTTTAGTTGGCTAAATAAATTGATTTTGATTTTTCAAGTAACAACCATAATTTTTTTTAATGATTTTTAGTTGGCTAAATAATTGATTTTGATTTCTCAAGTAACAGCCATTGATTTGTTTACTGTTAAATGAAAAATGAGAGAGAGGGAATGATGGAGAAGTGAGGAAAATGAATAATTGGTTTAAGTTTTGTGTGTCCTTGAATCCATATCAATACACTACATTACCCATAAGATAATCAAGATTTTTCAAGTTAGTCATTTTCCCAAGCAACTTGTCACATCACCCAAAGAGTATATTTTGAAATTTTGATTTTAAAAAGATTTTGTAAAGATGGATTTCACGGTATTCTGCTTCATAATATCCCGTACGCGTATGAACTGCAAGCGACAAAACAAAAATACGACCGCATACAAAAATGCGATCGCATACAAAAATGCGATACGATCCCAAAACAATAGTAATGTATACCAGTTATCGTATTCTGTAAAACCAAAAAAATATTATTGTTTGTCGAAAAATCGTCAAACGATAATTTTAATTAAATTCCAAATTAAAAATTATGGAAAAATCAAATAAATTAAACTAAAAATACGTCGATAAAAATCGAATCGTTATATTAACAAATTGATTTTCTTTTTATTTATTCAAACCATTTATTATTGCATATAAATTTACAAAATGAATTCGCCGTTATTATTTATTAATTAAAAGGAGTTAAATAAGACCATTAAATCCACTTAATTAATATTCAATTCAAAATCCAAACATTTATGTCACTATTCAAATATTAAATTCACAATTCAAATATTTAAATAATCCCTATATTTGAATTCAAGTTTTAACCCTTAAAACCAATTATTCCAATATTAAAATTAATAAAATATTCAAAATCAAACGACAAAATTCCGGGTTGTCACATTCTCCCTCCTTAAAAGAATTTTGTTCCCGACATTCCAAAAGAAAGAAAATGTCTCCAGCCCTTAAGTTTAAAACTATTAATTAAAATAAGTTATTAAACTCTTAATGTTCCTTGTATTATGGAAAAATTTCGGTAGCACCTTCTTTGCGCAGCTGATCCGGAAAAACTACAACTCGCCACAACCGGCCCAAATCAATAAAAGAAAACAAAAGCCATGTGGCCTCCCATATCTGGGGCATAAAATCATCAATCAATTTCCAATTTCAAAATCTACTACGAACCTCTTTTACATTCGATTTTTATTTTAGTAAGCAATTTATTATATTGATGTGAATGCGAGTGCGCAAGAAATCAAATAGCAATCCCTTACTTCCCTGTACTTACATAATTCAAAAGAGAATCATGCTGATAAAAAAAATTCATTAGCAACATAAAAAATATAACAAACATATGCAAAAAGTCAATATGATGCAACTTTTAATAATAAGGTAACTCTAGAGTGATATAAAGTCTCATGCAACCAAAAGTAAAAAAAGTGCAGATAATACTCTGTAATAAAATATTGAGCATCCAATTTCAGATGATAAATTTAGAATTAAATGCCCTTTTTTTATGTCAAATACATTTTCAAATTCCTTCATAGAGAAATAAATCAAAACAAAATCAATTATGACAAGAATAGGGCTCCCACCACGAAGCATGGTATAACTCTGGAATCAAAACAACACGGAGCATCCAATGATATTCCAGTTCCTTCTAAAAGAACAATTAGAGTAGACAAATATACCTGGCGAGTCTTCCTAATCGGAAAACTCCCATTCGCCTAACTTTAGTTATAACCAAAATATTTGAAAAATCAATTCAAAAAAACTCCTTTCAAATATTCTTAAACAACAATACTCTACCTAAAATTTTCAAAATAATAATAATATTATATCTTTCACAAATCCTTTCGAAATCACTTTTTCAAAAGAACCGGGATTTAAGTCCTAATAAACAACAAATTTATAAACCTTAGTCTATAAAATCACACTATCAATCAAAACAAATTCCATAAGGAATAAACTAACATTTAACATTATTTAAAGTGTTAAATGACTAACGGACAATATTTATATTTTTTCTTAAGTTCAGAACTTTCTTATGTCACACAAAAAGACATACAAATATACTTAAGCTCGTATGATGTACAAAAATCATCTGTATGTAATATCCGATCTGATTACTCGCTCAGATATATAAACTTCACTTTCGAACTAGTATCGCTCACTAGGCCTCCCTAGTGTGGACTCCAATTAGATTCCTCGATTAGAAATCTCTGTAACGATCCGTAAATTTTTAATAAATTTTATTTATTTTATTTATATAATTAATTGAATTTTGTGAAATTTTAAATGTTTGAATTAGGAAATAAAAATTTGATTTTTGGAATACGTTTATTTTAACATAACAACTTGTAAATTTTCATCAGATAATTTGGAAGTTTATTTTGTTGTGTAATTTTATTTCAATTTAAATTAGTTAATACTTGATGATAATGAAATGTTTCCCGAACCTGAATATTTTTATATAGAAAATTTGTAAATCATCTTCTGAGTGAAACGTCATATTTCGTTTCTCCAAATTTGGACTGCTATTGCTCCGTTTATCTTATTTTCAGCGTAATAGCAGCATTTTCGGTACCGATATCGACTTTTGATAGGATGATCGTACCACTGATATTTGTATACCATTTTGATCGTCACATCATGCTTATCTCTGCGGTATGTTCACTCATGCGTTTCGAAGTCCGGTTCGCTGCAGGATCGATAAAACAATTTGTAGTTTCGGTATAGTTTCAAACCTTTTTAAATTCCTCTGTCCATTCAAATTTCCAACCGTTGAAGAACAAAACGCAAACAGCCGTTTGCAATAATTATTCACAGAATTTAGTTTTTACTTTAACTATTCCCTATACGTTGGCATGATATTTGCAATTTGTTCATTGCTTCTCCGGTTCATTGCTTCTCCGGTTCATTTCCCTTCCACCTTACGTTTAAAAAAAATCGTTTGCATTTTTTTTTCGAATGAACTGCAGCTCCATTTTTCTCCCAGACCATCACCTTCTCTCGATCGACCGAACTCTCCTTCAACCTCCACTCCAAACACCACCTACCGCTCCACCATTGAACCGCCGACCACCAAACGTGCAGCAGGCACCTGTAGCCTAGCCGAACACCATGTGCCGCCTGCCTCTCTTCACCCTCCAACTTCCAAGCACGAGCCGACCATCACCTTTCTCCTCCATAGCTTCCAACCATCGGCCAGCATCCGCAACCTCCTCGTGGCCGAAATCCATCATGCCCCTCACTTTCTCCGACTAGACCCGTAGCCGCTTCTTGCCTCCACAGCCTTTTTCTCCTCTGCCGAGCTCGGCTCTTCTCTGCACAGTGCAGCGTATGTATATATGATTTTATATAATGTAAGTCTATTCAAGCTATTTGATCTGTTTATTTTATATATAAATGTTTATATGAGTTACATAAAAAATTTGGTCTCTGTATATATAAATTTATACAAAGTGATATATTTACACAAGTCGTATGATTCATTTGTTTATATAAATAATTTACAACCTCGGTTGCATATATTTGTGTTATATATACTCAAAATCTGCATAGTTAGGTAACTTACATATGTTTTACATAGATATATTTGTTTATGAATTGCAGGTATATGAACTGCAATCTTTTGTATATATATAAAGTTACATAAAGTTGTATATCATTGATTGTTATAAAATATCAATCTATTTAGGCATATATATGTAGGTGTACGTTGGTTTATAAAAGTAAGTGTATATTTGTATCTTCTTGTATGTCTGCATTTTGGGTTTAGTGTACAGGTTAAAAGTTACATAATCAAGTTGTTGATTTTCGTTATGCAATCGATGTATATAAAACTATATAGATTGTTGTTTTATTAATATATATAGGTTACGTATGTTAAAATTTTATTATGTTTAGTATATTGTAAACAATATTATACATATTAGAAGTGCTATCTCGGTTGTTTGTAAATATATGAAGGTGTTTGCTAGCACATATAGATTATAGTATATATGTTTTTCAATTTGTTAGTTATATACGTTTGATCTATAAGTTTTGTTCTATATTTTATATAAGTGATATTATACGATTGCAGTTTAAGCCTGTACGTATAATCAGGGGAATATACGTATATATTTTAAGTGTTATATTATATACATATTACTAGTTATATTATCTTTCGGTTTGGCTATATATTGATTGCATAGAATAGTTATATAGGCTGTTCACGTAATTGTTATAAGCATATATTCATTATTTTATTTTATACTATGCAGATACGTTGTTTTATATGTGTTTTGTTATATTCAAATTAATATGTGTTTAATTTAATATTGATTCCATGGAAAATAATAATAATAGTAAAATGTATATCGTTGCTGTTCTATCAAAATTGATTCTGATTCGTTTCTCATCGATTCTTATCTATCAGCTTTGTCTATCAAATCCGCTTTCAGCTTACTTCATTTTGAGATTGTTGTTTGGATTGTTCGATTTTCTAGATCGTGATCCAATTCGTAGCTGGTTGTGTTTCAAACTTCTCTAGCCTCGAAAGGTGAGAAATCACTCACGATTAATATTCTTATATTTATTAAATTTGATTTCAATTGAAACGTCAATTGAAATATGCTGCTGTTAGTCATTTACATTGCTATATATATGCCATTATCTGTATCTATTCACCTGTGACATCTGACACCATTATCTATTATTTACATTGATGATATATGCCTGTTACTGATTGTATATTATTATCAATACTGTTATCACTCTGCAAGTTCCCTGCCAGTATAGAATTCACTATGGGTTGAAATGATACATACCTGAACAATCTGTAGAATAGGAGAAAATCATTATGGGTTGAAATGATAAACCCAAGCATTTTTCATTGAATTGATTTGGGATTGCGGGTTGAAAAGATATATACCCGTATATATTTAAATTACAGATTGAAATGATAAATATCTGTATCACTTGACCATAGGGTAGAAAATTATATACAAACACCGTTGGTCTATATATATAAATATTTTGGAAATGATTTCTATGGTTTTGAAAAAGAAATATATGGTTTTAATAAATATTGATTTTTAATATTTATTAAAGTTGCTTTAATAAAGTTGATATATGATATGTTTAAGTATTTATTTAATATCTATATTTTCAAATATAGAGTTTATAACGATTCAGGTTGGAAAGATAAATTTGAAATTGATATGAAATTATATTTATTTAAGAATTTTACTTAAATAAGTTTGATTTGAAATTTATTAAATTTGAAACTTAAAGATATGATTTTATAACTTGGATTTGATTAAAAGTGACTTAAATGAATGTTTCAACTTATATAAATTTAAATGGGATATTTTTTTATTTAAATTTGTAAATTGAAGTTGTATTTAGATGTTATTGAAATGATTAAGTTAATATTTCAAAACTAAATAATTGTAAAGTGAATTTGATATATACAAAATTTCCGAATTTAGTTTTGAAAGTTGAATATTTAAAGCTTTGAAATATATTGATATTGAAACGGCATATGGTTCGAATATGTATTTGAAATCGATAATTTGAAATGGTTTATTGAGAAACTGAATCGAATTGAAATTGATGATTTGGGATTTGATTTAAATTTGAATTTTAGAATTTGAATTGATTTTGAATCGATTTGTGAAATTTTAGGAAGTTATTTTATTATATAAAGTATTTTTAAACTATATCTAAAACTATTTATATTTTTATTTATAAATTATTTTAATATAAACTATTTTAAATTAAATCATTTTCAATATAAATTATTTTATTATAAACTATTTTAACTTATAACTATTATATATAAACTATTTTATTTTATAAACTATTTTATTATATATACTAATTTTAATATCTAAATTGTTTAAGAGGAAAGTGTTATGGATTCCAAAAATGTTATGATTTCAAGTTATGATTTCAAAGTGTTATGAATTTCAAGGTTTTGATTTCCAACGTGTTTGATTTTTAAAGACTTATGATTTCGAAAGCGTTATAACTTTGGAAAGTGATATATTTTTGGAAATGGATATATCGAAGTGAATATGATATCGTTTTGATATGGTTTTAAAATGGAAATGATATTTTGGTTTTGAAGTATAAACTATTTTGAAATGATCGCGGTGTTATAATAACGTTTGGTTGTTAAAGAGACCGGGATCAGATATGGGCATACTCTCTGTCGATACCGAAAACCACTTTAACAACTGTGTACGCGGTGGAGATTCCAGAATGAAGTAGGATGGTGGCGACGATCCTATATGAGGTATATACGTGGATCTAACTCCCGTGAGTTGGCATAAGGTGGCTAAAACAGGAGCAATCGATGGGTTAATGAGGTAGCTCCTCTGATCGTACACACTCCATTGTATGCCATTCTATTACTTTGTGATTGATTTGGTGCGCACCCTTGATTCGGGAGTGTGGCTCGAGGTGGGCGATTGCTGCGGCTCTGCGTTACCACCGACCCGGAAGTGTACTTGGTATATCTACCATGGTATTGTCTAGTTGTGCCTTGTCACCTACCCTAGTGTGCTTTACTACGAGTTTGATTTGTGTCATACCTATGGAGTATCCTCTAGTAGCTCCAGTTTACGGGGTATTACGGTACTGTATAGACTATTGGCACACCTAAAAATGTGTTAAGGTGGAAAATGTAAAGCCTTCACGCTATTTTTAAATAGTATACTTTACTATAGACATTATTATAATATCGTATATTACTACATAGTAGATAGTTTAACGGATCCTTAGAGGATGGTTACCCCAAACATCCTTTGAGTTACTTGTATTTCAGTTGATATTTCACTTGAGTTGGATTTATTGATATAAGAATGTTAATCCTGACTCGAGTGTTTTGTGTTTTTCTTTACGCTCGGGTCAGACTGAGTGATACAACATTTGAGACTCACCTTTGGAGTTGGAGCTTTGCTTGGAGATCCAGCTATCTATCCAGCTTTCAGTTATTCAGTTGATTCCAGTGATGTATTTTGATCTTGTTTTTGACTATTGTATTGAGACATCTATGTATTCGAGACTTCTGTTGTATCTTGTTTTAACTCGGTTATATATTTATAGTAGCTTCAAGAACTACTATCTATTTCCGCTGCATTATTGTTATATTACTCTGTGTCTGTGATTCTGTGATTATTTATTTACTGTATATGCTGAGTTTTTCCAAATTTAAAATTAACAATCTAAGATTTTGAGCAATTCAAATCCGACATGTATAGATGCGAATGGTTGAAAATTTCAGGTCGTTACATGTGGTATCAGAGCTCTGGTTTTAGGCAAAGCTTAGCATATATAGTAAATTTAATTACAGAATCACTTTCGTTCGAGCTTGAATCTCTTCCTCCTTGACTCGGTTTCCTTTGAATTTTGGAACGTTCCCCTCGGTTCCAAAGTCCATTCTTGTCTCTCCCTATTCATGTTTCTTTGATTCAGGAGCATCCCATAGCTCCACTGAATGATTTGTAAAAGAGTGAAAATATACCTCTAGAAATATACTTGAGAACAATGATAGATCTCAGATATGTCCAAACCAGAGCCCCCCAACCTTTACCGAGAATCCGAGTATTTAACATCTCCATGCGCATACCATCAAATCCAATCTAGAGTAGATGTGAAGATACCTTGATGGAGCAACCCCACGTAGCTTGCTTCTACTCGCTCTTTGGTTTTAGTCATTTCCGATAAAGATATCAATGCTCTAATGAGAAACAAATCATCTTAAATTGATGATACACAAAGAAGAAAGCTGAATCGATAGTTCATAAAACAACTATTGGAAATAATCAAAATGAACGTATATGGAAATTAAATCTCATACCCTTACCACTTCTCATCAATTTCAAACTTGCACTATTCCTCGGATAAAAATAAAGCCGGACAATTTAAGTTAGTGTTACCTCTAGGCATTTCCTTGACAATAATTTTAACCTTCGAAATAGAAATGCGTTTCCATACATCGATGTTTTGTACTAGGAGGATGACTAAATCCTTTCCATATAAGCGATACCGTTCATAGAAGTTAAATTTTTTGACCTTTCCGTAACCGGATCAAACCTTTAAACTTTTAAAATCCGAACTTGTGCTTGGTTTTTACATCACAAATATTTGTAAAACACTTTAAAAATACTCTTTAAAATTATTCCTATTTAAAGATTTTCTCATTTATAAACTATCATTTATAAGTTTCAAACAACATTTATTATCCTGGAACATAATAAATCAATTGGAATACTTATATAAATTTAAAGCCACATTAAATATACCAAAAGAGAATTAGTCAACTTTATATCTCCTTTAATAAATAAATCAATTATCTTTAAATACCTTTATTAAATCAGATAATTAATTTGAAACACCTTTATTTAAACCAATTAATTAACTTTACACATCATTTATTAAAATGATTAATAAATATTAAATATCATTATTAAAATGATGATTAATTATCTTTAAAACCATTATTAAATAAGTTAATTAACTTTAGCACCTTTATTAAACCAGACTAATTAACTTCAAACATCATTAATACATTTATTAATTAACTTTATTATAGTTAATAATAATTAAGGATGTATTTAAATCTCCAACCCTTTTCAATATACTTATATAATCCTTATAAACTCATTTGGAAAGAATTTACGAAATATTTAAGGTAAATAACCTTTATACAAATTTAAAATGAAATTAATTATCTCGAACGATAACTAAATCTAATTTATAATCTTTTATAAATTTAAGTCAACATTAATTATCTTGAAAGATAATTAATCAAATTTATAATCTCTTTATAAATTAAAACAACTTTAATTATCCCGAAGGATAAATTAATTAAATTTATAACCCATTTTTTTATAAATTTTATATCAACAATTATCCTTTATTTTCGAAACTTTCAACATATTTAAAAATATAGTTTAAACACTTTCAAAATGCAAAAACATGACCAAACATTTATTTTTGTAAAAATACAAGCTTAAGTTCAAAGCACAACAAGGGTTTAAGGGGATGGAGTTTCATAAGTGACGGTACAGCGATAATCGTCGTAATGATACTTACACAATCAAACAGTATGTCATAAATATTTTTAACTAAACAACAATATAAGCAGCATAAGAATGTAAGTAAATAAATAAATATTGGCGAGAAACCCCTTAGAGTCTCTCTACAAAAAGTCCTCTATAAATCACATATGTATGTGTATTTCGAAGTGTTCCGTAGCGACCTATTCGCTATGTACACTCTGACTTCCCTTTTTGTTTTTGTATCCTGCAACCCAATGGTTATTTATGCCATCCGCTTTCAAGCGGGAATTTAAAATCCAAACAAACAACCAAACAACAATATAAACTATCATCCAAGCGTTCAAAAATAATTTATAGCAACACAATTATCATATATTTTATTTAAAGGTGAGTAAACTCACTGAAATTTCAGTTGATGCCGAAGCATTTCGGTTTGAACTAAAATCGAACGATGTCTGATTTTTGCCCAAAATTCCACTTGCTCCAAATTCGACCAAACCAAATCCAATGCGTAGCTAACATTCCTATGAGTCCAACGCAACTGACTACGTCCGAATCCTACCTCGTATGAGAGAGTTATGGTATCATAACCATACATGGTATCACAGCCATACGTCGTGCAGGATTCGCCTAAGATATACAACATCCCTTAACTGTTTGACGAACGAAAATTCACCGTTATTCCACTCATCTCGAACTCGATGTGACCATACCAACAATACAACCCTTAAATGCCTCTTCATAAATGCGGCCTAGCATTTAGGTC
Source organism: Allium fistulosum (assembly GCA_030737815.1). Lineage (NCBI taxonomy): Eukaryota > Viridiplantae > Streptophyta > Magnoliopsida > Asparagales > Amaryllidaceae > Allium > Allium fistulosum. The sequence goes on along the minus strand of CM060902.1, from coordinate 495,192,375 downwards.
GTGATAGTGAAATGTCACACTCGACCATTAGGAATCGAGCTCCACCAAATTCTGCAAATCGAGCCTCACCTTACTAGAAACCCGTTGACACACTCGACTCGACCCTAAGCCACCCTAAACTTCTCCACGCCTTAACCTTAATATCAGCCATGAAGGTCGAATGTAACACTCCATATTTTTGGTAACATTATTTAGGATATTTATTTAGTTAAATAAAATAATGTGTTGATTATGGGATTGAGATTTGATTTTATTAAGGGGTAGCTGTGCCATTTAACCAATTTATAATTCTTTCGTTTTACTGGATGGAATTTCAATGAGTTAGGTTTATATGACAAACTTGGGATTTGCGATCCCAGGTAAGATCGGTAATTTAAATGAAGACTTCAAATGACATAGAGGAGGGGTAAAATAGGAAGGAGGCCATTCCTATATCCCTAAAACTTAGCCGTGTATCCCCATACACAGTTATTTCATTTGATAAATTTTAAAACTTAAGGCCGACCACCATTAACAAGGAAAAGAGGAAGAAGATTAAGAAAAGCTAAGGAAGAAGCTAATTCAAATCAAATCTATTCACATCTCAATCTCTTTAATCTCTAAAGCTAAGATGAATAATGTTTACATCTCATATTTCTTTTGTTTTTGGTTCTAAGATGAAATCTGAAATATCTTACATTGATTTGCAATGTTTTTGAATGATGGATTAATTATACATACTTGTTGATGATTTATGGTTGTTCATATAGACTTTATGACATGTTTTGATATGAAAACCCTATTAAATGACATCCAAATGCCTTGCGAATTTTTATATAGACCAGAAATATTATTTTGGAGATGGGATTCAATTTTCTGAATTTTCTGAATTTTTGTGGAATTTATATGAATTTTCTAGTAAATAAAATGTTAATTTGGGTTATAAATTATTTACGGTTAAATAATAAAAGGTTTGGGTTTGAAACTTTTATATGTTGGAAAACATATTTAAAGATATTTTTTGGAATTTTTGTAGAATTTTCCTAAGTGTTTTAATGGGTATATAAAATTATTTAAGGTATGGGACTTAAATGTTTTATATATTTATGAAAGGAGAAGGGGATTTTTTGTAAATAAATTTAAATTGTTAATTATGGAAAGTTGATAGTACTTTTAGAAAAGAGAAACTTGCAACTAATCACAATTTGACAAACAAGGCAGAATTAGGTACAAAGAAATAGTTTAAAAGGACAAATAAACATGTTTTTCACTGTTTCGATGCTTTCAGCACCAGGTTCCACCTCCTTACCTTCGCCCCATCTCTGTTGGAACCAATGCACATGGTATTAGTTAACTGGTACGTAGTGAATTGGATATCTGAGGAAGATATAGGTTCGAAACCAGGTGTTCCGAAGGGGTTGAGGCACTACTTTGCTTTTAAATGAAAATGCGCCTGCTTGATTTCGACTAAGTAGCTTTCGACTTGGTTAGCTTTCGACCAGGTCAAATGGCTTTAAAAAAATGGTTTCGATTGGGTTGCCTTTTTATTTTTAAAATAAACGCTTTCGAATAGGTCGAAACCCCTTAGCTGTCGCATTTTTACCTTTCGACCTAGATTGGTTTCAAAAGGGTTATTTTGCTTTTTGAAACTTGGCCACCTCTCCAAAGCTTTCGAAGGGGTGGTTTCGACACCATCAATTCTTTACTTAGGAATGATTTCGAAAGGGTTGCTTTTGACTTTAATGGGTTTCTGATCCTTTTGCTGTACTTGAAGGCATAATCCAAATGGTTTCGACCAAGACGATTTTCAAAGGTTTCGAAGAGGTAAATTTTGAATGGTTTTGAAAGGTTTCCACATGTTTTAAATGAAACCCAAGTGCTTTCGAAAGATAGGTTTTGACGCCTTCGAAAGCTTTTAATGAATGGTTTCGAAGGGGTGGTTTCCCTAGGGTTTCGAAAGGGTCGAAAGGAAAGGTTTTCCTATGTTTTCGAAAGGCAATATTTAAAGGTTTTAAAAAGAAGGATGTCTAGGATTTTAAAGCTTTCGAAGGGAGGATTTTCATGCTTTCGAAAGGGAAGATTTGCCCTTTTGGCCTAGGTTAAGTAAAGGGTTTTACTTGGTTTCGAAAGGATTACATTCAAGGGTTTCGAAGGAGTTGTTTAAAGATTTTAAACAAAAGTTTCGAATATACTAACTAGGCAGCATAGCCTAGGTGTTTTTAAGTTAAAAAGGGTTTTAACTGATTTTGAGGGGATAAGAAATCCTCATTAAATTTCATCAACATTATTTTGAGTAAAGTATATATAACATGGCAAAATAGCTTAGAGTAAAGCTAAGAATGTATTTTCCTTGTATAAGCATGGTTTAAAAGGTTAAATTATTTTGAAAAGGTTTTCAAGGAAATAGATGAATGGTAGTTAGTCCTAAGAAAATGATTCGGACAACTAGTCCAGTTTGCGGACAGTTAGTCTAGTTTGCGGGCAGTCAGTCAAGTTTTCGTATAGATAGTCCATTTATTACTTGTGGATAGATAGTTCATTAGTTGCCTGTTTTTAGCATAACGAATATTGCTATTACTATTATTGTTATTATAATCAGTTGATTAACCAGTTTGGTTGCAGGAAAAGATTTGCAAAATATATGTTTTGAAAAGGATATTAGTGAGGGGAAACCTGTTCCGCTAAGCGGCATGGTCTCACTTAATATCGGTAAACAGAGATGTAACAGTATTATTCACACCAAGCTTTATGTCTGACTCGAAGTTTTTGTTTCCCCTTAAACTCTCAGATGCTCAAAATTGAATTGAGTAGGCTATGGGTTAAGGTTTTCAGGTTTTATAAATTTTGGCGAATAAAGTTTCCGGAGACGAGTAGGTGGCTGACGGATAGCTAATTTGGAGTTATAGTTTTATCTTGTTTTGATTCCGCTGTGTATATTAAGTCAGGTATGACTATATTGACTCCGATCAACCAAAGGGGCATCGTCATATGTTGCTCTTGGCATATTTTTATAATGATTATATTTGATCTTTACCTGGGAAACGATACATGATTATGTAATTTGGATATAATTTTTTTTTGAAAAGTAACAAGTAAAATGATGATTTTGGAATCTATGATTTTGTTCATATTTAAGTGCTTCTGATATTATGGATACCATTAGCATTACCGTATTTTATCACTAGAAGTTATACTATAGATGACTGTAGCATCTGTAGCGCTTAGCTTTTGGCCTCCAAATACATGATGTCACAACTTGGCATCAAAGCATAGGTTTATGAAAAAATTTAAACTAAAAATGGTTTTTAAAACATAATCCTTAGGAATTAGAGTAAGATCGGGGTATGGGATAATGCTATAGTAACGTACTTGTATTAGCTATATATAAGTATACGCTTTATCTCTTGTCTCCTATCTTTGTTAGGTTATTTTTCTGTATCTCATGTGGTTTGAATACAAATATGGATGGTAGAAGAGGAAGAGTTAACCCAGGAGGGGAGGGCATAGATGGGAATGCCAAACCTAATGCGAGGAGGGCCCAAGGTCAAGCATAAGCAGAGAATGTAGATGCTGGAGTCCCGCAGGTGGACATGGGAGCTATGTATCTGTTTTTTGTGAATATGATGCAAGTTGGAATTGCAGCTGTAGTAGTAGGAGGAAATGCTGCAGGGGCAGGAGTTCCGAAAGTTTCGGTAATTAACCATTATGCTAAGATGAGCGGAGATTATGCCAAGCTTGGAGGAAAGCCATTTCTGGGAGCAGAGGATGCTATAGAGGTGGAAAATTGGTTTCTACACTGTGAGAGAATCTTTGCAGACTTGGGGCTCAATGATGAGCAGAAGAGGAGGCTTGCTTCGAGACAGCTCCAGGGAGCAGCTTTGTTTTGGTGGAACAGTGTGACGACTGGTGTGGATTAGGAAACCTTAACATGGGAAGATTTCAAGGGGAGGTGCCAAGAAAGGTTAATGTCTGTGATGGCACAGTCAGCTCTGATCAGAAAGTTTGCTGAGTTAGAGCAGGAAGAGATGTTTGTTCTACAGTATGCTAGGAGATTTGACGAGTTGGCTAGATATGGGTATGCTTCAGTGGATACAGTAACGAAGAGGAATGAGAAGTTTATCAAGGGGTTGAAGCCTGAGTTAGCAAGGGATACTTTACCTCATATTAGAGATCCTTCTGATTTTGTAGTGGAGATAGCCTTATGGCATGAGGAGATTCTTGATTCTCTAGTGAAGAGTAAGGCTAAGGAGGTCCAGGTTGGGCAGAATCAGAAGAGGAAGTTCTTTCCTAAGAAGGGTGATTAGAAGGGTGGAGCAGCTAAGAAAGGGAAGTCTGAGATTGTTTGCTTCAAGTGCGACAAAAAGGGGCATTTTGCTAATGAGTGTCATGCTGGAAAAGCAAAGGAGGTAGCCGAGAAGAAGAATGTCAGGTGCTTCAATTATGACTAGATTGGACATTATAAGAACCAGTGCCGGGAGCTCGCTAAGGATGGGAAAGGCAAGGTGTATGCATTGGAGCCTGCTACTTCGAAGCCAACAGCTGAAGAGAAAGGAAAGGCAGGTTTGAGAGGTATGCTTCAGGTTCTTGGTATGTCTGTTAGCGTTCTATTTGATATTGGTGCATCGAATTCTTTTATATCTATATGTTTGATAGATAAGCTTAACCTAGAACCCACATATTTAGTTGCTTCCTTACGGGTTGCGAATCCAATAGGATGGTATGCAACTCTAGGGTTGAGATGTGACCAGTTAGAGTTTGACTTGTTAGGTCATGCTTTTGTTTGCAATTTGCATGTGTTTGATTTTGTGGGGTTTGGAATTATTCTTGGTATGGATTGGTTAAGTGAGTACGATGCTAGGATATTTTGCCAGGATAGGAAAATATCACTTAGACACCCTGATTGTAGCGACCGGATTATTTATACCATAGAAGGTTCTAGCGGTGAGGTGAATGCTTTGTTGGGTGTTATGGAATTGGAAGATGAGCTAAATCGAGTTTTCATGGTTAGAGAATTCGTAGATGTTTTTGAACCTGTAGTTGGATTACCACCGAAATGAGCTATTGAGTTTCTGATAGATTTGGTTCCGGGAGCAGAAACAGAGAGTAGGCCACCGAGAAGGATGACCCCTACAAAGATAAGGGAGTTGAAGGCGCAGTTGGTGGATTTGGAAGGCAAGAGTTTTATCAGGCTGAGTAGTTCGCCTTGGGGAGCAGCCGTAGTGTTTGCTAAGAAGATGGATGGATCGTTAAGGCTATGTATCGATTATTGTAAGTTGAATGAGAGGACGATAAAGAATCGATATCCATTGCCGAGGATTGGTGATTTGTTTGATCAGTTAAGTGGAGCCAAGATATTTTCCCAGTTGGATTTGGTGACAGGTTTCCATCAGCTCAGAGTACCGGAGGATAATATACCTTTTATGGTGTTTTGGACAAGATATGGATCATACGAATGGTTAGTTATGCCGTTCGGACTGACTAATGCGCCAGCCTTCTTTAGGGATTAGATGAACCGAGTTTTCCGAGAGCACTTGGATAGTTCGTATTAGTTTTCATTGATGATATCTTGATATACTCTAAAGATGAAAGAGAGCATGAAGTTCATCTTAGAGTAGTGCTTGAGACGCTGAGGCAGCATCAGCTAAAGGCAAAGGTTTCGAAGTGTCATTTTTGGAAGAAGGAAGTGAATTTTCTTGGTCATGTAGTCTCAGAGAAAGGGTTATCAGTAGATCCGACTAAGATTGAAGAGGTGAATAGTTGGAAGAGACCCGAGACAGTGATGGAGATAAAGAGTTTCCTTGGGTTGGCTGGTTATTATCGGAGGTCCATTAAGGATTTTTCATGGATAGCGGCACAGATGCCCAAGCTAACAAAAAAGAATGTGAAGTTTGTGTGGACCGATAAGTGTGAGGAAGCATTCCAGAGTTTGAAACACTTATTGACCCATGCACCAGTTTTGGTTGTTCCGGAAGGGAATCAGGATTTGGTGGATTATACAGATGCATGTGGAACATGATTAGGAGCTGTGCTGATGCAGAGAGGTAAAGTGATTGCCTATGCTTCTAGACAGCTTAGACCGCATGAGGTTAGATATCCGACACATGATTTGGAATTGGCTGCAATGATTTTTGCGTTAAAGGTGTGGAGACACTACCTTTTGGGAGAGAGGTTTGAGTTATATACAGATCATAAGTCAATGAAGTATTTGTTCTCTCAAAATGAGCTGAACATGAGACAGTAAAGGTGGTTAGAGTTTATTGCCGCTTATGATTTTGGGATTGAGTACACATGAGGGAAAGGCAACAAGGTTGCTGATGCACTTAGCATGAAACATCAGAATGCAGTGTTGGCAATGATTGCTGAGTGGAAAATTTGGAAGCATTAGCAGATTGCAGAGTGCAGTGGAGATCCGAGGCTAGGTCTAGCGGAGAAACCATAGTGTTACCTTGTTTGGAAGTTCGACCAGTGATGATCGAAAAGATTTCTTCTAAATAGGAAGAGGATCTCGTATTAGCTAAACGGATTAGGAAGATAAGAGATGGAACCAAGAGCGATGACTTAAAAGATTTCAGTCTTGACCAGAATGGGAGGTTGAGAAAGAAAGGAAGACTATGTGTTTTGAATGTAGGAAACATAAGGAAAGAAGTCTTGGAGGAATGCCATCGTTCCAAGTTCTCAATTCATCCAAGAGGAACTAAAATGTATCAACATATGAAGAGGAGTTTCTCCTGGGAAGGTATGAAGCGAGATATTGGCTTATGGGTAAAGCAGTACTTGAATTGCCAACAAGCAAAGGCTGAACACCAGAAGCCAAGTGGATTGCTACAGCCATTGGATGTTCCGGTATGAAATTGGGATTCTATTTCCATGGATTTTGTTGACGGGTTGCCAAGGTCAAACAGAGGAAATGAAAGTATATGGGTTATAGTGGACAGATTGACCAAGAGTGCTCATTTCATTCCAATTAAGTCAACCAGAATGACACCTGTATTAGCAATGTTGTTTATTAAGAATGTAGTTAGACTGCATGGAATTCCTAGTAGCATAGTTAGTGATAGTGATTCCTTATTCACTAGCGAGTTCTGGAAGAGTCTACAGGAAGTTTTGGGAACCAAGCTCAAGATGAGTACCGCTTACCATCTGCAAACAGATGGGCAAATGGAAAGAGTTAACAAAACCTTGGAAGATTTGTTAAGAGCTTCTGTTTTAGATTTCGAGGGATCATGGGAGGACCGTCTGCATATAGTCGAGTTTTCGTATAACAACAGTTATCAGACTAGTATTGGGATGGCACCTTTCGAAGCTTTGTATGGAAGGCCATGCAAATCTCCCGTTTGTTGGTTAGAGCCCGGGTATAGGTTGGTTCTTGGTCCTGATTTGGTTAAAGAAGTCGTAGAAAAGATTGAGGGCATTCGAGCTAGGATGAAGGAGGCTCAGTCTAGGTAGAAGAGTTATGCAGATAAAATACGGAAAGCTTTAAGTTCTCAGTTGGAGATCAGGTTTTTGTTAAGGTGTCACCGATGAAGGGTGTGATTAGATTCTGAAGATTAGGGAAGTTGGCACCGAGATTTGTTGGACTTTTCCGTATTGTTGAGAGGATCGGGAAACTCGCCTATAGAGTCGAGTTACCAAGCAGTTTGGAAGGAGTCCATGATGTTTTCCATGTTTCTCATCGCAGAAAGTGTGTTAGAGACCCGGATACTACTATTGCACCAACTGTGTTAGAGGACTTAATAGTAGAACCGGATTTACTATATTGAGGAAGCCTATTCGTATTGTTGCAAGAGACGAGAAAAGGCTTAGAACCAAGACGACCAGATTAGTCAAAGTCCAGTGGAGCGACGATGATAGAGACCGTACTTAGGAGATTGAGAGCAGGATTAAAGATACTTATCCTGACTTACTTGATGGTATGTTTTACCTCTTTGATTGATTTGTTGTGTCCCTTACTGTAATTTCGAGGACAAAATTCTTTAAGAAGGGGAGTTTGTAACACCCTATATTTTTGGTAACATTATTTAGGATATTTAATTATTTAAATTATATAAAATAATGTGTTGATTAGGGGATTGAGGTTTGATTTTATTAAGGGGTAGCCGTGCCATTTAACCAATAATTTAAAAGAAGACTTAAAATGAAATAGAGGAGGGGTAAAATAGGAAGGAGGCCATTTCTATATCCCTAAAACTTGGCCGTGTATCCCATACACGTTCATTTCATTTGATAAATTTTAAAACTTAAGGCCAACCACCATTAACAAGGAAAAGAGGAAGAAGAATAAGAAAAGTTAAGGAAGAAGCTAATTCAAATCAAATCTATTCACATCTCAATCTCTCTAATCTCTAAAGCTAAGGTGAATAATTTTTACATCTCATATTTCTTTTGTTTTCGATTCTAAGATGAAATCCGAAATATTTTGCATTGATTTGCCATGTTTTTGAATGACGGAATGATTATACATACTTGTTGATGATTTATGGTTGTTCATATAGACTTTATGACATGTTTTGATATGAAAACCCTATTAAATGACATCCAAATGCCTTGCGAATTTTTATATAGACCAGAAATATTATTTTGGAGATGGGTTTCAATTTTCTGAATTTTTTGAAATTTTTGTGGAATTTATATGAATTTTCTAGTAATGAAAATGTTGATTTGGGTTATAAATTATTTACGGTTAAATAATAAAAGGTTTGGGTCTGAAATTTTTATATGTTGGAAAACATATTAAAAGAGATTTTCTGGAATTTCTGTAGAATTTTCCTAAGTGTTTTAATGGGTATATAAAATTATTTAAGGTACGAGACTTAAATGTTTGATATATTTATGAGAGGAGAAGGGGCTTTTTGTAAATAAATTTAAATTGTTAAGTATGGAAAGTCGGTAGTACTTTTAGAAAAGAGAAACTTGCAGCCAATCACAATTTGACAAACAAGGCAGTTAGGTACAAAGAAATAGTTTAAAAGTACAAATAAACATGTTTTTCACCGTTTCGATGCTTTAAGCACCAGGTTCTGCCTCCTTACCTTCGCCTCCGCCTTTGTCGAAACCAATGCACATGGTATCAGTTAACTGGTACATATGAATTGGATATAGGCGAAAGATATAGGGTCGAAACCAGGGGTTCCGAAGGGGTTGAGGCATACTTTGCTTTTAAATGAAAATGCACCTGCTTGCTTTCGACTAAGTAGCTTTCGACTCGGTTAGCTTTCGACCAGGTCAAATGGTTTTGAAAAAATGGTTTCGATTGGGTTGCGCTTTCATTTTTAAAATAAACGCTTTCGACTAGGTCAAAAGCTCTTAGTTGTCGCCTTTTTACCTTTCGACCTAGATTGGTTTCGAAAGGGTTGTTTTGCTTTTTGAAACTTGGCCACTTCTCCAAAGCTTTCGAAGGGGTGGTTTCGACACCATCAATTCTTTACTTAGGAATGATTTCGAAAGGGATGCTTTCGACTTTAATGGGTTTCTAATCCTTTTGCTCTACTTGAAGGCATAATCCAAATGGTTTTGACCGAGATGATTTTCAAAGGTTTCGAAGGGGTAAATTTTTGAATGGATTCGTAAGGTTTCCACATGTTTTAAATTAAACCCAAGTGCTTTCGAATTATAGGTTTTGACGCCTTCGAAAGGTTTTAATGAATGGTTCCGAAGGGGTGGTTCCCCTAGGGTTACGAAAGGGTTGAAAGTAATGGTTTTCCTATGTTTTCGAAAGGCAATATTTAAAGGTTTTAAAAAGAAGGATGTCTAGGATTTTAAAGCTTTCAAAGGGAGGGTTTTCATGCTTTCAAAAGGAAAGATTTGGCCTTTTGGCCTAGGTTAAGTAAAGGGTTTTACTTTGTTTCGAAAGGGTTATTTTCAAGGATTTCGAAGGGGTTGTTTAAAGATTTTGAACAAAGGTTTCGAACAAACTAACTAGGCAGCATAGCCTAGTTGTTTTTAAGTTAAAATGGGTTTTAACTTATTTTGAGGGGATAAGAAATCCTCATTAAAATTCATCAACATTACTTTGAGTAAAGTATATATAACATGGCAAAATAGCTTAGAGTTAAGCTAAGAATGTATTTTCCTTGTATAAGAATGATTTAAAAGGTTAAATCATTTTGAAAAGGTTTTCAAGGAAAAAGATGAAGGGTAGTTAACCCTAATAAAATGATTTGGATAGTTAGTCCAGTTTGCGGATAGTTAGTCTAGTTTGAAGGCAGTCGGCCCAGTTTTCGGACAGATAGTCCATTTATTACTTGTAGACAGATAGTTCATTAGTTACTTGATTTTAGCATAACGGATATTGCTATTACTATTATTGTTATTATAATCTGTTGATTAACCAGTTTGGTTGCAGGAAAAGATTTTCATAATATATGTTTTGAAAAGGATATTAGTGAGGAGAAACCCGTTCCGCTAAGCGGCATGGTCTCACTTAATATCAGTAAGTAGAGATATAACACTATTATTCACACTAGGATTTATGTCTGACTCGAAGTTTTTATTTCCCCTTAAACTCTTGGGTGCTCAAAATTGATTTGAGTAGGCTGAGGGTTAAGGTTTTCAGGTTTTAGAAATTTTGGTGAATAAAGCTTACGAAGATGAGCAGGTGGATGACAGATGGCTAATAAGGAGTTATAGTTTTATCTTGTTTTGATTCCGCTGTGTATATTAAGTCAGATATGACTATATTAAATCTGATCAACCAAGGATGCATCGTCATATGTCGCTCTTAGCGTATTTTTGTAATGATTATATTTGATCTTTACCTGGGAAACGATATGGGATTATGTAATTTGGATATGAATTTGTTTTGAAAGGTAATTAGTAAAATGATGATTTTTGAAATCTGTGATTTTGTTCATATTCAAGTGCTTCTGATATTATGGACACCATTAGCATTACCGTATTTTATCACCAGCAGTTAATACTATAGATGACTGCATCATCTATAGCGCTTAGCTTTTGGCCTCCAGATACATGATGTTACATTGAACATCACACATGGAAGCCGCACACAATTCTAAGCATGTGGATGGGTAGATCTTGCCATAACAAAACCGACACAATTTATTTCATGATTTTTAGTTGGCTAAATCAATTGATTTTGATTTTTCAAGCGACGACCATTAATTTGTTTACTGTCAAATGAAAAACAAGAGAGAGGGAATGATGGAGAGGTGAGGAAAATTAATAATTGGTTTAAGTGTTGAGTGTCCTTGAATCCATATCAATACGCTACATTACCCATAAGATAATTAAGAGTTTTCAATTAGCCATTTTTCCGAAGCAACATTTCACATCACCCAAAGAGTATATTTTGAAATTTTGATTTTAAAAAGATTTTGTAAAGTTGTTTTTTGCAGTAATATTCTTCATAATATCCCATGCGCGTACGAACCACGAGCGATAAAACAAAAATACTATCGCGCACAAAAATGCGATACGATCCCAAAATAATAATAATATACACTAGTTATTGTATTCTGTAAAATCAAAAAAATACCGTCATTTGTCGAAAAATCGTCAAACGGTAATATTAAACAATTTCCAGATTAAAAATTATGGAAAAATCAAATAAATCAAATTAAAAATACATCAATAAAAATCAATTCGTTATATTAACAAATTGATTTTCCTATTATTTATTCGAACCATTTATTATTGCAAATAAATTTACAAAATGAATTCGCCGTTATAATTTATTAATTAAAAGGAGTTAAATAAAACATTTAAATCCATTTAATTAATATTCAATTCAAAATCCAGATATTCAAATCACTATTCAAATTTTAAATTCACAGTTCAAATATTTAAATAATCCTTATGTTGAATTCAAGGTTTAAACCTTAAAACCAATTATTCTAATATTTATAATAAATAAAATATTCAAAATCAAATAGTAAAATCCCGGCTTGTTACATTCTCCCCCTTAAAAGAATTTCGTCCCGAAATTCCAAAAGGAAGAAAATGTCTCCAACCCTTAAGTTTAAAACTATTAATTAAAATAAGTTGTTAAACTCTTAAAGTTCTTTATATTATAGACTTAGTTGTATACTAAATATGTTATTGAATGTAGTTAATGTAACCATTCCGGCTATTTTAAATATTTATTTTCAACTCTAGACATTATTATAATATCGCTGAATTTTCTTATATAACGGTTTGGTGATCATAAGGTAAAAACCCTTGCGTGTTTATTTGCGGCGTGGTCTTACAAGATACCTTTATCTTTGAAGGGTTTTATAAATATAAAAATCCATATGATTTGAATTTCTCAAGCTGGTTTACCACATTGATCCGGGTGTTATTTTCTTATAATGCTCGATCAACCCGAGTATGTTCCGGATTTAGTTATGGACGCTTTAGAGCTTTAGGAGACAAGTTGGATGCCTCCAAAACCTATTCACATATTTTATTTCTACTACATTTCTTTTTTTGTATTTATCAGCATTATAATGACAAGTTGTTATAACAGTCCAGGATGATGATCGGTTAGTTTACTCTGATTGTTGAATGTATATAAAAGTTTTATTTTTATAAAGACCTATTTTGTATTATATATATTACCCAACACGATATGAGATTCTATTTAGTCTTTTATTTTTTTTCACCCTAATAATATATCTTTCCGACACTTAGATGCTCAACACGTGAATAAAGTGGATGTATTTGAGTCGACTTTTGAGGGTTGAAAAAGTCGGTCGTTACATGTGGTATCAGAGCCTAGGTTGCGCGAACACCTTGCCCTTGGTGGGGTAAACTCATTAGAAATAGGGTTAGTAATTCCCTAGAATAAGTAACTCATTAGAGATAGGGTAAATGACACCCTAGAATGATTTTGAGTGTGTGTGTGTATGAGAGAACGTATTTGTTAGTGCTATAAAAATGTTTTATATTGTGTTGATTGGTCTGTTGAGTGGTTTATGGATGTGGTCAATACAAGTTGCTAACATTATTTATAAGGATCTCTAAACACGTGAACAAGACAAATTGACATTTTAATATGTTGAAATTGATAAATGAAATAATTTTACATAGGATTATATTTTATATATAAAAAAATAATTTTCAAAAATTGATATAGTTACCTATGATGTGTTTATTTGTTTGGAGATGATAATATTCAATTATTATCATTTATTTTTTGATTAGTCATGCTCGCCCTTGACTATTGTTTATTGATTGATTATTATTGCTCAGCTAGTTTATGAGCATTTATTGGTTTGATTTAGATTAGTTATGAACACCTTGTGAATTAAGTTTCACAACTTGACTACACGGTGTTCGTTAGTTACGTTGTTATAAAGTTTATTTTTATATAAGAAGGAATGATTTTTATAAACATGATTTTATAAATTCTTTTCATAAAAAAATGTGTTTTATAAATAAAGAGGATTTTCAAGAATTTAAACCCCGGCGTCTTTGAAAAAGATTTCAAATGATTTTTGGAAAAGGTAATAATAGTATTACTTGAAAGCATTTATAAGTATAAGTATTTTCAAAGAGAATTTTAAGTACGGTACATTTTCTTTGAATAGTTTTAGGAAGGAGTCTCGATTAGTTTTGTAGTAATCTGAATAATCTTCTAAGTGACAATCAGATGTTTGCTTAGGCAAACATTGTAGTGCACTTAGTAAATTATTCTGTTTGTCAGTGTACGATCAGAACAAGTTTGAATCCAAACGAACCAAAAGCAAATTGGAAATAGATATTTTGTTAAAACTATTTATCTAGAAATATATACAATATAGTTTCAAAAGGGAGTTTGAAATAAGAAGAAGTGTTTTTATGTTAACTAGTTCGACTGGCTTGAAAATGACTAAAAATGGCAAGAAATGTGTTCGGATGTTAAGCACTTCTTTTAAGTATTACTTTTCTTAGTAAGGAGATGTATGATACTACTTGGAAAAACCTAGTTCCTTGGTATCATTTTGGGGTTACTCGATTTACATGCATATTTTCTATGGACTAAAGTATATATGTTATTTAAAAAGGGTTTTGTAATGAAACCCGGGTATTTAGTTCATAGGTTCCGTAAAGAAAATGAATTCAAAATAAAAAGGTACTTTGGTAAAGGATGCGTTGATAAATGAAATTTTTAATAGATTTTATATCATTCTTGGTTACAGACGAAATAATTTAACGCAAGTTTTAATGAGTTAAATTTAATAAGAAGGTTTTAATAAACTTTGTTTTATTAAACCGTGTCTTTTGTTTTAACATCTAAGTTGTGGTAAAACTATTTGATGTTATTGGGCTAACCAATAAACATCTTTACCTTAGAGAAGTCTAAGGAAAAGTAGACTCTGGGACTGAGTTTGGATAATAGCATCCGACTCTTCTTAGCTACTTACCGAACCAGATGGGTAAAGAGATCGAAGAGGTCGACCCAGTTTTAAGACCCAGATTTATTTTGGACCTACATCTGAATTTAAAAAATAAAAGAATAAATTGATGTTTTGTATATACTCTCAGGATGTAGAAGAGTATTATATGAGCAAATGGAATGAAGTAAGTTTTCGAAATGTTTTATAAGTAAAGGGATGTCTTTATAAAATGGTTATTTTATTGTTTAGTCTAAATTTCGTTATATTTTCCGTCCTTTGAATTTCAGGGGAAAAATTCTTTCAAAGGGAAGAATCACTACAACAAACAGACCTTTTTATAGCGTTTAAAAACTGCTATTAAAGCCTTCTATAGTGTTTCTATAAACGCCACATATCAACATGTTGTAATAAGTCTGATAGATACAATAGCGTTTCAAAATTGCAATGGAAAACAGACTTTTAACAGCGTTTTTGTTGCCATCTTAGACAGGCCGTATAGGTACAACTACTTTTCTATAGCGTTTTGAAGCTTGCTATAGAACTTTTACACAAAGTTGTGTTTTATTGTACTAACAATTATGACATCATTTGATTGCTATAATAAGTTGACATGCCATATTATTATTGCGTCTAAAAACGCTATTGAAATATTATGTCAATCTTTTTTACGCATTGAAACGCTATAGAAAATTCATTACTATCCATTTGAACTATTGTTTTTTCTCTATGAAAACTGTTTAATCCTTGCAGAATATTTTGTATGGCACTAGCATAATGCTATAGTATATGAAAGCTGTAACAAATTTTCTTTTCATAGCCTAGTTAAAATGCTATAAAAAAATTTCCATTGCATTTGTACATTCAAGCTTACAATTTTCAATTCTACTAAACTTATTTCAACTAATATATTATAACAATTCAAAAAACCACACTTATCACATTGTAATGTAGGAGTCATAAGCCAAACCACAATATATATATACATACATATATACATATATATATATATCCATAATATTTCTTACACGGAGTATTAAGCATATACATATTTATGACAAAAAGTAACAATACATATAACTGTAGCTAACCAAAACAATACATACTAAAAACAAAGACGTATGAACGTCGATAGACAATACATTAATGCAAGCATGACCGATTTGAAGGAGAAAGAGTACGACATCATGTAGCAACCTCAAAAGCATCATACAACACCTGCCAAAAAGAAGCACATACATGCCTATGTTAGTCATAAATGTAGAAATGTTTAAGTACTAAACAACATGGTTTAAAACAGAAACTTTATGAATTGCAGCACAAATATGACATTGGGATTGCAACTATTAATGTTTCATTATAGCATATACAAAGGTCGAAGAAATCCGCTTTTGTACTTTAGAAACAGTGCACGTTGCTTACTGGAGGAAAGTGACTACAGGCCAGTTGAGCATGCTCAGTTGGTTCGCTCACCTACATGCCAGTACACGTTTCTCCTTGAAGAAATCTTAGCATTTTGGTTCGCTCTAGTTCGCTCACCTACAGGCCTGTGCACGTTTCTCCTCGAAGAAACCTCAGTATACTATGTTGAACATGACTTGTCTTAGGTGTGCTTCAATTTCATAAACCTGGGGCATAGCCATGTTCAGTTGCTAAAGATACAGCGCTCAGTTCTACTGTCAGTGTGCTCTTTGGATGTTATGGTCACTAGTCTCAGCATTCGAAGTTACTGTCAGTGTGCATTTTGTATATAATCTCCCATCTTTCATTCATTAGTACACTGTCTAGTGCCAGCAATACTAGTTTACATAAATTTACTTTAGCTTTAGTTTATGAACTCTTTTCAGGCTATCACCAAAAGAGTACCTACAACAATTCAGTTACATCAATACACGGTCCAATTTAATTCAGTTTGGCCCTACACTGCACCATGTCTCCACGGATATTTCCATCGCTAAATTCATTTGTACCGGTTATAAATTATGGTGTTGTGGGAGCATGGATGTTTTGGACTTAATAGCAAGCTATCGTAGTACAAGAGTGCATAAACAACAAGCTTGCTTTGGGATATTAGGCCTAATCATGGTGATGTGGCACTGCACCATGTCCAGTCCAATGCCAGCGTGTCCAGTGCCATTCCTGTGCAATCATGGTGATGTAGCACCCCTACACTGCATAAATTATGGTGTTATGGAACTGCACCATGTCCAGTGCCAGCAAGCTTGCAACAACAAGCTTGCTCTCAAAATCAAAAAAGTCTAAGATGGATCATTACTAAAAATTGATCCCTACTCTTATAAATCGTAGATGTTAGTACCAAGAGCATAAATCTTAGACGTTCTTTCTCCTATTGCTCTCCATGTTTCCTCCCTTTATTAAATTTCATTTCAATTCAAATTCCATTCGTATTCCCTCAATGATAATATTCAAAGCAGACGGGTGGTCTGAACTGATGCCAAGTTGATTGTCTGCAATATTTTAATTTTGAGAGATTTCCATTTCAGTTCTTAAACTAATTTAACTACGGTGATGAATATCGAATTTATATGGAACTTAATTAATTTAAATGAAACTTGATTAACATAGTTAATTTTTATAAAATTAAATTGATTTATATAAACTTCAGTTAATTTTATAAAATTTAGTTAATTTATATAATCATATGGAAACGGTATTAGCAACATATGGAATTTACTGAAATGGATGTAAATTTTGTTTAAAATACTTTATTCAACAATTGCATGTATATTGCTTTAAACTTATTAATTTTTATAAAAATTAGTTAAAATTTATAAACTTATTAAATTAAAAAAAAACAGTTGGCTTATTAAATTATTATAAAACTTAATTAACTTAGTTACTTATTTTAAACTTTTAGTTTATAAATTAGTTAAATAATTTTAGTTAATTTTTATATGACTTAGTTAAATTTTATAAGAATTAGTTAATTTTTACAAACTTTTAGTTAATCTAGTTATATTTGTGTAAAACTTGATAACGTATTTAACTTTTATAAAAATTAGTTAATTTTTATAAATTAAGTAAAAAAAATTAATTTTAATTATTTTTTATATAACTTAGTTATCTTAGTTAAATTTGTATACTTAGTTATTTTCATAAATTTATTTAAATTTGTAAAATGTTATTAACATTTAGATATTAATTTAATTTTATAAAACTTAGTTAATTTTTAGAAAATTATTTAATTTTTATAAAACTTGGTTAACTTAGTTAATTCTTATAAACTATTGATTTTTATAAACTTATCGGATTTCATGAATTTTCGACAGCACCTCCTTTGCGCGGTTAGTGCTTTCCCGCATAACCCAATTCAATATACATTTACACGATCAAAACAAGATTGGATTTATATCATATATAACAAAATATACTTTGTAATAGCGTACATATTCAAATGCATAAAAACATACCTTTTATTAACAACTTTAGCTAGCAATCTTCCATATAGCAAAGGAATGTTTTGCGTACCTATATAGCAAAGTAAAGGGAATATATAGGGTGCAAATCTTCAAAAGAGTTATGTAATTATGTAAAATGTGCGAATGCCAGTATTATTTATCAAGTAATATTTGCACACTTAGAGATAGAGCACAAGTTGTTCCATAAGATGAGCGAAAAATGAGCGAAAAGTACATAAGATGTGTCATGTATATAAAAATTCTACACCGACTGAAAGCAGCAATAGTCCACTGCTATTTAATATTAATCAAGGAGATTGATATTTTAATATAAACAAAATTTGAAAACTTGTTACTGCAAGAAACTCGCCAACATCTTCAGTCGAAAAACTTAACCCTCCAAACTTTTTCTCGCTTTCTGACCACAATGAAAACACCTCACAATTTTGAAACGGGCAACTAAAATATATTCGTTATATATTAACATCATATACACAACGCAAGGATACTGGCATGATATCAAGATATATGATAATTTTAAGTGTACAATTTTGAAAACCTGACAATTTATTATGGATCCATGATAATTTTAAGTGTATAATTTCCAATGCATGACTGTTTTCACTAGATTGGAAAGCTTACTTGTCTATGGCTTGTGTGTAGGAAGTATAAAATATATGCATCATTTTTTTATTATTATTCTAATTTGCATTCAATAAATAGAATATTCAAACTAATATCTATAATTATGTGATATGCACATATTATAAAATGTCAAAAAATTACCTCATTGTATGCCATATCATGGAAAGCAAAAACACAATATACAATAACTGATGACATTAGTGGTCAATTCTTAAGAAGATTTTCTTGAAAATGAATTAATCCTGCTTCTTCATCGCCCTTTCCTACAATTTTCCTCTCTAACAACATATTTACAGGGTGATTGTGCAATATTTCCTAGACAATTAAGGGACAAAGTTTAGACGTGTTACTGTGAAACAAAGTAATGAACCAAGAAATGATAAACTTGCATAATGACAATGTGAGATATTGTTAACATGCTACTTGATAGGAAGAAGAATAGGAGAAACTAGTAATAAGAGAGATTGTTTCTTACTGGAAGCCAAATACAAGTTATAAGTACTATGACGACAAATAGAGATACACAAAGAGATGGCAACAAATATGGAAGCCTGTAACAAAAAGATGCTCCATATATAACCTCATAATTATAAGCCCAGATTAATAAAGTAATTACAACAATATAAAAGTTCATGTTATGTACCTCCCAAATAAGGCTGCTTCATTAAATATAGATGGGAACTTTTCTACTGGCTATATGTGAACATAAAAAAATACGTTATTAATGATAGTAGAAGCCGTATACATGGATTCTACATACAAAGCATATAAAACAATCTGGCGTTTTAAAGTTGAATTCTGATTTTTTTTTACTTGTGCAAGAAATCCACAAATAGCTGGACCAATGATTAAGCCTATGCCCCATGCCATACTGACTTGAAATGAAATGCCAAAAAGTAACGATTTATTTAAGCTACGTTCTAATTTTTATTTGTAGAAGTTTTTAACTCCTGTATTTCTTACCATAGATAGACCTACAGATTGATGCTCTGGTCGAGTAACCTCTACTGCATAAGCCTAAAGAAAGCAAAACAATTAGTAGCTTATACCAAACTCGCAAGTAATAAAAAATGATACCTTGATAGGACCAATAAGACCATTCAAAGGCATAAGCTTAAAGAAAGCAAAACAATTAGTAGCTTATACCAAACTCGCTAGTTATGTTGAATGCACTTTTTACTTTAGTTGGAGGTAAAAAAAATTACCCTAAGGCATACACCCCATCAGCTTGAGGCATCGAGACTTAAGTTTTGTATGTCTCGCATGCCTCAATTTGCTAAAGCATAAGATTTAAAGGCAAAATGCCTTTCTCAACAAGTTTGAAGGTGATTTGACTCCATCTCGCCTTAAGGTGAGCCTTTCAAACACTGATTACAAGAACAAGATGGGACAAAAAACTGAAGGCATGGGAACTCCCTTAAGAACAAATACATCTAACCTCAGCTTGTTATGTTTAAAACAACAACATATGGCTGCCATCTGCCTATATATATGATACCATGCCATAAAAAAAGGGAAGAAAAAACAAATAATGAACTCATCTCTACTATGTATTTAGCATCTTTTATGATTAATATATGAAAATTACAGCATACATTGGGTAATTTACTAAACTATTAACATAGATTGGTATAAGCTACATCCATTAAAAAAATCCAAAATGCTACCTTGAAAACTAAAATTAAGAGAGACAATTAACATAACCTTAAGTATAACACTAGTTCGATTATTTGTAGTTGGAACATAAATTACATCAATTTTTTGATGGATTTGATCCCTATGCAACATTCAAAACATTCAAATAACAGTGTTAAATAAAATATGCATTTCCTTTTTTATTTTACATAATTTCTTTTGAACTTCACATGCAAGTTTCATTGGTGGATTTGTTGTTTAAGGAAGAGACATGTCATAGCAAAGATTGCGCTAATTTGCAATAAGCTAGGTCACTTTCTATAGTAAGAACAACACTAGAGACAAAAACGCTGAAGTAATGGGAACTACCTTAAGAACAAATGCATTTAACCTTAGCTTATGTATTACTAGTAGAGAGCCCATGCAACGCACGGGTGAAAAATGGTTTAGTGTAATAGTTCTTAAACGTTAAAAATATGAAAAGTATAATTTGGCTTCTATAATATATAAAATAATTTTTATTAAGTGATATAATAATTAGGAATATGCATAGTGTAATTAATTATAGAGTAGATTGTTCACAATATTTGTGTATTTGTTGTTTTATTTTCACATGCCATACACTGGTTATTGGTTCTGTAGTAATGCAGAATTAGTCAAGGGTGAATGAACAATAAGATGTACGAAAGAAAGAACAAAAAATTAGTAACACAAAGGGATAAATGAATTAAGTTCTGGTTAGAAAGTTGTGTTCTTAGGCATGAAAACACAAACAAAGCTTTAATAGCGATATTTGATTAAACAAAATTTTCTTCCATTGTACATAACAAATTTAGTTATAACCTAATAGAGCACGAACAAAACATTTTTTGTATATAATGAGGGCATTCTCATTTCTTTTATAATTATATGGGAGTTAATATCGGTGTTAAGCACGTATTGATTAATTTCAACCCCCAGAAATGGCATAAGCTTAACATCTTTACTTGTGTATATATACATATATGATCATAAAATTACATTTTGACTTGGTAGGAAAATGCTCCAAAAAGATAATGCAATTATATTATATATTAAATTTTAACTCATTACTATATATTGCTCATGATCCATATTTTATAGTTTTGTACGAAATTAGTCTAATAGAACTGAGGTAATCATCCATGAAGGAAGACTTTGATGGTATGTACATGTAATTAAATTAAGTGGAAACAGGAAATCAAGAGATGCAGATGCCAACAAAGTCATATAAATTAAACTAAAGTTCTATATTGAACTATCAAATTTAGTGAAAAATCTAACAGCAACCAAAACTTGTTAAACGCTAACATAAATGAAAATCAGATAGCATTTGAAAACGATGAACTTGAACATAACAAAACTAAAAATAAGGTTGAAAAAACCATAGCCATTTTGTTAGTATCCTCCATCCCCTCCCGCAAATCTCAAAATAGATCTTCTTATCAAGAGAGAACCCTTCGCAAAGACTCTATAAGTGTTTGTACCAAAAATGGGCACAACACTCTTCGGAAGTTTTTGAAGAGATAAAAGTGAAGAATGAAAATTAAAACTGTGGATTATCTAACAAAAACTCCAAATAACAGAAAGTAAATTGCAAAGACAAGCGATTTAGAGTGGTTCGGCATTTTGCCTACGTCCACTATGAAGTTTGATGATTTTATTGCTCGATACTTGAAGGTTACAGTAGTTTATAATGTAATACAACTGAATTTAAATGCTAAGTGTCAATCTAAAGCAGCGGCGGTGTTCTGGAGTAGATCTGGCAGAATCTGGGCGCTCTTCAGTACTTAGAATTCTCCGACCCCTTTTCTGAATGACCAAGGGCTCTATTTATAGGTGTAGGAGGCTGATATTTCGCCTAAAATGAGGGGAGACCAGTTCTGGTACGTCAGGGGGCCCACATGGCCGAAATCTGGAGATCCGGGCCCACTTTGGGATCGATTCAACCCTTGGTTCGAATCGATCAAGAAATCATCCAATCGAGCTGAAATTTGGTGTGAACATTCTTCATCATGTATTTAAGCTTCTGTGAAAATTTCATGGCATTTGGACTTGTAGAACACGAGATATGATCGATTCAATGTTGCATTTCCGGATAGCATGGATACTTCGAATCGATCACTTTTGATTTGGTTCCTTCGAACCGATCACTCCGACTCCAGGTGTTGGATTCGAAAATACGCCTGTTCGAATCGAGTATGCTATGCTGTATCTACTCGATTCGAAGTTACTCTTACTGGATGGATTCGAAGACCCTCTGCCTCGTTGGGTTCGAATAGAGGGCACGCTCGATGGAGTCGAAGGTGAGCTATATCTCCTGGATTCGAAGTTAGGTTACGCCTCCTGGATTCGAAGTAAAGCCACGCCTCCTGGATTCGAAGCTCCTTCTCTTTATGGATTCGAGGTGTAGAAAGCTCCAATGGATTCGAACTTAAGGTATCGTTCGAATCGATTCGAAGCACAGCCAACTACAATCGATTCGAACCAATACTATCTCGATGGTTTCGAACCAATGCTTGGTCCTGTTGGATTCGAACGAGAGCTTCTATGCTGATGGA
Organism: Allium fistulosum; assembly: GCA_030737815.1. Lineage (NCBI taxonomy): Eukaryota > Viridiplantae > Streptophyta > Magnoliopsida > Asparagales > Amaryllidaceae > Allium > Allium fistulosum. The sequence goes on along the minus strand of CM060902.1, from coordinate 495,169,806 downwards.
GTCGAAGCAAGGCTATGACCCTGTGGATTCGAAGCAATGCTAAGGAGGATGGATCCGACCCTAGGTCTTTCCTCTTTCTAACTGCGATAACTTGGGCATATGAACTAAGATCGCTCCGAAACTTGGAACGTTGGCTCACACAGCTTTGCTTGACGTGCCTTATCAATTGTAGCCCGATCCGGTCTTGAACAAATTTCATCGATATCCATAGCGATCCTTGCGTGTAACCGATTTTCGAGACGATCTGTCACCGGTATCTAGTCAAGTCCTTGGTGTCACGGCCTTGCCAAAAGGCGGGATAACGTTTGCCCCCCAAAGTACATCTTGTGTAAACATGACGTGCTTTGAAAAGCTACAGTCCCTTATTGAACAGTTATCACATGCTTTGTCGAAAATTGTCTTTTTTGCTGTTGTAATCAATCGTTGCATGATCATGATCGGCTGTTAGGCTTTTGAGTCATGACGAGATGAACATCTGATTCCTGATGATGATAAAGACCAAAACATTAGTCAAAAAATATGTGCATACGTGTATTATCTTGACCTTGGTTAACGTTGCGTGATCGCAAGTTGTTATCAGTTCGGTTTGCTATCGAAATCTGCATCGGTCCTCTCCTGAACCGATTTGAGATTTGAGTTAAAACATTGCTTTTATGATTGTCTATGATCATCCTCTCGTATCGATCCTTTCCTGAATCGGTATAAAGAGTAGACAAGCAATTTTTCATATTGAAACGATTCGTCCATTTGACCGGTGGTATTTGATGGATTCGAAGCTATGTTTTTTGACCTGCCTCGAGTTGATGGTTTCGAAGTAGGTACTTTGAATCGATGGGTATATGGCGCTTTCAATTTTGTTTTTTGCCAACTCCTTCGTATCGATGGAGGTTTGAATTGGTGTAGCTTCGTATCAAGGAAGCCCCGTGTTAACGCCGCCTTAGTGGAATCGGAGAATCGATGGATTCGAACTAAGGTGGATTCGAAGGTGATGTGTAGTCGAGTGATCGTTCGAACCGATGGGGTAGTGACCTACTACGATCGGTCAACACGACCGGGAGACGAAGAGACTCGAGCCCTCCCTGGAACCCATATAAATACGCGTGGTTAACTTCACTTTTTCTTTTTACTTTTTACTGTTACTCTGCTCCTTCTTCGTATCGATCTTCCAGACCTCGAGAGATAAGCCTTTACGAATCGATCTAACCCTTTACACTTTCACTCGCAATCCATACTTAACCAGGTAACTATTAGACTGAGTCGAATTTGAGAACGTGTGAAACGTGGAATTGTTGTGAGATCTGAGTCCAATGGGTCGAGTCGATGGATGGAGCGTGACAAAGTGCTGGGGCTTTTTTGGAGAAGGAGAGATTTCGAAGGGTTTCTTTTCTCTTCGGATCGAATCGATCCGGGACGGATTAGTTCGTATCGATCCTGATTATGGGGCTTCGAATCGATGCTTGTGAGATGACGTGGTTCGTATCGATCGATTCGAACTAATAATTTCACGATCGATTCGAAGGCATCGAATTTGATCGATACGATGTTGCTTTCCTGGGTCGGTACGAACGCTTCCCCGATGGGCTCGAAGCGCTCCTTCACATGATGCTATGGATATCATTCCAATGACCTACATCGATGCGAAATGCATTGAGTCGACTCTTTTTCGATTCGAAGCACATCGATTCGACTAGTATCGATCCGAGGTGATCGATTCGAACGTCTTCAGTTCAGGGAGTGCAATTCTTCTGACTCGCCCAATGGATTCGATCGTGACCAATTTTCAGTTCTGAAACTTGACGAACTTAATGAACTTTAGCATGCTTTATTTCGACGAGCTTCGGCCTTGCCTAATCGTACTTGACTGAAATACTTGAACTCGAATTTCCTTTGAAGCTCGTCGATGGAACTATGACTTAACCAATAATACAACTGATTTATACTTGAAGTTAGTCCGTAGCGTTTGGATGGTGTGGAAGTGACGGTCAGCGATGACGGTCATTTTCATTCTCAAATTTCCAAGTTATGTTGTTCGGACATCTCGCTTTATTCTGTAGAATCTGCTTAAGTAACGCATAGCACTTGCACTGCACGACACGTTCATACACAGTACACCGGGGCACGCACGGGCCGTTTATGAACTTAACGTTGCTTTCTGATGAGTTAGCTAATTATGGAATCTTCGAGCTCCCAACAACAAGAGGTACAGAGCTTGACTCCTCCGGTGCTTGAGATTCCTGACATCCCTGCCGATGTAATCGATCCGGCTCCAGACGAATTGCCAGAGGCTATATTTATTGAGGATCCTGTTGATTCGGTTCAGTCTAACATCTCTGAATCCTTATTGGGACGAATATGCCTAAAGCATAACATATCTCTAGGTGACATATTATTGCCCAGTGCCACTGATAGACCGCACAATCCGCCTGAAGGATATACAGCATTCTACCGTCATGCTTGTGCGGCCGGAACTCTTCCTTCCTTCAATCAATATATCCGAGGGATGCTATCATATTTAGGAATCGCTCCTTCATAACTTCATCCCAATGGGCACGCGTTGCTGAACAGTGCCTTTGTAATATTTATGGACTGTCTCTTTCGCCCGCCGAGGCCCTCCGAGATCAGACACATATTTAACTTCAAGAGTAGGGGTGATAGCCCGTCTTTTACATTTTTGGAGGCAGTTAGGAATTGCCAAGTTGTAGTTGGAGCTTGGACTCGACTGAGCTATTTCAAGAACGAGTGGTTCTACGTTCGGTGCCCTCCGGGTTTCGCTAGGCGATGGTTGTCTAGACGTAAGCGCCTTAACCTGTTTCCTTGACCAATAGCTCTTCGGTGTTAAAATTGACATTTCATTCCTTTTACAGCTATTATCTCTAGGCCCGATGGAGGGCGTTTCAAGGGTACCGTCCGGAGTCTTCAAGAAGTCCCAAGCGAGCTGAGGCATATTGACTCGGTGCTGAATGATTACAACTTAAGAGTTCTTGGTTTGATCGACATCAATCAAAGCATAGTTGTTGAGGGATTTGCAAAGTCCGCCTCCAAGAAGGAAGATAAGAAGAAGACCAAGAAGAAAATCAAGAAGAAAAAAGTGAAGAAGTCACTCGGAATCAGAATAATTGAGGCGGGTGACGAAGAAAGAACCCATACAGATTCAGAGCCGATGGCTGATCTCTCGGGAAACTTTGAAGAATCGGGAGAAAAACGGAAAGGCAAGGCCGCCGTTTCCAAAAAACTTAAGTCCAAGGGGGGAAAATCCATAGATGTGTTTCTTCCCGCTTCCGGGGTCATGATTTCTGAGGCCGCCCCTTCTCATTCGAGAGATTCTTTCAAAGGGCTAGACGATATTCCTATCCCAGATTATATATCGATTTCTCATAATCCTGGGTTGGAGGAATTTCAAGATGTTCTAAACATGAACGAGCCCTTTCCTTTAAGTGCGGTCAACACTTCCGGTCGGTTTGGGGGTTTACACATTTACACACACTTCCACGGCACTTCATGACTTTTGCATAGTAAACATTGCTTTATGGGACCCTAATCCGTAATTCTTTCTTATCGCAGGCGAGATGTCAGGACGTGGCTCTACTCTGGATAGGCTTCGGAATGTGCGCCAATCCTCTCCATTCTATGACTCCCGCAGGAGAGAAACAGATAGGGATCATGGGCGAAGCTATTCAAGTCAGGAACGTTATGACAGAGACAGAGATTACTCGCGTGGCCGTTCTGGCTATGATTACTCTGATAGAGACCGGGGATACCAGTACCGACCTCGATCTCGCTCTCCTCCGCCTCCCAGGGCTCCAGTAGACCTCCCAGGGCCATCTCATCAGCAGCAGTTGCCTTCTCAATCTTCTCGGCCTGATGCTCAGCGGCCAAGAATGGAACCGACAGTAGCCGCTATAATTGAACAAGCTCCGGCTGAGTTGACAAGCGAAGGAGCTGCTAAGCTTGCCCAAATGAAAAATGACTACCCGGAAATTTGCATGGATGGCTATATCTTCCCTCCTAACTTTAAAATAATCCCTCCGGAAGCTGAGACCACTGCTCATAGTTATATCCACGACTTCTATGCTCAGTATAAGGAGTGGTACAAGGCAGCCGTGAAGGCTTCTAGAGTAGCTTTTGACAGGGCGAAGGTCATTGCTGAACGTGATGCTGACATTGCCAAGCAGAAACGCATCATTCAGGTTCTTCAATCCGAAGTGGAGACGTCCCGGAAGTCAGAGCTTGAAACACTTCAGAAACATGAAGGTGTCGTGGCCAAACTAGCGAGGATGCAGCAAGAACATTGCGCCACGGTGGAAGAGATGGGCCACCGCAACACCACCATTGCAGCTGAGCGAGACTTAGCCATTAAAGAGCTGAATGAGCTCAAGGCCAAATTCGCTGAAATGGTGAAGGAGAAGGATGATGCGAACGCCACTGCTCAAGAGGCTTGCGACCAAGCAGTATCTCTCAGGACCGAACTTGCTGCGGCGGCGGTCAAGGCTAAGTCTGCGGAAGCAGAAATTCAGGAAAAGATCTTGGAGGAGAGGTCTAGGCTAGATGCTGAGTTTGACGATCTCTTAGTCACGTATAACGCTAATGTGCTGGAACACAGAAATTTAGCGTGGCTGGGAGATGACTCCATGATCTTGTACAATGCCTGGACCCGGCTGGTGAATGAGAAAAGAGCAGCGCATCCAGATGGAACACTTGACGACTTTGAACTGGAGATGCGTTTGCTTACCGAGGATGAGAGGAAGACCCTTCATGAGGTGGTGATCTCTATGGCGAAAGAAAAGCTCGGCGTCCAATCTCTAGAGACAGGCGAAGGCTCGGGGATCGTGCATCACGGGACAGGTGTTGGAGCTGTAATTCCAACATTGCCCGAAACCACTGGTGCGGTAGATCCCCAGTCTGTTCCTGCCTATAATCCTAACCAACCATTATTATCTTCAGCCGAGGATTCTGCCCACGTTTCGGTCCAGACCAAGGAAGGTATTTGAATGCTTCTCGTAGTTTAGTTGTGAAGAACCTTAAGCAACACACTTGGCTAAGAATCTTCGTTTTGTCGCATTTCAGTGACTGAAGTTATTGTTTCTGCGCCCCTTGCTCTATCAGTTCCTCATCAAACACAAGGGGTTGTTTTTTCCGAAGCCATCACGACTTCTACTTTGATTGGCGAGGAGGGAGATGCAAATATGTTTTCTTTCAGCGCTCAAATGATTGAGGAGCTTCTCAATGAACCCATCGATCCCTCCGCCAACCCGTCCGATGCTGTGAGTGGGGCTGCTCCGGCCATTAGTTCATCTATGCCAGCTATTGGCACTTCCGATGTGGCCCAAGTATCTCGTGAGGACGACGTTATTGCTGAGATTGCTGCCGAGATGGCAGTAGAGAATGTTGGTACGGATCCGCCCGGGCCTGCCCCGTTAATGGTGATTTCACCGGGCGGTACCGTAGTGATTGAAACTGCTCCTGTCCCTCCTCCTGCTATGACTCCTATGCCTCCAGCTCGACCTCCTAGAGGAATTTCCGTCGCCTCCAGTTCTGAGGAAGACGTTGACATTATATCGCTGCCGGAGGGCAAGTCCGAAAAGAGTAAGCGGTTGAGGAGAAAATCGGGCAGCGGATCGGGTGGAGCTACCCCGAAGAAGAAGATTAGGAAGAAGAAAGATTGAACTCTTTCTTTAAATCTCTGTTGCATAGGGTAGCATTTTGTTGATTTTTCTATAGCCGTGTATAGATGTGGATTCGGCTCCCACTAGCAGAATTTTTCTTAAACACTTTGTAATCAGATTCTTTTTGTTGATAGTGGAAATGAAAATCTATTCCCTTTCTGTCTTCAACTTGTTATGTGTTACGGTTCTGCCCCCGGTATTGGGGATAAGTGTGGAGTTGACGTATGTTTATACCCCGCCTCGCACTCTGGGAGTACGGAGTTGAGTGAATGTTTATACTCCGTCTCGCACTCTGGGAGTACGGAGTTAGACGAATGTTTATACTCCGCCTCGCACTCTGGGAGTACGGAGTTAGATGAATGTTTATACTCCGCCTCGCACTCTGGGAGTACGGAGTTAGGGAATGTTTATACTTCGCCTCGCACTCTGGGAGTACGGAGTTGAATGAATGTTTATACTCCATCTCGCACTCTGGGAGTACGGAGTTAAATGAAAAGCTTGTACCCAGCTCGCGCTCTCGGAGTACTCTGGGGTTTAGGAAAATGTTTATACTCCGCCTCGCACTCTGGGAGTACGGAGTTGAATGAAAGTCTATACTCCGCCTCGCGCTCTGGGAGTACAGAGTTTAGTAAAATGTTTATACTCCGCCTCGCACTCTGGGAGTACGGAGTTGAATGAAAGTCTATACTCCGCCTCGCGCTCTGGGAGTACAGAGTTTAGTAAAATGTTTATACTCCGCCTCGCACTCTGGGAGTACGGAGTTAAGTGAAGGGTTGTCGTGTATCAACCCATTTCGTGGCCTGATGTGATGGCTTGCCCCCGAGCTCGGGTTTCATTTAGTGAGTGGTTGATTGCTTCGCAGCCACTCCCTACTTGAATAAATTCCACTGTGTGATGGAACTTAGCTCTTCGTGCATCGTGATGTTGTACATTGTATTTAATGAATCACAGCTCTGGCTCGAAGAGATGGCATTTTATTGCTGAAATAAGAAAATATGGCAAATCAGTTGCCTTATTACAAATTCTAATTTCGAAATGCAAAAGTAACTTGCTGAATAAAAAACATAATGAAATAAATGAAGCCTGTCATATGTAGTAGCGACGGAGACTCTCGCTGTTCCAGGCTCTTGGTAAAACTAGACCGTCCACGGTTGATAGTTTGAATGTGCCATCCCCAAGTCTTTGTGTAATCACGTACGGTCCTTCCCAATTTGGTTTCATGTGTGAAGGAACCGGGTAGATTCTCTTGAGGACCAGATCACCGAGTTCAAAGGTTCGGGGGTGAACTTTGGTGTTATATAACTGGGCGACCCGACTTCGGTAGGCGGCCGCTCTTAAATCAGCTTCTTCTCGTTTCTCGTCCAACAGATCCAAAGATTCAGCGAGTAATATAGCATTTGTTTTTGGATCATAATAAGTTACGCGGTGAGAAAATACTTCTGTCTCAACTGGAATAACGGCCTCCGAGCCATAGGATAAGGAAAATGGGGTGTGTCCAGTCGCGGTCTTGTGAGTTGTTCGATAAGCCCATAATGCCATAGGAAGTTCATCGACCCATTTGGCCCCAGCCTTTTCCAGTCGTTTCTTTAAGATGGATTTGATAACTTTGTTAACAGCTTCGACCTGACCGTTTGCTTGTGGATGTGCGACTGCAGAGAACTTTTTATGAATATGAAATCATTGGCAGAAATTCTTGAACTCCGATCTTTCGAATTGGGTCCCATTATCGGTGATGATGGTATGCGGGAGTCCAAATCGGCAAATGATTTTCCGGACCACAAAGTTCATTACTTTCTTCGACGTAATCGTTGCGAGAGCTTCGGCCTCGGCCCATTTCGTGAAGTAGTCAACTGCGACGATGGCATACTTCGCACCACCTCTTGCCAGAGGTAAAGCGCCAATGATATCGATACCCCACATAGCGAACGGCCAGGGACTGACCATTTGAGTTATCTCGGTAGGCGGGGCTCTTGGAATTCGAGCGTGTTTTTTGCACTTGTCGCACTTTCTGGCATAATTGGCTGCATCTCGGTTCACTGTCGGCCAGTAATATCCATATCGGAGTATCTTCTTAGCAAGCGCTTGTCCACCGGTGTGATCGCCACATTCTCCCTCGTGTACATCATGTAACACTCGTTTGACTTCGTCGTGAGCGATACACCGGAGGAGTGGAACAGAATAACCTTTTCTATACATGATCCCGTCCTGAATGATGAACCGCGAAGCTTTTCGTAGAACTTGCCTTTTCTCATTTCGGTGTTCAGGCAATATCCCATTCTCAATATAATTTCGATACGGAGTCATCCATGATTCTCTGCTGGGAAAGGTTTCCAACACATCGTTCGTTTTGATTTGATCGATGCTTGGGAAGGACAAAGTTTCGACCGGGACAAGTCCCATTTGCTGTGCTTCACCTGTGCTGGCCAACTTTGCCAATGAATCGGCCTTTTGATTGCGATCTCGTGGTATGTAGTAAATAGCATAATAATCAAACTGATCCAGCGCTTCCTGAACTCGGGCTAGATAAGCAGCTAACCTTCGATCTCTTGCTTGATATTCTCCCCGTACCTGACACACAACCAACTGTGAATCACAATAAACTTCTATAGCGATAATTCTCAGATCTCTAGCAAGCTTTAACCCAGTCAACAGGGCTTCATATTCGGCTTCATTGTTAGTTGCGTGAAAATCAAACTTCAAAGCATAGCATATGGATCGACCTTCGGGGGTTTCTAGTACAACTCCAGCGCCCGAACACCGATCGTTTGATGCACCGTCTGTATAAAGTTTCCAGACATATTCAGGAGACTCGTTGGTTTCGGGTAAGTCGTTTGGAACAGTAAATTCAGCTATGAAGTCAGCTAGGACTTGCCCTTGAATGGCTCTCCGCGGAGCATAAGTAATGTCAAACTGGCTCTGTAACGACCCGACATTTTGGGCCATTCACATCCATTATAAGTGTATAGGTAGACACTCATGCCGGAGTTGAATTTGCTCAAAATACCGCGTTGTTAATTTAAATTTGGAAAAACTGAACATATACCGTAAATAAATAATCACAGATCACAAACACAGAGTAATAAATGCAGCGGAAATAAAAAAGATAGTAGTTCATGAAGCTACTATATGAATATATAAAATACATCAGAGTTTACAACAGAAGAGTAATACGATACATCAGAGTTAAACCAGATACAACGGAAGAGTGACACGATACATCAGATACAAATCAGAATACATCACTGGAATCATCGAATACTGAAAGCAGAATAGATGGCTGGATCTTCAAGCAAAGCTCCAACTCCAAAGGTGAGTCTTGAATACTGGTACACTCAGTCTGACCCGAGCGTAAAGCAAAAACACAAGACACTCGAGTCAGGATTAACATTCTTATATCAATAAATCCAACTCAAGTGAAATAGCAATTGAAACACAAGTAACTCAAAGGATGTTTGGAATAACCATCCTTTAAGGATCCGTTAAACTATCTACTAGGTAGTAATGTACGCTAAGTAGATAATGTCTATCAGTAATATAAAGATATCAAAATAGCGTTAAGTCATGGCCCATTCCACCCTTAACACATTTTTATTCCCAAAAGCATATACAAGACCGTAGTTTCCCCAAAACCGGAAGTCACCAGAGGGCAATCCATATACTAAAGGTACAAATCAAAATCGTAGTGGTCGCGTATAAATGGAATACAAGTATGACAAGGCACATGAGGCAATACCCAAGGTAGTGATACTACCGTTCGCCTGATCCGGACTGGTGAGAACGCAACGCCGCAGCGCCCGCAACACCGTGAAACAACACTCCCAAAATCAAGGGTGCACCAATCGACAACAAGTATAAGTAGTTCGAAGAAGTGTGTCCACTTGAGGTAGCTAATCCTCCATTGGCCCGGCACAGCTCCTGTTTTAGTCATTTCCAATTTGACACAAGTGTCAAGGCTATCCATCATCGTTCTCTTTCTTCAGTCAACACGTACATCATTCCAACCACTTCATTCTGGATCATCACTCCGCGTATAGTTATTAAAGTGGTTTTCGGTTTAGATAGAGAGTATATCCATAACCGAATTCCGGTCTCTTTAATAACCTTCGAAATTTTTTCACCGATTGGTCGTTTGTTTATTTCAAAACCAAATCAATTTCAATTTCAAATAGAATTCGTGAATCAACATTTCATTTGTCTTTCAAAACCATTTCCATAGTTTACGTTTCAAAACTTCCAAATTCATATTTACAAAAATCTTATAATTCAATTTCAATTCCTTTTCAAACAATTCAAGTATTGATTCAAGTTCGTATATAAGTTTCATTCCGAAATCATTTAAATTAACTTAATTTAACATTCAAATCAATTAAATTCATTTATCGATTTCATTTAATATTCGTAAAGTAAATTTATCATTCAAAACAATTTCTATTAAATTTCCAAATCATTAATCAATTTCTTAAGTTCAACTTCATTAAATCAAAACTTACAAATTGAATTAAATTAAATTCGTCAAATCAAATTCTTTAACTTTCAAGTCTTACATTAATTCCAAAAATATCACATTTTCATTTCTTGTTAAAGAAATCCAATTTCTCTTATTTACTTCCTTAAATAATTTTCCAAAAACTTAATTAATAAAGAACTCAATTTCAATTATTTACGAAGTAGAATTCACTTATTCAAAAGTTCAATTTTCTTATTAAAGAATTCAATTCAATTTAATCATTAAATAATTCAATCTTATTTAATTATTAAATAATTCAAAACTTAATTATTAAATCATTTCAAAGTTTAATAATTTCAAACTTAATTATAATTTCAAACTTAATTATTAAATAATTTCAAAGTTTAATAATTTCAAACTTAATTATAATTTCAAACTTAATTCAATAATTTCTCAAATTAAACACATTCTTTCATCAATTACATAGTTAATATTTTGTTTCAGATTATTAAAAATTAACATTTTCCTTTCATTAAAAATTCAAATTTCAACTTCATTTCAAAACCATATTATTTATTCAAATAAAATCTTCATTTTATTTTTAAATCAAATTATTGACCAATCGGGTTTTATTTAATTCTCTATCCTAGGTCAAAGTTCAATTTGGGTATTTATCATTTCAACCCGATTCCAATTCAATTCAAAAATCAAAGCATAACAAAGGGAACTTGCAGTGTGATAACTGGGATGGTGTCAAAGTAAATAAACAAGCAATAACAACAAACAATAACCATCCAATAATCAATTCAAATAATCCCGAAATAACCGTATTAATTCGCATTGTTATTTGTACGAATTAATATACTTATTTCTAGAATCTACACTACCATTTCATGTAGATTAAAGATTATTACATTACAGTTTTTCACTTGTCATCTATTTACAATTTCATACATCATCAATTTAACATCATACATTCAGTGGTTCAAAGTATAATTAAACAAATCCTACATGTCAATAAATTCAACAGTTAAAGGGGTCATATTATACAAATGTCAGTTAATCAAATTTAACATTTAATTATCCTATATCAAGTTCAATTTCATACTATTTATCATTTTAACATTAACAATTTAACGTCCAATATAAACATCAACAATCAATCAATTATCAGCCAAACTGTATTATCATCGCATAAATAATTAACAGATAATGGTGTCAAATGTCACAAGTGAACTGATATAGGCAATAACATATATAACAATGTAATTAACTAACAGCAGCATATTTCAATTGTCGTTTCAATTGAAATCAAATTTAATAAATAAAAGAACGTTAATCGTGAGTGAGTGCTCACCTTTCGGGGTTGGAGAGATTCGACAAATGAAACGAGTTACGGATCCAAGGACGAATTCCAAAGAAAAGCTAAATTGGTCCGAATGAACGCGAATTTTCTGACGATCAAAGGAAAGCTGGAAGTTTGGAAAATGATGGAAACGGATCAACACTAGCTCAATATAATCCGATCAAAACATATGGTATATTTATTTATATTATTATTTAAATTTTTTTTAAACACATATAAAATAAATTCTCCATATATCCATATATGAACAACAGAACTTACATAGTTATGGACCGAACAAAACAAACAAAAAAAAACAACCTTAAACATAAGTATATGTTTTTGAACTTAGCAGCCGAAACTTATATATGAACATTAGGCAACTACATTTGAAAGATATTCATATATATACCAAATTAAATGCACACATGTAATATACTACATATATATAAATAAACTGTAAAAATAGAGTGAACTTTGTAGACAGAACTATCAAATGCTAAGTATAACTCAATACATAGATAAACTGTACAAACAGAACCATACAATCAACTATATTTATAAACGAACGAAAAAATAAAACTTGTATAAGCTTGAATCATATTATAAATATATTTTCAACGTATATATATGCATATATATGTATTTTAAACAATGCAAACTATAGTAAAAATCAAATATAGGAAATCCAACTCTATACAATTTTATAGGCAACAGCGTGCGTATATATATATATATATATATAAACAACTGCAAGGCTACACTATATATTTCAATTAAACCCATACTAACACGCATATGTATACTTAAAATATAATATAATATAGTTTAAACAACACTTACGTACCAATGTACCAACATCATATTATAACTCACACACACATACTAACAGATTTATAAGATATAAACTATTATACACCTATATATTTTGCTCAAAATATCTGTCAATATGTATATATTTAAAACCTTACTTAAAATGATAAAACTAGCACACTTTCTTTTAGATATACTTTTACAAAAATTAGAACAGTATACAGGTGTACATACTTCTAAACATCCCTATATCAAACTCAACAGATATATATACAATATAACAGTATTTATAACAAATTTTTTTTAAATATATTATACGTATATACGCAGCCATACATATCTAACTACGAAACAAACAAACACACATAAGCATACGTGAATTGAAAAAAAAAAGAACGTATATAATAGTTACCGCAACTCTACAAGGAGGAAGGAGTGGAGTGGCACGTAGGATGTCAGGTGGGTGGAAGGAGGTGCACCTGGGGAACGAGTCAGGGTGGCGGCACGAAGGCTTCGGCCAGACCGTGGTCAGGGCTCGGTCATGGAAGTGATGAAAGCTTGGTACAAGTTTGCTTGCCTTAGCGATGGACACGCATAGGAGAGGCAAGTCGAGACGAAGGCTGACATGGACTATCGGAGCCGAGACAAGTGGCTGAAGAGGCGGGATTTGGAGTAGTGGACAGAGGAGAGTGTGAGGTGGAGGTGGCCAAGGCTGGAAATGGTGGGAAGAAGCAACGTTTGGCAAGGCATTTTTCCCCTTTTTTTTTGTTGTATAAAATAGAAATGAAATGAAAGATGTAAGGTGATGAAGGCTTTTAGGGAATAGGAAGCAACAAGCAATGAAGAGAAAGGCACGGGTGAAATCATGTTCTGATATAAATTTCAAAATGAACGTAATTTTTTCTCTCTTTAGAAAATGAATGGGTAGGTAAAAATAAATAGAAGCAGCAAGGTTTGAACAGGGAGGATGAATATCAACAACTTTATACTCTTCTTCTTTTTTAGGCACAGAACACAGAGGAAGGTGAAGAGAATTTAACTGGTAAAATAATGAATTGGAGGATTGGAATAGAAAAGGACAGGCTGTCATACTCGGAGAAATAAAAACAATTTATTACAGTGGCCACGGGGAAATCAAAAGTCATGAATTTCGGTACCGGTACGATGCACATTTTATTGCTTCTGACGCGTATCGGACCTCAAAATACAGAAATGGATATACCGTAGAGATCAGCGCGACAAGACAATCAAAACGGTATACAGATGTCAGTGGTACGATCATCCGATCAAAAATCGATATCGGTACCAAAATGCTGCTATTTCGTCGAAAATAAGATCGACGGAGCCAAAGATATCTGAATTTGGAAAAATGACAAACTGACATCTTGCTCAGAAGATGGTTTAGAATTTTTCTATGCAAAAATATTTAGGTTTCGAAAACATTTCATTTTCATTGCTTTTTAACTGATTAAATTGAAGTAAATTTACGCGCGAAATAAACTTCCATATTTTCGGACGAAAATTTACCAATTGCTATGTTTAACTAGACGCATTCCAAATATCAAATTTATATTTCAAAATTTTATCGTTTAAAATTTCACAAAATTTCAACTAATTACATTATTAAAACGGTTAAAATTTACGGGTCGTTACACTCTCCCCCACTCAAAACTTTTCGTCCCCGAAAAGTAACGAGGTAGGAGAATAGAAACAACCAGAAAGAAAAACAGATTTGAAATACAAAATAACAATTAATTTAAACCATATAGATTCAAATTTAAATTAATTGATATTCAATAATTGATTTAATCCATTTGATTTCACTAAAATCAATCTCTACAATTTCTAAATTCATTATCTTATTATCTAATTATCTTAAATTTACAATTTCTAAAACCATAAATTTGAATAGTCTTTTATTATAATCATATTTTTTCCCAGCAATTTAAATTCTTCTTTATTCCAAATTATTGTTAAATTTATTCTACTTAATATATCTAATCACATATATTTAACCCATATAAATTAATTTAAACCATATAAATTTCAATTTAAATTAATTTATATTCAATAATTGATTTTAAATTCAAGGTGTTTTCATAGGTTGATCAAATTTAAATTTATTAATTCTTTCAAAACAAATTTATTAATTATTAACTGGGTTTTACTTATTATCCTATCTAACTCTACTAACATCTTTATAATCAAAATTTAGTGTATAATATTTATTATAAACACTCAAATTTTATTTATAAATTCAATTTATCTTATATATTATCCAATTACATATTCAACTCTGAATTATTTAGGTAAGTTGTATTAGAATGCAGTTGAACAATATACAAATAAATTTTTTTCCAAATTCAATTATTCAAGTTTAAATATTTATTCCAATTTTGATTTTATTTATAATTAAAATCATCCTTTAACAACATTTAAGAATTAGATTTCCGATTAACTTTAAACAATTTAGAGTTATATATAATATATTTATATCAAATCAAATTAAATTTTAAAATAAGATACCTATATATATATATAAATCAAATTATACTGAAGAAATTCAAATCAAAATATTTTCAAAACAAAACCATAGCAAAGCTACAGAATAGTATCTCCACTTTGAAACTCGAAAATGAATGTCGATGATGCGGCCGTCATCATTGAAATTATTTTCCAGCGACAAAGAGAAGAGCACTGATTTCAACATTTTTAAAAATTCTTTGAAAATGATTTCTATTCGAAAATACTTCCAATAATATATCCTTTAAAATTTTAAAACCAAAGTTCGAAATCACCGGAAACTAAATTCTCAAATTTCTGAATTAAATTCATTTTAAATTCAAAATCAATTTATACCAAGTTTATAAATTCATTTATTTATATTATGTGATAGTCAATGGTTTACAAAACAATAAATGAAAATCAAATATTATTATTTTCAGACAACAAATTCATTAACAATTTAATTTCAGAAAACTTATATTTATATATAATATAATAATCCAAAACTATTTTGTTTACCAAATTTGAAAACAACATTGCGTCAGTTTGTTCTGTTCAAGTGTTTTGGAAATTCTATCGATAGCGTTGATCAGACGAATCGATCGAAAACCCAAATCAACATCAACAACTCAAACAACACAGCATATATTAAAACATTTTTAATATTAATTTACACATACACTTCTTTGCTCGACGATACAGGAATGAATTTTCAAAATAAGGATAGGAATTCAATTTTGATAGAAATCAAATCAAAGAGAATTTTGATTCGAAAATAAGTTTGAAACAGAAGATAAGATAATTCTATTACCACAATCGGGAGATGGAGGAGTTTATTTAATTCACGGGCAACCTTAACCGGGTCGTCCGTAACTTCAAGAATAAGATCGATGCTGAATTCCGAGGTAAATCAATACTTGATCTCAAGAGATAGAATTTAGGTATAGCATGGAATAGATAGCATCGTAAACCGAGAATACAGAAATCTCCGGTAGATCGACTCCTATTATAAGAAGTTTTGCTCCTTTACGAATCATTCGAAGATTGGCGAGACCGCCGATCTATTATAGATATCATTCAAAATGGAGTTATGGGGTGCTCCAGATATGAAAGAAGACGAATAGTGAGGGACACGAATGAATTTTTGGAACCGCAGGGAACGTTCCAAAATTCAAAGGAATTGAGTCAAAGGAAGAGATTGAAACTCGAATGAGAGTGATTCTGTAAATACATTTACCCTATATATTAAGTTTTTCCTAGAGCTACCAAAGCTCTGATACCAACTGTAACGACCCGACATTTTGGGCCATTCGCATCCATTATAAGTGTATAGGTAGACACTCATGCCGGAGTTGAATTTGCTCAAAATACCGCGTTGTTAATTTAAATTTGGAAAAACTGAACATATACCGTAAATAAATAATCACAGATCACAAACACAGAGTAATAAATGCAGCGGAAATAAAAAAGATAGTAGTTCATGAAGCTACTATATGAATATATAAAATACATCAGAGTTTACAACAGAAGAGTAATACGATACATCAGAGTTAAACCAGATACAACGGAAGAGTGACACGATACATCAGATACAAATCAGAATACATCACTGGAATCATCGAATACTGAAAGCAGAATAGATGGCTGGATCTTCAAGCAAAGCTCCAACTCCAAAGGTTAGTCTTGAATACTGGTACACTCAGTCTGACCCGAGCGTAAAGCAAAAACACAAGACACTCGAGTCAGGATTAACATTCTTATATCAATAAATCCAACTCAAGTGAAATAGCAATTGAAACACAAGTAACTCAAAGGATGTTTGGAATAACCATCCTTTAAGGATCCGTTAAACTATCTACTAGGTAGTAATGTACGCTAAGTAGATAATGTCTATCAGTAATATAAAGATATCAAAATAGCGTTAAGTCATGGCCCATTCCACCCTTAACACATTTTTATTCCCAAAAGCATATACAAGACCGTAGTTTCCCCAAAACCGGAAGTCACCAGAGGGCAATCCATATACTAAAGGTACAAATCAAAATCGTAGTGGTCGCGTATAAATGGAATACAAGTATGACAAGGCACATGAGGCAATACCCAAGGTAGTGATACTACCGTTCGCCTGATCCGGACTGGTGAGAACGCAACGCCGCAGCGCCCGCAACACCGTGAAACAACACTCCCAAAATCAAGGGTGCACCAATCGACAACAAGTATAAGTAGTTCGAAGAAGTGTGTCCACTTGAGGTAGCTAATCCTCCATTGGCCCGGCACAGCTCCTGTTTTAGTCATTTCCAATTTGACACAAGTGTCAAGGCTATCCATCATCGTTCTCTTTCTTCAGTCAACACGTACATCATTCCAACCACTTCATTCTGGATCATCACTCCGCGTATAGTTATTAAAGTGGTTTTCGGTTTAGATAGAGAGTATATCCATAACCGAATTCCGGTCTCTTTAATAACCTTCGAAATTTTTTCACCGATTGGTCGTTTGTTTATTTCAAAACCAAATCAATTTCAATTTCAAATAGAATTCGTGAATCAACATTTCATTTGTCTTTCAAAACCATTTCCATAGTTTACGTTTCAAAACTTCCAAATTCATATTTACAAAAATCTTATAATTCAATTTCAATTCCTTTTCAAACAATTCAAGTATTGATTCAAGTTCGTATATAAGTTTCATTCCGAAATCATTTAAATTAACTTAATTTAACATTCAAATCAATTAAATTCATTTATCGATTTCATTTAATATTCGTAAAGTAAATTTATCATTCAAAACAATTTCTATTAAATTTCCAAATCATTAATCAATTTCTTAAGTTCAACTTCATTAAATCAAAACTTACAAATTGAATTAAATTAAATTCGTCAAATCAAATTCTTTAACTTTCAAGTCTTACATTAATTCCAAAAATATCACATTTTCATTTCTTGTTAAAGAAATCCAATTTCTCTTATTTACTTCCTTAAATAATTTTCCAAAAACTTAATTAATAAAGAACTCAATTTCAATTATTTACGAAGTAGAATTCACTTATTCAAAAGTTCAATTTTCTTATTAAAGAATTCAATTCAATTTAATCATTAAATAATTCAATCTTATTTAATTATTAAATAATTCAAAACTTAATTATTAAATCATTTCAAAGTTTAATAATTTCAAACTTAATTATAATTTCAAACTTAATTATTAAATAATTTCAAAGTTTAATAATTTCAAACTTAATTATAATTTCAAACTTAATTCAATAATTTCTCAAATTAAACACATTCTTTCATCAATTACATAGTTAATATTTTGTTTCAGATTATTAAAAATTAACATTTTCCTTTCATTAAAAATTCAAATTTCAACTTCATTTCAAAACCATATTATTTATTCAAATAAAATCTTCATTTTATTTTTAAATCAAATTATTGACCAATCGGGTTTTATTTAATTCTCTATCCTAGGTCAAAGTTCAATTTGGGTATTTATCATTTCAACCCGATTCCAATTCAATTCAAAAATCAAAGCATAACAAAGGGAACTTGCAGTGTGATAACTGGGATGGTGTCAAAGTAAATAAACAAGCAATAACAACAAACAATAACCATCCAATAATCAATTCAAATAATCCCGAAATAACCGTATTAATTCGCATTGTTATTTGTACGAATTAATATACTTATTTCTAGAATCTACACCACCATTTCATGTAGATTAAAGATTATTACATTACAGTTTTTCACTTGTCATCTATTTACAATTTCATACATCATCAATTTAACATCATACATTCAGTGGTTCAAAGTATAATTAAACAAATCCTACGTGTCAATAAATTCAACAGTTAAAGGGGTCATATTATACAAATGTCAGTTAATCAAATTTAACATTTAATTATCCTATATCAAGTTCAATTTCATACTATTTATCATTTTAACATTAACAATTTAACGTCCAATATAAACATCAACAATCAATCAATTATCAGCCAAACTGTATTATCATCGCATAAATAATTAACAGATAATGGTGTCAAATGTCACAAGTGAACTGATATAGGCAATAACATATATAACAGTGTAATTAACTAACAGCAGCATATTTCAATTGTCGTTTCAATTGAAATCAAATTTAATAAATAAAAGAACGTTAATCGTGAGTGAGTGCTCACCTTTCGGGGTTGGAGAGATTCGACAAATGAAACGAGTTACGGATCCAAGGACGAATTCCAAAGAAAAGCTAAATTGGTCCGAATGAACGCGAATTTTCTGACGATCAAAGGAAAGCTGGAAGTTTGGAAAATGATGGAAACGGATCAACACTAGCTCAATATAATCCAATCAAAACATATGGTATATTTATTTATATTATTATTTAAATTTTTTTTAAACACATATAAAATAAATTCTCCATATATCCATATATGAACAACAGAACTTACATAGTTATGGACCGAACAAAACAAACAAAAAAAAAACAACCTTAAACATAAGTATATGTTTTTGAACTTAGCAGCCGAAACTTATATATGAACATTAGGCAACTACATTTGAAAGATATTCATATATATACCAAATTAAATGCACACATGTAATATACTACATATATATAAATAAACTGTAAAAATAGAGTGAACTTTGTAGACAGAACTATCAAATGCTAAGTATAACTCAATACATAGATAAACTGTACAAACAGAACCATACAATCAACTATATTTATAAACGAACGAAAAAATAAAACTTGTATAAGCTTGAATCATATTATAAATATATTTTCAACGTATATATGCATATATATGTATTTTAAACAATGCAAACTATAGTAAAAATCAAATATAGGAAATCCAACTCTATACAATTTTATAGGCAACAACGTGCGTATATATATATATATATATAAACAACTGCAAGGCTACACTATATATTTCAATTAAACCCATACTAACACGCATATGTATACTTAAAATATAATATAATATAGTTTAAACAACACTTACGTACCAATGTACCAACATCATATTATAACTCACACACACATACTAACAGATTTATAAGATATAAACTATTATACACCTATATATTTTGCTCAAAATATCTGTCAATATGTATATATTTAAAACCTTACTTAAAATGATAAAACTAGCACACTTTCTTTTAGATATACTTTTACAAAAATTAGAACAGTATACAGGTGTACATACTTCTAAACATCCCTATATCAAACTCAACAGATATATATACAATATAACAGTATTTATAACAAATTTTTTTTAAATATATTATACGTATATACGCAGCCATACATATCTAACTACGAAACAAACAAACACACATAAGCAGACGTGAATTGAAAAAAAAAACGAACGTATATAATAGTTACCGCAACTCTACGAGGAGGAAGGAGTGGAGTGGCACGTAGGATGTCAGGTGGGTGGAAGGAGGTGCACCTGGGGAACGAGTCAGGGTGGCGGCACGAAGGCTTCGGCCAGACCGTGGTCAGGGCTCGGTCATGGAAGTGATGAAAGCTTGGTACAAGTTTGCTTGCCTTAGCGATGGACACGCATAGGAGAGGCAAGTCGAGACGAAGGCTGACATGGACTATCGGAGCCGAGACAAGTGGCTGAAGAGGCGGGATTTGGAGCAGTGGACAGAGGAGAGTGTGAGGTGGAGGTGGCCAAGGCTGGAAATGGTGGGAAGAAGCAACGTTTGGCAAGGCATTTTTCCCCTTTTTTTTTGTTGTATAAAATAGAAATGAAATGAAAGATGTAAGGTGATGAAGGCTTTTAGGGAATAGGAAGCAACAAGCAATGAAGAGAAAGGCACGGGTGAAATCATGTTCTGATATAAATTTCAAAATGAACGTAATTTTTTCTCTCTTTAGAAAATGAATGGGTAGGTAAAAATAAATAGAAGCAGCAAGGTTTGAACAGGGAGGATGAATATCAACAACTTTATACTCTTCTTCTTTTTTAGGCACAGAACACAGAGGAAGGTGAAGAGAATTTAACTGGTAAAATAATGAATTGGAGGATTGGAATAGAAAAGGACAGGCTGTCATACTCGGAGAAATAAAAACAATTTATTACAGTGGCCACGGGGAAATCAAAAGTCACGAATTTCGGTACCGGTACGATGCACATTTTATTGCTTCTGACGCGTATCGGACCTCAAAATACAGAAATGGATATACCGTAGAGATCAGCGCGACAAGACAATCAAAACGGTATACAGATGTCAGTGGTACGATCATCCGATCAAAAATCGATATCGGTACCAAAATGCTGCTATTTCGTCGAAAATAAGATCGACGGAGCCAAAGATATCTGAATTTGGAAAAACGACAAACTGACATCTTGCTCAGAAGATGGTTTAGAATTTTTCTATGCAAAAATATTTAGGTTTCGAAAACATTTCATTTTCATTGCTTTTTAACTGATTAAATTGAAGTAAATTTACGCGCGAAATAAACTTCCATATTTTTGGACGAAAATTTACCAATTGCTATGTTTAACTAGACGCATTCCAAATATCAAATTTATATTTCAAAATTTTATCGTTTAAAATTTCACAAAATTTCAACTAATTACATTATTAAAACGGTTAAAATTTACGGGTCGTTACAGGCTCAGTTCGATATTCCACTTGAGTAACCTTCCAGACGTCTCAGGCCGCGTGAGGACCTGTCGTAACGGCTGATCGGTATACACAGTAAGCTGATGAGCTTGGAAATAAGGACGAAGCTTTCTCGAGGCAATGACCAAACAGTAAGCCAGTTTCTCCAACCTGGGGTAATTTCTTTCAGCTCCGGTCAATCGTTTACTAACATAATAGACCGGTTTCTGCACTCGATCCTCTTCCCGGACCAGAGCAGCACTGATCGCATGCTCTGATACCGCCAGATAAAGGTATAATTGTTCGTGATCAATTGGTTTCGACAAAATCGGTGGCGTAGAGAGATGCTGAACCAGCGATCGGAATGCGCCTTCACATTCCATGGTCCATTCAAAGTTTCGTTTTCCCTTCCGGATTAGATCAAAGAAAGGAATGCATTTATCAGTGGATTTTGAGATGAACCTACTTAGCGCTGCTACCTTCCCGTTGAGACTCTGGACTTGCTTTATGGTCTTTGGAGTTTGCAAATTCCTTATTGCCCAGATCTTTTCGGGGTTTGCCTCTATCCCACGAGCGTTGACGATGAAACCTAGAAACTTTCCGGATGCGACGCCAAAGTGGCACTTTAACGAGTTAAGCTTCATTCCATATTCACGTAGGATGCGGAACATTGAATCTAAATCCCTGACGTGATCTGTGGAAAATCGGGACTTAACTAACATGTCATCCACATAGACTTCCATGGTCTTCCCGATCTGATCAGCGAACATTCGATTAACCAAGCGTTGGTAAGTTGCTCCGGCATTCTTTAAACCAAAAGGCATGACTCTGTAACAGTAGAGTCCCAGATCGGTCACGAAACTAGTATGTTCTTGATCGGGTAGATGCATGGGTATCTGATTATAACCGGAATAAGCATCCATAAAGGATAACAATTCGTGGCCTGCAGTTGAGTCTACGAGTTGGTCAATTCGGGGAAGTGGAAAACTATCTTTTGGACAAGCTTTGTTTAAGTCGGAGTAGTCGACACATGTTCTCCATTTCCCATTCGGTTTTCGAACCATTACCGGATTTGACACCCACTCTGGGTATAGAGCATCTCGGATGAAGCCATTTGATTGCAACTTGTCAATTTCTTCTTTAAGGGCGGCAGATCTCTCTGGATCCATACCACGCCTCTTTTGCTTGACCGGAACATGTCACGGATCAATATTCAAAGAGTGAGTTGCAATGTTCGGTGAGATTCCGCACATGTCAGAGTGCGTCCAGGCAAAGACATTGAGATTCGCTTGAAGAAACTCAACCAATTCCTGTTGTATCTGTTTTCCCAGTTGAGATCCAACTTTTAGTACTTTCGAGACGTCATCCTCACTAACCGGGACGTCCACAGTCAGTTCGGCTGGAGACGCTTGATTCTCTTCTACTTCATCTTTATCTTCGTTATCTCTAGGGTCAAGATTTCTAAGGAATTGGTAGTGGTGCCCGGGCCGGGGCCCGGGCGCTAGTTGTCAATTATCAGTAAAACAGACGCAGAGAGATTCCTCTACGCCCTTTCCTTTCTCCTTCTTCTGTGCTTCACGCAACTCGACAACATAACAGGCTCTTCCTGCTGCCTGATCTCTTTGAACGATTCCTATACCATGGTCAGTCGGGAATTTTAAAGTCAAACACCACGGGGCAATGGCTGCCCTGAATTCAGCAAGGGCCGGTCGACCCAGGAATGCATTGTACGGTGAAGCGATGTCAAGAACAACGAATTGCAGCAGTCGGACTCTCCTGCGTTCTCCGATCCCCAGTTCCACTGGTAGTTCCACTATTCCAGTAGGTATTGTTGCACTGCCATTGAAGCCATGAACTCGGGATTGGCAGGGTTTCAGGTCTTTTGCTTCCATCTTCATTAAATCGTAAGCTCGTTTGAATAGAATGTTTACAGAACTCCCACTGTCAACCAGGATCCTCTTCATCCAAGCAGGACCAACCTGGGCAGATATGACCAGTGGGTCAATTGTTGGAGCTTCGATTTTGTTAGCATCTCTGCTTCTAAATATGATATCGTCAGCCATCGTTTTTTGTTGCTTAGCCGGGGTTCCATCCTCAAAATTACTGCAGCATTCGAAGCTCGCATGCCTGATAGAGCTAGCATACGACTCCATTTCCCTCCAGCTCCTGTCCGCTGGATGAGGACCACCACTTATGGTATTGATAACTAGCCTCCCGCCTGTACGAGCAGGTTCCTCTTGTCTTTCTGGTCTTGTGCACGGTTTGGATTCGATGGGCCCGCACCACCAGACTGCGGCGCCCGCACGAATTGATCTAACTTCCTCTCCCTGATCAACTTTTCTATGAGATCTTGCAAATGGCGACAATCATTAGTATTGTGGCCATAACTCTCATGAAACCTACAAAACTTTCCTGTCTGAATCTGCCTTTCTGACGACCGCTTCGGAGCGGGTTTCTTATACTGTTCAGTGTTGCAAGTTTGTAGGTACACATTTTCCAGCGAAGTGTTTAATGGTGTATAACTTTCGAACATCGGAGCCCTACGCCGTGGGCCTGGATTCGGATCTCTCTTCTTATTTTGACCATTGCCACCTCTTGGCTGAGTTTGTTTGTTCTGTATGTTTAACGGGACTTTTCCGGAATTGTCACCGGACTGTTTAACTGCTACATTGCTTTGTATTCCCTCATTTCCAGGTTTCGCATCGTCTTGCTTCCTAGACTATTTCGCGTCCTCTTGCCGTAAGAATTGAGCGGCTTTGGAGTAGAAACGGTCCAACGATGCGGGTGGTTTTCCGGCTAACCAGTTTCCAAATTCAGAATCGGGATCAATTCCCTTTGGCAATGCCATTAAAATTGAGTTGTCGTTGGGATTACTAATTTCCACACATGCCGCATGGAATCTTTCCAAGTAACGCCTTAATGTTTCCCCATGAGCCTGGGTAACATTGGACAGGGTGTTAACATCCTTGGGTCTAGCGACATGCATACGGAATTGTTCAACAAATTTCTTAGCCAATTGATCAAATGAAGAGACAGATCTTGGAGGTAGTCTTGTAAACCACATTGTTGCAATTCCTCCCAGTGAAATGGGGAAACTCCGGCATTTTACTGCATCGTCGGCCCTTGCGGTGCTCATTGACCATTCGTATTTCAGTATGTGCTGATTGGGATCAGAACTTCCTTCGTACATAGGGAGAGTTGGCATTCTGAATCGCCGAGGAGGTTCAGCGTATAGTATCTCGTCCGTGAAAGGAGTATGGCTTCGAGAGATCCCCTAATCGTCATTGGTAAGACCTTGGCTTTCACGGATCATCTGACGTATCATAGTCGAGATGTCTAGCCTTGCTACATTTTGAGCATGCTGAGCTAAGGTGTGGTCGGGTTCCACAGTGCGAGTTTGGACCGGGCGCTGTCGACGGTCCAAGTTTCGCCTCCTTGGCTCAGCATCTTCCGGGACGTATGGTTCAGAAGTACGTCCCTGTTGTTGATTACTCGAATCCGGAAGATGTCGAGTATCAACCCTTGTTTCTACTGTGGCAGTTGTGACATGATTGTCCGTAGTATATTGTGGAGTACGACCACCTCGTGCTGATGGCCCAGCTTGGAAGCTGGTTGATGGTCCTACCCTCAATTGCCCGATAGTCAGGGCGGGTTGATATCCAGTAGTCTGAGCATGATCTCCGTCTAATCGGGGACGGGTAGATCTATGATGATAGTCAGATGAGGCAGAACTTTCAGTGGATGAGCGGGAAACATCATCCCTTCTGGACCTCCTACGGCCCTGGCGGTTCAGTTGGTTTGTTAATTCGATATTGGCACGCAACTGTTCGGCTAACTACTGCCGACTCTGAGTCAACTCTTGAAGCAACACCTGAAATTCTTGTCTAGTGACTGCCCCAGACGGATCCGAGTGGGCAGTGTTGTCTTGGTTAGATGGCTGCTGTTGAGCAGGATTTTGTCCATCCCTACCTTCTTGTCCGGCAGCTGTAGAAGTGGTTCTCGTGCTAACCATTTTGAATGATGAATCCTTTTCCTAGATTTTATGCAAATCTGAGTAGAATGGAAGGACTGTGAATCAAAGATCTGGATCTTCCTCTTGGATTTGTGCAATCCGGTATCGATGGTAGATCCAAGGAGTAGGAGAAAAAAGCTGGTTTTTTCTCAGTGAAAGCACCAAAGTGTTTGTACCAAAAATGGGCACATCACTCTTCGGAAGTTTTTGAAGAGATAAAAGTGAAGAATGAAAATTAAAACTGTGGATTATCTAACAAAAACTCCAAATAACAGAAAGTAAATTGCAAAGACAAGCGATTTAGAGTGGTTCGGCGTTTTGCCTACGTCCACTATGAAGTTTGATGATTTTATTGCTCGATACTTGAAGGTTACAGTAGTTTATAATGTAATACAACTGAATTTAAATGCTAAGTGTCAATCTAAAGCAGCGGCGGTGTTCTGGAGTAGATCTGGCAGAATCTGGGCGCTCTTCAGTACTTAGAATTCTCCGACCCCTTTTTTGAATGACCAGGGGCTCTATTTATAGGTGTAGGAGGCTGATATTTCGCCTAAAATGAGGGGAGACCAGTTCTGGTACGTCAGGGGGCCCACATGGCCGAAATCTGGAGATCCGGGCCCACTTTGGGATCGATTCAACCCTTGGTTCGAATCGATCAAGAAATCATCCAATCGAGCTGAAATTTGGTGTGAACATTCTTCATCATGTATTTAAGCTTCTGTGAAAATTTCATGGCATTTGGACTTGTAGAACACGAGATATGATCGATTCAATGTTGCATTTCCGGATAGCATGGATACTTCGAATCGATCACTTTTGATTTGGTTCCTTCGAACCGATCACTCCGACTCCAGGTGTTGGATTCGAAAATACGCCTATTCGAATCAAGTATGCTATGCTGTATCTACTCGATTCGAAGTTACTCTTACTGGATGGATTCGAAGACCCTCTGCCTCGTTGGGTTCGAATAGAGGGCACGCTCGATGGAGTCGAAGGTGAGCTATATCTCCTGGATTCGAAGTTAGGTTACGCCTCCTGGATTCGAAGTAAAGCCACGCCTCCTGGATTCGAAGCTCCTTCTCTTTATGGATTCGAGGTGTAGAAAGCTCCAATGGATTCGAACTTAAGGTATCGTTCGAATCGATTCGAAGCACAGCCAACTACAATCGATTCGAACCAATACTATCTCGATGGTTTCGAACCAATGCTTGGTCCTGTTGGATTCGAACGAGAGCTTCTATGCTGATGGAGTCGAAGCAAGGCTATGACCCTGTGGATTCGAAGCAATGCTAAGGAGGATGGATCCGACCCTAGGTCTTTCCTCTTTCTAACTGCGATAACTTGGGCATATGAACTAAGATCGCTCCGAAACTTGGAACGTTGGCTCACACAGCTTTGCTTGACGTGCCTTATCAATTGTAGCCCGATCCGGTCTTGAACAAATTTCATCGATATCCATAGCGATCCTTGCGTGTAACCGATTTTCGAGACGATCTGTCACCGGTATCTAGTCAAGTCCTTGGTGTCACGGCCTTGCCAAAAGGCGGGATAACAATAAGCATCTTCTTCCATCCATGAATTCTGAAATTGAAGCATGCAATACCATCAATCCTAAATTTCCAGAATTTATTATAAGATAAAAGATGTATAGTTAATTAAAGGATGAAATCATTAACATGACTGATATCATATTATAAATAGCTTACAAAAGATTTCTTGCTTCCCATTTTCTTAAGCTTGCAACAGTAAGAGCTAACAGTGGACCTCTAAGAATAAGACCAAATCCAATAGCGTATATACTCCCATTGAGTATAAGAAACCCACAAACAAAAAGAAAATCACCTATCTCAAAATCACATTGAAATGAACACACTACCATAGAGAGAACGATCCACAAAAGTTATCATATTCACATATATGAACACAAAATGTGACATAATGTTTTTTGACCGTTTGCACTCTGTAATATAAATTATTATTGCAAAATTAACTCAAGTCCAAACGATCCATCAAAAGAGGAGCATGAATTCGATAAATTAAGAAAGATTAAAATAAATATATGTGTGTAAACAATTGGAAAGTGAGCTAAGGTATTTCAAAGAAATGGTATTGCTGATTCTTCAAAGATTTCTAAAAAGTTTGGCTCAACAAAAATGTACAATGGCATTGCATTAAACTGAAAAAAATATTGAAGTTAATTTTTTTATGGATATAAATTAATTTAAAATATACATTGTTAACGAGTATAGATTTAGTGTCACTATGTCCAATTGTTTGTTTATTTGAACTTAATCAAAAATTCCATATTAGCATACAATGATCCATGGTATAAAAGTTAATTTGTGGTGAAAAAAGACACTGTTTGAAAACTTTATGCAAGTTTCAAATTTAGGTCAAAATTATTGGGATATTCAAATTTTATAGCATAGAAGAAAAAATAATGGACTATACCTTCCAGTTGATAAATGATAACTGAGAAGCATTACAACAGTTGACTGTCAAGATTAGTGGAGTCATCGTGGCAGCCTAAAATGAAAAAGTATGCATACCGACAAACATACATATTAAACACATTCTAATTTCTTCATTTTTGAACCATTGTATCATAACCTTGAACTGCATTGAAAATAGAGATGAAAAAGATGAAATTGGTTTAGATTCTTGAATAAATGAACCTGAAACACCACAAACAAAAATGAGGAAACTGAAATAGGCTTATTATTTGATTTTTTTTTTCAAAAATCAAAATATATCAGTACACAACTATTGACATGTTACACGGTGAAGGAGGATTTGGATCACAAAATAAAGGATTCATACATTATACTTATTGCTATTTATTTTACACGTTTAAAACATAATTTTGTAAAAGAGATAATATGTAAGCAATATATTCACGAATCACAATCAATTTGTAGGGAAAATGGAAGGTCGAGGTTAGCCCAATCTATTTAACTTATTAGTTCATGCACATTAGCAAAATTTGACTATTCTTAACAAAATTATCATAGAAAATATGTTTAATATTTATATTTGTAAATTCATTGCATAGTTTGATGTTAATCTTTGTAGTTATTAATCTTAACAAAGATAGATTAACCTTAAAAATAGTATAGAGAATGTTCTAATCAAAATAAAAGATATTAGATTCATATAAATAGTTAATGTTTTTATTTAAAAATGGAAACAAACATTTTTTCAAAAAGAAGATAATTTTTTTTAACAAATGACAATAGAGAAAAATATGCAAGTATGGAAGGCGCAATCAAAATATAATTAAAAATTAGTTTCTTCACAAAATTTACAATTTTACAAATAGGAAGGTAATTAATTAAACAGTGACTAAATGTGATGAAGTACCTTGCCAAATGAGGAAGAAGATTAAACATGTATATATGAAATTATGAATGTAATGAGTAAATGTAGAGGTTTAGAAACATTGATGATGAGTAAATTGCAGTTGCCATATAAGATATATAAACCCATTGGTGATGATTTATAATAATAAAAAAGATATACAATCTTGCCTTTGAGAATTCTAGGAGACTGGAAATTTTGACATGTTAACCTCCGTTCTTTAAAAAAAGACATTGACCAAGACTTCTACCATTAGGCTTTATGCTCTGTACATCAAGAGATATATCTCTGTGACATAATGTTACTGTTAGTTTTCAAAAAATTTATGTATTAACTAATATAATGCAACAAAAATATTTGAACTATGTTTCTTGCTATAGTAACATTTTATGTCAATTTTCATTTTTGCAGTATGTAAAAGCACTTATTCACATTTACTAAAGTTTTCAATTTGCAATTACCATCGAGAACTTGAGCATATGTATTTTTTTAGAAACCAAGGATGATGTTCAGACTTAAAAAACCAATATTTTAGTAGCTTTATAAGATTTGCACAAACGATATAGTTGAAAAAATGTTACTCACCTTTCTTCTATTCTAGTGAGTCTTCCAGCAATGGACTGATAACATAGACCATAATATACCCTACAACAGCAAATGCAACTACAGCTTTGAATCCCCAAATATTATGTTGAACAACAACCTCCTATAAAGAAGGATCACTATATTACAAAATCTAATGCTTTTATAATCCAAAAACACAATTGGACCTGATAGTTACCAAAAATATCAGATATAAAAGGGGTATCCTTGATAAGCCCACCTTAGGATCATTTCTCAAAAATTATTCTCCTTAATTTTTTAAATGAAGGAACCTGTATCAAGTCTTGTAAATGAAACATATGGTTAGTATCAAATAACTCAACTTAAAGTTTGAATATTCAAAGCAGTATTTGAAAAAAATGAAGTACGAAAGAACCTACATATAAGGATGTCCACCATTTAACAAACCATATTGAAATGCAAGGCGTAGGGGCTGCTAACATTTTAAACTTGAATAAGGTTAATTAGGTTTGAAGAACCCGAGACATGTTGATATCATGTGTACTTTGTCAAGTATATCATTTATCCAAAAACAAGTGCTTGTGTCATAGTGGAAAAAGAAAGGTCCTTTTATAGCAATAATTTATGTTATTAACTTATTTGATTTAAACTGCTATTGCCACCAAAAATTAACTTAGATTAGTAACTAAATGTGTGAACTATGAGTAAAAGAAATGGATTTACTAATTGAATTGCTTCTAGCTTATCCAAAATTAGGAAGAAAAATATGAAAATATTTAACCAAATTGTTATAAGCAACCTTTGCATTTAGAAAACTACATCTCCCTTCAACATTTTATACTAAATGCCAAAAATATTTTCACTTTGGTTGTGAAACGGGGATGTAAAAAGCAAGACCAATATGGTTTATAACAAATCTACAAACCTTTCACTTTAACCTCTCTATATGCTCCTTATAAAGTTGTTTCATAACAGATCAAAAGTTATAGAAAGAAAATAAGGAAATATTACCCATGATTAACTTTCAGCTCAGAAAATCAATTATCCATAGGCGGAGAAAAATCAAACATGGAGATATACGTAAAAGTTGTAAAATATATACCTAAAAAAGGTCAAAGTTCACAGCAGTTGAGGAATTGAAGCACTACGTACTGAAGTCGAGGGATCGTAGCAGCGACGAGGTCGAGGAATCGGAGCAGCAGCGAGCAACGAATTTGGGGAATGACGAGCAGCGAGTTGAGGAACGGTGAGCAAGGGGGTTTTAAATTAATGATTAATTTAGGGATTTGGGAGTGAAGGGTGAAATGGATATTCGCTCTAGAGAATGAAATATGACCGGGAGAGTAAAAATATATGCGCCAGCTTTTTCTTTTTAATCAATAGCGTGTTAGTGGGTTATAATTTTAATATCAACAACTACTAAATAGCTAACGATAGCAAGTCATGCTATAGTGCAATCCTCTCATGCTACCAATAAACCATTTTCTTGTAGTGAATGTAACGACCCGTAAATTTTAACGTTTCGAATAGGATTATTTAAATATTAAAATTTGATTCAAATATAATAAATAATAAGAAAATCAATTGTTAATAAAATGACTTGATTTTAATGAAGTGCTTTTAAATGAATATAGGATTTTTTCCATAATTCTTATTTTGAAATAATTAAAATTTTCGTTGGACACATATTACAACAAACGTTGGTATTTTTGAAAAAATTTCAGAATAAGTTGACCAATGTATTTTTTGTCGTTTTATGATCGTGTCGCATTGTTGTGCGTGGTCGTATTTTTTATTCTGTCGTTTGCGGTTCGTACGCGAACGTAATAATTTGTAGCAATGTACCGGAAATCAAAAATGTACACTTTTCATTTCTTGACCAAACGTGCTAGTTGTTTTTAGCAGTGAAAAGTTGATCTTGTTTTGAGACTATATATCAACTCAATACAGTAGTATACAAAACAACTCCCCTATTCTTCTTCTTTGTTTCTTCTTTTCTTGTAAATGAAAATACACACCTTCATCCAACTTCAAAAATTTGTATCTCCCAATCCATAATAAATTAGCCAAAAATATAAATATGAAAGTTGGTTGTTATCATCCCTTGCATTTTACAAAAATGGTTGCTCGTGGTTTTGTCGAGCGTAGAGTTAAAATTGTTCGATAACTAGAAACTATGTCTATGATGGTGGTTTTTCGACGAACACGAAACAGAGATCAAAGAGTAGGGTTATGTTCATATTGGAAAGATGAGATTTTTAGGGGTGATCTTGGGACTTTTGGTGGTTGATGGCTATCAGAACAGCAAGTTGATCGGAATTGTAACGACCCAGAATTTTTGATAATTAAAATTTGAATATTTAATTGATTTTAAATATTAATAAATGGAATTTAGAAGTCGAATGATTTATTTATCGAATATTGGATTTACCTGGGTAATTAAATCGATAAATTAGATAGTGAAATTCCAGAGATAATTGAAAATCGAGTTTAATATGATTGAAAATGATTTGTAAAATTTTATTTAATCATACTGGAGTTATAGAAAGGTTATAGAACTCTTAAAACTGAATTTGGAGTTAAATTGTGAAAATTGAATATTTTAATATTTAATTATCGACTGTAAAAATAGCCAATTTTCGGACAGTCTCAGAATTTAACGAGACCAGTTCCATTGGATCCGTAATAGTTAGTTATTATCGGATTTCAATTTTCGTAGCAAACGGAGTTATCGTTTGACCGTGGCAACTCGAAACGCATCGATATCATTTTAATTTAATTCGTCGAGTTAAAATAGTCATTTTTCAGAAAGTCTCGGATTTCGACGAAACCAGTTTCATCGGATCCGTAATGTGATATTATTGTAAGATTTCAAATTTCGTAATTTTTGGAGTTACCGTTTGTCCGGTACGAATCAAAACGCCTCGAAATCGATTTAAATCGGTTTAATTTAATTTGATCGTTTTTCTCCGTATCTCACACAGACGATCGAATTAGCTTCCGAAACACGTTCCATTGCGTTCGGAACGCGGGGTAAACCTTAGAAACGTCAGCCGGCACGCTCGAATCGGAGTTCGAAAAAAAAATTCGATGAATAGTAAACTGGGCAATTTTCTATAAAAGCACCCCCTCACTTTCATTTTGCAAACGAGAAAGACTAGGGTTTCAGCTAAAACCCTGGCCGCCTCTAATTCGTTCGATGGCCAGAAACGAACGCCACTTCATCCCTTAAATTCTCAAAATCCGTGAAGTTCTAGCCAAAGTCTTCAACTAGAGGATTGTAGATCTCGGCGAGACGAAGTCATCCATACGGCGATGATGAATATTCGAGCAGCATGGAAGGCGCGCCAGGGCAAGAACGCGCGCACGAACGGGCACGTTTTCTCCACCTAGAGACGACCGAGCTCGACAAGGCTCTGGCCGTGGGTAGCTTGGGTCGGTGGCATTCGTATGGCGGTGGAGTGATGGACTCTCGACGATCGTAGTGGTCGCGGCATCTAGGGCAAAACGGCGGCTGATGGGTCTCGTGCTCACGCATATACCTGGGAGTGGAAGAAGATATCAAGCACGGCCACGATTTTCTTTGCTAAAACGAACGGTCCAGATGGGGTTTAGGTGAAAATAAATAAAAGAAATGTAATTTAAATTGTAATTTAATTTATGTGATGTTTAAAATTTGATATCTTGTTCATACGAGGTTGAAAAATTACGAAATCAGTTGCATTGGAATCGTATCGTCGAATACTACGCGCTGGAACTGATTTGGAAGCGATTGGAGTCAGTGAAAATTTTGGATAAAATTAAACGGCCGTTTAATTTTATTCGGAAATAAACGCTGGAATCGGAATAAAAATCTCGGTGAGATCTTCTCACTCAAATTGAATGTGGAATTATTTACAGTTATTGATTGATGATTGACTGTTTGGATTGTTGATATTAGATATTATAGGATATATATATATATATATAGCAGTATATACATATTGGCATATGTATATATTGGATTGATTGATTTCCCGCCTCGTATAGCGGATGAGACCCTATTGCGCCGTTAGTAAGCGGATTTATAAAAACCCATATACCGCGATAATTCCGTACTGGAGCGGAATTGGTATTGTGCTGACGTTTTTGGATGCAGGGAAACAGGTTGGAGGGATCCAACTGGATTCCTCACCCGTAGTTATTTATTTACAGATATTGATGTATATTCTGTTATCATATGATGATATATGATATTGACTGTTGTGATGGACTGATTGGTGTTGTTGCATCATCGGATTCAGTTTTGAAATGTAAAAATAACGACTGTTATTTTAAAAGGGTTTTTAAAGTGATTTTTGAAATATACGTTTTATGGAATTTTTGAATCGATTTATAAACGTAAAATTTTAAAGTTATAAAAGTTATAATTTTAGTGAAATATAACCGAAGTGTCGTTTTTGAAATAAAAGTCGATTTATTTATAAAATGGTTTAAGTTGGGATTTTTTTGAATAACTATAAACGATTTGTATAGAAAGATTTATAAAAATTGATATCTTTGTAAATCAAAATATTGGACTTATAAAACGAATTTTTATAAGTGTTGGAAAGAAGTATAAATGGGATTTCATAAGTTAATGAAATCTGAAAGTTTTAAATTTTGAGAAGTTTAAAAGAACGATTTCTTTTAAGATAAATGAAATATAAGTTATATTAACTTATAAATGGAATGGGTTATTAAAGAAGAAGTATAAATCGAAGTTGTTATAAAATGGAAATGGAAATGGAATTTATAAACGTTGTTTATAAATTCGAGATCAATTGAATTTGATAAATTAAATAAAGAAGGTTGTTAAAGGAGATATATTCGCGATTTTGGATAGCGAATTATTTTTGGAATAAAATGTGTAGAAAATAGTGAAATGTAATTAGTGAAGTATATTCACGATTTTGGACAGTGAATATATTATTAAATAAAATGGATAGTTTTGGAAAAGCGATATTGTAAAATGAAGTTAATTGTTTTAAAAGATGTTTTAAAACGTATTGAATATCGAAATCATAGATTTCAACATTCATTGTTGAAATAGACGTTTTCGAGAAATAAGGAAATGGTGGACTATAACACTGTTGTTATAGTAAATGATTTCCGAAAGGAAATGTTTTTATCTAGTATTGGGATTTACATATCTATTTTAATTTCGAATCCCTATACTAGTGATTTTTGAGTCGTTGTAACGATGTTTTACGTAACATTCGTTTTTGACTCAAATTGATGTTGTTATAGAAAATAGATTTCCTTAAAGAATGAATATATACTTAATTTGATTTAAGTATATCGAATATTTTCAAATGTTGAAAATAAATGATTTGTGAAATACTTATTATTAAATAAGTATGGAAATGCTTTTCCAATATGAAATGAACTGTTTTGAGATTTTATCTTCAAAGATAAAATGAAATGTGGAAATTAATTTGAAGTTGTTTTCAAATGGTTAAGTGTGGAAATTTTATATCTAGTAAAGATATTTTGGAAGATAAAATAATTTGGAAAATTATTTGGAATCTGATGATGTTGCGCATCTTTATTGATAGTTAAATAACCGACTATCAATAATTACCTTTAGATAGGTATTTGTTGTGAATTGGATGAATTTGGATGCCACACTTATTTTTGAATAAACGCTCACTATTCGGGTTAACCGGAAAAGGACCATGGGGTCGTATAACCCATTCCGAATATGTGATACGTCGTATGAATCGCATTTGAAGACCGGTGTTGAAGACCGGATATTTTTGAAAACGGAAGGATTACCGTCGAGTTACTCTACATCGACTGATCTTCGATTTAGAGGTTTTATCACCCTTAGTGACGGGAAGTCCTGACGTGATTGAAAATTATCCGGAAATGCAAGGGCTTCGTGAGAAGTGCCTTCGGTTCTGTTCGATCCCGGAACAGACTTATATGGATTGTGTGTCTGACGTTACAATTTGAGATATAAAGCTGTTTTCTTTCAAATACATTTCTGTTGGTGGCGGAGAATTTATTCTCTTAGCTTAACACCCTTCTCTGAGACGTATGAGCTCAGAGGTTATGTAATTGAAATTTATCAGCGATATATCCCAATTTGGTAACGTGGCATACTGAGTGTTGCTGTGAAATGATCAGTGTTTGATCATTTGTGATATGATCATTAGTTTGATCTTATATCTTTGTGATCATAGGTTGATCATTTTGTTTGACCCGAAGCAGGGCTTTTTTGTAGAAAGCGTAGCTTTGTGGACGAGACTTCGTCGAGCCTCACACCCCGGAAATGGTCGAAACAGGAAGGATGCAGCAAGGTTCTAGGGAGTAGCGCCCCTTAGTGTATGTCATTCCTTCTGGATAAAGGTGGTATCATGGTATGGAGCCCAGATACTTAACCTCTGTGGTTACTGCATTATTATTATCTATGTGGTTTGTTGGAAATCGGGGATCCTCGGGAAGATCGGTGACGATCGGGGGATGGCATACGCGTGTCAGTAGTTACCTACTTTTGCAGAGGTAACCCGGCCTTGTGTTGGCAGAGATCTAACCGTAATGTTAGGTTATTTCTCGGGTCGTCTATTCCAGGGACGTACCCATCGTGGATAGGAAGTTCCTTAGCCTGACCATTTGTTGGAAATCCAAAGAAACAATACGCGACGTGTACGGTTTTAGTTGTATTACCTGCTATGGAATGTGGCGGTAACCTGCTATTGAACATAGTAGCTATAGTAGGCATACGATACTGGTCGTATGTTGGCTAAGATTTATATTATACTTTCGAAATGTTTTCTACACTATGCACTAATAATAATATCAAAATGATTTGATTTTGCGTAGTAAGCATCTTTGACTATCATAAGAAGAAATCTCCTCCAATTTTGCGTTTGCATTGTGTGTGTGGTGGGAGGTCTTATGGTAGTTTCATTTTCCAAAAGCATTTCGAATTGACTTTAAAATTCTTCTGTTGTTTATTTTAAAGAAGAATAACTGTTTTACGATCTCACACCAGTCACCATGACTGACTCGGAGTTTATTGTTCCCTTCTAAACTCTGGGTGCCCACCAATTTCCACACGGGCAGCCTAGAGTTATGTTATCAGGATATTCTGGATATTCTGGAGCTTTGGAAGCAAGCTGGATGACGAGACGTAGTATTTGTATTTGATAGTATTTATTCCGCTGTGTATTCTGTATGAGGACAAGTTATATAACTGTCCATTGTTGTATATTGACTCTGATGACTGATGTATGTATAAACTGATAAAATTCTTTGTTTTAGAGATTATTCCTTTATCTATTATATATTGTTCCGCTGCGATATGTGAGATTCTGATATTGTCTCTGTATTCTGTTCTGTTGTTGTTCTGTTGTTCTTCTTTCTTTCTTCTCTTTTTCTTCTATCTTCTTCTTCTTCTACTTTTTCTTTTTCTTAAAACCATAACTTTTCGGGTTTCCGGCATTCGATTGCTCAGCAGTCGATAAAGTGAGTATCGATGTTGAATTTTCGAAAGTCGAAAATTTTCGGGATGTTACAGTTGGTATCAGAGCATATGGTTAAGCGACAACCCTGCTCTGTTGGGTGTTATTCATTAGAGATAGAGTCAGTAGTACTCTAGAATGAGTTGAGTGTAATAATAGATATGAGCGCGTATTTGTTATTTGAATATAAAATTGTTTTATATTGTGATGATTGATTTATTGAGTGGTATATGGATTCTGGTCAATACGAGTAATTAACGATCATTGATAGGGATCTCTAAACACTCGAATAGAACAATTCGGCACAGTATTGTTTTAAGTAGGGTGAATGAAATAATTTTACCCAAAACTATTTTTGTATAGAAAAGAAATGATTTTTCTATGAATTACTATAGTATATGGTTGCATGGTTGCTAGAAATGATAACATTAAACTATTATCATTGAAATTAAATGAGAAATTGGAATTATAAACTCCAAAGTTAAGGAATTAATTCACATACGAACGAAATTTGTAAATGTAAATTATAGATGTGAATTATAATTTAAAACGGAGTTCCAGAAAAGTTTTTGGAAATGTTTTGAGAAGAATTTGAAATTTTTGAGATTTGGAAAGTTTAAAATTCTTTTTGAAGTTGAAAATGAATTTCAAAGGATTTTGAAAAAGTATTTTGGAGAGATAAAGCTCTAAACTCTTGTCGGTCGCTGGAAAATAACTTCGATGATGACCGCGGCATCGTTGGTGTTCATTTTCGGGTTTCCAAAAGAGGAATTGCTGCCAAATTGTTTTAAATGGAAGTGTTTGGAAAATTTGGATTTTGTTTTGGAAATTAAAAGGATAATTTGAATTGTTTTCAAATGGTTTTGAAAAAGTTGAAACGACTCTGGAATCCTATTTCAAATACTTACGAAATATTAATAAGTTGATAACTTATAGAATATTGAAATTTGATTAGAATGAAATTCAAATTGAAAAACGAATGAATTAGTGAATGAATGAATAAATTACGATTGCAAGTGCCAGAAAATGAAATTGAATGTTAAAATTCATTTTGAATTTGAAAGTAAATAGAACTGGAATTGAATTTGATAAAGGAAGTATTAAACTGAAAGTTAGTAAGGGAAGCTAATTGATTATTGATCAAATGGATAAGGTTTGAACGAATTAAATTCAATGATTATAAATGAAGATAAATTGAATTCCAATAGAATTGAAAATGTGAATTATAAGTTCAAATGAATGTGAAATGAAAAATTGAACGAAATTGAATATGTAACTTCAATAGCGAATTTAAAGAGGATATAAGAAGTATATATGAAATTTTGTAATGGAGTTTGCAAAATGATTTGGATATGTAACTAGATATTATGGCTAGTAGGATATACAGGTGTAAAGGAAATTGAATTTGATTTCAAAGATAAATTCGAATTGCTCGAAAAAGGTATGTATTTGAATTTTAATATGAGTTTTTGATGATTTCTCTCTAGCCGCTTGGCTTTTTCTTTTTCTTTTTGAAATCTGAGAGTCCGTAGGGACGTTTTGTAGTCGTGCCGTATTAGCCGCGCAAAGGAGACGCTGGCAAAATTTTTCGAAAATTTAGGGCGTTAGAAAATTTTTGAGAAAATTTTGAAAGTTTAAAATTTGAATTTAAACTCGAATTTGAATTTTGAAGTAAACAATGCTGTTGAAACTTATAATTGAAGTTGGAAAATGAAATTAAATGATAACGAATCTTTAGTAGGAAGATTTGTTTTGATAAATTGATAAAACTATTGGATGTTGAAAAATAGTAGACGAGTTAAGGACCTTTCTTCCTAACTTGTAATTTCGAGGACGAAATTCTTTTAAGGGGGGAAGTTTGTAACGACCCAGAATTTTTGATAATTAAAATTTGAATATTTAATTGATTTTAAATATTAATAAATGGAATTTAGAAGTCGAATGATTTATTTATCGAATATTGGATTTACCTGGGTAATTAAATCGATAAATTAGATAGTGAAATTCCAGAGATAATTGAAAATCGAGTTTAATATGATTGAAAATGATTTGTAAAATTTTATTTAATCATACTGGAGTTATAGAAAGGTTATAGAACTCTTAAAACTGAATTTGGAGTTAAATTGTGAAAATTGAATATTTTAATATTTAATTATCGACTGTAAAAATAGCCAATTTTCGGACAGTCTCAGAATTTAACGAGACCAGTTCCATTGGATCCGTAATAGTTAGTTATTATCGGATTTCAATTTTCGTAGCAAACGGAGTTATCGTTTGACCGTGGCAACTCGAAACGCATCGATATCATTTTAATTTAATTCGTCGAGTTAAAATAGTCATTTTTCAGAAAGTCTCGGATTTCGACGAAACCAGTTTCATCGGATCCGTAATGTGATATTATTGTAAGATTTCAAATTTCGTAATTTTTGGAGTTACCGTTTGTCCGGTACGAATCAAAACGCCTCGAAATCGATTTAAATCGGTTTAATTTAATTTGATCGTTTTTCTCCGTATCTCACACAGACGATCGAATTAGCTTCCGAAACACGTTCCATTGCGTTCGGAACGCGGGGTAAACCTTAGAAACGTCAGCCGGCACGCTCGAATCGGAGTTCGAAAAAAAAATTCGATGAATAGTAAACTGGGCAATTTTCTATAAAAGCACCCCCTCACTTTCATTTTGCAAACGAGAAAGACTAGGGTTTCAGCTAAAACCCTGGCCGCCTCTAATTCGTTCGATGGCCAGAAACGAACGCCACTTCATCCCTTAAATTCTCAAAATCCGTGAAGTTCTAGCCAAAGTCTTCAACTAGAGGATTGTAGATCTCGGCGAGACGAAGTCATCCATACGGCGATGATGAATATTCGAGCAGCATGGAAGGCGCGCCAGGGCAAGAACGCGCGCACGAACGGGCACGTTTTCTCCACCTAGAGACGACCGAGCTCGACAAGGCTCTGGCCGTGGGTAGCTTGGGTCGGTGGCATTCGTATGGCGGTGGAGTGATGGACTCTCGACGATCGTAGTGGTCGCGGCATCTAGGGCAAAACGGCGGCTGATGGGTCTCGTGCTCACGCATATACCTGGGAGTGGAAGAAGATATCAAGCACGGCCACGATTTTCTTTGCTAAAACGAACGGTCCAGATGGGGTTTAGGTGAAAATAAATAAAAGAAATGTAATTTAAATTGTAATTTAATTTATGTGATGTTTAAAATTTGATATCTTGTTCATACGAGGTTGAAAAATTACGAAATCAGTTGCATTGGAATCGTATCGTCGAATACTACGCGCTGGAACTGATTTGGAAGCGATTGGAGTCAGTGAAAATTTTGGATAAAATTAAACGGCCGTTTAATTTTATTCGGAAATAAACGCTGGAATCGGAATAAAAATCTCGGTGAGATCTTCTCACTCAAATTGAATGTGGAATTATTTACAGTTATTGATTGATGATTGACTGTTTGGATTGTTGATATTAGATATTATAGGATATATATATATATATAGCAGTATATACATATTGGCATATGTATATATTGGATTGATTGATTTCCCGCCTCGTATAGCGGATGAGACCCTATTGCGCCGTTAGTAAGCGGATTTATAAAAACCCATATACCGCGATAATTCCGTACTGGAGCGGAATTGGTATTGTGCTGACGTTTTTGGATGCAGGGAAACAGGTTGGAGGGATCCAACTGGATTCCTCACCCGTAGTTATTTATTTACAGATATTGATGTATATTCTGTTATCATATGATGATATATGATATTGACTGTTGTGATGGACTGATTGGTGTTGTTGCATCATCGGATTCAGTTTTGAAATGTAAAAATAACGACTGTTATTTTAAAAGGGTTTTTAAAGTGATTTTTGAAATATACGTTTTATGGAATTTTTGAATCGATTTATAAACGTAAAATTTTAAAGTTATAAAAGTTATAATTTTAGTGAAATATAACCGAAGTGTCGTTTTTGAAATAAAAGTCGATTTATTTATAAAATGGTTTAAGTTGGGATTTTTTTGAATAACTATAAACGATTTGTATAGAAAGATTTATAAAAATTGATATCTTTGTAAATCAAAATATTGGACTTATAAAACGAATTTTTATAAGTGTTGGAAAGAAGTATAAATGGGATTTCATAAGTTAATGAAATCTGAAAGTTTTAAATTTTGAGAAGTTTAAAAGAACGATTTCTTTTAAGATAAATGAAATATAAGTTATATTAACTTATAAATGGAATGGGTTATTAAAGAAGAAGTATAAATCGAAGTTGTTATAAAATGGAAATGGAAATGGAATTTATAAACGTTGTTTATAAATTCGAGATCAATTGAATTTGATAAATTAAATAAAGAAGGTTGTTAAAGGAGATATATTCGCGATTTTGGATAGCGAATTATTTTTGGAATAAAATGTGTAGAAAATAGTGAAATGTAATTAGTGAAGTATATTCACGATTTTGGACAGTGAATATATTATTAAATAAAATGGATAGTTTTGGAAAAGCGATATTGTAAAATGAAGTTAATTGTTTTAAAAGATGTTTTAAAACGTATTGAATATCGAAATCATAGATTTCAACATTCATTGTTGAAATAGACGTTTTCGAGAAATAAGGAAATGGTGGACTATAACACTGTTGTTATAGTAAATGATTTCCGAAAGGAAATGTTTTTATCTAGTATTGGGATTTACATATCTATTTTAATTTCGAATCCCTATACTAGTGATTTTTGAGTCGTTGTAACGATGTTTTACGTAACATTCGTTTTTGACTCAAATTGATGTTGTTATAGAAAATAGATTTCCTTAAAGAATGAATATATACTTAATTTGATTTAAGTATATCGAATATTTTCAAATGTTGAAAATAAATGATTTGTGAAATACTTATTATTAAATAAGTATGGAAATGCTTTTCCAATATGAAATGAACTGTTTTGAGATTTTATCTTCAAAGATAAAATGAAATGTGGAAATTAATTTGAAGTTGTTTTCAAATGGTTAAGTGTGGAAATTTTATATCTAGTAAAGATATTTTGGAAGATAAAATAATTTGGAAAATTATTTGGAATCTGATGATGTTGCGCATCTTTATTGATAGTTAAATAACCGACTATCAATAATTACCTTTAGATAGGTATTTGTTGTGAATTGGATGAATTTGGATGCCACACTTATTTTTGAATAAACGCTCACTATTCGGGTTAACCGGAAAAGGACCATGGGGTCGTATAACCCATTCCGAATATGTGATACGTCGTATGAATCGCATTTGAAGACCGGTGTTGAAGACCGGATATTTTTGAAAACGGAAGGATTACCGTCGAGTTACTCTACATCGACTGATCTTCGATTTAGAGGTTTTATCACCCTTAGTGACGGGAAGTCCTGACGTGATTGAAAATTATCCGGAAATGCAAGGGCTTCGTGAGAAGTGCCTTCGGTTCTGTTCGATCCCGGAACAGACTTATATGGATTGTGTGTCTGACGTTACAATTTGAGATATAAAGCTGTTTTCTTTCAAATACATTTCTGTTGGTGGCGGAGAATTTATTCTCTTAGCTTAACACCCTTCTCTGAGACGTATGAGCTCAGAGGTTATGTAATTGAAATTTATCAGCGATATATCCCAATTTGGTAACGTGGCATACTGAGTGTTGCTGTGAAATGATCAGTGTTTGATCATTTGTGATATGATCATTAGTTTGATCTTATATCTTTGTGATCATAGGTTGATCATTTTGTTTGACCCGAAGCAGGGCTTTTTTGTAGAAAGCGTAGCTTTGTGGACGAGACTTCGTCGAGCCTCACACCCCGGAAATGGTCGAAACAGGAAGGATGCAGCAAGGTTCTAGGGAGTAGCGCCCCTTAGTGTATGTCATTCCTTCTGGATAAAGGTGGTATCATGGTATGGAGCCCAGATACTTAACCTCTGTGGTTACTGCATTATTATTATCTATGTGGTTTGTTGGAAATCGGGGATCCTCGGGAAGATCGGTGACGATCGGGGGATGGCATACGCGTGTCAGTAGTTACCTACTTTTGCAGAGGTAACCCGGCCTTGTGTTGGCAGAGATCTAACCGTAATGTTAGGTTATTTCTCGGGTCGTCTATTCCAGGGACGTACCCATCGTGGATAGGAAGTTCCTTAGCCTGACCATTTGTTGGAAATCCAAAGAAACAATACGCGACGTGTACGGTTTTAGTTGTATTACCTGCTATGGAATGTGGCGGTAACCTGCTATTGAACATAGTAGCTATAGTAGGCATACGATACTGGTCGTATGTTGGCTAAGATTTATATTATACTTTCGAAATGTTTTCTACACTATGCACTAATAATAATATCAAAATGATTTGATTTTGCGTAGTAAGCATCTTTGACTATCATAAGAAGAAATCTCCTCCAATTTTGCGTTTGCATTGTGTGTGTGGTGGGAGGTCTTATGGTAGTTTCATTTTCCAAAAGCATTTCGAATTGACTTTAAAATTCTTCTGTTGTTTATTTTAAAGAAGAATAACTGTTTTACGATCTCACACCAGTCACCATGACTGACTCGGAGTTTATTGTTCCCTTCTAAACTCTGGGTGCCCACCAATTTCCACACGGGCAGCCTAGAGTTATGTTATCAGGATATTCTGGATATTCTGGAGCTTTGGAAGCAAGCTGGATGACGAGACGTAGTATTTGTATTTGATAGTATTTATTCCGCTGTGTATTCTGTATGAGGACAAGTTATATAACTGTCCATTGTTGTATATTGACTCTGATGACTGATGTATGTATAAACTGATAAAATTCTTTGTTTTAGAGATTATTCCTTTATCTATTATATATTGTTCCGCTGCGATATGTGAGATTCTGATATTGTCTCTGTATTCTGTTCTGTTGTTGTTCTGTTGTTCTTCTTTCTTTCTTCTCTTTTTCTTCTATCTTCTTCTTCTTCTACTTTTTCTTTTTCTTAAAACCATAACTTTTCGGGTTTCCGGCATTCGATTGCTCAGCAGTCGATAAAGTGAGTATCGATGTTGAATTTTCGAAAGTCGAAAATTTTCGGGATGTTACAGGAATTCGGTCAAAAATTAAAATCCGACGGTATGGTCGACGAGAGGAGTTTCGATCGATGTCGTGACGTAGCTCGGGGCAACGGGAAGCCACGATGGTGATCGAAGGTGGTCTGATGATCTATGGTTTTCAGGCGAGCTCGAATTTTCTTTTCCTGGCCATGGGTTTTTGGGTTGCGTTATATTTAGAGGCGATGGAGGCAGAGTTAGGTGGATCGGAGGTTGGCCTTGACCTTTGCATGAGAAGGGCAGCTAGTAGTGGTCGTTTGGGCTTGTGCAACTACTTCTAGTGGTGTGCGACATTATACTGTTGTAGGGTGGGACCATCTGGTCGCATTTTGATCCAAGCGATCAAGCTTGAAGCGAGGTGGTAGGATGCGTAGAGATTCCGAAGGGGAGTTCATTGGAGAAGGATGTGCTTGATTTCATGAAGTGGGGAGAGAGAACGGAGGAGAGAGGTGCACGACATTAGGTTTGTGCACATGTGCGTGCATAGGAAAGGGAAATGTGGATTTGGGGGAGATGATGGATTAAGGGGTAAGTGGGATTGGTGAATTAATTAGTTTAATTAATTATTTAAATTAATATAAATTCTTTTGAAATCAATATCTTTTGCATATGAGGTCCAAATAGAACATGGTTTTTCACATTGCGCTCATAGGAGTGTTTTCTACGCATTGGAGCCGATTTCATCAAGTTTAGAGCAAGTAGGATTTTGAGATAAAATCGAACGTCATTCAATTTTAGATCGTGCAGAAATACATAAGCGTTGGCTAGAATTTTGGTGAGTCAACTTACCTTTGAATGAACACTATATGATTTATGGGTTGATATAAATTATTAATTGTATGATTGAATGATTTCTTTTTTTGGTTTGGTTGACTTCCTGCTTTGAAAAGCGGATGACATATGAAATGAAATACAGGGAACTAGTGAAATTTTATAGGGGATCCTAAGGGATTCCTTGATTTAATTTCATTTATATACTTGTTCTATAAATTGTTGAATGCCAAAAGCTTGGTTGCTTGTCCATATTGGATGTGACTTTGATGTCACAAAAGTTGAACTCTTTTAGCGTAGATCAATGATAACACT
This sequence comes from Allium fistulosum, assembly GCA_030737815.1. NCBI lineage: Eukaryota > Viridiplantae > Streptophyta > Magnoliopsida > Asparagales > Amaryllidaceae > Allium > Allium fistulosum. Next base: position 495,124,827 of record CM060902.1, on the reverse strand, counting down.
TGTTAAGTGCTATGGTAGCTCTAGGCCTCATTATAATATTTTGAATTACTATTATTTGCTGTTTTGATTTGGAAATGGTTTTAATTCAGATAATGAATTTAAATGTGATTTTTGGAATTTTTGTGGCATTTTATTTAGAAATGGTTTTTTGAACTTCTCTATTTTATTTCAACCTTTTTGTTAGTCTTTTCTAATTTATACGGAAATGTTTTAAAAGTATTTCAAGAAGTATATATTATAAAGAAAATTTAATATAATAAATAATGTTTATTATCAAAAAGAAAAAAAAGGTTTACCTCTATTATAGAGTGATTCTGTTTTAAAAGAAGATAGAAATATTTTGGAATAAATATTTGTTAAATGCTTTATATAAAATGTTGTATTGAAAGATTGATTTATAAATAGTATTAGAGTAGATTTATAAATGATATTTTATAGAAGGGAAGATAATTTGGATTAATAAACCACATTTGTGAATTTATAGTTATATATGGTATGATCATTTTATGGGAAGTACTTAACCCTACCTTGAAATCGAAGATTGGTGATAAGTGTAAGAGATTCAAATCAGCAGATTTATAAAAGGAGTTTTATAAATAGGAAGGAAAATTATAAATGGAGTTTGTAAATATAAAAGAGAGTTGTAAAAAGGAATTTTATAAAAGGAAATGAGATTTGATTTGTATAAAATATCATTTTAAATTATGGTTGTATGGAAAGCATTCTTTTCATACTTAATACCAAATTCCGAGTTAGGGGAACTCGTCCCTATCTATGAGAATTAAGAATGTATGTCGAGGCAAGGATAGTTCTCTAACTTGTTCGACTTTATTGTTAATCGAGGGATAGTGAAAATTTGAAATCGAAAAGTGGTGGTAAGTATATTTAGCCTAATTTCCATACGATCCATTTACTTACACCAAAAAGGAAAGTGGTTTGGGTTTATAGTAAACAATGTTTTTAAATGACATTTGTTATGGCCATTTAAATATGATTTTGGGAAAAAGGGAATTCTTCCTTAAGATTTGTAAATATACTTATACGGTTGAGATAAGTATATGGACACATTTTTTAAGTATTGAAAGTGTATTATTTTGTAAATTTACTACCGTTGAGGTAAGTATATGGATAAATTTTCTATGTATTGAAAGTGAAATATTTTGGGAATGTACTTATATCGATTAGAAGGTATATGGATATTTTTCCAAGCATTGGAAGAATATAAATGAATAGTGAATTAGTAGTATACATATGTAGATCTTTTGTAAAGGTATTTTAATACAAGTGTGATATCCCGGGATTTTGGGCAATATAAATTTAATAATCTTTATTGATAATTTAATTGAATTGATAATTTTCCTTTATAATTTTAATTTAAATTGGTTAATTTAATATTTTAAAGGTTAATCAATTATAATCTGGAAATATTGATAAGATTTGTTTGTCAAAGCTAATAAATTTTATTCTATTTATAATATATATATTTGATATATATTGTGAATGGAAATATCTTTTGTTTTAAATTAAAGATTGTATTTTCAAATTGTAATATATATGTATGTATACGTTATAATTTGATATTGTTTGAAATTTTATTTAAACTATCACATCTTAAAAATAATTAATTATCTTATATTTTCAAAATATAGAATTAACCTTAATTAACTTTTGAAAGATATTAAATTTAAAACAAAGCTTTTAAATCACAATTCATACATATATAAATTATTAATAGATTAAATAAATTTCAAACAATATCAAATTATAACGTATACATACATATATATTACAATTTGAAAATACAATCTTTAATTTAAAACAAAAGATATTTCCATTCACAATATATATCAAATATATATATTATAAATAGAATAAAATTTATTAGCTTTGACAAACAAATCTTATCAACTTTTCCAGATTAAAATTGATTAACCTTTAAAATATTAAATTAACCAATTTAAATTAAAATTATAAAGGAAAATTATCAATTCAATTAAATTATCAATAAAGATTATTAAATTTATATTGCCCAAAATCCCGGGATATCACATTCCTCCCCCCTTAAAATAATTTCGTCCCCGAAATTAAAAGCAAAGTTAATTTAATAATCCAGCAAAGATTTTAATTTTAAACAGCAACCACATACATATCATCCAATTCCTAACAACCAAAGCAACCAATCAAACAATCAAACAAACCTAACTAACTATTCTGATACAAATCAGGATAGACTTCATAACACTATCTAGAGTTTCCCTGGATATAAATCACCGGGAGACTCGCTCTACAGAAGCTAAACAAACTACACCACCATACTCCAGAGCTCCCCTCATCTCTAGATTCACTAATCTGAACAAAATATCAGACCACACTCAAATCCAGCACAACTTCCAAATCCATCTGAACTGCAGATTCTACAATCAGTAATAGATCATACACGTACTCCCTCAGAGATACGTGAAATAGAATGGATTCCAGTTATCCAAACTGGTCATTCAATCCTGTAGACAAAAGAACTACTCCTCTCAAGAACACAGGAAAATCCAAAATACTTTAGTGCTAGCTTCCAGACTTACCAATCTTATAGCTTAATAATCGGAGAAAACTTAACAAGTTTCCAATCTACAACTCCGAATTTCAAACTCTGCCTCATATCTGCATAACTCACCAAACAATCTTGGACTATCCCATCTCTTCCTGATCAGCTTAACCTTCGCTGATGCTTCTTGAAACAAATCTGAACCAAGAACAAAATGATTTCTAAATCTTATCAACAATATGAACTTTCCAAAATCTGCTGAAATCCAAACTTGAAAACTAGATCTGACCAATCCATTTCCAAAAATTCCTGAGCTGCTACACCAACTCTTCTTTCTCTAAGAACCATCCTACTACCAGACTAACCACCGGTATCGCTTCTGGAACCAAGTCGATACGGAACTCAACTCCAGATGAAGACAAACTTCTACTTCTTCGAAGACATCCGGAAAATTCTGACTACTTCAGTAGCTCCTACTTCCATATGAGAAACCTCAATCTCAAACAAAAGATTACCCAGATGAATTCCCAATTTAATCGCAAGTCACTTTTGCGATCCTACCTAGTTCGGATTCCAAAGAAATTGTTCTCTCTTTACCAATTAAAACAGCCTTAAGCTTTTCCAAACAAGGTTAACCCTTCAAGAAAGCTTCACCATCTACCCGGACTGCTAATAGAAGAACCACAAAGATTCCGGAACCATCGAAGAAACGGACCACACTACTGCTTCCAAACTCTATCTCTAGGACACTGCTAAGCCAAAGACCTCCTCGTCACTACACCGAACACTTCAAGCTGCACTGCTATCACAGCTAACCAAGAACTTCTAATCCAAAGGCTTCTCAAAACTAAAACCATCAACAAACCTCTCAACGAATCTCCGAGACGGCAGACATCCAAAAGAAACTCGGGCTCCAAACCAATCGCCAATAACTTACTCTTCTTAAGGGAACAATTAGACCATGTCCGAAGAACAACTAATCGACCTTAGTCCCATACTTCAATATAGACAAAACTCTCTTACTTGATATCAGAGAATTCCTATACAGTCGAGTCTTTCCTGCGGTGGACATCAACTGTTCCTCCAATACCTTCTTAATCTTGTTCCAAAAAGAAAATCTCCTTCGGGAACATCCATAGATACTGCGTCTTATCACACAGCTGCCAAGATACCATCATTTACTTCTGCACTTCCGACAGATCCAAATTCTAGAAAATCCGCTCACTCGAGCTCAACCAAACTTACATTCCAATAATGGACTCCGAATCTTGAAAAGGATTTTCTTCAGAGATCCGAGACATCCTTACTCCATACTGCCAACTTACTCGAGACGATATTGGGTTTACAGTCTCGATATATACTTCCAACCTCAAACATTCAAACTCCAACTATTGGTAATTGTGTTACACACACTATCACCTTATCTACCTTTATAACTTATATTGGAAAACCCGAACAGGTAACCCAATAAATAGGTAGAAATACATAAATATATATATTTAAAATGATATATATTTTTTTTATATAGAAATTATTTCTGGGTAAAATTATTTCATCTACCTCTTTAAAACAATATTGTGTCCGTTGGCCTGGTTCAAGTGTTTAGAGATCCCTATCAATAACGTTAGCTACTCGTAAAAAAAATAAAATGGTATCAGAGCTATAGGTTGAGCGAATGCAAAGAATTTTTAAATCTATTATATTTTTTATTTTATTCTATTTTATATTTTATTTTTATTTATATTTATTATTTATTATTTTTTTTTATATAATTTATTTTTTTATTTTTTTATTTATTTTTTTTCTATTTATTTTTTTTTTAATTTTTATTTATTTTTTATATATATAATTATTTTTTATTTATTTGTAAACTATTTTTAGTTTAAGAATCTACATTTTATTATTTATGCAATGAATTTTATTAACTTATGTTATATTTATTTATTTTTTTACAAACCTTTATTAAATTTTATTTAAACTATCACATCTTAAAAATAATTAATTATCTTATATTTTCAAAATATAGAATTAACCTTAATTAACTTTTGAAAGATATTAAATTTAAAACAAAGCTTTTAAATCACAATTCATACATATATAAATTATTAATAGATTAAATAAATTTCAAACAATATCAAATTATAACGTATACATACATATATATTACAATTTGAAAATACAATCTTTAATTTAAAACAAAAGATATTTCCATTCACAATATATATCAAATATATATATTATAAATAGAATAAAATTTATTAGCTTTGACAAACAAATCTTATCAATATTTCCAGATTATAATTGATTAACCTTTAAAATATTAAATTAACCAATTTAAATTAAAATTATAAAGGAAAATTATCAATTCAATTAAATTATAAATAAAGATTATTAAATTTATATTGCCCAAAATCCCGGGATATCACAACAAGTATTTACAAAGTAATTTTAATTAATGAAAGGAGTAATTAATGAGGCTTACCGGTTGCTTATGTGCTTAATCATGCTTGGTTTCCATATGAAATTAAATCTTTGGTTTGATTGTTTGCATATTTGATCGTTAAATAATCGACTATCAAATCTTGGTCAGTTTGACATTGGAAGTTTATGAAAGCTTCTTGTGTTCATACAGTTTGAGGTCCCTCGGAAGAACTCATACCGATGAAACATCTCTCGCTTTAAGGGCGGATATTCGAGATCCCCTTGGGACTCTTATATCGTCGGCTTAAAGAACGGGGATTGAGTCAACCAGAAACTATCGGTTGTTGGTTCAGAGAGACCGGTATCAAATAAGTTATCTAAAACCCACTTGGAACCGGCATAAGCATTTAAATGGGGACATCTTGAAGATAATGGAAACCGAAGATTGAGTTCTTTGAAGTGCAAGGGCTACTTGCTACTAATCCCGAGGGTGATTCCAAAATGGGTGTGATAGAGGTAGTGCCTTTGGTTTGTTCATTCCCAGAACAACTTTTATGGATGAATGTTGGCATTACATTGTTGCCTGGAGGGAAATGTTAGCATTCCAAGAGGGATTTGCTAAAAAACGTAATTGTTGCCTCCAACCTCACACCCGGGAATCACTAAAACATGGGAGATGCAGCAGGGCTATGTGGGTCGCTCCTATTAGGGTATGATCATCACTTGTATCTAGATCGATATTTACGAATTATATACGTCGGGCCAACGGAAATAGTTGGTCAACTTGGAAGCTGGGGTGATAATCATATTCGGTACTATCCAGGAAGAAGTAGGCCAGTTTTGTGTTGGTAGAGGTCCAATGTTTGCAGCATTGGTACATTTTATATAGAGGTGTACTGTACGGAAGTTAGTCCCTTGCTTTGCGATTGTATGGAATCCATTTTCCAATATGTGCCTTACAGTTTTAGTTGTATACTAAATATGCTATTGAACATAATTAATGTAACCATTTCAGATATTTTTAATATTATTTTCAACCCTAGACATTATAATATTATTGGATTTTCTTATATAATGGTTTTGTTATCGTTAGGTAAAAACCCATCCGTGTTTATTTATGGCATGGTCTTACGAGATACCTTTACTTTTGAAGGGTTTTATAAATATAAAAATCCATATGTTTTGCGTTTCTTAAGCTGGTTTAGCGGACTAATCCAGGTGTTATTTTCTTATAATGTTTGGGTTAAACCCGAGTATATCCCAGATTTAGCTATGGATGCTTTGGAGCTTTAGGAGACGAGCTGGATGCCACCAAGACTTATTCACGTATTTTATTTCTGCTGCATTTCTTGTTTTGTATTCATTAGCATTGCGAGGACATGCTGCTATAACTATCTAGATCGATGTGAGATTCTATTCTGTCACGATGTGAGATTCTATTCTGTCTTTTATTTTCATTTACCCCAACAATCTGTCTTTTAGACACTTAGAAGCTCGGCACGTGAATACCATGGATGTATTAGTGTCGACTTTTGAGGGTCGAAAAAGCCGGTCGTTATATACTACGTCAATGTCTAGTAATAATGGGGAGCGCATGTACTCACATTGGTGCGATATTTGATGTCAGGTATGTGTATGTGTGTTTTTATACAAATACATAATGCGTGTCTTTATATATTTTTGTATGTGTATGTATACATATATCTATGTATGTATATGTATATATTAATAGTGTTAGGGGTATGTCCTATGGACAATTCTGTAATTTATTATAAATTATTAACTCTATAATCAACTCTCATTCATAATAAATATGTTTTCTTTCTGTTATATATATTTGTTATAATGTATTATAAATAAAATAACCTTTTCAATTAATTATGTATTAGTTTAAAGTAAAATTAGTTTAAATTAAAACTCAAATATAGTGTATAATGTTTCTAATAATTAAATGGGATGTTTCTAATAATTATCAGTACAAATACATAGTGCATATAGTTTGTGTAAATTATCAATCCTATGTATCTAATAATTAAAAGGGATGTATAGAGATACAAATACTACTTAATGTCTAGTAATAATGGGGAGCGCATGTACTTACATAGGTGCAATATTGATGTCTGGTATGTGTACATGTGTTTTCATACAAATACATAGTGTGTGTGTGTGTCTATGTATGTATATGTATATATTGATAGAGTTAGGGGTATTCCTTAGGGGAAATTCTATCATTTATTATAAATTATTAACTCTGTAATCAATTCTCGTTCATAGTAAAGGTGTTTTCTTTCTGTTATATATATTTGTTATAATGTGCTATAAATAAAATAGATATTTAACCAAAAATCCATAAATGGTGTGTTTGTGATAGTAATTACAAATAGTTGTAATCATGAGTGTTATATCATAATATAATAAACACATCATTTTAAATGTTCTTAGTCAAGATGCATCGAGACTAGATATCAATGCAACCGTTGAGACTAGAGTACATAACACTCTCCAAATGTTGGGCAGTGTATTATTCATGATTGTTGGGGACACTGGGGTTACGTACCAATAGTTATTGTATAACTATGGAATGACTCGCTCAGTAGTTTTCTATTGGTTAACATAACTAAGGTCAAACAGAAAATATCAATGTGACTTATTTACATAGTTTTCTCGACTTGAAAATACTATCGATCTTCAATATGACAGCTCCGCTTTGATTATAGTCAAATCATGGCACAACATCCATCGAACGATTATAGTTGGGTCGAGTGGAAGTATTGGATGTGAAACACTATTCGAGCAAGAATTTGCATCCTCGGTTATATGGGGTTAGTATCACTGTCAACTGAAGTCAACCTAAAGTCAAAATCTCTAGCCGTAGTAATTCAATTATTAATTATTTTTATTATTGAACTAATGGATTTGTATACAGACTACAAAGTTAAATGTGTACAATATTGGAATTTATTGGAATTTTGACAACTACCAAATTCTATAAGTCCAAAATGATATAGTTTTGATGAAGAGAATTGGTAAAATTAATTGTCACTATAGGATAATGCTTAATAAAGTAAAATTAGATTTTTCCAACATCAAGTAAGCGATAGATTTGACAATAACGTCACACCACCTACTAAATGAAGTGTGAACATTAATACTCGAATTGTTCAATATTAATAGCTGACCAAATTTAAATCTAAGAGTCACATAACCGAATCGTTGAATACTCCTAAAACCACTTGATTTAATTAAATTATAATTGTTATAAATTAATTAATATTTATGAAATATTAGTTACAAAATTTTATTTAATGTGTTGAACAATATCAAACAGTGTGTTTATAATTGTAATAAATTTACCGGTCGATATTGGTACGCGTTTAAATTTGATTTAAATTGCGATGGATTTTGTTCGAACTTGAACTAGGTTTGAGGCCCATATGAGGCATGATAATTTTGGTTAGGAAGTGGCAAAGGTTAGGCTGGCCAAGGGTTGGTAGGTAGATGTGGTTTGAATGGTTAAAAAGGAATGAAATGGTAAAGAGAGAAAGAAGGATAGTGATCCACTTTTTGCTTCATTGTCTCTCCTTTATGTAATACCCCTTAACGCTCACTTTCAAGATACTTTTTCCCACCCCTCCTTGTTGCAAATTTCGACCAGAAACCCTTCCATTCATACCCTAAAAGTTGAAGCACAAAATACATTAAATTAAATCCAATTCGATTGGTGGTGGTAGTTGCATTTGGAACTTGAAAATTCTTAATTCAGATTCAACTCAAGGAGCTTTACTATAACAAACCGCCCCAAAATGGACTTAAATTTCAACCTAGAAAAGGCCCATCGAACTTAGACTCATTCCAAGACAGGCTGTTGGTTGATAAAGTTAAAACAATACGCATAGCTATCTATCTATACTTTCAGAATCGTACAACGGAACGGAAATAAATATAATATCTGAAACAAGTACCCATTTCATAAAAGAAAACCATTTCAAAAACATAACATGTTATCATCAAATATTACAACATGTCTACGTAAAACCTCCATAGTACAATATTCCAAAATAACATAACAGTCTGAACTGGGTACATTAGAAATATTATAATCATAAATAGATAGATAACTACCACAAGTCTTCATCTCCACCTTCGTCCCTAAAATCAGCATTGTCTCCTCTAACTTGTGTGTTGTAATAAGGAGTATGATCATACAACAAATGTTTGGTGAAATGAAAGTCTTAAGCCTTACCATAATTGTATTTAGGAAGTATCTTTTAGATAAGAAATATGTCTTACGTATTTGAACTATACCATACTAATAACTTTAACTGTAAATCCAAAGGACTTTCCAGTCCAATTCAAAAATGCTAACGCAATTAACATTTACGATGCAAGAGAAAGCATCCCAATCGCTTAATACCTTTTATTGAGGATTGGGCATGTAACACCCCGCATTTTTAGATAATTAAATCATCAAATAACGATGAACAGTGAAAATAAGCATTTTTGGAATTGTCAGAATATGGCCTCAAAAGTTATAACATTGTGTTTGTGGCGATTTTCCGCTCAGTTTCCATATAAAATTTGTCGAAATCCGAGTTAATATGAAGAAGTTACGAGAGAAACAAGAAAGCAGAATTATATAAATTAAACGAAAAAAGGAGTAAGACCCTACGAGTCGACCCACAAAACACGGGGATTGACCCATGTGTAGCCCTGGACGAGAAATCGTCCAGGGACGTGCCGAAGTCTTTTAATCTGATTTTCATGCGATCTAAAGCATTGTTTTCTGGATCCAACGATTCGCAGTGAGCCTGTGACGTGGTTGCACTAGATTCAATCCAAAAATCTGACGGTCTGAGAATCCCAAACTCCCCTATAAATAGAACCCTAAGCCTAGCTATTTTCTCACAATCAGATTTTCTTCCAATTGGGTTCATCGCCTGAGGCTGAACCCTAAATAGAAAATATTTCTAGGGAGAATATATTTTTAATAAAAATATTAGATGCCTTAGAAGGAGATCCAGGAAGGCCATGGAGTAAAGCTAAGGACGACAGGTGAGTGGATTTAAATTATACCTCTTTTATGTTTATCATATATAATATCGTTAGATTCCCGTTAAATATTTAATTCAGCATTTATTTCACTAATAGTTCCACTGGTTAGTTATGTTGAAACTGTAAATTTTATAAGAGAAGTGTACTAATATTTAAATGTTATTTATATGGAAAAAGAAAGGAATCCAATTAAATATAAGTAATATTAGGCTTAGAAGTTGTGGAGAAAGGCATAAGCCTAAACGTGAGAAATTTATAGTAAATTATGTTAAAACGGGAAATGTGAATTAAAAAAGGGAAAATATAATAACTTGATTTGGAAGTTAGTGATAGATTAGTTGGTTGGAATACATTTCCATAGTTTAATATTGTAAGAATAACGATAAACGTAATTGTAAGAATAAAAGAAAGAAAAATGGAATTAGTGCAAAATAGAGACATTACTGTATTTTGCATTACCCAATAATTAAAGAAACAATAAAAGAAATATATTGCACTTACGATTTATTGTTTATAGCATTATTTAGTATTAAAATATGGAAATAGATTTTTAGTATAGTTTTTCTTACCAACCAAATAGAATAGAACTACTTCCTAGAATAAAAGAGAACAACGTGAAGCGTTAAAGAAATTAAAGAAGAGGAAATAATCGAGTTAATTATTTGAAAAGACTAGAAACAATAAACATAAAATGTGACTAGATCTGCATTTGTTGCGCAGATAACAGAGTAAAAATTAAAGCAGTTATTATTATAAGTAACTTATGACAGTTGGACGTAGTCTCAAGTTAAGACTGTTATATAATATAAGAGAACTTAAGAGAATTTAGTATCATAATAAAAGAAGAAAGATTTGAATAGAAAAGAGACACTTGCAATTACATTTATAACATGTAGGTTATAAAAGAAAGAAAAGAATATAAAAATGACAATTGCAAGTATAATTGTAACACGTAGGTTATAATTGAAGAGAAAGAAATAAAAGAGGCTTATTTTATCAAACTTAGATCTTGGATTAAGTTAATAAGCAAAATAATAGAAGTGGCTCGTACCAGCAGCATTCCATTTCAGGTCTAGGACTGATGGTCTCACACATGGGTGGGGCTGGGCATGCTGATTAGGGTAAATAAGTAGCCAACAGAATAAGAAAAGTAAACTAAACGCATCGTAAAAGATTAGACGTAGGGTCTAATAAAATGGTAAGGTAAGTTTGGAGCAGCCTGAAAGAGAATCTGGATAAAGAGCCTAATGAAGCAGTTCATCGCAGATTTTTAGTATAGAAAGGGCACGTCCAACTTAGTTATTTTGGGCTAGAAGGAAGTTCGAGACTTCAACGAGACGTGAGGATACTCTAGGATGGCCCTCAGGGGTAGGCCTAACGAACCTGCACCCCCGGAGGCAGGTCTATAGGTGTTCCATCAAGAGAGTATGCCTTGACTGCTTTTGTATTGCAGGCCTAACAAAGTGGACCTTTGTAGGTAGTCAAAAGGTTGATGATGGAGTAGGATATTAATATGACACCGTACTTTACTTTGCGAGTAGGTTATAGTGGGCAGGACTCAAAAGGATAGTCGCATGCAGAGATCAGCCATCATCAGTCAGAGCGAGTTCGGGAAAGACTAGTGTTAAACAACAAGCTAATGATTCTTCCACTATCGAGACATTGGATGAGGGGCACAACCAATTGGACGTTTAGATTGTTTGTAGTAGGGTACGACCACTTAGCTTTTGAAAGGTCTTTCGATTAGTTGAGGGAGGGCTGCATGGGGTCATAACCATGATGAGAAAAGAGACAGACCAAGTAGAATATCTGTATTGTAGGCCTAACGAAGCGGACCTTTACAGATATAGAAAATCCCCGACTGAGTTCCGTACAAGGTAGACCTTGTTGGCGAAATTCAGGGAGTAGACAGAACGATTATGTGTAGTCCTCAAGGTACGCACTGGGTGGTACATTGTGGATGTCCAAGCACTAGTATAAGCTAGTGCGGATGCAGTTTCACGTTTTCATAGTAGACAATGGAACATCTGTATTGTAGGCCTCATGAAGCTGTCCTTTACAGATGTAGTTACAGCGCGCTCTAGTAGCGAGACGATGGAGTCCTTTTCGAGGAGGATACGGAAGGTACTATGACTAGTACCTAGGATCGATGCGGTCTTTGGGCATGTAGCTATATATATATTGGTTATTAGGTCTTAATCTACTAGGGAGTAGATGGGTACGATTCATGCACAGAGGCGAGAGTATTATAAATCCAATAAACCTAATATAACAGAAAATGGAAATTGAACGGTATATGTAGAATTATGCTTAGAAGTGTATAATTTGTCCATTCACCAGAACTTTAGTTGTGACCCCTCCTCATAACATCCCACAGGTTAGATAGATGACAGAGATCTTCCAGCTTTGAGACACTTGTTTAGAAAGTGTTATTATCTTGGTGAGTATTTACTTACTATTATATTTTAGTCAGTTCCGCTGTGAGATATTTATTTGAGCTCCGATATATTTATCTTTGCCTATTTGCAGGATACCAAATATCCAACTCGGGCTTCAATGGGCTTGGATTTTAGCATTTTTGCGAAAGACCCGGACCCACTGGAATTCGAGTTGTTACATTTGGTATCAGAGCTTAGGTTAGTAAAGCCTAAGTAAATTTGGAAATACGAGTGAACATATTTGTTTTTTTAAATAAAATATAAATATATTATTTACTAAAATCCAAATAGTACCCAATTATAGATTTTAACATATGGAGAGTTTTTTAGAAGTATATTTGTGCATAGTTTGCTAGTTGGGTTTGGGACGACGCAAGGATGTTGAGCCCTATGTTATTGCCGATTTATAGTGTACAATAAGCTATGTTTTTAGAGAAGATTGGTATCCATATGTTATAGGAAGTGGGAAAGTTCCCTAGGGATAGTAGGGAGAGTATTTTTATTTTGGAAGGAATAAGAGATTTTAGTAAGGAAATGAGATTTCCAAGGTTTATGAAGGGTATTCCTAGGGTAGTAAGAAGAAAATCCACTTTATGTCTAGCCCAATAAAATGAAACTTTTGGAATTGAAAAGTTGAAAAAATAATATAATTATTAATTTGTTTGAGGAAGTAAATATTGGGTTTTTGAAAAAAAAAAGTGGTATGAAATTTAAATTGGTTTTTATTTGATGTAAATTTTGTTAAAAGTGAAATTCTTTTTTGAAGAATTATAGAGCATGTATAGCTCGCTAGTTTCTTTGTAGGTAAACAAAGATTTTAAATATAAAAACCTAGGGTGTGTTAAGTATCGAAAACGTAGGTTACAACATTTATTGTTGTAATAGATGTTTTCATGGAAAATACAGGAAGCATAGACTATGACACTATTGTTATAGTAGTTGACTCCCAAAGGAAATGTTTTTACATAGCAATTGGGATTTATTAATATTTATTTTAATTAAATCCATATACTAGTATTTTTGGGTTGTAGGAATGGTGTTTTACGCAACATCTGTTTTGACCCAAATAAAAATGTGTTTTGAAGATAATTTCTAAGTATAGAAATAAAGTGGTTTTTAAGTACACTTATTATTTAAATAAGTATATGGAAATGTTTTCTAGTTATGAAAATATTAAAGCAGTGTTGAAAATGAGTTCTTCCGAAAAAAAAGAGATGCAAGTTAAATATTAGGAAATTAATAAATTTCATAGGAAATGTCCATTGTAAGTGAATATAGATTAAACATACTTTAATCTATTGGAATGAAATGAATAATGATATAATTTTCTATGAAACCAAATCACAAATAAAGATGTTTTGTGCAAGTTATAAGGAATACGTGAAAGAGATGTACAAGGTATGGAAAGCAGCATATTTTGTATAGCCTATTTTGATAAAATATAAAATAAGTTCCTTGTAATTTCACATAAACATGAAATCCTCTTTTAAAGGATTCAGAGAAGGTTTTATCATTAATGGTTTCTCAGAAGAGAAAGTAGTTCCAATACATTAAGGTATAAGACCATTAGGTGTAATAAGAAGTGTAATAATTAGAGACAGTGTTAGTTAGTAGGGATATTATAGAGAACCTTAGTAGGAAAGCTAAGCAATGGAAATTTCATATTTTTTCATTGATTATGTGCATTGGTTGCTTGCCTTTGTAGAAAGTCGCCATTTGTAGTAAGTTAGAAACTCCTCCAAAGTTAGGTAATTGGATGAGTAGGAAAGTTTAGAGATTTTTGATAAAATAATTGTTCTTATCTACTCCAGTTTTTGTAAATTTGAAAATCTACGAAAATAAGATGTTTTGAAAAAATGTGAGGACATTTTTGGAAGTCAAGAAAAAATAAGAATGTTTTAAGGACATGCAAGGCATGTTTTAAAGAAAAATGGTTTGGTGAAAAGGTAAATAAGTTTTTGAAAGAGAAAAACTAGCAAATAGTTAAAATTAAAAATCTAATTTTTTATGGAAATCTGTAAAGGTCTTTAAAAGAAAAAGAGGAATAAGTTTTGAACTTAAAATTTGTAAGTTTTCCCCTCTAAGTTTGGGGAATAATTTAATTCAAAGAGCTGCAAAGATGCAAGTCTAGAAAGATAAAATGTTAACCAAGTACATTTGAATTTAATAGAAACTTCAAAGCAACACTTTTAAATGCAAGAATTTTGGGATTTGATGTTTCAAAAATTTAGAAGCTTTAATTTTTGAAATGAAATGATAAATACCAAACCAAACTTTTAAATATGGAGTAGATAGGAATCATTTCCTAGGTGTGACGAAAAAAGTGTAAGGCTATGTAGGAGATAGCAGTGATTACTTTTAGTAGTAATAATAAAAGTTCCCGTAAAGTGTATAGGACACTAGTGGGAATCTAGGAATGTTGCTTCATGTGTGTAGACTATAGAAGAATAGTGAAGTGGTATTAGTAAGATAGTAAGACACACGTGGTTGGGATAGGTAGGCCTTAGATGGGGAAAAATGGAAGGTAAAGAGAAAATTTCCCCAAGCTTAGTTTCCTTTTATATAGAGACTGCATAGATTGAAATCCTTATTCGTCGTAGTAAATGAGACTTGGTTATTCCATTTTGAGTATGGAATGGAAGAGATGAATAGATCTTATTCATCATGAGCAATACAGCGTAAGTTACTAGCGAGTTACTTGGATTCCTTGAGTAGGAAATTTCTATGTCAGGATGGACATGGTCCTAGGCCTCCTTGTCCTAGATGATAGCTGTGTTTAGTTGCTATATTTACCTATCTAGTATCGTTTTGTAGTAGGACTTATTTTCTCTTTTAGTTATGTGATTGTACTCCTATGTAAGCATTTAGTTCCTATTGTAGTAAATCAGTGATGATTAGTATGATGCTTTTTCTCTGTGTTTTTGTAGAAGAGAATAAACACATAGGATGTGAGTAATAAAAGAAAAGTAAAAGCCAAAAAGAGTAACTAAAAGGGAAACAACAAATTTGAAGAAAGCGACAGAAACGTCAACAAAAAAATTTGAAAAGAATTTTTTTCTTATGTGAACTGGGCTTGGGAAAGAAAATAGAGATTTTTATAGAATAGCGGCATAAGTTCCAAGTACGGAGAAAGAGGTGCGCAAAAGTAAAACGGTAAATGTGAGGTTTTCTGTTTTCTACCTTATTTCTGACATAAGAAATCGAGTTTGGAAAAAATTAGATTTTTCTGAAATTCGAATATTAAAAGTTGTGTGGTAGGATTTGGATGTAAAATTCGTTGAACTACGCCCCTATTCAGTAGGAGTGTGGGAAAAATTGGATGAAAAATGTTTGAGTTTTCAAAAGATTGCATTCATATAAAAATTTCAAGTATATTTAGGATGTGTGCATCATATTTTAAAAAGGAGTTTTTAAAGAAGAAAAACATTCATATAAGGGGTACCGCTTAGAAATTCATGTACATGCATATATTTTATGTTGAATGACACTTTGCACATGGACATGGATGGTCGCAAAATTAGATGTACACAAAATGGATGTGATTGATGCGGAGAATTACATAGTTTTACCCTTATCGAATTTCGGGGATGAAATTTCCTAAAGGGTGGGAGAATGTAACACCCCGCATTTTTAGAAAATTAAATAATGATGAACATTGAAAATAAGCATTTTTGGAATTGTCAGAATATGGCCTCGAAACTTATACCATTGTGTTCGTGGTGATTTTCTCATCAATTTCCATATATAACTTGTCGAAATCCGAGTTAATATGAAGAAGTTACGAGAGAAACAAGAAAGCAGAATTATATAAATTAAACGAAAAAAGGAGTATGGGTCGACCCGCAAAACACGGGGGTCGACCCGCATGTAGCCCTGGACAAGAAATCTTCCAGGGACGTGCCAAAGTCTTGTAATCTGATTTTCGTGCGATCTGAAGCGTTGTTTTTTGGATCTAACGATTCGCAGCGAGCCTGTGATGTGGTTGCACCAGATTCAATCCAAAAATCCGATGGTCTAAGATTCCCAAACTCCACTATAAATAGAACCCTAGGCCTAGCTATTTTCTCACAATTAGATTTTCTCACAATTGGGTTCATTGCCTGAGGCTGAACTCTAAATAGAAACTATTTCTAGGGAGAATATCTTTTTAATAAAAATATTAGACGCTTTAGAAGGGGATCCAGGAAGGCCATGGAGTAAAGCTAAGGAGGACAGGTGAGTGGATTTAAATTATATCTCTTTTATGTTTATGATATACAATATGTTAGATTCTCGTTAAATATTTAATTTAGTATTTATTTCAGTAATTAGTTCTACTAGTTAGTTATGTTGAAACTATAAATTTTATAAGAGAAGTGTACTTATATTTAAATGTTATTTATATGGAAAAAGAAAGGAATCTAATTAAATATAAGTAATATTAGGCTTAGAAGTTGTAGAGAAAGGCATAAGCCTAAAAGTGAGAAATTTACCGTAAATTATGTTAAAACGGGAAAAGTGAATTAAAAAGGAGAAAATCTAATAACTTGATTTGGAAGTTAGTGATAGATTAGTTGGTTGGTTTAGAAAAGGGAATACATTTCCATAGTTTAATATTGTAAGAATAACGATAAACGTAACTGTAAGAATAAAAGAAAGAAAAATGGAATTAGTGCAAAATAGAGACATTGCTGTATTTGCATTACCCAATAATTATAGAAACAATAAAAGAAATATCTTGCAGTTACGAGTTATTGTTTATAGCATTATTTAGTATTAAAATATGAAAATGGATTTTTAGTACAGTTTTTGTAACCAACCAAATAGAATAGAACTACTTCCTAGAATAAAAGAGAACAACGTGAAGCATTAAAGAAATTAAAGAAGAGGAAATAATCGAGTTAATTATTTGACAAGACTAGAAACAATAAACAGAAAATGTGACTAGATCTGCATTTGTTGCACAGATAACAGAGTAAAAATTAAAGCAGTTATTATTATAAGTAACTTATGACAGTTGGACGTAGTCCCAAGTTAAGACTGTTATATAATACAAGAGAACTTAAGAGAATTTAGTATCATAATAAAAGAAGATAGATTAGAATAGAAAAGAGACACTTGCAATTACATTTATAACATGTAGGTTATAAAAGAAAGAAAAGAATATAAAAGTGACAATTGCAAGTATAATTGTAACACGTAGGTTATAATTTAAAAGAAAGAAATAGAAGAGGCTTATTTTTTCAAACTTAGATCTTGGATTAAGTTAATAAGCAAAATAACAGAAATGGCTCGTACCAGCAGCATTCCCTTTCAGGTCTAGGACTGATGGTCTCACACATGGGTGGGGCTGGGCATGCTGATTAGGGTAAATAAGTAGCCAACAGAATAAGAAAAGTAAACTAAACTTATAGTAAAAGATTAGATGTAGGGTCTAATAAAATGGTAAGGTGCGTTTGGAGTAGCTCGAAATAGAATCTGGATAAAGAGGCTAACGAAGCAGTTCATCACAGATTTTTAGTAAAGAAAGGGCATGTCGAAGTTAGTTATTTTGGGCTAAAAGGAAGTATTAGACTTCAACGAGACGTGAGGATACTCTAGGATGGCCCTCTGGGGTAGGCCTAACGAAGCTGCACCCCCGGAGACAGGTCTGTAGGTGTTCCATCAAGAGAGTATGCCTTGACTGCTTTTGCATTGCAGGCCTAACGAAGCGGACCTTTGTAGGCAGTCAAAAGGTTGATGATGGAGCAGGATATTCGTATGACATCGTACTCTAGTTTGTGAGTAGGTTATAGTGTGCAGGACCCAAAAGGATAGTCGCATGCAGAGATCAGCCATCATCAGTCAGAGGGAGCTCGGGAAAGACTAGAGTTAAACCAACAGGCCAATAATTCTTTCACTATCGAAACATTGGATGAGGGGCACAACCAATTGAATGTTTAGATTGTTTGCAGTAGGGCACAACCACTTAGCTTTTGAAAGGTCTTTCGATTAGTTGAGGGGGGCTGTGTGGGGCCATAGCCACGATGATAAAAGAGACAGACCAAGTAGAATATCTGTATTGTAGGCCTAACGAAGCTGACCTTTACAGATATAGAAAATCCCCGACTGATTTCCGTACAAGGTAAACCTTGTTGGCAGAATTTAAGGAGTAGATAGAACGATTACATGTAGTCCTGAAGGTATGCACTGGGTGGTACATTGTGGATGTCCGAGCACTAGTATAAGCTAGTGCGGATGCAGTTTCACGTTTTCATAGTAGACGACAGAACATCTGTATTATAGGCCTCGTAGCTATCCTTTATAAATGTAGTTACAGTGCGCTGTAGTTGCGAGACGATGGAGTTTTTTTCGAGGAGGATACGGAAGGTACTATGGGTAGTACCTAGGACCGATGCGATCTTTGGGCATGTAGCTCTATAATATATATATATATATATACATGTATTAGTTATTAGGTCTTAATCTACTAGGGAGTAGATGGGTATGATTCATGCATAGGGGCGAGAGCATTATAAACCCAATAAACCTAATATAACACAAAATGGAAATATAATGGTATATGTAGAATTATGCTTAGAAGTGTATAGTTTGTCTATTCACCAGAACTTTAGTTCTGACTACTCCTCATAACATCCCACAGGTTAGATAGATGGCAGAGATCTTCCAGCTTTGAGACACTTGTTTAGAAAGTGTTATTATTTTGGTGAGTATTTACTTACTATTATATTTTAGTCTGTTCCGCTGTGAGATATTTATTTGAGCTCTGATATATTTATCTTTGCCTATTTGCAGAATACCAGATACCCAACTCGGGCTTCAATGGGCTTGGATTTTAGCATTTTTGCAAAAAACTCAGACCCACTGAAATTCTGGTTGTTACAATGCAGACTCTAACCATTTAATATCTATAAAATAGGCAACTCCCCGTCATTTAATACCTAACCCATTTCCAGTCCATTTCCAAATTCGAACGTAACTATCGTTAACGATCCAAGAGAGAGAGCCTCCAAATCACTTAATACCATTTTATTCGGAGTTAGACGAAATCTTACCATTTAATACCAATAAAAATAGACAAGTCCCCATTATTTAATACCCAACCCAAGGTCGGTCCTTTCTTGGTTCTTACTAACTAACATCGTAAGAAATCCCATTAGGTTACTTAATACTTCTTCAAAAGGAAATAGGCGGACCCTACAATAGCCACCTAATACCTCTAAACCCGAAGCAGACCCCTCTAAAGAATCCTCCTATCATATCAATAGCATAAATATGACCCACAACCCAAACCGTGACATCTCAGATTAATCTGACTATTCGGAGGTACTGGAAACCAGATTAACTGGATAGATTTACCTTATAGAATTAGGACTAATCTCGCATTTACTGAGGTTATTTATTATAGGCGGTCCTATATCAGTCTCCAAAGTTACACTGCTGGTAGCCATATTTAGTTGGGCGGACTTCTATGTAACTTTAGACTAACCTTGCATCCCTATAACTTAGTTATACTTCATATGTATACCAATTATATGCATACACTATCCTACACAATTAATTATTAAGTCCATATAAGGTAACCCTTTATTACCCCTTTAATTATGGATTAATTCTCATAAATATTGTTAACCACCCTCCTAAGAACTTAGTGCAATTTACTACCCTATTAATTCTAATCAATATGTTCAATACGCTACAATCATTATGTTATTAACTTTAATAATCAACACGTTAATATTGTGTGTGTGTGTGTGTATACGCATAAGATTCGAATAAAATATCTCCAATCACATGCTAAGAAACACTAATTAATTTAAATGTCAAACTCATACAAGTCTCAAATTCCAAACAAAAATAAAGCTAATATCCTTAGCCAATAACTGACTTGTATACAAAAAGAAATAGTACCAAACTCATCTCATATTAACATAGTAGAATTTACCTCTTTTGATTCAAGGAAAACAATTCTTATAATTTAGATTTTTTATATTCTATTCAACTTTTACACATAGCACCTTGAAATGAAAAGGGTCCATACATGTTTAATTTACAGAAATAGGTGGTGCAAACTACAATATAATCAAATTCATACTTTGCACACCATTTCTAACTTGATTTGCTTTTAGAACCCTTTTTCTACTACAAGTGAAATCAGAAGAAATAAACCAGAATAAATTATAAATTATCTAAATCTCAATTACAGATTTGATCCTACTATGTTAATACAAACAACTGAAATTCCAACATATTCAAATTGACATTTATTTAGGGAAATTTTGGGGTTTTTAGATGTTTTGTTTTTGTTTACCAAAATTTCCCAAGGCATACATCAAATCATAATAAATACTATTTAATTACAAAAATGTGAAAAACTTTACATTTCAACTTACAAATAATTGTTTGCTTCCTAACTAGATTTGGTTCCAACATACCTAATTCTCTTTTAGATCTCCCATTTTGGAATATACAACAAAGTGAATTGTATATAGAAATTAGATTTAGAATCAGAGACTAGAGAGGAATAGAATTAGAAATCATAAGAATTAAACATCTAAACCTCTTACCTGAAAATCCTAATTGATTTTGGAATGTAAAGAAGAAGAAAAAGAAGACGGTATCTAATTTAACCACTTCTAACTCTCTATTAGATCTTCCCGTTTTTTAATATATAACAAATAGATTGTGTGTGTATACATATAGATTCGATTTTAGAAATTAGAAAGTAGAGATAAGAAGGATTGGGATTTAATTTAAATTAGAGGTATTATTTACCTGAAATCTTATTGTTTCTGAAAACCTAAGGGGAAAAAATTTGATAGAGCTTCGCTGTTGCTTTCATAATTTTATGAAGAAAAATGGGGGTTTATTGGTCTATTTATAGAAGTGAGAAGAAAACCAGAACCATCGGATTTAAAAAATAAAATCCAAGCCGTTCAGGCCTAGAGTATTCATCACCCATAGCCATCCATTAGTCGACCACTGCCTCTTGGGTGGTCAACCGGTCGGTCGAGACTATTTGTTTCCTCTTTCTTATATTTATTAACCTAATTAATTTTATACTTTAAACGTTAAATTTAATGTTTACTTAAATGTTAAGTTCCCCCTAACGTTAAATATTTAAATTCAAATTTTCAAATTTAACAAGTTTGAACTATTTTAAATTCAAAAACCTCAAACATCCATAACTTCTCCGTATGAACTCCGATTTCGACATATTATACATGGAAATTGATTAGAAAATCGCCACGGACGCAATTGTACAACTTCTGTGACCAAACTCCGAAATTTACAAAAATTACATTTTAATCTTCTTTTAATTATTTAATTTCTTATTAAATTTTCCGGGGTGTTACATCCCCCCCCAAAAGGGATTTCGCCCCCGAAAACACTAAGGGCAGATAGTGTAACACACACTCAATAACCATGTTATACAACCAAGTTATTTACAATAATCTACACAACCATCTACTCAAACAAAAATGTAATGTGATTATGTATGCAACATAATATAGGCGAGCTCAATCCTAACATGCATGCAAGGTCGTGATATATAGGCATGTACGCAAGCATCCTAAATATACATGAAATTTTATATGAGTGCGAAAGTAACAGTAAAAAGTGTGGTAACTATCTCCTACCATCTAATCTAGCAACCACGATGCAACCAAATACCTATATTTTTGGAGAGAAAAGTTTATCAGAGAAAAGCTTGAGATGAGAAACATTCATCTTTTCTTCGGTTTTCCATATGCTTTTCACTGGGTTTTCTCCCCATTCTACATGGACCAACCTAATTTTCTTTGTTACAAAGCCCCTTAATACCGTGCTCGATAATGCATGTAGTGGCATGGGGGGCGATGGTCTCTGTTTCAACATTAATTAACTAGTCAGGCTCTACTACAGAGGCAATGCCGTCCAGACATTTCCTCAAGTATGGAACATGAAAGACGTCATGGACTCCTGTTAACAAGTCAAGAAGCTCCAGCTAATAAGCAAGTTCCCCACCCTCTCTAAATCAAGAAAGGCCCAACGAACCTAGGCGCCAACTTCCCAGATTTACCAAACCTCATAACCTTTCTAAGAAGGGAAACATTAACAAATACCATGTCCCCAACTAAAAACTCTGATTCCTTTCTTCGCCTGTCAGCATAGGACTCCTAATTGTCCTACGCGATCATCATTTTCGTCTAAACACATCTATCTTCTCCAAGGTACTGTAAAATCTATGATGCAAGCTCCCAACAAATCTTTTGAGATTTAAAGTCATTCCCAAAGCCAATTGAGAACTCCTTCAAATTCATCTTGTGAACACGTGGTCTCTTTTGCAAGAATGCTAATTGGAACTCCATGTAATCGCACCACTTTCTTGACATAAACCTGTGCTAGAGATACTGCAATCCTATTACTTCCAACAGATGTAAAATGAGCCAATCTACAATAACCTAAACAACATCATTGCCCTTACGATTCCTAGGCAACCCATTTATAAAGTCCATTAATATATTCTCCTATTTCTAAGTCGGAACCTCCAATGGTAATAACAACTCTCCGGGTTTTCATTGCTTAGCCTTAATCCTTTGGCACGTTAAACATCTAGAAACTTATTCACTGACTCCCTCTTCATCCTTGACCAATTAGAAAATTCTCTTTATATCCCTATACATCTTAACTCATTCAGGGTGAATGGCGACCTTCCACAAGCTTTGGGTTTGATGCATTCTAATCTAATTTCCTTACAAACTTCCAGTCTTACCCTCAGTTTATCACTAGTTAAGCATCCTTATGAAATTTCCCTACTTACAATGTTCCTCAATGTATTCATTTATTTAGCGGTCTAATTCCTTCTATAAAATCAACATAGTGAAGAAATAAGAACACGTCTTATACCATATCAAACATTTTTCCTAAAGGAGACAACTAGCGATTACAACCCAAAAATCTAAAAGAAAATTTTATTTGAAGCTGCCATCAAACATCAACTGGTGTTAATGATATTTAGATCCTAATGCTCCTTACCAATTTAAGATAGACATTCCTAGAATGTTATTCCACCATCACCCACCTTCCTTAATTTTCCCTTCTTAGTTCTGATAATTCCATTACACATAATAACTAGTCAT
Source organism: Allium fistulosum (assembly GCA_030737815.1). NCBI lineage: Eukaryota > Viridiplantae > Streptophyta > Magnoliopsida > Asparagales > Amaryllidaceae > Allium > Allium fistulosum. Next base: position 495,101,275 of record CM060902.1, on the reverse strand, counting down.
TAGTGTCAAAGATTGACTATCTCCAATCAATCCCTATTAATCTTTCCAATCTATTACTAGTTTCAAAATTCACTCATTATGAGTATTCACTTTTTCCATGAATACCATATTAGATTCCTTAATCGGTCCCTTATTTAATTCTTTTTTCTCTATTAATTTCAAATTTACTGTCTATAAAATTTATAAGTAGTGTCCATAAATCCTAGTCTTATAATTACTATGCTATTTATAATTAATACTAATACCGTTGTAAATTACACTATTTATATGTTTCTTATTTCTGGTTATTAATTTCTAAACTATAACATTCCTTTCCATATTTTATTTTATTAGAGCTATCCTCCCAAAAGGATTACTGTTATAATCTTCCATATTTTACACATCTCTTTCCATTTTTGGTATATTCCTAGTCAATTCAAACGACACATTTTTATACATATTTTGGGATTGGATCATTTATGGAAATTACATAACATGCTCCAAATAATTTAAAACATAAAGATTCACAATCCAAGTCAATCAGGGCAACCTAATTTACAACCCAATTATAGATCTGGAATATCTTTACACTTGACCAACATTCTACAAATAAACCATAGGGGCTGATTTCAAATTTCCAGATCAAGTTACACATACCATTCTTATTTTATTCATATCCTGAAACCTTAACCTTTCTTTCTTAGATAGTGAACCCTATCAACTCCGTAAAATATAAACTTAGAAATCAACATTATGCTAGTATGCGACATTTGAAATTCAAACTTACAAAAGAATTTACATCTCGAAAGAAAACCTTCAAGCATACTTTTCAAAAGAATTTCCAACTTGTAAAAATAGTTTGGGGAATTGAATTCCCAAAAGCATCTAAACATCATATTTTATTTTATTTCATATATCTATTCCATTTTTTTATTAAACATTTGGACAAAACTATCCAAAAATATTTGAAGCCAACTTTTCACAATTTTCAAACATATAGCGCTTTATTCTTGATCCCAGAGTCAAAAATTGCTTAGTAAAATATTGTCCCTTCTCACATGCTTTTACCTCAAAATCTTACTTTGTTAAATTAGGGTCTTTAACCCAAAACATTCAAAAACTCAATTGTTAAGTTGAACCATCAAAAATTCAAAAAGGATTGCTTAGTCCCATAATGGAGCAAAACAGCTTTCCACTTTCAAAAACTTTCTATGTTAAATACTTATTCCTTTAAAAGTTGGTCTTTTAATTCGAAATATTCAAATAAATCTTTTATAACTTTAAACAATTAAAAGTGGAGTAGATAAAGATAACTTCCATCCTATTATTTTCCTAGCCTATTTTCATCACTTCTCTCCAATATTATCTCTAACTAGATTACTAACCCTATTTTTTAAGTTCCTAATGCTATTCCTATCCAAATCTTCCAATGCTACCTCAGTTTATATTTATCCTATTCAAATGGCTTTTAATCATTTTAATCAAGTTCCATTTCCATTAAAAAAAAGTATTTTTAAAGAACTTCCAAATTTATGAAATAAGAAAAATCATCAAGTCCCACATACACTCCATTTTACATTTATTTCAAAAGGAAAAATCGATTTATCGAAAATATTTAAACCGAAAACTTTTTAACCCAACCAGATTTTTAAGCTAAGAGTTTCAAAAATGAAAAACCACTATTTGCCAAAAACCTTTTAATCATAACTTTTGACTCCATAACTACTTTTTAAGTTATGATTTTCTAAATTTCCTTGATTTTTCAAAACAAAAACTTCTTACCTTTTGAAAAATCCATTCAAAACATTTCAAGGAAGTTTCCAATGAATTTTTTTTATCAAATTCTTTCACATAGGGTTGGATTTTAGAAATCGACTTTAATTGTCTTCTCCATTGCATTTTCTTCTTCTATCATCCCTTACCTCCAGATGTTTACAACTATACTACCTCATAGTATTTAATTACTACCTAATATGTTTATTTTCCATTTCTATAAATGTCTATTATCCATAATAAATGATTATTATTTCAATCAAACAATTTATAAAGACATTTATTTATTCATCCAACTTTTCCTATCAAAACCTCTTTACCTTTCCATAATTACCCTAATAATCTTTTTAATAAGTCCATTCATACCATGTAACATCCCCCTACTTAGAGGCCTAAAACTAACGGCTACGGATGCTGCAGTCATCCATAGTTTTAATCCTCAGCGACCAAATACGGCGTTGTTAGATTCATTGATACACAGAAACACATGAATAAGGAACAAATTTTAAACTTCAAACAAAATCACATATCATTTCAAAATATTTCCAATTCATTACATAATCACATATTTGCAAATCACATTCAAGGAAAATATATTTATTACAACATACGCCAAGAGCGAGATATGAAGATGCCCCCTTGGATGATCAGAGTATATATATAGGCAATATAACAACTTTGCCATTACAAACAACACAGCGGAATCAAAAGAAAAGAGAACTCAAAATAGCTATCATGCCTCCTGCACGTCTCCGGAAGCTTATTCATCTTAAGAGGTATCTGAAAAACTCAACTCTCAAACTACTCAAAATCAATCGAGTACCCGAGAGTTTAAGGGGAAAACATAAACTTCGAGTCAGACATAAAGCCTGGTATGAATAATAATCTACCATCTCAAATCATTTAGATATCTAGTGAGACCATGCCGCTTAGCGGAACGGGTGTTCCCCTCACTAGTATCTTAAAACCTTTATAAAACCATATACTGTGCTTCTGCATCCACAATGGTTAAAACAATTCAAAAAAGTATAATATGATGATATGCAAAACCAATAAATCTATTCTGGATTACCCATCCCAATTCATTCTGACTATCTATCTCAATTATAGTTTCTAGGATTACTACTAACCTATTAGTTTTCATGGGCTGACTAATAACCGGTAAAATATATAAGGACTCCTTGTCCAATTACATAGCTTTCATGGCATCACTAAGAACCTATTGGTAACTCCAATACCTTTACTCTTATCCTAGATTTCATGGGTTGACTAGGAACCTATTGGTGACCCCAATATCCTTTCTTCTTACCCTAGTTTTCATGGGCTGACTAGGAAACTATTGACATCTGTCAATATCTTAATCCAGATATAGTTTTCATGGGCTAACTACAAACTTACTGGCCCCTGCCAGTATCAAATCGTAGTTTTCATGGGCTTACTATGAACCTATCTTTTTGACATCTTCCTTATACATAGTTTTCATGGGCTAACTATGAACCTATTGGCCCTTGCCAATATCTTTTCCTAAACACAGTTTTCATGGGCTTACTGAGAATCTATTTGTCCCTGCCAATATCTTTCTTTTACATTTTAGCATCCTATATTCTGGTCTTCCTGATCTTCTGGATGCAATTCTACTTATTCAGGAGTTAACTTAATTTATAGTCGCCACTGGGTTAACCTAGCTGGTTCTTCTACCCTTTATCCCCAAAATGCAGTTATGGGTCCATTATAATGCGAATATACTTATATTTGAAGAAGCAAACATAATAACATAACAATACCACTCCTGTGGGTTTAATATAAAACATGGTTAATACTGTTAACCTATTATTTAATCAAGGAAAGCTTCTTCTCAAAACCATTACAAAAACTCCTTTAACTTAGCCTTGGGTTTTTCCTTTGAAAATGAGTTTGGGTTACAAAACCTTTCAACACCTTCGATACCTTGCTTCCGATTTCATAGGATGACCTCCTTCGAAAGAATTAAAATATATCTTCAAAACATTAGGATCCTACCTTTTAAATACTTTAAAACCTTCCTTTCGAAACCTTTCAATTGTATTAAGTATTAACATTTAACTTTAGAAGCATAGCTTCGAAACCAGTTGAAAGTAACCCTTTCGACACCATTGGAAGTAACCCTTCCGAAATCATTGAAAGTCCACCACCCGAAACCATTGGTTTTATACTTAAATATTATTTGGGTCAAAGTGAATATAGGCGAAAATATCTCTTTCGAAACCATCCTTTATCATATAAAATATTGGGGAAAACATGATGGCGTCGGCACCATCCTTTCAAAAGCATAAAACATCTGGGTAAAATAATGGAAGGTTGGCATCGAAACCCCTAACCCCTTTCGAAAGCTACAGGAAGTGTCTTATATTTATAAAACAAAGTACCTTTCGACAACATTGATATCTTCAATACCATCGAAAGCTAAAGAACGGCATCAGGGCTTCGACTAGGTCGAAACCCCTTCTTTCAAAAGCGTTTCATAAGTAAAGGAACTCATTCGAAAGCAAACCTATGTTAATGGCAACCCTTTCGAAACCTTTTTAAAACCTCTTTCAAAACCATACGCTTCGACTCCTTCGAAGGCTAAAACAAAACTAAGGTAGGCGCTTCTCTTTTAAAAACAAACCAAGGTAGCGACTCCTTCAGAAGCCATGCTTTCAACATTTAACCTTTCGCCTGTCTCCAATCCACCGCATACCATCATTGTGATACCTTGTGTATTGGTTTCGGCTTAGTAGGTTTCGACTGGGTTGAAGGCGAAAGCTTCTGTGTCGAAAGGTACTTCCTAAAGTAGGCGAAACACTCTTTTTTGAGTAAACCTGATTTAATACTACTTAAAACAAACTTTTCTCTAACTAACCTGCCACGTGTCAATACCAGATTGGTTGCCTTAACCTTTTCAAATTCTTTACCAAAATAACTGCCGTTAATTTCAGATCTAGACCATGGTTAAGTTAATCAATTAACCCTTCCATTAAGCAAAACCAATTTTGCAGAGAAGTCTCTCTTCTAAAATAATTAGATTTGCATAGCAAATCACTTTGGAAAAATCCCTAAAAAATTCTAGAAATTCAATTTAATCATGTTATCTAACATATCAAAATTCCAGACCCAAATTCTGAATATATTTTTCAAAATGAATTTATAAACCCAAATAACCATATTTTCCTTTGAAAATTCATAACAACCTTTCCACTGCTTGGAAAATTATCAAAATTGAAACCTAACTCCAAAATCATGTTTTATACAACATAAATATTTTCTATGGCATTTAAACATCAACATATATCGGTTTTACCCTAAAACCGTGTAGAATTTCCTTTAAACAAACTTTTTTAAATTAAACAAATCAAATTTCAAGCATATCATCATTCAATACATCATAAAAACGAATTTACCCTTAAAATTGAAAATATATGATTCAAAACAAAATAGAGATGGAATTATTATTCACCTTGATTTAGATAAGGAGATTGGATTGAGATTGATTTCCCCTAAGCTTGATTCTCTAGCTTTTAATTTGTATTCCTCTTGTTAATGGCCGACCTCTCCTTCTTGCGTTTTGTTTTCAAAATGACGTGAATGGAGAGAAAAAGGTAGGAATGAAAATATATAAGGGTAGGGGTTATGGGCGGCAATTCCTAATATACCCTTATGTAATTTGATTAACCCAAAACCATTCTTAAGCCCATTAATTATTATATTAGGCTCGGCCTTAATTAAATCAATTCATGTCTCAATCCCCTTATCACTTCACATTTACATTATTCTATTTAATTTATCTAATTAAATCTCCTGAATAATGTTATCAAAAATTAGGGGTGTTACAGGCTCCCTCCTTAAAGAATTTCGTCCTCGAAATTCAGTAAGGACTAAATACTAAACATAGCAATCATCTGTAACGAATCCTAACGACCATAATAGTTTACCTGACTAAGAATTATCTATATAAATCTAATATAGACATACCCTCAAAGCAGATCAGGATACATATCTCGAATCCTGTCCTCTGTCTCCCAAGTACAGTCCTTCTCGTTGTCGCTCCACTGAACTTTCACCAACTTGACTATCTTCTTTCTCAATCTCTTCTCCTCTCTCACTACAACTCGAACTAGTTGTCTAACAAAAGTCAAATTCGGCTCTACTACTAGATCTTCCAACCCAGTCGGAGGAATAGTAGCCTTTGGATCATGCAAATACTTGCGAAGATGAGACATATGAAATACATTATGGACACCTGCCATACTGCTCAGCAAATCTACTCTGTATGCAATCTTTCCAATCCTTTCTATAATCTTAAATGGTCCAACCTATCTTAGGGCTAACTTTCCCAACTTTCCAAACCGTACCACACCTTTCATCAGTGATACCTTAATGCAAACCCTGTCTCCCATTGAGAACTCTAGGTCTTTACGCCTCTTATATGCATAACTCTTTTATCTGGATTGAGCTTTCTTCATCCGACCTCAGATTAACTCAATCTTTTCCGATGCCTCTCTAACCAAATCTGGACCTTAGACCAATCTATCTACCATCTCTAACCAACATGCAGGTGATTTGCATGGCCTTCCATACAAAGCTTCAAAAGGCACCATTCCTATACTAGTCTGGTAACTATTATTATTGGAAAACTCAACCAAATGTAGGTGATCCTCCCAAGATCCACCAAGTCTAACACACAAGCTCTCAATAAATCCTCGAGTACCTTATTCACTCTCTCTGTCTGCCCATTCGTCTGTGGGTGATATGCAGTACTCATCTTGAGCTTAGTGCCTAACACATCCTGTAGACTCTTCCAGAATTCGCTAGTGAATAAAGCATCTCTGTCGCTGACTATGCTACTAGGAACTCCATGAAGTCTAACTATGTTCTTCATACACAACTTCGCCAAAGCAGGTGCCGTCTTGGTCGACTTTACTGGAATGAAATGGGCACTCTTGGTCAACCTGTCCACAATAACCCATATACTCTTATTTCCTCTGCTGGACCTTGGCAACCCATCTATAAAATCCATGGATATCGAATTCCATTTCCAAACTGGAATCTCTAAAGGCTAAAGTAACCCACTCGGCTTCTGATGTTCGGCTTTCACTTGTTAACAATTTACACACTGCCTAACCCACAAGCCAACAAAACTCTTCATGCCTTCCCAATAGAAGCTCCTCTTCATATCCTGATACATCTTGGTCCCTCCAGGATGAATCGTAAACTTGGACCAATGACCCTCCCCAAGAACTTCTTTCCTCAAGTTCTCAACATCTGAAACACATAATCGCCCCTTCTTTCTCAACCATCCTCTCTGGTTAAGACAAAAATCTTTGAACTCATCGACCTCAGTTCCAAGCTCAAGCCTTCTAATCCTTTCGACTAATAATGGATCCTCCTTCTGCTTAGAAGCAATTCTCTCGATCGATACTTGTCGAAATTCTAAACAGGACAACATGGTAGTATTCTGACTAGAACTAGCAGTCGATCTTAACTACATACGATAATTGGCCAAAGCTTCTAGATCCTTCCATTCTGCCAACATAGCCAACACCATATTCTGATGTCTTCTATTGAGAGCATCCGCTACCTTATTACCTTTCCCCGGTGTATACTCTATACCAAAATCATAAGCAGCCAAAAACTCCAAACACCTCTGCTGCCTCATATTCAACTCCTTCTGAGAGAATAAATATCTTAAAGACTTATGATTGGTATACAACTCAAATCTCTCCCCTAAGAGATAATGCCTCCAAATCTTCAAGGCAAAAATCACCACAGCCAACTCTAAGTCATGAGTAGGATATCTTACTTTATGCGGTCTAAGCTGCCAAGATGCATAGCCAATGACTTTGTCTCTCTACATTAATTCTGCTCCCAATCCAATCCCACTTGCATCAGTGTAAACTGCCAACCCTTGGTTTGTTGAGTCAAGATTTTTTATAGAGTTTTGATTTCTGACAAAGGGATAAGCCGTGATCGACAAAAAGAAGTTATTCATTGTTTTAAAGAGACACAAAGAGCTCCATACATTAGAGGTTGATTATTTGGTATGTTAGTAGTGTTATTTATGTTAAAATCTATCCTCAAATAATCTCATACCTTCAATCTTTGAATATAAATGTATATATGTATGAGTGCACATTAACTGTGCAGTCTGGGCTAAACCGGTCGACCGGTTTAAAACAAGGCGGTCGACCGTTTCTGCCCAGAATGCACAGATAACGTGCACAAGTGTACATAACGTATATATATTCAAATTCCTGTCTACTGGTCCATTTTGACCTGTCGACCGTTTTCAAACAGAAAGCAACCTTCCGTACAGACACTTCCTTTTCTTCAACGGTTGCTTCTCTTTCTCTTCACCAATGATCATGACCTTTGTTTGTACCTTTTCACAAAAGGTTACAACTGTTTATTTCTTATATAAACATCATGAAATCATTATTTCAATTAACCAATTCTATTATTCTAATCTCTATTCTATTGATTTCTATCTTGAACTCTCAAACATTTCAATTGCTTATTGAATCATTGAAATTATTTCATATCTTTTGATTCAATTAAGTAATATACTTCCTTCAATCTTCACAAACATCATTCACATACTTTGAGGATAAGATTATAGGAAGGGTGTACTACAAGTGACAAATCAGTGTTATCAAGAGCACAAGTTGTCAACGACAATTGTATTTGTTTTTGTTGAAGTCCTCAGTGTTGTAAGAGGCACGAAATCCCGTTCGGCTGTTCGGGTGTTGTAAACCTGTTCCTCCGGGTGAAGCGAGGTAGTTGGTTGTGAAAATCCAGATAGGAGTCTGGGACTGGACGTAGGACGGGAGGTCCGAACCAGTATAAAAATCCCTGGTGTGATTTTTACAGTTTACTGCATTTACTATTCTATATCTGTGAATTGCTATATAGTTAGTTTATTGAATATTTACTTGTATAGCAATTGTAAATAACATTCCGCATATATTGTTAGTCCATATTACACGATCCGTAATCAGTGTGCACAAGCATACACACTTTCATTTGGTATCAGAGCACGGTCATCATATAACCGTAACACCGTTATTTGATATATTCTTGTAATATGGCAAATAACGCAAGTACTAGCTCTAGCACTTACACGGAAGGTCAATCAACACAAAGACCTCCATTCTTTAATGGTCTCAACTATAGCTATTGGGCTACACGTATGTCATTTTTCATGCAATCAAATAGCTATGATGCTTGGAATGCTACTCAAAAAGAAATAGTAAATCCAACAACTGAATATTCAGAATGGACAACGGCTGAGAAAACGGCAGCAGCCGTAAATGCAAAGGCAATAAATATGTTGTTTTGTGCATTAGACCAAAATGAATATAACCGTGTTAGTATCTGCACTACTGCATATCAAATTTGGCAAACGCTGAAAACCACTCATGAAGGTACTAACAAGGTTAAACAAGCCAAAATAGCCATGCTGAAGAGTCAGTTTCAAAATTTCAAAATGAAACCAAATGAGACAATCAATGATATGTATTCAAGGTTTCAAACTATTCATCATGCACTTATCGGATTAGGGCAAAAATATTCAGATTTTGATGTTGTTTCAACAGTTCTACATTCTCTGACTAGTGAATGGGAAGGAAAAGTATTAGCAATTGAAGAAGCTAATGACCTTTCCATCATGAAGCCAGATGAATTGATAGGAAATTTAATGTCCTATGAAGCAAATTTGCAGGCTAGAAAAGAACAGAAAGAAGAAAAGAAAAATGTAGCATTTCATGCTGAGAAAGATGAAAATGAATCAGATTATGAAGATGAAGATTTGGCATTCATTGCAAAAGGATTCAAAAAATTCCTAAAATATCGAAAAGCCAGTCGCTACAACAAAAGGAAACCTGGATCAAGCAAACCATCTTCATCAACTATAGAATGTTTCAACCGTCACAAAAAGGGGCACATGCAGAAGGATTGTCCAGAACAGAAGAAGAAGTCAGAAAATGATAAATTCAAACATAAGAAGGACAAGTCAAAGAAACGAGCCTTCTCAGTAACATGGGATGATTCAGACTCATCCTCATCTGAAAGTGAAAGTGATCAGGAGAGTGAACAAGCTAATGTTTGTTTTATGGCAACAGAAGATGAGGTACAAATTCCTACATTTGATGAATTACTTGATATAAATTCTGAATTGATAGTCAAATATAAAGACATAAAACGTCAATTAAAAGTAGCCAAAGCAGATTTGAGTAGAGCAGAGTTTGAACGAGATATGTTAAAAGATGAGAAGAAAATATTAGAAGAAGAACTTGAAAAACTTCAAGAATCATCATCTAATGTTGACTCTCAACTATCTCTTTTGAGTCAAGAAATAGAAGCTCAAAAAGAGAAAAATGATGCTCTCACTACTGAAAATCATGAGCTTAAGGCAAAAGTTAAAAATCTGGACCTAGAAAAGGCGAGCTTACAAACTAAGTTAGATGACATTACTCAAAATGTTTCTAACTTTAACAAAGGTCGAGAAAATTTGACAAAGATCATTGAAAGTTCACAATCTGTTTCAAATAAACAAGGTTTGGGATATAAGAAACAAGAAACCAAGAAACATCTTGGTAATGAAAGAAAAAAGAAAGTACAAAAGACTGAAGCTAAGAAAAATCTTAGTTTATTATATCCCAAACCAAAGCCAGTTGTGAAATTTCAGAAGAAAAATGTCAAGACTATCAAAATATGGGTTCCTAAAACAAATAACAATTTGATTAGGAACAAATATATTCAGAATTTCATGAATACTGTGCATTATAATTCTAATTATGTATATAAAGGGGATACCGGACCCGTATGGGTTTGGATTCCTAAGATCTAACTCTTAGGACCCTATAAAAAGTGGGTACCATGGTCTTAATTATATTTTTTGCAGGTCCCACTTAAGAAAAGAGGAAAATGGATATTCTGGTGGATACATTCCTATATTATTCCATTATCTATTACTCCTTTTTGTCGATGACAAAGGGGGAGAAAGAGCTAACAATTATTTGTAGGAATATATATATATATAAAGAATACAGACAAAATCTCAGGGAGATCACATATTCAGGGGGAGATTCAGAACTTCAGATATATGTTGTCATCAATCAAAAAGGGGGAGAATGTTGAGTCAAGATTTTTATAGAGTTTTGATTTCTGACAAAGGGATAAGCCGTGATCGACAAAAAGAAGTTATTCATTGTTTTAAAGAGACACAAAGAGCTCCATACATTAGAGGTTGATTATTTGGTATGTTAGTAGTGTTATTTATGTTAAAATCTATCCTCAAATAATCTCATACCTTCAATCTTTGAATATAAATGTATATATGTATGAGTGCACATTAACTGTGCAGTCTGGGCTAAACCGGTCGACCGGTTTAAAACAAGGCGGTCGACCGTTTCTGCCCAGAATGCACAGATAACGTGCACAAGTGTACATAACGTATATATATTCAAATTCCTGTCTACTGGTCCATTTTGACCTGTCGACCGTTTTCAAACAGAAAGCAACCTTCCGTACAGACACTTCCTTTTCTTCAACGGTTGCTTCTCTTTCTCTTCACCAATGATCATGACCTTTGTTTGTACCTTTTCACAAAAGGTTACAACTGTTTATTTCTTATATAAACATCATGAAATCATTATTTCAATTAACCAATTCTATTATTCTAATCTCTATTCTATTGATTTCTATCTTGAACTCTCAAACATTTCAATTGCTTATTGAATCATTGAAATTATTTCATATCTTTTGATTCAATTAAGTAATATACTTCCTTCAATCTTCACAAACATCATTCACATACTTTGAGGATAAGATTATAGGAAGGGTGTACTACAAGTGACAAATCAGTGTTATCAAGAGCACAAGTTGTCAACGACAATTGTATTTGTTTTTGTTGAAGTCCTCAGTGTTGTAAGAGGCACGAAATCCCGTTCGGCTGTTCGGGTGTTGTAAACCTGTTCCTCCGGGTGAAGCGAGGTAGTTGGTTGTGAAAATCCAGATAGGAGTCTGGGACTGGACGTAGGACGGGAGGTCCGAACCAGTATAAAAATCCCTGGTGTGATTTTTACAGTTTACTGCATTTACTATTCTATATCTGTGAATTGCTATATAGTTAGTTTATTGAATATTTACTTGTATAGCAATTGTAAATAACATTCCGCATATATTGTTAGTCCATATTACACGATCCGTAATCAGTGTGCACAAGCATACACACTTTCATGGTTTCCATCTGGAACTACTAATACTGGTGCATTGGTCAACAAATGCTTTAACTTAAGGAATGCTTCCTCACATTTATTGGACTAAACAAACTTCACCTCCTTCCTGGTAAGCATAGTCAAAGGCGCTGCTATCCATGAGAAATCCTTAATAAATCTCCGATAATAGCCAGTAAGTCCAAGAAAACTTCTAATCTCGGTCATTGTCTCTAGTCTCTTCTATTTGTTCATAGCTTCGATCTTATCTGGATCGACTGACAATCCTTTTTCTGAAACCACATGACCAAGAAACTTAACCTCCTTCTTCCACAAATGATACTTGGAAAACTTCGCCTTTAGCTGATTCTGCCTCAACGTCTCAAGCACAACTCTAAGATGATCTTCATGCTCTCTTTCATCTTTCGAGTATACCAAAATGTCATTTATAAACACCAACACGAATATATCCAAATACTCTCGGAAGACTCGGTTCACCAAATCCACAAAGAAAGCAGGTGCATTCGTCAACCCGAATGGCATTACTAACCACTCATACGAACCATATCTAGTTCGAAATGCTGTCAAAGGAATAATGTCCTCTACCACTCTTAACTGATGGAATCCCATCGCCAAATCCAATTGGGAAAACACTCTGGCTCCACTCAATTGATCAAACAGATCATCAATTCTTGGCAAAGGATACTTATGCTTTATCATCCTTTCATTCATCTTACAATAGTCGATACACATCCTCAGCGACCCATCTAGTTTCTTCACGAATACCGTGGTCGCTCCCCAAGGCGAACTGCTTGGTATTATAAAATTCCTTCCTTTTAGATCCACTAGCTGCACCTTCAATTCCTTCATCTCAGTTGATGTCATCTTTCTAGGTGGTCTACTTACAGGTTCAGCTCCTGGAACAAGATCTATCCAAAACTCAACAGCTCGTTTCGGTGGTAGTCCTGTGATTGGCTCAAAGACATCTGGAAACTCTTTTGCTATTCGAACCTAACTTAGATCTTCTCGCACTTCCACTACACTTAACAAAGCACAACTACCCCGATTAGATTCTCTACTGAGAATATAGTTCGGTTATGACTTTTAGGATGTCTCAAAGACATCTCCCCATCCTGGGAATATCCTGGCCTCATACCTTCTCAACCAATCCATACCCAATATGATTCTGAAATCTACGAAATCGTAAACATACAAACTGCATGCAAACTTATGACCTAACGAATCAAGTTCTAACTAGTCACATCCCATCCCTAGAGTTGCATACCCTCCTATTGGATTCGCAACCCTTAAGGAAGTAACAAGGTATGTGGGTTCTAAGCATAACCTATCAACCAAACGCTGAGATATAAATGAATGTCATGCACCGGTATCAAATAATATCCTAACTGATATACTCTAAATCAAAAACGTACCTTCCATCATAGCCTTTCCCTTATCAGCTGCAATGGGCTTAGCTGATGATCCAACAACAAAGACCTTCCCCTTGTCTGCCCTGGCTATCTCTGGACACTAGTTCTTATAATGCCCAACTTGATCACAGTTGAAGCACTTCACATTCTTCTTGTCTGCAGCCTTCTTTTCCTTTCCTGACCGGCACTCACTTGCATAATGACCCTTCTTGTCAGATTTGTAGCATACCAAATCAGCCTTTGTCTTCTTGAAAGTATCCCCTTTCTGGGCTTCCTTCTTCTTAAAGAATTTCCTCTTCTTTCCCTGAGAACCCTGGGATTCAACTGGCTTTTCTCTAGCAGAAAAAACAAGTATCTCTTTACGGTGAATGGTCATCTCCACCACCACATTACAAGGTTCTCGAAAATGGGTTATGGTCATCCTAGCAAGCTCAGGTCTCAGTCCTCGAATGGACCTCTCATTTCTTCTGATGTCAGTGTCAACCGAAGCATATCCATATCGAAACAGCTCATCAAACTTAGCAGCGTACTCAATTACTGACATCACTCAATTACTGACATCTCTCCTTGAACTAGATCCATGAACTTCCTCATCAATGCCGACTTAGCAACCTCAGACAGAAACCTCTACTCAAACCTCCTTCTGAAATCAACCCGTGTTAGCTCTTCCTCCAGAACTTCGGTGGTCACACTATTCCACCAGTGAAGCGCTGCCCCTTGCAACTGCCTAGACGCCAAACTCCTCTTTTGCCCATCATCCAAGCCTAGATCAGTGAAGATCCTCTCACAGTGCAATAGCCAATTCTCAACTTCAACAGCATCCTCCGTTCCAACAAATAGCTTTCCACCCAGACTGGTGTAGTCTCTGCTCAACTTAGCATAATTATTCCTAACAGGAGCCACATGATTAGCTCCTCCAACATTACCATCAACTCCAGCTTGCAAAAGATTGGCTAACAACTGATACACCATCCCCGCATCTACTGGTGGATTTCTAGCACCAACATTGGCTTCAGCATTTGGATTAGCATTAACATTAGCCGATCGACCTTGGTTCCTCCTGGTATTTGGTTGATCATTTCCATTGGTTGTGGTGCTTCCTCCACCTAGATTTCCTCTTCTGTTTCCTGCTACCATATCTTCTTTCTCATAAATCTTGATTTGAGCCTTAGTAAGATACAGAAGAATGGTCTAAGAGAGAGGGGAACACGTACTTATATATATATATATATATATATATATATCAAATACAGGTACGTTACTATAACGTTAACCCAAACCCCGATCATATTTTCAAATTTATTGGATTATGTTTGAAAATCTTTTAGGTTTAACTTTCTTTTAAAGTTTCATAAATCTACGCTCTAATACCAACTTGTAACATCCCCCTACTTGGAGGCCCAAAACTAACGACTACGGATGATGTAGTCATCCATAGTTATTAATCCTCGGCAACCAAATATGACGGTGTTAGATTCATTGATACACAGAAATACATGAATAGCGAAAAAAATTTAAACTTCAAACAAAATCACATTTTATTTCAAAATATTTCCAACTTATTACATAATCCCATATTCGCAAATCATGTTCAGAGAAAATATATTTATTACAACATACGCCAAGAGCGACATATGAAGATACCCCTTGGATGATCAGAGTATACATATAGGCAATATAACAACTTTGCCATTACAAACAACACAGCAGAATCAAAAGAAAAGAGAAATCTAAATAGCTTTCATGCCTCATGCACGTCTCCGGAAGCTTATTCGTCTTAAGAGGTACCTAAAAACCTCAACT
Organism: Allium fistulosum; assembly: GCA_030737815.1. Lineage (NCBI taxonomy): Eukaryota > Viridiplantae > Streptophyta > Magnoliopsida > Asparagales > Amaryllidaceae > Allium > Allium fistulosum. The sequence goes on along the minus strand of CM060902.1, from coordinate 495,086,061 downwards.
CTCAAACTACTCAAAATCAATCGAGTACCCGAGAGTTTAAGGGGAAAACATAAACTTCGAGTCAGACATAAAGCCTAGTATGAATAATAATATACCATCTCAAATCATTTAGATATCTAGTGAGACCACGCCGTTGAGCGGAACGGGTTTTCCCCTCACTAGTATCATAAAACCTTTATAAAACCATATACTATGCTCCTACATCCATAGTGGTTAAAACAATTCAAAAAAGTATAATATGATGATATGAAAAACCAATGAATCTATTCTAGATTACCTAACCTCATTCATTCTGACTATATGTCTCAATTATAGTTTCTAGGATTACCATTAACCTATTAGTTTTCATGGGCTGACTAATAACCGGTAAAATATATAAGGACTCCTTGTCCAATTACATAGTTTTCATGGGATCACTAAGAACCTATTGGTAACTCCAATATCATTACTCTTATCCTAGTTTTCATGGGTTGACTAGGAACCTATTGGTGACCTCAATATCCTTTCTTCTTACCCTAGGTTTCATGGGCTGACTAGGAACCTATAGACGTCTGTCAATATCTTAATCCGGATATAGTTTTCATGGGCTAACAACAAACCTACTGGCCCCTGCCAGTATCAAATAATAGTTTTCACGGGCTTACTATGAACCTGTCTTTCTGACATCTTTCTTTATACATAGTTTTCATGGGCTAACTATGAACCTATTGACCTCTGCCAATATCTTTTCCTATACATAGTTTTCATGGGCTTACTAAGAACCTATTGGCCCCTGCTAATATCTTTCTTTTACATTTTAGCATCCTATATTCTGGTCTTCCAGGCCTCCTGGATGCAATTCTACTCATTCATGAGTTAACTTGATTTATATTCACTACTGGGTCAACCTAGCTGGTTCTTCTGCCCTTTATCCCCAAAATGCAGTTATGGGTCCATTATAATGTGAATATACTTATATTTGAAGAACCAAACATAATAACATAACAATACCACTACCGTGGGTTTAATATAAAACATGGTTAATACCTTTAACCTATTATTTAATCAAGGAAAGCTTCTTCTCAAAGCCATTGCAAAAACTCCTTTAATTTAGCCATGGGTTTTGCTTTGAAAATGAGTTTGGGTTACAAAACCTTTCAACACCTTCGAAACCTTGCTTCCGACTTCATAGGATGACATCCTTCGAAAGCATTAAAATCCATCTTCAAAACATTAGGCTCCTTCCTTTTAAATACACCTTCCTTTCAAAACCATTCGAATGTATTAAAGTATTAACATTTAACTTTAGAAGCATAGCTTTGAAACCAATTGAAAGTACTGCTTTCGACACCATTGGAAGTAACCCTTCCGAAATCATTGAAAGTCCCCTTTTCGAAACCGTTGGGTTTATACTTAAAATATTATTTGGGTCAAAGTGAATTTAGGCGAAAGCATCTCTTTCAAAACCATCCTTTATCGTATAAAAATATTGGGGAAAACATGATGGCGTCGGCACCATCCTTTTGAAAGCATAAAACATCTGGGTAAAATATTGGAAGGTTGGCATCAAAACCCCTTTTGAAACCATTGCCTTCGAAACCCCTAACCCCTTTCGAAAGCTACAGGAAGTGGCTTATATTTATAAAACAAAGTACCTTTCGACATCATTGATATCTTCAATACCATCGAAAGGCTAAAGAACGACAGCAGGGCTTCACATAGGTCGAAACCCCTTCTTTCAAAAGCATTTCATATGTTAAGGAACTCATTCGAAAGCCAACTTATGTTAATGGAAACCCTTTCGAAACCTTTTTAAAACCTCTTTCGAAACCATATGCTTCGACTCCTTCAAGGCTAAAACAAAACAAAGGCAGGCGCTTCTCTTTTAAAAACAAACCAAGGTAGCGACTCCTTCAGAAGCCATGCTTTCGACACTTAACCTTTTGCCCGTCTCCAATCCACTGCATACCATCATTGTGATACCTTTTGTATTGGTTTCGGCTTAGTAGGTTTCGATTAGGTTGAAGGCGAAAGCTTCTGTGTCGAAAGGTACTTCCTAAAGTAGGCGAAACCCTCTTTTCTGAGTAAACCTGGTTTAATACTACTTAAAGCAAACTTTTCTCTAACTAACCTGCCACGTGTCAACACCAGATTGGTTGCCTTAACTTTTTCAAATTCTTTACCAAAATAACTGTCGCTAATTTCAGATCTGAACTATGGTTAAGTTAATCAGTTAAGCCCTTTCATTAAGCAAAACCAATTTTGCAAAGAAGTCCCTATTCTAAAATAATTTAATTTGCATAGCAAATCACTTTGGAAAAATCCCCAAAAATTCTAGAAATTCACTTTAATCATGTTATATAAATATCAAAATTCCAGACTCAAATTCCTAATATATTTTCCAAAATGAATTTATAAACCCAAATAACCATATTTTCCTTTGAAAATTCATAACAATCTTTCCATAGCTTGGAAAATTATCAAAATTGAAACCCAACTCCAAAATCATGTTTTATACAACATAAGATTTTTCCATGGCATTTAAACATCAACATATATCGGGTTTACCCTAAAACCGTGTAGAATTTCCTTTAAACAAACTTGTTTAAATTAAACAAATCAAATTTCAAGCATATCATCATTCAATTCATCATAAAAATGAATTTACCCTTAAATCCGAAACTATATAATTCAAAACAAAATAGAGATGGAATTATTATTCAACTTGATTTAGATAAGGAGACTGTAACGACCCCGAATTTTATTAAAGTTAAATTGATAATTGATTGAATTTTTAAATAAAAATTTGTAAAATTAATTATAAATGGAGGCGAGTTTCCCCGATTCAAATAGAAAGTATATAAAGTCATATGGATTTGAAAATTTGTATATATGTATATATTGGATTTGAAATAAAATCTTAAATAAATGGTTTTAAAAATAATAATAGATGTTAAACTGGAAAAAAAAATATAATAACTATAAAGTAAATAAATTAGATAAGATTTAACAATAAAATTAAATCTAGAAATTCATCTATATTTTGAAATGAATATATATAGTTTTATAAAATATAAAGTAAGTAAATAAACCTTAATCATCATAGTATGAATGTTAACAAACAAAATAATACCAAGGAATAAACAAAAAAAAGGAAAATAAAATAAAATAAAATAGAAGTTCACTTATAATACAAAGTGATATACATTCGAATAACAAGCAAAAAGAATAAATATCTATGTACAAAAAGATAAGTATATAGATTTGTACACAACAACTAATGCCAATGTCCATCAACTGAAATCAAATTAGCATAGTCAAAGCAAACAAAACATATAGTCATATACACTTGCCAAATGAAGATAGTAAACATATATTTAACTAAAGCAAAGGACAAAATAATTAATGAAAACCATCACTATATCATCTCAGCCGAGTTAAAGGAGGCAAGCAAGAAAATAAATAAACAAAGTTGCTATGTACATAATATCACCTCCAACACATACAATATCATTATCAGCCGAGTAAAATAAAGCAAAAGAAAGGAAAGGACTTAAGCAATTAATGCTATATCCCTTAGTACATAACATTTTAGTCAACTCGAGATGTTAAAAAACATATCAGCCACGAGACAAGAAAAAAATATCACCGATCCTATTGTACAAACAAGACATTATCATTTGTACAAACTCATTTTTTTATCACCCTGTAAGCTTCTTTCCATATATCAACTTCTCCGTTTATTTTGCTTCGTCCATTCCAAGCTAAAGAAGAAAAAATATACTGAAGCAAATATCATTAAACTTAAACAAATCAAAACCACTAATGCGAGCCTGAAAGCAAGTGAAAGTTCCAGTAGCAAATTCAAAGCCAGATATCAAAGAAAAGAAAAGCTTTCAACTTGCAAATTTTCAAGCTCCGTTCTTTCTTCTTTAAGCACTGTGAGTAACATTCTTCTTAAACATTTTCAGTGAGCAAACTTTCATCTTTAAAACTTAACCTATTTATATATATATATTTGCATGTTAACAGGCTTCTCTGTTTCAATATCCTGTGAGTAAACAACCTATTTCAGAATTTAAGTTGAACTAAATATGTGTGTGCCTAGATTTAAATAATGATTGTTTGAGCATTCCCATCAAATTTAACCCTGAGTATATATATATATATACAAAGTTATCTGGGCATTTCTTTATCTCTCTGTATTTGGATTCAGAGTGAAATTCATCAAGAAATTCAATATCCACCTATTTAATCATTATTAGATTTTGTAGTTCAAACAAACAAGCTAGATTATACGTGTTTTAAGATTTGAAAATATTTTCCAGTAGGATAGTGTTGGAGGTAACTGCAAAATTTTTGTTTTACAGGAAAATTTACCAAAGTGGAAAATTCGAAATTGATGAATTGTTATTTCAAATGTACCACATGAATTCTCATTCGAAAATAAGATTTTTACAACTAAAATGGAATTTTTTCATTGAGTATACAAAGAGCAGTTTCAGTTGATCTGAAAATAAGTTTCGAGGCAATTACTGATGATCTCTGAGAGATGAGACCTCGGGGATTCGTCAAGAGGTGGAGAAACGAATGGGGAGTCTTGGAAAAATGACCGGTGTAGCGTCTGACCATCGAGGCGTCGTCGGCAAGTTGATTTGTATTGCTAAACCTAATTTTGGTCAGACTGTTAACAAAGGTAATTGCGAAACTTCTGGTTGATCGAGTCGTACCGCGTTCTGGTGATGGCTTCACGGAAGGGTTGTGGAGGTGCGGTAGTGGTTTCAGAAGGTAAGATGGTCAGGAAGGCGAGGACGAGACGTTTTCAGGTTCGATGGTGAAGTGGCGCTGTTTTGTTTTTGGGTCTGAGGTTGGGTTGTTTTTCGTTTTCGAATGGGGACGTGGTTCAGGCGATCGAAGTTTGGTGCTTCGACGATGGTTGACGTGTAGAGAGTGCCGCAGGCGACCGGAGAGGCGGCACAGTGACGTGCACGTGCACCGTGCATCGTCTGGTAATCTGGAAACATGGTTATGTAATTGGGGATGGAGCTGGGTTGTTCGCGAGTTTACTCGAGTATTTACTCGAGGAAATTTAGTTTTAGCTCGAAGCAAATTTTAGTGACTTGGGTAGAAGCTTGCCCAGGTTTTAAAACAGAGCATGTTATGTTGTATTTCTGAAAATTTAGAATTGAATTTAAAATTCAAAGCAAGTTTAAACCGAGTTGATGAATCAAAGTTAAGGATGAATTCAGATTTAGTTGAAGCTTCGTTTTGGAATAAAGTTTTAAAATTTAAATTGTTTGATGACTACAAAATTTAAACAATTAAGTGAATTTAAATGGAAGTTGAAATTTGTAAAGTAAGAAACAAAACAAAGTTTAAATTTGAATTGTTTTGAATAAAAGTGTTTAAGAAATTAAGAAGGGTATTTTCAAGAAATTTGAAATTTAAAAGGGAAACTTGAAATCAATGTTGTCAAAACAAATTGTGAATGATAATCAAAGTATAGATATGGGTGGGTTGACTTTAATTAATGAAGATTAATGATTTATGATTCATTAAATAAACGAGTTCTCAATGGTTAATCAATTACAATCAATAATGATTAATGTGAGTAATTTTCTTTAGAAAAATAATTAAAGAAATTCAATAGTTAATGAAGGTAATTAACTAAAATTATTTAAACAATAAATTAATCAATGTGATTTATTTTAACAATAAATTTAGATTAATTAATAAAAATAATAAATTATAGAAGTGTTAAGTAATTGAGGAATGAATTGTTTAGTGTAATTAATTGAGTTAATCAGATTAGTTTAAGTTAATTACTTAAGTTAATTAATCTAGAACAATCATTTAACAATTTGGAAAATATAATTACTTAGAAAAGAAATTAATAAATAATTATTGGATGTAATAATTTAAATGATAATTTGAAGTTTAAGTATAATTATTTGTTAATAATTAAAGAATTAATTAAAGATTGTGATTAATTAAGATTAATTTGATAATTAAAGATTAATTAATTCATTAATTGAGATTTATTAGTTGATAGTAAAAGTTAACTAACAAATGAATTCGAAAGGGAATTTATTTCAAATAGTTTGAATAAATCAGATAATTAACTGATCTTACTTATGAATATTTGGATTCTATTGGATGATTTGATTGTATGATATCCCTGATATATGATGCTTTGTGATACATCCTGATTTATGTTGTGATCTGTAGTTTACTTACCTGTGATATATATCTGTGATCTGTGAATGAACGATAAACGTGATAGTTAATACCGCTTATCAACTATATTTCTGTATTCTGATCTGTGATGATTGTATGATGTTGCACTATTGTGTGTGAAACCCCTGGACTACACCTTTACACACACAAATATGGATTTCACGTGGAAATCGGTTAAAGTCACAGATGATTTAAATGTAATATTTTTTGAAATTGAAATCTAATTTCAATTGATTTTGGAAATGAATTTGGGTTAAATGTTAAAGCTTTTGAAATGGAGTTTTTAAGATAAAAGTTATTTTAAATAACTTAATTAAATTTCCAATTTGAATAATTTAATTTGAATTTGAATTCAAAATAATTTGGAAATTGAATTCCATGTTTGGAAATTACGGTTAATAATGTTATAAATGTGTTTATATGAAGTTAAACCATTTTAAAAGTATAAATTTGAGAATTTGAATTTAACCCAAGGATTTCAACTCGTTTGAATGAATCTGATTTTCTGAAATGGAACTATTTGTTTTCAATGGAATAAAAGCTTTCAGATAAGAAATGAAATTCCAATTTAAGTAAAGGAATTTCAAGTTTGAATTGAAAAATGGTTTTCCAAGTTATGAATGAATTGTTTTTTTGAAAGCTATGAATTAAATCTGTTTGTTTTTAACAGATTTAAAATGGCGGTTTATTTAAACCATTCGAAATAAAATTGTTTTGAAAGCTATGAGTTAAATCTTTGATTTAAAGATTTAACGAATTAATCAAATTGAAATGGAAATTGATTTGGAAAATCTGTGAATGAATCTTTTGCTTAAAAGATTAAAGTGTAGAAATTGTTTAAACCGTTGTAGGTTGTTAAAATGAATCTTTTTGTTTAAAGATTTGAAAATGGTAATTTGTTAAACCATTTGAAAAGAGAAGTTTGGGTAATAAGTTGTGACTTAATTGAAATCCCAATATCCATACGTTTTTAAATATTGCGCTCACTATTCGAGTTAGCCGGGAAAAGACCTTTGTGTCATATAACCCATTCCGAATTAGTGATACGTCGTATTTGGATAGCATTTGAAGACCGGTGTTGAAGACCGGGTATTTGCGAGAACGATAGGATGACCTATCGATTGTCTCTGCACTGAGTCGCGCCGGTATAGAGATCTCCTAAGTGATGGGAAATCCGATCGGGATTGTGAATACCCGGATTTGCAAGGGCTACTTTGGAAGTGCCTTCGGTTCTGTTCGAACCCGGAACAGACTTGTATGGTTACATGTCTGATATTACACTTTGAGATATAAAGCTGATTTCTTTCCAATACATTTCTGTTTGGTGGCGGAGAATTTATTCTCTTAGCTTAACACCCTTCCCTGAGACGTACGAGCTCAGAGGTTATGTAGTTGAAGGTTATCAGTGATATACTCCCAATTTGGTAATGTGGCATGTTGAGTGTTGCTGTGTGATGATCATTGTTTGATCATTTGTGATATGATCATTTGTTTGATCATTTATCTTTGTGATCATTACTTTGATCATCTGTTGACCCAAAGCGTGGCTTTGTGAAAAAGCGTAGCTTTGTGGACGAGACCTCTTCGGACCTTACAACCCGGAAATGGTCGAAACATGAATATGCGGCAAGGTTATGAGGGTCGCGCCCTTTAGGGTATGTCATTTCCTTCTGGAAAAGGGTGGTATCAGGTATGGAGCCCTGGTATTTAACCTATGTGGATACTCCGATCTCATTTATTGTGTGATTGTGTGTTTATTGAGGGGCCCCTCGGATAAAGGTCCCAAAGGACCGGGGGATGGCATATTCGTGAGTTACCTGTTACAGGGGTAACCTGGCCTTGTGTTGGCAGAGAGTAGTTTGTCTCGGGACGTCCAGCCAGAGGCGATCCTATTCGGCAGTAGGAAAGGAAGTTCCTTAGCCTGACCATTTGTTGGAAAATCCAAAGAAACAATACGAACCTTTACGATTGCAATTGTATAACCTGCTATGGAATGTGGTGGTAACATGCTATTGAACATAGTAGCTATAGTAGGCATAACGTGAAATGCCTATGCTGGCTAAGATTAATATTATACTTTCGGAATGTTTTCTGCACTATGCACTAGTAATAATATCCAATGATTTGCATAGTAAGCATCTTTGACTATCATAAGGAGAAATCTCCTCCGATTCTGCGTTTGCATTGTGTGTGTGTGTGCGGGAGGCCTTATGGTAGTTTCATTTTCTAAAAAGCATTGCGAATATTTTCACTCCCTTGTTGTTGTTTTAAAGATAAACTGTTTTTGTTACTCACACCAGTCCCACGACTGACTCGGAGTTTATTGTTCCTTTCCTAAACTCTGGGTGCTCACAAATTTCTACACGAGCAGTCTAGAGTTGGGTTTTTCAGATAATCAGGTTCAGTAGAATATCTGGAGCTAGTTCAGTATTTGGAGTCCATTCATCGGAGTTGCTTATCCTGGAATTGTGGATTCATTCTTGTCTGAAGACCATTTTGGAGTTATCACTCCTATTGATATTGTTTCGCTACTGATGTTATCTTTTCTTTCCGCTGCTATTTCTTGTATCTCTGATATTGTTGTATCATATTGATATCATTGTTGTATATTATACTGGATATTGTATTCATTGGAGTTGTATATGATATCATCTATTTCTTTATTCCGCTGTGTTGTTATACTTAATGGTGTTATAAGCTCCGGAGAACCAGATTCGGCGTTTGAATCTACGGCATTTCGAGTACAAGTGAAGTACGGATGCCGATTTTCGAAGGCCGAGTTTTTGGGTCTTTACAGAGACTGGATTGAGATTGATTTCCCCTAAGCTTGATTCTCTAGCTTTTAACTGGTATTCCTCTTATTAATGGTCGGCCTCTCCTTCTTGCATTTAGTTTTCAAAATGACATAAATGGGGAGAAAAAGTTACGAACGAAAATATATAAGGGTAGGGGTTATGGGCGGCAATTCCTAATATACCCTTATGTAATTTGATTAACCCAAAACCATTCTTAAGCCCATTAATTATTATATTAGGCTCGGCCTTAATTAAATTAATTCAAGTTTCAATCCCCTTTTCACTTCACATTTACATTATTCTATTTAATTTATCTAACTAAATCTCCTGAATAATGTTATAAAATATTAGAGGTGTTACATACCCTTTTTAAATTCTTGTAACTCCCTATTTATCTTGCATTTATTATCCTATTAATTTTAGAGTTACGGTATTTTCCATTTACAATCCTTATAATATGACCTTCGTCGCACATTCCTTACTCTATTTACTATTCCAACTTATAGTCGCCTTGCCCATCTTTTTGAAATATGATCGCGACTACTTCTATAATCGAGATTTATAAAGTAAATTCAAATTAAGAGTGTGCGTGTGTGTGTATGAAGTAGATTTTTGAAAAATACTTTAAAAAAATAACAAGTACGACACTCATACGTATGCCTATCTCCATTGATCAGGTAACCTAAGCTCTGATACCAAGTGTAACAATCCACCCCAAAATGGGCTTAAATTCCGATTCAGAAAAGGCCCATCCAAATTTAAACCCATTCCAAGACTATCTATTGGTTGGTAAAGTTGAAAGAATACACAATGCACCGAGCTATCAATCTATACTTTTAGAATTACTCAGCGGAATGGAAATAAATATAATATCTGAAATAAGTCCGCATTTCACAAAAGAAAACCATTTCAAAAACATAACTTGTTATCATCAAATATTATAACATATCTACATAAAACCTCCATAGTACAATATTCCAAAATTAGGCTTGCAAACAGATACTTTCGGATACGGATAGTGCTATATCCATATCCGTATCCGAAATCATTTCGGATATCAGATATCTATATTCGCAGATGCAGATGGATATTAGATATTTATTGGATATTCTTCGACCATTTCACAACCAATAAATCTAAACAAATAAATAGAAAGATTTGATTTATTATAAATCCATTTGTACTAAATATATAAAAATAATAAATATACTAAGAAACATAATTTTAAGCAGTAAAAATTGATTTTTATATACATATTAATTTTTTCACCTGGATATAATAGTAAACGATAATCATTTTATGTACTAAAATACATAAAAATAACTATAACCTTGATAAAAATCGAACAGATAATTATCAGATACGGATATGGTCATATTCGTATCCATTTTTGGATATTGGATAATTTTTCATATTTCAGATATGGATACAGACGGATTTTGAATTTTTGGGATACTCATTGATAGCCTTGTCCAAAATAACATAACTGCCTGAAATAGGTACATTAGAAATATTAAACAAAACATAAATAGTTTGATAACTGCAACAAGTCTTCATCTCGACCTTCATCCCAAAAATCAGCATTGTTTCCTCTAACTTGTATATTGTAACGAGGAGTGAGTTAGAACAATAAATGTCTAATGAAATTAAAATCTCAAGCCTTGCCATAATTTTATTTGGATAGTTTCTTTTAGATAAGAAATATGTCTTATGTATTTAAACTATACCATACTAATAACTTTAACTACAAGCCCAAAGGCCTTTCCAGTACAATACCAAAATCTAACATAATTACCATTTACGATGTAAGAGAAAGCATCCCAATCATTTAATACCTTTTGTTAAGAATTTGGCAGACTCTAACCATTTAGTACCTATAAAATAGGTAGGTCTCCGTCATTTAATACCCAACCCATTTCCAGTCCATTTCCAAATTCTAACGTAACCATCGTTAACGATGAAAGAGAGAGCCTCCAACCCACTTAATACCTATTTATTTTGAGTTTGGCAGACTCTGACCATTTAATACCTATAAAAATAGGCAGTCCTCGTCATTTAATACCTAACCCAAAGCGGGTCCCTACGTGGTTCTCACTAACTGACATCGTAAGAAATCCCATCAAGTCACTTAACACTTCTCCTAAAGGAAATAGATGGACCTTACAGTAGCCTTAATACCTCCAAATCTGAAGCGAACCCCTCTAATGATTCCTTCTACCATATCAATAGTGTGATTATGACCCATAATCCGAACCGTGACATCTCAGATTAATCCGACTATTCGTAGGTACTAGTAGCCAGATTGATTGGATAAATTTACCCTACAAAATTGGGACTAACCTCGTGTCCATTGGGGTTATTTATTATAGGCGATATCCCACATCAGTCCCTAATGTTACACTGTTGGTAGTCAGATTTAACTAGACAGTCTTCTATGTAATTTTAGACAGACCTTGCATCCCTATAACTTAGTCATACTTCATATGTATACCAAATTGTATACATATAACATCATACCTGATTAATAATTAAGGCCATATAAAGTAACCCCTTATTACGCCTTTAATTATGGATTAATTTCTCATAATTATCATTAACCACCCTCCTAAGAAATTAGTGTTATTTACTACCCTATTAATTCTAATCAATACATTCAATACGCTACAATCATTATGCTATTAACTTCAATAATCAATACGTTAATATTATGCGTACACCCGAGATTCGAATAAAATATCTCTAATCAAGCACAAAGAAAATGCTAATTAATTTAAATGTCAAACTCATAAAGTCCCAGATTGCAAACAAAAGTATAGCTAATATCCTTAGCCAACAACTAACTTATAGACAAAAATGAATAATACCAAACTCATCTCATATTAATATAGTAGAATTTACCTCTTATAATTCAAGGAAAACAATTCTTATAATTTAGATCTTTTATATTTTATTCAACTTTTATGCATAGCACTTTGAAGTTAAAAAGGGTCCATACATGTTTAATTACAGAAGTGTAAACTATAATATAATCAAATTCATACATTGCACACCATTTCTAACTTTATTTTCATTTAGAACCCCTATTCGACTACAAGTCAAATCAAAAGAAATAAAGTGGAATAGATTATAAATTATCTAAATCTCAATTACAGATCTGACCCTACTGTGTTAATACAAACAATTGAAATTCCAACATATTCAAAGATTGACATTTATTTATGGAAATTTTGGGGGTTTTAGATGTTTTGTTTTCATTTACCAAAATTTCCCAAGGCATACATCAAATCCAAATAAATATTGTTCAATTACAAAAATATGAAAAACTTGATATTTCGACTCACAGATAATTGTTTGCTTCCTAACTGGATTTGATTCCACCATGCCTAATTTCCTTTTAGATTTCCCTCTCTTGGAATATACAATGAAGTGAATTGTATATAGAAATTAGATTTAAAACAAGAGACTAGAGGGGAATAGAAATATAAATCAAATAAATTATGTAGGATCTAGATTAACCCTAGAGGGGGGGGGTGAATAGGGTTATAGCAAATTTTCTCTAATTAAAATACGAAAAAAAACTGCAGAGAAGTAAATATGCTGAAAAGTAAATCACACACAAAATTTACCCAGCTTCGGCAACCCCTGCCTACTGCTGCATTCCCAGATTTCTATTAGAATTAAACAGTCTCCCACTTACAAACACTCTAACAGACTCGCAAACCGTGCTACCGCCTATAGAGTTTTGCAAACTCGCAAACCCTGCTTACTGAACTAATCCTAACTAGACAATCTGACACAACCTAAAAACTAGGTGGTGATTTACCCAGATTTGATTCGAAGAGTACAAACTTCAAAACAAAAAAACAACAAGAGAAAAAATAAAATAGAAAACTTGAAACCAATTTTTGCCCTTAATCAAAATAACCCTGGCCCAAAAATAAAACTAAAGTATAAACTAAAGCCCTGATTAAATTATTAAGGCCGGCCCCTTTTTTTCTTTAGCCCGTTTCTTTCTTGAGATAATGGCGGCTCTCGTTCCTCTGAAATTTGGGCTTCTTATTTTTGACGATGCTGATTGTGCTTGTTGCTCTGTCGATTGATTTGCTCCTCTACTGATCAGTTGCTTGCCTCAAGATGATTGATTTATTCGTTCGTTGCTGTTAAAGCTCGGCTTCGGTATGTGATTTCTGCTCTGTGCTTTCTTTGATTTGATTGCTTGAACTCGATTGTTCTTTTTGCGCTCTCTGTCGATGATGATTTTTGGGGATATTTATATAGGGTAGAAACCCTAGTATTTATCGTCTGATTTGATTTGCTTGGCCTCCACGTCATTGAATCTTTGCATTATTTTGTTGCGATATTTTGGGTATATACGATTTTGCTTCGTACCCACGGCTTTGATTTCAAAGCGTTCGATCTTTTCCTTGATCGATACGGCAGAAACTTTCCTCTTTTTAACTCTGATTTTTGACTTTTTCAATTTGTATATACACTTGATTTCTTTTCTTTACCACCACGTTTCTGACTTGTTCAACATATTATTTGATCGATGGTGATTTATCTGACTTGGTTTAATGTTGACTTCGACTTTGACTTGATTATGACTTTGTGCTCGACTCTATCCAGCTATGTTCATCCCTGACTTCTGCTTTGACATGAATTTGTTGTTCGATTTTTGCCTTGTCACCATGCATGTAGATATCCATGATATAGTGATACTGCAATGTTGGCTTGCATTTAGTTGTAGCTGCTGTCCATTTTGGTTTTGCTAGCTGTACTTGTATTCACTTGAACTTGAGTTCATTGTGTAGCCTGGTTGCTTTCCTCTGATCAGTTGGCTATCTCTGTTTGTCTGGTTCATCTGGTTACAGAAATAGTTCTGGTTACATGTAGCTTTGAGTCAGGTTCCATTTAGGGCTTCACTTTGATATTGTTGTATTATAATTGCTAGTTCCCTCTTCTCTGTAGCATATACATGTTTACTTTGTAGACTTGAGCCTTGTGATCTTCACTGCATATTGAACTAAACCCTGTTGTATTGTATTGCTTGATACGAAGTCTGGTTCATGAGATTTGTTGCCAGACTTGTTTAATTGCTGTCACATTCTTTTATACTTGTTCATCACCATATATGTGTTCTTTGATTTGTAGTACTTGAGTATAGTTCTGGTTGGTGTATGTATTGTTTGGGTCTGCTCATGTTACTTGTATCACTGGTCCATGAATCAGTGCTTGTTGACATGTTTGAGTCTTTGAGTATGTGAGCACTTCATGTTAGCATTGTTATGGTGCAGTCTGACTATGTAGTCTATGTAACTTGTATGAATTGCTTGTATCTTCTGATGCATTTTTTGTTGTGCACTGACTGCTTTTGTTGACTGTGCACATGAGTTGGCGAGGCAGTGCACACGTGTGTATTTCAGCCAGTCCTGATTACCTGCCCCTGATAAGAATACTGATATGCACAGATATTACACAATCAAAAATGATGACAATAACCCATATATCCGAGGCACCAATAAAAACAAATTTATATTATTGCAAATTCAAATTTGTTTATTTTCATATTACTGCTGTAGTTGCTAATTATACAGGTACACAGGAGACAGGACAAGAACTGGAGCTGGCCAATGCAGATTGATGCAGATGTGCAGACAGAGTGAAAAACTAAGTGTTGAGTGTTGTAGTGAGAAAAAAAATGTAAATGTGAAATGTATGAAACCAGTGTAAGTATATAGAGAGAGCTGAAAACTTTGTACCGTATAAGTGTTGAAATAAAATATTGTGTTGAATAAAAATACTGATTGAATTATATATATTCTGTGTAATAGTATTATTATTCAAATATGAATATTTCTTCCTATATGTGTATAGTACAATATGCAAATACATATATAAATTGATATATGTTTGTTATCATCAAACAAAAAATCACATCAAATAATCTCCCCCTTTTGATGATGACAAACATATATATTAAAGATTTTGAAACTTCTAATAAATGTGTTTGAGCATGAAATATTTAGCTCCCCCTATATGACTGCTCCCCCTACAACTGAGACCACTTCCTATTTAGAAGATGTTGGGTGTGTTTCGACCGGCTCCATCCCATGCCCACCGAACCAGCTCTCTCCTCTACTACCGGACCAATGCACTCCACCTATCACCGAGTCACCGAACCACCTATCACCGAATCACCGAACCACCTATCATCGAATCAGCGAATCACCTATCACCGAACCACCTATCACCGAATCACCGAATCACCTATCACCGAACCACCTATCACCGAATCACCTACAACCGGTCCACTCTACGCTCCAACCATCACCGAACCAGGGAGTACCGAACCAACATTGCCAGGACAGATTGCATCAGCCCAGGCCCACCAGCAGCTTTATACATCCAAGACCCCTACCCCCAGCCTCACTCTATAAATAGAGGGGCAGGGGTACAACAATGGGGGACAAGTTTGAGAGCTCAAGCATAGAGAGAACTTTCAAACAACTTTCATATACTTGTATCAAAGCTTTGTACTTGTAATCTGAACAAGAAAGGAGAAATAACATATAAAGTGGACGTAGGCACGTTCTGGCGAACCACTATAAATCTGTGTGTCTTTTACAGTTTAGTCCCTACTTTTTACATATTTGCATAAATCACCCAGACCACTAAAAACAACATAAAATCAACTAAATCAAACGACTTGGAGGTGTTTGCCCATTTTTTGTGCAAACATTTTTGGTGCTTTCATTGAGAGTTGAAGCTCGAAGCTTCAGCTTCTTCCACTTAACATTCTTCCTAACAGCATCGTTCATCGCTTGGAAAACATGCCTCCCAAGCAGAAGAAAGATGTTAACAAAGGAAAAAACGTCGCAACCAGCAGTCTTCCAGATCTAGTGGTCACAGATCAAGTAGATCGTCCCCCTCCAGCAGCAGTACCAAATGAAGGTCAGGCAAATCCGACCACCCCTGCCGCAGAACAGCCGGCAGCAATTACTAGGGCAGATCTAGATAGGGTTGTGGCTGAAGTGACTAACCGCTTCACGTCCCAGCAGGAAGCCTTGGTGGACCATCTCATGTCATGCTTAAGGGATGCTGAAGAGTCCAACCGCAACACTGAATCATGTGGTGAGTCCCAGTCTGGAGGATCTCAGAGACAACAAAGATCTTCCTTCTTCGAAGGAGCTAACGACAGAAGCGGCCATGGTAGGAGCCGAGACCGAGCACAGCCCGAAGTTAGGCCTGAGGAAACGCTTGGAACCGAACCCAACGGGGGAGGTACCGGGCGGAGGTCAACTATAGCTGAGCCGGTCATACTGCCTAACCACGGAAACACCAATGAACGGGGCCGAGCTAGAGTCCAGCCCGAAGTTGGACCCGAGGAAGTGCTTAGATCAGACCCCAGCAGGGGAAGATCAAGGCAAGGGCCAACTGTAGCTGACCCTAACATGCTCCCAGAAGACCGAAGGCAGCCACTGGAAAGTATTAGGAATGATAGACGATACCATCCCTACAGGTCATCTGGACGGAATCAATCCCACAGAACAGAACCGAACTCATTTCTATCTACTCCAAATTCTGATGAAAGGATGGCACGCTTGTTCAGAGAGTGCGTCCAACGGGATCAAAGAGATCGAGGGATAGGCGCTAGGGTAACTAGCCCTTTCGCCCACAATATCGAAATTGCTATCACCCCCCGAGAATGGAAAATGCCAACAATGGAACCTTACAAAGGAACCTCTGACCCCGTTGTACACTTGCAGAGATACACACAACATATGCTCATGAGCGGGGCAATAAAGGGGGTATTGTGCAAATGCTTTCCACTATTTTTAGCAGATCTAGCTACCTCATGGTTCTGCCATCTACCCCTAGGATCCATCAGCTCATGGGAGACGTTGAAAGAAAAGTTTATCAGCTAGTTCCGCATTCATGTGGAACAACCCAAGGACGCTTATTCCTTATCCAATGTCAAACAGAAACCTCGAGAAAAGCTGCAGCAATATTTAACCCGATTCAATGCCGCAGCGGCCGTAGTCCAAGATGCCGATGAGAAGCTTGTCTTAATGGCCCTCTGTAGTGGTGTGCATGCAGATACTAAATTTGCTAGAAGATTGACAAAAGAAAAACTAGCTAATTTACCCGATTTCTTCCATGAAGCCGGGAAATATATGAGGCTCGAAGACGCTGCCACTGAGGAACGGTCAGGGCAACAAAATAAGGCAGCTCACGGCTACACGCCCGCTGCAGCGAAGGACATCCGAAGAAATGATTCTAGAGACAATGCTGGGGGCAAGAAGGGAGAAAAGTGCCTATGTCGGCCAGGACCGAGATTCAACACTTACACTCCTTTGAATGAAACCATTGAAAACATCTTCCTTGCCACCCAAGACGAAGTTAAATACAAACGCCCCCCGCACAAGAAGGAATCAGATAACGCGATTAAGTCTGGAAAATTCTGCCGCTTCCACGAATCCCATGGGCATGATACCAATGAATGCCATCATCTCCGGGACTTGATTGAAGAACACATCAGAAGGAAGAGACTGGAACGCTATGTAAAAGGTCAGAACATGACTCCAGCTCTTGCCAATGAGAACCCAAGGC
Organism: Allium fistulosum; assembly: GCA_030737815.1. Classification (NCBI taxonomy): domain Eukaryota; kingdom Viridiplantae; phylum Streptophyta; class Magnoliopsida; order Asparagales; family Amaryllidaceae; genus Allium; species Allium fistulosum. Next base: position 495,068,440 of record CM060902.1, on the reverse strand, counting down.
TACCCTCCCCAGAGGTAGGCAGAGGAAATCGCAACACTAGCGGCTCCAGTCAAGAGAAGATAGTGGTCCATACCATCTCGGGAGGACCGCACATCGCCGACAGAAGCTGGGCAGAAATGGAAAGATACGAAAAGTCGCTTAGAAACAATGAAGACTGTGTTAATTCTGTTACAGAAGAACGCCACCCGAAGCGGAAAGAGAGTGATAACATCACATTCAGTAGGCGTGACCTAGAGGGAAGGCAGTACCCTCACATGGATCCCATGATTATCTCTGCCCGGCTCGGTCCGGCCGAAGTTTTCCGAATTCTAGTAGAAACTGGAAGCTCCGTAAATAGCTTATTCAAACATGCATTCGACAAAATGAAACTATCAATAAAGGACGTTTCTCCTGGCAATAAACCACTACACGGTTTCATTGGAGATGCAAAGATTCCCCTCGGGCAACTAGACCTCTTTGTTGAAATTGAAAGTCATCCCCGCTCTGTTGTGCGGAAACAGACATTTGTGCTGATAGAAAACCACTCGGCCTACAACGCTTTCTTAGGAAGGCCAGCCTTGTCTGACTTCCAAATTGTCCTGGCCCCATGGTGCCTAAAGATGAAATTTCCAACGGACAATGGAGTAGGGGAGGTAGAGGGAGACCAGGACGTTGCTCGAGACTGCTATGTAACTGAACTTCGCAACAACCACAGGAAGGATAAAGGGAAGAGTGTAGAGGTTGCCCTTTGCAAAAAAAGTTTGGAAGCATAGCAACTAAAGAAAGCCCCTCCTCTTCGATATACCAGCGACCCTTTCAATGAATTAGACCCCAGGGACAAAGAGGAGGAGGCCACCGCTGATCCTGCAGAGGCTATGGAATTTGTATCTGTAGACAAGCATGACTCGAGTAGACTATTGAAAATTGGGTCCCAACTAAAAGCAGAGTTGAAGGAACAACTCATTGACTTTCTCCGCCACAACTTGGATGTATTTGCATGGTCACATGCTGACATGACCGGAATCTCCCCTAACATAGCATGCCACGTACTAAACATTGATCCTACCAAGGCGCCCATAAAACAAAGAAAGAGAAGCATGGGGGCAGAACGATCAGCAGCCCTCGATGAAGAAGTAAAGAATCTACTTGCCAATGACTTTATACGAGAAGCCATCTACCCAGAGTGGATCGCCAACTCGGTGCTGGTAAAGAAGGCTAATGGGAAGTGGCGAACATGCATTGTCTTCTCCAACTTAAATGACGCCTGCCCGAAGGATTGCTTCCTGCTTCCACGAATCGATCAACTTGTAGACAGCACAGCCAGGCACGAACTCTTATCCTTTATGGACGCATACTCAAGATATAACCAAATTCCTATGCATGCTCCCGATCAAGACCACACTAGTTTCATCACTGACCGGGGTTTGTACTGCTACAAGGTAATGCCTTTCGAACTTAAAAACGTAGGAGCCACCTACCAGCGCCTCGTCAACAAGATGTTTGCAGGGCAAATAGGACAAACTATGGAAGTGTATGTGGATGACATGCTGGTAAAGTCAAGGAAAGCCGACGATCACGTAAGCCACCTGGGCGAGATGTTTCAAGTACTTCGCCAGTATGGAATGAAACTTAATCCTCTGAAATGTTCCTTCGGAGTATCATCAGGAAAGTTCTTGGGATTCATCGTCCATGCCAGAGGGATTGAAGCAAACCCTGAACAAGTCTGAGCTCTAAAAGATATCAAAATACCTTCCACTCGAAAGGAAATGCAAAGCCTGAATGGGAAAGTGGCCGCCCTAAGCCGATTCATCTCCAAAGCAACGGACAAGTGCGTCCCCTTCTTCGAAGCTCTAAAGAAAGACAAAGGAAAGTTCGAATGGACTGACAAATGCTTAACCGCTTTCCTTAACTTAATCGAACACCTCCAGAAACCGCCGGTACTCTCGACTCCAAACGAAGGCGAAGAGTTATACCTATACCTTGCTGTATCATCTCATGCTCTTATACTTTGTAAGTAAGAGGTTTACAGGGGCATAAGTCAGATATCCTAAACTTGAGAAGCTAGCATACTGTCTACTAATCACATCACGAAAATTGCGACACTATTTTCAATCCCATTCCATCAGAGTTCTGACCGATCAACCGCTGAGGCAGGTACTCCATCGTCCCGACACTTCCGGACGACTACTTAAATGGTGCATTGAACTAAGTCAATATGATATTACCTACCATCCTCGCACCGCCATCAAGGGGCAAGCCATGGCCGATTTCATTGCCGAATTCACTACCAACGAAGGTAAGGAGCAATCAGAGATAGCAGAAGACATCAAGTGGAACCTCTTTGTGGATGGTGCATCAAACGAACAAGGCTCGGGGGTAGATGTGGTAATAATCACCCCCAGGGGAAGTAAGCTGCACTATGCTATAAGGTTGGAATTCACTGCCACTAACAACGATGCAGAGTATGAAGCAGTGATAGTTGGATTAGAACTTGCCTTAGAAATCGGAGCCAATTCTTTGTGTCTTCATAGTGATTCTCAACTTATTGTAAATCAAATACTAGGAGAATTCCAGGCTCGAGAAGAACGACTCATAGCCTATTTAAAGAAGACCAAGTTACTTCTCGATCGATTGGACCACTATTTAGTCAAACACATCCCTCGGGAAGAGAACCAAGAGGCCGACGAATTGGCGAAGCAAGCTAGCATGAGAGACGATGCTATTTCCGGAGCAGTAGCCATCTCAAAGCAACTGATCCCATGTTTTGAGCATGTAAATCTGATAGCTGCAACCGAAGAAGCAACTTGGATGACTCTCCTCCGAAACTACTTACAAAGTGGGACACTGCCCAACGGGCGTAACGAAGTCAAGAAAATCTTGAGGAAAGCTTCCCGCTACACAATACAAGAGGGCACCCTCTATCGGCGCGGCTTCTCTAACCCCTTATTAAGGTGTGTCGCTGGAAGGGAAGCTAAGGAAATCTTATCCAACATTCATCAATGAAGCTGCGGAGATCACATTGGAGGGCAGACTTTGGCAAAACAGTTACTCCGATATGGATATTTCTGGCCCACCTTAAGCAAGGACGCATTAGATTTCGTCAGAAAATGTGACAGATGCCAGAAGTTTGCTAAGATTCCGCGGCTACCAACAACTGAGATTACTCAAATGACCAGCCCTTGGCCCTTTGTAGTATGGGGAATTGACTTGATCGACGAACTGCCAATGGGCCGAGGCGGGGCCAAATATGCTATAATGGCAGTCAACTACTTCACCAAATGGGTGGAGGAAGAACCCCTAAATAAAGTATCTTCAGCAAAATTTATTAACTTCTTGATCAAAAATGTTCTATGCAGGTACGGAGTCCCATTCAAAATTATATCAAACAATGGACTCCAGTTTGACAGCGAGGAGTTCGACAACTGGTGCCAAGAGCATGGAATTCACAAAAGCTTCTCATCCGTAGCTTATCCCCAGGCAAACGGATAAGTCGAAGCCGTCAATAAAATTCTAAAAACTCTAATAAAAAAGAAACTCAAAAAGTCAAAGGGCGCTTGGGTGGATGAACTCCCTACGGCACTGTGGGCCTATCGCACATCTTTCAAAACATCAACGGGGCATACTCCTTTCTCTTTGGCATACAGATCGGAGGCTATGCTCCCAGTTGAAACCATCGTGCCTTCCCACCGTAGGATCCACTATAACCCAGAAGAGAATGAAGAACTCCTTCACATGTCTTTGGATCTAATTGAGGAGAGAAGGAATGATGCAGCCCTCAAAGCAGCAGCCCACAAGCAAAAAGTGGCAGCACAATACAACTCCAAAGTCAAGCATCGTACCTTACAAGAAGGAGATCTTGTCCTCAAGCGAATCTTCCCTCGCCCCGGGGCACTAGATCCAATCTGGGATGGACCATATGTAATTCATAAAGATCTCCACAATGGAGCTTATATTATGTCAACAGTGGACGGAGAGGTGTTCCAGAGGGCATGAAACATTCAACACCTCCGTCGATACTTTTCTTAACTTGTACTGCCCATATGAAGTGAATTAACAGAGAGAATCAGTGGACGTAGGCATTTTCGTGCCGAACCACTTTAAAAAACCTTGTCTCTTTTTTAACTTGTTCCTTTATATCTTGGATGCTTGTTAACTTTATCCTTTTCTGTTGAACAAAACCCTGTGCAAATAGCATTTTCACTCAAGGCGCTTCACAGCGCGACTTCTCTGGACAAGACCTAACAGGTACTATACGAATCTATGCGCCAATGAGACACTTTTGCTCCGGCATCCCTATGCTGCGGGTTAACTCATTGCTCGCGACGACCCTCAAAGCCAACTGTAATGAGCCGATTATAAGCCACCAAGAAGGCCGACTATAGCCGAGGCAGCTCATTACGGCGTTCGGCTCGCCGGCAACTATGAACCTACTTTAAGCCCCAACCTAAGGTGTGGCCAGCCAGGGGTAGTTCACGGTTGACGATCGGCACCCGCGCTAGCTGGCCACAGTAAATCGAATAATACCCACGATTACGAGCCATAATGGCCCGGGTAGTTACTGTGCGCGATCTCGGCTCCGATGTGTCTTAAGTACGGCTGTGGTAAAAAAGATTAACTCCCCGCGGAGGCGTAAGATGGGTGACAAATGTCTCCAAGACCCACAGCTAGGGAAAGTGACTACAAAGCCCGTTTGCCACGAACTTAAGCACATCGAAGGCCTTCCGTGATTGGAAGTTTTACCATTTCTTATATTTCAACTTTATTTAAAAAACTATTCTCCTATCCTCTGTAACAATCCCTAAAGTACAGGACACAGAATAGGAAACATTCGCTAATGGAAGCAGGTACTCGCAACGAGACACTGGACTGCATTCCATACTCGGTCACACAAGACATTCAAAGCTGCCATCTACAAGCAAAATATGAAGGGCGGTATTTCCTTCTTTCATGTATAAACACGTGGCTATAATTTATTCACACATCACACTAATATTGCAAGACATGAAATTATGTTTTAAACAAGAACTTGACGTCAAACACAATTTAATTACAAGAATATGCATAGCTATATTTCTCATACAACATGTCAAAATAGCAAAAACATTCAAAAACGACAGAATCAGCTTAAGTTAAAAAATTACACGTCGAGAATAATGTTGTTTATTACAAGTATCATAATTACAGCCTAAGAATTACGTTATTGTTCTGAGACTAACATACACAACAATGTCAAGTTCACAAAAGGATATCCAGGTCAAATCAAGGAGCCGGCTGCGTCGGAGTTTTATCCTTGTCCTGTTGCCCACCTGCCCGGTCAAAGAAAAAATTCATTAATGATAAGCAACCAAGTTAACGGAAAGACTAGAAAGGAAGACTTACCAACATCTGCTCCTTGATCATCTTGATCATCATCCTTTACTTGCACACCTGCCTCCTCAGCTGCAAGCAACCGCATGCCCTCCTTCACCGCCACCTTCTCCTCCTTGGTAAACTAGGCAGTAACCACATCCATCCTGAAGGCCACGCCACCCTCCTTATCCGCCTCAGCCTTGGCCTCCTCTAGAGCCCTGAGATAGATCCTAGCCATAACCCGGGGGTAATCATCCATCTAGGACAAGTTACCCTGCCTCCAAGTACGGAAGTACATATCCTGGAGCATCCCATCCATCATCCAATCGTTCTCCTCAAACTCCCTCATTCAGACCTCAGAAGCCCGCAGCTTCGCAACGACAGCATCCCTCTCCGATCGATACCGTAAACGGTCAGCCTGAAGGGACCTCCTCATCGCCTCCATCTCCTCCTTCAACTTAGCCTGAGCAAGCTCCGCGGCCTCAAGTCTCCCCGATAGTTCCTCTACCCGCTCGAGGTCCGCTTGCCGAACCTCATCCAGCTGGCAATGGCCATGTCAATCCGCTCCTTACAGACGGCCTCCATCTTCCGCAACTCTTCCCTACTGGCCTCTTCCATAGTCTTCCTCAATTGTCTGGATGCGGCCTCATGCTGAGAGATTTGGATGGCTTGGTCGGCAAGTTGCTTAGCCTGGTCGGAAACCATCAACCGTAGCCGAATGTTGGCGCTCCTATCTCTTCCCCAGCCTTGACCAGTTGGGCGTGGTGCCCCATCAATTTCCTGGTCTCCTCAGCAACCCGGTCAATATTTGCCTTAGCCTCATCCCCCAGAGTTACAACCCGGGTAGTAAGAAAATCAAGGTCCATGGACTTAGCTTCGTCAAGCACCCGTACCATAGGATTGCGAGGGAGAAGATGTTCACCAGTAACCTCATCGAAGGAGATGTCATGAGATGCCGGGTCCAGGTCCGGATGACCCGCAAACGGATTGCGAACTAAGCCAGGATGATCTATCGGGGTGACGGTTGGATTCTCAAACAGATGTGGGGAAGGTATCAACTCGGTGTCCTCCTCCTCAATATCATGAATAGGCTGGAGTGGGGCCGGAGGGCCAGGAAGAGATTCAAACGTAGATCGACTCCTCTTCCTCTTTTGTATATCTTCTTCAATAACTCCAAGAAGATGACGATAGCCGACTACGTCTCCGGGATGGTTAGTAGGAGGCTTCGGCTTGGCGGAAGCTTTGAGGAGTTTGTATTGTTCAAGCCTGTGCCGAAGATCTGAGGTCTTGGCCGTTTTTCCCGCTCTTGGAATAAAAATCAAGTGTCACCAGCATGCGTTGAGCCATCATTCGAGAATTAAAAAAGGAAGGAGAGAAATTCACCTTGAACCGCAGAAGTTGCCTCAGTAGAAGCACTCCCGGAAGATAAATCGACACCGGTCCCAACCTTATCAGCTTTCTTGGACTTCTCCGTTTCCTCCAACTCTTCAAAGGCTTGGCGGAGAGCATCATCCGTCCACTCTTGGATCACGCCCGCCTGCCCAGGAGGCAAAGCCCCGGTGCTATCACCGCCCTGTCCTTCGCCACCATCATCACCATCACCTTCTCCACCGCTTCCGCTCTCCGCCTCACCTCCTCCATCCTCGCCTTTTCCCCCTCCACTTTATCCTCCTCCTGAACATCTGGATGTGTGCTGGGAGAGGGTCCATCAGACTTCTTGAGTTTCTTCCCCCCGGCGACTGGATGCGCCGAGAAGGGTCTCCTTTTGCCGCTCTTCGCCGTGGCCCCTCCTGTGGCTTTGGCAGCCCTCCCCTCCACCGTGTCTCTCTGCTTGACCACAGACTGATGTGGTAGGATCAGGTTGTGCCCCAGAAGTGTAGCGTTCCTAATCAAGTAAGAGGCCGACCTATCCCTTCCCGTGATGGCTTCTATTTCCGCAGCCATCTGAACCAGGCGGTCATTCTCTATGACCGCAAAGCCATCTGTCGCTAGCAAGAAATAAAAACACATGAGAAGAAGCATTGCAGTCAGAACAGAAATCATAAATAAACTTCGACTTACAACCTGAGGTGAAGCGACGGATGGAAACAGAGTCATCCTTAACAAAAAACCATTCTTTCTTAAAAATGCTGAACTTCGAATATAAGTCCAGGACCGGCTTGAAAGATACGGCTGATTCCAAGCTGATGTATGGAGACCCCTTCTTATAGCCTCTCAAGTTGTACAAATACCGGATCTCCCGGTTGGAGGGAGGACGCCCGTATCTCCTTTGGAAAATGACAAACAGGCTCACCAGAATGGCGTAGGAGTTAGGCTGAAGCTGGAATGGAGCCACCTTCAGATATGTGACAAAGCTGACTATCCGTGCATTGAGAGGCGGGATGGCACCACACATACAGTGATACCTGCTGTAAGCAAATTAGCCTTCAGGGGGGTCATACGGCATCACTCCTTCCCCCGGCAATAGCATGCGTGCTCTGTCAATCCCAAAGGAGCGAGAAATAACATCAAGCTGCTCGCCTTTGAGTGAGCTAGGGAAACAATCAGGAGGTGAGTTCAGAAGCTCCTGAGGACCATATCCATCTACCAATGATCTCGGGGTGGGCCCATAACGTCCCGGTCCTGACTGGACTGGGGGCACGGTGGAAGGCTCTTCTCTGTCCTGGGATCTCTTCTTTTCTGATCGGGTTTCCACTTTGTGAGACATTTATCTGCAAACACAGAAAAGCACGTTGTTAAAATAAAGGATGTAAAAATGTGCTGTCTGGAGTTTTACTTGGAATTCAAAACATATGCTCATTCGGTACAGAAAATTTTCGGGTTCATTCGGTATCGGTTCCGTTCGGTACTCGGGATCCACGATTACATCCGGTTCATTCGGCAGAAAAAGGGGGGGAACTCACCTGATTCGGCTAACACGTTCGGTCCGGCAATGACAAGGGTTTGATTCGGCTAACACATTTGGTCCAGCAATGACAAGGGTTTGATTTGGCTAACACGTTTGATTCGGCTAACACGTTTGGTCCGGCAATGGCAAGGGTGTGATTCGGCTGGTAAGGAATAATGGAAGCACAAGGCCCCTACTTATAAGCAAATATCAATGACCGGACCAGTTGGTTCGGCACTAGAGACCGTATGATAGCGTGAATGACCTAAAACAAAGCACGCCATATACATGCATATGCCCTACTTTGGGGGGGCAAATGTTGGGTGTGTTTCGACCGGCTCCATCCCATGCCCACCGAACCAGCTCCCTCCTCTACTACCGGACCAACGACTACCGGACCAACGCACTCCACCTATCACCGAGTCACCGAACCACTATCACCAAACCACCTATCACCGAATCATCAAACCACCTATCACCGAATCACCGAATCACCTATCACCGAACCACCTATCACCGAATCACCGAATCACCTATCACCGAACCACCTATCACCGAATCACCTACAACCGGTCCAATCTACGCTCCAACCATCACCGAACCAGGGAGTACCGAACCAACATTGCCAGGCCACATTGCATCAGCCCCAGGCCCACCAGCAGCTTTATACATCCAAGACCCCTACCCCCAGCCTCACTCTATAAATAGAGGGGCAGGGGTACAACAATGGGGGACAAGTTTGAGAGCTCAAGCGCAGAGAGAACTTTCAAACAACTTTCATATACTTGTATCAAAGCTTTGTACTTGTAATCTGAACAAGAAAGGAGAAATAACATATAAAGTGGACGTAGGCACGTTCTGGCCGAACCACTATAAATCTGTGTGTCTTTTACAGTTTAGTCCCTACTTTTTACATATTTGCATAAATCACCCAGACCACTAAAAACAACATAAAATCAACTAAATCATACGACTTGGAGGTGTTTGCCCATTTTTGTGCAAACAGAAGATTTAGAAAATTACAGAAGAATAAAAGAACTAAAGAAAATTAACTAACAACATTTAACAAATTTGTTGAAGTATTCCAAAAATATTTATTTTCTTATCAAAATCTTGTTCTTCTCCACCTTTTGTTACCATCAAAAGACTGACAAAAAAATAATGGAACAGTAGTGGAAAAAAGAATTTTTTTTAGTAAAAACAAATGCAAAACAAAGAAAAAATCATAATATATCATAATGAGTTAACAAGTTCCACATTGTAGAGAATGGATTGATGATTCGGTTTTTATATAATGAGAAGAGAGATATGTTAAAAATAATTTGACATTTAAGCACAAAAAATAAGCACTTACTAACCACGCATAACCATAAGGACTTTTAAATGGGATTAGCATATACTTATTAGTCTAAGCATCCGGACTTTTAAGTGAGACCAGAAAAATACTTAGCTACCATACTCCATCCATGCATAACCATAAGGACTTTTAAATGAGAATGGAATGATGGTAAAATAATTCACTCACATGCTCCATCCATGCATAACCATAAGGACTTTTAAATGAGAATGAATGCATGATATATATTTTTTTTTAAATTTTAAAAGAAATCACTCTTCTCATTTTACAAAACCATTATGAATGATAGAAAGATGGTAGAAATAGAAATGATCGTGGAATAAGTTACCAAGTTAATTATATTATGAAATATATATATATATATATATATATATATATATTTTAATTTTGAAAAGAAATAAAACAAAAACATATTTCCACTACTGAATACCATATTCGAATCAATCTTTGAATAATATCCAAAACTGGTTTGAATCCTAGAAATTGAAAATAAAGATCCAAGAATATTTCAACCAAAAAATGGAAAATGATTAGTCAATTTCTATAATCCCCAAATCCAAACGTAATCTGGAAAATCTGTCTTCGGGGAGGGGTTTTGTGAAAATATCAGCAAGTTGAATCTCAGTTGAAATATGTTCAATGCAAATGTCTTCCTTAGCAATGTGATCTCTAAGAAAGTGGTGTCTCACATCAATGTGTTTTGTGCGTGAATGATGAACATGATTATTTGACAAGTCTATTGCACTTTTACTATCACATTTTAATGGATTGTTTATAAACTAAGCCAAAATCAGAAAGAGTTTGCATCATCCATAAAATTTGAGCACAACAACTTCCTAAAGCAATATATTCTGCTTCAGTGGTGGATAATGCAACACAATTTTGTTTTCGACTTGACCATGAAACTAATGAATGTCCTAGCATGAAACATGTCCCACTAGTGCTTTTCCTATCTACCAATGAACCAGCATAATCAGCATCAGAATAACCAACTAAATCAAAATTTTCACAAGAAGGGTACCATAGTCCAAATTTGTGTGTGTGTGAAAGATATCTCAAAATTCGTTTAGTGGCTTTCAAATGAGATTCTTTAGGATTAGATTGAAAACGTGCACACAAACACACAGAAAACATAATATCAGGTCTAGAAGCAGTAAGATAGAGAAGTGAACCAATTATCCCTCGATATTTCTTCTGATCAACAGCAACTCCTTTCTCGTCTTTGTCCAACTTTGTTGATGGGCTCATAGGAGTTCTCAATGTTTTGGAGTTCTCAACTCCAAATTTCTTCAACAGTTCCAACACATACTTGGATTGTGAAATGAAAATACCATCACTGCTTTGCTTGATTTGAAATCCAAGAAAGTATTTCAATTCTCCAACCAAGCTCATCTCGAATTTAGCCTGCATGACTTGTTCAAATTTCTCGCACAAGAGTTCATTAGTAGCACCATAAATGATATCATCCACATAAATCTGAACAATCAAAAAATCACTTTCTTTATGTAATAGAAACAGTGTCGTGTCAGCACTCCCCTTTTTAAAACCATTTTCCAAAAGATATGTACAAAGGCAGTCATACCAAGCTCTAGGAGCTTGCTTTATATTTTATTTGCATAATCAATTTACTTAAGTAAATCAATATATATGTATTTATATTTAATATAATAAATATATATATATATATTATAAAAAAATTGATGCTGAATATATTTCTAGTATAAATGAATTTTTTATTTAAAACGTGCATTAAATGAATTTAATCTTTAGAAAATAATCAATAATTAACTACAATCATTTATAATATTATTATAATATAAATAATTTTTTCTGTATACTGCCAAAGATATTTCTAGCATAAATAATTTGTTAATTTAAAACTAGCATTAATTGAGTATAATCATTAGAAAATAATTACTAGTCGACTAAAATAATTTATAATATTTTAGCATAGCTAGCGAGGTTGACTAGGCCCCTACCAGATTTTATTGCAACAAAACAATAAAATGAAAAGATTCAAAACAAACTTTGAATCAAAAAAAGAAATAAGAAACAAAAATAAACTCAGAAGGAAAAAAAGAGTAGAACCAAGATAAAATTGAAGAGGAGTCAAGCCCAAGCAGTAGCAAAACTGTTAGGGAACTTAGATGAAGTTCTCTTCAATTGCATGTGAGTTCTACATTTAATCTAATTCCATTGGCATTCCATTGTCTTTCTTTTGTCTTAAAAAATTATAGAATTTCTTTCCTTCCGAATTATGTCAAGATATGTCTTCGTTACCATTGCAATCAGTCTCGACCTAGCTAATTTCCATTTAATAGCTTGATAAACAAAATTCCACTCAAGATAAGAGGGTAAACTAGCAGTACTTCTACCTGCTTTCATCATTATCTTCGACCACAAATTGAACAGAGAAGGACATTCAAAAATAAATGGGCAGTGGACTCATTATGCATATAGCAGAAAACACAATCTCTAGAACAGGTCATGCCATAACCATATAAAATGTCAGTAGTCAACAAAGCACAGTTGAGCACCTTCTACATCATTAAATTTTCAGAATGGGAAGAATCAGATCTCCATATAATGGTAGACCATTTTTTTTTACAGGTAATGAGACATTGTTTGTTAGTAGTTGATACACAATATCAATAGTATGAGGCTTGAGGTTCCAGAAAGTTGGCATTGGGGCTTGAACATGGAAGTGACTGCTTTGAATGCTCTCCCACGGTTGTGTAATTGCATGACTGCTGATGTTTGGGAGATGAACAAAACCATCATTTACATATTCAATAGCTTTAGCATGATAGTGTATTCCAAACTGCTGTTGTAGCTGATAGGTTAATACTATTGATAATATGATACCTCTACCGACCCAAGGATCATGCCAAAAGCTAATAGTGTTGCTGCTAGTAAAATGAGTTTAAATATGGGGTAAGAACAAAGTTCTAAACCCTAAAAGTTTCTTCCATGTCCAACTACAAGACTGCATTATTTCCATATTCCAAAAATACTTTTTCCCTATGCTATAGTACCACACCCATTTGACCTAAACATTGTCCTTCCTATTCAATATGTCATTGAAGTGTTTGCTGAGAGCTACAATGTTCCATGTTTTTATACAAGGAATACCCAGACCTCCCTTGTTAAGAGGTTCTTCAAAACTAGAGAAAGATCAGGGCGGTATTTTCCTAGAGTGCATGGATCCAGTCTAGAAAAATCTTCGCAAGGTAGATCTAACTAGCTTCGAAAATTTCATAGGGAGAATGATTGTACGAGCCCAATACACCATCATAAAGAAGCTCACAGATTTTATAAGAACCAATCTAACAGCTGGAGAGAGTTTCCTGTTAGACCAACAATATAATGTTGTAGTGATTTTACTATACAAGGGTATGCAATTAGCTAGAGTGATTCTTTTGGTAATAAGAGGAAGCCTATAACACCCCGCATTTTTAGATAATTAAATAACCAAATAACGATGAACAATGAAAATAAACATTTTTGGAATTGTCAAAATATGGCCTCGAAACTTATACCATTGTGTTCGTAGCGATTTTCTTATCAATTTCCATATATAACTTGTCGAAATCCGAGTTAATAGAAAGAAGTTACGAGAGAAACGAAAATCAGGAAAAAGAAAAAAAATGCATGGGTCGACCCCAAGGCACACAGGTCGACCATAGGGTCGACCTTCAAAGCACATAGGTCGACCTGTAAATCGACCTATGTTTTATCTTGGACTACAATTCGTCCAGGTACATGCCGAACTCTTCAAATTTGTTTTTTGCGCAATCTGGAACTTCGTTTTCTGGATCCAATGATTCGCAGTGAGTCTGTGACATGGTTACACTAGATTCAATCCAAAAATCCGACGGTCAGAGATCCCCAAAGTCCACTATAAATAGGACCCTAGGCCTAACTATTTTCTCACAATCAGATTTTCTCCCAATTGGGTTCATTGCTTGAGGCTGGACCCTAAATAGAAAATATTTCTATGGAGAAGATCTTTTTAATAAAAATATTAGACACCTAAGAAGCGGACAGCCACTTAGATCTTTAGAGGTCTTTCTATTAGTTGAGGGGTGGCTGCGTGGGGCTATAGCCATGATGATAAAAGAGACACACCAAGTAGAATATCTGTATTGTAGGCCTAACGAAGCTGTCCTTTACAGATATAGAAAATCCTCAATTGAATTTCATACGAGGTAGACCTTGTTGGCGGGATTCAAGGAGTAGACAGAACGATTACGTATAGTCCTCAAGGTACGCATTGGGTGGTACATTGTGGATGTCCGAGCATTAGTATAGGCTAGTGCGGATGCAGTTTTATGTTTTCATAGTAGACGACGGAACATCTGTATTGTAGGCTTCACGAAGCTGTCCTTTACAGATGTAGTTATAGAACGCTCTAGGAGCATGACGATGGAGTCCTTTCGAGGAGGATACGGTAGGTACTATGGGTAGTACATAGGACCGATGTAGTCATTGGGCATGTAGCTACATATATATATATTTGTTATTAGGTTTTAATCTACTAGGGAGTAGATTGGTACGATTCACGCACAAAGCGAGAGTATTATAAACCCAATAAACCTAACATAACATAAAATGGAAATAAAACGGTATATGCAGAATTTAGCTTAGAAGTGTATAATTTGTCCATTCACCAGAACTTTAGTTCTGACCCCCTTCTCATACATCCCACAGTTTAGGTAGATGGCAGAGACTTTCCAGCTTTGAGACACTTGTTTAGAAAGTGTTATTATCTTGGTGAGTATTTACTTACTATTATATTTTAGTCAGTTCCGCTGTGAGATATTTACTTGAGCTCTGATATATTTGTCTTTTCCTATTTGCAGGATACCAGATACATAACTCTGGCTTCAGTGGGCTTGGGTTTTAGCATTTTTTGCGAAAAATCCAGACCCATTGGAATTTGGGTTGCTACATTTGGTATCATAGCCTAGGTTTAGGGTTCCTAGGTAGATAGTGAGTGAACGTATTTGTATTTTTGAATAAAATATAAAAATATTATGTACTAAAATCCAAATAGTCCCTAATTATAGATTTTAACATATGGAAAGTTTTTAGAAGTACATTTGTGCATAGTTTGCTAGTTGGGTTTGGAAATGACCCAAGAGTGTTAAGCTCTAAGTTATTACCAATTTATAGTGTACAATAAGCTATGTTTTGAGAGAAGATTAATATCCATATGTCATAAGAAGTGGGAAAGTTCCCTAGGGATAATAGGGAGAGTATTTTTATTTTGGAAGGAATAAGAGATTTTAGTAAGGGAATGAGATTTCCAAAGTTTAAGAAGGATATTCCTATGGTAGTAAGAAGAAAATCCACTTTATGTCTAGCCCAATAAAACGAAACTTTTTGGAATTGAAAAGTTGAAAAATATAATTGTTGATATGTTTGAAGTAAATATTGGGTTTTTGAAAAAAAAAGTTGTAACGACCCGTATTTTTACGGATCGACAAGTTCGTCAAAATCTGGAATTTTTGCATTTTTAAGTCATTTCAGATTTTTAGGGAGATTTGTCTAAGTCCTAGGTCGTGGACGACCTAAGAGCTAAGTCGTGACCGAGTTAAGGACTTCGGCGAGTTAGTGTTAGGTCGTGGGTTAGTTGGAGCGACCTATAGAATTGTGCAACCTAGGATTTAGTTAAGTAATTAGGTCGGCAGGGCGAGTTAACGACCTAAAGACTGACCGACTTAAGGATATGGCGACTCAAGGGTAGGCAGACCTAGTGGTTCCGGGTTAGCGACTTAGTAATTAAGTTGTTAGGTCGGTTGGGACGACCTATAGAAGTTAGCAACCTATAGGAGTTAGCGACCTATAGGGTTGAGCGACTTAAGAGGGTTAGCGTGTCAGTGTAGTTAGGTCGGCAACGACCTAAGTAGTAGTGAGCGACTTAAGGAGTTAAGTCGTAAGTCTGGGTAGAGTTAGGTCGCATCCCAGTTGTTCGCGACTTATGTTAGGTCGCGTGGAGGCTTAAGGAATTAGGTCGTAACCTGTTAAGTCGTAGGTCGCTGGGTTTCGTCTAAGTGTTAGGTCGTAACCTGTTAAGTCGTAGGTCGCTGGGTTTCGTCTAAGTGTTAGGTCGTAACCTGTTAAGTCGTAGGTCGCTGGGTTTCGTCTAAGTGTTAGGTCGTAACCTGTTAAGTCGTAGGTCGCTGGGTTTCGTCTAAGTGTTAGGTCGAAGTATGTGTTAAGTCGTAGGTTGACTTAATAGTTAGGTCGTATGCGCAGAAGTGTTAGATCGTAGGAGTTGAGGCGCGCATATCTGTTAGGTCGGAGTTGTTGGCTGAGGGTTAGGTCGGAGGCTCTGTTAAGTCGTGGGGGTTTTTAGGTCGTAGGTCGGCATAATGTTAGGTCGGCAACGACTTAAGGAGATAGCCGAGTTACGACTCAGGCAGTTTTCAGCTATAAATAGGAGGGGTTGTTCTCACTTTTTGGGATCCGGATTTTGAAGCGACGAAGTGCTGCCATTTTGAGAGCTCGACTTCTACACTTCTTCACTTCTTTTCTCCACTCTAATCTAGTGCTTCCATCCATCCAAATCGAAGATCAAGATTGAAGATTCAAGAGCTTAGATTGAAGATCTTCATCTTTTCAAGAGAGATTTCTTCATTTGAAGCGGATTTGTGATAGATCTAGCTTCATCCTTCGCTGTCCAGATCTGAAGTGTGTTGATTTGAGGTTGTTTAGGTGATTTGGTGAGTGGTGATTATCTCTCACACGGATCCAAAGGAGTATATCGGATTGTTGGCTCGATTTGGTGTTAAAATAGTGATTTCCATGCATTTCCTTCATCCTATGTGTAGATCCATATAGATCCATTTTTCATGATGATGTTACATCCATTTTATCATATGTTAACCTATGCAAGTTCATTCATCAAGTTTATAGAGATATAATCCATGTTTTCATGCTTATTGGACTTTCAACTCTTTAATTACGAAAATGCCATTATTGTTATAATTGTCTACCTAGATCATATTTGAATGCTTGATTGCTGGGATTGATGTTTGATTTGATTGATTGTTATGAACTAGATGATTGATGATTAGATTTAGATCGAAGGTGATTCAAAAGCTAAGGGAAAGGCTCTTGAATTGGAAAAGCTGCTCGTGGCATATGTAGCGGGATGATGAAGCTCTTATGCATAGATTCGATGATGTGATGATGAGACGAGGCTTTGCGAGGATGTAATGAAGCGAGGCAATCATATGATGAAGATTTGGTCTAATCCAGACGGGATCATTCCAAGCATGTTGATAACTCGGTGATATGATTCGAGTTGAGGATAATGAATGGATATGAGAATAGTCGTCGAGGAGGATGACTAGGAGGCTTGGATAGCATCGTTGTTGAAGGTTCTAGCATGCTCTAAGCAAGAGTACGTTTGGGCAGATTCGATAGTCCCAACGGCCAACTATTGATGGTCGAGTACTCTGGGCAGATTCGATAGTCCTAGGCACGGGCTGCGACGACGTGCGGGAGTTATGTCTAGAACCGGGGTTTCCATTAGCCCTTGACGGACGGCTGAAAGAATGTGCCGGTCATTCAATTAACGGTGATATCGAAGCAATGATAACAGTGATAGCCAGAGTCATGGATGTTTGGTTGTATCGTCATTCGGACTCAAGAGCGGTATTTTCTGGGTGCTTATCTGATTTAGGCCTTGGTACTTGGAAAACATCGCCCTTGACTCGAGTGATAGTAGCTTTACTTTAAATTGTATGCTCTGCTATGTTTGCTTCTGCTTAGTGTGTGTCTGGGGGCTATCACTGTAGAATGAGGTTGGAGTGGGAGGGTTGTTTTCCTATTCCTTTTCCTTTATGCTCTTTTGGTATGTTGTTAGTTAATTTACTGCTCACTAAGACTGTTGTCTGACTCAAGGCTTTATGTTTTAATTCTTATTGCCTTGGGCTGTTCGTCCATTTTGGGACGGGCAGACTAGGTAGCAGGTGACAGGTGCTGTTCTCTTCTCACGATGCTGATATCGAAGACGAGCTAGAGGGTTGCATATTATCTTCTTATATGTACTGGATATTCCGCTGTTTTGTTTTCTCTGAGAGATATGTAGTGAGGCTGGATGTATTGACTATATGAATGCTTGTATTCAACTATTATGGAGTTTTATAAGATGTCATTTTGTTCTGTAAAGCTTCACTATACATATGTTCTATTGTATTTTGTCCATGCGCTGTGAGTAATACGATAGATCCTGTTGTTTTAATCTTACCTTGACAATCGTCCATGGTCGCCTGGCACACTTTACAGCGCACTATCCCTAGATTCGGTGCAGGGGTCATGGGCGGTCGTCACATTTGGCATCAGAGCATTGGTTAATCGATTTTACCCAACGTTCGCTGTCGTAACTACGTATGAGAGACGTAATTGTATTTTGATGGATGATTACTATATATAATATAGTAGCTTAGTAGAGTTTGAGTCCTTTATGCAGTTGTTTCTCTAGATGTTCTAATCATTCCTTTTTATAGATATTGAGAATGAGTCGAAGAGGGAGACCAGCTGCTAGGGGAGGTCGTGCTACTGAAGAGACTGCTGATTATGCAGCCATGTTCGAAGCTATGATGACTTCGATCATGAGAAGGATACCAGTTCCGGGGGCGGCAGTTGATGTTGGAGTTCAAGTCCAAACTCCGAAACCAGTGGATTTTGCTAAGTTGTGCAAGGATTATACTGCTCTTGGAGGGAAGGTTTTCTTGGGAACAGAATCAACTATCGAAGTCCAGAGATGGATAGATGCTTGTAGAAGGATCTTTGGTGATTTGGGAATTGATGATGCAACTAAGAGGAAGTTGGCATCGAGGCAGCTTCAAGGGAGA
Organism: Allium fistulosum; assembly: GCA_030737815.1. NCBI lineage: Eukaryota > Viridiplantae > Streptophyta > Magnoliopsida > Asparagales > Amaryllidaceae > Allium > Allium fistulosum. Next base: position 495,050,001 of record CM060902.1, on the reverse strand, counting down.
GCTTCTGATTGGTGGAACTCTATTACCATCACTACTCCGGAAGAAGAGATTACTTGGGAGCAATTCCAAGTCAGATTTGAAGCTAAGTTCATTTCTACAGCCCAGAAGTCTGTTCTGTTCAAGAGGTTTGTGGAGCTCAAGCAAGGTGGAAGATCAGTTCTTGAGTATGTTTCTGAGTTCGAAGCTTTGTCCAAGTATGCCCGGTCATATATTGAGTCTGCTTACCAGAAGAATGAGAAGTTTGTGACCGGCTTGGATAGTTATCTTGGGAGACAGTTGGTGGATCATTTGGACGATTCATTTGAGAAGCTTGTGGAGAAAGCTCTTAGGCATGAGAGTCTGTTTCCTAAGGAAGGACCTGTTGTTGCTGTTACCAAGGGAGAATCTAAACCACAGCATGGTGGAAACCAGAAGAGGAAGCAGCAACAGCAGAAGGGTAAGGATGGCCAGAAGAAGCCGAAAGGCGAGGTGACTTGCTACAATTGTCAGCAGAAGGGCCATTTCTCTAAGGATTGTAAGAATCCGAAGGCACCGATGAAGTGTCACAACTGTGACAAGCCGGGGCATTTCAGGAAGAATTGTCCAGAACCAAGGAAGGACAGGCAGATTGTGCAAGCCTATGCTTTGGGGGCTGTTCCGTCGTCTTCGAAAGCTCCTACTGCTGAAGAGAAGGGAAAGAGTGTGGTTGTTCAAGGTACTCTTTTCCTATGTGGTGTTCCAGTTAGAGTTCTGTTTGATACTGGAGCGTCGCATTCGTTTGTTTGTAATGAACTCGTTGGCCGGTTAGGTTTGACACCGGATATTGTTGATAGGCCATTGGTTGTGACTAATCCAGTTGGGGGTTCGTCTTGTTTGTGTATGTTATGCCGTGGTCTAGTTGTGTCGAGTCATGGTTGCTCTTTTGTTTGTGATTGCTTTGTTCTGAACTTTGCGGGGTTCGGAATTATTTTGGGTATGGACTGGCTTAGGAAGTATGCGGCTAAGGTTGATTGTGAGAGGCTAGAGGTGGCAGTCGAGAATGTGGAAGGGCGAAAGATTGTGATACGATGTAAGCATGAGGAAGGCGTCTTCATGAGCTTCATGTATTCGCTAGTTGTTCCACGGGATGGACTGTCATCAGTGCCGATCGCTAATGGATTCGAGGATGTCTTTGACGAAGTCAAAGGGTTGCCGCCGCATAGAGAGATCGAGTTTCGTATAGATCTAGTTGAAGGAGCCAGACCTGTTGTGATGCCTCTTAGGCGGATGGCACCTAGGGAACAGCAGGAGTTGAGGGTGCAAGTTGATGATCTTTTGCAGAAAGGATTCATTCGGCGTAGTGTGTCCGAGTGGGGTGCACCAGTTGTGTTTGCAACCAAGGCAGATGGGTCATTGAGATTGTGTGTGGATTATCGTGAGCTGAATAAGGTGACTAAGAAGAACAAGTATCCATTGCCGAGAATAGATGACTTGTTTGATCAGCTTCACGAAGCCAAGGTGTTTTCTCAGATGGATTTGGCAACGGGATTTCACCAGTTGAGAGTAGCTAAGGATAGTGTGCCGAAGACTGCTTTTAGGACACCATCCGGTTTCTTTGAGTGGCTGGTAATGCCGTTTGGATTGACTAATGCGCCAGCATATTTTGTGGATCTTATGAATAGAGTGTTCAGAGATCAGTTGAACAAGTTCGTACTTGTGTTCGTGGATGATATTCTGATTTATTCCAGAACTGAAGAAGAGCACAAGACGCACTTGCGTATTGTTTTGGAAATCTTGCGGAAACATCAGCTGAAGGCTAAGTTTTCGAAGTGTCATTTCTGGAAGAGTGAAGTGAGGTTCTTAGGCCATGTGATTTCTGGAAATGGAATAGCGGTTGATCCCGCTAAGGTGGCAGCAATCCAGGATTGGGTTAGACCTAAGAATGCATCAGATGTGAGGAGTTTTCTTGGATTAGCAGGATATTATCGACGGTTTATCAAAGACTTCTCTAAGGTAGCTGCACCGTTAACAGGATTGACGAAGAAGAACTAAGTGTTCAGTTGGGATGCTAAGTGTGAGCAAGCTTTCGGAATCCTGAAAGAGAGGCTGACGAGTGCTCCTGTTTTGACTATTCCAAGTGGGAATGATGAGATGGTGGTTTACACCGATGCATGTGGTACTGGACTTGGAGCAGTGCTGATGCAGAAGGATAAAGTTGTTGCGTATGCCAGTCGACAACTGAAGCCGCATGAAAGGAATTACCCAACTCATGATTTGGAGTTAGCAGCGATTGTATTTGCTCTGAAGATGTGGAGGCATTATCTGTTGGGAGTTCGATTCGAGTTGTTTACGGATCACAAGTCGTTGAAGTATCTTTTCTCCCAAAAGGATTTGAATCTTCGGCAGCAACGTTGGCTAGAGTTTTTGGCATCATATGATTTTGGTATAGCTTATACTCCGGGAAAAGGTAACGCAGTGGCAGATGCGTTAAGTCGAAGACATGCAGGATTGGGAGCCATGTTTTCAGAATGGAAGAGTCTCGAGTATTTAGCTGAGTTTGACTTCAGGCCTAGATGCAAATTGGAACCTGAGATGTTGGCAAACTTATCAATAAGACCCACTCTTGTGGAAAGGATTGGTGAGAGCCAAAAGCGAGATGGTAAGCTTGTCAAGATTATCCGTGAATTGGAATCTGGGTTGGATCTAGAAAAGGATAAAGGATTCGAGGTCGATCGAGAGGGTTGGCTTCGGAAGCAAGGACGACTAGTTGTTCCCGATATAGATGAATTGAGGAGTGAAGTTCTGAAGGAAAGTCATCACTCGAAGTTGACAATTCATCCAGGTGGAAACAAGATGTATCGGGATATGAAGAGAACCTACTACTGGGAAGGCATGAAGAAGGATGTTGGAAATTTTATTTCCAAATGTATGAATTGCCAGTTGGTAAAAGCCGAACAGAAGAAGCCAAGTGGATTGCTTCAGCCATTAGAAGTTCCTACATGGAAGTGGGAACAAGTGTCGATGGATTTTATCAATGGATTGCCTAGAACCAGAACGGGAAATGAAGGGATTTGGGTCATTGTGGATCGTTTGACCAAGAGTGCAAGATTCATTCCAGTTCGATCGACTAGGACTGCATCAAAGTTGGCTGAGTTGTATGTTAAGTGGATAGTCCGATTCCATGGTATTCCGAAGAGTATAGTGAGCGATCGAGATCCATTGTTCACTAGTGGATTTTGGAAGAGCTTCCAGGAAGTCTTGGGAACCGAGTTGTGTTTGAGCACAGCTTATCACCCTCAAACAGATGGTCAGACCGAGAGAGTTAATCGGGTTTTGGAAGATCTCCTCAGAGCTTGTGTATTGGATTTCGGAGGATCATGGGAAGATCACCTTCATTTGGTGGAATTTGCGTACAACAACAGTTACCAGTAAAGCATTGGTATGGCACCGTATGAGGCATTGTATGGAAGACCGTGTAACTCTCCGACATGTTGGTTGGAAACTGGAGAAAAGCTGATGCTTGGGCCAGAGATGATTCGTCAGACTTCAGATTGTATAGAGATCATTCGGCAACGAATGAAGGCGGCCCAAGACCGTCAGAAGAGTTATGCTGATAAGCGTCGAAAGGATTTGGAATTCGACGTTGGTGATATGGTTTTTGTGAAGATTTCTCCACTAAAAAATGTTATTCGATTCGGGAAGAAAGGAAAATTGACTCCGAGATTTGTTGGACCATTCCCAATCATCGAGCGAATTGGAAAGCTCGCCTACAGATTGGAGTTACCGGAGAAGATGTCGGGTGTGCACAATGTTTTTCATGTATCGTATCTACGGAAGTATGTGCACGACTCGAGTACGGTGGTTTCTGCTGATAGCTGTGAAGACTTAGAAGTTGATCCAGTCGATAGAAGACCTCGTAAGCCGCTTCGTGTTGTTGAAACCGACACGAAACAGCTTAGGAGAAAGGTAGTTAAGTTGCTCAAGATACAATGGAGTGATGATGATAACGACTGTACGTGGGAGGTGGAAGAGAGGATGAAAGCAGCTCATCCTGAACTCTTCAAGGTATGGCCCTAAGGTGTCGTGTCATCTCGCGATATTGTAACTTGTTCTAATTTTAGAATTCTGTACGCTAAGTTAGAATTGGATGCATGGTTTGTTGATTGCTATGGATGGTAGGCGTACAGAATAGTTTTTGATTGCTTGGAATTTCGGGGGCGAAATTCCTAAGGGGGAGAGAATGTAACGACCCGTATTTTTACGGATCGACAAGTTCGTCAAAATCTGGAATTTTTGCATTTTTAAGTCATTTCAGATTTTTAGGGAGATTTGTCTAAGTCCTAGGTCGTGGACGACCTAAGAGCTAAGTCGTGACCGAGTTAAGGACTTCGGCGAGTTAGTGTTAGGTCGTGGGTTAGTTGGAGCGACCTATAGAATTGTGCAACCTAGGATTTAGTTAAGTAATTAGGTCGGCAGGGCGAGTTAACGACCTAAAGACTGACCGACTTAAGGATATGGCGACTCAAGGGTAGGCAGACCTAGTGGTTCCGGGTTAGCGACTTAGTAATTAAGTTGTTAGGTCGGTTGGGACGACCTATAGAAGTTAGCAACCTATAGGAGTTAGCGACCTATAGGGTTGAGCGACTTAAGAGGGTTAGCGTGTCAGTGTAGTTAGGTCGGCAACGACCTAAGTAGTAGTGAGCGACTTAAGGAGTTAAGTCGTAAGTCTGGGTAGAGTTAGGTCGCATCCCAGTTGTTCGCGACTTATGTTAGGTCGCGTGGAGGCTTAAGGAATTAGGTCGTAACCTGTTAAGTCGTAGGTCGCTGGGTTTCGTCTAAGTGTTAGGTCGTAACCTGTTAAGTCGTAGGTCGCTGGGTTTCGTCTAAGTGTTAGGTCGTAACCTGTTAAGTCGTAGGTCGCTGGGTTTCGTCTAAGTGTTAGGTCGTAACCTGTTAAGTCGTAGGTCGCTGGGTTTCGTCTAAGTGTTAGGTCGAAGTATGTGTTAAGTCGTAGGTTGACTTAATAGTTAGGTCGTATGCGCAGAAGTGTTAGATCGTAGGAGTTGAGGCGCGCATATCTGTTAGGTCGGAGTTGTTGGCTGAGGGTTAGGTCGGAGGCTCTGTTAAGTCATGGGGGTTTTTAGGTCGTAGGTCGGCATAATGTTAGGTCGGCAACGACTTAAGGAGATAGCCGAGTTACGACTCAGGCAGTTTTCAGCTATAAATAGGAGGGGTTGTTCTCACTTTTTGGGATCCGGATTTTGAAGCGACGAAGTGCTGCCATTTTGAGAGCTCGACTTCTACACTTCTTCACTTCTTTTCTCCACTCTAATCTAGTGCTTCCATCCATCCAAATCGAAGATCAAGATTGAAGATTCAAGAGCTTAGATTGAAGATCTTCATCTTTTCAAGAGAGATTTCTTCATTTGAAGCGGATTTGTGATAGATCTAGCTTCATCCTTCGCTGTCCAGATCTGAAGTGTGTTGATTTGAGGTTGTTTAGGTGATTTGGTGAGTGGTGATTATCTCTCACACGGATCCAAAGGAGTATATCGGATTGTTGGCTCGATTTGGTGTTAAAATAGTGATTTCCATGCATTTCCTTCATCCTATGTGTAGATCCATATAGATCCATTGTTCATGATGATGTTACATCCATTTTATCATATGTTAACCTATGCAAGTTCATTCATCAAGTTTATAGAGATATAATCCATGTTTTCATGCTTATTGGACTTTCAACTCTTTAATTACGAAAATGCCATTATTGTTATAATTGTCTACCTAGATCATATTTGAATGCTTGATTGCTGGGATTGATGTTTGATTTGATTGATTGTTATGAACTAGATGATTGATGATTAGATTTAGATCGAAGGTGATTCAAAAGCTAAGGGAAAGGCTCTTGAATTGGAAAAGCTGCTCGTGGCATATGTAGCGGGATGATGAAGCTCTTATGCATAGATTCGATGATGTGATGATGAGACGAGGCTTTGCGAGGATGTAATGAAGCGAGGCAATCATATGATGAAGATTTGGTCTAATCCAGACGGGATCATTCCAAGCATGTTGATAACTCGGTGATATGATTCGAGTTGAGGATAATGAATGGATATGAGAATAGTCGTCGAGGAGGATGACTAGGAGGCTTGGATAGCATCGTTGTTGAAGGTTCTAGCATGCTCTAAGCAAGAGTACGTTTGGGCAGATTCGATAGTCCCAACGGCCAACTGTTGATGGTCGAGTACTCTGGGCAGATTCGATAGTCCTAGGCACGGGCTGCGACGACGTGCGGGAGTTATGTCTAGAACCGGGGTTTCCATTAGCCCTTGACGGACGGCTGAAAGAATGTGCCGGTCATTCAATTAACGGTGATATCGAAGCAATGATAACAGTGATAGCCAGAGTCATGGATGTTTGGTTGTATCGTCATTCGGACTCAAGAGCGGTATTTTCTGGGTGCTTATCTGATTTAGGCCTTGGTACTTGGAAAACATCGCCCTTGACTCGAGTGATAGTAGCTTTACTTTAAATTGTATGCTCTGCTATGTTTGCTTCTGCTTAGTGTGTGTCTGGGGGCTATCACTGTAGAATGAGGTTGGAGTGGGAGGGTTGTTTTCCTATTCCTTTTCCTTTATGCTCTTTTGGTATGTTGTTAGTTAATTTACTGCTCACTAAGACTGTTGTCTGACTCAAGGCTTTATGTTTTAATTCTTATTGCCTTGGGCTGTTCGTCCATTTTGGGACGGGCAGACTAGGTAGCAGGTGACAGGTGCTGTTCTCTTCTCACGATGCTGATATCGAAGACGAGCTAGAGGGTTGCATATTATCTTCTTATATGTACTGGATATTCCGCTGTTTTGTTTTCTCTGAGAGATATGTAGTGAGGCTGGATGTATTGACTATATGAATGCTTGTATTCAACTATTATGGAGTTTTATAAGATGTCATTTTGTTCTGTAAAGCTTCACTATACATATGTTCTATTGTATTTTGTCCATGCGCTGTGAGTAATACGATAGATCCTGTTGTTTTAATCTTACCTTGACAATCGTCCATGGTCGCCTGGCACACTTTACAGCGCACTATCCCTAGATTCGGTGCAGGGGTCATGGGCGGTCGTCACAAAAGTGGTATGAAATTTAAATTGGTTTTTACATCATGTGAATTTTAATTCTTTTTGAAGAATTATAAAGCATATATAGCTCGCTAGTTTCCTTGAAGGTAAACAAAGATTTTAAAATATAAAAACCTAGAGTGTGTTAAGTATCAAAAACGTAGGTTATAACATTTATTGTTGTAATAGATGTTTTCGTGAAAAATAAAGGAAGCAACAGCGAAGCTCTGTCAATTTTTTTCCGACGGTTCTGATTTCTTCTCACCTCTATAAATAGACCCCTAAACACCAATTTTTCTTCATCCAATTCCGAAAGCAACAGCGAAGCTCTGTCAAATTTTTTCCCTTTAGGTTTTCAGAAACAATAAGATTTAAGGTAAATAATATCTCTAATTTAAATTAAATTCCCAATCCGACTCCTCTCTACTATCTGATTTCTAAAATCTAATACACATACACACAATCTATTTGTTATATAATCAAAACGGGGAAGATCTAAATGAGAATTTGAAGCGATGTAAATCAGATCCCCTCTTCTTCTTCTTTAGATTCTAGAATCAGTTAGGATTTTCAAGTAAGTGGTTTAGATGTTTAATTTGTTTGATGTGATTTTTTGTTTGATGATAACAAACACATATCAATTTATATATCTGTTTGCAGATTGTACTATACACATATAGGAAGAAATATTCATATTTGAATAATAATACTATTGCACAGAATTTATATAATTCAATCAGTATTTTTATTCAACACAATATTTATTTCAACACTTATACAGTACAAAGTTTTCACCTCTCTCTATATACTTACACCGGTTTCATACATTTCACATTTACAATTTTTTTTCTCACTACAACACTCAACACTTAGTTTTTCACTCTGTCTGCACATCTACATTAATCTGCATTGGCCAGCTCCAGTTCTTGTCTTGTCTCCTGTGTACCTGTATAATTAGCAACTACAACAGTAATCTGAAAATAAACAAATTTGAATTTGCAATAATATAAATTTGTTTTTATTGGTGCCTCAGATATATGGGTTATTGTCATCATTTTCGATTGTGTAATATCTGTGCATATTAGTATTTTTATCAGGGACAGGTAATCAGGAGTGGCTGCAATACACATGTGAACAGTTATACACGTGTGCACTGCCTCGCCAACTCGTGTGCACAGTCAACAAAAGCAGTCAGTGCACAACAAAAAATGCATCAGAAGATACAAGCAATTCATACAAGTTACATAGACTACATATTCAGACTGCACCATAACAATGCTAACATGAAGTGCTCACATACTCAAAGACTCAAACATGTCAACAAGCACTGATTCAAGGACCAGTGATACAAGTAACATGAGCAGACCCAAATAATACATACACCAACCAGAACTATACTCAAGTACTACAAATCAAAGAACACATATATGGTGATGAACAAGTATAAAATAATGTGACAGCAATTAAACAAGTCTGGCAACAAATCTCATGAACCAGACTTCGTATCAAGTAATACAATACAACAGGGTTTAGTTCAATACGCAGTGAAGATCACAAGGCTCAAGTCTACAAAGTAAACATGTATATGCTACAGAGAAGAGGGAACTAGCAACTATAATACAACAATATCAAAGTGAAGCCCTAAATGGAACCTGACTCAAAGCTACATGTAACCAGAACTATTTCTGTAACCAGATGAACCAAAAAAACAAAGATAGCCAACTGATCAGAGGAAAGCAACCAGGCTACACAATGAACTCAAGTTCAAGTGAATACAAGTACAGCTAGCAAAACCAAAATGGACAGCAGCTACAACTAAATGCAAGCCAACATTGCAGTATCACTATATCATGGATATCTACATGCATGGTGGCAAGGAAAAAATTGAACAGCAAATTCATGTCAAAGCAGAAGTCAGGGATGAACACAGCTGGACAGAATCGAGCACAAAGTCATAATCAAGTCAAAGTCGAAGTCAACATTAAACCAAGTCAGATAAATCACCATCGATCAAAGAATATGTTGAACAAGTCAGAAACGTGGTGGTAAAGAAAAGAAATCAAGTGTATATACAAATTGAAAAGTCAAAAATTAGAGTTAAATAGAGGAAAGTTTATGCCGTATCGATCAAGGAAAAGATCGAACGCTTCGAAATCAAAGCCGTGGGTACGAAGCGAAATCGTATATACCCAAAATATCGCAACAAAATAATGGAAAGATTCAACGACGTGGAGGCCAAGCAAATCAAATCAGACGATAAGTACTAGGGTTTCTACCCTATATAAATATCCCCAAAAATCATCATCGACAGAGAGAGCAAAAAGAACAATCGAGTTCAAGCAATCAAATCAAAGAAAGCACAGAGCAGAAATCACATACCGAAGCCGAGCTTTAACAGCAACGAACGAATAAATCAATCATCTCGAGGCAAGCAACTGATCAGTAGAGGAGCAAATCAATCGACAGAGCAACAACCACAATCGGCATCGTCAAAAATCAGAAGCCCAAATTTCAGAGGAACGAGAGCCGCCATTATCTCAAGAAAGAAACGAGCTAAAGAAAAAAAGGGGCCGGCCTTAATAATTTAATCAGGGCTTTTGTTTTTACTTTAGTTTTATTTTTGGGCCAGGGTTATTTTGATTAAGGGCAAAAATTGGTTTCAAGTTTTCTATTTTATTTTTGCTCTTGTTGTTTTTTTGTTTTGAAGTTTGTACTCCTCGAATCAAATCTGGATAAATCACCACCTAGGTTTTAGATTGTGTCAGATTGTCTAGTTAGGATTAGTTTAGTAAGCAGGGTTTGCGAGTTTGCAATACTCTATAGGTGGTAGCAGGGTTTGCGACTCTGTTAGAGTGTTTGTAAGCGGGAGACTGTTTAATTCTAATAGAAACCTGGGAATGCAGCAGTAGGCAGGGGTTGCCGAAGCTGGGTAAATTTTGTGTGTGATTTACTTTTCAGCATATTTACTTCTCTGTAGTTTGTTTTCGTGTTTTAATTAGAGAAAATTTGCTATAACCCTATTCACCCCCCCTCTAGGGTTAATCTAGATCCTACAAGTGGTATCAGAGCCCGGTATTTTTCTTTAACTCTAGAGTCATGAATCCACCAAATAATGCTTTTTCTGAGGGGCAATCTATTGCTAGGCCACCCATGTTTAATGGGAATGATTATGCTTATTGGAAAGTTAGGATGGGTATTTATCTTAGTTCTGTTGATTATGATGTTTGGGACATTATTGAAACTGGCTATAAATCTCCCACTATAAATGTTGGTGATACTGAGATTCCTAAACCTAAAGATAGGTGGGACGCTAACGATAAGAAATTAAAAACTACAAATGCTAAAGCCATGAATGCTTTGATCTGTGCTCTTGATAAGAATGAATTTAATAGAATTTCTCATTGTAAAACTGCGCAGGAAATTTGGAATACCTTGGAGGTGACACATGAAGGTACTTCTCAAGTCAAGGAGTCTCGTCTAGCTCTATTCAGCAATGAATACGATAACTTTGTGATGGACAAAGGCGAGAGAATAAAGGACATGTTTGGACGCTTTTCAACTTTGGTGTACAATGCTAGAGCGCTTGGGAAGGTATTCACTGAGGTAGAGCTTGTGAGGAAGGTGCTACGAGTCTTACCGATGAACTTTGAGGCAAAAGGCACGGCAATACAAGAATCGAAAGATCTGAGTAAACTAAGCATGGAGGAGTTGATCGGCAACTTGATGACATATGAGCTTGAGCTAAAAACAAAGGAGGAACGCAACAACTCCGAATCAAAGAAGAAGACGATTGCCTTAAAGAGCAAAGAAGAGAGCGATGAAGAAGAAGAAGATCCAATTGAAGAGCTTGCAATGGCTGTCAATAATCTTAGAAAAGGGTCAAGATTCGGGCCACGCAAGAAGAAAACAAATGGTAATAGGTCAAAAGATTCTGACAATTCCGATAATGAATTGACTTGTTATAACTGCAAGAAGCCTGGCCACTTCAAACAAAAATGCCGACTTCTCAAAAACAACAAAGGAAAGAAAAAGAAGAAGAAGGCCTTTGCAGTGACTTGAGATGATGAAGAAGGAGAGGAAGTTTTGAATAATAGCTCAGAGGAGGCTAATTTGTGTCTTATGGCAAAATCAGATTCAGAAGCAAGCTCAGAGGAATCTAGTGAGGTTTGTTGGCGGGCTAAGGAGCAACAAGAATGGTTTCTAAATTCAGGTTGTTCTAGACATATGACAGGTGACAAATCAAAGTTCCTTAGCCTAGAGAATTTTAAAGGTGGAAATGTGATCATGGGAGACAATAGCAAGTGTAAGATTATTGGTAAAGGTGAAGTAGGTAACGGTACTTTTTCCTTGACTAATGTTTTATACGTCGATAATTTGCATCACAATCTCATTTCTATTAGCCAACTATGTGACAAAGGTATGAATGTGGTTTTTGATAGTGATACTTGCAAAATCATTGATAAATCTTCTAATAACATTGTTTTTATGGGCAAAAGAAAAGGAAATGTTTACACGCTTTCTTTTGATAATCTAAATCTTTCTAGATGTTTGATAGCCACTGACGAAGAGGCATCCTTATGGCATAGGAGACTTGGACATGCTAGCATGGACCTCTTGGAAAAACTTGAAACAAAAGAATTAGTCAGAGGGTTACCACATCAGAAATTTAAAAATAATAAAGTGTGTAAAGCATGTTATTTGGGCTAGCTTAGTCGATCATCATTTCACCCTAAAAACATTGTTAGCACATCATGGGTCCTTGAATTAATTCACATGGACTTTTTTGGACCAAATGAAATTGCAAGCTTGAATGGAAAACGTTATTGTTATGTATTGGTTGATGATTATTCGAGATTTACATGGGTTTATTTCTTAGCCAAAAAGTCTGAATCTTTTAATTATTTTTCAAAATTTGCAAAACTTGTTCAAAATGAAAAAGGAGTTTCAATTAAAACTTTGAGAAGTGATCATGGAGGCGAATTTGAAAATTTGGAATTTGAAAGTTTTTGTGAAGAAAATGGTTTAAAACATGAATTTTCTGCTCCAAGAACACCTCAACAAAATGGGGTGGTTGAAAGGAAAAATCGTACATTGCAAGAATTGGCTAGATCCATGTTGAGTGAGTATAAACTACCTCTAACCTTTTAGGCAGAGGCAGTGAATACTTCGTGCTATGTAATGAATAGAGTAATGATTAGACCAATACTTGGCAAAACGTCTTATGAATTGTGTCATGAAAGGAAACCTAACATTTCTTATTTTCGTGTATTTGGATGTCCTTGTTTCATTCTTAACACAGGTGATCAACTTGGAAAATTCGAATCAAAGGATGATGAGGGAATTTTCATGGGCTATTCAACAAGGAGCAAGGCTTATAGGATATACAACAAACGAACAAAACAATTGTTGAATCAATCAATGTGAAATTCGATGAATCTGACCTGGAAAGGACGACTGAAAAGGCGGTTGACGATGGGGTAGATCATGAAGGCATTGAAGAAGGGACATCTAGTGAGAAAGCTGAAAGTAGGACTGTTGATGCTGATAGATTGAAGTTCAAATCCAATCACCCTCCTGAATTGGTTATAGGTAATCCTACGGAAGGTATACGCACTCGCTCTTCATTTGATAAAAATTTGTGTGCATTTTGTTGTCACAGTGGTTTTATTTCTGAGATTGAACCTGATTCTGTTGAAATGGCTCTTAATGATGAAAGTTGGGTTTTAGAAATGCAAGATGAACTTAATCAATTTGAGAGACATAAAGTTTGGAAATTAGTTCCTAGGCCTAATGACTATCCAATTGTTGGAACTAAATGGGTGTTCAAAAATAAACTTGATGAATCAAGAAATGTAATTAGAAACAAAGCTAGGTTGGTCGCAAATGGATATAACCAAATAGAAGGCATAGATTTTGATGAAACATTTGCTCCAGTTGCTAGGTTAGAAGCCATTAGGATTTTGCTAAGTTTTGCATGTTATAAGGGTTTCAAACTTAAACAAATGGATGTAAAAAGTGCCTTTCTAAATGGTGATTTGAAAGAAGAAGTTTTTGTTGAACAACCCCCCGGTTTTGAAAATCATGATTTTCCAAATCATGTGTATAAACTAAAAAAAGCATCATTTTTTGAATTTTTTATTAACTTCAAGTAATATATGTTATACATTTCTGGACTTAGAAATATTTACTTATTTATTTTGTAATTAATTTTATATGAATTTATAATTACTATATATTCATTTATTTGTAAATTATCAAAAGCGAAAAAATTCTTTTGAGTTTGAAATTATATCTTATATAGATATTTATTTATTTAAATTTTTATAAACTAATATTTAAGTAATTTTATGATATAATTTTATACATACATACATACATATATATGTAATATAGATTTACAAACATTTACACAAATTATTTTTAATTACTATTTCAACCTATGAAAAAGCAATTATATATATATAAATATTAATTTATACATACGTGTGTGTGTATTCAGACATTAATTCGAATACAAACGGAGTAATATGTTCGTTGTGATGTAAATCGCAGCATCCATGCATGAGCATGTTAAACCATGCAAACATTATTACGTTGCACGCGCACGTACGCAAATGTGTATATGATACACATATTCCAAAATATAATACAAATGATATAAAATAAAACATTAATGATAAATTTAAATAAAATATTGATTTTATTTAAAATAAAATTAGAAAAGTTCTAAATGGACTTATACCACATAGGTCTTTCAAAGATCCAGCTAATTTTTTTTTTGAAATTTACCATTTAACTCCACTATAGTCTGTCCCAGTTCCATCAATGATATCAGAGCCTAATAGCTATGCATTCTAAATTAGTAATGTTAGAACTAACTAATTAAGCTTTCCTACTTAGTATGGTGTATAGAAAGGTAATGTCTAGGATTGGAATTGGGTAATCAATTACTCTCTCCTATCTGGTTACCAGTCTGGCCTGAAAGGTGATTTGAGCCCAAAGGTTGTCCCTAATAGAAAAGACTCAAATTTGAATTGGGTCTTGGACTAATTTTTAAAATTGTTTGAGAATTAAAAATATAAGATTTTAAATTTAGCAGTTAAATTTAAAATGAAATATATAAATTTTATAAAATATATAATATAATAAAATTTGAAAAAATGTTTGAAAATAATATAAATTAATTTCGAAATTTTAAAAATTTATTAATAAGATTAATAAAATAAGTAAATTAATACACACACACATGTATTATATATTATGATATATGTTATGTTGTTTTAAAATATTAAAATAACATAAGTATACATGTATGTATATGAAATGAATTTTGAAATTAATATGATTTAATTAAATTTTTTTAATTAAATAAATAAATTAAAAGTTAATTAATATACACATATATATGACATATGTGTTATACTATAAAGGTTATGGTATATAATAAATATTCAATATAAATGTTATATTAAGATAATATAATAATTAAAATGTTAATTAATTAAAATCAATTAAATAAATTTAATTAATATAATATTATACGTAAGACTGTTATATAAGTAATATGAAACATAAAGTTATATAATAATAAAACTTGTATGATACAAATGTATAAATTATAAGTGAAACGTTAAGAAACCCTAAATAGATTTAGGGAGTAAACAAATACGTAAATATACATATACCGTGATTTCCGATGTGTCTGATACTTGAATCATGAGAGTAATTCATAAGAATTACATTATTCCATAAGTCGATATCACTCAATGTAATATATTGGAGATTGCGAATCTTTAATATAAAGTTATCCTTTACCATTTATATATTAATAGATTGCTTGCATACTCTTTAGTTGTTGAGCTTTCCTCAAGCTAGGGATGTTATGTGTAGTACTACTAATATATTGAATAGACGAGGTAAAATAACTGCACATATTTTATAAGCTTTCCTTATGGTATATGCATTATACTTAGGCCGTCGCGGAATGGTAGGTACAAGTGAATAATCCTACTTCATTTGTTGAGCTTTCCTGAAGGTAAAGGCAGGATTATGACAAATTACTATGGGTTGGGAGTTGTATATAATACAATTGATAAGAGTTATCGTCGTATGTGGGAGTAGGATTTTTTGAGCTTTCGTCAAGGTCAAAAACCCAAGACATACCAGTCCTAACACCTACTAGTGAAGTCGAAAGACTTCTATGTTTCGACTTAGGGTTTGGCGAAACATAAAATACTAATGGGAGCATACTATTTAAATGAAACGTAAAGTTTAACCTTACTAATATTATAGGAATATTTACTATGTTAATATCCTAATAATCTATTCATTAAAATCGGTAGATAATGTCAAATCTAAGACTTTTTAATAAAAGTGATCGATTAACCGGACCAAACAACTATGTCAACTGGCTACGAGCTATAAAGATAGCTCTAACATACAAATAAGTTTGGTCATCTGGAACTTGTGCATCACTAACAAGACTCGCTGATGACGAACACCAAAACCTACATGTTTCTTATAGTAAGTGGGTTGCTGACATCAAAATCGCCTAAGTATTCATGTTATCTACTCTAGACAAACAGTTGCAGATGCATCAAAAAATATCTGTCCATGAGATATTTAATAGTCTTAAGGCACTATTTGGTGAGAAATTGCGTTCAACAAGGTACAAGACAACTAAGAAACTATTCAACACCAAAATGAAAAATGGATAGAAATGGACAATTATGTGCTATTGATGAAGGGCTATATTGATAGGCTTGCATCATTGGACGTGACTATAAACATAGAGTTACAAGTCGACTTGATTCTTGGTTTGTTGACCCCTTAGTATGAACCGTTCATACTGAATTATAATATAAATAATCTAACTGTGAATCTCGTGGAGCCCCTCAATATGTTGAGGCTGGTCGAGTCACAATATATGAATCGGTCGGTGCTTGTAGTTAAAGATGGGGTGTCATCTTCAAACAGTTCGAAGAAGCAAAAGAGAGATGGTAAGAAGAAAAGTAAGAAAGGAAAGAAAGCCGCTTACGACAAGGGTGAGTGTCACCACTGTCATAAAAAGGGACACCGGAAGAGAAATTATCCCAAGTATCTTAAGATTGTAAAAGAAAAGAAGTAGAATAGTTCTACTACTCCATCAGGTACATTTATTATTCAAAATAGTTTTGTAATTAATAAAATGTCTTAGGTTTCAGATATAGGATCTAAAACTCATACTGGTAACTCGTTACAAGGGCTTAGGAACTGACCTACATGGCAAAGGTCGAAATGAGACTCTAAGTTGCTGATGGGTCTATCGTAGATGCAACGACAATAGGAGATTTTCATTTATGTTTGCCTAGTAGTTTTGTGTTAGCATTAAATAATTACAATTTTATGAAAGACTTTATTTGTGGGATTGTATCTATTTCTAGAGTTTCTGAGAGTTGATATGTATTTCGCTGTGCAAATAATGTTATGAACAGATTTGAATGAATAAAGTTTTTGAAGCTGTTCTTGAAAATGGCATTTATGCGATCAATGCAAATTATGTATGTTTTGTGAATAGTTATAGTTGCAATATAAATGATAACTATTATTGGCATTGTGGGCTAGGCCATATTAGTGAGAAACGACTACACAAACGGAAAACCGAAGATTTTCTACCGTCGCTTGATTCCGAATAATTTGACACCTATGAGTCGTGTCTCAAAGGGAAAATAAACAAGCACCCCTTTGGTGGAAGCAATGGTAGTATTAATGAACTCTTAGGGCTAGGATAGTGGTGTATGTGGCCTTATGCCCGCAGTAACCAAAGATAATAGTTCTTACTTTTTTTTACCTTCACGGATGATTTCTCGAGACTAAGATATATATATATATATATATATATATAATGAATAACAAGTCCAATTTCTGCGGGAAATTTAAGCAGTACAAGAATGAAGTCGAAAATCAAACGAACCAAAAGATTAAAATCCTACGATCCAATCGAGGAGGTGAGTATGTTGGATAAGAGATCCAATAGTAGTTAAAAGATAGTGGGATTATCTCTTAGGTTACTCTAATCTATATTCCGCAACATAACGGTGTGTCGGAGCGAACGAACCGAACCTTATTAGATATGGTTTGTTCCATGATGACTAAAGCTGAGTTGCCTCTATCCTATTGGGGATATGCGTGGGAAATCACAATGCATATGTTGAACTTAATACCCACTAAATCTACACCTAAGGTGCTATATCAGATATGGCATAGGAAGAAACCCCACTTTAATTATTTGAAGGAATGAGATCGTCAGGCCTATGTTAAGAACTTTGGCCTTAATAACCTTGAGGCGAAATCATCTTTGTGTATGTTTATAGGATATCCCACGAATTCTAGGGGATACATTTTATACAACATAGAGGAACAAAACGTGATTGTTTCCACACATGCTGTCTTTTCAAAAAGAAATTTCTATCAAAGGAAATTATAAACGAAGTTGTAGACTTGGATGAGATCCGAGAAAATAACACTGAGACTTAAATAGTAGGAGAACCGAGTTCAACAATAAATGATAATACACAACCTATTAGAAGGTCTATTAGGGAATCTCGCGCACCAGAGAGATATTATGGTTTTCTCGTGGATGTCGAGAAGGAGGACTGTGTCATGGATGACGACACTCCTTTATCATTCCAACAAGCACTGTAGAGTAAAGACACTACACTATGGTTTGGGGCAATGAAATCTGAGATGGATTCCATGTACAAAAACAAAGTTTGGACTTTTTCAAACATACTCGAAGGGATAAAACCCATCAGCTGCAAATGGATTTCTAAGAAAAAAAATAAATACAGACGGGGAAGTAGAGACTTAGAAGGCAAGGCTAGTTGCAAAAGGATTTCGTCAAATTCATGGTGTTGATTATGATGAGAACTTTTCGCCCATAGTCGTACTTAAGTCCATTCAAATTATGCTTATCATTGTTGTACTATATGACTACAAAATATGGAAAATGGATGTAAAGAGAGGTTTTCTTAATGGTGATTTAGAAGAAACCATTTATATATCGTAGTCCGAGGGTTTTACGGTTACTGTGAATGAGGGTAAGGCTTGCAAGTTCTTAAAGTCCATTTAAGGACTTAAACAAGCTTCGAGAAGTTGGAACAAGTGTTTTAATAAAGTAATCAAACAGTTTGATTTTTATCAAAACACGAAGAAATTGTACGTATATAGAAAGGAACAAGGCAAAGCCATCGTACTTTTAGTGCTATACAATGACGATCTATTATTGATTGGTAATGACACTTCGTTGTTGCAATCAGCAAAAGCTTGGCTTTCCAAGAACTTCTCAATGAAGGATTTGGGAAAAGTAGCCAATACTATGTATAAAGTTCTATAGAGATAGATCTAAGAGGCTATTGGGATTGTCCCAATCCCTGTACATAGATACCATACTAAAAAGGTTCAGTAGGGAAAGTTCCATGCATGGAAATGTTCCAACACAGTCTGGAATCATCGTTTTTGTAACGACCGAGAGCTTCAGTCATTTGGATTTAGAATATTTAATTGATTTTAAATATTGAAAAGTTCATCTAATAACTTAAATAACTTATATTTCATATATAGTGATTTATTTGATAATTAAATTGTTAAAGTTGAATATTTGAATTGTTTAAATAATTGAATCTTGAATTTAATACGAATGAAAATGATTCCTGAAGTTGATTTAAAATCTATTTGAATAATAATGAAGACAACAAACTTTTAAATTGGATTTAAAAGTGAGTTAAACTGATTTCGACGAAACTAGTTTCATTAGATCCGTAATAGTGAATTATTATACACCGTCGAATTTCGTGGCGAATGGACATATCATTTGGTCCTGCGAGTTTGAAACGCGTAGAAATTAATTAAAAGAATTTAAATAATATAATTTGATTTTGAAAAGCTAACTTCTGAATATGATGGATTGGCTTCCATATATATATATTCCATTGTGTTCGGAATAGGGGTATAACATATAGAACGCTAGGCAGTACGCTTCGTTTGGAGTTCAAAATTTTCACGGATGAATAGTGCCGCGAAATTTTTCTATAAAAGGCCATCAACTTCCTTTCACTTGCAAACTAAAACCCTAATTCAAACCAGAGCCAGCATTAAAAATCTAGAAATCAACGGGCCATATTTCTCCGGCCGATCAAGGCACTTTTAGGCTTCGACTCCAACATGAAAGTTGGAGAGCTCGGTGAGGGGAGTCGATCCATGGTCGTGGATCGTCATATGAACGAAGATGGCAACGGCGAATTTCATACTAAGGCTGCAGATTTAGGGTTTTGTAACGTCTCGGATTTTCGCGTTCGAAAATCGACATCCATACTTTACATCGTACTCGAATGCCGTAGATTCGACCGTTCAAATCCGAGTCGCCGGAGCTTAAAATACAATTAAGTAAATAACACAGCGGAAGAAAAAGAATAATACATTGATATAAAATATCAGATACAATATCTGATACAATAGAGTGATACAATGAATATCAATATACATCAGAGATATGATACAAGAAACAGCAGCGGAAAAGAAAACGATAACATCAGCAGCGGATAATCTCCATCTTCAAAGCACCAATCCAGAAATAGCTCGAACTCCCAATAACGATGCACAAAGATAAGCAAGTGCAGTCCGATCCAAAGACTGAACTAGCTCCAGATAATCTACTAAACCTGACTATCTGAAAAACCCAACTCTAGACTGCCCGTGTAGAAAATTTTTGAGCATCCAGAGTTTAGGAAAGAAACAATAAACTCCGGATCAGTCATGGGACTGGTGTGAGCAACAAAAACAGTTTATCTTTAAAACAAAGTAAGATTGAATTTCGCAATGCTTTTGGAAAATGAAACTACCATAAGGCCTCCCACCACACACACAATGCAAACGCAGAATCGAAGGAGATTTCTCCTTATGATAGTCAAACATGCTTACTACGCAAACAAATCATTGAATATTATTACTAGTGCATAGTGAAGAAAACATTTCGAAAGTATAATATTAATCTTCGCCAACATACGACCAATATCGTATGCCTACTATAACTACCATCTAAACAGTGGTGACCACCATAAGTAAATGGCAGGTTCTACAACTAAAACCGTACAAGTTCCGTATTGGGAAATGGATTTCCAACAAATGGTCAGGCTAAGGAACTTCCTTTCCTACTGTCGAATGGGATCGCCTCTGGCTGGATGTCCCGAGAGATAAACTGCTCTCTGCCAACACAAGGCCGGGTTACCCCTATAACAGGTAACTCACGAATATGCCACCTCCCGGTCCTTTGGGACCTTTATCCGAGGCCTCGGTAACCAACATCACACATAATAAATAAAGTGTGTCCACATGAGTAAGTATCTGGACTCCATACCATGATACCACCCTTTTCCAGAAGGAAATGACATAACCTAAAGGGCGCGACCCTCATAACCTTGCCGCATATTCCTGTTTCGACCATTTCCGGGTTGTGAAGTATGACGAAGTCTCGTTCACAAAGCTACGCTTTGTCACAAAGCCATGCTTTGGGTCAACAGATGATCAAAGTAATGATCAAACAAATGATCATATCACAAATGATCAAATAATGATCATCACACACCAACAGTCAGCATGTCACATTACCAAATTGGGAGTATATCGCTGATAACCTTCAACTACATAACCTCTGAGCTCGTACGTCTCAGAGAAGGGTGTTAAGCTAAGAGAATAAATTCTCCGCCACCAACAAAAATGTATTTGAAAGAAATCTTCTTTATATCTCAAAGTGTAATGTCAGACATGTAACCATACAAGTCTGTTCCGGGTTCGAACATAACCGAAGGCACTTCCGAAGAAGCCCTTGCAAATCCGGATAATTTTCTAATCACGTCCGGACTTCCCGTCACTAAGGGTGATAAAACCTCTATACCGGGGATCAGCCGATGTAGAGTAACTCGACGGTAATCCTTCCGTTTTCAAAAATATCCGGTCTTCAACACCGGTCATCAAATGTCATCCATTACGACGTATCACATATTCGGAATGGGTTATACGACCCAAAGGTCCTTTCCCGGCTAACCCGAATAGTGAGCGAATAATTTAAAAATCATATGGATATGGGATTTCAATTAAGTCACAACTTAAAACCCAAAACTTTTCAATCGAATGGTTAAAACAAATTACCATTTTCAAATCTTTTAAACAAAAAGATTCAATTCACAAAGTTAACCCCATTCACAAAGATTCATTCATATATTTCAAAACAATTTCTGTAACGACCCGACTTTCCAGACCCGGAAAATCGAACCATTTTAGTTAAGAAGAAGAGGTAGAAGAAGAAAAATAGAAAACAAAATCAGAATCTAATCAACGCAGCGGAATAAAATATAATATATTAACAGATCTTTACACAAATCAAAACTATATCAGTTTTATATAATATAGCATCAGAGTATACACCAGAGAACACATAACATACAACTGGACAATAACCATATCATGTCCTCAATACAACAGAGTACAACAATCAACACAGCGGAATATATATATATAAACAAGTACAGGAGATACGTCTCGCCATCCAGCTCATCTCCTGAGCTCCACAGCATCATATCCTGTAACCTAAAATACTCGGTCTGACCCGAGCATCATATAAAACAATACCCGAGTCAGTCTGGAAAACCAGCGTGAGAAAATCACACTCAAATTGATTTTTTAAAGTTTCAAAATCCTTTGAAAACAAAAGCATCTCGTAAGACCACGCCACAAATAAACATGTCGGGTTTTTACCTTACGATAGCTAAAACACTTTTTATAAAAATCCTCTGATATTATAATAGTGTCTATTCACAAATACTTATTAAAATAGCTGAAATTGTTACATGATTAAATTCCAGCATACTATGTATACAAACAAATACCGTACAAGGCACGTAGGGAGAATGGATTTCCAACGAATGACTAGGCACTGGGGTACCGCCTGTCACAGTACGTGGCCTAGATCACAGTACCGAGGAGTACGCCCGCTCCCCTGCAACACAAGACCGGAATCATCCCTTACTGGATAATTCCAAATAAAATCACCCCACGGTTGGGATCAGCAACCGCAACACTAAGCCGAAATAAAAGGGACATCTAGACATGGATGACTTTACTCTCAAGTGGGGGCTACCCACGAAGCCTTGCTGCATAACCCCTGATTTTCAGTCATTCTCGGTTGATGAGGTTCGAGGCTAAACGGTACCTTTTCAGAACATATCCCTTAGAATGCCCATCGTCCACCTGACGATGTCACGAAAGCATTCATCCATACAAGTCCGTCCCGGGTTCGAACGGAACCGAAGGCACTATTCCTACTACATCCATTTTGGAAATATCCTCAGGATTAGTAGCGACTAGCCCTTGCACTTCACAGCTCCATCTTCGACTCCGAACACGTTACACGAAACGTACAAACCGGATCGAAGTGGTATTCGAGTCTCCAGACCTAGAATCCCGGTATACGGAAACTCGATCCCGGTCTCTTCGAAACGATCAGCGCATTTGGCCAATATTGATAGTCGGTTATTTAACTATCAATTAACATCCACAAGCAACCATCACACAATAAATAATTTCCCACATTATTTATTTGCCCAAATATCTTTCCAAGATATATTTCCAAATTTTCAAAGCTCATTTGAAAACAATTTCAAACAGTTTCCGCTTACGGAATACATTTCCCAAATAATTATTTCCACTGAATCACCAAGTACAAAATACTTTTAATTTTAAAATAATTTAAAAACACTTTATTTTAAATATATCTTATAACATTGAAATTAAACTACTTTAATACTTTATTAAAAATATATACTTTAAAATAAACCACTTTATAAATATAAACTAAATTTCCTCTTTAAAACATAATACCAAATCACTTTTATATAATTACTACAATAATAGATTTTTGAAAATACTTACTTTGGAAATTAACCTTTAGAAATAATCAATTTCCTAAAACATGCATTTTTAAACAAATTAGAACTTTTAACTTATATTAAAAATTGCTTTGAAAACGTACTTGGCTATCCAGAGAAATACACTTCTCATTTCCATCTTTTAAAAATAAATCAACATTTATTTTTAAACCAATTCATATTCCTTTATAAATTCCCACCTTGAATTTATATTTCAAATATCCACTGATATTCCATTTCACTTTATAAACCCAGTTCATCTCTCCAAAATCTCATTTCTCTTTAAATTTCAAATCCCAAAGTATTTAAATTTATTAACAATTGATTCTCCAATTTAATTTACTTTGAAATAAATTTCCTTACTTAATCCATTTATTTCCAAATTCATTAACTTCCAGATTTTTTTTCTCATTATGATTTAAAATCTTTAAACTGAACACAAGTTTCAGA
Source organism: Allium fistulosum (assembly GCA_030737815.1). Classification (NCBI taxonomy): domain Eukaryota; kingdom Viridiplantae; phylum Streptophyta; class Magnoliopsida; order Asparagales; family Amaryllidaceae; genus Allium; species Allium fistulosum. Next base: position 495,026,517 of record CM060902.1, on the reverse strand, counting down.
TTTCCCAAATTCTTTCTTTCTTTTTAATTACATTTAAACATTGAATTAAAATAAATTATTTATTCTTTTAAATAATATCACATATCTTTAAATTCAATATTTCTCTGTTTATTCAAAATTCCTCTTTTCCATATTTATTTGAATTTTGGAAATCACTTTTATTCTTAATCAGATTCATTCTCAAATTTATTCCAAACTCTTATAATTATTTTGCCTTAAAATTTACTCTTTTATTTCTTTTCAAAAATTCCATTCTAGAGATTTTGATAATTCAGCACATTCAAATCGGTCCAACCAAACCATAACATCCAATTATCCATATAATTCATCACAGGATATCAAAAATCATATCACAGAATATTTAACAAAATTAAATATTTTGAGGAATCCAGTTGGATCCCTCCAACCTGTTTCCCTGCATCCACAGACGTTAGCACAATACTCATTTCCACTTTAAACTGGAATATCGCGGTATATGGGTTTTATAAAATATCATCCGCTATTATGCGGCGCATAGGATCTCATCCACTATATAATGCGGGAATAACAATAACTCCAATATATACATATGCCAATATATATATATTGGTATATACTACTATATACCATATCAATCAAATCAATCAATTCAATCATTCATCCATATTTAAATTTAACCAATTAAATTTAAATTAAAATTTAACTGAGTGAGATTAACTCACCTTTTGCCCCCCTTCTATTTTGCAATTCAACCCAAATCAATAGTCCTCTTCACGATGCCAGACCTTGAATACATATTATATGATTTCATTAATATTCAAACAATTTGGACAAATCAATTTCTCTCTAATAGATTTTATTTTACTTAATAAGGTAATTTTCCCGTTATCAAATAATTATATATAAGTTAACTAAATAAATTTATTTCCACGATTTCTCAAATCTTGTTTGACCATTTACAGTTTATTAATATTCCAAATAAATCAGGAAATAAATTCCCATCTATTTCTCTAAGTTAAACTAAAATTTAATTTATCTAAAGACTAAATTTTAAACTGACTTTATATAGATACTTCAACGTCTAAACCCTTATATCTTTTTCTCTGACTTACATAGGTTTAACCCGACAACCTTATTTTATACAAATTCATTTCCTATTAAATTTAAAAATACAAATTCAAATTAGTTTAACAAAGTATAGGGGAACCTCGTATAATATTATACTATTTATTAACATCCATCTAATAATTAATTTCTCTTAAATAAATCATTTCCAGTAACTATATAGACTAAACAGGTTAATAGACTAATAGCTTACTAGATCCATTATTTTAAAACTAAACTGGCCAGTTAAATATATAAATGTATATTTATATTATTATTATCTATATATATAAATCCCTAAATAAATTTCTAGTTTACTGGAAAAATTCAAATACAGATTATATGTATAATTTCAAAATTTTAAAATTAGATTTATTTACCTTATAGTTAAATCCAACACAGCCTCCCCTAAATCTGAACCCACAGCTCGAACGAAACTCGAGACCCCTCCCTAAATCGAGAGAGCGCGCCTCCCTCAAGAAATCGCGATGCCCATGCGAAAACAAACTGCAGCCCTTCCACGCATCGGCGAGCTCGCCTCACATCACCATCACGTCGCTGACCACGTCCAAGGCTCTCGAGCCACCCTGAGTAGCCACGGCAATTCACCACCAAGAGATTCGATCCAGCCCTTCAACCCAGATGCAACATCGACCTCATCACTTCCCCGACTTCGACTGTGCTTCCCAGACTCGACGTCGACGAAGACCTCGACTGAATCGAACTCGAGTCGACGTCAGAACCCAGGCGACTGACCAGATGAACGCGAAGATAGGGAGTGCCGCGACAAACACAAGCTCCCTTGCCAAGCCTCTATCGCGAAATCACGAGCTCGTGAGGGTTTTTACGTGATTTCAATTTCGAATTTTTAGGAGTTGGGTAATTTCGTTCTGCCTTTATTTGAGAGGAAGGGCACGATTCGTTTTTGAACAATGAGTGGCCATTTTATTCTTTCGAATCGAACTGTAAATTTTTGATTTTGAATAGCAGCCATGATTTTCTTACATATTAAGGAACGAACGAGATTTTGGATTCTCGCAGAAGCTTCGTTTTGTTTCTGAACGAAGAAAAATATCTACCCCTTTTTAAATTATTAAACGAAGAAGCGTATTGGAGAAGGATCAGGAAGGCTCTAATGTGAAGAAATCTGGACCAGTCAACAATATAGATTATATTTTGAATTCTCGAAATAAATTCCAACGCGTTTACATATCGTACGCTCGCACAACATTTCTGATCACTACGAAATTCGAAATCCAATAATAATTCAATATTACGGACCAATGAATCTGGTTTCGTTGAATTCCGAGACTGTGCCTCGGAAGGCTATTTTCCAAATTCAATTTAAACGATATATTTTTAAAATTGAACAAAACACTTTTAAATTCAATTTTAGAAGTTCTATTACCTTTAGTATTATTAATATGAATTTTTCAAGCCTTCAAAATATTTTTAATTAGCTTAGAATGCCAGATTTACTATTTTATCCAACTTCAACTAAATTTAATTTAATTATTAAATTACTCAATAAACAGCGATATTTGAAATTTAAGTTAATAATTAATCTCTGAATATTTAAAATTAATTAAGTATTTCAATTTCAAATACTCAAAAATTCCGGGTCGTCACATTCCTCCCCCCTTAAAAGAATTTCGTCCCCGAAATTACTACTTAGTAAGAATGATTCAATCCCCGTTAACTATTTCCCAAATTCAAACAGTTTTAACAATACCCAAACAATCTTTTATTAATGATACACTAATCATCTTTTAAATTCCCAAACTTATTCATAAGTTCAACCCATATCACCTACTTATCAATTCAAATTTAAATTTGAATTCAAATTTTAACTTATCAAAATTTTCCAAAATTTTTCTAACTCCCTAAATTTCCAAAAAAATTTGCCAGCGTCTCCTTTGCGCGGCTAGCTCGGTACTACTACAAAATGGCTCTACGGCCTCCCAAACTCAAAAAGAAAACAAAAAGCCAAGTGGCTGGATCAAAAACCCAATCAAATTTCATATAGAAATTCAAATACATACCTTTTTGTCGGGCCATTAAATTTTATCTTCTAAAATCAAAAGTCCCAATTATCCATTGCTTTTATACACCTGTATATCCTACTAAGCAATAATATTCAATCACAATCCCAAAGTCATTTTATACTTTCCTTTACAAATTTCCAATATTTGTTTTACTTAAGCCCGTACGATGCACATATATCATCCGTACGCAATATCACATTCGATCGCTCACTCGATCACACAATTTCACTTCCGAACTAGTATCGTCCACCCGACTTCCTAGTGCGGACTCAGATCTGGTTTCTTGATTAGAAACCGTCATTCTCCTTGCATAGCCACAAACTATGATAGAGAATATCCAGAATCAATCAACAATCCATATCCAGGCTCGCCGTTGAAAATCGAGTGAAAAATCCTGATTCGGATCGATAAAACTATCTCGAAATTCTGTGTTCGACATCTGGACCAAATAGCTATGCGAATAAAATAATATACGTACATCTTACGTATAAATTCCAATTGATTATCAGTTATATCAATTCTCTTTTATTTCGCATTCTTTTTTTGATTGTTATCCCCTTATTCACAACTATCCCATTTCACAATTTCAGTTTTAGTCTTCATTCAACTATTCACTTAGTATATATATTTTTTCCAAAATTACTAAGTATATTTCCAATACAAATTTTCTTAAGAATTTCATTCTTCAATTCTTAAGTTCAATATAAATTTTCTTATATTTATTTACTACTTCACCACCGAAGTGTATATATTCAAATTGAACTCCCATTTCATATGAATCTCAACTTACTTCAATTTACTACTTCATTTCCAATTTTTTTCCCTTAAATTCAATTCATCTCCAACTTCCAAAAATTGAATTTTATTTAGCTCGAAAACAATCGAAAACAATCCAAGTTAATTCATTCAATAACTATTTCTCAACTTATTTAAACCACTCTTCTGTTTGAGTTCAGTTTCCATTCAACATTTACTTAAGTCAATAACTTAAGTTTATTTTCCATTTAACCAACCCTTTAAAGTTTTATTTCCATCTTTCATTTGATTCTTATTTAATCAAATTCCATCCATTTATTTATTTAATATAAGTGGTTCATTCACTCAATCATTATGAATTTTATTTTCCATACTCAATTCATTTGGAATTATTTTATTAATAACCAGGCCATTTCCAATTTATTTTCACTTATTTGGATTTCATTCGCAATCCAAACCATCACTATGTTAATCCAATTCCATTAACTCACAATTCAATTTCATTAACTAATTTATTATCAAATTAGTTCCTCCGCTCGTTAAAATTAAATACTTGCTTTTTAATTCCAAATATCACTTCACTTAATTATCTTAAGTTCAATTTATTTTATAACTCAAGTTTGGATTTATTTAAAAATTAAGATTGCTCATCTTAGTCGTTTCCATTTGATAATTACAATTTCAAATTATAACTCTTAATGGTTCAAAGAAATGAATTCTCATTTATGACTTACAATTTCATTTCTATTCATAAGTTTTAACTTACTTGCTGAAGACCTGGGACTATTCATTTAAGTCCATTTTCATCTTTACAATCAAATCTCAAATTATTACACTTAAGAACTTAAGAATATGAATTTCTTTACACAATTATAAGCATTTTACATTACCTTTATATCCAATTCAATTCGACTTCAACTTATTTACATTTAATTCAATTCCAATTCTCAATTTTATTTAACTTATCTTAAGTTAAATTCAAATATATTTTATTCACCTTCATATACTCGAATTAAATTTTAATTCTAGGATACAATTTCATACAAGTTTTACAATTCATTCACCTTCAAGTTCTCTAACTCTTTTATCTACCAACTTATATTACTCATTGAGTTATTTTCATCTCATAATTATAATCCCAGAATTAAACTTTCATTCCCTTCTTATTTCAATCAACTTCATTCTAATACTTTATATTGTTGATTCATTTAAATTTCCACATTTATATTTTAAATAGAATTCCCAGAATTCAATTGCCCGGTTTTATTTCAAAACCATTTTGAATCCATAAATAACTCATACATATCTGGTATATCACATCAAATCCCAATTTCCATGTAACGACCACGACTTTCTCTCCATAGAAAGTCGTATCGCTAATAAGAAAGAAAGGGGTGAGAAGTAGAAAAGAGAAGAAGAGAAAAGAAACAAACACAAATACTCACAGCGGAAACGAACAAAATATATTATATCACATAAATATTACATAGTATCATATACAACACTTATCAGAGTTACACGGATTACACATCACATACTAGACAGTTATAAACATCTGTCTAGTTATTACATCTCAATACAAATCAAAGATCTAAACAAGATCAACACAGCGGAAACTACTATCTATATCTACAACGCTGAAGCCTCCTGCTCCATTGCTCCTCCAGATTACTCGTCAAAGCTAACCTGAATCCCTTGGCTACTCGTAAAAATTTGAGTACCCAAGAGTTTATAAAACAGAAATAAACAACTTGGGTCAGACATGGGTCTGGTGTGAGTAACAGGTTAAACTTGCTTAACTTCAAAACCTTTTGAAAGAAAAGGTATCACGTAAGACTTCCCACACATAAACATTGGTAAGTTTTTACCTTACGCTAACCAAAACATTTGATAGGAAATTCGATTGTATTATAATAGGGTCTAGGGTTTTCAAATAAATATGAAATAGCTGAAATTGTTACATTATTAAATTCCAGCATACTAGCCACAAAGTGGGTTATACAATCAAGTCCGTTGGCACTTATTGGATTTTGGATTCCATACAATGGCAGGGCTACCGGGGTACCGCCCGTCACAGTACGTGGCCTAGATCACCGTACCGAGGATCACTCCCAATCCCCTGCAACACAAGGCCGGAACATCCCTTACTGGATAATTCCCGCACAAGATACCTCACGGTTGGGATCAGCAACCGCACACACTAAGCCGAAATAAGAAGGGACTTCTAGACAGAGGTAATCTTGTCCTACTTGGGTGCTACCCACTAACCTTGCTGCATCTCCCCTGTTTTAGCCATTCCCGGTTTGTGAGGCTTGAGGTCACGATTACCTTAAAAAAGAACACATCACTTAGAATGCTCATCGTCCACCTGACGATGTTCTGAAAGCATTCAATCCATACAAGTTCGTTCCGGGTTCGAACGAAACCGAAGGCATTATCTCGTTACACTCGTTTTGGAATCACCCTCAGAGTTAACGACAATAACCCTTGCACTCTGAATCTTCATCTTCACTTGATTCACGACCTATCGTTAATTTGGATCGATGTGGTATTCGGGTCTCCAGACCTGGAAATCCGGTATACGGAAACCCGATCCCGGTCTCATCGAAATCCAAAACGTATCTTTTAAGGCCAAGTTGTTTTAAAGGTTAAAACAATTCAATTCATTATCTTTATACACATAGAAAGATAATTCACAATAGATAATCAACATTATCAGATAATCCATATTATCATCACAATTCAACTAACATCCATATCATACAGCATATATCTCATCAGAGATATCAATCAATGCAAAGCATTCAATATTATCATCCATTCTTAAGTAATGATTTATACCATTTCTAATTAATTTAAAGTGAATTAAATTAATTACTTCATTTTATAAATCCTTCTTACTTAACCATTAATTAATTACAATCAATTAATTATCCTCTAATTATTTTTTTTCAATTAATCATCTTTGATTAATTATCTTTTAATTACCTTCAAGTAATTTATCCTTAATTAATTACTCAAATTAATTATCCTTAACCACTTATTGTAATTAACCTTTAATTACATCATTAATTAATTAACTAAAATTAATTAAGTTAATCAACTATAATTAATTACATTAATCCTTAATTAATTACATTGATTAATTACTTCATTTATTAATTATTACTTAATTAATCAATTCCTAATTACATCATTAATTATATAAATTAATGATCCTTAATTATAAATTAATTATTAATTACTTAATTAAATTAATTGCATTAAGTAATTAACCTTTAATTAAACAACATTTATTAATCACCTTGATTAATCTAAATCAGTAATTAACTACCTTTAATTACTTCCATTAACTAAATTAATTACTTCCTTAATTAATTCCTTAATTAATCCCTTGATTAATTATTCAAAGTAATTAACTCAAATTACTTTCCTTCAATTAATTACTTCCAGTAATTATCTATTATTTATTTCCCTAAATAATAATACCTTAATAATTATTTAACAAATCAATCCATTGATTTTTCTAAATTAATTTAACTTAATAAATTAACTTAACTAAACAAATTAACTTCAATTAATTACAATGAGTAATTAATTCTTTTAATTACTTCCACTAAGTAATTTATTAAAAACAAATTCTAAAATTTGATTATCTTTAAATTAATTAATCTAATTAACTATTAAAATTAATTACATTAATTAATTATTAAATAATCTATAGTTAATGACCTTCATTAACTATTAACAACTCTTTAATTACTTTTCTTAAGTAATTAACTTAGATTAATTATTATTAATTTCAAATTAATTTATCTTTATTAATCAATTAATTAATCTCTAATTATTTAATTAATTAAGTGTTAATCATAACTTAATTAATCTTTAATTACTTTATTAATTAATTCTTAATCATTAATTAATATTCTAATTTAAAATCCTTAATTACAAATTAATGATCCCAAATCTTTTAATAAATTAAATTAATTATCCATATTAATTTAACTTATTGATTTAATTCATCATAAATCATTAAGTCTTAAGAAAACATTTCCTTATTAATGATATTTATCATTCAAAACATATTTGAAAACATTTAACTTTCAAATTTATTTTTAAATTCCATTTTAAATATGAGATTTAAAATAAATAAAAATTTAACCTTAACAAACTTTAAAAATCCATTTACAAACTCTTAAAATCATATGGTGAAGAAATACTAATTTATAAAAGAACTTAAGAATTTAAATCAATTTACTTTTAAATTCTACCCATTTAATATCCATTTTAAACCATTAAAATTATTAAAACAATTTAATTTAAAAACTTTCTTTTATTTCAAATCTGAGATACAAATTTAAATTTGATTTCAGATTAACTCAGATTTAAACTTCTGTTTAAATATTTCTTTACAAAAATTAAATTCAGTTTAAAACTTTTAAACATACAGGTTTTAAAACCTGGCAACACTATGAACTCGAGCCTACTCAAAAATGCTTCGAGTCGATACCCTAACTGCTCCGAGTTTCACATGCCTGAAAACTCGAAAATCTCGAGTAGCTTTTCCCTGTTAAAACCCAGACTTTCCCATACACACTCACGACCGTGTGCATGTGCACGGTCAACTTCATCAACTCCGACCACCCACGACTACTCCATCTCATCGGCGATCGTCCACAACCCAAACTTCGATCATCCAAACTTCAATCCATTTGCGAAAACGAATCGAGACCCAAAATTCGAAACTGGAACAGGAACTACCATTTCACCCAAACCTGTCAACATCTCCTCGCCTTCGAAATCTCGACCACCAGAACGCCAGCGACTTCGGCGACGAGTTCATCCACGTCACGACTATCAATTTCCAGAGTTTTGTCGAACTCGATCCATCCTAGACGAAATGATGCTCGATTTCTCTAGACTGGTAATAACTAGGTTTAAAAATTTAAAACTTAAATCGTTTCTTCCTCACTGCCTTAATTTGATTTCTAATAATTTTCCTTATATCCATGATCATCCCACTATCCTTACTGAAGAATTCAACATTCCAGTTTCATTGAGATAATCAAAATTACCAAAAATTCATTTTTAACTAAAAACAGAACTGCTCCTTCAATTCGAAACTAAAAATTTTGATTTATGTTTTAAAAATCGAGTTTTAGTATAAGAAATCAACTTATACTCCTGGAATAATGAATCTAGACTTTTGTAATTTTTCACTTACAAGATATTTGCTCTGTTATATTTCTTTACAGAGACATATCAGTTTTTATTTTATATTTAATAAAATTTCAACTAACATCTATGTTATATACTCATACTTGGTTTAATCTTAAGCCATCATAAGGATTTGAGCATGAAATAATTTATTTTGATCAGGATTTTAAAACTGGCATATTAGAACAGGCAATAACATATCAAAACATACATGCATTCCAAACTATACATATTACAGAGAATTTCATCACTACAACATGATTATCACAGGAAAATTCAAGCAACTACATTTACTTAAGTTAGTTTAAAATAAAAACTGTTACTCACCTGATTTGAAATGAACAGAGGCAGTTTAACTTTGTAATAGCTTTTAGAAATTTTAAACTTGAACTGAGAACTTGAATGCTTTTGCTTTTGTTTATTTGAGTTAAAACTTGAATGATTTCCACTGGATCTTGCATGCATGCTTCTGAAATTTTGAATTGCTTTAATCTACATGCATGTTGCTTCCATGTTGAAGAAAGAATGCAGGCAGTCATTTTGAATTGATTCCATATTGAAAAAAATGCATACAGGCTTTTGGAAAATGCAGGTAGGTTTTTGATCTTGATTTCGAAATATGCAGACAGCTTTGAGATGATTTGGAAAATGAATCATAGGTTGTTTGGATTTGGTTTTGTTTTGAGGCATTTTGAATACTGATTTCAGATTTTGTATTAGAGAATTTGTTTGGGTTTTCTTGGTTTTGAAATGAAGATTTAAAAAGAAAATGAAGTGAAGATATGCAAATGTATATGTATGTAAATTATGACAAATAGAAATAAAAGAAAAAGAAAATAAATAAGACACTTGTCACAAAGATTTGTTACTTAAATTACACATGTTAACATGAAGCCTAATATGATGACATTTGTATTTTTTTGCTAACTTTTATTTATTTTAAAAGTAAATTAAACCTTTTCTTTATTTATTTAAATGCTTATCTATATATATATCTTTTTAAAGAGAAACAAAAACTAATTATATTTTATACATAAAAGTTTATACAAATATTCTAAAATCCAAAACAATTTAAATATCTATTCTTTTGAATTTCAAAACTTAAATTCAAATTCAAGTTAGATTAGATCCTAAGATTCAATTAAAATATACAATTATTTATCAATTTAAAATAACAATTCCTTTTAGCATTAAAATTCATACATATAAACAATAATACATTATACTTGTTATTTGAAAATAACATATTTTAGAATTTAAACAAGAGATTATATTATCAAGAAATATTTAAAAAGAAATAAAACAAACCAATTTGTAAATCTTATTTATTTAAACTTAAGTAAAAAAAATATCTTAAACCAATTAAAATATTTACCTGAAGTATTTTAAAACTATAAAATTACTTATTTAAATATCTTTGAAAAGTCCAGATTAAATTAAATATAAATTTCCAATTTATCAAAGCTTCTATTTACAATATATATAAACAAATATATATATTCAAATAGAAATATCTTATTAGATTTTAAAAGATAAAATCATCAATTAATATTAATTTAATCAGATTATTAACTTAAATTCAAATCTTATTATCAAAGATTATCCATATCAATTTAATTATTCAACAGATTATTAAATTGATATTGTTAAAATTTCCGGGATATTACATTCCAAAACAATCTGCTTTTACCAAACAATTTTCCCTTTGAATTTCAAGACCAACCCAGTTCACAATCACTTCCAATTTAAAACAGTTTGGTAGCAATTTCTCTTTGGAAACTCGAAAATAGACATCGATGATGCTGCAGTCATCACCGAAATTATTTTCCAGCGACCAAAAGAGAATTTAATGCTTTTATCACTTGGAAACATTTCAAACATTTTTAAATCCCAAATCCCACCAGATTTCAATTCAATTTCAAAAATATTCATATAATAATATCACCATTATTTCCCCAAAACCTTTAAACTATTTCAAAATCCAAAGGAATTTAAACCTTTCCCAAAACTTCAAATTCAAAATCCATCCAATTTTATATCCAAACATTACTCTGGAATTCTATCACATTTTATTTCAAGTTATAAGTCACATTTACAAATTTCATTTGTTTATGAATTTATCTCATTTGATTTTAAATCACATTTGTAATTCACATTTGTATATAAAGTCTATCTCAATTTATAAATTTCATTTACAGTCTATATTTCAAATTCCATTTTGTTATATAAATTTATTCTTCATCTTTGGTTATACTTTTCCAATTTCTGATTCAATTTTTACACAATGATGATAATAATTTAATATCATCGCTTTCTAACAACCAAGCAACCAAATATCTAATTTGCAAAAGTTATCCTTTTATATATAAAAATAATTTGGGCAAAATTATTTCATTCACCCATTTAAAACAATATTGTGTCGAACTGTTCTATTCAAGTGTTTAGAAACCCCTTCGATACAGTTGTCCATACTGTGCCGACGAAGGTTCATATGCCACTCAATAAATCAACCAACACAATATAAAACCATTTTATATTCACTAACAAATACGCGCTCATATCTATTAGTACTCTCAAAATTCCCACCAAAGCCAAGGTTATCGCCAACCTTCGCTCTGATACCACTGTAACGACCCGACTTTCCAGACCCGGAAAATCGAACCATTTTAGTTAAGAAGAAGAGGTAGAAGAAGAAAAATAGAAAACAAAATCAGAATCTAACCATCGCAGCGGAATAAAATATAATATATTAACAGATCTTTACACAAATCAAAACTATATCAGTTTTATATAATATAGCATCAGAGTATACACCAGAGAACACATAACATACAACTGGACAATAACCATATCATGTCCTCAATACAACAGAGTACAACAATCAACACAGCGGAATATATATATATAAACAAGTACGAGAGATACGTCTCGCCATTCAGCTCATCTCCTGAGCTCCACAGCATCATATCCTGTAACCTAAAATACTCGGTCTGACCCGAGCATCATATAAAACAATACCCGAGTCAGTCTGGAAAACCAGCGTGAGAAAATCACACTCAAATTGATTTTTTAAAGTTTCAAAATCCTTTGAAAACAAAAGCATCTCGTAAGACCACGCCACAAATAAACATGTCGGGTTTTTACATTACGATAGCTAAAACACTTTTTATAAAAATCCTCTGATATTATAATAGTGTCTATTCACAAATACTTATTAAAATAGCTGAAATTGTTACATGATTAAATTCCAGCATACTATGTATACAAACAAATACCGTACAAGGCACGTAGGGAGAATGGATTTCCAACGAATGACTAGGCACTGGGGTACCACCTGTCATAGTACGTGGCCTAGATCACAGTACCGAGGAGTACGCCCGCTCCCCTGCAACACAAGACCGGAATCATCCCTTACTGGATAATTCCAAATAAAATCACCCCACGGTTGGGATCAGCAACCGCAACACTAAGCCGAAATAAAAGGGACATCTAGACAGGGATGACTTTACTCTCAAGTGGGGGCTACCCACGAAGCCTTGCTGCATAACCCCTGATTTTCAGTCATTCCCGGTTGATGAGGTTCGAGGCTAAACGGTACCTTTTCAGAACATATCCCTTAGAATGCCCATCGTCCACCTGACGATGTCACGAAAGCATTCGTCCATACAAGTCCGTCCCGGGTTCGAACGGAACCGAAGGCACTATTCCTACTACATCCATTTTGGAAATATCCTCAGGATTAGTAGCGACTAGCCCTTGCACTTCACAGCTCCATCTTCGACTCCGAACACGTTACACGAAACGTACAAACCGGATCGAAGTGGTATTCGAGTCTCCAGACCTAGAATCCCGGTATACGGAAACTCGATCCCGGTCTCTTCGAAACGATCAGCGCATTTGGGCAATATTGATAGTCGGTTATTTAACTATCAATTAACATCCACAAGCAACCATCACACAATAAATAATTTCCCACATTATTTATTTGCCCAAATATCTTTCCAAGATATATTTCCAAATTTTCAAAGCTCATTTGAAAACAATTTCAAACAGTTTCCGCTTACGGAATACATTTCCCAAATAATTATTTCCACTGAATCACCAAGTACAAAATACTTTTAATTTTAAAATAATTTAAAAACACTTTATTTTAAATATATCTTATAACATTGAAATTAAACTACTTTAATACTTTATTAAAAATATATACTTTAAAATAAACCACTTTATAAATATAAACTAAATTTCCTCTTTAAAACATAATACCAAATCACTTTTATATAATTACTACAATAATAGATTTTTGAAAATACTTACTTTGGAAATTAACCTTTAGAAATAATCAATTTCCTAAAACATGCATTTTTAAACAAATTAGAACTTTTAACTTATATTAAAAATTGCTTTGAAAACGTACTTGGCTATCCAGAGAAATACACTTCTCATTTCCATCTTTTAAAAATAAATCAACGTTTATTTTTAAACCAATTCATATTCCTTTATAAATTCCCACCTTGAATTTATATTTCAAATATCCACTGATATTCCATTTCACTTTATAAACCCAGTTTATCTCTCCAAAATCTCATTTCTCTTTAAATTTCAAATCCCAAAGTATTTAAATTTATTAACAATTGATTCTCCAATTTAATTTACTTTGAAATAAATTTCCTTACTTAATCCATTTATTTCCAAATTCATTAACTTCCAGATTTTATTTCTCATTATGATTTAAAATCTTTAAACTGAACACAAGTTTCAGATTTCCCAAATTCTTTCTTTCTTTTTAATTACATTTAAACATTGAATTAAAATAAATTATTTATTCTTTTAAATAATATCACATATCTTTAAATTCAATATTTCTCTGTTTATTCAAAATTCCTCTTTTCCATATTTATTTGAATTTTGGAAATCACTTTTATTCTTAATCAGATTCATTCTCAAATTTATTCCAAACTCTTATAATTATTTTGCCTTAAAATTTACTCTTTTATTTCTTTTCAAAAATTCCATTCTAGAGATTTTGATAATTCAGCACATTCAAATCGGTCCAACCAAACCATAACATCCAATTATCCATATAATTCATCACAGGATATCAAAAATCATATCACAGAATATTTAACAAAATTAAATATTTTGAGGAATCCAGTTGGATCCCACTGAAATGACCCTCCTACATTCTACTCTAATTCCATAAGAAATTTTTTTTTTTAAGGTAAAGAGGATATATAGATATATCCATTGCAAATATGATTCTCAGGGCCAATATCTTTCTACAATAAACCAATATATATCCAGGATCACAATAATCAACCAATATAAATATATCAGTATATTCACAAAGATAAGCACATACATGTGAGGATGTATATGCCTCTCTTGTTTGAATCAGAGTTTTGAAAAACAAGAGGATGTTGGATTGCTAATTTATTTTATATATTTTTTTTTTGATCAAACAATCCACTGCAAACATACACATTAGTGTAACGACCCGATATTTTGGACCATTCGCATCCATTATAAGTGTATAGGTAGACACTCATGCCAGAGTTGAATTGCTCAAAATACCGCGTTGTTAATTATAATTTGGCAAAACTCAGCATATGCAGTAAATAAATCAATCACAGAATCACAGACACAGAGTAATACAATAATACGCAGCGGAATAGATAAAATAGTAGTTCATGAAGCTACTATATAAACAACAGAGTTGAAAATAAAATACAATAGAATATCACAAATACAATGAAATCTTCAGTACGAATAGATGACTTCTCGGAACAAATCAAGTAGAAGAGCTGAAAGCTGAGGCGATAGTTGGATCTCCAAAAGAAGCTCCAAACTCCAAAGGTGAGTCTCAAATGCTGTATCACTCGGTCTGACCCGAGCGTAAAGCAAAACACAAAACACTCGAGTCAGGATTAACATTCTTATATAAATAAATCCGACTCAAGTGAAATATCAATTGAAATACAAGTAACTTAAAGGATGTTTGGGATAACCATCCTCTAAGGATCTTCAGAACTATCTACAAGGTGTAAATATACATTATAACACCGTGATCATTTAAATTTAATTTTATACTTCAAAACCCAAATATTTTTTCATTTCAAATATAACTATTAATTTATTTATAAAGTAAAGCATTTAATTTTCTCAAGTCTCGCAAATCGATTCAAATCAACTTCAAATTCCAGATTCAAATTTTATTCAAAGCTCAATTCATCAATTTAATTCAGTTCTAAATATACCATTTAAATTTTCAATATATATTTCAAAGCTTCAACATTTCAAAGTTAAATTTAACAGTTTCATATAGCACTTGATTTAACTTTATTATTATTTAATCAAGGAATATTCACTTAATAAATTAATATCATTTACTAGCCTTAAATCACATTTTACTAAATATTTCCTTAAACTTTATTTAAACAAGAAATATTCATTAAATTACTTATAAATCAACTCAAGTTATAAATCATATCTTACATCTCAATTTCAATAAGTTTCACATCGGTTTAATTAAATAAAATTCTTTATTGAATATAATTTCAACTAAATTCAAATTTTCTTCCCAACCTTAACTTATTCAAATTATTACAAAAATCTATTTTGAAATATAATTTAAACACTCAACATATTATATGTATTTAAATCAATCATTCCCATTTATATATAATAATTTAAGGCTCAACATTTATTAAAACCATATATTTCTTTCCAAAACCGTAGAATTCATTTTTTTTTTATTATATATGGACCAACGGTGTCTGTATATATATTTATCATATGGTTAAGTGATACAGATATTTATCATTTCAATCCGAAATTTAAATATATACGGGTAGATATCATTTCGACCCGTAATCCCAATTTAAATTTAAAAATGAAAATCGCTTGGGTTTATCATTTCAACCCATAACGAAATTCTCCTATTCTAAAGTCCGTTCGGGTATGTATCATTTCAACCCATAGTGAATTTTATACTAACAGGGAACTTGCAGAGTGATAACAGATACTAAAAATATATAACAGCAGGCATATATCATCAGTATAAATAACAGATACGGGTGTCAGAGGTCACAGGTGAACAGATATAAATAATAGTAATAACAGGCATATAATACTAGATACTGGCGTCAGATGTCATAGGTGAACAGTTATAGATAATAACATATATAGCAACTTAAATAACTACAGCAGCATATCTCAATTGTCGTTTCAATTGAAATCAAATTAATAAATAAAAGAATGTTAATCGTGAGTGATTGCTCACCTTTCGAGGCTAGAGAGAATATTCAATAGAATGAGTTACGGGTCCAAGCGCGAATTTTGAAGCAGAGCACAATGGACTCGAGTTCGACGAATAGAGCTGATAGATAAGGAATTGACGAAATTAAATTAGAACAGAATCGATGAAGATGATTGGTAAGAGTGAATTTATATACATATATATAACTATATGTAACTATTCACGTATATAAAACCAATTCTAAATTCAAACCCATTTTAAATCAAATATATATATTTATATAAACCTACAAATATAACTATTAGAACCCGAATGTAAAACCTGTCCAAAACTATACATGTATACGCCCTTTAATCATATCATGAACACATGTATATAAAACATACGTATCTTATAAAAAAAATTATTATACAAACCACAACATATATATTATAGTATTGATTGATATATATACTTTATAATACTATAAACAACATTTCAAAACATATGTACATACGACTATACAACAATATATATATAAACAACATTAGGATAGCATATAAAACCATACCATAAGTATATTATAAAACTAAACTAAAAAAAAAAAATTGCAGCAGACCTTTATAAACACACATATAACAACACACACAACGCATATATACAAGTATACATTCTGTCGAAACTTCATATGTTTTTTTTTTTTATATATATAAACTATATACTATCAACTTTATAAACTATTATATAATAAAATCTTATAAATTTAAACACGTATGTAAATATATATACAAGTTGGACAAAAGAGATTTAGGCTTCAGATTCAAACCAAAAGGAAATCAAGTAAACATCCTATCACTCATTATTATAACCAGGCAGTCATGTATATTCCAAATTAAGAATGACCATACGTGTATGTAAACGACTCACGAAACTTATGTAAACAATAGATTATAGAGATTGAAAATTTTGATAATATACCTTTAAACTCACACGCAAAAACAAATGAACCTTTTTATCAACTGGTACGTATATTCAAAAGTATATATAGTTTATAAACTTTAACACCTAACAGATAAAATAGATCCAAATATAAAACTCGTACATGCCTGAGATGAATCGAGAGAGGAGGGAGATGGAGGCTCGGCCTCGGCAGTGGTTACACGCGGAAACAGGGACGTTGAGAGATGGTCATGCTGTTCGGCGACAGTGGGAGAAGAGGCATGGATTTGTTGTATGGATGAGGCAGTGGCGGGCTGAGGCGACGTGAAGGGGCCGCGAAGTCGGAGGGAGGACGAGATAAAGGCGGTGAGTGGATCTGGGTGTGGATCGGTCGGTGGGGAGATTGGCTTCGAACTTTCAAACCGTTTGAGGCGAGGTTGGTGGGAGGAAATAGGAGGGGAGAGGTGCTGGAACAAATGTTGAAGGAGGAGAGGAAAGCAAAGTATTTTGACAGCAGCTCAAATAAAGAAATAAAATCATAAAGCTGAAAAGATGAGTCGTTCAAATTAATGACTAAAACGTATAAAGTTTTGAACGTTTCAAACTTCCGAAGGGTGAGGTACGATTAAAGGCTAAAATTTAGCGAATAATGAATGTTTCAAAAATGCTAGTTGCAGACGATTCCCATTTGAAATTTTGAATGGACACCATTGTATAAAGTGTAAGAGTGGTACCGGTACAGTTTACCGTTTTCACGGGTTTCACTATGTACCAGACTTCAAAACACAGAAACCAATATATCGCAGAGATCAGCACGTCGAGACGATCAAAACGGTATACAGATATCAGTGGTACGATCATCCGATCAAAAGTCGATAATCGGTACCAGAAATGCTGCTATTTGGCCAGAATTAAGATAACGGAGCAGTAGAAGTCCAAATTTGGAAAAACGAATTTCGCAGACTGATTCAGAATAATCTGAATAAATTTTCTCCTGTTGACATATTTTGGTTTCGGAAAACTTTTAATTTCACTGTTATTAACCGGTTTGATTTGAAATGAAATTTCACAGGAAAATAAACTTCAATATTATCAGATGAAAATTTACCAGTTGCTATATAAAAATAGGCGTATTCCAAATAATAAATTTTTAATTTCAAATTTTATTGTTTAAAATTTCACAAAATTTCAATTAATTACGTCATAAAAATTGTTAAAATTTACGGGTCGTTACACTCTCCCCCACTCAAAACTTTTCGTCCCCGAAAAGAAAGGAGGTAGAAGAATAGAAACAACCAGAAAGAAAAAATATATTGAAGGTTAAGATTAAACAATTAATTTAAAACTATATAAATTTTACTTGAAAAATTCATTTGAAAACTTCATTTGCAATCAATTATCTTTAATACTTTAATACTTTTCAAAAATCCATTTGTAAAATTTCTTGCTTCCTTTATAAATACCATTTATATGTTTAAATGACACCCTTATAAATGTATGAAAACCATTTGAAAACAATTATTTACATTATTACTTATATTTACAAAGAAGTTATTTGAAAACATTAAATCCATAATTTATAAATTATTAATTTATCTCAAGATACTTCCAACATTATTAATAAATCAATTATCATTTCTTTTAAATATGTTGTATTTAATTAATAACTCAAAATATTTATGACACTAAAATCTCTATTAAACCATATAGTATATAAATAACAATATTTAAAGGGATATAGTCAACAAGGAGAAGAGGGACTTGGAAAAACAGAATATAGGTGAATAAATAAAGCTGAGCAGATAAGATAGATTCAAAAGATTAGTATAGGGCATGAATAATTTATTCAAACCATTAGGATTTAAATTCGAATACAAAATTTCTTTGTTGGAAATACTTTGATAATAAAATATATATTTTTTTATAGTCGAAACAAATTTCCTTTCGAAAATACTTTTATAACTCGATGTCTTAACAAGTTTATCCTCGTTCCTGTAGACTCTGGCAGTGCGTTGATCAGGCGCAAAGCTAGAATTCTCCAGGTACTTAGTAGACTTGTTTCAACACCCAGTGAAAATACTGGAAAACTTTTAAAAACAGATATGGAAAGTACAATCCAATCAAAAACGAACAAAACCTTTGTCTAACCATGGTTCGCAGATACACAATGGTTACGCCTGGTTCCCCCAGGAAACAATCCATATCCGTAAGCTTTCTCAGCCCTGCGAGTTACGCCATGATGACTAGTAGAATGCAGGATACACGATGGTTACGCCTGGATCCCCCAGGAAACAATCCGTACCCCCAAGCAAGACTCAGCCAAGCATTTGCGCTACTATTCGCGACCTACACAGATTGCAGGATACACAATGATTACGCCTGGATCCCCCAGGAAACAATCCGTACCCCTAGGCAAGACTCAGCCAGGCAGTTGCGCTATGCAGTCACGAGAGAAACATAAGACCATGGGTAACGCCATGGAATTCGAAGGACACTCGAGTATCATATCCGGAAAACCAAAATCAGAGAGAATAATATCGATAGAATGAATCCAAGATGTGGCCACAAATCGGATATCAAGCAGAAGGCACTTTCCATATCTTTACTTCGAAAATATGTATCATATAGTACCTTTTCAAATCACTTTCAAATATCGTACTTATATAAAATCCATTATATATAAGATTAAATTTTCAAATCCATTACTTTCCAAAATCAATAGTATATCAAATCATACTTATATAGACTTCAATTATATAAGATTTCACTTTCAAATTGAGTATCCTTTCAAATCTATAGTTTCCAAATCAATTTCATACTCGTACAAGTCAATTTTATATAAGTTCGACAACTCCCAAATCAAGTATTTAGTAATACAAGGTTCTCAAATTTCAATTTGTTTCAATATCAATTCACTTCAAAAATCATATACGATTTCACCAAATTATTTCTTCTCAAATTATATATCTTTAGTTTTCAAAGCTTCCAAATAATAGATTTAGAAAATAAATCCAAATTTCCAAATCAATATAATTTAAGTCAACCAATTCATTTCCAAAATCAAATGTTTTCAAAACCATCTTATACTTATGTAAGGTCCATCTTATATAAGGATCAAATTAATTATGTGAATAAAACAGCATACGTACAACTTATATATTTATTCCAACTAGTTAAATATATAGTTTCATAAAGATGTTACTAAATTAAAACATTTAAACTAACTTTTATTCAAAATATTTTGAAGACCAACTTCTTCTCAAGACATTTCAAATCTAAATTTCATATTAGGGAATTTAAAATTTCCTTATTCATTTACTTAACCAAACAGTTTCAACTTATTTAAATCGTATTACTTCATACTTAAACATTCAAAACAAACTTATATACTTTATCAAAATACTTTTCAAAATTTCTTAGCTTTGAAAAGTTACCCTTGACTTGGAAGTGTTCGAACCTTCAAAATAGTTGAAGAAATCATTTTAAAATTCAAGAGTTAGAAATCAGCAACAAATCAGTAGATCAATTTTAATAGATAGGATTATATCAAATCCAAACTCGAGGACTGAACACCGGTTCATTTCAAATCGTTTCAAATATATATATATATATATATATATATATATATATATTCATATATCTTTCGAATATCAAATCTTACTTCTGAATTTTGAAATCAAAATTTGTTTTGCAAAGTCACTCGCGTAGCAATGCTACTAAAGTGGCCTTTCCCTCACTCTGAGACTCGAAAATCAATGTCGATGATGCGTGCACTCATCACCGAAATTATTTTCCAGCGACATAAGTGAGTTCTGGACTTTTATTTTCTCAAACTTCTTTGAAATTGTCTTTGAAATCATTCAGAACTTATTAAAATCATTTGAAACATTTCTTATTCAGAAAATACTTTTAAATCATATTATTTTCATATATTTTCCAAAATCTTAAAACCAATTTCAAATACCGGAATTCAATTCTCGAATTTCAAATTTTACCCTTCAGTTATAAATTATTTTTATATAACTCAATTTCTTATATAATTTTTCAAAATTACGAATCCTTTCGAAACCTCAAATTCTTATTTTAAAGGGTTTATAATCTTTATCGGAAACATTTCACTTTTATATAAAGAATATAAAAATTTCGATATATAAAACAATTTTCAAAATATAAACAAGCTTGATTTTTCAAAGGATGGTTCAAGAATGGATTTCAAAACAAAGATAGAAATTCAAATTAGAGGGACACTAATCAAATAGGATTCCGATTCGAAAATAAGTTAGAACGAAAATGAGATAATTAATTACAAAACAGTAGAGGGATACACTTATATAAATCGTGGGCGACCTTAACTGGGTCAACCGTGACTTCAAGAATGTAATCGATGCGGAAATCTAAGGCAATCAACATTCGATCGCAAGAGATAGCGACATCTAAACCAAAGATATAAAAATCTCCGGTGAATCAATGCCAATTGTGAAGGAATTTCACCCCTTCACACTCATTCAAAGATTGGTGGGATCCTATTCTTATAGAGATCATTCGAAGTGGAGTTATGGGATACTCCAGAATCAAAAGAATACAAATAGGGAGAGACAAGAATGAGTTCTAAAACCGTAGGGAACGTTCCAAAGTTCAAAGGAATCCTAATCGAAGCAAATCCCCACCAAGATTAGAGATACATAACCTATATCGATACAAAAGAATTTCCATTCAAAATTTGGAAAGACTCGAATTCATAACATACGAAAACAGAAGCATAAATGTCTCCAGTTTGACAACTTCAGTTAAGCAAAAGATACAATAGAGTTCGCTTAAAGCAACCTAACATACAACAGATAACAAAAGGTCCACAGGTTTACCACTCCTACACAAACAAAGCATCAGTATTAATTCTTCCAGGTGGTACATCAACAGGTCCAGAACACTCCCCCTCAATGTGCCCCCAACATCTGCATTTCTGGCATAGGTGTACTACACTCCCATCTTCCTTAATGAACTGCGGGTACGCAACCTTCTTTCCATACTTTCGCACAGAACAATTCCTGGCTATATGCCCAGGCCTCTTACAGTGATAGCAAATGGTTGATAGGTCGACTGATGTAGTGGATGCAGATTTCACTTTCTTCACCTTCTGGCAGCGACTGGGAAAGTGCCCCTCACTACGACATCTAAAACAGAAGATCTTGGATCGAAAACGCTTGCCCTCTTTCTTCTTTCCTACATTCCTTTTCCCGCACATGACTGCATAGTGTCCCTTTTCCTGACACCGATAACAAATGACATGGTCATAAGGACCCGGTTCTGCTCTTTCTCTCCACAGCCTCTCTTGTTCCTCGATTGCTTCCTCCCGTTCCTTACGGGCCAGTGCTCTTCGTGCCCGACGGGCTGCTTTCTGCTCTTCTGATTTTGCCATTACAAGATAGTTTCCTATCATTCAAATATTCAATGAGTCAAAAATCAACAAGATAGAAGTTCAAAATTTAAGGGGAAATTAAATCAAAGGGAGTTTCAAAACAAAAGGGAAAGGACTCGAACGAAGATGAGAAAATTAAAATTCAAGAAGAGAAGATGGATATACTCAAATAAGAATATAATTAGGGAGAGGACAGAACGAAAGTGATTCCGCAAATCAGTTTACCATATATGCTATGTTTTGCCTAGAACCTGGCTCTGATACCAACTGTAACGACCCGATATTTTGGACCATTCGCATCCATTATAAGTGTATAGGTAGACACTCATGCCAGAGTTGAATTGCTCAAAATACCGCGTTGTTAATTATAATTTGGCAAAACTCAGCATATGCAGTAAATAAATCAATCACAGAATCACAGACACAGAGTAATACAATAATACGCAGCGGAATAGATAAAATAGTAGTTCATGAAGCTACTATATAAACAACAGAGTTGAAAATAAAATACAATAGAATATCACAAATACAATGAAATCTTCAGTACGAATAGATGACTTCTCGGAACAAATCAAGTAGAAGAGCTGAAAGCTGAGGCGATAGTTGGATCTCCAAAAGAAGCTCCAAACTCCAAAGGTGAGTCTCAAATGCTGTATCACTCGGTCTGACCCGAGCGTAAAGCAAAACACAAAACACTCGAGTCAGGATTAACATTCTTATATAAATAAATCCGACTCAAGTGAAATATCAATTGAAATACAAGTAACTTAAAGGATGTTTGGGATAACCATCCTCTAAGGATCTTCAGAACTATCTACAAGGTGTAAATATACATTATAACACCGTGATCATTTAAATTTAATTTTATACTTCAAAACCCAAATATTTTTTCATTTCAAATATAACTATTAATTTATTTATAAAGTAAAGCATTTAATTTTCTCAAGTCTCGCAAATCGATTCAAATCAACTTCAAATTCCAGATTCAAATTTTATTCAAAGCTCAATTCATCAATTTAATTCAGTTCTAAATATACCATTTAAATTTTCAATATATATTTCAAAGCTTCAACATTTCAAAGTTAAATTTAACAGTTTCATATAGCACTTGATTTAACTTTATTATTATTTAATCAAGGAATATTCACTTAATAAATTAATATCATTTACTAGCCTTAAATCACATTTTACTAAATATTTCCTTAAACTTTATTTAAACAAGAAATATTCATTAAATTACTTATAAATCAACTCAAGTTATAAATCATATCTTACATCTCAATTTCAATAAGTTTCACATCGGTTTAATTAAATAAAATTCTTTATTGAATATAATTTCAACTAAATTCAAATTTTCTTCCCAACCTTAACTTATTCAAATTATTACAAAAATCTATTTTGAAATATAATTTAAACACTCAACATATTATATGTATTTAAATCAATCATTCCCATTTATATATAATAATTTAAGGCTCAACATTTATTAAAACCATATATTTCTTTCCAAAACCGTAGAATTCATTTTTTTTTTTTATTATATATGGACCAACGGTGTCTGTATATATATTTATCATATGGTTAAGTGATACAGATATTTATCATTTCAATCCGAAATTTAAATATATACGGGTAGATATCATTTCGACCCGTAATCCCAATTTAAATTTAAAAATGAAAATCGCTTGGGTTTATCATTTCAACCCATAACGAAATTCTCCTATTCTAAAGTCCGTTCGGGTATGTATCATTTCAACCCATAGTGAATTTTATACTAACAGGGAACTTGCAGAGTGATAACAGATACTAAAAATATATAACAGAAGGCATATATCATCAGTATAAATAACAGATACGGGTGTCAGAGGTCACAGGTGAACAGATATAAATAATAGTAATAACAGGCATATAATACTAGATACTGGCGTCAGATGTCATAGGTGAACAGTTATAGATAATAACATATATAGCAACTTAAATAACTACAGCAGCATATCTCAATTGTCGTTTCAATTGAAATCAAATTAATAAATAAAAGAATGTTAATCGTGAGTGATTGCTCACCTTTCGAGGCTAGAGAGAATATTCAATAGAATGAGTTACGGGTCCAAGCGCGAATTTTGAAGCAGAGCACAATGGACTCGAGTTCGACGAATAGAGCTGATAGATAAGGAATTGACGAAATTAAATTAGAACAGAATCGATGAAGATGATTGGTAAGAGTGAATTTATATACATATATATAACTATATGTAACTATTCACGTATATAAAACCAATTCTAAATTCAAACCCATTTTAAATCAAATATATATATTTATATAAACCTACAAATATAACTATTAGAACCCGAATGTAAAACCTGTCCAAAACTATACATGTATACGCCCTTTAATCATATCATGAACACATGTATATAAAACATACGTATCTTATAAAAAAAATTATTATACAAACCACAACATATATATTATAGTATTGATTGATATATATACTTTATAATACTATAAACAACATTTCAAAACATATGTACATACGACTATACAACAATATATATATAAACAACATTAGGATAGCATATAAAACCATACCATAAGTATATTATAAAACTAAACTAAAAAAAAAAATTGCAGCAGACCTTTATAAACACACATATAACAACACACACAACGCATATATACAAGTATACATTCTGTCGAAACTTCATATGTTTTTTTTTTTATATATATAAACTATATACTATCAACTTTATAAACTATTATATAATAAAATCTTATAAATTTAAACACGTATGTAAATATATATACAAGTTGGACAAAAGAGATTTAGGCTTCAGATTCAAACCAAAAGGAAATCAAGTAAACATCCTATCACTCATTATTATAACCAGGCAGTCATGTATATTCCAAATTAAGAATGACCATACGTGTATGTAAACGACTCACGAAACTTATGTAAACAATAGATTATAGAGATTGAAAATTTTGATAATATACCTTTAAACTCACACGCAAAAACAAATGAACCTTTTTATCAACTGGTACGTATATTCAAAAGTATATATAGTTTATAAACTTTAACACCTAACAGATAAAATAGATCCAAATATAAAACTCGTACATGCCTGAGATGAATCGAGAGAGGAGGGAGATGGAGGCTCGGCCTCGGCAGTGGTTACACGCGGAAACAGGGACGTTGAGAGATGGTCATGCTGTTCGGCGACAGTGGGAGAAGAGGCATGGATTTGTTGTATGGATGAGGCAGTGGCGGGCTGAGGCGACGTGAAGGGGCCGCGAAGTCGGAGGGAGGATGAGATAAAGGCGGTGAGTGGATCTGGGTGTGGATCGGTCGGTGGGGAGATTGGCTTCGAACTTTCAAACCGTTTGAGGCGAGGTTGGTGGGAGGAAATAGGAGGGGAGAGGTGCTGGAACAAATGTTGAAGGAGGAGAGGAAAGCAAATTATTTTGACAGCAGCTCAAATAAAGAAATAAAATCATAAAGCTGAAAAGATGAGTCGTTCAAATTAATGACTAAAACGTATAAAGTTTTGAACGTTTCAAACTTCCGAAGGGTGAGGTACGATTAAAGGCTAAAATTTAGCGAATAATGAATGTTTCAAAAATGCTAGTTGCAGACGATTCCCATTTGAAATTTTGAATGGACACCATTGTATAAAGTGTAAGAGTGGTACCGGTACAGTTTACCGTTTTCACGGGTTTCACTATGTACCAGACTTCAAAACACAGAAACCAATATATCGCAGAGATCAGCACGTCGAGATGATCAAAACGGTATACAGATATCAGTGGTACGATCATCCGATCAAAAGTCGATAATCGGTACCAGAAATGCTGCTATTTGGCCAGAATTAAGATAACGGAGCAGTAGAAGTCCAAATTTGGAAAAACGAATTTCGCAGACTGATTCAGAATAATCTGAATAAATTTTCTCCTGTTGACATATTTTGGTTTCGGAAAACTTTTAATTTCACTGTTATTAACCGGTTTGATTTGAAATGAAATTTCACAGGAAAATAAACTTCAATATTATCAGATGAAAATTTACCAGTTGCTATATAAAAATAGGCGTATTCCAAATAATAAATTTTTAATTTCAAATTTTATTGTTTAAAATTTCACAAAATTTCAATTAATTACGTCATAAAAATTGTTAAAATTTACGGGTCGTTACAATTAGTCTGTTTATACTAACTAAGTTTTAGCATGCTATATCTTCTTCTCAAAGCCTTGCTCCTACTCCTATTTAGTTGCTGCAATCCCTGAAAAAGCATTAGAAACTGCCTCATTTTAAATGAGACACCCCAGATGCCATTAGCACACTAGGGTCAGACACATGTCTGGTATGAGAAAATTCACAAAAGCAATTTGTTAATTAGGTTAAAATCAAGTTAAGTACATTTACATAAGGTTCTGTCCTTTTGAATCAGGTAAATACTTGTGTGCATGCTCTGTGTCATTGTGCATGTGCACACCTTAACTTTCTTTCCAGAGACTACACATATGAATATGGCACATACATTCAAGCATACAACTCAATCATAGACAAACAATCATTCATACCAAACAGGAAAATAACTAATATGAGTTAATTCACTTATTCAATTCTCATATTTCAAATCTGGGAAAAACTCTAGTTTTCTCATCTGCTCAAGTATTATTTCCTTGGTATATTTATCTATCCTTGGTCTCATCTGCAATATTTATGAATCAATGGACACACTGTAATGAACTAATTCACTCCATTACACAAAGATCTCAGGACTTAAACAAGCCATGTGTCAACTTATGTTACCCAAGCACACAAGTCATTCCTGCAGTGTTCTTGACCCCAACTTCCTAATCAGATTTAAGTTAATAATAACCCCTTTGATTTTTCCTGGCAAACCATTCAGTGATTCATTTTGTTTAGCTAAAAAATCCATATCATGTTATCTCCTATTATCCATGACCATACAGAAACAACAAGCAAACAGCCATTGGTGACTACAAAATAAGATTCTGTATATATATATATATATAGATATTCATCCTGGTATTTTTAAAAGGAGTTTAGGCAACTAACATTGGCTTATGGCTTCTGGGAGAGTTTTTCTTTTGCAAACATTTGTGCTTGAGTTAAACTCAGGATGACCTGGTTTCACTTAATCACAAAATTTTGTTTGCTATGCTTTTTATTGAATCAGAGGCATCAGCACATAGGCAACCCTATTGCACCCCTAATTCCTTTCTATTTCGAGCCTCAGCACTTATACATGAGTATATTGCAGCTCAACATTATTTACATCTTTCTGGGTTGAGCCAAAACCAATACTACTTGCCTATTCTCAACATTTTATTTTCTGGGTATTTGTTTATATCCCTAAATATTAACATATCAGAGATCTGAGTGTATAAAACAGACATGTATGCTAACAACACATAAAACTTTGTTATAATAAAACAAATGATCAACCAAAGAAAATCAAAACATATTTAGATTTAAATTCACAGATAAACATCCATATATGAAAATACTCTTTTAATAAAAATACTTTTATCTGGCTGCCTACATTAGGACTTATTGCCTTAGATTTTTGAGTGAGTTTTCTCACCTAGCTCTCTCTCCTTTGTTTCCTTAATTAACTGATGAACCCCTGCTCTTATCCTCAAGCTCTCTTTCTTCCCTTGTCTTATGATTTCTGTGGTATTGTTTTTCTTCTTTTTTTTTCTAAAATTCTTTTCTGAGGAGAAGAGGAGGCTGCTGTATATACTTGTATATATATACAGGGTTTCTCTTAGGGTTTTGGGTATTGGCTAAAGCCATTTTTGCCCACCAGAAAATCATGTTATCTGCATCTTAACCCAAAGTTTTACCCCTTCCCGGCTTAATTTGGGTGAAGAGAAAAGTGGTTACATTTTTCTTTCAGAAATTGCTTTTCAGAAAATACTTTTCCCCCTTGTCTACAATCATGCTAAAAATGTGACTTGGTTTTGTTATATATTTTTTTTTAATACACTTCCTAATTCTGCCTATAGCAACATTTCTCTGTTTTCTCTTATTTTTTTCTATTTTTAGCTTTCATGTAAATGGCATGTACTTCCTTTATTTATTTATAAGAGGATTAGTTCTTTTTATATCTTCTTTCTTTTTATTTCTGCTTATATTAAAATATGTCTATATATTTTATCTCACTAATTTAAACTCTGGTATTTTATTAACACATATATATTTGTATATAAGTCTTACTGAAATAATTAGTACACCCTCCCATATATTTATGCATCATTCTATACTGACACACACATGCACATGTATACTTAAGAAAAATATTCAGTAGCATACATATATTTATATTTACTTATGCATTCAGCTTTTAAAGATTTTAATATATATATATATATATATTTATTTATTCCCATACATATCAATATGTATTTATTCTTAAAGTTCAGAGATTTTTAGCTTTAGTTCATGTGTATACCCTGTGCACACATGTACACACATACTGATACACTATCAAGCCATAACAATCTCCTTCCAAAATTAATTTAAAAATTGTTTTAAATTTATTTATATTTTCCAGAATGAATTCCTAAAATCTTGGGTCATTACAATCCCTCCAACCTGTTTCCCTGCATCCACAGACGTTAGCACAATACTCATTTCCACTTTAAACTGGAATATCGCGGTATATGGGTTTTATAAAATATCATCCGCTATTATGCGGCGCATAGGATCTCATCCACTATATAATGCGGGAATAACAATAACTCCAATATATACATATGCCAATATATATATATTGGTATATACTACTATATACCATATCAATCAAATCAATCAATTCAATCATTCATCCATATTTAAATTTAACCAATTAAATTTAAATTAAAATTTAACTGAGTGAGATTAACTCACCTTTTGCCCCCCTTCTATTTTGCAATTCAACCCAAATCAATAGTCCTCTTCACGATGCCAGACCTTGAATACATATTATATGATTTCATTAATATTCAAACAATTTGGACAAATCAATTTCTCTCTAATAGATTTTATTTTACTTAATAAGGTAATTTTCCCGTTATCAAATAATTATATATAAGTTAACTAAATAAATTTATTTCCACGATTTCTCAAATCTTGTTTGACCATTTACAGTTTATTAATATTCCAAATAAATCAGGAAATAAATTCCTATCTATTTCTCTAAGTTAAACTAAAATTTAATTTATCTAAAGACTAAATTTTAAACTGACTTTATATAGATACTTCAACGTCTAAACCCTTATATCTTTTTCTCTGACTTACATAGGTTTAACCCGACAACCTTATTTTATATAAATTCATTTCCTATTAAATTTAAAAATACAAATTCAAATTAGTTTAACAAAGTATAGGGGAACCTCGTATAATATTATACTATTTATTAACATCCATCTAATAATTAATTTCTCTTAAATAAATCATTTCCAGTAACTATATAGACTAAACAGGTTAATAGACTAATAGCTTACTAGATCCATTATTTTAAAACTAAACTGGCCAGTTAAATATATAAATGTATATTTATATTATTATTATCTATATATATAAATCCCTAAATAAATTTCTAGTTTACTGGAAAAATTCAAATACAGATTATATGTATAATTTCAAAATTTTAAAATTAGATTTATTTACCTTATAGTTAAATCCAACACAGCCTCCCCTAAATCTGAACCCACAGCTCGAACGAAACTCGAGACCCCTCCCTAAATCGAGAGAGCGCGCCTCCCACAAGAAATCGCGATGCCCATGCGAAAACAAACTGCAGCCCTTCCACGCATCGGCGAGCTCGCCTCACATCACCATCACGTCGCTGACCACGTCCAAGGCTCTCGAGCCACCCTGAGTAGCCACGGCAATTCACCACCAAGAGATTCGATCCAGCCCTTCAACCCAAATGCAACATCGACCTCATCACTTCCCCGACTTCGACCGTGCTTCCTAGACTCGACGTCGACGAAGACCTCGACTGAATCGAACTCGAGTCGACGTCAGAACCCAGGCGACTGACCAGATGAACGCGAAGATAGGGAGTGCCGCGACGAACACAAGCTCCCTTGCCAAGCCTCTACCGCGAAATCACGAGCTCGTGAGGGTTTTTACGTGATTTCAATTTCGAATTTTTAGGAGTTGGGTAATTTCGTTCTGCCTTTATTTGAGAGGAAGGGCACGATTCGTTTTTGAACAATGAGTGGCCATTTTATTCTTTCGAATCGAACTGTAAATTTTTGATTTTGAATAGCAGCCATGATTTTCTTACATATTAAGGAACGAACGAGATTTTGGATTCTCGCAGAAGCTTCGTTTTGTTTCTGAACGAAGAAAAATATCTACCCCTTTTTAAATTATTAAACGAAGAAGCGTATTGGAGAAGGATCAGGAAGGCTCTAATGTGAAGAAATCTGGACCAGTCAACAATATAGGTTATATTTTGAATTCTCGAAATAAATTCCAACGCGTTTACATATCGTACGCTCGCACAACATTTCTGATCACTACGAAATTCGAAATCCAATAATAATTCAATATTACGGACCAATGAATCTGGTTTCGTTGAATTCCGAGACTGTGCCTCGGAAGGCTATTTTCCAAATTCAATTTAAACGATATATTTTTAAAACTGAACAAAACACTTTTAAATTCAATTTTAGAAGTTCTATTACCTTTAGTATTATTAATATGAATTTTTCAAGCCTTCAAAATATTTTTAATTAGCTTAGAATGCCAGATTTACTATTTTATCCAACTTCAACTAAATTTAATTTAATTATTAAATTACTCAATAAACAGCGATATTTGAAATTTAAGTTAATAATTAATCTCTGAATATTTAAAATTAATTAAGTATTTCAATTTCAAATACTCAAAAATTCCAGGTCGTCACAATTTCCATTTTACTTGGATTAACTCATTAAATCTTTAAATCAAGATTTAACTTATAGCTTTCAAACTCGTTTCCAAAGATTCATTCATAGCCTTTCAAAACAATTCAATTTCATTTTAAATTTGAAACCGTTCAACACAATTTCGAAATCCTTTCTTAAAATGAAAGCTATTATTATTTGAAAGCAAGTGGTTTTCGTTTCGAAAAATCCAGTTATATTTACACGAGTTAAAACCCTTGAATTAAATTCAAATTCCCAAATCAAAAACCTTTAAAATAGTTTAACCCATATATAACTGGTATAACAT
This sequence comes from Allium fistulosum, assembly GCA_030737815.1. Taxonomy (NCBI): domain Eukaryota; kingdom Viridiplantae; phylum Streptophyta; class Magnoliopsida; order Asparagales; family Amaryllidaceae; genus Allium; species Allium fistulosum. The sequence goes on along the minus strand of CM060902.1, from coordinate 494,994,588 downwards.
CTTTAATCCCTAGTTTCAAATTATAGGATTCAATTTCAAACTTGAATTCAAATTTAAATCCAATTATTTAAATTTTCAAAACTCGATTAAGTTATTCAAAATAACTTTTATCTTTGAAATTCCATTTCAAACGCTTTTCACTTTAAATCCAAATTTCCAATTTCAAAATCAATTGAAATTAAAATTTCAATTTCAAAAACATCAAATTTAAATTATATGCGACTTAACCGATTTCCACGTGAAATCCATATTTGTGTGTGTAAAGGTGTAGTCCAGGGGTTTCACACACAATAGTGCAACATCAAACAATCAACACAGATCAGAATATAGAAATATAGTTGATAAGCGATATAACTATAACGCTTATCGTTCAATCACAGATCATAGATATATATCACAGGTAAGTAAATTACAGATCACAACATAAATCAGGATGTATCGCAAAGCATCACAAATCAGGGATATCAAACAATTCAACCATTCAACGAAATCCAAATATTCATAAGTAGGGTCAATTTAATTGTCTGATTAATTCAAATTAGATAAGTCATCAATCGTGGTTAATTAACATAAATTAATTTCAAATCATTTGATTGATTATCCTTTAATCATTTATAAATTACCTATTAATAATAAATTAATTAACCTTTAATTATTATGATCAACCTTTAACTATTAAATAATTAACCTTAATTTATTTAATTCACCATTTAATTAATTACCTTTAATTAATAATTCCTCCATTAATTATCATTCCTTAATCACCTTCATTAATTTATTAACCTTTAATAAATTATTCTTAATTTATCACATTAATTAATTAGCCCTTAATTAATTAATATTAGTTATCCTTGCTCAATCACTTGATTAATCAATTTTAATCATTAATTAATATTTAATTAACTTTAAGTAATTAATTCTCCTAAATTAATTTACTTTTAATTTATCAATAAATTTTAAAACAATAAAATTTTAAAATTTAACCTTTAAAATAAAACTCATTATTAGCCCATAGGCTAACTTAAACATTCAAGTTAATTTAAATTTACAAACATTCCTTAATTTCTCCATTTAATCTATTTAAATAAACTTGAAAATTAACTTGATTAATTCAAGTAAAAATTAGATTGTTAAACTCATGTTTATCCAAACCCTTTTTAAATATCATTAACCCTTTTAAAGATAATTTATCCTAAGAAGATCGTTTTAAAACTTGGTTGTTTTAAAACCTAAAACTTGATTTATTAAAAATTGAAAAACCTGCTATCTATTTAAATAAAACCCGAGCCCCTAACTAAATTCCCCAAGCAACTACTCGAGTAAAATCCCAGTTTCCCCGAGTAAACTCGTGAGTTCCTTCGAGTCGAACTCGAGCTACTTATCGTCTTACTCTATTTTCAACAGTCCAGATACAATCTGCTACCCCGTGCACATGCACACCTAAGACCATCATCTCCGATCATCGCGGTGATCACACACAAATCGCTAATCATCTTCTCCAACGACTCGACCATCTATAACCATTGTTTTGGTTAAAATTTGAAAACAAACCAATCAACCAAAATCTGGAACAAAACCTGGAACCACCACATCAACCTAAAATTGCCTCGTACTCACTCCTCCCGCCACCAGAAAATCAGGAGATCCAACCACCACTTCGCCGACGTCCAAGCTTTAAATTACCAGAGTTCCGATGAACTCGATGCATCAGAGGAGCCCACGCGACCCCTAAACTTGGCCATCCCTAAAACTAGGGTTACCCACTTCATCGATTAATCGCAGTCGCCACCGTCCACCATAGCCTCAACCTCCATTTTTGCCAAGCTCCCTGATCATCAATCTACCTTCATTCGATAACTCGACCACTCGAATACCACCGATCGCCAGAAAACGATCAAAATTCATTTTCCAGACAATTCCAAAATTTGCATTCAATCTAGTATTAAAAATTTGGATTTTTTGTTTTAAAAATCATAATTTTTAAAGATGACTCGAGGTATATACTTGAATCGATATAATGCAACAATTGATTTATCACATTTTTTAAGTTTTCAACTGTATTTTCTTGTTTACAGGGAATTTCAATCTTAAATTACTTAAACTTGTTTTCAAAATCTAAATGGTGTTTAAACTCAACTAGTTTGTTTGAAAACCAAGGCTTCAAAGTGATTAAAGGGGAAAGTTTGGATTTTGATTCATTTAAAATTCCTGCAATCTAAAGAATAGAGAAACATAGACATCAAACCTGCATATCCAATTGCATTCATATAAACAAAGTCTATACTTCAATATATCCATACATACAAACAATCATCACAGAAGATTTCACAAGCAATCCATTATTTAACTACTTAAACTAAAAAGTTTACCCATTTATCTAAAGAAGAAGATACTGGGTTAAGTTACTCACCTGGAATTTAATTTGAACAGAGACTTCTTTCATTTTGAAACAGACTTGCATTTTCAAGCTGAAGCTTTTAAATTTGATCCTCTGATCTGTTTTGATTTTAGTTGATCTGATACTTGATTTTGCAGTTAAATTTTGTTTTTAGTTTTGCATGATATTACTTTAGATGTCTTTTCAGTTTCGAATGAATTGAGAGGAGAAGGCAGATATGTATAAGGTTGGTATATAAAAAGAAGTGTACAGGTATTGTTGTCTTTCTTTATTCAATAAGCATGGCTGAGATGTTTTGTTTGTACAATAGCATGGGTGAAGTAATCTTGTATTTGTTAATTTCGGCTGAGATGATGGTAGTTGGTACATTTGTTTTCTTATTTTATTTTATTTTTTATGTTTTAGGATGATGGATCTACTTTGGTGGCTGTAGCTTTACTTTTGTCTTTATAACATTACTTTATAAATAAATTTTCTATTTTAAATTTGTTATCAAAAATTTTAATTTAAGTGTTACTTAAATTTTTATTATAACCTCAAATATTTATTTAAACCATCAATTCTAAATTCAATATATACATATATATATATATATAAATAAATTCAAATTTACTCATATTTATTCCATATACATATATATTCGAATTTTCAAATCCATATGACTTAATATACTTTCAATTTGAATCGGGGAAACTTGCATTACTTTATTAATTTAATTTTACAAATTTTTTATTCAAAAATTCATTTAATTATCAATTTAGATAAATTAAAATCTAGGGTCGTTACAAACTTCCCTACTTAAAAGAATTTCGTCCTCGAAATTCGCAGGCACGAAAACAACACAAAGATAGACAGATTCGATCTCCTGTAATTCCTCAAACTTACGATATGAATTCCAAACTCAAGTCGGAATATCTAAGTATACATACATGTCCCTCTTCGGACTTCGGTATTCACAAGAAATTACTATAGAATTTCAAAATTTGGTTTCAAACGATATCGTTTTATCGATTTAATTCAATTTTATCCTCATATTCTATTAATCAATTTAATTCAAATTAAAATTTCCAATTTCAAATTCATTAAAGTTTGAATCAAAAATCTGATAAGAAACCGATGAAGATACAAAGTAAAAATTTACTACAACGGTTCGTAGAGCCACCATCACACCGAAACTTCTTCTTGTAGCTGGCACAAAGAAATCAAAAGAATTTGGAGACGAATCAAAGGAGATTGATAAGAAAGTTGTTTCCACTGTCGCAGGGTATTGACCATTTATAGTCGTATTCCCTTGTCCCCTATCTCGTTCTCTTCTCGCACTCATACTCACTATCAGTGGATAGTAAGAGAATTTACTGAGATGTTTAAACTGATATCTTAGGGATATACTCATTCTAGGGTATACTTCACCCTATCTATAATGAGCTACTTAACGTGTTATACTCCTGAACTAAAGTTCAACCTTAGCTCTGATACCAAATGTAACGTCTTGGATTTTCGCGTTCGAAAATCGACATCCATACTTTACATCGTACTCGAATGCCGTAGATTCGACCGTTCAAATCCGAGTCGCCGGAGCTTATAAGACAATTAAGTAAATAACACAGCGGAAGAAAAAGAATAATACATTGATATACAATATCTGATACAACAGAGTGATACAATGAATATCAATATACATCAGAGATAAGATACAAGAAACAAGAGCGGAAAAGAAAACGATAACATCAGCAGCGGATAATCTCCATCTTCAAAGCACCAATCCAGAAATAGCTCGAACTCCCAATAACGATGCACAAAGATAAGCAAGTGCAGTCCGATCCAAAGACTGAACTAGCTCCATATAATCTACTAAACCTGACTATCTGAAAAACCCAACTCTAGACTGCCCGTGTAGAAAAATTTTGAGCATCCAGAGTTTAGGAAAGAAACAATAAACTCCGGATCAGTCATGGGACTGGAGTAAGCAACAAAAACAGTTTATCTTTAAAACAAAGTAAGATTGAATTTCGCAATGCTTTTGGAAAATGAAACTACCATAAGGCCTCCCGCCACACACATAATGCAAACGCAGAACCGGAGGAGATTTCTCCTTATGATAGTCAAACATGCTTACTACGCAAACAAATCATTGAATATTATTACTAGTGCATAGTGAAGAAAACATTTCGAAAGTATAATATTAATCTTAGCCAACATACGACCAGTATCGTATGCCTACTATAGCTACCATCTAAACAGTGGTGACCACCATAAGTAAATGGCAGGTTCTACAACTAAAACCGTACAAGTTCCATATTGGGAAATGGATTTCCAACAAATGGTCAGGCTAAGGAACTTCCTTTCCTACTGCCAAATGGGATCGCCTCTGGCTGGACGTCCCGAGAGACAAACTGCTCTCTGCCAACACAAGGCCGGGTTACCGCTATAACAGGTAACTCACGAATATGCCACCTCCCGGTCCTTTGGGACCTTTATCCGAGGCCTCGGTAACCAACATCACACATAATAAATAAAGTGTGTCCACATGAGTAAGTATCTGGGCTCCATACCATGATACCACCCTTTTCCAAAAGGAAATGACATACCCTAAAGGGCGCGACCCTCATAACCTTGCCGCATATTCTTGTTTCGACCATTTTCGGGTTGTGAGGTATGACGAAGTCTCGTCCACAAAGCTACGCTTTGTCACAAAGCCATGCTTTGGGTCAACAGATGATCAAAGTAATGATCACAAAGATAAATGATCAAAAAAATGATCATATCACAAATGATCAAATAATGATCATCACACAGCAACACTCAGCATGTCACATTACCAAATTGGGAGTATATCGCTGATAACCTTCAACTACATAACCTCTGAGCTCGTACGTCTCAGAGAAGGGTGTTAAGCTAAGAGAATAAATTATCCGCCACCAACAGAAATGTATTTGAAAGAAATCTGCTTTATATATCAAAGTGTAATGTCAGACATTTAACCATACAAGTCTGTTCCGGGTTCGAAGAGAACCGAAGGCACTTCCGAAGAAGCCCTTGCAAATCCGGATAATTTTCTAATCACGTACGGACTTCCCGTCACTAAGGGTGATAAAACCTCTATACCAGGGATCAACCGCTGTAGAGTAACTCGACGGTAATCCTTCCGTTTTCAAAAATATCCGGTCTTCAACACCGGTCATCAAATGCCATCCATTACGATGTATCACATATTCGGAATGGGTTATACGACCCAAAGGTCCTTTCCCGGCTAACCCGAATAGTGATCGAAATATTTAAAAATCATATGGATATGGGATTTCAATTAAGTCACAACTTAAAACCCAAAACTTTTCATTCGAATGGTTAAAACAAATTACCATTTTCAAATCTTTTAAACAAAAAGATTCAATTCACAAAGTTAACCCCATTCACAAAGATTCATTCATATATTTCAAAACAATTTCCACTTTACTTGGATTAACTCGTTAAATCTTTAAATCAAGATTTAACTTATAGCTTTCAAACTTGTTTCCAAAGATTCATTCATAGCCTTTCAAAACAATTCAATTTCATTTTAAATTTGAAACCGTTCAACACAATTTGGAAATCCTTTCTTAAAATGGAATCTATTATTATTTGAAAGCAAGTAGTTTTCGTTTTGAAAAAATCCAGTTATATTTACACGAGTTAAAACCCTTGAATTAAATTCAAATTCCCAAATCAAAATCCTTTAAAATAGTTTAACCCATATATAACTGGTATAACATCTTTAATCCCTAGTTTCAAATTATAGGATTCAATTTCAAACTTGAATTCAAATTTAAATCCAATTATTTAAATTTTCAAAACTCGATTTAGTTATTCAAAATAACTTTTATCTTTGAAATTCCATTTCAAACGCTTTTCACTTTAAATCCAAATTTCCAATTTCAAAATCAATTGAAATTAAAATTTCAATTTCAAAAACATCAAATTTAAATTATCTGCGACTTAACCGATTTCCACGTGAAATCCATATTTGTGTGTGTAAAGGTGTAGTCCAGGGGTTTCACACACAATAGTGCAACATCATACAATCATCACAGATCAGAATATAGAAATATAGTTGATAAGCGATATAACTATAACGCTTATCGTTCAATCACAGATCATAGATATATATCACAGGTAAGTAAATTACAGATCACAACATAAATCAGGATGTATCGCAAAGCATCACAAATCAGGGATATCAAACAATTCAACCATTCAACGAAATCCAAATATTCATAAGTAGGGTCAATTTAATTGTCTGATTAATTCAAATTAGATAAGTCATCAATCATGGTTAATTAACATAAATTAATTTCAAATCATTTGATTGATTATCCTTTAATCATTTATAAATTACCTATTAATAATAAATTAATTAACCTTTAATTATTATGATCAACCTTTAACTATTAAATAATTAACCTTAATTTATTTAATTCACCATTTAATTAATTACCTTTAATTAATAATTCCTCCATTAATTATCATTCCTTAATCACCTTCATTAATTTATTAACCTTTAATAAATTATTCTTAATTTATCACATTAATTAATTAGCCCTTAATTAATTAATATTAGTTATCCTTGCTCAATCACTTGATTAATCAATTTTAATCATTAATTAATATTTAATTAACTTTAAGTAATTAATTCTCCTAAATTAATTTACTTTTAATTTATCAATAAATTTTAAAACAATAAAATTTTAAAATTTAACCTTTAAAATAAAACTCATTATTAGCCCATAGGCTAACTTAAACATTCAAGTTAATTTAAATTTACAAACATTCCTTAATTTCTCCATTTAATCTATTTAAATAAACTTGAAAATTAATTTGATTAATTCAAGTAAAAATTAGATTGTTAAACTCATGTTTATCCAAACCCTTTTTAAATATCATTAACCCTTTTAAAGATAATTTATCTTAAGAAGATCGTTTTAAAACTTGGTTGTTTTAAAACCTAAAACTTGATTTATTAAAAATTGAAAAACCTGCTATCTATTTAAATAAAACCCGAGCCCCTAACTAAATTCCCCAAGCAGCTACTCGAGTAAAATCCCAGTTTCCCCGAGTAAACTCGTGAGTTCCTTCGAGTCGAACTCGAGCTACTTATCATCTTCCTCTATTTTCAACAGACCAAATACAATCTGCTACCCCGTGCACATGCACACCTAAGACCATCATCTCCAATCATCGCGGTGACCACACACAAATCGCTAATCATCTTCTCCAACGACTCGACCATCCATCACCATTGTTTTGGTTAAAATTTGAAAACGAACCGATCAACCAAAATTTGTAACAAAACCTGGAACCACCACATCAACCTAAAATTGCCTCGTACTCACTCCTCCCGCCACCAGAAAATCAGGAGATCCAACCACCACTTCGCCGACGTCCAAGCTTTAAATTACCAGAGTTCCGATGAACTCGATGCATCAGAGGAGCCCACGCGACCCCTAAACTTGGCCATCCCTAAAACTAGGGTTACCCACTTCATCGATTAACCGCAGTCGCCACCGTGCACTATCGCCTCAACCTCCATTTTTGCCAAGCTCCCTGATCGTCAATCTACCTTCATTCGATAACTCGACCACTCGAATACCACCGATCGCCAGAAAATGATCAAAATTCGTTTTCCAGACAAGTCCAAAAATTGCATTCAATCCAGTATTAAAAATTTGGATTTTTTGTTTTAAAAATCATAATTTTTAAAGATGACTCGAGGTATATACTTGAATCGATATAATGCAACAATTGATTTATCACATTTTTTAAGTTTTCAACTGTATTTTCTTATTTACAGGGAATTTCAATCTTAAATTACTTAAACTTGTTTTCAAAATCTAAATGGTGTTTGAACTCAACTAGTTTGTTTGAGAACCAAGGCTTCAAAGTGATTAAAGGGGAAAGTTTGGATTTTGATTCATTTAAAATTCCTGCAATCTAAAGAACAGAGAAACACAGACATCAAACCTGCATATCCAATTGCATTCATATAAACAAAGTCTATACTTCAATATATCCATACATACAAACAATCATCATAGAAGATTTCACAAGCAATCCATTATTTAACTACTTAAACTAAAAAGTTTACCCATTGATCTAAAGAAGAAGATACTGGGTTAAGTTACTCACCTGGAATTTAATTTGAACAGAGACTTCTTTCATTTTGAAACAGACTTGCATTTTCAAGCTGAAGCTTTTAAATTTGATCCTATGATCTGTTTTGATTTGAGTTAATCTGATACTTGATTTTGCAGTTAAATTTTGTTTTTAGTTTTGCATGATATTACTTTAGATCTCTTTTCAGTTTCGAATGAATTGAGAGGAGAAAGCTGATATGTATGAGGCTGGTATATAAAAAGAAGTGTACATGTATTGTTGTCTTTCTTTATTCAATAAGCATGGCTGAGATGTTTTGTTTGTACAATATCATGGGTGAAGTGATCTTGTTTTTGTTAATTTCGGCTGAGATGATGGTAGTTGGTACATTTGTTTTCTTATTTTATTTTATTTTTTATGTTTAGAGGCTGATGGATCTACTTTGGTGGCTGCAGCTTTACTTTTGTCTTTATAAAATTACTTTATAAATAAATTTTCTATTTTAAATTTATTATCAAATTTTTTAATTTAAGTGTTACTTAAATTTTTATTATAACCTCAAATATTTATTTAAACCATCAATTCTAAATTCAATATATACATATATATATATATATAAATAAATTCAAATTTACTCATATTTATTCCATATACATATATATTCGAATTTTCAAATCCATATGACTTAATATACTTTCGATTTGAATCGGGGAAACTCGCATTACTTTATTAATTTAATTTTACAAATTTTTTATTCAAAAATTCATTTAATTATCAATTTAAATAAATTAAAATCTAGGGTCGTTACAGGTTTGGTTTTGGTGATTTGCGTGCGTACGCGCATGCGTTGGCTGCTGGCTAGGCGCAAGGCGGGAGGAGCGATCGGCGACGACGCTACTGTGGGCGGCGGTCAAGAGTTTGGCGCGATCGACGTTCGATTATAAAAAAAAGAAAAAAAACATAAAAAGGAGCGTGCATGCCTGGGTTTCATTCGTGAGCGAGATGGAGAAGAAAGGTTAAACATTTAAACTTATAATTAGTTTAAGTAAATTATAAATTAATTATTTCAAACTATCATTAAATCATTACTTTCTCCTACGAGGTCTGTTTCGAGCGCAACATGTTGCATTGCGTTCGTGTCGACGAATACTACACTATGGAGTTGGATTGGATGGATTTGGAGCTAGTAGGAATTTTGGGTTCAATTGAACGACCCTTCAATTTTAATTCAAATAGGAGCGCTTTGGCGATTTTTGAAATTTTTGTGAGTTAACTCACCTCTCCGGCCTGCTTATATTTTTATATAAGTGGAAATAATTTTATTTATGTCGTTTGTTGCTTGTTTGGATGATATAGTATATTTATTAGTTGGTTTGGATATATATTTCCGCTTATTGGAGCGGATGAGACATTCCCATGTAAAAGTGGATGGCCCTTTGTATACGAATCCCGCCTCGAAGCGGTTGATTTTTATATTATTTAATTATATACTGTATTTGATGTAGGGGGACAAGTTGGAGGGATCCAATAGGATTCTCACATGGTTGATTTTACTTTCATACATTTTGATATATGATGTGTTGGATGCCATATTTGATGACATGGATTGTTTTTGCTTATTTAGTGCTATGGTAGCACTGGGCTATATTTTTAGTATTTTGAAATACTATAAAATAGTGATTTTGAATTGAAATGATTTTCAAAGTGATTTTAGAGTTTATATGTTTTAAGGAATTTTAAATTATTAAAAGGAATGGATTTATTTTTAATAGATATAAAGTATGATTTTGATGCTATAAAAGTGTGGTTTTGAGAAATATTTTTATATAGAGATTCTCGAATAATTATAAAAAAAGGATTTATAAAAGTGATATTTTATAAATAATAAAATAGATTTATAATCGGAATTTATAAATGTTTTGTAAATGGATTTGAAATTGATTTGGTAAATGGATTTATAAATGGATTTTATAAATAAATTAGATTTATAAAGAAAAGGATTTATAAATGGATTTTGATAATAAAATGAGTTTTTCTAAAGGAATGGTCGATAAATAGAATTTTAAAAATAAAGAGATTTTATAAAATAGAATTTTTTTAAATAGAAAGGAGGTTTATAAACTTAGTTTTATAAATATGGAAATGATTTATGTTGAGATTTAAGTATGGATTTTTATATAACGGAAATATATTCAAGTTTGTAAGTGTTAAACAATATTATAAAATAATGTTTTGAAAAATGTTTTAAAATTGTGATATGTATCGAATACAAAGATTTCAACATTTATTGTTGTAATAGACGTTTTCGGGGAAGTACGGAAGACATGGACTATAACATTGTTGTTATAGTAAATGATTTCACGAAGGAAATGTTTTACACGGTATGTGGGATTATATATATATATTAAATTAATTGAATCCCTATACTAGTGTTTTGGGTTGTCATAACGATGTTTTACACAACATTTGTTTTGGCACAATAAATGATATTTTGACCTTCCATTGTGAAATACACGAATTAGTTCTTATGATCGTACTAAATGCTTGGTGGTGTAGGAGCATTGCTTCCTTTACTTAACACTCATCCGGAGGCATATTAACTCTGGAGTTGTACGGTTATAGAAATCTATTTGGCGTGTCTCCAAAATGGTAGTGTTATTAAATATGCTTATACCATTGATATTAGTATATGGAAATGTTTTTCAGTATCAAAGATTTAAAAATGGTTTTGAAGATATATCTTTTTCAAAGATAATTTGAAGTAAATATTTTGAAAAGTGATTTAATTAATAAAAGATTAATTAAATGGGCCTAGTGACTGCTTATGTGCTAGATATTGTTTGTTGCTTTAATAGTTAAATAACCGACTATCAAATTTGGCCATTTTTGGTTCCTTAACTTAATGCGGGAACTGATTAGTCGCGCACTTAGCACGAAGCCGACCGTGTTGGCTCGATTATCGTTGGGTTAAGAATGATGATTCGAGTAGGGTGGAGTGTCTATGGTACTCCAATCTACCGGGCTTCCTTCTTGGCTGGAGGATAGCAAGTTGAGAGTTGGAAACATGATAAGTCTACGAGACTTGGTTTTCGTATGAGGTTAAGAAACTCTTTATCATTTTGGTCCGGAGAGACTGGGGTCAGATTTATCCGAGAACCGCTTTGGACTAATGTATGCGTTCGAAAGTGCAGGTTTATAATGATGATTTTAAAGATGGAGATCTTCATGTTGCAAGGCTATTTGCCACTAGTCCCTCGAGGTGAAATTTACCATATCATATATTTGTGGTGGCAGTAGTGCTTTGTTATGAAAATCTACGAACATATCATCTTTTTGGTGGCAGAGAAGGCAACTTCTCTTAGCTTAACACCCTTTCCTGAGACGTACGAGCTCAGGACTTATACATTTGTAGAAATCAGTTGTGTGATTGTGGAAATGGCAATGTGGCATTCAAAGTGGAATGTGCTATGTAAAAGGTAATCGTTACCTCTAGCCTCATCACTCGGAAATGACAGAAACAGGGTAGAAGTGGCAGGGCTATGTCGGTCGCTCCCAAAAGGATATGGTCGTCACCTTTCTAGATTACCCTCTATATTTCGAGTATTTGTATGTTATGGCCACGAATTGGTCGGGAACGATTGGGGTGATGTCATATTCGGTACTATCCAACGAAAGGGTAGGCCGGTTCTGTGTTGGTTTAGGAGTTCAGTATTTGGACCCTAGGTACATTTTTCTAGAGATGTACTGTACGGAAGGTGGTCCCTTACCTTGTCATTTTTATGGAATCTATTCTCCAATACTTGCCTGCCATTTTGTTTGTAGACCCTAAAATATTCTGAAATTTAATAATGGTAACAATTCAGCTACGATTAATTATTATTTGTATACTAGACACTAGTATAATATCAGATGATTTGATATGAAATGTTTTGGTTATCGTAAGGTAAAAACCCGTCCGTGTTTATGTGTGGCATGGTCTTACGAGATACTTTTGTTTTTACAAAGAAAGATTTTAATAACTTTAAAATAAATTTGAGATGTGTTTTCTCACGCTGGTTTACCAGACTAATCCGAGCGTCCTTCCCTTTTAATGCTTGGGTCAGACCGAACATGTTTTACAGATTCAGATTGGTGCTTTGGAGCTTCAGCAGACGAGCTGGACGTCTTCAGGTTGTATTCAAGTATATGTTTATGTTCCGCTGCATTGTTGTTTAAATTATTAGCATTTGTAAGGACATGTTATTATAACTGTCCAGGCTGATGATTGTGATTTGATTGTTGTACTCTGGTGGATGTATGTATATTAAAGATTACAGTTTCTCTATTGTAAAGCTCATTGATATTATATTATATGTTTTTCAGCTGCGATTGTGATATTCTGTGTTTGTTTTAGTTTCTCTTTCTCTCTTCTTCTTCTTCTTCTTTTCTCTTCTTCTTTCTTCTTTCTTTCCCATAACTATTCGCATCTTCGCTCGATTTGGGTTAGACATGTGTGGTTTTTTGTCAGCTCGAATTGGGTGTAGTTGCGGGTCATCACACGTGGTATCAGAGCTTAGGTTTAGTGAATTCTTAGGCTTTGATGGGTACTCATTAAACATAGGGTCAGTATCACCCTAGAATGAGTTTGATCGTATTATAAATATGAGCGCGTATTTGTTAATGTTATATTAAAAAAATGATTATTGTTTTTAAAAATGGGTAAATGCAATAATTTTACCTAAATTATATTTTATATATAAAGGAATAATTTTTCAAGAATTATTATAGTTATATACGATGTATTTGGTTATTAGTGAATGATAATATTTGATTATTATAATTTGTTGTTTGTTGTTTATGTTCTGATAAAAGTTATTGTATTGTAAACAAAGATAAACAATTAAGAAATGGTTTTATATAAACAAAGTGAAATTATATACAAATAAATTATTTATAATATGATTTCAAGATGATTTGAAGATGATAAAAATTGGGTATTTTGTTGAAAACATAAGAAACTAAGTCTTATAACTTATAATTTTTAAGAATTAGTAAGTTAAAACAAAATTTTGAATTTGTTGAATATGAATGTTAAGAAAAGTAAATTGATAATTGAACTATGAAATGAAATTTAACTTAAAGTTAAGTTAAATAAAATGAATTTTTAAATGAAATTTGACTTAAGCAAAGTTAAAAGAAAATGAAATTGAATTTGATTTGTAATAAATTAATGAAATGAATATGAACTTGAGTTATAAAATGGAATTCAACTTAAGTTGCAAAATGAATTGAATTGAGCTAATGGAATAAATTAGTGAATGGAATATGTTCTAGAATGTTGGTTGTTAAAATTGAATATGAACTTTGTAGCGAACCAGATTTTTCGACCCTCAAAATCGACATCAATACATTCGCTGTATAGCATGTCGAATATTCGAGTGTCGGAAATACCGATTGCTACGGAAAAGAAGAAGAAGAGATAGCAACAACAATACAGAATCTCACAATTGCAGCAGAACAAAATATAATATATAATAATAGATCTTTATACAAAGAACTGTAACTGTAATATACATACAATCACCAGAGTACAACGGTCAACAATCAATCTAGACAGTTATAATAACTTGTCTTCACATGTACTGAATATACAACATAACAAACACAGCGGAAATAACCACGTACGTGTAATACGCCTGAAATCCTCCAGCTCGTCTCCTGAGCTCCATAGCATCCTAACCTGGATCTTCAATACTCGGTCTGGCTCGAGCATTATAATAAAATAACACCCGAGTCAGTCTGGAAAACCAGCGTGATAAAACACACTTATTTTGAATTATTGCTGTTATAAAAAATCTTTCGGAAACCAAAAGTATCTCGTAAGACCACGTTACACATAAACATGACTGGTTTTTACCTTACGATAACCAAAACATTTTATATCCAAATCATCTGATATTATAATAGTGTCTATAGAAAATAAACTATAAAATAGCTAAAATGCTTACATCTCACGTTTCAGCATATTTGGTATACAACTAAAACCGTACAGCTCGTATTGGATATTGGATCCCATACAATGACAGGGCTACTGGGGTACCACCCGCCACAGTACACCTCCAGATAAATGTACCGAGATTGAACCTATCGATCCCTACTAACACAAGACCGGCCTACCCCTTACTGGATAGTACCGAATATGATCACCACCAATGGACCCCGAAATGCATACAAATGAAAGTGATGATAGATGTCCACTCAAGATGAGTGATGATGTAACAACTCGCATATTTTACGATTATATATTTTAATGTTTTATTTAAATATAGCATCGTTAGTTGAATTTAAAGTCCAAAATGTGTAAAATATGACTTTTTGTAAACAGTCGAATTTGGACTCGAGACCACTTCCATTGATTTTAAAACGACGTTTACAACTTGTTTAAGTATAAACATCGATATGTTCGGAGTTGATTAGGATTTTGGTATTTTCATTTGGGCTTTGGGTTGGGTTATATCCCACTAACCCAACAAGAGAACTCAAACTCTTCTACCGAACACCCTAACTCCTCTCCCCTTCATTCATTCTACTCATAATAATTCCTAACACTCAAGCTAAATGAAAAATGGGGGAAAGAGAGGAGATTAGAAATTCCTAAGCCATAGTTCTCTTAGGAAATTCAAGTTCTAGTTCTAAAATCAAAGAGAAGCATAGGCAAGCATCCTCTTCATCTTCTCCATCTCAATCTCTCTTCAATTTTTAGAATTTCCTATAACTTAACTTAGGAAAAACTTTTCCTTTGATAATAGACTGAAGATTCTAGAGGCGTAGTGAAGAGGAATTGGTCTTGCTTTGTTTTAGAGCTTCTCATTCGTTGTTTTTAAGTTTAAAGGTGAGTTTTTGAACTCACATCTATGTCTATAAACTTCATTGTTGTTAGGTATGAATTTCTAACATCTATTACATGTCCAATTTCTTTTGATTTGAATTGATTTGGTGAATTTTCCAGTTTTGGTATTTTTGAAGTCAAAATCTTTGGAGATCCTATCTTGGATGTTTGGACATGTTATTTGGGGTGTATCGAAGAGCCTATACGGCTGGGTTGTCGCTTGGCATAAATCCCTAGCCTCTGTCGTTCATTCGATCGCTTCCGAATTGATTTGGCCATCAATGGCCTAGGCAAACTATTGCCTAGTACAGGCAACCAGAGGTCTGGTTGTTCTATCCAGACGTCTGGTTAGGGTACCAGAAGAAAAAAAAAGATACGGCAGAAGAAAAAATGGCCGAGCCCTTGACTAGACATCTGGTTAGACTATACCAGACGTCTAGGAGGGTTCTGGGAAAAAAAAGGGAAAAAGAAAATGGCAGAACCCCAGGTCAGACGTCTGGCCGAACCAACTAGACATCTGGTCCTGTTGGTTTATGCCCATTTTGCATATTTTGTGCGAATTTCCATTTCTTATCGATTTTTATTGATCCGATTAGTTGTTGTCATTTATTATCGACTTTGATGACTTCTTTTCTGGATTATTGGGAATATCCATTTGATTGGATTTGATATCGATTTTTATGGTTTTAATTCACGTCGTCGAATGTGGATTTTTGGTGATAGATTGTTTTTACAATCATTTCTGTGATTTGTCACTTTAAAATACAAAGGTTTTTTTTATACTAGTGGTAAATACTCAAACTCTTTCACAAAAATGATTTCAACATTTCTTTTAATACAAAGCTTGTTTTTAAAACCGTTTTTCAAACTATTAGTATATACAAACCTTTACCTCATTCGTATGAGAAATATAATTAAACAACTTAGCAAAACAAGTGGTATGAAATGCTTGCATTTACTTCATCAGTTAATTCTTGGACTTGTTCGATTGAAATTTTGGGACAATCTTCAAGTGGAAATCTACAATTTGTTCGTAAATATTTAAGTTAAGCCGGTGGTTATGGGACATGAAGCTAAACTCATTTATTTACTAGCTTAGTGTAATTTACACTTCTTATTGATCAATGATAATCATTTTATGGTTAAGACTAGCAATACGCGATGTCTTTTTGTCCGCGTGGGGGACTATCCCCCATTCTGTAGAGCTTCGGCTCAATTTGGTGGGATAGCGACCCATGGTCTTTTGACCGTTCGTGGAGCAATCGGCTCAATGAGTCCGTGCATGGGGCATATCTTTCTAGGTGCGTCGATGTTCGGCTCAATCGAGTTTCTGTCCATGGGCTATATCTTTTTAGGTACGTCGATGTTCAGCTCAGTATGGGTTAGCGACCCATGGGATAGCGTCTCGTTTCTGATACACGTGTTGGTGAGTTTTCATGCTCCCGTTCGTGATAGGCCTCCCCTTTTTTGTGATTTCTGGATTTCTAGATTGATGATTTCTGGAATTCGTGTTTCACCAATATTTGTGGTTTGCATTGATAAGCTTTATCAATATTTGTGACTTGGGGAATAAAATAAAGAATATGACAATCTTTTTGGGTATTTGATAAAACTTGGGAGATTATATGATTTTTACTGTTATCATATATATTTGTTATATCTCTTATTCTATCTCATCTTACATGATAATTATAGCTAGACTGATCTATTTATTATTTTTCTTCTTAAATAATGTTCGGGTCAGATCGAGGTGTTTCACGTGCGTCCACTTGACTTCTTAGCAAGGACTAGCTTCTGACTTTTGGCTAACTACTTTAGCTTAGTAGTTTTTGTTTTTATACATTCGAGATAGAGACTCCTTGATGTATACATATTCTTTTGTCTAGCACTTGTACCTATTCTTTTAGGATGTAGTGGATCTTGTATGACCACTACTTTGGTGTACACTTCTATGTGTTATATTCATATCTATTTCCGCCTTAGTGATATGAATATTTATGACCGATTTGTGTTATGCTTATTTTATATTTGTTTCCGAAGGCCTCATAGCCACCGTGTAGTAGATTTGAGTTTGGATTGGATATGTCGGATTTCCTCTTGAAATGAAATGCATGACATACTATCTGGCATATCGGTTCTCGCTCAAATCAATTATACAGTTGGTCGCTCCTCAATAGCCTTATTCTTCGTGCTAGTCGACGGCATTACCCCGTAGTGTTCTTGGCTAGTGTGAGTATAGAGGTGGGGCATCATAGCTTGGTATCAGAGCCAAACTTCGGAACAATGTAGAATAATCTAGCAAGGATCATTGTCCTAAGTCTCTCTTAGGAATCAAGCCTTAGGATTTAATTCGAGTCTTACGACCCGTTCTATCCTATTTTCTTTTATGATGCCTTGTTTTATCAATCAAGTTTGTTTGATATTCATTCTGAGAAATAACATTTTTCCTCTTCTTTCTTTCTTTCTTAAAGAAGAGAAATGGTTAGACTTGGCCGTCCCAGCGTCGGTCAATCCTGTGCTACTCCTCAAGATGGTGTATTCATGTCTGCCCAATAGCTTTTGGATCTTTTAAGGAATGCCCAAGCTGCCGGACCCATTCCTGAGCCTACTCATCCTAAATTCGGGTTTGCACGCTTGTGCAGTGATTATACCAATTTGGATGGAAGGCCATTTAAGGGTTCCAAAAGCGTTATAGAAGTCCAAGCTTGGCTTAAAACATGCAATCGCATCTTTTCTCGCATGAATCTACATCGAGTCCAAGTGGCTTCTAGCATGCTCCAGGAGAGAGCATTAGATTGGTATGAGCTTTTGGTTTCGGAAATTGTTGAAGCGGATCTTACTTGGGAGCAATTCCCGGAAAGGTTCGAGTTAAAGTTTGTGTTGGAAGCTGAAAAAGTAACTTTAACCCGATGCTTTATTGACCTTGTTCAAGGTGAATCTTCTATGACGGATTATGTCGCATCATTTGAATCCCTCTCTAAATATGGGGTCGAGTATATTAATATCCCTTTGAAGAAGAATCAAAGGTTTATCTATGGGTTGAATAAAAACTTCAAAAAGGCTTTACTTTTGAAACTAGAAGTTTTTTCGATCAGCTTGTAGATATCGCTCTTCGACTTGAAGAGGCAGATAAAGAAAGTGATGTTGAAGTTGTGGGTGCCAAACAAAACTTCAATAACAACAAGAGGAGGAAACTCGACAATAAGTTCAAAGGCCCTAATCCCAACAAGAAAGGGAAGCAAGCAACTTTGGTAGCAAAGACTCCTACCACTAGTCGTGGAGAGTGCTACAATTGTGGTTCTAAGGACCATTATGCAAATAAGTGTCCGAAACCCCTTTATTGTTGCTATTGCAAAAGTTTGGGTCATCATATATTTGCATGTCCTAAACTTCAAAGCAAGAGAGAGGGAAAGCTGAATGTTGTGCAAGCCCCTAGTAACACTTCTCTTGGTCAAGGTATTTCTCATTCTGTCCTTGATGGCATTATTATGTTTCGTGATCATCATATTCGAGTTCTTTTTGTTATTGGTGCATCTTACTCTTTTATATCAAAGGAACTTGTTGATACTTTGTCTTTAAATGTTATTGGCTTGATGACTTCACTGAGAATTGCGAATCCGATTGGTGGATCCGCAACACTCGGTTTATTTTGTAAGGATGTTGAAATTATTCTATGTGATTATGCTTTCCGTGCCGATTTGCATGTTATGCGTTACTTAGGTTTCAGAATGATTTTGGGAATGGATTGGCTTAATCATTATGAAGCCCACATCCTATGTCCCGAGAGGACTATCCATCTTCGACATCCTCAATCTGTTAAGCAGATTTCTATTGTTCTTAAAGATTCAGATTCCAATTCGATAGCATCCTTATATTCTCTAATCCACATGATGACGATAATGATGATGAGGAAGATGTCATTTCGCTCATTCACGTTGTTCGTGAATTTCCCGATATATCTGTGACCGTTTTAGGATTACCCCCTAAGCGAGCAATTGAGTTCAAAATTAATCTAATCCCTGGAGCTCTACCTATCACTCGTCCTCCTTATCGTATGTCCAATAAGGAAAATGAGGAGATGCGTAAACAATTATCTGAATTGGAAGCAAAATAGTTTATTCGATCTAGTTCCTCTCCTTGGGGAGCTACAACTATCTTTGTGAAGAAATCAGATGGTACACTTAGGCTTTGCGTTGACTACCGCAAACTTAATGATCTCACCATCAAGAATAAATATCCCTTACCTCGGATTGATGATCTATTCGATCAACTTAGCGGTGCTAGAGTCTTTTCACAGTTAGACTTAGCAAACGGTTTTCATCAGCTTCGAATTGTAGAGGATAGTATTCCTTTGACGTCGTTCCGTACTCATTATGGATCTTATGAATGGCTTGTTATTCCATTTGGTTTAACAAATGCTCCAGTTTATTTCGTTGACCTTATGAATCGAGTTTTCAAAGACTTCCTTGATCGATTTGTTCTCATCTTTATCGATGATATTCTTGTTTATTCTAAAACCGAGGAAGAGCATGAAAAACATCTTCATATTGTGTTGGAAACTCTTAGGAGCAATCAATTGAAAGAAAAATTTTCTAAGTGTCACTTTTGGCAATTCCGTGTGAAATTTTTAGGACATATTATTTTTGAATCTGGAATTTCCGTGGATTCTTCAAAGATTGAAGCAATTCAAAATTGGAAGAGACCGGAGAGTGTGACTGAAATTCATAGCATTCTTGGATTGGCGGGCTATTACCGTCGGTTCATAAAAGACTTTTCTATAATTTCCATACCTCTTACTAGTTTGACAAAGAAGGGAGTTAAGTACATTTGGTCAGACAAATTTGAAGCTGCTTTTCAAAAATTAAAAGAACTCCTTTCCGATGCTCCTATTCTTGTGATTCCCGAAGGGAACCAAGACTTGATTGTTTATACTGATGCTAGTCATGTTGGTTTGGGAGCCATTCTCATGCAAAGGGAACGTGTTATCGCTTATGCTTCTAGGCAATCAAAGCCTGCCGAGACTATATATGCCACTCGTGATTTAGAGCTCGCGGCCATTTTTTTCGCCCTTAGAATTTGGCGTCATTATCTTTTGGGAGAGAAATTTGTTTTCTACACCAATCATAAATCTTTGAAGTATTTGTTCTCTCAAAAGGAACTTAATTTGCATCAACAACGTTAGCTTGAATTCCTTGCATCTTATGATCTTGATATTCTTTATACTCCCGGAAAGGGAAATCGTGTTGTCGATGGCCTTAGCCGAAAGCAACAAGCGATTGTTTCAATGATGATATCAGAATGGAATGATCTCGAGACTTTGTCCACTTGTGAGATTCGAGATCGTGAATCCGATTCATGTTCATCTCTTGTTTTATGTAGCCTTGAGGCTCATCCATCTCTTTTAGACCGCATTCTTGAAGCTCAAAAGCATGATCCCGAATTGGCTCATCTTAGCCAAAGTTGTAGG
Organism: Allium fistulosum; assembly: GCA_030737815.1. Classification (NCBI taxonomy): domain Eukaryota; kingdom Viridiplantae; phylum Streptophyta; class Magnoliopsida; order Asparagales; family Amaryllidaceae; genus Allium; species Allium fistulosum. The sequence goes on along the minus strand of CM060902.1, from coordinate 494,973,729 downwards.
GATAAAAATAATATTGATGGTCCGAAAGACCTTGAAATCGATGCTCGTGGAGGCATTCGAAAATTTGATAAACTTATCGTCCTAAATATTAGTGATCTTCGTAAAGACATTTTAGAAGATTCTCATCGTTCTAAATTTACCATTCATCCCGGTAGTAGTAAAATGTACGCGGACATGAAGCAACTTTATTATTGGGATGGAATGAAATCTGATATTTCTAACTTTATAAGTGTTGCATGACTTGCCAACTCATTAAGGACGAGCATCAAAGTCCCGGTGGGTTATTGCAACCTTTAGACTTTCCCGTTTGGAAGTGGGATCAAATTTCCATGGACTTTATTAACGGTCTTCCCCGTTCTCGTTCGGGTCATGACAGTTTATGGGTGATTGCAGATAGACTTACAAAATCCGCCCATTTTATTCCCGTTCGGTCCAATCGGACCGTACCTCTTTTGGCCAAACTCTATGTTAAAGAAATTGTTAAATTGCATGGAGTTCCTACTTCTATTGTTAGCGATCGTGATTGTAACATCCCGTATATTTGGACCATTTAAATTGACAAAAATCCACACTTGTCAACTTAAATAATACAAAACACAGAACATTATGGGATTATAAGTACATAAATGTAAATGAGAATCAATACAACATCACAGACTCAGAACAGTCACAGAATAATGCAGCGGAAAATACATCGTCATAATAGTAGTTCATGAAGCTACTACAGAGAATACAACAATGTCTCAACATAAAGCGACTGAAAGAGATACAAGATGTCTAATACATAAGTACATCCAATACTGAAAATAAAATGATATAGATAAAAGCGAAGCCTTCAGCATCTTCGACCAACCTTGACCAGCAACAGAATATCTTCAGACTGACCCGAGCATATGCAAAGGAAACACTCGAGTCAGGACTCAAAATCTTATACAGGATAATCAAATGCATATAATAAAGTCTATAACCCAAAGGTGAATAAAACATCATTAAGGGATCGATAAACTACTTACAGAATACGCTAAATAGGTAATGTCTAATCCATAAAGTAAGATATAAAAATAGGGTTAAGCAGGGCCCATACACCTCTTAACCAGTTTATTCCCAAAAGCATATACAAGACCGTAGTTTCCCCAAAACCGGAAGTCACCAGAGGGCAATCCATATACTAAAGGTACAAATCAAAATCGTAGTGGTCGCGAATAGGATAATCAGTATGACAAGGTACATGAGGCGATACCAACTAGGATACTAGTAGTTGCGTGATCCGGACTGATGTTGGGCATAGCAGCTACTATCCCAACACCGCGAAACAACACTCCCAAATCAAGGGGTGCACCCAAATCGAATCACAAAAGTAATAGATAAGGTATCGAAGAAGTGTGTCCGCTAGAGGTAGCGAACCTCAATGGCCCGGCGCGGCTCCTGTTTTAGTCATGTCAGGGGTCATCCAAAAATCGTTCTCTTTCTTCAGTCAACGCGTTCATCAAAACCATCCACTTCGTTCTGGATCAACACTTCGCGTATATTAGTTATTAAAGTGGTTTTCGGTATCGACAGAGAGTATGTCCATAATCCGATCCCGGACTCTTTAATAACTACGTATTAATTACCCAACAGTCAACTTTTTATTAAAGTTAAAACAAATCAAGTCCAAAGGTCAAGTTGCAAATTTGACCTCCAAATTTGATATTTCATAATTCGGTTCATTTTATTTATAAAATCTTATTTCGAAAAGAAATTCTAGTTCAAGCCCTTTAGTTACCAAAATTTTAGTATTCACATTAAATCAACATCTCACTTATTAAATCAAATTCAAATTCAAGGATTGCACGTAATAGTAAATCTTAGTTCAACTCATTAAATCAAGTTTTATTCTTTAAATTCGTATTTACATTCCTAGGTTCATTTCTATATCAATTTCATTTACTACCTTCACTTTGTCAAAACTTCGTTTATTCATTTATCAAAACTCGAAATTTAATCACTTTATCTTCTAACCTATTTACTTCTTAAATCTCATTTCGATTAACTTTGTCAAAACACTTTGTTTAACCAAATAAATTCACAAATCCGTTTCAATTCATTACATTAATTCGTTCTCATTTATTTCAATTAAATTCTTTATTCCAACAAATCTAATTCATTTAATTCGATAAAATTTATTTTATTTATTTCAACAAGTTCATTAATTCATTTAATAAAATCATTTATTTATTTCAAAACAAATCATTTATTCAATTTAATAAAATCATTTTTTTTTATTTCAAAACAATTCATTTATTCAATTTAATAAAATCATTTTATTTATTTTAACAAATTTATTTATATTTACGTTACCAAATTTCAATACCATTTTCTAAGTTCATTCCATGATTTCAAATAAGTCTCAATTTCAAAACGTTCTTTGTTGACCGTTCGGTTTCTTATTTTAATTATCTATCCTAGGCCAATTCATTCAATTTGGGTATTTATCATTTCAACCCAATTCTATTTAAATTCAAAATCAAACATACAAAGGGAACTTGCAGTGTGATAGCTGGGATGGTGTCAAAGTAAATAAACAAGCAATAGCATCCATTTGTAACAATTCAACAATTTCAAATAATCCCGAAATAATCGTATTAATTCGCGTTTGTTATTTACGCCAATTAATATAACTATTTCTAGAATCTACACTATCATTTCATGTAGATTAAAGATTATAACATTTTAGTTTCACTTGGTCGTTCAATTTCAATTACAACAGTTAATTCAATACGTTCAGTAGTCTAAAGTGACACTTATCAATTCCACAAGTCAAGCAATTTAAAGGGTCAATTTAACTATTCAATATTCATCATATAAGAGGTCAAGTTTAACATATGTCATTCGGAATTTTATATCTATTCTATATCAAATTCAGTTTCAAATTTATTATTAATTACAATAACAACAAATTTAATATCACATAGTAAATTGGTGTCATAACTATTTAACATACTAACTTCAATTCAAATTTTTACATCAATCAATTTAACGTTCAAATTACATTCATAACATCCAACATCTAATTATCCTAGTATAATAGATTTTGAGTCGTGAATAGAAAATATTCACCTTGCGTGGTTAGAGATTTGACGACGAAGCACGAAGACGGATAGATACGAGACACTAACAAGCTCAATGCAAAATGAATGCAACACCGATGAAGCAAGACAGATCTGATAAGCTGAAGGTAACTTAGGACTCCGAAGCAGTAGCTGGAAATAAAACATAGCAACAACGTGAGCAACTAGAATGCTAAGAATTTCATTGCTATGTAATATACAGTTTTCCATATAAACTCGTATAAAATAAAAACAAAATCAGTTATGGCCAAGTCGAAGTGGATGAAAGCGATGGTGCTGGTTGGCGGCGGAGCTGGTGAAGGCGAGTGGGGCAGTGGTAGAACTGGGCAGGGTAGGGGAGGCGAAATGGGTCTGGGTGGGGTCTGGGCGAAGCTGGGCAGGCAAGGGGGGCGGGGTGGGGTCAGGGTGCTGTCTGGGCGGAGGGCGTGGCTCGGGGTCTGGGCACAGAGGTCGAAGGCGGGTCTGGGCACGGTCTGGGGCGGAGGATCTGGGGTGGCGGGTGCAGGTCTGGGCGGAACTGGTGCGGGTCTGGCAGGCGGAGGTCAGTCGGGCCAGGTGGGTCTGGGTGGCGGTAGGCGGAAGGCTAGGGGTCTGGGTGGGAGGCTGGGCACGGGTCTGGCACGGGAGGCTGGGGTGGCAGGGACTGGGACGGCGGGCGAAGGCGACTGGGACTGGCGGTTCGGGTGGCGGGGTTCGGGCGGGGTCTGGGGTGGCAGGGACTGGCGGTTCGGGTGGCGGGTTCGGGCGGGGTCTGGGGTGACAGGGACTGGCGGTTCGGGTGAAGGCGGGTGTGGGCGAAGGTCTGGCGGAGGCGGAGGGCAGTCAGGCGCGGGTCTGGCGGGTAGGGGAGGCGGGTCAGGTGGGGAACTGGGTTGGCGGGCTGCTGAGGCAGAGGCTGGAGTTTCATTAGTTGGTGGAGGAAAGAAATACAACAGAGAAGAAGAGGAACAAAATATGAGAGGAGGAAGAACGAACCAGAAAATGAAATGCTAAACAGTGAATTATGAATTGGATCCTGGTTTATACGCAATAGTACAGAATTGAAAAGTCTTTAATTGATTGTATAGGTACACTAAAAGACTGTTGGAGTTTCAAGGAGTAATTACTGATCAGGAGATGCCTCGAATTCCACTCCCTAGGGAAGCCTAATAGACACAGGTTTAATATTGTAACGGACAGGTTCAAACCGTTAACAATTTGTAACTTTCAACTCCGAACTCCGAATGATGCAAACGAATATACCATTTTGATCAGCGCGACGGTACGCTTCCAACGGTATACAGATTATTGTGATACGATGATTTTATAAAATTTGCATTTACGCCGCTTAAATTGTGCGTTTCGCAAAATAAGATAAACGGAGCAGGCGATGACTGTTTTAGACGAAACGAATCATAAAATCTTGATCAGAATAATTTTTACAAGCGGACTGTGTAAAAATATTTGGATTTGGAAGATAAATTTTTCGCAGCTTTATATGGACTGATATACAGTAAAACGCGCACGGACTTTACTGTAATATTTTCCAACGAAACTTTTTCTATGTCCATATCTAACTAGACGCATGCCACAAATAAAGTTTGGATGTAAATTTAGATCGTTTAAAATTCCAAATTTTTTTTTTTTTTTTTTTTGAAACGATGAATTTAAAATTTTAAATCGGGTTGAAAATTAGGGTCGTTACAATCTCCCCCACTCAAAACTTTTCGTCCTCGAAAAGGAACAAGACGAGTGAAGTAGAAATGAAATAAGAAAGAAATCAAGATAGATTTCAAGAAATTTGAATAATACCTGAAATTAATAGTTCGGGGTTTGAATCTCGAATGCTATCCTCAGTTTCCCACGTGCAATCCCGCTCATCTGCACTCCACTGTACTTTGACGAGATTTACCGATTTCCTTCTGAGTTGCTTTGTCTCACGATCGACTATCCGAAGTGGCTTCCGCTCAATAGTCAAGTCAGGCTCAATAACTATTTCATCCAACTGAGCAGTAGGGATGGTCATCGATGGATCGTGTACAACCTTGCGAAGGTGTGAGACGTGGAATACGTTGTGAACACCAGCGAACTTTTCTGGTAATGCAACTCTATATGCCAATGTTCCAATTCTTTCCGAAATCTCAAACGGACCAACGAATCTGGGAGCTAATTTCCCTTTCCTTCCAAATCGAACAATATTCCTCAAAGGCGACACCTTCAGAAATACTTTGTCTCCTACACCGAATTCGAGATCTCTTCTCCTTTTGTCGGCATAGCTTTTCTGTCTATCCTGTGCCGTCTTTATCTTCTTCCTGATTTCTTCGACCTTTTCAGAAGCTTCCATAATCATTTCTGGTCCAAGCACTAATCGATCTCCCGACTCAATCCAACAAGCTGGCGATTTGCATGGCCGTCCATATAAGGCTTCGAACGGTGCCATACCAATGCTTGCCTGGTTTTTAAAGGATAATTAATTCAAATTCAAATATACTTATTCAAATTTGAAATTCAAATTCTTTACCTGGTAACTATTATTATAAGTGAATTCAACCAAGTGAAGATGGTCTTCCCAGGATCCACCAAAGTCGATAATACAGGCTCGGAGAAGATCTTCCAAAATCTGATTTACCCTCTCAGTTTGGCCATCTGTCTGAGGATGATAAGCTGTACTCAGATTCAGTTTGGTGCCCAAAGTATCCTGGAATGCTTTCCAGAATTTACTGGTGAAAATAGGATCTCGATCGCACACAATACTAGATGGTACACCATGAAGTTTAACAACTTCCCTCATGTATATCTCGGCCAAACTAGAGGCTGTACGAGTGGTCTTGACTGGAATAAAGTGAGCGGACTTTGTCAGTCTGTCAACAATCACCCATATGCTTTCGTTACCCTTTCTAGTCTTTGGTAGCCCATCAATAAAATCCATAGAAATTTGCTCCCATTTCCAACCTGGAATCTCTAGCGGTTGGAGCAATCCTGCTGTCTTTCTGTGATCAGCTTTAACTTGTTGGCAAGTGGTGCACCTGCTAACATAGATAGAAATGTCGCGCTTCATTCCACTCCACCAATATAGTTTCTTCATATTCTGGTACATTTTGGTAGTACCGGGATGAATTGAAAGCGAAGACTTATGATTTTCTCGCAGCACTTCCTGTCTAAGACCATCGACATTAGGAACACAAATACGATTGTCGATTCTCAAAACTCCATCACTATCAACTTGTGCACCCACTTTGTTGTCGGCATTACTTACTCTGCCCATAACTAATTCCTTCATACGATAGAGCAAAGTGTCTTCATATTGCTTAGCTTTGATGCGATCCATAAGAGATGGAGAGATACTAAGCTGGAATAACATGCCTTCGATAATATTGCAACAAGACAATGCTTTGCTGCGGCTCAAAGCATCAGCTACAACATTTGCTTTCCTCGGTGTATAAGTAATGTCGAGGTCGTATGCAGCTAAGAATTCAAGCCATCGGACTTGCCTCTGGTTCAAATCCTTCTGAGAAAAGATATACCTCAAGGACTTATGATCAGTGAATAGTTCGAACTTTGTTCCCAAAAGATGATGCCTCCAAAGTTTCAAAGCAAATACAACAGCAAGAAGCTCAAGATCATGAGTGGCATAGTTCAATTCATGGGTCTTCAACTGACGACCAGCATAAGCAATAACCTTTCCATTTTGCATAAGAACAGCGCCTAAACCTTCTCGGCAAGCATCTGTATAAACAGTCAATCCTTCACTTCCATCGATGACTGCAAGAACTGGGGCTGAAGTTAATTTACTCTTCAACTCATTGAAAGCTGATTCGCACTTCTCACTCCAAATAAACTTAACGTCCTTCCGAGTCAAAGCAGTAAGAGGGGCAGAAATCCGGGCAAAGTGCTCAATAAATCTGCGATAATATCCGGCTAAACCCAAGAAACTACGAATATCTGTAGGAGTTTTAGGAGTCTCCCAATCCTGTAGAAAATTTCAAATTAGAAAGTGATAAGAGGAATTGAATAGAAATAGCGAATAGGGTGGAACTTACATTGATTACGGCGATCTTAGCTGGATCGACCGAAATTCCATTTTCAGAAACTATGTGGCCCAGGAATCTCACTTCATCTCGCCAGAAGTGGCATTTGGAGAATTTGGCCTTAAGTTGATGATTTCGGAGAGTTTCCAGAACATAAGCAAGGTGTGTCTCATGCTCCTTCTTGTCTTTGGAGAAGACGAGAATATCATCAATGAAAACAAGAACAAACTTGTTAAGTACATCACGGAAAACTCGATTCATCAAGTCAACAAAATAAGCAGGTGCGTTGGTCAAACCGAATGGCATAACCAACCATTCATAGAATCCATTTTCAGTACGGAAAGCTGTCTTATGGATACTATCTTCAGCAACTCTGAGTTGGTGGAACCCAGTGGCTAGATCAAGCTGTGAGAAAACCTTAGCACCATGAAGCTGGTCGAATAAATCGTTGATGCGGGGCATCGGATAACGATTCTTGAGAGTGCGTTTGTTCAGTTCCCGGTAATCAACACACATGCGAAGAGATCCATCTGATTTTGTGACAAATACAACTGCGGCGCCCCATTCAGAGCAACTTCTTCTAATCAAACCTTTAGTAAACAGATCATCAATTTGGGTTTTTAGTTCATCTTTTTCTTTAGGTGCCATCCTTCGGTGTGGGAGAACTACGGGCGTAGCTCCAGGAATAAGATCAATACGGAAATCGATTTCCCGTTTGGGCGGTAGAGAGTTGACCTCTCCAAATACATCGGGGAATTTCTGAACAATAGGTGTAGTACTAAGATCATCCGGATGAGCATCAAGAGAGAATATGAAGCTTCCGGCATATTTCTGAGGTGATTTGCATTCAATGACAAGCGGTATGCCCTTGTCATTGACTAGAGAAACAGAACGAGCTTTGCAAGAAATAACAGCATCAAATTTTCTTAACCAATCAGCACCTAACAAGATGTCAAATGCTGCGAAGCCAAGCACATAAAAATCCCAAGTGAATCGATATCTTCTGTATAAGAGCACGACCTCTTTACAAATTCTGCTGAGGTTGGCAAGTCCTCCAATAGGATTGGAGACGCATAAGGAAGTAGTAGCAAGAGTAGGTTCTAATTTGAGCTTATTACAGAGATCAATAGATATGAAGCTATGAGAAGCACCAGTATCGAATAATACCCTAATAGGTAAATCATGTAAAGAAAAAGTACTTCGTAAGGTACCTTGGTCATCCTGAGCAGGTGGTGGAGGTGGTGTAGAAGTGGTGATAGCAAATACTCCAGATGGTGTGCCACGCTTATACATTGGGCATTCTTTCTTGAAATGACCCGGCTGGAGGCAGACATAGCATAAATCCTTCCTAGTCGTAGAAGGTGGTGGAATAGCAGCTCCGGTAGATGGACAACTATTGGCATAATGGCCCTTCTTATCGCACTTGAAGCATGTGATATTAGCAAGATCGATAGGGCTTTTCTGAGCATAACCCAATCCAGTAGTCTTCTGCCAAGCTTTCTTTTGTTGATCAAAGTTCATCTTCCTCTTCCCGGGCTGGCTAGCAGAGGGCTGAGTAGGGGCAGCCTTGGCAGTGGTTCCCTTAGGCTTCGACTCATATCTAAGAGCAAAATCAATAAGCTCTGTGAAAGTGGAGCGAATGTGTCCGGTAAGCAGGTCATAATATTCTGGTCTAGCTCCCAAAATGAATTTCTCGTTCTTCAAAAGTGGTGTATCTATCAAACCCGGTCCAAACTTGGAGAGTTCATTAAATTTCCTCTCATACTCAGAAATAGTCATACTGCCTTGCTTAAGATCCATGAAAGCTCAATAAAGTTGGGTTTTCCCAGCAGCTGGCATCCATTGTGCCGAGAAGGTATCCCTAATCAAAGATAGACAAGATGAATAACATTCTAAAGATAGAAGGAAGAATTTAAACCACTGGAATCCAAACCATTCATACCTAAACTGGGCCCAAGTGATGGTGTCCTCCTCGATACGAGAAGTAACGGATTCCCACCAATCTTGTGCGGCATCTTGGAGTTGCCAAGCAGCAAGCTGACGCTTCTGAGCATCAGTAATTTCCAATCCAGAAAATATCTTCTCCAAACTCTTAAGCCATTGCTGAGCCTCTATGATGTTCTCGGATCCAGAAAATTTAGTACCTCCCAGTTGCGAATACTCCTTGCTAAGAGTAGTGAATTTGACAGGAGCTGGAGCGGCAGGTGCAGCCTGGGCAGGACCATTGCCTCTTCCACCTCTAACATTTCTTCTGGTACTCATCCTGAAATACCAAAAGAGATTTAGAACCAAAGATAAGATAATAGAATGCTAAGAAAACTAATCAACGAATCAAAGGAGCTTGAATTTTTGAAAGGATTTGGATATTGAATCGATTCTCCTCATTCTAGAGTATTGCTACTCTATCTCTAATGAGTTTCTTATAATCCCGAACTAAGGTTTTTTAGGAAACCTGGCTCTGATACCAACTGTAACATCCCGTATATTTGGACCATTTAAATTGACAAAAATCCACACTTGTCAACTTAAATAATACAAAACACAGAACATTATGGGATTATAAGTACATAAATGTAAATGAGAATCAATACAACATCACAGACTCAGAACAGTCACAGAATAATGCAGCGGAAAATACATCGTCATAATAGTAGTTCATGAAGCTACTACAGAGAATACAACAATGTCTCAACATAAAGCGACTGAAAGAGATACAAGATGTCTAATACATAAGTACATCCAATACTGAAAATAAAATGATATAGATAAAAGCGAAGCCTTCAGCATCTTCGACCAACCTTGACCAGCAACAGAATATCTTCAGACTGACCCGAGCATATGCAAAGGAAACACTCGAGTCAGGACTCAAAATCTTATACAGGATAATCAAATGCATATAATAAAGTCTATAACCCAAAGGTGAATAAAACATCATTAAGGGATCGATAAACTACTTACAGAATACGCTAAATAGGTAATGTCTAATCCATAAAGTAAGATATAAAAATAGGGTTAAGCAGGGCCCATACACCTCTTAACCAGTTTATTCCCAAAAGCATATACAAGACCGTAGTTTCCCCAAAACCGGAAGTCACCAGAGGGCAATCCATATACTAAAGGTACAAATCAAAATCGTAGTGGTCGCGAATAGGATAATCAGTATGACAAGGTACATGAGGCGATACCAACTAGGATACTAGTAGTTGCGTGATCCGGACTGATGTTGGGCATAGCAGCTACTATCCCAACACCGCGAAACAACACTCCCAAATCAAGGGGTGCACCCAAATCGAATCACAAAAGTAATAGATAAGGTATCGAAGAAGTGTGTCCGCTAGAGGTAGCGAACCTCAATGGCCCGGCGCGGCTCCTGTTTTAGTCATGTCAGGGGTCATCCAAAAATCGTTCTCTTTCTTCAGTCAACGCGTTCATCAAAACCATCCACTTCGTTCTGGATCAACACTTCGCGTATATTAGTTATTAAAGTGGTTTTCGGTATCGACAGAGAGTATGTCCATAATCCGATCCCGGACTCTTTAATAACTACGTATTAATTACCCAACAGTCAACTTTTTATTAAAGTTAAAACAAATCAAGTCCAAAGGTCAAGTTGCAAATTTGACCTCCAAATTTGATATTTCATAATTCGGTTCATTTTATTTATAAAATCTTATTTCGAAAAGAAATTCTAGTTCAAGCCCTTTAGTTACCAAAATTTTAGTATTCACATTAAATCAACATCTCACTTATTAAATCAAATTCAAATTCAAGGATTGCACGTAATAGTAAATCTTAGTTCAACTCATTAAATCAAGTTTTATTCTTTAAATTCGTATTTACATTCCTAGGTTCATTTCTATATCAATTTCATTTACTACCTTCACTTTGTCAAAACTTCGTTTATTCATTTATCAAAACTCGAAATTTAATCACTTTATCTTCTAACCTATTTACTTCTTAAATCTCATTTCGATTAACTTTGTCAAAACACTTTGTTTAACCAAATAAATTCACAAATCCGTTTCAATTCATTACATTAATTCGTTCTCATTTATTTCAATTAAATTCTTTATTCCAACAAATCTAATTCATTTAATTCGATAAAATTTATTTTATTTATTTCAACAAGTTCATTAATTCATTTAATAAAATCATTTATTTATTTCAAAACAAATCATTTATTCAATTTAATAAAATCATTTTTTTTTATTTCAAAACAATTCATTTATTCAATTTAATAAAATCATTTTATTTATTTTAACAAATTTATTTATATTTACGTTACCAAATTTCAATACCATTTTCTAAGTTCATTCCATGATTTCAAATAAGTCTCAATTTCAAAACGTTCTTTGTTGACCGTTCGGTTTCTTATTTTAATTATCTATCCTAGGCCAATTCATTCAATTTGGGTATTTATCATTTCAACCCAATTCTATTTAAATTCAAAATCAAACATACAAAGGGAACTTGCAGTGTGATAGCTGGGATGGTGTCAAAGTAAATAAACAAGCAATAGCATCCATTTGTAACAATTCAACAATTTCAAATAATCCCGAAATAATCGTATTAATTCGCGTTTGTTATTTACGCCAATTAATATAACTATTTCTAGAATCTACACTATCATTTCATGTAGATTAAAGATTATAACATTTCAGTTTCACTTGGTCGTTCAATTTCAATTACAACGGTTAATTCAATACGTTCAGTAGTCTAAAGTGACACTTATCAATTCCACAAGTCAAGCAATTTAAAGGGTCAATTTAACTATTCAATATTCATCATATAAGAGGTCAAGTTTAACATATGTCATTCGGAATTTTATATCTATTCTATATCAAATTCAGTTTCAAATTTATTATTAATTACAATAACAACAAATTTAATATCACATAGTAAATTGGTGTCATAACTATTTAACATACTAACTTCAATTCAAATTTTTACATCAATCAATTTAACGTTCAAATTACATTCATAACATCCAACATCTAATTATCCTAGTATAATAGATTTTGAGTCGTGAATAGAAAATATTCACCTTGCGTGGTTAGAGATTTGACGACGAAGCACGAAGACGGATAGATACGAGACACTAACAAGCTCAATGCAAAATGAATGCAACACCGATGAAGCAAGACAGATCTGATAAGCTGAAGGTAACTTAGGACTCCGAAGCAGTAGCTGGAAATAAAACATAGCAACAACGTGAGCAACTAGAATGCTAAGAATTTCATTGCTATGTAATATACAGTTTTCCATATAAACTCGTATAAAATAAAAACAAAATCAGTTATGGCCAAGTCGAAGTGGATGAAAGCGATGGTGCTGGTTGGCGGCGGAGCTGGTGAAGGCGAGTGGGGCAGTGGTAGAACTGGGCAGGGTAGGGGAGGCGAAATGGGTCTGGGTGGGGTCTGGGCGGAGCTGGGCAGGCAAGGGGGGCGGGGTGGGGTCAGGGTGCTGTCTGGGCGGAGGGCGTGGCTCGGGGTCTGGGCACAGAGGTCGAAGGCGGGTCTGGGCACGGTCTGGGGCGGAGGATCTGGGGTGGCGGGTGCAGGTCTGGGCGGAACTGGTGCGGGTCTGGCAGGCGGAGGTCAGTCGGGCCAGGTGGGTCTGGGTGGCGGTAGGCGGAAGGCTAGGGGTCTGGGTGGGAGGCTGGGCACGGGTCTGGCACGGGAGGCTGGGGTGGCAGGGACTGGGACGGCGGGCGAAGGCGACTGGGACTGGCGGTTCGGGTGGCGGGGTTCGGGCGGGGTCTAGGGTGGCAGGGACTGGCGGTTCGGGTGGCGGGTTCGGGCGGGGTCTGGGGTGACAGGGACTGGCGGTTCGGGTGAAGGCGGGTGTGGGCGAAGGTCTGGCGGAGGCGGAGGGCAGTCAGGCGCGGGTCTGGCGGGTAGGGGAGGCGGGTCAGGTGGGGAACTGGATTGGCGGGCTGCTGAGGCAGAGGCTGGAGTTTCATTAGTTGGTGGAGGAAAGAAATACAACAGAGAAGAAGAGGAACAAAATATGAGAGGAGGAAGAACGAACCAGAAAATGAAATGCTAAACAGTGAATTATGAATTGGAGCCTGGTTTATACGCAATAGTACAGAATTGAAAAGTCTTTAATTGATTGTATAGGTACACTAAAAGACTGTTGGAGTTTCAAGGAGTAATTACTGATCAGGAGATGCCTCGAATTCCACTCCCTAGGGAAGCCTAATAGACACAGGTTTAATATTGTAACGGACAGGTTCAAACCGTTAACAATTTGTAACTTTCAACTCCGAACTCCGAATGATGCAAACGAATATACCATTTTGATCAGCGCGACGGTACGCTTCCAACGGTATACAGATTATTGTGATACGATGATTTTATAAAATTTGCATTTACGCCGCTTAAATTGTGCGTTTCGCAAAATAAGATAAACGGAGCAGGCGATGACTGTTTTAGACGAAACGAATCATAAAATCTTGATCAGAATAATTTTTACAAGCGGACTGTGTAAAAATATTTGGATTTGGAAGATAAATTTTTCGCAGCTTTATATGGACTGATATACAGTAAAACGCGCACGGACTTTACTGTAATATTTTCCAACGAAACTTTTTCTATGTCCATATCTAACTAGACGCATGCCACAAATAAAGTTTGGATGTAAATTTAGATCGTTTAAAATTCCAAATTTTTTTTTTTTTTTTTGAAACGATGAATTTAAAATTTTAAATCGGGTTGAAAATTAGGGTCGTTACAGTGATCCATTATTTACTAGTGGATTTTGGAAGGGTCTTCAAAAAGCTTTGGGAATGAAGCTTAATTTTAACACCGCTTATCATCCCTAGTCCGATGGACAAACGGAGCGTGTGAATCAAACTCTTGAAGATCTTCTTCGTGCATGTGTTCTTGATTTTGGTGGAAGTTGGGAAGATCATATTTCTCTTATTGAGTTTTCTTATAATAATAGCTTCCAATCTAGTATTGTTATGGCCCCTTTCGAGGCACTCTACAGAAGGCCATGCCGATCTCCTTCGTGTTGGCTTGAAGCCGGTGAGAAGCTGGTTTTAGGTCTAGATTTTATTCGTGATGCCATAGATTAGATTGACCTTATTCATCATAGGATGAAAGAAGCTCAAAGTAGACAAAAATCCTATGCCGATAACCGAAGAAGGAATTTGGAATTTTTTGTGGGAGATTTGGTATTCATTCGTGTTTCACCTATGAAGGGTGTTGTGCGTTTCAGTCGATCGGGAAAATTAGCACCTCGATATATTGGCCCATTTCACCTCACCGAACGCATTGGTTCCGTAGCTTATCGCCTTTTATTACCGGCTCAATTTTATGCTATTCATGAGATATTCCACGTTTCTCAACTATGGAAATGCCTTAGAGATTCTGATTCTATTCTTGAGCCCGGTGTTATTGAAGAAATTGAAGTTTCACCTAATTTGACTTTTGAGCAACATCCTATTTGTACCATTGCTACGAAGGTTAAACGCCTTCGAAATAAAGATGTTCCGCTTGTGAAAGTTCAATGGTCCACAAATCCTAAGGATTGTTCTTGGGAATCTAGAGAATTCATCGAGCGAACACATCCGGACTTACTCTCTCGTGCTCTTTAAGGTGAACTTCTAACTTCAAAATTTTCTTTTGTGTTGTTATGACTTAAAGTGGTTGTTACTCTTTATTTTCTTCTTAAGTATTGCGAGGACGCAATTTCTTTAAGGAGGGGAGTCTGTAACAACCCGCATATTTTACGATTATATATTTAAATGTTTTATTTAAATATAGCATCGTTAGTTGAATTTAAAGTCCAAAATGTGACTTTTTGTAAACAGTCGCATTTGGACTCGAGACCACTTCCATTGATTTTAAAATGACGTTTACAACTTGTTTAAGTATAAACATCGATATGTTTGGAGTTGATTAGGATTTTGATATTTTCATTTGGGCTTTGGGTTGGGTTCTAGCCCACTAACCCAACAAGAGAACCCAAACTCTTCTACCAAACACCCAAACTCCTCTACCCTTCATTCATTCTACTCATAATAATTCCTAACACTCAAGCTAAATGAAAAATGGGGGAAAGTGAGGAGATTAGAAATTCCTAAGCCCTAGTTCTCTTAGGAAATTCAAGTTTTAGTTCTAAAATCAAAGAGAAGCTTAGGTAAGCATCATCTTCATCTTCTCCATCCCAATCTCTCTTCAATTTTCAGAATTTCCTATAACCTAACTTAGGAAAAACTTTGCCTTTGATAATAGATTGAAGATTCTAGAGGTGTAGTGAAGAGGAATTGGTCTTGCTTTGTTTTAGAGCTTCTCATTCGTTGTTTTTAAGTTTAAAGGTGAGTTTTTGAACTCACATCTATGTCTATAGCTTTCATTGTTGTTAGGTATGAATTCCTAACATCTATTTCATGTCCAATTGCTTTTGATTTGAATTAATTTGGTGAATTTTCCAATTTTGGTATTTTGAAGTCAAAATCTTTAAAGATCCTATCTTGGATGTTTGGACATATTATTTGGGGTGTATCGAAGAGCCTATAGGGCTGGGTTGTCGCTTGGCATAAATCCCTAGCCTCCGTCGCTCGTCCGATCGCTTTTGAATTGATTTGGCCATGCCTAGGCAAACTATTGCCCAGTACAGGCAACCAGACATCTAGTTGTTCTATCCAGACGTCTGGTTAGGGTACCAGAAGAAAAAAAAGATACGGTAGAAGAAAAAATGGCCGAGCCCTTGACCAGACGTCTGGTTAGACTATACTAGACGTCTGGGAGAGTTCTGGAAAAAAAAGGAAAAAGAAAAAAAAAATGGCAGAACCCCAGATCAGACGTCTGGCCGAACCAACCAGACGTCTGGTCCTGTTGGTTTTTGCCCATTTTGCCTATTTTTGTGTGAATTTCCATTTCTTGTCGATTTTTGTTGATACGATTAGTTGTTGTCATTTATTATCGACTTTGATGACTTCTTTTCTGGATTTTTGGGAATATCCATTTGATTGGATTTGATATCAATTTTTATGGTTTTAATTCACGTTTTCGAATGTGGATTTTCGGTGAGAGATTGTTTTTATAATCAATTCTGTGATTTGTCACATTAAAATACAAAGGTTTTTTTATACTAGTAGTAAAAACTCAAACTCTTTCACAAAAATGATTTCAACATTTCTTTTAATACAAAGCTAGTTTTTAAAACCGTTTTCCAATCTATTAGTATATACAAACCTTTACCTCATTCGTATGAGAAATCTAATTGTTAGCACCAAAATTGGTCACTAACCTCGTTGAGAAAGATTGTGTAGAGATGTAAGTGATGAAGTTAAATTAAACAAGGAAGAATATGCTAATTTAAATGCAGAAAGTAAGAACACCGGATTTATAGTGGTTCAGCGTAACTGCCTACATCCACTTTGAGTTTTGATCTTTATTTCTTTCACAAGTAGTTGAATACAGATACAATCCATATATTAATGACTTGAATACAAGTTTTAACTGAAAATAATCAGTCTTGAAAGTGGCAGAGTCTCCCCCTTGTTCTCCCAGAAAAGGTCCCTTTTCACTATGACCCTGCCCCTCTATTTATAGACAAATATGGGCTGGACTTCCTAGGTGGGCTTGGTGGTCGAACACTCTAGCCCAAGTGTAGTGGTCGCTGTATGCCGAACCAAGTAGACCGAACACGTTGACGCCGAACCACCTTCTCAATGCCGAATGGTACGTTTGATGGGTGGGAAGTGTAGAATAGTTGTCAGTCGAAGCCGAACGTGCCTTCTGGCTGAACGATGCTTCCTAGCCGAACGATCCTTTGGCTGAACGATGCTTCTTAGCTGAACGATCCTTTGGCCGAACGATGCTGCCATGTAGAGTAGTTATATACGCCGAACGTCTTCTAACGCCGAGTACCACTGGATGCCGAGTACTACGCCGAGTACTCCTTGATGACGGGTACCATGGATGCCGAGTACCATGGATTCCAAGCACTACGCCGAGTACTATGAGATGCCGAGTGCTACCTGATGCCGAGTACAATGGATGCCGAGTACTTCGCCGAGTACTCCTAGATGACGGGTACCATGGATGCCGAGTACTTCGCCGAGTACTCCTAGATGTCGAACACTCTCTGATGCCGAGTTCCACTGGGATGCCGAGTACTACGTCGAGTACTCCTTGATGCTGAACACTCTCCGATGCCAGTTCCGCTGGATGCCGAGTACTAGTTGCCTGGTCAAATCTCCAGAAAACACTTGCCCCCCAAAGTGTGTCGTGTGAAGCAACACAACACGCTTTGAATCAGCGAGTATTCCTTGTCTTCAGAAAGAAATCCACCATGTTTCTTGAATAGTCATTATCCTCCAATTTATCCTCCCAAGGTGTTGTATCCTTCTTTGGTCATCATGATGCTTGGTCGATTCCCAATATTATAAATCCAGGGTTGTAGTTCATTAGTGGCCATCCGTGACTGATTCTGCAGAGCTAATAAGCTTCGACTATCTGATCTAGTCTTTTCTTAATAACCCTTAGTGAGAATTCAATTTCTGTTGATTTCAAGAAGTCGAACTTTTTCGGATGTACACATGCACGTTCGGGTACATGTTCTTGCCATTAGCTCTCGGATGCATTTTATATGCTCATAAGTCGTCACCAACTCCGTCTAGTTTAATAGAAATTCAATCGCGATTCCTTGTTTGTATTTTTTGTGAAATAAGGGTTGCAATCGGCCACTTGAGGAGTTTTCCAAACCTCTCTTCAATACAGACTCTATGATTTTGTTCACAGCTTCAACCTGTCCATTTGCAGTTATAATGGATCATGGAAGGTCATAAGGACAGATGACGTTACGGATAAAGAAGTTGATTATTTTCTTCATCTTGGTCGTGGTTAAGAGTTCTTCATGATGAAATCAATAGAGATTATGCTAGCTTTTGTAGCTTCGGGTTGATATTCAATGCATGGCTCGCGATAGTTAATGAAATCACATATGCATATCAGAATGGGTCCAAGGGAACATATCATCATTCATTCAGAAAAATCCAACTAATTCTTTTATCATCACTACACTGAGCTGTGATCCGATATTCAGCACCCGGAAAGGGTCGCCATGGCTGGCTGTAATGTCGACCGTCAGCTTAGTAGGTGCCATCCCAGATTCTTTGAGTAAAGATGTAACTATTTTGCATAACATTCAATGTGAAATATGGTTGGGACGGTCAATGTTGATGGTTACTCTGGTCGAATCCTTGAGTCTTGTCATGAGTTGTTAAGTCAAATAATGAAGGGCTCTGAATGCTCTAATTGATTATCTGCAAATGGCCAAAGATCAGGCTTAAAAGCACGTTGAAGGAAACATCGAGTAGGGGCCAGCCTCGAGTTGCGTGCAAATGCATAGCTGGATCTTGCTATGAGTTTGAATTTGCTTGTATATTCGAGTAACACATTTTCTATTCAATGCATTCATGATCCTTCACTCGCCCTTCGGGTTGGAGTGACAATCAGTTTCCCACAAGCATTGGCATCGATTCTATGATTCTATCTCTAGGCATCCTTTCGGTCGTTGCCTTGAGTAGCTGTAAGCACTATGTATAAGTTTTAATACTGAGCTATCGTAGCCAGTTTTTGGATGACCATGCGTCTTCCCCCAGTCCCGGGTTGATAAATGTACTGCATGGACGGTTGAGTCTCGTCCTATCTATGTTTATGTTTTCACCTAAACTCCAAAGACATAGAGGTGATTGGTGAATAGTCAGTTCACATTCATCTTGCTTCTCGCTCGTACCCCCAGGTCTGGGGCATATACCGATAAGTAGGAAGGCCAGCCACGCCCACTTTAGCTTTACTCTCCTTCCCGTTGGATCGTGTGATCATGTCAGTCGATAGGAGACTAGGTCTCGCCTATCTTGGATTTTATCGTGGTTTTTCATCCCAAGAGGAATACTTCGATGCCACATAAGTTTCAGGGAGTAATTTGGATAGTGGATGGTCATCCACGTCCACTTTGGTTCATGCTCTGTAATCAGATCTCGGGGTAAAGTTGGCTACAAATGCAGTCGGGCTATGCTCATCCAGTTTCATACTCCTCCTGACGAATCGAACGAGGGTGCTGGAGAATTTTTGACCAAGTATTCGTGGTTTACCCTCCTTTCCATACACTCAGACTCATTCTAGTGTACTACGGACCCTATCTCTAATGAGTAATCCCCACCAAAGCCTAGGTATTCACTTGTAACGACCCGGAGTTTTCGAACCCGAAAATTCCAGATAGTTAGAAGAAAAAGAAAAGAGATAGAAGAAAGAAACAGAACAAGACACAGATCCTCACATTCGCAGCAAAAGTCAAAATACAATATCAAATAATAATATCAGTTATACAAAGAAAACTTTATTTGTTAATTACATTTTTATACATCAGAGTTACAACATTCACAAATATACTAGACAGTTAGAATTAACATGTCTCTAACAACTATAGTATATCACAGCGGAAAACACTCCATACGTTCCTGCCATCCAGCTCGCCTCCTGAGCTCCAGAACGTCCTTTCCTGAAATCTGTAATACTCGGTCTGACCCGAGCATTACATCAAAGTAACACCCGGGTCAGGCTGGAAACCAGCGTGAGTAAACCCATATAATTTAAAATTCTAAGGTTGTAAAACTTCTTTGAAAACCCGAGTAACTCATGCTTCACTACGAGTTCATTACTTGTTATGCTCAATACTTACTTCACATATCGATTTAAAAAGAATCGAAGTGGTTTCGGGTATTAACTAATACCCGACTCCTGCCTCTTCGAATCCGATGTCATCTTAATCCAAATTATTCAAATGAAAAACAATTCAAACTTTAAATACAGGGTGACACTATTTTAACCCAACATATTATATCACATAGCATTCCATATCACATACCAGAGATATTAACTAATCTAAGGCATACAATATTATTCAAAGATTAACCAACCATACCATCTCTAATTAATTTAATTAACCACAATTGGATTAAATTAATTACTTCAATTACTTTCAAATCCTGCATACTTAACATTAATTAATTACAATCCAATTAATTTATCATCCCTTAATTATCCATCTTAATTAATCATTCCTGATTAATTATTCTTTAATTACATTAAGTAATTAACCCTTTATTACTCCATAGATTAATTAGCCTTAACTATTGCTATTAACTTTTAATTAATTTCCCTAGTTAATTAATCACATTAATTAATGATTCTCTAATTTCTTAATTAAAATAATTACTTAAGAAATTAATTACTTAACCGTGCTTAATCATTAATTAACTACAAACCATTAAATTAATTAATCATTCCTTAATTACCTTACAAATCAATTAATTAATCTTTAATTACAAATTTAATTACCTTTAACAAATCATTTTCCTTTGTTAATTACTAAATCACATTATTAACTTAACCTTTAATTAACATTTAATTATATTTATAAAATGATTAAGTTTTAAAACATTAAATTTAAGTTAAACTAGGATATAAATCAAATTTGATTTCCAGATTAAAACCTAGATTTAAAATTTTGCTTAAAACTTTACCTTCAAATTTAAAAAAAATCCCTTTTTAAAATTTGAACAAACAGGTTTAAAAGAAACCTATAACCAAACTTTTCACCCGAGCTACCCCTTAATTGCTTCGAGTAAAACACTACCTTGCTTCGAGCCAAAACTCGAATTACTCGAGATAAACTCGAGTATACTATTTCCTAACAAACATCTTCAGGCACAAAACAATGCACACCGTACATATGCACCGAAGCTCCGATCAACTTCAGCCAACCTCGCCGATCGTTCCCCATCAGCAAACAGCTACACGTCTCCCCACGATCATCAGATCGTCATACAGAGGCTCGAAATCAAATCGAGACTTCAAACTCGAACCTGGAAACAACAACAGGCATCACCATCAAAGCCTGTCAACGCCTCCTTCTCGAAGCTCCGACCGCCGTTACTTCTGAAACTCTGGCCACGTTCTCGTCAACCCACCATCTACCATCACCAGAAACTTCATTGCACTCGATCCACTGAGTAAGTCGAACCAATCCAAAATATTCCTCCCAGACAAACTAGGGCTACAGAACAAAAACTTCCATCGCCATCCAGAAAGATACACGAACTTCCAGACCAACGAGCTTCTCAGAAATCACCAATTTTCCATTTCCTGGTCAAACCCGAACTACTCATACATCCCACCATTAAAATTTATGATTTCAGTTTTAAAAATCATGTTTTAGGATGAGAATTCAGTTTACATTCCTGAATTTAAAATTTAAGATGTTTGAATTTTTGACTTATATTAAATTTGCTCAGTTTTTCTTGATTCCAGAGATATTACCTATTTATTTTAACTTAAATAATTTTTAAACTTTACTCTATGATAAAGCAAACAAATTTTGTTTAAATACTAAATCCTAATAATGACTAGATCCAGAGACAAAACATTTTAGATTAAATCCTAAATTTTGAAACTGGGAACAGAAGTGTTCAGGCATACATTTATTACTCATCTAAATATTCACTACTATATACACACAAACATATTTGGCTTCAGATAAAATCATGCAACCTTATTTCATATACTTAAAATTTTTAAAGGTGATGTTACTCACTGTTATTTATAAACTTTCAAATATTTAAAAACAACAGAGCATATATACAGGCATTCAATACTAACACATACACATGCATCCATTTCAATCCAGATTTTCAGACAAGCAACATGATTTTCATTCATATATCAAAATGAAATCCAGATTTTTAAGCTGTTTTTAAAAATATAGTTTACTCATAGAATATTGATAAAATTTTGATTTAAAGCTGAGATTTACTCACATCTGTATGAACAGAGAAGCTTTTTGAACTGAAAGCTGCTCCTGCACTTGAAACTGGAAGAATTTAAATCAGGTTGAATCCTTGAAGCTGCAGATCCGATCCTTGTTTGGTTTGAGAATTTGTTGAGCTTCTATGTTTTTGTTTCAGATTTGAACTTGTGAAGAGATACCCTTTGATTTGATTTTGTTTACTGGATTTTTGTTACAGATTTCCTTCTCAGGTTTGAATTCTGTTTTCAGTTCTCTTTTTTTTTCTTTTTAATCTTCAGGTTAGAAATGTATCCAAGAAAATTGAAGAGCAAAAGTATAGATGTGTATATATATTTAAATTTCCTTTAATTGATAATTTTAAAATAAATGACACTTGTATTACATGTAGAAATTTAGTACGCACTTGTTTAATGCATGGCATAAATCCTTTACACTTGTTAATCTCATGAGAATTTGTTAAATTGTATATATTTAACTTACATTTGTAATTTCCATGTATTAATATATTTTAATATATATTTATCATACTCTCAATTTGTTCTTATTTTTAAATATGTATCCACACTTTTACAAATTTACAAATATCCTAGCACCCATGGCATATATATACATATATATATATTTACACACTTATATATTTGTATAAGTATACATTTAAAATTTTCAACATTATAAATTTTGCATATATCTTTATATATATAGATATATTACTCATTTATCCAAAGATTTATTTGTTTAACATACAAATCGGTGTTTTTATAAATTTAATCCTGTTAATTTACCAATTAACAGATGTCCAAAAATCCAGGTTATCACATTCCTTCCCCCTTTGAATCTTTTCGTCCTCGAAAAGGAACGAAGCTAGAATTTATTTAATAACTTAAGATTAGGTAATTTATTCTTTGATCATTTTTGAAACACTTTTAAAATCCTCATAATATTATAAAATAATTTTTTACAGAAATACTTTTTATAACTCGATGTTTCAACAAGTCCATCATTGTTCCCACAGAAATTCGGTCATACGTTGATCAGACGTTGGACTGAAAATCTATAAGTACTTAGCAGACCCGTTTTCAACACCCAGTGAAAATATTTGGAAAATAATTTATTGAAAATATAGAAAACATTTTTGAAATCGAGGAAATATCTTTGGTGAAAATGCTCTGGAAATCATCACCTCCATCCATGGTCACAGTTATATCACGGGTTACGTTGCCATCGCAGCAAAAGTCCATGTAACTGATTACACCATAGAACCCACAACAGATCGCAGTTACATCCAGGGTTACGTTGCCATCACAGCAAAAGTCCATGTAACTGTTGGCTCTCAGCGGCACACACGATTTCGCTGTCAAAATGAAACTTCTCCCACATAGGTCGCAGTCTACCGATATAAAATCAAACGCAGACTGTTGGCTCTCAGCGGCACACACGACTTTCGCTATGTTACCATAGTGTCACAGTCTACCGA
Organism: Allium fistulosum; assembly: GCA_030737815.1. NCBI lineage: Eukaryota > Viridiplantae > Streptophyta > Magnoliopsida > Asparagales > Amaryllidaceae > Allium > Allium fistulosum. The sequence goes on along the minus strand of CM060902.1, from coordinate 494,950,312 downwards.
TATAAAATCAAACGTAGACAGTTGGCTCTCAGCGGCACACATGACTTTCGCTATGGTCTGCAGTAGATCGCAGTGACATTGAGTTAAACTGTCGTCACAGCATAACCCAAATGCCTCTGTGGGCACCAGCCCCTCTACTTTCGCTACACAAATAATCCTCAGGAACTAGTTTATTCCGGACTCCTCACAGGATTAACTTTAGAATCCCCCCTTGGGGTTCAAGGCAGTACCACCCAGTGGTACTCCTGAGAAGTTCATTTCAAGGAAGCGCCTTTTTCCCCAGAGCTATTCTCAAAATACTTTATACTATATACTTATAGTATCTTCAAATCATACCCTTTATGATTTATCAAAATCTCCTTTACACAAAATCGATTACCAAAATCGATAATTCTCAAACTAGGCTTTCCAAAATCCAAAATTGATTTTACCAAAAATCAAAAGCCTTTTCCAAATTCATAGGTTCCCAAAACCTTTTCCAAAATCATTCTCATAAGATCCTTTATATATATATAACTTTAAAAAAAAAAAAATCTTTGGATCACTTCAAACTTGTATAAAACCTCTTTTTATACTTCAAATACTTCCAAAAACCCTTTTTATTCTGGCTAGATTCAATAAGGGGAGCTTATCATATTACAAAATATAACTTTATTTATTGCCAAATCAAATATTCAAGTTTGATTTCTTTATAAAGTTATTTACCATATTACTTACCTCCATAAAGTAAATTTGAACCAAAGAAATATCCAATTCCATTATATTTCACAAATTATACTTTTCATTTCAAAGACCATTTTACAGTTCTTATCCATAAAATTTTCAATATCAATTTCATTCAAATCCGTACGATGTACTCATATCATTCGTACGCTATATAAATCTGATCGCTCTTCGATCACACAATTTCACTTCCGAACTAGTATCGTCCACGCGACTTCCTAGTGCGGACTCAGACCTGGTTTCTTGATCAGAAACCGTCATTCTCCTTGCATAGTCGTAGCTATGATAGAGAATATACAGAACCAATCAACAATCCATATCCAGGTTCGCCGTCGAAAATCGAGCGAAAAATCCCAACTCGGATCGATAATACTATCTCGAAATTCTGTGCTCGAATCTGGATCAAATCACTATGCGAATAGAATAATATACGTATATCCTACGTATTTATCTTTATTGGTTATTAGCCAAATCAATTCTCTTTTCTATTCACATTTCCTTTAATTCCATTCACTTATTCTCAATTGCTTCTATTTCCAATTGAGTTATTACTTCAATTACAAACAGTTTGAACTCTGACCTATTTAAATTTAAAAATAGCTTGAAAAAGTTTAAAATAGATAAGTAGTTGAAAAATAGTTATTAGTTTGTAAAATAGCTGTAAAATAGTTAAGTAGGTATAAAATAGTTAGATAATTGCAAAATAGTTTTTAAAATAGTGATTAGATATAAGTACTTGAAAAATAGTAATTACTTTAAAAGACAGTTTCAAAATAGTTAAATAGTTCCAAAATAATTGTAAAAAAAGTATAAGATAGTTTGGGGGTTTAAGAAGAAAGATTGTATAGTAAATAGTTTGGAAAAATATATTTGTATTAAAACAGTTTATTTTGAAAATAATTTAGAGCCAAACTGTTTAATTTCCCAATCTCCATTTCCAAATAATTTCCCATCAATTCAATTTAAATTTCCACTTCCATTTAAATTGACTTAATACTTCAATTTTTATTGAAATTGATTTAATCCCAATTCAAGTTGAATTAACCTTAATTCCTTTCCAAATTTCAAATCAAATTCCATTTGATTTTAAACATATTCACTTTAATTACAATTTCAAATTATTCAAACTAATTTCAAATTGAATCCACTTAAATTTCAAATCATTTCAATTTCTATATGAATCAATCCCAATTCCCATTTGAATTTTTGAACTCATTCAATCTTCAATTTTTATTTTAAATTAATTCAATTCAAATTTTCCATTTGAATTTTAAACTTATTCATCTTAAATCACAATTCCCATTTATTCAAATCAAATTCAGTTTGAACTAATTCAATTTAAATCTCAATTTTAAACTATCTCGAATTATATAAATCCGAGTTAAATTTTTTAAATATTGATTTAATTCCTTAAATCACAATTCCTTCACTTTTAAACAAATTAAATCTTTAAACCTTTTAATTCTGAATTCAAATTTCAAAATTCCATTTTAAAATTTTCTTTACTTAACTTATTACAAAGTTCAAATAAGAATTCAAAAACAATTTAATCTTCAGATTCTAATTTATTATCCATTTTCAATTTCCAGATCTCAAACCCATTTTGAGATCACTCATAACTCCCATTTAAATTAACCATTTAACTACCCAAGTTAAATTTAAATTTCATCTTGAAATTTCCAATTCAAGTTATTTATTCAAACTTATTTAACTTCCTTCAAGTTAAATTTACTTAATCCGGTCAACTTTTCACAATTTGAATTCCCATTCAAATTTTAAACTTCAGATTAATAGTCTTTCCCCTTTTAAGTTTAAAAACTTACTTTACTTTGGGTTTTACATCACATTCCAATTTAAAACTCAACACTAAGTGTTTATTTCAAATCATCATTGGTATTATGTATATTCCTCATATATACATTTTCTTTACACACCAAGTTATACTTTAAATTTTAAACCATTCTTGGTTTTTAATTTCAAAACAAATTTCTTTAAAACGATCTCAAGTTTTCTGGACTTAGATTTAAAACTTCACAATTTTAAATTATCTTCAATTCCAATTTATAAGTTATACTCACTTAAATGTTTACTTCCCTAAACATTTCATTTTGCTAAATCATTAACAACATTCATTATTAAACACAATTACCATTTATGATAATAACCAAGATTATCATATCTGGAAACCAATTCATTATTATCTTTATTCTTGATAACATTTCTACAAATTCAAGATTTTAATTTTAGTTTGAATTCATTTCAAACTTATCTTCATTCAATTTTAATTTGGCTTTATTTCTATTACCACTTAATTTAATTCCAATATTTTAACAACCAATTACCTTAATATTTATTAGAAAGAAATATCATTTTATATATCAAAATATATTCTTATATAAAATCATTTAAAATCCTTATATAAGAAAATAACAATTACGCTCTCATATATATATATATATACACACTCAACTCGTTCTAGGGTACCATTGACCCTATCCTTAACGAGTAATCCCAACAGAGCCAAGGTTCTCGCTTAACCTTTTGCTCTGATACCAACTGTAACGACCCGGAGTTTTCGAACCCGAAAATTCCAGATAGTTAGAAGAAAAAGAAAAGAGATAGAAGAAAGATACAGAACAAGACGCAGATCCTCACATTCGCAGCAAAAGTCAAAATACAATATCAAATAATAATATCAGTTATACAAAGAAAACTGTATTTGTTAATTACATTTTTATACATCAGAGTTACAACATTCACAAATATACTAGACAGTTAGAATTAACATGTCTCTAACAACTATAGTATATCACAGCGGAAAACACTCCATACGTTCCTGCCATCCAGCTCGCCTCCTGAGCTCCAGAACGTCCTTTCCTGAAATCTGTAATACTCGATCTGACCCGAGCATTACATCAAAGTAACACCCGGGTCAGGCTGGAAACCAGCGTGAGTAAACCCATATAATTTAAAATTCTAAGGTTGTAAAACTTCTTTGAAAACCCGGGTAACTCATGCTTCACTACGAGTTCATTACTTGTTATGCTCAATACTTACTTCACATATCGATTTAAAAAGAATCGAAGTGGTTTCGGGTATTAACTAATACCCGACTCCTGCCTCTTCGAATCCGATGTCATCTTAATCCAAATTATTCAAATGAAAAACAATTCAAACTTTAAATACAGGGTGACACTATTTTAACCCAACATATTATATCACATAGCATTCCATATCACATACCAGAGATATTAACTAATCTAAGGCATACAATATTATTCAAAGATTAACCAACCATACCATCTCTAATTAATTTAATTAACCACAATTGGATTAAATTAATTACTTCAATTACTTTCAAATCCTGCATACTTAACATTAATTAATTACAATCCAATTAATTTATCATCCCTTAATTATCCATCTTAATTAATCATTCCTGATTAATTATTCTTTAATTACATTAAGTAATTAACCCTTTATTACTCCATAGATTAATTAGCCTTAACTATTGCTATTAACTTTTAATTAATTTCCCTAGTTAATTAATCACATTAATTAATGATTCTCTAATTTCTTAATTAAAATATTTACTTAAGAAATTAATTACTTAACCATGCTTAATCATTAATTAACTACAAACCATTAAATTAATTAATCATTCCTTAATTACCTTACAAATCAATTAATTAATCTTTAATTACAAATTTAATTACCTTTAACAAATCATTTTCCTTTTTTAATTACTAAATCACATTATTAACTTAACCTTTAATTAACATTTAATTATATTTATAAAATGATTAAGTTTTAAAACATTAAATTTAAGTTAAACTAGGATATAAATCAAATTTGATTTCCAGATTAAAACCTAGATTTAAAATTTTGCTTAAAACTTTACCTTCAAATTTAAAAAAAATCCCTTTTTAAAATTTGAACAAACAGGTTTAAAAGAAACCTGTAACCAAACTTTTCACCCGAGCTACCCCTTAATTGCTTCGAGTAAAACACTACCTTGCTTCGAGCCAAAACTCGAATTACTCGAGATAAACTCGAGTATACTATTTCCTAACAAACATCTTCAGGCACAAAACAATGCACACCGTACATATGCACCGAAGCTCCGATCAACTTCAGCCAACCTCGCCGATCGTTCCCCATCAGCAAACAGCTACACGTCTCCCCACGATCATCAGATCGTCATACAGAGGCTCGAAATCAAATCGAGACTTCAAACTCGAACCTGGAAACAACAACAGGCATCACCATCAAAGCCTGTCAACGCCTCCTTCTCGAAGCTCCGACCGCCGTTACTTCTGAAACTCTGGCCACGTTCTCGTCAACCCACCATCTACCATCACCAGAAACTTCATTGCACTCGATCCACTGAGTAAGTCGAACCAATCCAAAATATTCCTCCCAGACAAACTAGGGCTGCAGAACAAAAACTTCCATCGCCATCTCCACGTTGATCTACCAACACTTCTACCATTTTTCTCCAAATCTCTGACCACTCATCTTCCTCCAGAAAGATACACGAACTTCCAGACCAACGAGCTTCTTAGAAATCACCAATTTTCCATTTCCTGGTCAAACCCGAACTACTCATACATCCCACCATTAAAATTTATGATTTCAGTTTTAAAAATCATGTTTTAGGATGAGAATTCAATTTACATTCCTGAATTTAAAATTTAAGATGTTTGAATTTTTGACTTATATTAAATTTGCTCAGTTTTTCTTGATTCCAGAGATATTACCTATTTATTTTAACTTAAATAATTTTTAAACTTTAATCTATGATAAAGCAAACAAATTTTGTTTAAATACTAAATCCTAATAATGACTAGATCCAGAGACAAAACATTTTAGATTAAATCCTAAATTTTGAAACTGGGAACAGAAGTGTTCAGGCATACATTTATTACTCATCTAAATATTCACTACTATATACACACAAACATATTTGGCTTCAGATAAAATCATGCAACCTTATTTCATATACTTAAAATTTTTAAAGGTGATGTTACTCACTGTTATTTATAAACTTTCAAATATTTAAAAACAACAGAGCATATATACAGGCATTCAATACTAACACATACACATGCATCCATTTCAATCTAGATTTTCAGACAAGCAACATGATTTTCATTCATATATCAAAATGAAATCCAGGTTTTTAAGCTGTTTTTAAAAATATAGTTTACTCACAGAATATTGATAAAATTTTGATTTAAAGTTGAAATTTACTCACATCTGTATGAACAGAGAAGTTTTTTGAACTGAAAGCTGCTCCTGCACTTGAAACTGGAAGAATTTAAATCAGGTTGAATCCTTGAAGCTGCAGATCCGATCCTTGTTTGGTTTGAGAATTTGTTGAGCTTCTATGTTTTTGTTTCAGATTTGAACTTGTGAAGAGATACCCTTTGATTTGATTTTGTTTACTGGATTTGTGTTACAGATTTCCTTCTCAGGTTTGAATTTTGTTTTCAGTTCTCTTTTTTTTTCTTTTTAATCTTCAGGTTAGAAATGTATCCAAGAAAATTGAAGAGCAAAAGTATAGATGTGTATATATATTTAAATTTCCTTTAATTGATAATTTTAAAATAAATGACACTTGTATTACATGTAGAAATTTAGTACACACTTGTTTAATGCATGGCATAAATCCTTTACACTTGTTAATCTCATGAGAATTTGTTAAATTGTATATATTTAACTTACATTGTAATTTCCATGTATTAATATATTTTAATATATATTTATCATACTCTCAATTTGTTCTTATTTTTAAATATGTATCCACACTTTTACAAATTTACAAATATCCTACCACCCATGGCATATATATACATATATATATATTTACACACTTATATATTTGTATAAGTATACATTTAAAATTTTCAACATTATAAATTTTGCATATATCTTTATATATATAGATATATTACTCATTTATCCAAAGATTTATTTGTTTAACATACAAATCGGTGTTTTTATAAATTTAATCCTGTTAATTTACCAATTAACAGATGTCCAAAAATCCGGGTTATCACATCACTGAACCTAAGCTCTGATACCAAGTGTAGCGAACCGGATTTTTTGACCCTCGAAATCGACATCAGTACGTTCACTGTATAGCATGCCGAATATTCAAGTGCCGGAAATATCGATTGCTAGGGTAAAGAAGAAGAGATAGAAACAACAATACAGAATCTCACAATCGCAGTGGAACAAAATATAATATATAATAACAGATCTTTATACAAAGAACTGTAACTGTAATATACATAAATTCACCAGAGTACAACAGTCAATAATCAATCTGGACATTTATAATAACTTGTCCTCACATGTACTGAATATACAACATAACAAACACAACGGAAATAAGCAAGTGCGGGTAATATGCCTGAAATCCTCCAGCTCATCTCCTGAGCTCCATAGAATCTTAACCTGGTTCTGCAATACTCGGTCTGACCCGAGCATTATAATAAAATAACACCCGAGTCAGTCAGGAAAACCAGCATGAGAAAACACTCATTTTGAATTATTTTGTTATAAAAAATCTTTCGGAAACCAAAAGTATCTCGTAAGACCACGTTACACATAAACATGATGGGTTTTTACCTTACGATAACCAAAACATTTTATATCAAAATCATCTGATATTATAATAGTGTCTATAGAAAATAAACAATAAAATAGCTGAAATGCTTACATCTCACGTTTCAGCATATTTGGTATACAACTAACAACGTATAGCTCATATTGGATATTGGATCCCTTACAATGATAGGGCTACTGGGGTACCGCCCGCCACAGTACACCTCTAGATAAATGTACCGAGATCGAACCTATCGATCCCTGCCAACACAAGACCGGCCTACCCCTTACTAGATAGTACCGAATATGATCACCACCAATGGGCTCCGAACCACAAACAAACGAAAGTGATGATAGATGTCCACTCTAGATGAGTGATGATCATACCCTAATGGGAGCGACCAACATAGCCATGCTGCATCTCCCCTGTTTTCATCATTCCCGGTTGACAAGGCTTGAGGCCACGTATTACCTTAAGAATAGCATTCATTCTTGGAATGCTAACACTGCCTTCCAGGCAACGATGCGATGATATCATTCATCCATACAAGTTGTTCTAGGTCTGAACAAACCGAATCTCCTACAAGATCACCATCTCCATTATCTTCAAGAAATCACAATTCATAACGCACAAATCAGATCGAAGTGGTTTTCGGATAATTAACTCTGATCCCAGTATCTTTGTTACGATTAACGAAATTGGCCAGATTTGTTAGTCGGTTACTTAACTGTCAAATTACACACATAAGCAGTCACTAGGCCAAATTTTATAAATCTTTCAAAACATTCAGTTCAAAATATCTTTTCAAAGATATATATTCAACTCTCTTCCAGCATTCCAACATTTTGAAAACATTTTCAAATACTTATCCATAATAGGATATTTTTAAACCATTCCAACACTTAGAAATATTTCCGAATTCAATTTATAACACTTAGAAAAATATTTCTGTATAATTCATTTCACACTTAAAATATTTTCCAAAACCCTCTTTTCAATACTTAGGAGAATATTTATAGGCAGATTCTCCAAAATCATTTTAATATCAAACTTAGGAAATATTTCATAACTTATCTCATAAATCTCCAGAATTATTTATAAATTCCTTTTAACAATTTCCAAAACCGATTATACTCTTTTATAACCCAAACCAACAATTTATAACTTCTTTTATGAATTCAGATTCATTTTCGAAGTTCCCATATTTCAACATTTTGGAACTTCCATTTTCTCCCAAAATCCCATATAAGATTCCTCTTATCAAAATCATATCCGTTAAAAAAACCCCGTTTACAAATCTCGAGAGGATTTATAAATAAATATCAATCATGTTAAAACTTTATATATATGATAAATATTTTTAAAGAATAATAATTTTCTTGTTTTTTAAAACACGTTTAAGTAATTATTTAAAATATCAACACACTTTAAATAAACATCGATAACTCATTTCCAATTCATTTTTGGATAAAACTAATCGATTTACAAAGCCTATTATAAAAATTCGAATTCATTTAAATAAATATTAAATATTTGAATAATCCACTTTTCGAAATATTTCAATACTAAAACAGTTTTAAACCACATAGTTTAATTAATAAAATCTTTTTTAAAAACAAAACTTAACTTCTCGATAAAAATTAATTTTTAAAATTCAACATAACCATTCTTATATTTATAAATCCCTCTCGATTTATCCCAAACCGATTTTCATTCCTAATTTCACAACTATTTCCAAATTCCAAAATTGAATCTAATATCTTTCCCTAAACTGATTTTCGTATCTCACTTTAAATTCACAGGGTGAATTTATATTTCCAACTTATCAAATGATAATCATTTCACTTTATTTATAAACATCGTTTATAAATTTATTAATTCATTTCCGGTTGTTCTCTGTTAATAAAAGATTTATAGTAAACAAATCTCATTTATAAATCGATTTCTATTTAAAATTCCATTTAGAAATCTATTTCTTATAAAATCCAAACTATATTCCAAAACCGTATCAAACCTCGATTTTGACTTCCATTCCGTATTTTAAGAATCTCATTTAAAAACCCATTATTTTAAAACTCCTCAATTCAAAATTCTCGATTGAAAACATTGTACGAATAGCTAAATAAATATCCAAAATCGATTTATTTATTTTAACCAAATCAATTACTTTTTTTATAATTCCAAAATTCAACATAAAAATTATCAAATTCCAAATCGCCTTCGAATTTCCTCTTTATATTCAAAAAAATTATCTATGTTATTTATAATACCAAAATTAAGGCCAGTGCTACTATATTTGTAACGAACCGGGAATTTTCGACCCTCGAAAATCGACATCAATACATTCGCCTTATAGCATGGCGAGCAATCGAGTGCCGGAAATGCCAGATCATTAGGGGTGAAGAAGAAAAGAGATAGAAGAAAATAGAAACAATAACATAGAATCTCACAATCGCAACAGAACTATATGTATAATAGATAATAACATATCTTTATACAAAAAGAACTATAACTGTTACTATACATACTATCATCAGAGTACAACAATCAACAATTTAATCTGGACAGTTATAATAACTTGTCCTCACAAGTGCTGGATATACAGCATATACACACAGCAGAATATAATCAAGTACGTAGAATACACCCGAGACTCCTCCACCACGTCTACTGAGCTCCATAGCATCCTAACCTGAATCTGTAATACTCGGTCTAAACCAAGTATTATAATAAAATAACACCCGAGTCAGTCTGGAAAACCAGCGTGAGAAAATACACTCAATTTGAATTATTATTGTTATCAAAATCCTTTGAAAACAAAGGTATCTCGTAAGACCACGCCACACATAAAAACGACGGGTTTTTACCTTACGATAACCAAAACATTCTATATCAAAATCATCTGATATTATAATAATGTCTATAGAAAGTAAACTAGAAAACAACTGAAATGCTTGCATCTCACGTTTCAACATAGTTGGGCACAATCAAAACCGCACGTGCTTATAGTGGATATTGGATTCCATACAATGACTAGTGTACCGCCCGCTACAGTACATCTCTAGAAAAATGTATCGCGATCGTACCTAACGATCCCTGCCAACACAGGACCGGCCTACCCCTTACTGGATAGTACCTAATATGCTATCACCCCGGGTGTTCCCATCCTATCGAGCGCTCTCTTTTCCATGCACAACCATATCCATAATTATATTATGTCCGAGGGTATCTAAAAAAGTGATAACATACCCTACTTGGGTGCGACGCACTTAGCCCTGCTGCATCTCCCCTGTTTTAGTCATTCCCGGTTGATGAGGCTTGAGGCTACGTTTACCTTTAGAATAGCATTCATACTTGGAATGCTAACACTGCCTTCCAGGCAACGATGCAAATGATATCATCCATCCATACAAGTTGTCCTGGGTCTGAACAAACTGAATCTCCAAAATCACCGTCTTCACTATTTTTACGATGTCACAATTCGTAACGCTCAAATCAGATCGAAGTGGTTTTTGGATAATTAAATCTGATCCCGCTCTCTTCGAAACGATCAACAAATTTGGCCAGATTTGATAGTCGATTATTCAAATATCAAATCTAACACATAAGTAGTCACTAGGCCCAATTTTATAAATCTTTCAAAATATTTATTTCAAAATATCTTTACAAGGATATATATCCAAATCTCTTTCAACATTTCGATATTTGAAGACAATTTCAAATACTTATCCATACCAAGATATTTTCAACTCATATCTTACATCAACACTTAGTGAAATATTTTCAGATTCGATTTATAATCCATTACTTTGATAAATATATCTATATAAATCCTTTCGTCGCTAAAATATTTCCAAAACCTTCATTTCAACACTTAGGAAAATATTATAAGTCTATTTGCCGAAATCATTTATAATATCAATACTTAGGGAATTTCATAACATATCTCCTAGTTTTCCGAAATTATTAATAAATTCCTTTTTCAATTTCCAAGACTAGTTATACTTATTTAAATTCCCCACTAACAATTTATAACATCTTTTATGAATTCAGATTCATTTTTCGAAGTTCTCGTATCTAAACATTTTGGAAATTTTCTCAAGTTTCCAAAATTCCGTCATAAGATTTTCTCTTATAAAATCAAATCCATTAAATAAAACCTGATTTACAAATTCGAGAGTATTCATAAATCAGTTCAAGCAATATTCCAAAACTATATATATATATATATAATAAATAATTTTTAAAGAATAATAGTTTATTTTTAAAATGTGTTTAAGTAATTATTTAAAATATAAAAACACTTTAAATAAACATCGATAACTCATTTCCAATTCATTTTTACATAAAACTAATTGATTTACATAGCTTATTATAAAAATGTGAATTCATTTCAATAAATATTAAATATTTGAATAATCTATTTTCCGAAATATTTCAATACTAAAACAGCTTTAACTATATAGTTTAATAAATAAAAGTACCATTTTAAAACAATTATAATTTCTCAACAAAAATCTATTTTTTTTTAAAATCCATTATTGCCAATATAAATTTATAATTCCCTCTCGATTCATATCACATTGACTACACTTCAATTTCATACTCATTCTCACATTTCAAAAATATAATCCACTATCTTTTCCCAAAAACCAATTTCCATATCTTAATATAAATTCACACTTTTAATTTATATTTCCAATTTATCCACTGATAATCATTCCCCCTTATTTATAAACATTGTTTATAAGTTTATAAACTCATTTCCGGTTGTTCTCTGTTAATAATAGATTTATATTAAACAAACTTCATTTATAAATCGATTTTTATTTAAAATTCCATTTGGGAATCTATTCCTTAACAAGTTCCAATTATAACCCAAATTCATTCAAAATCTCGATTACGACTTCCTTTTCCTATTTTAAGAAATCTCATTTAAAATCCATTTTTAAAAATTCTTAATTTAAAATTCTCTACTTGAAACCATTTTACGAAATAGCTAAATAAATATCCAAAATCAAATTATTTATTTTACCCAACCTAATTCCTTTTTAAATAAATTACAAAATTCAATATAAATATTTTCATTTCCAAAATCGCTTTTGAATTCCATTTTAAAAATCAAAAATATTATTTATGGTATTTATAAACACCAAAATTTAGGCCAGTGCTACTATAGAATCCAAACAAATCAAATCACACAACAATCTATAACAGATTATTCCATTTCATCATATATCACTATATATGAAAAACAATCAATATATATATTTGAGGAATCCAGTTGGATCCCTCCAATCTGTTTCCCTGCATCCACAGATGTTATATAACATAAAATACCAATCTTGCTTCGAGGCGGGATATCGCAGTAATATAGGGTCATTCGCAATTATGCGGGGCGCATAGTGTCTCATCCACTCCAATCGGCGGGAAATATATCCAACTACTAATATATATACTACTATATATATAATACAACATTCAACTGATAATAATATATCAATTCAACCAATCATCCAATAATTAATTTAAACTATAATAAATTAATCTCATTAATCCAAAATGATTGAGATTAACTCACCTTGATTTTAATTTGTTGATCATCCAAATAAATTCTATTGCATAGATTTCGCAGCTTCTAATCCTATATGACTGATTTCGTGCGATTTATCCTCATATAATCAAATTTCGAATTATATAAATTAACGATTACAATTTAATCAATCAACTAATTATTTAATTTAAACTAATTACCAATTAACGAATTTAATTAACCTATTAATTAACTTAATAAAAATAATTAGCAACCTAATTACCTCATAACCCTAATCGTCTTCGTTACGAAAAAGATTCCAGGCGACAAAGCCAAGAGCTCGACTTCGACTAACCGTGCCTGAGCACGTTCACCGTTTGACGATCACCTCTCTGCTGTCGCACTTCCCTCCGACTTCCTCCCTTCACTGCCGCGTCTTCACCAATCCACGCGACTTCCCCTCAACCATCGATTCCACTCAACGCCTGCCGCACCCACGCCGCACGCGTGTTGAGAAAAATGCGACCCTCCAGAACCCTTGAATCGAACGGCGAGCTGCAATTCGTATCGCCTAGCTCCGCCTTGCCTCGCGTGCTCCTATAATCGCGATTCCATTGGTGTGATTTTTCTTCTTTTCTTTTATTTCGTTAATCGATCTGGTTTGATTTCGAAAAGAAGAAGGGCAATCTCAATTTTAAAAGGAACGAAGGAGGCTCGTTGAGAAGTAGGGCGGCCCAATATAGACTAGGACGGCTAAGGATTGACTTTTGATTTTATATATATATATATATATATATATATATTCAATTTATCCCCTTCCCGTAACTCGAAATCCTAAAGCCCTATCAAGGCGTGCCGTTAGGCGTTCCTAATGTTCTACCGCTATTCCGAACCCAATGGAATATGTTTTGGGACCTAATTCGATCGTATGTGGAAGATAGCTTTTTAAATCGACTATTTAAATTAAATTAAATTAAATTATTTCTAGGCGTTTTCAGATTGCACGATCAAATGGTGAATGCAAATGCTACGGAAATTGAAATCCAATAATAATATACTATTACGGATCCAATGGAACTAGTTTCGTCGAATTCCGAGACTATGCCCCAGATTGCTATTTTAACGCGTCGATTAAATCGACGATTTCAAAATTTGACAAAATCACTTGAAATTTCAGTTTTAGAAACTTACTAGCTTAATTCTAATTCAAATAGAATTTATATCAACATTAGAAATCGTTTTGATTCATATTCAACTCAAATTTCAATTATTTACCATTTTTGTATTACGATAAATCGTTATATTTGAATTTTAAATTCATTCTATAATTTCAACTCAAAATTTTCATTTTCAAAAATTAATTTATATTCCAAATCCAATATTTAAAACCGTTTAAATATTTAAAATTAAATGTCAAAAAATCCGTGTCGTTGCATTCTTTCCCTCTTAAAAGAATTTCGTCCCCGAAATTGCTAAGGTAGGAAAAATGCTCCAAACCCATTAACTTATCAAAACCCACTTAGTGAAAATTTGATATTTCACTTTTCTAATCTTTTAGTTCCAACCCAAAACAATTAGTTTTCCATTTTTAAACCAAAACCCTTTATTTCAATTATAATTAAAAATCAATTTTGGTTAACAAAAATTTTCCAAAAATGTTCAAAACTTTTCTACCACCCTAAATTTTCGAATTTTTTTGGCAGAGTCTCCCTTGTACGGAGAGCCTTTTGCAATATCACAAATATAATAAAAATGATATCATCGACCCACACGGTCGAAAACACAATATAGAGCAATATTTATATCATTTTCGCATTTATAGCGTAAGCATACCTTATATTAGCATTATTAAGCGAACTCGCTCAATTAATATGCAATTGCACAACCCAAAATCAAGCCAAACAGCTCCATGTACCTGTACTTACTCAAACAAAAACATCATTTTCATAATTTATGAAATTTAATAACTTTACATCCCTTTATCTATTTTAAACACATGATTTCATAGCGCTAACATGGTATATCATGTATTTTAGAAGGTACATGCAAATACAGGGTTCCAACATTTAGTTATTCACTTCAAATTCAATTTATACGCCATTTCATTCAATTCCAAATGACTCATATACCATTATTATCTTTCAATTCATATTTGTACCTAACAAATTCATATCCATTTCAAATTGATTCAAAATCAATTTATTCACTTTCCATTGATTCACAAAATTTTGTTTACTTCCGTTTACGTCAAACGACAAATTTTCCCATGCTATTTGGTGATATTCATTAATAAAATAACCACTTCAGCTTATAAACCATTTAAATTGATTCTAAATTAATTTATCAACTTTTTATTAATTCACATTCAATTTATTCACAAAAACCTTGTTCGCTCAATTTTATATTCAACAACAATCCAATCCAAGCTAATTTATTTATGGACCATTTCATAAATTTATTTGAGCCAAGCTTCCATCCAAAAATATTAACTTAAGTTAATTTTTTTACTTTCAATCATTTCAACCGTATAACTTAAGTTCATTTCCATTGCAATCAAATTCCATTTCATTTTAAATTGATTGTTATTAAATTTATTTACCTTCAATTGATTCACATTTCCATTTACTTGGTATATCTCAATTTACATTATATTACTTGAGAATCATTTCATAAAATTAATATTAAGGTTTATTATAACCTTTTATACAACACATATATTCATTTCCACTACAAAACTTAATTTCATACTCGAATTTATTTAAATAATATCCCAAAGCCATATTCAATTTATTTACACTTAAATTGAATTTATTTATAACTTAAGCCATCACCATTTCAATCCATTTCTATTTTATTCGACCACATTTCACAATATATTTAATTCGATTATATTTAAGTCGAATTTCATTTATAACTCAAGTTCCATATTCACAATCCACAAATCCATTTTATCTAACCAAGTTAGATTCCATTTTTATATTCAATTAACTAATTAATTTATCTAATTAGTTCACTTCTATTTTACAATTCAATGTCTGTTTTTTATTTCATAAATTACTTCAATTGGTTTGACTTGAGTTCAAATTCATTTTATAATTCAAGTTGGATTTCCATTTCTTTACCAAAATATCAAACCACTTCCATTTTGATTTTTCGATTCCACTTTTTCAATTTATAAGTTACACCACTTATTTTTCACATTTTCATCAATTCTATGCTTGAGTTGATTCCATTCAAAATTTACAACTTATAGTTATATAATCATTTTATAATTCAAACTTTATATTCAATTCCCTTCGATATCATTTCTAATTCAATCTAATTTTTATTTAACTTAGCTTAAGTTAAATTCCAATTCATACAATTTATTTTAACTTACTTAAGTTAAATTTCAAATTCCAATATTCAATTTCACACTTTATTTAGATGAAATTCCAGAATTTAAACACCTGGTTTTATTTCAAATCATTTTAAAAATCAAATATATATATACAATTATTCACTTTTGTATATCAAACTTTAACTTTTGAATTTTTAAATCAAACCTGCTATTACTAACCAAATTCCCTTTGGAATTTTAAATCAAACTCGTTTTTCCCAAAACAATCTTTAAACAATGACCCCGGTAGCAATCCGTCACTTAGAAACTCGAAAATGAATACTGATGATGCTGCGCAGTCATCAGCAGGATTATTTTCCAACGACTGAAGTGAGTTTAGTGCTTTATTATTTCCAAAATCCATTTAAAACATTTTCTATTCAAAATATCTCCAAAATAATACTCCATTATTCTTTTCAACCACTTCGGAAAACATTTCCAAAACTTTCGAGATTTCAAAATGCCCAAATACTTAGTTCAAATCCATTTAAAAAATTTCTCAAAGTTTCCAAGATTTTAAATTTCCAAATTTCTGGTTTGAATCCAATTTTAGTTATAATCACATTCATAAATTTCACCTTTGAATTTCCCTTTGGTTATATAAACCATTTCAGTTATTATAATCTTATTTTGATTATAATAATATCAACAAAACACTTCAAATTTACTATAATAATTTTAGAAAATTATTTCTTTTATATCAAAATATAATTTGGGTAAAATTATTTCATTTACCCTATTTCAAAACAATATTGTGTCGAATTGCTCTGTTTAAGTGTTCAGAAACCCTTATCGATACATTTATACGGACTGTGCCGACCAGAATTCATAAGCCACTCAATAACTCAACCAACACAATAAAAAAAAAATTATATTCACTAACAAATATGCGCTCATATCTATTAATACACTCAGACTCATTCTAGAGTACTACTGACTCTATCTCTAATGAGTAATCCCCACCAAAGCCAAGGTTCTTGCTTAACCTTGCGCTTTGATACAAACTGTAATGAACCGGGGAATTTCGACTGTAATACCCCAAAATTTTGTGAAAAATCATTTTTGTAAAATGATTTAATTTTGAAATATTTAGATTTAAATATGGTGAAATTTCTGGAATAAATAGTGTGCAAGTATATGTGTGCACGTGCACACTGAAATGGCACAAGAAAGAACTCCAGATTTCTTGGATTTAAAACAAGAATTAAAGAGCAATACAAACATGATTTTGCAACATGGTTATTTGATTTCTGAGATTTTATGGGTCATCTTAGAAAATAAGAAAAGTAAGTTTTACTTTAGATCAGTAAACAAATTTATTTAAAACCCAGAAAAGAAAATAATATATATATATATATATATATATATTTGTAAACTTGTATACATATAGGTGCATATGTTTCTGAATTTAAAAGAGGAATTAAAATAAGCCTAGATAAGATATGTATACAAATATACATTTTTAAATACTGAAAAGTACATATATATATATTAGCAAGTGAAACCATAACATTAAAATGACATGAAATGTGATACAAGTCAATATGCTTGTGTAGGCAAAAATAGCAAAGGGGATTTTCAGAAATAATTAAAATAAATAGAATAGTCACACTTTTGACATGACTAAGTGAGTGGCCATTTTCTGAAAAAGTAAAAGAAAGAAAATGCAGCCTTTAAATTGGTTAATATGGCCGGGGTAATATGAATGAAAAATGCATGATGCTAAGCCAGGACAGAAATGGAATTCTGTTTCAATAAAACCCTAGAGGAAAAATGCTTATAAATAGGCAGTTTAGCCAGTAGAATTATTTTACCCCGAGCTGCAAAAAAAAAAATAATAAGAAAAGAAGAAGAAAATATTGAAAGGAAGGAGAAAACACTCAAACAAGAATTTTCTGGATTAATAAGAAGAAACATTTAGGTGAGTAATCTCACTGAGTTCATGGCATTAAGACCTGAGTTGAGGCAGCCACTTTTTATATTGCCATTTATGTATTTCTGGTTTTGATGTATATGATTTCATCAATGCTTTTTGGATGTCTTATTTTAAATCTGATATGATTTAATATGGATGATTTGATGATCTTTGATTGGTTGAGACATTTGTCTTTGGATGAGTATCATACTGTTTTATTTATACTCATAAATGTTAAAGTTTAGGATCTTAAAAATTATATAGAGAATACTCTCAACTGTTATAGATCTATGGCATGGAAACCTTATAAAAATGATTGGAGCTGCATTATACTTGGTATAAGTGCTGAGGCTTGAAAAGAAAAATGTTAAGGGTGCAATAGAAATTTTCTAAGTGCTGAGCCCTTAATCAAAAAAAAAAAACCCACAAGCTAAAATTATGATTGAACCAGATCTTGAATCTGAATCAATCATAAAGGCTTGCAGATCAGTATAACATGCCATGCCTCTTTTACAGTTGAAAATGTTCTTATATTTACTAAGATCAAGACATATTGACCCCATTTAGGAAATGACTGTCTGATTATTTCTGAGGGGAAATTATGGATGTTTCCATGTTTGCAGTGACATGTTCACTTAGCATATTTGATGTTAGGATTTAAGACAATACACTAGTAAATAAACTAGGGAAGGGAAGGCCAAGATGACTGCTGGAATGCTTGTCATATTTGAAGTATGCAAGTTGGCACATGGTTTGTTTAAGCCCTGAGATCTTTGTGCAATGATGTGAATTAGTTCATTGCAATGTGTCCCAGTGATTCCTTAATAGCAGATGAGGCAGGGATTTAAATTGAATATTACAACCTGTAAATGAAGAAATAGGAATATGGATATTTCTTAGGTTGAATGGTATGGAACCAAGATGATTCCAGTGAATGAAATTGTTGCCAGTAGATAATTATGTTTGTATGATTATGTATGCAAGTGAAGGAATGATAGATGAATATATCATACCTGAATCAACTTAATTATACTATGTTAGAGTAATTGATAGCAGAAACTTGCTTAAATAACAAGTCAGTACCCTTACATTCTCTATTGCTTAATATCATGAATGAATTGATGTTACTCATACCAGATCATAGATCTGACCCTTGTTTGCTCATGGCATCTGGGGTGTCTCATTTTAAAATGAGGCAGCCACTCATGCTCTTTCAGGTATCCCAGGCACTAAGTAAAAATGAAGTAATGGCTATTATGGAGGAGTGAATGAACATGCTAGCTAGTTTCAATAAGAGCTTAAATTGATTATATCTGCATGTACTCAGGAAAAATATTATGTTTCTAAGATTTCCAGTCATGTATTGAATATTTTATGGTTAGTGATCAAGTTGCCCTTATGATCTGTAAAGTGTCAGATTAAAATTTGTTGTTCTGTTGAAACGGTTGTGTGTTAAGGTTTGATTTGTTTTTGAGGTGGTGTCTGAAATATAAACAAGAGATATATGCTCAAGTAGGTTCATATAAATAAAAATCTGGAAGAAATATACAATTATGTGATGGCATAATTCATATATGTATTAGCTAATCTTGTGACATAACAGAGCACTGAGTTTTAGAACAAAATCTGGATTTAGCAAGAAGAAAACTTAAAGGATTTTATTTTCTTTTTACTGAAATGCTTTGTAAATAAGTTTGAATTCATTTCTGAGTTGTATTGAGAAAAGTAAAATGTTTTTCTAAAAGCTTCAGACAGAATGAAAAGAAAGGTATCTCCATTGCTTTGAACTAATGTGGTAGATACAGGATCCATGAGTTAACCAGCTCCAAATGAATGAAGTATTGGTTGATCATGATAGATTGTATTCTGAGAATAAAAGTGCATTTCAAAGCTTAGTACCTTTAGTAATTGTTTCACCCAGTTTTCTGGAAAATAAGCAGAGATATTGACATGTACATGTATATCTGTGTACATGTTGATATTTGAGCAAAAATATAATTATAATTCCTAGAACAGCTATAGGAATGGGATTCAAAAATAGTAAAGTAAGAAGAATTGTTTTGTATGTTAGGTTATAGGCAAACATTAAAAATATATGTACAAAGATAGGTAGATATCAGATTACAAACCATACAAAAAAAAAGAAGAAAAACAAAAATTGTGTTTGAACCGACCTGCATAGTACTCGAACCAGTGACCTCTTGTGTATAAGTTAGGCGCGTTTCCATTACGCCTAGATGTTGCTTGTGTTCACTTAGGATCCACTTACTTTTATACTGAATTTAATATTATCCAGACTTTAACACAATCATCTATATTGAAAGCTTGTTTACCACTGATTATTACTTGATCATTTCTAAATTATAATGACAGTCTAAAATACATGTTTCCAGTGGATTTTAGGTCCAAAAATCAGGGTGCAATAATTAATCTGAAGTGCTAAAAATCTAAATCAAACAGGATGTTCTTGTACAAAAAAAAAGATAAAGTATATACTCTGAATTTAAACAAGAAGAACACATACATCTTCATATGTATGTGTATGTTATTAGATATACACTGATATATTTATATTGGTAAGTTATTTTGATCCTCGATATATTTTGTTTATTAGAAAAAGAAAATGACCCTGGGAAATATATTTGTAAAGAATGATATATCTGTATATCATCTCTTAGCAAAAAAAAAATCCTTATGAAATTAGGGTGGAAATTAGGAGGGTCATTTCAGTTGGTATCAGAGCACTTGGTTGCATTGATTGTTAAGTATTATAGAAATGTATAATGTCTGTTTGTTTTGGATGAAATAATTTAGATAAGAAATTAGAAATTATAGAAGCACTCATAATATGCTAATACCATTTACCCAGAATTTAGTTAGCAGAACATGGTAGGAAGAGGATCTCATCACAATGCAGGAACCAGTGCACCTCAAATGCTTGATATGCAAGAATTTGTGAGGGTTTTAAGAGATGGAATTGGGCATAGGCCTGAGAACCCACATGAAGAGCTTTCAAAACTACTGAAGACTTATTCCAATTTGGGAGGCAAGAGTTTTGAAGGAACAGAGAGTGTGATGGAAATTCAAGCATGGTTGAGAACACTTGATAGGATTTTCAATGACATGCAGTTGGATGACCAAAGAAAGAGGCAAGTAGCTTCTAGACAACTGAAAGGGGTAGCTTTAAGCTGGTGGGAGGTGATCATAGCTGGAAGAAATGAAAATGAAATCACTTGGAATCAGTTCAAGGAGATGTTGGAGGCAAGATTTGTACCAGCATCAACCAAGACCATTTTGCTTGAAGAATTTATCAAACTTAGGCAGAGAACTTTGAATGTCACTGAATACACTCAAAAGTTTGAGGGGCTATCTAATTATGGAGCAATGCTAGTGGCAGATGAAGCATCCAAGAATGATAGGTATATAAAAGGGCTGAACCCAGGACTTAGCAGAGCTATGCTACCATATGCAGATAGAACATTTGATCAAGTAATTGATCTGGCTTTGAAACTGGAACAACATGACAAAGAAAGAGAGAAATATAGGAATTTTAAGAGCAACAACAAGAAGGATAAGGGAAGATATCACCCTTATGATAAAAAGAAGGAGGAGGCAGACAACAGGAAGAGTAAAGATACTAAAGCCAATGATACTAAGAAGAAATTGGTTTGCCATCATTGTGGAAAAGAAGGACACATCAAACCGAGGTGCCCAGAGTTAAAAGGAGGAGCCTTCAAATGCTACCTATGTGGGAAAGAGGGGCATATGAAGAGGAACTGTCCTGAGAATAAACAGCAAGGGAAATTGGCAACTTTGGAAGGAAAAGGCAAATCTACAGTGAAAATTGATGCTGAAAATCATGGCCAAGTGGAAGGTACATTACTCATTTGTGCCATACCCATACCAGTAGTATATGATACTGGAGCAACACACTCTTTGATTTCCTATGAATTAGTTAAAGTGTTAAAATTAAACTGCAAATTGGTTGAAACCCCATTGCTTGTACAAAGTCCCCTAGGGAGTTCTAGTGTTTTGAACATGAATTGTGTGGATGTGGAGTTAAACATAGGAGGAAATATTTTTATTTCCAATTTATATGTTTTAAATTACCCAAATATAGGAGTTATATTGGGGGTAGATTGGTTAAGGCAATTTAAAGCCATAATTAATTTAGACTCATCCACCATATCATTGCAAGATTCTAGAGGCCAGAGAATCACAGTTCTATGTGAAATAGCTAAGGAGGGGAAATTGTATCATTTAGTTGACTTAGAAAAAGATCTGAGTGAACTAACCATTGAAGAAATTCCCATAGTTAATGAATACTTGGATGTGTTTGGGGAAGTTAAGGGTGTTCCACACCACAGACCAGTTGAGTTCCAAATTAATCTCATTCCAGGAGCAAGTCCAATAATCAAGAAACCTTATAGAATGGGGCCAAGTGAACTGAAAGAATTGAAAAATCAGTTGGAAGAATTAGAAGGCAAGGGATTTATAAGGCCAAGCAATTCTTGCTGGGGTTCTCCAGTAGTGTTTGTGAGAAAACATGATGGTACCTTGAGAATGTGCATAGATTACAGAGAACTAAATAAAGTAACCATCAAGAATAAATACCCATTGCCTAGAATAGATGATCTCTTTGACCAACTCAGTGAAGCTAAAATATTTTCTAGGCTAGACTTAGCATCAGGATTCCATCAAATGAAGGTTGAAGACTCAAGTGTTAAGTATACTGCATTTAACACAAGATATGGCTTATATGAATTTTTGGTCATGCCATTTGGTTTGACAAATGCTCCTTCATATTTTGTTGATTTGATGAATAGAATATTTAGAGATTATCTAGACAAGTTTGTACTGATTTTTATTGATGACATTTTGATTTATTCTAAGACAGTGGAAGAGCATAAAAATCATTTGCATTTAGTTTTGTCAAGACTAAGGGAAAATGATTTAAAGGCAAAATTTTCAAAATGTGCATTTTGGAAAGAAGAAGTGCATTTCCTTGGGCATGTCATCTCTGCCAAAGGAATATCAGTAAACCCTAACAAAGTAGTGGCAATCCAAGCATGGAAAAGGCCTAACACCATCAGTGAGATTAGATCATTTATGGGGATGGCAGGATATTATAGGAGATTCATAAAAGATTTCTCAAAAATATCATCACCACTTACCAATTTAACTAGAAAGAACCAAGCCTTTGTATGGACAGAAAAATGTGAGCAAGCTTTTATCAAAATAAAAGAAGCCCTGATTGATGCACCAGTATTGAGAGTGCCAGAAGGAAATGAAAATTTGGTTGTGTACACTGATGCAAGTGGCTCTGGGTTAGGGGCTGTGTTGATGCAGCAAGACCAGGTGGTAGCCTATGCATCTAGGCAATTAAAGCCACATGAAACCAGGTATGCAACCCATGATCTTGAACTAGCAGCAGTTGTGTATGCTTTGAAACTTTGGAGACATTATTTGTTAGGTGCCAAATTCATTTTGTACACTGATCATAAGGCATTGAAATATTTATTCTCACAAAAAGATTTGAACATGAGGCAACATAGATGGGTAGAGTTCCTAGCTGCCTATGACCTAGATATACTGTATACACCAGGCAAGGCAAATAAAGTTGCAGATGCCTTGAGTAGACAACATGCCAAGGTAGCCATGTTGATGATGGAAGAGTTTAGGGATTTGTCTATACTTACTGATTTGGAAATTGAGGAAAACAGTGAGGAACAAATGATGCCTATTGAAGAAGGTAAAGGTAAAGGAAAATTAAGTATGATATCTCTGCAATCAGATTTACTTCTTAAGATTGGACAAATGCAGGAACAAGACTTAAACATGATGGAAAAGAAAATGCTCATATCAAAAGGGGAGGAAGTAATAAATTATCAAATTGATAAAAATGGTTATTTAAGGAATAAAAATAGGATATGTGTTCCAGAAAATATAGAATTGAAAGAGGAAATATTAAATGAGTACCATAGGAGTAAGTACTCCATACACCCAGGTAGCACCAAGATGTATCAAAATTTGAAAAGAAATCTTTGGTGGAAGGGGATGAAGTCAGATGTGGCCAGATATGTTGCAAGGTGCATGACTTGCCAACAAGTCAAGGCAGAGACACAAAGGCCATCAGGACTATTGCAACCCCTTAGTATACCACAGTGGAAGTGGGAGGATATATCTATGGATTTCATAGATGGTCTTCCTAGATCTAAGAAGGGAAACACAAGTATATGGGTAATAGTGGATAGGCTAACTAAGGTAGCACATTTTATCCCAGTTAAAACAGAAAGAAATGCTCCAAAATTGGCTCAAATATTCATGAAAGAGGTAGTAAGGTTGCATGGCATACCCAAAACCATTGTGAGTGATAGGGATACCATCTTCACCTCAAGATTTTGGAAAAGTTTTCAAGAGGCTATGGGGAGTGAATTGTGCTTAAGCACTGCCTACCATCCACAATCAGATGGTCAAACTGAGGTGGTGAACAAAGTCTTAGAGGATTTGTTGAGAGCATGTACACTGGACTTTGGAGGCAACTGGGAAGACCACCTCCATCTAGCTGAATTCACCTACAATAACAGTTACCAAAGCACCATAGGGATGGCACCATTTGAAGCCTTATATGGCAAGCCATGTTTATCACCTACATGCTGGGTAGAGGCTGGAGAAAGGGCTATTCTTGGACCTGAATATGTTAAAGAAACCACAGAGAAAATTGGGTTAATAAGAAAAAGAATAGCAGCAGCTCAAGATAGGCAAAAGAAATTTGCAGATAGGAAGAGAAAGCAAGTGGAATATGAAGTGGGAGACTTTGTTTTCATCAAGATTTCACCTATGAAGAAAGTCATGAGATTTGGCAAGCAAGGTAAGCTTACACCAAGGTATGTTGGACCCTATAAAATTCTGGAAAGAATTGGTTCATTGGCTTACAAATTAGAACTACCAGAGGAGATGAAAGCAATGCATAATGTTTTTCATGTGTCCCAACTTAGAAAATGGGTACATGATAAGGAAGACATTTTGGAAAAGCCTACCAAAATTCAAATAAATCCTGACTTGGTTTATGAAAAAGAACCAGTGGGGATTATAGCCAAGGAAGAAAAGAAATTAAGGAGCAAAACCTTGAAACTAGTTAAGATCCAGTGGAGTAGTGATCCTAATGACTGCACATGGGAGTTAGAGGATAAGATTAGAATGGATTATCCTAAGCTTTTTGCAAATTAAAAGGTAAATTTTTTTTTCTGGAAAAATTATTTGTTATGCATGGTTGATATGGTTGAATTTGTTTGCTTATGCATATATTTGATAAGTTTTCAGAAAAGAAAAATGATGCTTACTAAATGTTAGAAAAATTGTGAGGACACAATTCCTAAAAGGAGGGGTGAATGTAATACCCCAAAATTTTGTGAAAAATCATTTTTGTAAAATGATTTAATTTTGAAATATTTAGATTTAAATATGGTGAAATTTCTGGAATAAATAGTGTGCAAGTATATGTGTGCACGTGCACACTGAAATGGCACAAGAAAGAACTCCAGATTTCTTGGATTTAAAACAAGAATTAAAGAGCAATACAAACATGATTTTGCAACATGGTTATTTGATTTCTGAGATTTTATGGGTCATCTTAGAAAATAAGAAAAGTAAGTTTTACTTTAGATCAGTAAACAAATTTATTTAAAACCCAGAAAAGAAAATAATATATATATATATATATTTGTAAACTTGTATACATATAGGTGCATATGTTTCTGAATTTAAAAGAGGAATTAAAATAAGCCTAGATAAGATATGTATACAAATATACATTTTTAAATACTGAAAAGTACATATATATATATTAGCAAGTGAAACCATAACATTAAAATGACATGAAATGTGATACAAGTCAATATGCTTGTGTAGGCAAAAATAGCAAAGGGGATTTTCAGAAATAATTAAAATAAATAGAATAGTCACACTTTTGACATGACTAAGTGAGTGGCCATTTTCTGAAAAAGTAAAAGAAAGAAAATGCAGCCTTTAAATTGGTTAATATGGCCGGGGTAATATGAATGAAAAATGCATGATGCTAAGCCAGGACAGAAATGGAATTCTGTTTCAATAAAACCCTAGAGGAAAAATGCTTATAAATAGGCAGTTTAGCCAGTATAATTATTTTACCCCGAGCTGCAAAAAAAAAATAATAAGAAAAGAAGAAGAAAATATTGAAAGGAAGGAGAAAACACTCAAACAAGAATTTTCTGGATTAATAAGAAGAAACATTTAGGTGAGTAATCTCACTGAGTTCATGGCATTAAGACCTGAGTTGAGGCAGCCACTTTTTATATTGCCATTTATGTATTTCTGGTTTTGATGTATATGATTTCATCAATGCTTTTTGGATGTCTTATTTTAAATCTGATATGATTTAATATGGATGATTTGATGATCTTTGATTGGTTGAGACATTTGTCTTTGGATGAGTATCATACTGTTTTATTTATACTCATAAATGTTAAAGTTTAGGATCTTAAAAATTATATAGAGAATACTCTCAACTGTTATAGATCTATGGCATGGAAACCTTATAAAAATGATTGGAGCTGCATTATACTTGGTATAAGTGCTGAGGCTTGAAAAGAAAAATGTTAAGGGTGCAATAGAAATTTTCTAAGTGCTGAGCCCTTAATCAAAAAAAAAAACCCACAAGCTAAAATTATGATTGAACCAGATCTTGAATCTGAATCAATCATAAAGGCTTGCAGATCAGTATAACATGCCATGCCTCTTTTACAGTTGAAAATGTTCTTATATTTACTAAGATCAAGACATATTGACCCCATTTAGGAAATGACTGTCTGATTATTTCTGAGGGGAAATTATGGATGTTTCCATGTTTGCAGTGACATGTTCACTTAGCATATTTGATGTTAGGATTTAAGACAATACACTAGTAAATAAACTAGGGAAGGGAAGGCCAAGATGACTGCTGGAATGCTTGTCATATTTGAAGTATGCAAGTTGGCACATGGTTTGTTTAAGCCCTGAGATCTTTGTGCAATGATGTGAATTAGTTCATTGCAATGTGTCCCAGTGATTCCTTAATAGCAGATGAGGCAGGGATTTAAATTGAATATTACAACCTGTAAATGAAGAAATAGGAATATGGATATTTCTTAGGTTGAATGGTATGGAACCAAGATGATTCCAGTGAATGAAATTGTTGCCAGTAGATAATTATGTTTGTATGATTATGTATGCAAGTGAAGGAATGATAGATGAATATATCATACCTGAATCAACTTAATTATACTATGTTAGAGTAATTGATAGCAGAAACTTGCTTAAATAACAAGTCAGTACCCTTACATTCTCTATTGCTTAATATCATGAATGAATTGATGTTACTCATACCAGATCATAGATCTGACCCTTGTTTGCTCATGGCATCTGGGGTGTCTCATTTTAAAATGAGGCAGCCACTCATGCTCTTTCAGGTATCCCAGGCACTAAGTAAAAATGAAGTAATGGCTATTATGGAGGAGTGAATGAACATGCTAGCTAGTTTCAATAAGAGCTTAAATTGATTATATCTGCATGTACTCAGGAAAAATATTATGTTTCTAAGATTTCCAGTCATGTATTGAATATTTTATGGTTAGTGATCAAGTTGCCCTTATGATCTGTAAAGTGTCAGATTAAAATTTGTTGTTCTGTTGAAACGGTTGTGTGTTAAGGTTTGATTTGTTTTTGAGGTGGTGTCTGAAATATAAACAAGAGATATATGCTCAAGTAGGTTCATATAAATAAAAATCTGGAAGAAATATACAATTATGTGATGGCATAATTCATATATGTATTAGCTAATCTTGTGACATAACAGAGCACTGAGTTTTAGAACAAAATCTGGATTTAGCAAGAAGAAAACTTAAAGGATTTTATTTTCTTTTTACTGAAATGCTTTGTAAATAAGTTTGAATTCATTTCTGAGTTGTATTGAGAAAAGTAAAATGTTTTTCTAAAAGCTTCAGACAGAATGAAAAGAAAGGTATCTCCATTGCTTTGAACTAATGTGGTAGATACAGGATCCATGAGTTAACCAGCTCCAAATGAATGAAGTATTGGTTGATCATGATAGATTGTATTCTGAGAATAAAAGTGCATTTCAAAGCTTAGTACCTTTAGTAATTGTTTCACCCAGTTTTCTGGAAAATAAGCAGAGATATTGACATGTACATGTATATCTGTGTACATGTTGATATTTGAGCAAAAATATAATTATAATTCCTAGAACAGCTATAGGAATGGGATTCAAAAATAGTAAAGTAAGAAGAATTGTTTTGTATGTTAGGTTATAGGCAAACATTAAAAATATATGTACAAAGATAGGTAGATATCAGATTACAAACCATACAAAAAAAAAAGAAGAAAAACAAAAATTGTGTTTGAACCGACCTGCATAGTACTCGAACCAGTGACCTCTTGTGTATAAGTTAGGCGCGTTTCCATTACGCCTAGATGTTGCTTGTGTTCACTTAGGATCCACTTACTTTTATACTGAATTTAATATTATCCAGACTTTAACACAATCATCTATATTGAAAGCTTGTTTACCACTGATTATTACTTGATCATTTCTAAATTATAATGACAGTCTAAAATACATGTTTCCAGTGGATTTTAAGTCCAAAAATCAGGGTGCAATAATTAATCTGAAGTGCTAAAAATCTAAATCAAACAGGATGTTCTTGTACAAAAAAAAAGATAAAGTATATACTCTGAATTTAAACAAGAAGAACACATACATCTTCATATGTATGTGTATGTTATTAGATATACACTGATATATTTATATTGGTAAGTTATTTTGATCCTGGATATATTTTGTTTATTAGAAAAAGAAAATGACCCTGGGAAATATATTTGTAAAGAATGATATATCTGTATATCATCTCTTAGCAAAAAAAAAAAATCCTTATGAAATTAGGGTGGAAATTAGGAGGGTCATTTCATCGACCCTCGAAAATTGACATTAATACATTCACGGTATAGCATGGCGAGTAATCGAGTGCTGGAAATACCAGATCATTAGGGGTGAAGAAGAAAATAGATAGAAGAAAATAGAAACAACAACACAGAATCTCACAATCGCAGCGGATTAATATATATAATAGATAATAACATATCATTATACAAAAAGAACTGTAACTGTTACTATACATACCATCATCAAAGTACAACAATAAACAATTCAATCTGGACAGTTATAATAACTTATCCTCACAAGTGCTGGATATACAGCATACGCACAACGGAATATAATCAAGTACGTAGAATACACCTGAGACTCCTCCAGCTCATCTCTTGAGCTCCATAACAACCTAACCTGAATCTGTAATACTCGGTCTAACCCGAGTATTATAATAAAATAACACTCGAGTCAGTCTGGAAAACCAGCGTGAGAAAACACACTTAATTTGAATTATTATTGTTATCAAAATCCATTGAAAAACAACGGTTTCTCGTAAGACCACGCCACACATAAATATGACGGGTTTTTACCTTACGATAACCAAAACATTTTATATCAAAATCATCTGATATTATAATAACGTCTATAGAAAGTAAACTAGAAAATAGGTGAAATGCTTGCATCTCACGTTTCAGCATAGTTAGGCACAATCAAAACCACACGGGCTTGTAGTGGATATTGGATTCCATACAATGATTGGGCTACTGGGTACTGCCCGCTACAATACATCTCTAGAAAAATGAACCGAGATCGTACCTAACGATCCCTGCCAACATAGGACCGGCCTACCCCTTACTGGATAGTACCGAATATGCTATCACCCCGGGTGTTCCCACCCTATCAAGCGCTCTCTTTTCCATGCACAACCATATACATAATTATATTATGTCCGAGGGTATCTAGAAAAGTGATAACATACCCTACTTGGGTGCGACGCACTTATCCCTGCTGCATCTCCCCTATTTTAGTCATTCTCGGTTGATGAGGCTTGAGGCTACGTTTACCTTTAGAATAGCATTCATACTTGGAATGCTAACACTGCCTTCCAGGCAACGATGCAAATTGATAGCATCCATCCATACAAGTTGTTCTGGGTCTGAATAAAATCGAATCTCCAAAATCACCGTCTTCACTATTTTCACGATGTCACAATTTGTAACAATCAAATCAGATCGAAGTGGTTTTCGGATAATTAAATCTGATCCCGGTCTCTTTGAAACGATCAATGAATTTGGCAAGATTTGATAGTCAGTTATTTCACTATCAAATATCACACATAAGCAGTCACTAGGCCCGATTTTATAAATCTTTCAAAATATTTATTTCAAAATATCTTTACAAGGATATATATCCAAATCTCTTTCAACATTTCGATATTTGAAAATAATTTCAAATGCTTATCCATAACAGGATATTTTCAACTCATATCTTACTTCAACACTTAGTGAAATATTTTCAATTTTGATTTATAATCCATTACTTAGATAAATATCTCTATATAAATCCTTTCGTCGCTAAAATATTTCCAAAACCTTCATTTCAACACTTACGAAAATATTATAAGTCTATTTTCCGAAATCATTCTAATATCAATACTTAGGGAATATTTCATAACTTATCTCCTAGTTTTCCGAAATTATTAATAAATTCCTTTTTCAATTTCCAAGACTGATTATACTTATTTAAAATCCCCACTAACAATTTATAACTTCTTATATGAATTCAGATTCATTTTTCGAAGTTCTCGTATCTAAACATTTTGGAATTTTTCTCAAGTTTCCAAAATTCCGTTATAAGTTTTCTCTTATAAAATCACATCCATTAAATAAAACCTGATTTATAAACCTCGAGAGTATTCATAAATCACTTCAAACAATTTTCCAAAACTCTATATATATATAAAATAATTAATTTTTAAAAAATAATAGTTTATTTTTAAAACATGTTTAAGTAATTATTTAAAATATTAAAACACTTTAAATAAACATCGATAACTCATTTCCAATTCATTTTTACATAAAACTAATCGATTTACAAAGCTTATTATAAAAATGTGAATTCATTTCAATAAATGTTAAATATTTGAATAATCTATTTTCCGAAATATTTCAATACTAAAACAGCTTTAACTATATAGTTTAATAAATAAAAATCCCATTTTAAAACTATTATAATTTCTCGACAAAAATCTATTTTTTTTAAATCCAATATTGCCAATATAAATTTATAATTCCCTCTCGATTCGTATCACATCGACTACACTTCAATTTCATACTCATTCTCACATATCAAAAATATAATCCACTATCTTTTCCCAAAAACCAATTTCCATATCTCGATATAAATTCATACCGTGAATTTTTATTTCCAATTTATCCAATGATAATCATTCCCCCTTATTTATAAACATTGTTTATAAGTTTATAAACTCATTTTCGATTGTTCTTTGTTAATAACAGATTTATGTTAAACAAACTTCATTTATAAATCGATTTTTATATAAAATTTCATTTGGGAATCTATTGCTTAACAAGTTCCAATTATAACCCAAATTCATTCAAAATCTCGATTACGACTTCCTTTTCCTATTTTAAGAAATCTCATTTAAAATCCGTTGTTCAAAAATTCTCAATTTAAAATTCTCTACTTGAAACTATTTTATGAAATAGCTAAATAAATATCCAAAATCAAATTATTTATTTTACCCAACCCAATTCCTTTTTAAATAAATTCAAAAATTCAATATAAATATTTTCATTTCCAAAATCGCTTTTGAATTCCATTTTAAAAATCAAAAATATTATTTATGGTATTTATAAATACCAAAATTTGGGCCAGTGCTACTATAGCATCCAAACAAATCAAATCACACAGCAATACATAACAGATTATTCCATTTCATCATATATCACTATATATGAAAAAAATTCAATATATTTATTTGAGGAATCCAGTTGGATCCATCCAACCTGTTTCCCTGCATCCATAGATGTTATATAACATAAAATACCAATCCCGCATCGAGGCAGAATATCGCGGTAATATAGGGTCATCCGCTATTTTGTGCATAGTGTATCATCCGCTCCAATCGATGGGAAATATATCCTACTACTAATATATATATACTACTATATATATAATATAACATTCAACTGATAATAATATATCAATTCAACTAGTCATCCAATAATTAATTTAAATTATAATAAATTAATCTCAGTAATCCAAAATGAGTGAGATTAACTTACCTTGATTTTAATTTGCCGATCGTCCAAATAAATTCTATTGCGTAGATTCCGCAGCTTCGAATCCTATACGACTGATTCTGTACGATTTATCCTCGTATAACCAAATTTTGAATTATATAAATTAACGATTACAATTTAATTAATCAACTAATTATTTAATTTAAACTAGTTACCAATTAACGAATTTAATTAACCTATTAATTAACTTAATAAAAATATTTAGCAACCTAACTACCTGATAACCCTAATCATCTTCGTCATGAAAAAGCTTCCAGGCGACAAAGACAAGAGCTCGACTTCGACTAACCGTACTTGAGCACGTTCACCGTTTGACAACTACCTCTCTACTGTCGCACTTCCTTCCGACTTCCTCCCTTCACTGCCTCACTTCCCCAATCCATGCGACTTCCCCTTAACCATCGATTCCACTCCACGCCTGCCGCGCCCACACTGCACACATGTTGAGAAAAACGCGACCCTCCAAAACCCTTGAATCGAACGGCGAGCTGCAACTCGCATCGCCTAGCTCCGCCCTGCCTCATGTACTCCTACAATCGCGATTCCTTTCGCATGATTTTTTTTATTTTGTTAATTGATCTGGCTTTGATTTCGAAAAAAAGAAGGGCAGTCTCGATTTTGAAAGGAACGAAGGCGGCTCGTTCAGAAGTAGTGCGGCCCAATATTGGCTAGGACGGCTAAGGATTGACTTTTGATTCGATATTTATACATATACATACATACATACATACATACATATATATATATATATATTCAATATAACTCGTTCCCATAATTCGAAATCCTGAACCCCTATCGAGGCATGCCGCCTGGCTTTCCTAATGTTCTACCGCTATTCCAAACCCAATGGAACAAGTTTTGGTACCTAATTCGATCGTATGTGGAAGATAGCTTTTTAAATCGACTATTGAAATTAAATTTAATTAAATTATTTCTAGGCGTTTTCAGATCGCACGATCAAACGGTGAATCCAAACGCTATGGAAATCTAAATCAAATAATAATATACTATTACGGATTCAATGGAACTAGTTTCATTGAATTTCGAGACTGTGCCCCGGATCGCTATATTAACGCGTCGATTAAATCGACGACTTCAAAAATTGACAAAATCACTTGAAATTCTAGTTTTAAAAACTTACTAGCTCAATTCTAATTCAAATAGAATTTATATCAACATTAGAAATCATTTCGATTCATATTCAACTCAAATTTCAATTATTTACCATTTTCGTATTATGATTTATCGTTATATTTGAATTTTAAATTCATTCTATAATTTCAACCGAAAATCTTTATATTCAAAAATCAATTTATATTCCAAATCCAAAATTTAAAACCATTTAAATATTTAAAATTAAATGTTGGAAAATCAGGATTGTTACAATAGCATCCAATAATTCTAATCACAACATAATCTATACCAGATTATTCACACACATCATATATCACTATATATGAAATTAAAATCAACATTTTTGCGGAATCCGGTTGGATCTCTCTAACCTGTTTCCCTGCACCCACAGATTTTATATAACATAAAATAATAATAATCCCGCTTCGAGGAGGGATATCGAAATAATAAGCGTCATCCGCTCTTATACGGGGCGCATAGTGTCTCATCCGCTCCAATCGGCAGGAAATATACCCAACTACTAATATATATACTACTATATATATAATAATATGACATCTAACTGATAAAAATTTATCAATCCACCCAATCAAACAATAAATAATTTTAACA
The DNA here is from genome assembly GCA_030737815.1 of Allium fistulosum. NCBI lineage: Eukaryota > Viridiplantae > Streptophyta > Magnoliopsida > Asparagales > Amaryllidaceae > Allium > Allium fistulosum. Next base: position 494,916,117 of record CM060902.1, on the reverse strand, counting down.
CTTTAAAATAAATCCAACTATCCAAAGTGAGTGAGATTTACTCACATTGATTTTAGTAGTCGCCAAATGTTTCTATTTTGAATTAAAATTGAACTGGCATTCAATTTTAACCCAAAATTCTGACAAGCTCCAAATCCGTCCAATCCAACTCCATAGCGCAGCCTTCGTTGATACGATCGCAACGCGACTTGTCGCGTTCGATTCGGGCCTCGTATGAGTTAAATGTGATTAAATGAACATTTCAATTAATTAAATTAAGATTAACTCAAAATTAATAACATGTTTAAACTAATTACCCTCCTTTCTCCCCCTTCCATGCTCGAGCACATTTCCCAACACGATAACAAAGAATCGAACCCACACGATGTCGCGCAAATCACCACTGCACTATCGCTGCTCCTTTCTGCCTCGCCTCTGCTCCACACTCAAGCGCGCGCCGCATGCGATCGAACCCTCCTCTACCGCGTCTGTACAACCCACGCGACCTCCCTCAGGTGATCGGTCCTTCCTCTGACCCCTCCAAAAGGCGCGGCTCTCCTTGACAAGTTCATCGGCGACCCTAAATCCCCTCATCGACGCTTAATCTGCCCTAGACCAGACCTCGGACCATCACTGCTTTGCTAAAACAAGTCGAGCACCCTAAACATCGGCAGCGCCTTAATGTATCCATACTATTTCGAAGCGTAGGCCGAAACGAGATCAAAGATCCAATTTTTATATTATTTTTTTCTTTTTTTTCTGATGCAAAATGCAGCTATAAAAGGTAGGGCATGGCGCATACGGGTTTTTGGGCTGAGGTGAAAGAATGGAGGTTGTGGTCAAAATAAAATAAATATATTATTATTCAATTCAGAATATCTAGATATTTAATTTCAAACTCCAATCGAGACATGCCGCCTGACATTCCTAATGTTATACCCCTATTTCGAATGCAATGGAACTCATTTCGAGCCCCAATTCGATCGTATGGAGAAGATAGCTTTTTGAACCCAATTATAATATTAAATTTCCGATATTAATTTCAACGTGTTTCTATCCCGTACGACCAAACGGTAACTCCAAATGCTACAAAATTTGAAATCCGATAATAATACACTATTACGGATCCAATGGAACTGGTTTCACCACCGCACTGTCGCTGCTCCTTCCTGCCTCGCCTCTGCTCCATACTCGCGCTCGCGCCGCACGCGATCGAACCCTCCTCTACCGCGTCCGTACAACCCACGCGACCTCCCTTAGGTGATCGGTCCTTCCACTGACCACTCCAAAAGGCGCGACTCCTCTTGACAAGTTCATCGATGACCCTAAATCCCTCCATCGACGCCGAATCTGCCCTAGACCAGACCCCAGACCATCACCTCTTTGCTAAAACAAGTCGAGCACCTTAAACATCCGCAGTGCCTTAATGTATCCATACTATTTCGAAGCGTAGGCCGAAACGAGATCAAAAATCCAATTTGTATTTTTTTTCTTTCCTTTTTTTTCTGATGCAAAACGCGGCTATAAAAGGAAGACAGGGCATGGCGCGTACGGGTTATGGGCTGAGGTGAAAGAAGGGAGGCTGTGGTCAAAATCAAATAAATATATTATTATTCAATTCACAATATCTATATATTTAATTTCAAACTCCGATCGAGACGTGCAGTCTGGCGTCCCCAATGTTATACCCTTATTTCGAATGCAATGGAACTCGTTTCGAGCCCCAATTCGACCGTATGGAGAAGATTGCTTTTTGAATTCAATTATAATATTAAATTTCCGATATTAATTTCAATGTGTTTATATCCCATATGACCAAACGGTAACTCCAAACGCTATGAAATTTGAAATCCGATAATAATAAACTATTACGGATCCAATGGAACTGTTTTCATCGAATTCCAAGACTATGCCCCGTATCGCTATTTTTTTTACGCGTCGATTAAATCGACGATTTCAAAAATTGACGAAATCACCTGAAATTTCAGTTTTAAAAACTTACTAACTCAATTCTAATTCAAATTGAATTTATACTCACATTAGAAATCGTTTCGATTCATATTCAACTCAATTTTAATTATTTGTCCTATTTCCGTATTACGATAATCGCTGTATTTGAAATTTAAATTCATTTAACAATTTGCACCGAAATCTTCATATTCAAAATCAACTTATATTCCAAATCCAACATTTAAAACCATTTAAATGTTCAAAATCAAATGACGGAAAATCCGGGTTGTTACAAACTTAAATTGTGAAGTGATAATGAAAATAAGTTGTGTCGTATAAAATGTTTAAAATAAACTTATGTAAAGAATTTTATGGAATGATTATTTAGTGTTATTAGTATTAGAGAAATAAAGTGAAGAATGAATGTAAATGTAAATGAACTTAAATTAAATAAAAGTGAATGGTGAATATAAATGTAAATGAAATTGAAAGTTAATGAATTGAAGGATTATAATTGAATGTATGTCAATTGATTTAATTGGAATATGTAAATTAATGGAATGTAAATCAATTGAACGTAAGTATAATTGGATGGATATTATTTGTTTGATGATTTATTTTGTTACATGTGTTTCATTTGCATATTGTTATTGTAATAGTTATGTTATATATTGATATTGCTTTCTATATATTTATTCTCACTGACTGTTGAGTGATTAGTAGGTGCAGATGGCGTATGCTTTGCATTTGGAGCTCGCTTTCGCATTTTATTGCTAGTATATGCTTGCTAATATCATAAAAGGTACATAACTCGGATTACATATCATACATTTACACTTTTACACTTTTTCCCTACGGGATGCCCCATCCTCGAAGATGAGATATATATTTGTGATTATACATATATTACGATTTTTTTCGATCGAACTGCGCAAAGGAGACACTGGCGAAATTTTCCGTAAATTTAAGGCGTTGGAATTTTTTTAAAAATTTTGGGAAAATTTTTGATAACTAAAATTTGGATTTTAGGTTTTATAACTTTGAATAGTAATAGTTATAACTATGAATGAATTTGAAGACTTAGAAAAAGTTTTTACAAGAAGTTTTAACTAATTGATTTTGAAAAGTTAAAAGGTTTAAATTAATTTGATAATCCATTTCAACTAAATGTTTTGAAAAGTTAATGGGTTTGTGATATTTTTCTTACTTGGTAATTTCGGGGACGAAATTCTTTTAAGGAGGGGAGTTTGTAATGATCCATAATTTCAGTCATTTGGATTTAGAATATTTAATTGATTTTAAATATTGAAAAGTTCATTTTATAAGTTAAATAACTTATATTTCAAATATAGCGATTTATTTGATAATTAAATTGTTAAATTTGAATATTTGGAATTGTTTAAATAATTAAATCTTGAATTTAATATGAATGAAAATGATTTCAGAAGTTGATTTAAAATCTATTTGAATAAGAATGAAGATAATAAACTTTTAAATTGGATTTAAAAGTAAGTTAAGCTGGTTTTGGAAATTACTCGTTTTAATTTACAAGTAAAAATATCCTTCTAGGGCGCTATCTCGGATTTCGACGAAACCAGTTTTATTGGATACGTAATAGTTAATTATTATATACCATCGAATTTCGTGGCAATCGGACGTATCGTTTGGTCGTGCAAATTCGAAACACATAGAAATTAATTAAAGGACTTTAAACTGATATAATTTAATTTTGAAAAGCTAACTTCTAAATATGATGGAATTGGCTTTCAATGTATATTCCATTGTGTTCGGAATATGGTATAACATATTGAACGCCAGGCGGCACGCCTCGTTAGGAGTTCGAAATTTTCACGGATGAATAGTACCATGAAATTTTTCTATAAAAGGTCATCAACTTCCTTTCATTTGCAAACTAAAACCCTAATTCAAACCAGAGCCACCATTAAAAACCTAGAAATCAACGGCCCATATTTCTTCGGCCGATCTAGGTGTTTTTAGGCTTCGACTCCAACATGAAAGTTAGAGAGCTCGGCGAGGGGAGTTGATCCATGGTCATGGATCATCCTATGAACGAAGACGGCAGCGGTGAATTTCATAGGAAGGCGGAAGTTTTAGGGTTCGGTTTCAGTGATTCGCGTGTGTACGCACGCGCGTTGGCTGCTTGCTAGGCGCAAAGTGGTAGGAGCGGTCGGTGGCAATGCTGGTGGAGGGCGGCGGTCCAGGTTTGGCGCGATCGACGTTCGATTATTAGAGAAAAGAAAGAAAAAATAGAAAAAGCAGCGCGCGTGCCTAGTTTCATTCGTGGGCGAGATGGAGAAGAAAGGTTAAACGTTTAAACTTTTAATTAGTTTAAGTTAATTATAAATTAATTATTTTAAACAATAATTAATTCATAACTTTCTCGTACGAGGTTGGTTTCGAGCACAATAAGTTGCGTTGCGATCATGTCGACGAATACTATGCTATGGAGTTGGATTGGATGGATTTGGAGCTAGCAGGAATTTTGGGTTAAATTGAACGACCGTTCAATTTTGATTCAAATCGGAGCGTTTTGGCGATTTTTGGAATTTTTGTGAGTTAACTCACCTCTTTGGCCTGCTTATATTTTTATATAAGTGGAAATAATTTTTATTTATGTTGTTTGTTGTTTGTTTGGATTACTATATTTATTAGTTGGTTTGGATATATATTTCCGCCTATTGGAGCGGATGAGACATTATCACGTTCCCGTGTAAAAGCGGAGGACCCTTTGTATAAGAATCCCGCCCGAAGCGGTTGATTTTTATATTATTTAATTATATGCTGTATTTGATGCAGGGGGACAGGTTGGAGGGATCCAAAAGGATTCCTCACACTGTTCATTTTACTTTCATACATTTTGATATATGATGTGTTGGATGCCAAATTTGATGACATGGATTGTTTTTGCTTATTTAGTGCTATGGTAGCACTGGCTATATTTTTAGTATTTTGAAATACTACAAAATAGTGATTTTGAATTGAAATGATTTTCAAAGTGATTTTAGAGTTTATATGTTTTAATGATTTTTAAATTATTAAAGAAGTAGATTTATTTTTAGTAGATATAAAGTATGATTTTGATGTTATAAAAGTATGGTTTTGAGAAATATTTTTAAATAGAGATTTTCGAATAGTTATAAAAAAAGGATTTATAAAAGTGATATTTTATGAATAATAAAATAGATTTATAATCGGAATTTATAATTGTTTTGTAAATGGATTTGAAATTGATTTGGTAAATGGATTTATAAATGGATTTTATAAATAAATTAGATTTATAAAGAAAAGGACTTATAAATAGATTTATAAAGAAAAGGGATTTTGTAAAATAGAAGTTTTTAAAATAGAAAGGAGATTTATAAACTTAGTTTTATAAATATGGAAATGATTTACGTTGATATTTAAATATGGATTTTTATATAAAGAAAATATATTCAAGTTTGTAAGAGTTAAACAATCTTTTAAAAGAACGTTTTGAAAATAATGTTTTGCAAAATGTTTTAAAATTGTGATATGTATCGAAAACATAGATTTCAACAATTACTGTTGTAATAGACGTTTTTAGGGAAGTATGGAAGGCATGGACTATAACACTGTTGTTATACTAAATGAATTCTGGAAGGAAATATTTTATATAGTATATGGGATATATATATATATATAATTAATTAACTGAATCCCTATACTAGTGTTTTGGGTTATCGTAATGATGTTTTACGCAATATTCGTTTTGATCCAATAAATGAAATTTTGACCTTCCATTGTGAAATACACGAATTGGTTCTTATAATCGTACTAAAGGCTTGGTGGGGTAGAAGCATTGCTTCCTATACTTAACACCCATCCAGAGGCGTATGAACTCTAGAGTTGTACGGTTATAGAAATCTTTTTGGCGTGTCTCCAAAATGGTAGTGTTAGTAAATATGCATATACCATTGATATAAGTATATCAAAATGTTTTTTAATATCTAAGATTCGAAAATGGTTTTGAAGATATATCATTTTAAATATAATTTGAAATAAATATTTGGAAAATTGATTTAATTAATAAAAGATTAATTAAATGGGCCTAGTGACTACATATGTGCTAGATATTGTTTGTTGCTTTCATAGTTAAATAACCGACTATCAAATTTGGCCATTTTTGGTTCCTTGACTTGATGTGGGAACTGATTAGTCGTGCACTTAGCACGAACCCAACTGTGTAGGCTTGATTATCAATGGGTTAAAAATGATGATTCGAGTAGGGCGGAGTGTCTATGGTACTCCAATCTACTGGGCTTCCTTCTTGGCCGAAGGATTACAAGGTTAGAGTTGGAAACGCGATAAGTCTACGAGACATGGTTTTCGTATGAGGTTAAGAAACTTTTTATCATTGTTTGTCCGGAGAGACCGTTGTCGAATTTATCTGAGAACCACTTCGGACCAATGTTTGTGTTCGAAAGTGCAGGTTTATGATGATGATTTTGAAGACGGAGATCTTCATGATGCAGGGCTGTTCTCCACTAGTCCCTCGAAGTGAAATTTACCATATCATATATTTGTGGTGGTGGTAATGCTTCATTATGAAAATCTATGATATGCAAGGACTTCTCGATACTAATCCTAGGGGTAATTCCCGAACGGATGTGGTAAGAGAGTGCCTTCGGTTTGTTCTGTTCCTGGACAACTTGTATGGACGAATGTCTGACGTTGCATTTCTAATTGCATTAATTGATCTCTATGAACGTAACATATGTTTGGTGGTGGAGAAGGCAACTTCTCTTAGCTTAACACCCTTTCCTAAGACGTACGAGTTCAGGAGTTATACGTTTGTAGAAATCAGTTGTGTGATTGTAGGAATGGGAATGTGGCGTTCAAAGTGGAATGTGTTATGTAAAAGGTAATCGTTACCTCTAGCCTCATCACACAGAAATGACAGAAACAGGGTAGAAGTGGCAGGGCTATTTGGGTCGCTCTCATGAGGATATGGTCGTCATCTTTCTAGATTACCCTCTATACGTCGAGTATTTGTATGCCGTGGCCACGGATAGGTCGGGAACGACCCGGGTGATGTCATATTCAGTACTATCCAGCGAGGGGGTAGGACGGTTCTATGTTGGTTTAGGAGTTCAGTATCTGGACCCTAGGTACATTTTTCTAGAGATGTACTATACAGATGGTAGTCTCTTACCTTGTAATTTGTATGGAATCCATTTTCTAATACATGCCTACCTTTTTTTTCGTAGAGCCTAATATATTCTGGAATTCAATAATGGTAACAATTTCAGCTATGATAATTATTATTTGTATACTAGAAACTAGTATAATATCAGATGATTTGATATGAAATGTTTTGATTATCATAAGGTAAAAACTCGTCCGTGTTTATGTGCGGATTGGTCTTACGAGATACCTTTGTTTTGATAAAGAAAAGTTTTTATAACTTTAAAATAAATTTGAGATGTATTTTCTCACGCTGGTTTACCAGACTGATTCGGGCGTTCTTTCGTTTCAATGTTCGGGTTAGACTGAGCATGTTTTACAGATTCATATTAGTGCTTTGGAGCTTCAGCAGATGAGCTAGAGGTCATCAGGTCGTATTTACGTATATGTTTATGTTCCGCTGCATTATTGTTTGAATTATCAGCATTTGTAAGGACAAGTTATTATAACTGTCCAAGTTGATGATTGTGATTTGATTGTTGTACTCTGATGGACGTATGTATATTAAAGATTACAGTTTCTCTTTTGTAAAGCTCAATGATATTATATTGTATGTTTTTCTACTACGGTTTGTGAGATTCTATGTTTGTTTTAGTTTCTCTTTTCTTCTTCTTTTCTCTTCTTCTTTCTTCTTTCTTTCCCATAACTATTTGCATCTTCACTCGATTTGGGTTAGACATGTGTGATTTATTATCAGCTCGAATTGGGTGCAGTTGCGGGTCATCACAGTTTCTAAGAAGGACGCTCATCGTACTGATGAGAAAAAGAGAGTATGAAGAGGATCCCCTATGCTTCAACCATAGGATCCATAATGTATGTTATGCTACATACTAGACTGGATGTGGCATATGCATTAGGATGCATATGACAATACTAGTCTAGTCCTGGAGAATAACATTGGATGGTCGTAAAATGTATACTGAAGTATTTAAGAAATACTTAGGACTTATTCCTTATATAAGTGAATGAATACCTTTTTATGAAGGGGTTTACGGATTCTAGCTTTCAAACTAATATAGATGATATTAAGTCGGTATCTAGTTATTTCTTTATGCTAATCGGCGGAGTCATTGGTGGAAAAGTTCCAAGAAATAGTAGCTGATTTGACAATGGAGGTCGAGTACGTCGCCTTAATGAAGCAGCTAAAGAGGCAGTCTGTGCGTAAGTTTTTGAGTGAACTAGGAGTGATTCCCGATACCGAGAATCCAATGACATTGTTCTATGATAATAATGCGGCGATACAGATTGCAAAGGAGCCCAGAGCACACAAGAAGGCCTAGCGTATTCTTTGGAAGTTCCACCTCATTAGAGAATTCATTGGGAAGAAAGAGGTCGTGATACAAAGGGTAGATACCAAGCCAACATAGCACATCCATTCACTAAGGTTCTAGCTTGGTCGGCTCTCGAGAAGCCGATTGAAAGGATGACAATAAGATTCCATAATTGGCCTTAAATCAAGTGGGAGATTGATAAAGTTAGGGGTATACCCTAGGGGTATACCCTAGGGGCAATTCTGTATAGTATTAACTTTGTAATCAATTCTCGTTCATAATAAAGGTGTTTTCTTTCTGTGATATATACATGTTATAATGTGTTATAGTTAAATTACATATTTAATTAAGGGGCATTTCACCAGAAGGACAAACTTTGCAGTCCAATTAGTTTCTAGGACACACATTCAAAGCAATTACTTTCAAGGCCAAAGTCAGCAGAATAATTACTTTCAAGGACAAAGTCATCAGTCCAATTACTTTCAAGGACATAATTTCATAGGTTTTTAGGCCATAGAAACTAATTATTTTACGTTTTGTCCTTGAAAGTAATTATTTCAGTTGTGTGTCCTAGAAACTAATTCCACTTGCTAAAGAAGCCCTTGTGGCTAATTTCCACATTAAAAGTATATTTAATCGAAATTCCATAAATGGTGTATCGTGAGATTAATTACAAAAAGTTGTAATCATGAGTATCATAGTATAATAAACACATCATTTTAAATGTTACTATTCAAGATGCATCAAGATTGGATATCGATGCATCCTTTAGGACTAGAGTATCCAAATGTTGGGCAATATATTACTCATGAATGCTGGGGACACCTAGAGGTTATGTACTGATATTTATTAGACAACTATGGAATGATTCACTCGATAGTTTTCTTTTGGTTAATCTAACTAAGGTCAAACAGAAAATATTAATGTGACTGATTTACACAGTTCTCTCGACTTGAGAATATTGTCGATCTCCAATATGAAAGCTTTGCTTTGACTATAGTCAAAGCACGGGACATCGTCCATCGAGCGACTATAGTTGGGTCAAGTGGAAGTATTGGAAGTGAAAGACTATTCAAGAAGTATTTGTCTCCTCGGTTATATGAGGTTAGTATCACGGTCAACTGAAGTCAACTCAAAGTAAAAATCTTCGACTAGAGTAATTCAGTTAGTAATTTTTGTTATTATTGAACCAAGGACTTTGTATTCGGACTATAGAGTTGAATGTGGATAATATTGGAATTTTGACCATTACTAAATTTCATAAGTCCAAAGTGATATAGTTTTTGATGAAGAGAATTGGTATAAATAATTGTGACTACTGGGTAACGTTTAATAAGTAAAATTGGATTTTACCGACAACAAGTAAGTGATAAATTTGGCCATAATGTCACACTATCTACTAAGTGAAGCATGAATGTTAATATTCGAATTATTTGATATTAATAGCTAATCAAATTTACACCTAAGCGTCACACAACCAAAATGTTGAATATTCCTGTTACCACCAAATTTAATTAGACTATACTTGTTATAAATTAATTAATATTTATAAAATATTAGTTATTAAATTTTATTTGATGTGTTGAACAATATTAAACTATGCATTTATAGTAGTTATAAATATACATATTGATATTCGAAATCTATAAGCATTTAAATTGGATTGAAATTGTGGTGGATTTTGTTCGGACATGGACTTGGTTTGAGGCCCATATGGGGCATGATAATTTCGACTAGGAAGTGTAAAACGTTAGGCCAGCGAAGGGTTGGTTGATAGGTGGGGTTTGAATGGTTAAAAGAGAAAGAAATGGTAAAGGGAGAAAGAAGGATGGTGATCCACTTTTTGCTCCATTGTCTCTCCTTTATGCAATGCCACTTAACCCCCACTTTCAAGATACCTTTTCCAACTTCTCCTTGCTACAAATTTTGAGTAGAAACCCTTTCCATTCATACCCCAAATTTCAAGCATAAAATACGTTAAATTAAATCCAATTTGATTGGTGGTGGTAGCTGCTTTCGGAACAAGCAGCTTTTGAATTCAGATTCAATTCAAGAAGCTTTACTCTTCATTTCTATGTGTGAATTTTAGGCACCAATGAAAGGTAGGCATCTTATTACATTATTATATATATACACATATATATTATATCATTTATGTAATAGCTTGTTAGAATATATAACGAATCTGATATATTGAATTACTGTAAAAAGTTAGTTGTTTGTATATACATATATAAATATATACAAAAATAAATTTATTTTATGTATGTTCCCTGACATAATAGCTCCTGAAAAAAAATTATATTACAATAATATTATAAATCATTTTAGTTAACTAGTAATTATTTTCTAAATAATAAATTCATTTAATACATGTTTTAAATTATAAAATAAAATTTATCTAGTTCAGAAATATATTCAGCAGTAATTTAAAAAACTATTTATATTGTAATAATATTATATTTTTTTATTAACTAGTAATTATCTTCTAAAGTTTCTGTTAATGCTTGTTTTAACTGAAAAAAATTATGACAGAAACATATTCAATGGTAAACAAAAAAATTATTTATATTATAGTAGTATTATAAATGATTTTAGTTAACTAGCAATTATTTTCTAAAGATTAAATTCAAATAATGGTTGTTTTATTAAAAAAAAAGTATTTATGCTAGAAATATATTCGGTATTAAACAAAAAACAATAATTTATATTATAATAATATATTATGAATGATTTTATTTAATTAGTAATTATTTTCTAAATATTAAATTCATTTAATGCATGTTTTAAATTTACAAAAAAGTGTCTATGCCAGAAATAATTTGATAGCAAAATTTTTTTAACATACATATATTTATTATATTAAATATAAATACATATATATTTATTTACTTAACTAAATTGATTTTGCAAATAAAATTTGAATGTATATTTACATAATTTTTTTTTGAATTTTGTATCAACTTTATGTAATATATGTTATACATTTTTTCACTTAGAAATGTTTTCTTATTTATTTATAATTAATCTTATATGAATTTATAATACATACATACATATACACACATATATATACATATATATTCATTTATAGGTAAATTATTAAAATAAAATAAAAATTCTTTAACTTTGAAATTGTACCTTACATTTACATGTATTTAAATTATTTTATAAACCAATATTTAATTAATTTTATACATAAATAAATAAATATATTTATGTGTATATATATAATATAGATTTACAAATATTAATATAAATTGTTTGTAACAACTATTTTAACCTATTTTAAAGTAATTACATATATTTATATAATTATATATTTTAATTCATATGTGTATATATACACATTCAGACAGCAATTTGAATATAGGAGTAACATGTCCTTTGAGATGTAAATCACACCATCTGTATACGGGCATGTTAAACAATGTATACATTATTACGTTGCATGTGCACATACACACATATCCAAAATATAATACAAATGTTATAAAATAAAACATTATTTATAAATTTAAATAAAATATTGATTTTATTTAAAATAAAGTTAGAAATGTTCTAAATGGACTTAGACTACATAAACCTATCAAAGATCCAATTAAAGGAAATATTTTGAAATTTATCCTTTAAATCCGCTGCGGGTTGGCTCCGTTTCATCATATATATATATATATATATATATATACACACACACACACACACACATACGAGTAGATATGCATGCCTAGTTGGGCCTGCATTTAATCACAATGTGCATGCATTTTTAGTTGTACCTGTGGAAGTAGATTTGACAGTAGCATCCCTATATTTGAACTCCGCCTAGGCAGAAGCCGCTATATTTTTTATTCAGACTGCAATAACTTCTTCATACTAACTCACAATCAGGCGAGACTTCGACCGATAAACTCCCATCTAAATTACAGACAATAAGGAACGCTCGGATACTTCATCTAGTGAATGTATACCGTATTTCTTCATGGTGACTAACAGTTGTACTTAGAAAATAAAAAGGCTATATCCCCGTATTTGAACTCCGCCTAGGCAGAAGCCGCTATTTTTTTGTTCATACTACAATAACTTCTTCATATTAACTCGGAATCGGACAAAACTATGACCGATGAACTCCCACCTAAATTACGGACAATATAGAACACTCAAATACTTCAACTTATGAACGTATACCGTAGTTCTCTATGGTGATTAAAAGTTGTACTTAGAAAATAACATGCTATATCCCCATTTCAACGCTAACTGTAGTTCTCCATGGTGACTAATAGTTGTGCTTAGAAAATAATAGGCTACATCCTTATATTTGAACTCTGCCTAGGCAAAAGCCGCTATTTTTTCTTCAGACTACAATAACTTCTTCATACTAACTCGAAATCAGGCAAAACTTCAACCGATGAACTCCCACCTAAATTACGGAAAATAGGGTACACTCGGATAATTCATCTAGTGAACATCTACCTAGTTCTCCATGGTGACTAACAGTTGTACTTAGAAAATAACAGGCTACATCCCCATATTTGAACTCTGCCTAAGTAGAAGCCACTATTTTTTCTTCAGACTGCAATAACTTCTTCATACTAACTCGGAATCAGGCAAAACTTTGACCGATGAGCTCCCACCTGAATTACGGACAATATGGTACACTCGGATACTTCATCTTTTGAATGCACACTTTAGTTCTCCATGGGGACTGACAGTTTACTTAGAAAATAACATGCTACCACATCCCTATATTTGAAATTTGCCTAGTGCAGAAGCCGCTATTTTTTTGTTCAGACTACAATAACTTCTTCATACTAATTCCGAATCTGACAAGACTTCGACCGATTAAGTCCCACCTAAATTACAGACAATATGAAACACTTGGATACTTCATCTTATGAACACACACTGTAGTTCTCCATAAGGGTTGATAGTTGTACTTAGAAAATAACAGGCTACCACATCCTCATATTTGAACTCCGCCTAGTGTAGAAGCCGCTATTTTTTTTGTCTAGACCGCAATAACTTCTTCATATTAACTCGGAATTAGGCAATTCTTCGACTAATGAACTCCTTCCTAAATTATGGATAATATGGTATACTTGGATACTTCATCTTGTGAATGCACACTGTAGTTCTCCATGGTGACTAACAGTTGTACTTAGAAAATAACAGGCTATATCCCCACTTCAACGCTCACTGTAGTTATCCATTCTGACTAATAGTTGTACTTAGAAAATAACAGGCTACATCCTCAAATTTGTACTCCGCCTAGGCAGAAGCCGCTATTTTTTTCTTCAGAATGCAATAACTTCTTCATACTAACTCGGAATCAGGCAAAACTTTGATCGATGAACTCCCACCTAAATTATGGACAATATGGTACACTCGGATTCTTCATCTTGTGAACGTACACTGTAATTCTCCATAGGGACCGATAGTTTACTTAGAAAATAACATGCTACCACATCTCCATATTTGAACTCCGCCTAGTGCAGAAGCAGCTTTTTTTTAGACTACAATAACTTCTTCATACTAATTCGAAATCGGCGAGACTTCGACCGATTAGCTCCCACCAAAATTATGGACAATATGGAACGCTCAGATACTTCATCTTGTGAACGCACACTGTAGTTCTCCATGGGGACAGATAGTTGTACTTAGAACATAATTGGCTACCACATCCCCATAATTGAACTCCGCCTTGTGCAGTAGCCACTATTTTTTTGTTCAGACTGCAATAACTTCTTCATACTAACTCGAAATCAGGAAAAACTTCAACCGATGAACTCCCACTTAAATTACGGACAATGTGGTACACTCGGATACTTCACCATGTGAACACGAGCCGTATTTCTCCATGGTGGATAACAGTTGTACTTAGAAAATAACAGGCTATATCCCCATATTTGAATACTATTTCTCTATGAGATGTAAAAGATTATATTTGGAATTTCAAAATGACACCGAGTAAATCTATTCAATGAATTCTATTTATTAGTAGTAAATATATATATATATATATATGTGTGTGTGTGTGTGTGTATTTATGTGTGTATATATATATATGTGTGTTTGTGTATGTATATGTATATTTGCATATATATACACATACATACATATATATTTTCATAATATACAAAGATACATAACTATACATATAATCTTCAACATAAGAAAATAACCTTTTCAATTAATTATATATTAATTCAAATAAAATTAGTTTAAATTAAAACTTAAGTGTAATGACTTATTTTATATATCCGAGGATCGTAAAATATTATTTTAAATTCCAAATTGGGTTGAACAAAACTTTGGGTAATGTTGATTATTGATACTTTTTAAACTTAGAAATTTTATTGGATGATTTTAACCCTGAAAACTCGCTGATGCTATAGCTTTTGATAACAGTCGAATTAGGGTCTGAAAATACATTCAAATGAAAATATGATGGTTTCTATTTTTATAGAGTGGTCATAATCGATTTTTGGTCTTAAGATTTAGGAGATATGACCATTTGAAGCTAGACGATTTTTGAACAAACTATTGGGTAAATAACTTATGCTCACTCTTAGCCCACTAATCCATTTTGGGATTTGAACTATTAGGAGTTGATGGGATAGCCACTAATCATTATCCCACTTCCCAAAAATTATTCTAAACCTCCATTAATAATCTCCTTAGCCAAAAGCATCTTAAACCCTTACTATTTAGAGTCAAATCAACTAATTAAAGAGATATTAGCATGAGAATAGCTTGAGATTCATTAATACTTTTTGGGTGCTTTGGAATTCGGGCTATTTACTTTTCACATCGGATCTACCTTAATTCTTGTGCACTTTGGGATTTAGGCGAGTGATTTATGTCTCTCATTATACCATGATTGCTTATATAGTATTAAACTATGTTTTTAAAAATGATAAACGTGTTTTATGGTAGCTCTAAACCAAACATAGGTTTTAAAATGAATTTAATAGATTAAATGTTAATTTTAATTCATTTTTTGTCCATTTGATCAAAATGATTGTTGTTTTTCAATATGGTTAGTTTTGACGTTATAATTGCTTGATTCTTGATTTTATTAGTTGGCATGATGTTTGTATGTTATGTAATTCTTGGAAATAGTTGTTTGGACATATGCACGATCCATTTAAGTGCATTGAGTTACCAATATGTCAAAGATTGCAAATGACAGATGGTTTCAGATCTTTGCGTTTGCACGCAAGAAGTTAAGTGGAGATGGACAAGAGGGGTGGGAAGTTGCTAGGAAAAACTTGACCAAGTTTGACCTCTGGCACCAAATGGTGGTAACCGTTTAGTGATGAACGGTTTGTAATGGTGAAGTACACAAGTGTGCTAATGGGCTAGGCACAGAGAACTTCAGGGCAAAGGAAATGATGCTTTGGGCTAGCTTGTAACTCGAGGCTCAAGTTGTGGAAATATGAAGAAGTGACGAAGACGAGTAGTTTTGGGAGACCCCTGAATGGTTTTAAAGCATACAATATGGACTTTGGGGAGATTGTGCTTTGACTCTGGGCTTGTGATGGAGTGGTGCAGCAAGGACTATGGGTTCCTAAGCATGGGTGAATAGTTTTGTCACTTAGCCAATTTGGCCGATTGTCTAACCAATATGGTCGATCTCGATAATAATGGGGTGCAATTGATGATGATCACTTTATGATTGTGAATTTTTAAACGATTTCGAAAGGCATGCAATGGTTGATCAACTAATGTCCTGGATTCCTATTTTGATACATATGGTCGACGATGAGGGAAAAGATTTTAGTTTCAGGTGAGGAAAGTAAAGATATACTTCAGGCTCGATATAGGAAAGTATAGTGGTGACTTCGGGATTGATGTGATGAGTTGTGACATCTTGAAATTGTCCAGAAAAATTGCAAATTTTGATGTATCGATGATGTTAATCATTTTCGTCTAGTACTTCAAGTGAGAAGTGTGTGTTAGGCTTAGTGATGGTTTGAGAATGTAACAACCCGGAAATTTTAACGATTTTAAATAACGTAATTAACTAATTGTTTTTATGAAAATAAACAATAAAGATTTTGCAATGATAATTTGGTATTTGTTATGCGTCCGTTGAAGCATAGCAAATGTCAGATTTTTATTGAAAAATATGAAAGTTTGTTCTGTTGTGAAATTTCAATTTAAAATTTAAACACAGTTAAAATTTTCTGGAAATAAATTATTTTTGAAATCTGAATATTTTCATATAATAAAATTATAAATCATTTTCTAGGTGAGACGTCATAATTCGTTTCGCCAAATTTGGACTGCTCTAGCCTCGTTTATCTTATTTTCGGCATTTAGCAGCATTTTCGGCAGCGAATATTGAGTTTTGATAGGATGGTCATGTCTCTCATATCTGTGTACCATCTTGTTCATCTCATTGCGCTAATATCCATAGTATATTCATTTGTATATTTTGGCGTCCGGTACGCGGTGAAATCTGCGAAACGATTAGCCGTATCGGTACCCATTTCGAAACTTTTGGGTTTTTCATGTGTCCATTCGTTTGTCCCCGTGAGAAAACCTATGGTCACTATCCATTATTATTTTCAGAAATTCAAGTCTTGACTTTTTTTATTCCACTGGTTGATATATTCGGCCAGTCTCTCCTTTTCTTTTGGGGTCTGTTCATTTCTTTTGAAAAAAAAGAAAAAAAAGTTGCATTCATATTTAGGCTTTGAGATAACAGTTCGTCCTCCTACCTTCTCCGAACCATCCCCCATCTTCTCTCTCCTTTCCCTTAGCCGCAACCCTCTTCGCCCGGATAGCCATCATCGACCTCCGCACCCCTCCACCTCCGCTCTCTTTCCTCCGTCACGGCAGCTCATCCGCCTCTTTACCTTGCTCCGGCCGAGACCTCTCCACTTCGCCCACCGCCAGGCCAAGACCCTCTGCACCCCTTCCCACTTTCCTCCAACCGACCTTGCTCCACCCTCCATCTCCTTTGTGACGACCGCCCATGACCCCTGCACCGAATCTAGAGATAGTGCGCTGTAAAGTGTGCCAGGCGACCATGGACGATTGTCAAGGTAAGATTAAAACAACAGAATCTATCGTATTACTCACAGCGCATGGACAAAATACAATAGAACATATGTATAGTGAAGCTTTACAGAACAAAATGACATCTTATAAAACTCCATAATAGTTGAATACAAGCATTCATATAGTCAATACATCCAGCCTCACTACATATCTCTCAGAGAAAACAAAACAGCGGAACATCCAGTACATATAATAAGAAGATAATATGCAACCCTCTAGCTCGTCTTCGATATCAGCATCGTGAGAAGAGAACAGCACCTGTCACCTGCTACCTAGTCTGCCCGTCCCAAAATGGACGAACAGCCCAAGGCAATAAGAATTAAAACATAAAGCCTTGAGTCAGACAACAGTCTTAGTGAGCAGTAAATTAACTAACAACATACCAAAAGAGCATAAAGGAAAAGGAATAGGAATACAACCCTCCCACTCCAACCTCATTCTACAGTGATAGCCCCCAGACACACACTAAGCAGAAGCAAACATAGCAGAGCATACAATTTAAAGTAAAGCAATTGTCACTCGAGTCAAGAGCGATGTTTTCCAAGTACAAATCCCAAGGTCTAAAACCAAGGTCAGATAAGCACCCAGGAAATACCGCTCTTGAGATCGAATGATGATACAACCAAACATCCATGACTCGGCTATCACTGTTATCATTGTTGCGATATCACCGTTAATTGAATGACCGGCACATTCTTTCAGCCGTCCGTCAAGGGCTAATGGTAACCCCGGTTCTAGACATAACTCCCGCACGTCATCGTGACCCGTGCCTAGGATTATCGAATCTACCCAGAGTACTTGACCATCAACTTAGTCTTTTGGGCGTCCCCATGTACTCTTGCTTAGAGCATGCTAGAACCTTCAACAACGATGAGATCTCAACCTCCTAGTCATCCTCCTCGACGACTATTGCCATACTAGCTCAAGCGCCTCTCGAGCATCCATTATCCTCAACTCGAATCATATCACCGAGTTATCAACATGCTTGGAATGATCCCGCCTGGATTAGACCAAGTCTTCATCATATGATGCCTCGCTTCATTACATCCTCGCAAAGCTTCATCTCAACTTCACATCATCAAATCTATGCATAGGAGCTTCATCATCCCGCTACATATGCCACGAGCAGCTTTTCCCATTCAAGAGCCTTTCCCTTAGCTTTTGAATCACCTTCGATCTAAATCTAATCATCAATCATCTAGTTCATAACAATCAATCAAATCAAACATCAATCCAAGCAATCAAGCATTCAAAAATGATCTAAGTAGACAATTATAACAATAATGGCATTTTCGTAATTAAAGAGTTGAAAGTCCAATAAGCATGAAAACATGTATTATATCTCTACAAACTTGATGAATGAACTTGCATAGGTTAACATATGATAAAATGGATGCAACATCATCATGAACAATGGATCTATATGGATCTACACATAGGATGAAGAAAATGCATGGAAATCTCTATTTTAACACCAAAACGAGCCAACAATCCGATATACTCCTTTGGATCCGTGTGAGAGATAATCACCACTCACCAAATCACCTAAACAACCTCAAATCAACACACTTCAGATCTGGACAGCGAAGGATGAAGCTAGATCTATCACAAATCCGCTTCAAATGAAGAAATCTCTCTTGAAAAGATGAAGATCTTCAATCTAAGCTCTTAAATCTTCAATCTTGATCTTCGATTTGGATGGATGGAAGCACTAGATTAGAGTGGAGAAAAGAAGTGAAGAAGTGTAGAAGTCGAGCTCTCAAAATGGCAGCACTTCGTCGCTTCAAAATCCGGATCCCAAAAAGTGAGAACAACCCCTCCTATTTATAGCTGAAAACTGCCCTTAAGTCGTAACTCGGCTATCTCCTTAAGTCGGTGCCGACTTAACACCATGCCGACCTAGTGCTCTGCCGACCTAAAAACTCATCTGCCTATGACTCGCAACAAAACAGCTGTCTCCTAAGTCGGTTACGACTTATGGCATGCGCCTACGACTTAACGACTTAACTGCCTCGCCGACCTACGACTTAACAATATGACCGACCCAACGAAGCAGACTCATCATACTGCCGCAAAACCCAAGTCCTAAGTCGGTTGACGACTCAACAACAAAGCGCAACTGCGACTTAACACATAGGCACGACTTAACTTAGGTCGTTGCCGACTTAAGTGCCTTGCCGACTTAAGACATACGAAGGAATACAACTACGACTTAACTCGTAACTGGGTTACGACTTAACACAAGAGACGTCCTGCCGACTCACAACTCAACACACGTTGCCGACTCAACTACCTACCGACTCAATTACCCTGCCGACCTAACACTTAACACCCAAACACTTAGGTCGCTCACAACATGTCCTTAGGTCGTTGCCGACCCAACTCTACTCTAGAATACTTCGGCTGCCTACTATTCTTCCTTAGGTCGTCCTAACCTCTTAAGTCGGTCAACCCCACTTCCTTAACTCGGCAACGACTCAACAAATAATTTGTCAGATATGCTAACTACTAAGTCGTCCAGGTCTTAAGTCGACCACTATCTTAACTCGTCAGCCGACTTAACACTTAACTCTCCACTATCCTTAAGTCGGTTAATACTATAAGTCGGTCAACTTCTTAGATAGGCTACTCCCTTAAGTCGGTCACTCGACCTAAGCCACCCTATCTTCCTTAGGTCGTCGCCGACCTACCACTTAGTCATTAACCCGTCCAGACCTATTTCTTAACTCGTCCAAACTTCCTAAGTCGGCTACGACTTAAGACTTAAGAAAAATTCTGCTAAAACCTGAAATGACCTAACAACAATACAATCAAAGGTCAATCATTTTAGAATGTTTTGATCCGTAAAAATACGGGTCGTTACATTCTCTCCCCCTTAGGAATTTCGCCCCCGAAATTCCAAACAAACAAGGCAATCATAGCTATTCTGTACGCCTATCATCCATAACAATCAATAGACCATGCATCCAATTCTAGCTTAGCGTACAGAATTCTAAGACTTAGAACAAGTTACAATTTCGTTAGATGACACGACACCTTAGGGCCATACCTTGAAGAGTTCAGGATGAGCTGCCTTCATCCTCTCTTCCACCTCCCACGTACAGTCGTTATCATTGTCACTCCATTGTATCTTGAGCAACTTAACTATCTTCCTCCTAAGCTGTTTCGTGTCGGTTTCAACAACACGAAGCGGCTTACGAGATCTTCTATCGACTGGATCAACTTCTAAGTCTTCACAGCTATCAGCAGAAACCACCGTACTCGAGTCGTGCACATACTTCCGTAGATATGATACATGAAAAACATTGTGCACACCCGACATTTTCTCCGGTAACTCCAATCTGTAGGCGAGCTTTCCAATTCGCTCGATGATCGGGAATGGTCCAACAAATCTCGGAGTCAATTTTCCTTTCTTCCCGAATCGGATAACATTCTTTAGTGGAGAAATCTTCACAAAAACCATATCCCCTACGTCGAATTCCAAATCCTTTCGACGCTTATCAGCATAACTCTTCTGACGGTCTTGGGCCGCCTTCATTCGTTGCCGAATGATCTCTATACAATCTGAAGTCTGACGAATCATCTCTGGCCCAAGCATCAGCTTTTCTCCAGTTTCCAACCAACATGTCGGAGAGTTACACGGTCTTCCATACAATGCCTCATACGGTGCCATACCAATGCTTGACTGGTAACTGTTGTTGTATGCAAATTCCACCAAATGAAGGTGATCTTCCCATGATCCTCCGAAATCCAATACACAAGCTCTGAGGAGATCTTCCAAAACCCGATTAACTCTCTCGGTCTGACCATCTGTTTGAGGGTGATAAGCTGTGCTCAAACACAACTCGGTTCCCAAGACTTCCTGGAAGCTCTTCCAAAATCCACTAGTGAACAATGGATCTCGATCGCTCACTATACTCTTCGGAATACCATGGAATCGGACTATCCACTTAACATACAACTCAGCCAGCTTTGATGCAGTCCTAGTCGATCGAACTGGAATGAATCTTGCACTCTTGGTCAAACGATCCACAATGACCCAAATCCCTTCATTTCCCGTTCTGGTTCTAGGCAATCCATCGATAAAATCCATCGACACTTGTTCCCACTTCCATGTAGGAACTTCTAATGGCTGAAGCAATCCACTTGGCTTCTTCTGTTCGGCTTTTACCAACTGGCAATTCATACATTTGGAAATAAAATTTCCAACATCCTTCTTCATGCCTTCCCAGTAGTAGGTTCTCTTCATATCCCGATACATCTTGTTTCCACCTGGATGAATTGTCAACTTCGAGTGATGACTTTCCTTCAGAACTTCACTCCTCAATTCATCTATATCGGGAACAACTAGTCGTCCTTGCTTCCGAAGCCAACCCTCTCGATCGACCTCGAATCCTTTATCCTTTTCTAGATCCAACCCAGATTCCAATTCACGGATAATCTTGACAAGCTTACCATCTCGCTTTTGGCTCTCACCAATCCTTTCCACAAGAGTGGGTCTTATTGATAAGTTTGCCAACATCTCAGGTTCCAATTTGCATCTAGGCCTGAAGTCAAACTCAGCTAAATACTCGAGACTCTTCCATTCTGAAAACATGGCTCCCAATCCTGCATGTCTTCGACTTAACGCATCTGCCACTGCGTTACCTTTTCCCGGAGTATAAGCTATACCAAAATCATATGATGCCAAAAACTCTAGCCAACGTTGCTGCCGAAGATTCAAATCCTTTTGGGAGAAAAGATACTTCAACGACTTGTGATCCGTAAACAACTCGAATCGAACTCCCAACAGATAATGCCTCCACATCTTCAGAGCAAATACAATCGCCGCTAACTCCAAATCATGAGTTGGGTAATTCCTTTCATGCGGCTTCAGTTGTCGACTGGCATACGCAACAACTTTATCCTTCTGCATCAGCACTGCTCCAAGTCCAGTACCACATGCATCGGTGTAAACCACCATCTCATCATTCCCACTTGGAATAGTCAAAACAGGAGCACTCGTCAGCCTCTCTTTCAGGATTCCGAAAGCTTGCTCACACTTAGCATCCCAACTGAACACTTGGTTCTTCTTCGTCAATCCTGTTAACGGTGCAGCTACCTTAGAGAAGTCTTTGATAAACCGTCGATAATATCCTGCTAATCCAAGAAAACTCCTCACATCTGATGCATTCTTAGGTCTAACCCAATCCTGGATTGCTGCCACCTTAGCGGGATCAACCGCTATTCCATTTCCAGAAATCACATGGCCTAAGAACCTCACTTCACTCTTCCAGAAATGACACTTCGAAAACTTAGCCTTCAGCTGATGTTTCCGCAAGATTTCCAAAACAATACGCAAGTGCGTCTTGTGCTCTTCTTCCGTTCTGGAATAAATCAGAATATCATCCACGAACACAAGTACGAACTTGTTCAACTGATCTCTGAACACTCTATTCATAAGATCCACAAAATATGCTGGCGCGTTAGTCAATCCAAACGGCATTACCAGCCACTCAAAGAAACCGGATGGTGTCCTAAAAGCAGTCTTCGGCACACTATCCTTCGCTACTCTCAACTGGTGAAATCCCGTTGCCAAATCCATCTGAGAAAACACCTTGGCTTCGTGAAGCTGATCAAACAAGTCGTCTATTCTCGGCAATGGATACTTGTTCTTCTTAGTCACCTTATTCAGCTCACGATAATCCACACACAATCTCAATGACCCATCTGCCTTGGTTGCAAACACAACTGGTGCACCCCACTCGGACACACTACACCGAATGAATCCTTTCTGCAAAAGATCATCAACTTGCACCCTCAACTCCTGCTGTTCCCTAGGCGCCATCCGCCTAAGAGGCATCACAACAGGTCTGGCTCCTTCAACTAGATCTATACGAAACTCGATCTCTCTATGCGGCGGCAACCCTTTGACTTCGTCAAAGACATCCTCGAATCCATTTGCGATTGGCACTAAAGACAGTCCATCCCGTGGAACAACTAGCGAATACATGAAGCTCATGAAGACGCCTTCCTCATGCTTACATCGTATCACAATCTTTCGCCCTTCCACATTCTCGACTGCCACCTCTAGCCTCTCACAATCAACCTTAGCCGCATACTTCCTAAGCCAGTCCATACCCAAGATAATTCCGAACCCCGCAAAGTTCAGAACAAAACAATCACAAACAAAAGAGCAACCATGACTCGATACAACTAGACCACGGCATAACATACACAAACAAGACGAACCCCCAACTGGATTAGTCACAACCAATGGCCTATCAACAATATCCGGTTCCAAACCTAACCGGCCTACTAGTTCATTACAAACAAACGAGTGCGACGCTCCAGTATCAAACAGAATTCTAACTGGAACACCACATAGGAAAAGAATACCTTGAACCACCACACTCTTTCCCTTCTCTTCTGCAGTAGGAGCTTTTGAAGACGACGGAACAGCTCCTAAAGCATAGGCTTGCACAATCTGCCTGTCCTTCCTTGGTTCTGGACAATTCTTCCTGAAATGCCCCGGCTTGTCACAGTTGTGACACTTCATCGGTGCCTTCGGATTCTTACAATCCTTAGAGAAATGGCCCTTCTGCTGACAATTGTAGCAAGTCACCTCGCCTTTCGGCTTCTTCTGGCCATCCTTACCCTTCTGCTGCTGCTGCTTCCTCTTCTGGTTTCCACCATGCTGTGGTTTAGATTCTCCCTTGGTAACAGCAACAACAGGTCCTTCCTTAGGAAACAGACTCTCATGCCTAAGAGCTTTCTCCACAAGCTTCTCAAATGAATCGTCCAAATGATCCACCAACTGTCTCCCAAGATAACTATCCAAGCCGGTCACAAACTTCTCATTCTTCTGATAAGCAGATTCAATATACGACCGGGCATACTTGGACAAAGCTTCGAACTCAGAAACATACTCAAGAACTGATCTTCCACCTTGCTTGAGCTCCACAAACCTCTTGAACAGAACAGACTTCTGGGCTGTAGAAATGAACTTAGCTTCAAATCTGACTTGGAATTGCTCCCAAGTAATCTCTTCTTCCGGAGTAGTGATGGTAATAGAGTTCCACCAATCAGAGGCTCTCCCTTGAAGCTGCCTCGATGCCAACTTCCTCTTAGTTGCATCATCAATTCCCAAATCACCAAAGATCCTTCTACAAGCATCGATCCACCTCTGGACTTCAATGGTAGATTCTGTTCCCAAGAAAACCTTCCCTCCAAGAGCAGTATAATCCTTGCACAACTTAGCAAAATCCACTGGTTTCGGAGCTTGGACTTGAACTCCAACATCAACTGCTGCCCCCGGAACTGGTATCCTTCTCATGATCGAAGTCATCATAGCTTCGAACATGGCTGCATAATCAGCAGTCTCTTCAGTAGCACGGCCTTCCCTAGCAGCTGGTCTCCCTCTTCGACTCATTCTCAATATCTATAAAAAGGAATGATTAGAACATCTAGAGAAACAACTGCATACAGGGCTAACTTACTGCTAAACTACTATATTATATATAGTAATCATCCATCAAATTACAATTACGTCTCTCATACGTAGTTACGACAGCGAGCGTTGGGTAAAATCGATTAACCAATGCTCTGATACCAAATGTGACGACCGCCCATGACCCCTGCACCGAATCTAGAGATAGTGCGCTGTAAAGTGTGCCAGGCGACCATGGACGATTGTCAAGGTAAGATTAAAACAACAGAATCTATCGTATTACTCACAGCGCATGGACAAAATACAATAGAACATATGTATAGTGAAGCTTTACAGAACAAAATGACATCTTATAAAACTCCATAATAGTTGAATACAAGCATTCATATAGTCAATACATCCAGCCTCACTACATATCTCTCAGAGAAAACAAAACAGCGGAACATCCAGTACATATAATAAGAAGATAATATGCAACCCTCTAGCTCGTCTTCGATATCAGCATCGTGAGAAGAGAACAGCACCTGTCACCTGCTACCTAGTCTGCCCGTCCCAAAATGGACGAACAGCCCAAGGCAATAAGAATTAAAACATAAAGCCTTGAGTCAGACAACAGTCTTAGTGAGCAGTAAATTAACTAACAACATACCAAAAGAGCATAAAGGAAAAGGAATAGGAATACAACCCTCCCACTCCAACCTCATTCTACAGTGATAGCCCCCAGACACACACTAAGCAGAAGCAAACATAGCAGAGCATACAATTTAAAGTAAAGCAATTGTCACTCGAGTCAAGAGCGATGTTTTCCAAGTACAAATCCCAAGGTCTAAAACCAAGGTCAGATAAGCACCCAGGAAATACCGCTCTTGAGATCGAATGATGATACAACCAAACATCCATGACTCGGCTATCACTGTTATCATTGTTGCGATATCACCGTTAATTGAATGACCGGCACATTCTTTCAGCCGTCCGTCAAGGGCTAATGGTAACCCCGGTTCTAGACATAACTCCCGCACGTCATCGTGACCCGTGCCTAGGATTATCGAATCTACCCAGAGTACTTGACCATCAACTTAGTCTTTTGGGCGTCCCCATGTACTCTTGCTTAGAGCATGCTAGAACCTTCAACAACGATGAGATCTCAACCTCCTAGTCATCCTCCTCGACGACTATTGCCATACTAGCTCAAGCGCCTCTCGAGCATCCATTATCCTCAACTCGAATCATATCACCGAGTTATCAACATGCTTGGAATGATCCCGCCTGGATTAGACCAAGTCTTCATCATATGATGCCTCGCTTCATTACATCCTCGCAAAGCTTCATCTCAACTTCACATCATCAAATCTATGCATAGGAGCTTCATCATCCCGCTACATATGCCACGAGCAGCTTTTCCCATTCAAGAGCCTTTCCCTTAGCTTTTGAATCACCTTCGATCTAAATCTAATCATCAATCATCTAGTTCATAACAATCAATCAAATCAAACATCAATCCAAGCAATCAAGCATTCAAAAATGATCTAAGTAGACAATTATAACAATAATGGCATTTTCGTAATTAAAGAGTTGAAAGTCCAATAAGCATGAAAACATGTATTATATCTCTACAAACTTGATGAATGAACTTGCATAGGTTAACATATGATAAAATGGATGCAACATCATCATGAACAATGGATCTATATGGATCTACACATAGGATGAAGAAAATGCATGGAAATCTCTATTTTAACACCAAAACGAGCCAACAATCCGATATACTCCTTTGGATCCGTGTGAGAGATAATCACCACTCACCAAATCACCTAAACAACCTCAAATCAACACACTTCAGATCTGGACAGCGAAGGATGAAGCTAGATCTATCACAAATCCGCTTCAAATGAAGAAATCTCTCTTGAAAAGATGAAGATCTTCAATCTAAGCTCTTAAATCTTCAATCTTGATCTTCGATTTGGATGGATGGAAGCACTAGATTAGAGTGGAGAAAAGAAGTGAAGAAGTGTAGAAGTCGAGCTCTCAAAATGGCAGCACTTCGTCGCTTCAAAATCCGGATCCCAAAAAGTGAGAACAACCCCTCCTATTTATAGCTGAAAACTGCCCTTAAGTCGTAACTCGGCTATCTCCTTAAGTCGGTGCCGACTTAACACCATGCCGACCTAGTGCTCTGCTGACCTAAAAACTCATCTGCCTATGACTCGCAACAAAACAGCTGTCTCCTAAGTCGGTTACGACTTATGGCATGCGCCTACGACTTAACGACTTAACTGCCTCGCCGACCTACGACTTAACAATATGACCGACCCAACGAAGCAGACTCATCATACTGCCGCAAAACCCAAGTCCTAAGTCGGTTGACGACTCAACAACAAAGCGCAACTGCGACTTAACACATAGGCACGACTTAACTTAGGTCGTTGCCGACTTAAGTGCCTTGCCGACTTAAGACATACGAAGGAATACAACTACGACTTAACTCGTAACTGGGTTACGACTTAACACAAGAGACGTCCTGCCGACTCACAACTCAACACACGTTGCCGACTCAACTACCTACCGACTCAATTACCCTGCCGACCTAACACTTAACACCCAAACACTTAGGTCGCTCACAACATGTCCTTAGGTCGTTGCCGACCCAACTCTACTCCAGAATACTTCGGCTGCCTACTATTCTTCCTTAGGTCGTCCTAACCTCTTAAGTCGGTCAACCCCACTTCCTTAACTCGGCAACGACTCAACAAATAATTTGTCAGATATGCTAACTACTAAGTCGTCCAGGTCTTAAGTCGACCACTATCTTAACTCGTCAGCCGACTTAACACTTAACTCTCCACTATCCTTAAGTCGGTTAATACTATAAGTCGGTCAACTTCTTAGATAGGCTACTCCCTTAAGTCGGTCACTCGACCTAAGCCACCCTATCTTCCTTAGGTCGTCGCCGACCTACCACTTAGTCATTAACCCGTCCAGACCTATTTCTTAACTCGTCCAAACTTCCTAAGTCGGCTACGACTTAAGACTTAAGAAAAATTCTGCTAAAACCTGAAATGACCTAACAACAATACAATCAAAGGTCAATCATTTTAGAATGTTTTGATCCGTAAAAATACGGGTCGTTACATCCTTGCCGACCCGCCACCGCCTTTCCATCTCTCCAACCGATCTGCCTTCTCACCACATCACTCCATCACCACTACAGCCCACCATCAACGCAACAGCCCCTGGCCTTTTCTCCTCCCTGTTGCCACGCCTTGCCCTCCAAGCCCAGAACCCAACCACAACAGCTCGCCACCCACCGAATAGCCTTGTGCCGCCTTCTCTACCCAGACAGCCACGCCCAATCCACACAACCACCAGATCCGCCTAAGTCAACCGGTGTCGCACCCTCCACTGTGTAGTCATGCCTCAGCCGAACACAACAACCCCTGCTCCCTTGGCCGCATCCACATCTCTTCCCCAGAGCAGCCATCACCTAACAACCTCTCTACATCTCTCATTCCTTTTCCAGCCACACCTTATACCAGCTTTTCCCCCTCCGACCAGATCCGGACTCACCTCCTAAATCGCTGCCATCCGCCTCTCGCAGCCACAAATCACCCACACCCGAGCACAACCCACGTACACCGCCTCCTTGCTCGACCAGTGAACCCTAGCTTCTACTCATCTTCTTATATATATATATATAAAGGGAAAGAGAAATATATATTATATATATATTTTTTGTTTTCATCAAATTCGAGTTCAAGTTTCTAGCTTTGCCGTTGTCCGGATCCACATCTGAGTTGTCGTGTCCGTATATGTGTGCGTGTCTGTGTCGCCTTCTTTGCCATTGTTGTTTCCATAGCCACGAAAGGTGAGCGATCACTCACAATTAACATTCTTATGTTTAGTAAATTTATTTCACATGAAATGACGATTGAAATGTGTTGTTAAATTTTAATTGGTTAGTAATTGAATTGTTAAGTATGTCATGTTATCATTTAACATTGTTTACCTATGACATATGAAACCACAACCTATTGTATATATATATATATTTAAATTGTTAATTATGATATATGCTTCCTATTTATATGTATGCCATTTTATATTATTATTCTATTATTCTCACACTTCAAGTTCCCTGTTAGTTTAGGAAATCCCTATGGGTTGAAATGATACATACCCGAACGATATTATAGATTAGGGAAAATCATTAGGTTGAAATGGTAAACCTAAGCGATTTTATTGATTTTGAATTTTGGGATTTGCAGGTTGAAATGATATATACTTGTAAAAAATTAAATTATTGCGGAATGAAATGATAAATATCGGTATCACTTGACCACTAGTTAAAAAACTATATATATACACCGTTGGTTTATTTTAAATGATTTCCAGAATTTTAAAATATGTGTTTTAATCAATATTGATTTTTAAAATATAATATAAAGATTTTATTTTAATATATGTATAAAATTTAGATTTTTAAATTATATGTTTAGAAAATTTTAAATTATAAGTTAAGTTGAAAATGTAAATTTTAAGATTTTACTTATAGTTTTTAAATATATATAAAATAAGATTTTATACAATATATTTAATAAAATAAAATAAGATTTAATTTAATAATAATTAATACAATAAATTTAATTTAATAAAATTTAATTTAACTAATATATATATATATATAATATGTTTTAAAATATTTATTTAAATTTATATTAATATTTTGAAAATAGATTTTTGTAATAACTTTAATAAATAAAGGTTGGGAAGATAAATTAATGTTAATTTGTAGTTTGATTTGTTAAGAATTGAATTTAAATAAAATTTGATTTGAAACCTATTGATTTGAGATTTTAAAGGATATGGATTTATAACATGATTTAATTAAAAGTGATTAAGCAAATATTTTCAAATTTAAATATAATTGAGGTTAGATATTTAATTTTGTTTTAAATATTGTAATTTGAAACTTTATTTAAATATTTATAAAAGTGAATATTTTCAAAATTAAATAAATTGAAGTTGAATATTTAATTTTGATTTAAATTTTAATTTGATATTTTATTTAAATGTTTATAAAAGGGATTTAGTGAATAATTTCAAATTTAAATAAAATTTGAAGTTGAATATTTAATTTTGATATTGATTTGAAATTTTGGTAATTTGAGATTTTATAGAAATGTTTATAAAAGTGATTTTATAAAATGACCACGGTGTGAAATAAGCGTTTGGTTGTTAAAGAGAGTGGGATCGGATATTGTCATACTCTCTACCAATACCGAAAACCACTTTAACAACTATGCACGTGGCGGAGAATCCAAAACGAAGTATGATGGTTTGGTGAACGTTTGTATGAGGTATGAACGCAGCCCTGACCCCTATGGGCAAGCTTGATATGACTAAAACAGGAGCCATGCCGGGCCAAGTGAGGTCTCTCCTCCGATCGGACATGCTTCTTCGATTCCATATCTGTTACTTTGTGATTGATTTGGTGGCCACCTTCGATTTGGTTATGGGAGTGTGTTCCGAGGTGGGTGGTAGTAGCTGTTATCCATTACCACTAGTTCGGATCCGCAAAATGGTAGTATCCTACCCTGGGCATTGCCTCGCGTGCCTTGTTATATTCCTTATCGCGCCCACTACGAGTTTGGTTTGTGTCGTACACTATGGAGTGCTCTCTAATAGCCCTCCAGTTTACGGAGGAATTACGGTACTGTATAGACTACGACATTTATATAAAAATGTGTTAAGGGGGATATGGGTAATGCCTTAATGCTATTTTAATATTTTACTTTACTGTAGACATTATCTATGTAGCGTATTGTATTATGTATGTAGATAGTTTCACGGATCCTTAAGGATGGAATCACAAGATCCTTTAAGTTATATTGCATTTCACTTGGACATTTCACTTGAGTTGATTTACTTGCATAAGAATGTTAATCCCGACTCGAGTGTTTTGTGTTTTGCTTTATGCTCGAGTCAGCCTGAGTGTCGCAACATTTGAGACTCACCTTTGGAGCTTGGAGCTTTGCTTGGAGATCTATCTTTATCTATTCAGCTTTTCTGTTATTTCAGTTATTTCCGGTTGTTTAGGTTCAGACTTGTCATTTGCTTTTGTATTGAGATTTCTATGTATTGGTTTTCTGTTGTATTTTGCTTTAGACTCTAATGTTCAGTAGTAGCTTGATGAACTACTATTTATCTATTTCAGCTACTTATTGTTGTATTACTTTGTGTCTGTGATTCTATGATTGATTTATTTACTATATATGCTAAGTTTTGCCAAATATGAAAATAACAATTTGTTGTTTTGAGCAATTCAAGTCTGACATGTGTGGATTATTGTCGATTTGAATGGTTCGAAATGACGGGTCGGTACAAGTGGTATCAGAGCTCTGGTTTAGGAAAAACTTAGCATATGGTGTAAAACTCATTAGAGATAGGGTAGAAATAACCTAGAATGAGTAGAAATAATTATAGAATCATCTTTGTTCGAGCTTGAAATTCTTAGTTAGGATCCTCTTTGATTAGGATTTCTTTTGAATTTTGGAACTTTACCTTTGTTCTAAAATCCATTCTAGTCTTTCCATGTTCGTGAGCATCCATAGCTTTATCTCTATTGATCTCTGTAATAAATTTGAGCACATCTTGAATCCTCAATTGGCAACTTTATCCTTATGTGTGACTAATCCCATCGGCGGTCTCACCAACCTTAGTATGATTGGTAAAGGGGTGAAACTCCTTTACAATAGGCGTCGATTCACCGGAGATTTCTATGTCCTCGGTTTTGATGCATTGGATATCTTACATGGGGGTGATTGGTTAAAGTATTATGATGCTCTTATTTTTTGAAAAGCCCGAACCGTTTCTTTAGTAGATGACCAGGGAAATTATCTTATGATCGTATGTTGAATGCCTCAGGATTATGTAGGCAATTTTATCTTTTCTCTTGATACTCAGCCTAATGATCTCGACTCCACCCTAATAGTCAAGGATTACCTTGATGTTTTTGGTGAAGTCACTTCTATACCTCCTAAGCGGGAAATTGAATTCCGCATCTATCTTATTCCTAGAGCCCGACCTGTTGTTCTTCCTCCCAAATGGGTGGCACCCAAGGAGAAAGTCGAGTTAAGGAAGCAGATTGAAGACTTGTTCTCCAAAGGGTTTGATTCGGAAAAGTTTTCTTAATGGGGAGCAGCTGTGGTCTTTATCACCAAATCTGATGGTTCTTTGAGGATGTGTGTTGATTATAGAGAGCTGAACAAGCTTACTCTTAAGAACATATATCATATGCCTCGTATCAATGATATGTTCGATCAGCTCTACGGAGCTAAAGTATTCTCTTAGCTTGATCTTGCTATCGGTTTTCACTAACTTCATGTAGCCAAGGTGAGCATTCCCAGGACAGCTTTCCGAATAGAGAATGGTTAGTCATGCCCTTTGGATTAACCAATGCTCCTGCCTTCTTCGTTGATCTCGTGAATCACGTTTTTCGCGATGTTCTCAACAAGTTTGTCCTGGTTTTTGTTGATGATATTCTCATCTTTTCTAAGTCAGAGAAAGATCATGAGTCTCATTTGAGCTATGTTCTCCAAACTCTTAGGAGTCATCAGTTGAAAGCCAAATTTTCTAAATTCTATTTCTGGAGGGTTGAAGTCCAATTCCTTAGGCACATTGTTTCTGAAATGGAGTCTCAGTTGACCCGGTTAAGGTCACCGCGATAAATATAAGTCAATCCATCTTTCCTCTTTTGTAATTTAATTATCTTATCTTCCTTTCGAGCCTATCTTCTTAGTTAGAATTCTCTTTGATTAGGATCTTTCTAAATTTGAATCTCTATCCTTGTTCTAAAATCAATTCTTGAGCGTATTTGAAATTGATATTATTATGTTTTATATTGTGTTGTTTGAGTTATTAAGTTTGAATTTTGGGTTTCGATCGATTCATTTGGCTAACGCTATTGATACGAATTCCAAAACACTTGAACAAAGCAAACTGACACAATATTGTTTTCGAAATTGGTAAATGAAATAATTTTACGTATGAATATATTTTATAGATAAAAGTATAATTTTCTGAAATTAGAAAGTTAAATGAATTGGTTGTTAAAAATGATAGTACTAGATTATCATTTATTGTTTTGTCAACATTCCTAAACCGTTAACTATTATTGTATGTCATAAGGAGATGAAATCTTATAAACATGGTTTATAAATCTGATTTGCAAATGAAATGAATTTAAATTAAGGATTTGAGAATTTGATTTTCAGTGCTTTTCAAAATTTGGTTTTCAAACTTTTGAAAAAATATATTATTTGAAAGTATTTTCGAATGGAAATTGTTTCCAAAGAATTTTAAAAGAAGTAAGTCAGTACTCTCCTCTTATGTCGCTAGAATATAATTTCGATGATGACTACCGCATCATCTGTGAGAAATGCGGATTAAGGATCTTAAGGCTAGAATTAACACTAGAGGGGGGGTGAATAGTGTTTTAAGAAAAATTTTAATCTTTCTGAGTTTATCTTACTTTGTTAACAATGTATACATTAATCAGACACAGATATGAACACAGAATCAAACACAGATGCAAATATAAAGTAAAAGCAGTAAAGGAAAGAACACACCGGATTTTATACTGGTTCGGAGTTACCCTACATCCAGTCCCGCACAACTAAGTACGGATTACCTTTCAAAATAAATTCAACAATTACAACCCTCGGTTTCAAGGCTACGAGGTACACCCTCCAGAATCACAATCCTCTGGGTAGAGATACTTGATTTCCGGGGCAACAAGTTCACCCAATTGATTTCCAGGGCTACAATCACACCTTATCTCGCTCAATTGATTACAAAACGTCTATAACTCAGATTAGCACTTGGATCTTGTAGAGATAGTGGAGAGAATCAAAACCAGAAATTGTCTAGTTAGATTCGATATTGATTTCGGCAGAGTAATGGTGTAATTTTTAAATAAGAAAGTGGAGAAGAAGAAGAGAAGTTAAATCAGAGAAAAGTGTTATAAAATTCGTTGAAACTGACCCCTATTTATAGAAGAACAACAGTCATGTCCATTCGTGAAGAGTTATGGCGAATAGACACTTCTTTTGAAATTTAAATTTTGAACTCAACTGTCACCATGTCGACATGGTGCCTATGGGCATGTCGACATCCCTCAGCCAAATTTAATGTTTTGAATTTCTATAAAAATAATATTTATCTTATATTAAAACTTTATAAATATACTTGAATATAGTTGAAATTCATAAGTAAATATAAAGAACAATATATATATATATATTATTGAACTATAATTTAAATCAAAGTATAAATAATTTAAAAGTTAAATATATTATTTGAAAAGATAGTTTAAAATCAGGAGAAATTTTGACTCTAAAAATAAAGATGTTTTGAGGCTAAAATTATTTTAAAAACGGAATCGAGAGTTTTGAATCTTTTTAAAAGGAAAGTTTTGAAATCATTTCAAAAACAAGATAATTTTGAAAAATCATTTGAATTAAGCTTAGTGGATACAAAACAATGTCCCACTAGATTTTCGTAGGTTCCATCCTACTTAGGGTTCCATCCCTTTAACGGGCTCGAAGTGGATTCCATTCCATGAATAAATTGGATATTAAGATGCTAGTGCTTTTCTACGAGTTTTAACAAATATTCCAAATAAAACAAACTTGACCTTGAAATCTTGAACTCTTGATAATCTTGATACTCATGAGTCTTCTATCTCTATATCTTGAATCTCTATATTGTACAGTCTTCATTCTTGATACCTGCATGGTTAGATCCTGCATATACATATATATCTAAACTTGTAATGTTAGTATTTATATTTTATAATCTATTCTAAGGTTGTTGTCATCAAAACCATCATCTCATGGACTAACAATCTCCCCCTTTTTGATGATGACAACCTTTGTTTATAAAATATCACTTCTATCCTAATACTTCTAATAACTGCCCCTTAATCTACGCCTAACTATCCTATTTTATACTTCTCCCCCTTTGTCATCAACAAAAACTTACTCTAAAATAGATAACTCCAAACTATATAACTCCCCCTAAAACTTATCACTCTATGACGTGTGATTATAATGATAGTGTTATCATAAATAATTAACACTTAAATCTAATACAAAAATATAATCCTAAACTATTAACTATCCTAACTAAGAATTCACAATAATACTAACACATATAAGAACACGAGTTTATTTATTACGAGTATGGTTGTATTTACATTTGCGTTGGAAAAACATAAAAACATAAATAACAACGGAAAGAAAGAGAAGAAACTAATGTGTGTTTCTGAACATAGGAGATTTATGAATTGAACAGTTTGGATAGTGGAAACAGAAATTTCCACGTTGTTCGACAAGATTCCCATTTTTGTCGAAACACATTTCTCCAACGCATACTACTTGGTCATCATCCTCCTCGTGTGCTTCTTCCATTGGTTCTTCTTCTTCTTCGTCGCTGACCTCATGTTCTTGATTGAGTGAAGAGTCTTCATCGATCAAGATAGGGTTGGCCTGGTTATCCATTAGGAATTTTTGTAATTCCTAAGAATCTTGCCTTGCCTCTCTTGCTCTTTCGCCATACGAAGTTGAGTCACTTGAATTTCAGTCAACATCTGAAGAGTATCCTTCATAGACTCCTCCAATTTAGTTACACATGCGAGAGTAGTGCATTGGAATGGACCAGAAGTAGGAAAGGGGAATGAGAAAGTTGATTTTATGTTTGATTTAGAGGAAGATGCCATTATTTTATATATTTCAGAATAGAAAATGAAGAGAAAACAGAGAGAATGAATAAGAATTCGAAATAGAGAAGAATATATAACTAAATTTTTGAATTTTGGTGGGAAAATTTAAAAAAATAAAAACGTTACATGTCGACATGTCTTCCTAGGGGATGTCGACATGGTCCTTATATTTTAACTCTATGATTTATTTTAATATTAATTATTAATTATACTTGTTATTTATATTTTATATTTCAGTTATAGAACAAATACCTAATTCTCTTCTTAATTTAGTAAATATTGATTCATTTAATGGTTTTGTTAAGATATTAGCGATTTGATTCTCAGAGTTTATATATTCGAGAGTAATTACTTCTTTAGTTATATTATCTCTAAGAAAATGATGTCGAATATCAATATGTTTAGTTCGAGCATGATGAGTAGGATTTTTAGATAAATTTATTGCACTAGTATTATCATAATAAATTGGCGATTTTGAGTTATTTAATCCAAAATCTCTTAAGGTTTGTTGCATATATATTACTTGAGAACAAGCCAAAGCAGCAGAAATATACTCTGCTTCAGTTGTTGATAGAGAAACTGTATTTTTCTTTTTACTAAACCAGGAAACCAGAGAATGTCCCAAAAAGTGACAAGTTCCACTTGTACTTTTTCGGTCTGATTTACATCCAGCATAGTCAGCATCACAGTATGATATTAAATCAAATGAATCATTTTTGGGATAAAATAAGCCATAATCAGAGGTGTGTTTAATATATCTTATGATACGTTTTACAGCTTTTAAGTGAGTTTCTTTAGGATGAGATTGATATCTTGCACAGAGACATACACTATGCATGATATCAGGTCTACTAGTAGTGATATAGAGCAATGATCCGATCATTCCTCTATACAGCTTTTGATCTACATCTTTCGAGAAATCTTCTTTACTTAGATATTCATTGGTTGCCATGGGAGTAGGTTTTCCACTCGCAGTAGTCAAACCAAATTTATTGACTAGTTCTTTAGCATATTTTTCTTGACTAATAAAGATACCATTATCTAACAGTTTTATTTGCAATCCTAGAAAGAAGTTTAATTCACCCATATGACTCATCTCAAACTCTTTTGTCATTATTTCAGAAAATTCTTTATTCATTTCGAAGTTAGTTGAACCCAAAAATGATATCATCTACGTATACTTGAACTAGTTGAATATCATTTTTATTTCTTTTAATAAAAAGAGTATTATCTATTTTACCAATTTCAAAATTTGATTGTAATAAATAAGATCTTAGTCTATCATACCAGGCTTTAGGAACTTGTTTTAGACCATATAAAGCTTTCTTAAGTTTGTACACATGGTTTGGTAAATTTTCATCTTCAAAAAGTTGTGGTTGTTCAACATATACTTCTTTTACAAATCCATTTAAAAATGCACTTTTAACATCCATTTGAAATAATTTGAAATTATTATGATTTGCGAAAGCAAGTAGAATCCTAATGGCTTCTAATCTTGCTACAGGAGCAAAGGTTTCGTCACAATCTATACCTTCTTCTTGACAATAACCTTGGGCGACTAATTGTGCTTTATTTCTAACGACCTCACCTTGTTCATTCATTTTGTTTTTATAGACCCATTTAGTTCCAATTATAGTTTTATCTTCAGGTCTAGGAACAAGTTCCCAAACTTCATTTCTAGTGAATTGATTTAATTCTTCTTGCATTGCCAAAATCTATGAATCATCAGTTGATGCTTCTTTAGGATTTTTGGGTTCAATAGATGATATAAATGCTACATTACTCATTTTACTTAGTTGATTTCTAGTTGTAACAATAGATTGCATTTCTCCTATTATATTTTCAATAGGATGATCTTTTAAAAGTTTAATCCTTTTATTAGGATGATTAATTTCATTATTAATTTCGGTTGAGTCCTGATTTTGAGTAATTAAATCTTCTTCATCATTTGTAATGTCAAAATATTTTAAATTTTCATCAAATGAAACATGCATTGTTTCTTCGATGGTGTTAGATCATAAATTAAAAACTCTATAAGCTTTACTTCTATTAGAATATCCGATAAAGATTTGTTTGTCGGATTTAGGATCAAATGTATCCAAATTATCTTTTGTATTTAAAATAAAGCATTTACTTCCAAAAATTCTGAAGTATGATACCTTAGGTTTCTTTCCATGAAGAAGTTCATAAGGTGTCTTATCAGTTAAAGGTCTAATTAAAATTCTATTCAAAATATAACAGGCGGTAGCAACAGCTTCTGCCCAAAAGTGTTTTGGTAAATTACTATCTGAAAGCATAGTTCTCGCACACTCTTGTATCGTTCTATTTTTACGTTCAACTACTCCGTTTTGTTGTGGAGTTCTTGGAAATGAGAAATTGTGAGTTATTCCCTTCTTATTGCAGAATTCCTCAAACTTTTCATTTTCAAATTCACCACCGTGATCACTACGAATAGTTATAGTTTTTAAAGATAATTGATTTTGAATCCTTTTTGTAAAGTTCTTAAAACATTCAAAAGTATCACTTTTATGTTTCAAAAATATTGTCCATGTAAATCTAGAATAATCATCTACAATTACAAAAACATATTTACTATGATTTATTGACTGAATTTGAGATGGACCAAATAAATCAAGATGAAGTAACTCAAGGGGTTTTGAAGTTGAAATCATATCTTTTAATTTAAAAGAACTTTTTCTAAGCTTTCCTAATTGACATGCATCACATAAACTATCTACTTTAAAATTCATTTTAGGGAGACCTCTTACTAGATCATATTTTGAAAGTCTAGATAAGAGTTTGAAATTCAAATGTCCAAATCTCTTATGCCAAATCCAAGGGTCACTTGTATTTGCCAAAAGACATAGGTTATCATTTGAAACTTTCATACTAAGAATATAAATATTCTTTTTCCTAGTTCCCTCAAATATTATGGTTGAGTTATTATCTTCAATATGACATTTATCCTTTTCAAATTTAATTTTATATCCTTTATCACATAGTTGACTTATACTTAGCAGATTGTGTTTCAGATTCTTAACTAGCAAAACATTAGTAATAATAGGAGTTTCAGAGTTACCAACATTTCCGATGCCAATCACGTATCCTTTCGAGTTGTCTCCAAAGTTAACCAGTCCTCCGGCTTTGTATATAATATTATTCAGCATATCTAGATTACCAGTCATGTGTCTAGAGCATCCATTATCAAGTATCCACTTATTCCTTTTGATCTGCACAAATTGTCCATTATGGATTGATTCCTTAATACCCATAAAGCATCTTTCCTACACATTATAAAATTTGGGTAGACAACTAGAATTTGAATAACATACATATGTAGACTCATGGAACAATGATGATTTAAACAATTCCAAACTAGTTTTAACAGATTTTTCAAAAATAGCCATTTTAAAACTTTTCAAAATTCAGATTATGAAACTTTTGAAAACAAAGATCTGATACCAAATGTGAGAAATGCGGATTAAGGATCTTAAGGCTAGAATTAACACTAGAGGGGGGGTGAATAGTGTTTTAAGAAATTTGTTAATCTTTTTCAGTTTATCTTACTTTGTTAACAATGTATACACTAATCAGACACAGATATGAACACAGAATCAAACACAGATGCAAATATAAAGTAAAAGCAGTAAAGGAAAGAATACACCGGATTTTATACTGGTTCGGAGTTACCCTACATCCAGTCCCGCACAACTAAGTACGGATTTCCTTTCAAAATAAATTCAATAATTACAACCCTCGGTTTCAAGGCTACGAGGTACACCCTCTAGAATCACAATCCTCTAGGTAGAGATACTTGATTTCCGGGGCAACAAGTTCACCCAATTGATTTCCAGGGCTACAATCACACCTTCTCTCGCTCAATTGATTACAAAAAGTCTATAACTCAGATTAGCACTTGGATCTTGTAGAGATAGTGGAGAGAATCAAAACCAAAAATTGTCTACTTAGATTCAATATTGATTTCGGCAGAGTAATGGTGTAATTTTTAAATAAGAAAGTAGAGAAGAAGAAGAGAAGTTAAATCAGAGAAAAGTGTTATAAAATTCGTTGAAACTGACCCCTATTTATAGAAGAACAACAGTCATGTCCATTCGTGAGGAGTTATGGCGAATAGACACTTCTTTTGAAATTTAAATTTTGAACTCAACTGTCACCATGTCGACATGGTGCCTATGGGCATGTCGACATCCCTCAGCCAAATTTGATGTTTTGAATTTCTATAAAAATAATATTTATCTTATATTAAAACTTTATAAATATACTTGAATATAGTTGAAATTCATAAGTAAATATAAAGAACAATATATATATATATATATTATTTAACTATAATTTAAATCAAAGTATGAATAATTTAAAAGTTAAATATATTATTTGAAAAGATAGTTTAAAATCAGGAGAAATTTTGACTCTGAAAATAAAGATGTTTTGAGGCTAAAATTATTTTAAAAACGAAATTGAGAGTTTTGAATCTTTTTAAAAGGAAAGTTTTGAAATCATTTCGAAAACAAGATAATTTTGAAAAATCATTTGAATTAAGCTTAGTGGATACAAAACAATGTCCCACTAGATTTTCATAGGTTCCATCCTACTTAGGGTTCCATCCCTTTAATGGGCTCGAAGTGGATTCCATTCCACGAATAAATTGGATATTAAGATGCCAGTGCTTTTCTACGAGTTTTAACAAATATTCCTAATAAAACAAACTTAACCTTGAACTCTTGATAATCTTGATACTCATGAGTCTTCTATCTCGATATCTTGAATCTCTATACTGTACAGTCTTCATTCTTGATACCTGCATGGTTAGATCCTGCATATACATATATATCTAAACTTGTAATGTTAGTATTTATATTTTATAATCTATTCTAAGGTTGTTGTCATCAAAACCATCATCTCATGGACTAACATCATCGACATTCATTTTCGAGTCTCAAAGTGGGGAGACCACTTAGTAGCTTTACTACACTGTTGTTTTGGGAAAATGGATTTGAATTTCTTGAGTATGATTTGATGTAATATATATATATATATATATGTGTGTGTGTGTGTGTGTGTGTGTGTGTATGTATGTATTTATTTCAAAATGGTTTGAAGTGAAACCGGAAATTTAACTCTTAAGTTTTATGTTAAGTGATGGTTTTCAATTATTGAAATGAAGCTAATTTTTTGAATAATTGGAGTGTCTAAAATGAGAAATGGAATTGAAACAACTTGGAACAGTTGAAGTCGGATAAAATTTATTTGAATAATAGTCAATTGCATTCTAAAACATATATAACTTACCTGAATATTCAAAAAGTTAAAAATGCAATATGAATATGCAATTGAAGGTTATACAAGAAAAAAACTTAAGTAATAAAATGTTCAAACCAAATTTTGCCTAATTGAAATGTTGTAAATAATAGGAAAATTGTATAGTGCTCAATTACATTCGGAAACATTAATAAAACTTACTTGGAAAAAAGTTTGAATGAAATGAGAACATGTAATTGAATAGTATACAATATAAAATGTAAGTAATAAGATATCCAAAAATAAAATTTTGTTAAAGGAATTTTTAAATAAAAATTGAATGGTTATTGTTAACCCTCAATTTTCTACGACTTAAGAACTGCACGACTTAAGGACTGCACGACTCAAGAAAGGTATGCGACTCAAGAAGGGTATGCGACTTAACAAGTTAAAGGAGTGAACGACTCAAGGTTTGAACGACCTAACAACTCAGAGTACTTCACGACCTACGACTTAAGGTTTGGACGACCTAACAACTCAGAATACTTCACGACCTAACGACTTAAGGTGTGAATAACCTAACGAGCTAAGGTCTAGACGACCTAAAAGTCGAAACAATCTAAAGCAGTTTACGACTTAAACACGCAACGACCTAAGGAAGTTAAGATCCAACGATGCAAGAGATGGCACGACGTAAGGAGAAAACGAGTTAACGGCTTAAGATTATCCGCGACTTACGACCTAGCTTAGGTCGTAAGCGACTTAAACAAAAGAAGAGATGCCGCATTCGGTTAGGTCGCGACGATTCAGGACTTGTAATATAACCAAATGAACGAACTTACCAGTTGAGCCACGACTCAAGACTTAGCTTAAGTCGCCCACGACCTAAGGCTACCGAGTTAAAATCCAATGTCGTGACACTTATGACGCTGGACTGATGCTGTTACCTGCTAAGTCGGCCATGACTTACGACTTACCTTAAGTCGACCACGACTTACGACCTAAGGGGTCAAATTCTCTATAAATACAGCACTACCTTCAACATGAAGAGGACTTTTGGCCAATCATTTTCTGAAGCGCCATTACTCTGCCGAATTCTCAACTCATCCAACACTTGAAGAACTCCAAACATTGAAGATACTACAACAAGCTTTGAACGTAATTCTACACATCCGACATGGATTCAGCAAATCTCATCGTCAAAGTTTGAGCTACTAATCCGAAGTGTTTGTGTGATCGAAGTGAATTGTATTCAAAATGCATTGTATCAAATTGTAACCAAATCAGCAATAAAAGACTATAAAGTGGACGTAGGCTCAATTACGGGCCGAACCACTATAAATATGTTGTCCCTTTACCGTTTTCTGCTATTTTCAGCTTATATTCTGTTCTCGTACCAACGGGTGGTGCTTTCACATTGTTACTACACACACCGGGTGTTAGCGTTCACTTTTCACCGTTAACATTTTGGTGCTTTCACTGAGAGTTGAACTCAAGAATATTCTCACCATTGCTCCGCAAGAGTTTGTTGAAAGAATCTCTCTAAAGACCAGAAGTTTATCTAAAATCATGGCTCCTGGAAGAAAGGGTAGATCTACCAGATCCGGAAATGCTCATGAGGGAACCTCCGCTTCCCCAACAGCAAATTAGGCAACTCCTACCGTTGGAGTCACAAGGGCTGAATTAGACGACGTAGTGTCGGGATTATATCAGCAAATTGAAGCTCAAAACGCTTTAATGATGGACAGATTAAATGCTCTACTTGGGGTAAATAAACAGCCAGAAAACAATGAAACAGTCTTCACTGAAGATGCTCGTAATTCCCAG
Organism: Allium fistulosum; assembly: GCA_030737815.1. Taxonomy (NCBI): domain Eukaryota; kingdom Viridiplantae; phylum Streptophyta; class Magnoliopsida; order Asparagales; family Amaryllidaceae; genus Allium; species Allium fistulosum. The sequence continues at coordinate 494,873,333 of CM060902.1, read as the reverse complement.
GAGAAAGATATTCCTCAAAGAGCAGCTGGCACCGCCGAAATGCCACCTTTCCAAGCTGAAGGTCCAAGGCCGCAGCCAACTTTTCGTGAGCATTTGCCCAGGCAAAATTCCGAAAGGAGAGCTGACTTCTACCCGGCGATGCCTCTGAACAATGAGGAGTACCTATCAGGGATGATTCGCCAAATCATGAAAGAGAGAATGCAGAGGGAAGAAAACGAGAGTGATTGGGGATTTGCGCCAAGCAGAACTCCGTTTACTGAAAGGATCCTGAAAGTAGAGTTTCCAAGAAAATTTATACCTCCTACTATTCCGGCTTATAGAGGGACAAGTGACCCTAATCATTTTCTATACAAGTACGATTTGCATATGACCGGCGCGAGGGCATCAGATGAGATTAAATGCCGATACTTTCCAGTATACTTAGAAGGAGTGGCTCTACTTTGGTTCACAAAGCTACCAATTCGATTCGTAGATCAATTCTTTGATTTAACTCGAAAGTTCAAGGATCAATTCAGGTTGTATGCTTCAAAAGCTAAGGATATAATGTCACTGTCCAGCCTTGAACAAGGGCCCGGAGAATCTATCAGATCTTTCTTGAACCGTTTCAATATAGCCCTAGCCGAAGTGGATAATGCAGAACCCCGTATGATCCTCACTTACCTGATGCGGGCCATCAACAAATCAAGTGAATTCGGAAGATGGTTAAAAATGAAGGAGCCAAACTCACTCGAGAAATTCTATAAAAAGGCCGACGAATTTATGCGTCTGGAAAACCTCTCCGCGCCGGCAAAAGTGGTTGTTGCTGAAGTCAAGAATAACGGTGTTACTTCTAACAAAAGAGAATCCGGAAACCAGAAAAGGGAAAGTGATGGAGGAAAGAAGCAGGAGAATGAGAAGAAACCTCGTCGCTTTAATCTTTCAGATTTTACCCCTCTAACTGATACACCGGAAAATATCTTCTTCACGACAAAAGAGGTTATCAAGTATCCTAAACCACCTGAGATGGGGAGAGGTGCAGTACATAATGCGAAATTCTGCCGATTCCACAATCAACCTGGCCATGACACCGACCAATGTCGCCAGTTGAAGAATGTGATCGAAGAGTTGCTGGAACAGGATAAACTGCAACAATCACTACGCCATAAATGACCTTCTGCAACATTTTTGCAAGGTGTTTCCAGCTAAAATGTTGCGATAGCTATAGAATTTTGGTCCTACTGCAACGTTGTATTTTTGGTGTTACCTTAGCCATAGAAATGTGTTGCTCTAGCTAAACAAGTGTAACACGATGCAACATTTTTATATAGTGTTGCCATAGATGTTTTCAGATTAAAAAATTAAAAAAAAATTACACCTCAGCGATCCACACCACCATTTAAAACAAAATCTCAACCGTCGATTCACACCATCGATCCACACCTTACCAATTTCCATTTCCCGCTTTACTTTTCACTCATCCGCTTTCGTTTCTCACCCCCAATTTTCCAATCCCTAATTTTTATTCCGCTCCTCCTTGTTTCTTCGATCTGGAGAATAACTGGCTTTGCTTTTATCCCTTGTCGGCCATATCAATTTCCGTTATTTTCTTTCGCCTCGCGTCAGTTTTCCTCACTACTTCCGGATTTGCGATTTTGTTCAGGTTTTTGGCGATTCTGGTGATTCGAGGTAAGGTTGTGGGATTGCGATGGTTCAGGGAGTTGCTGATTTGGTCGCAATTTCATGGTTGGGGCCTGATGTCAGAGTGGCAGGGGGTAGTCGAATTGGTTTCGGTGAAAACTAGGGCACGCGATTCTAATTGCTTTGATGCTCTGATTGATCGAATCTAGTGTGAGAAACGTTCCTGGTAGCTTGCTCCTTCGTTCTCCTTGATTGATTGCTCGAATTGCTTTGACTTCGTCGTCGGGTGCGATGTGATATTATTTGGTATGTTTTCTGCCTTCAGGTTTACTTGAATATTCTTGATATTGGTTACACTCGCACGCTTTTGCCGATGATGAATTGGGATTTATTTATAGGCTTTATTTCCTATAATCTCGAGTTTAATCTTTCTGTTGGACTTTGAGAAATCTGGTATGTTGGATTGCAATGATGAATACAAACATATGTGTGTTGAGCTTTGTTGGTTTTGCTTGGTCTGGACTGAACTGGTACCATGCTAACCTTGTTCTTTAACATGAACTGATGCTCCAAGTCCTCTGTATATCATGTTACTACCTAGGTTTCTCTTGTACATGCCTGATGCATTCACTGTTTTTGCTTGATGGGCTGCCTATGTGTACTGCTGTGTTTCTTGCAATGGCTTGTCTATATTTTGCTGAACCTGGTTCTTGTTTGTTTTGTTGGTTGCTTGGCCCTGAGTTGAATCCAGTCGATGACTCGGGTTTGACCTTGTGCCGTGTCTGTTTTTTTGGCTTGTCTACATATCTGGCTGCACTTGAGTATGAACTTGCACTTGAGTAGTTTCACTTGAGTAGTTTCTTGTACCAAGCCTTATGATGCATGTATGTTCATCCATGTACATGCATTTCTTGGTCATGTTATGTTGCTTGCTGTGTTGAGTACTACTTTGTGCACTTGGCTTCTCCTTTGTGCATTTTTGCCTGAACTGTTGCTTGCTGTCTTCCATACTGCCTTGTATCCATGTGTTGCATTCATGTTTGGCTTATGCACTTATGAAAAGAAACAACCCAAATACCTGAGGCAAATAATATAACAAAAACATTTTCATTTTCTGTTCGAGTTAAATATTATTTTCCAGATTACTGCTTTTGAATTATATGTGACAGGTATTGAAGACTGGACAGCTGGATATAAGCTTGAAGACAGAGTCAAATCAAATGTGCATGAGCTTGAAGACAGGTTTCAAAGAAGGTTGATCCCCGCCGGGACTGCGGTGCCCCGGACCCCCGCCGGCGCTGCGCCCGGACCCGCTTCTCGGCTCGCCTTCGGCTCGGCACTCGGCTCGCCTTCGGCTCGGCATATATTTGTCAGTGTCGGTGTCTGTATAAATTGAAACTGCATATGTAATGAGTGAACTGAGTGATGTAGTGAGGAATATCTGTATATGTGAATATCAGTGTTATATATCATGGAATTGTAAAATAGTGGAGTTTGGAATTTGTACTATTTCAAATGTTGAAATAAAATATTTATTTAAATAAATTACTGTTTAAATATCAAATTCTGTGCAATAGCATTTTATTAAATAAAATATTTATTTTTATTAAAAAATCAAATATGCTCTACATTGTGGGCCCCACAAATTCAAAAAGTTCATATCTATAGCAACATTTTGGAATGTTGCTATAGATACCTATGGGTGTTGCCATAGACCCAAATAGGGTTCTATTGCAACAATTTACTTATGTTGCCTTAGACAGTCAAAATGTTGCCTTTGAGGTCTAAGGCAACGACAAAAATTGCATCACCCTAAAAGTGTTGCCATAGACCTATGGCAACATTTTTCGGGCCTGAGCCAACATTTTTTTTGTGTTGCAGTAGGCCATTTATGGCGTAGTGAATATGTAAAGAAAAAAAAGTAGACCCAACCTTATCCACTCAAGGGCAAGAACACCCTGCCCATCAATCTGACTCTGGCAACAACAACACCGCGGTCCAAGAATCTGAAAAGCTTGTCATTAACGTTGTCACAGGAGGTCCCCACGCAACAGCCAGGAGTTGGGACGACTATTAACTACCCACAAAACTGCAGCTGGGGCATCTTCCAATATCTCTGGCATATGAATCAAAAATACGAATCCAGTGGAAATGGAAATTCAATCTGGAGACTCTAGAACAACAATCACTTGCATCCAATTTTTACTTAACAGCATTGCTTAAATTTGTAAAATGATAATGGATGTATAACTCTTGTATTGTAAACCACTGAGAAATCAAGATGGATTAATAATAAAGAATATTAAATCTAGTGTTCTAATGCTATATAATGCCTGTTTCATTTCGATATGCAAATATCTTAAATATATTGCTAAAATGTCGATTTAATATTGCAAGCTATCAAAGCAAAGCTTACTTATTCAAACACATCACAAGATTCGGCGATTCCCATAAATCACTCAACAACAGAGTACATTTCTCTGGCAGAAAGCAAGCAATTTGCAAAAGAATGGGGCATGTACTTGAAATGATAACAAGGAATCGCTAAAGAGCAGATGGTGAAAGAACACAAGCAACAATTGATACTCTTCGGAGTTCAAACAGAAAGACCTCTACGGAGGCACAAGCCCTCTTCGGAGGCACGCCAAAAAATGGAAGTTCTCTTCTCAACAAAGAGGTTGGTGGAACCAGAAGGCGCAGGATCTTTGTTAACTAGTTTCGACCGTTTGTGCAAACGAGCGTCCAATTAAGTAACTTACGTCCGCCCCATGGATCCATTTAACTGTGAGAAAGTAACTTCCAGGCAATCAAATAAAGACTTCTCCGGAAGCACAAGACTTCTCCGGAAGCACAAAACCTCTCCGAAGGCACAATGCTAATCTCCAGAGTCCATGCTACTCCACAGATTCCAAAATGCTAATCTTCGGAGTCCATGCTACTCCACAGATTCCAAAATGCTAATCTTCGGAGTCCATGCTACTCCACAGATTCCAAAATGCTAATCTTCGGAGTCCATGCTACTCCACATATTCCAAAATGCTAATCTTCGGAGTCCATGCTACTCCACAGATTCCAAAATGCTAATCTTCGGAGTCCATGCTACTCCATAAATTCCAAAATGCTAATCTTCGGAGTCCATGCTACTCCACAGATTCCACAATGCTATATCTCAGAAATGCCAAAAAGACCTCTTCGGAGGCATATTTCACCTAAGTTGAAGTGTAAAAATCGGAGACCCACTTCACCAGAGTTGAAATGACAAAGCATTTTTCATAAGCTCGCTTCACTGCACAGGAGAATTCACTTTTCAACAAATAAAAGTGATCACCCTCGAAAGTTGAAGTGTTCTAAAAGAAGAGAAGAGAAAACTTCTCCGATACAAGGCATACTCTATTGAAAGTAGGATAATATTTCCTCGAAAACGGAAATATTATCCTCTAAAATAAGAGTATGAGTCTTTTCAGAATATTGCGATGAGCCGTGGTATGGGGGCACATAGCTATGTTAAATAACGCTCAAACATCATACCACGAGCTCACTGCAATATCATACAAAGAAACTTGTACAGACACATGGAATAAATGCATTCACAAATATATACAAGAAAGTTGTACAAACAAAGAATCATTATATTCCATATTATAAAATTTGATACATGTGCAGGTTTAAGAAAGCGAGGACCGGTACTCGCATAATCTCCGGTCAATACATGAAAAAGCAAAAAGCAAAACGGAGAAAATAAAATCAAGCTCATTTCTCCTTCTTCCCACCTTTGGAGCTTTTACCCGGCCTAATGATTAGTTTCTGAGGCCGCTGTGGATGGGTTGGGGAGGAAGGAGAAAGAGGCATAGCTGGGTCAACTTCCGCTTCTTCTCCAGCGATAGAAGTGCTTTTCTTCCCTTTCTTTGAAACCGTGTGTTTCCCCTTCTTTTTCGAAGAAGACTCACTGCCTGGAGTAAAAAACTCAGAAAGCTTTGTGTCGTCATCATAAGTTTGTTCCGGGGTCTTTTCGCCTTCTTTAAGTTCCCCAGTCTTTTGCTCTTGCGAAACAACCAGATCGTCCAAGTCTTTGAGGGCTTCTATTTTCTCTTCTTGTGATCCTGGTTGAGAAGCAGAAAGAGGAGTGACTTGAGAAGGAGGAGGAACAGCAGCCGGAGAAGGAGAAGTTAGCGCAGCTTTCGGTACTTCCGCTACAGAAGAAAAGAAGTTAAAATCAGTATTCTCCGAGAAAAGAGAAGATATTGGTTCATCAAAGCTTAAGTAATAAGTAAGAAGTTCATAAAGCTCGGTTAAATCGAATAAATGATCTACTTGACTTGGGTCGACATCAAAGTTACCAGGAGAAGTCGGCTTTGCAAGATCAATTTCGAATTTCTGAGCCCCAATATCTTCAGAGCCTCTTCCTCGGTAGGAGTAGTCACAATTTCAGTGTCAACTTTAGCAAGAGGCGAAGAATGGGAACTGGAGCCTATAATGTTAGCATCGGCCGAAATAGAATTATGGACGGGGGCAGTTAAAGGAGCTTCCTCCTTTGGGTGTTCTTCTCCCGTCGATTCAGCTCGCGCTTTAGCAAGTTGCTCCTTTCCTCTAGCAAGAGCGGCACGAGTTTCATCGTCAAGATAACGTGCCTCAAGCTCTGCCTCGTCATAGCCAGCACCGCTGAACATATCAACTACGGCTTCCCACACTTCGGCTAGAGTAATCTCGTATTCAGGGCCCAGAAAGGAGAGGCTCCCACGACCCAAAACGTTGTGCAAGTAAAAGTCAAACAGAGTAGAACTGATATTGGCTTTGGTAGCCTCATGAGATTCTTTAACTGCGACTTTGCCAGCGATAGCTTCATCACGCTCTCTTTCAGCCTTTAACAACTGAGACTGCAGCCTGGTGATTTCCAAGTCTTAGGAGCTAACTTTCTCCCGAAGCTGAGCGGCGTCATCGCGATATTTCCTAGTAACATGCTGCTCTGCTTCAAGTCTCGCTTCAGCATCTCGCTGAGCAGCATGGGCATCTCGAACTTGCTTTTGGAGCATTTCTTCCTTTTGCGAATAAGAAGTGGAAGAAGTGGCAAGCGCGTTCTTTAGTCTTTCAACTTCAGCTTCAAGTCTCCCATAATCCTCAGTGATGCTCTTCATTTCAGCGTTGTGCTGCTTGCAAATTTTATCCCACACTGACTTATCGTTCTCCATGGTCAGCATGGCTTCGAGATTTGCATGATTGACCCTTTGCAGCTCATCAACAAGTTTTTGCCATCCAGACATCCTTTCGATATCAAGTTTGATGGCATCAAGATTACGCAGCATAGCCGGTTTATCAATCGGGACCAAGTCAAGGTCGAAGCGTACCCCCTTTAAGCACCATTGCGGGAACCGACTTTGAAGAGTTAGCGGACCCTGTCCAACTTGATATTGGGGTCTGTTGATGATTGTTTGGATGCCAGACTTCTCAAGAGCAGGAGAATCAGAGGGGATGTCAAGAGGAATTGAAGCAGGGGTCTTTTCAGAAATTGCAGACGCGTCACTAGGCTTGACCCGCTTGCTTGGATCTCCAGTAAGGCGACTCTTCCCTTTATCGTCATAAGTTTCGCTTATGGGAATCATCGCCTCTATGAGAAGAGTCGTGTCGCTCATCCCTCCTCCCGTATTGATGTTCATAATCTTGCCTTTCTTGAGCCTTCCTAATAGCTCTTTCTTCATCTGTTTCCCTCGGGGTAGAGAGATAGCGCCTAAAATCATAAGTGTCGCGGCTTCCGTGACGCTGGAATTTATCATAGTATGAACCGCTTCGCCCCATCGGAGAACCTGAAATTGAAAAAAAAGATAAGTGTTAAAAATCTTCAAAGTAAAGAAGCCGAGTGCATTTAATTGTATAAAATCCTAAGTGTGTGTGGTGTACAAGCTACACGCGTCTAACTACAAACCACTCTTTGGTGTGGGAATGGCGACGACTTGTATAGAAGGCATCGAAACTTGTTGTAAAGAAGAAGTCGCCTCGACAGCAGGAGAAATAGCTTTTGAAGCGTCATTTTTAAATAGCTCCTGCGAAGTTACCATTAAGTCACTAAGATCCCCAAAAATGTCTTCGCCGTCGTGCTGGGCGGAACTCTCTTTCTCAACCCCTTTATTGGACGTCTTCTCGGGGCATTAAGGAGGCTCCTCCTCTTCGATAACCGGAGAGAGCGTAGATTTGCTAGACGGTCCCACAACATCAGTAAGCGTGGGGCACTTCACCAATGAAGTTTCAGTAGCAGGCTCCTTCGGCGTGAGTTCCTCAATAGAAATTGGGGCATTTGATGCTTCCGTAAAAGAATCAGGAACTTCGTGAGGCTGAGAAGAGCTAGAAGGGTGAAGAAGTCCAAACTGGTGAAGAATATCTTCTTTCAACAAAAATTTCGCGTCCCGCTCTTCAGCTGGTATGGCCATGAGCCTCTCCAGAGTTGGCTTGTGGCCGGGATCCCTAGAAGGAGGGGGGAGCGCTAAAATGAAAAAGCGAAATTAACATTTGGCAATTTGGACTTCACAAAACTCAGAGAATAGAAGAAGTAAAGATAGATAATCTTACTTCCTTCCCTCCACACAGTATAAAACCCCGGGGGACAGCTAACGTAAAAGTATTGAGTTAAGAACCCATGGGCACTATCAGGGAGGCCGGCAATCAATTTACGATTTCTGGTGCTTCTCACAACAATGATCGAAGGATGATCTTTAGTTCGGGTAAAAGAACATAAGTAGCAGATCTCGTCAAAACTAGGGAGACGGTCAAGTGTTCTACTAAATAATACACACAACCCCATTAGAATGGCATAGCTATTGGGATGTAGATGAAATGGGGAGATGGCTAGTTGACGAAGAAGATGCTGGAGAAAGTTGTTGAAAGGTGGAATGGCCCCACTCAGGCACATTTGTCGATTGACCGCTACAAAGCCGGGAGGCGCTACATCAGCAGTGTTACTTTTCTCAGGAAGAATGGCATCAGCTTCAGCAATGCCAAACTGAGCGCACAACTGCCGGAAAACTTTGTACGATAGAGTCGTAGGGGCTCTTTCTGGAGGATTGACTAATGGAGCTGGAATAAGAGTGGCCTCTCCAGCCTAGACTGTTATATCTTCTTACTGAGAAGTCATTCTACACAAGCAACTGGATATTCAAATATGAAGGTGCACGTTTCCTAAAAGGTGTGAAGTGTTGTGCAGAGCTAATAAAGATAACAAGTAAATATAACTGGAATTAAGCTAGTCGACAATTGATCGATTACCAAATTTTAGGACTTGTTAATTTAAAGTTCAGGTACAGTATTAGCTCAAACCGGTCATTTTCAGTTGACTATTTCAATGTTGCTTTAATACTTTGCTTGAATTTGTTGATTTAAAGCACTTCGTTCATACAATCTATTTAAGTTGATTATCCGTTATTAACTAATCTGTCATTTGATGTGGGCAGTCAGTCGTAGTATATTCGTCCCAATTTTCTATAAATGTTGTATTAAACAGGTTGTTAGCTTGCGAGTCAAAGTGATCTGTAAAAAATGCAACAAAGTTTAACAAATTAAAGTCCGGACAATTCAGTATTCAGGCAGTTTGTTTCAGTAATTCAAGTTAAGCACTTAAATCAAGATTATGCTTAGAAGTGTGAGTTCGAATTGAGCATACAAATACTGACTTGGCTGCAACCTAAGGCTTATGCTATCACTGTTTAGGCCGGTTAAGTAATAGGTCGCTTGCGACTTAGTGAATGTACAGTGAGTCAAGTTAAGTCGTCAACTTGTCAAGACGTTTGTCCTATGAGTCGTTAATCTTTAAGTCGCAAGGCATAGTAAGAAGGGAAAAGGCTTCAGTGCAAAGTGATGTAAATTTCCCAAGTCCTAACTCGACCACGACTCAAGGCTTATGTCGTAAGTGGATAAGTCGGTAAAGACTTAAGTCGAGAGGGTTCATAGGTCGTACAAGGTTGCTAAGTCGTGACCAGGCTAATACCTCGCTCCGTGTGACCAACTGACTTTTCTCCTTAACTCCTTACCTTCTAATTCCTAACCCGTTAACCCAATAACCTCTCAATCAACAACAACCCTAGTTCTATCACACCACTAAATCGCCACGAATCGCGAGTCGTCGTAAGTCAGATCAAACTGCCTTAAGTCCATCGATGTCCAATGTAACAATTTTCGCAAGGCTCAAGGGGGTAAATTAGAGATGAAGGACAGGGCTCGAAGATTGACAATGATCGACGATTGAAAGAAAAGCAAACTCGCTTACGCAGTATGATGCTAGAGATGATCGGATAAGAATCAAGTTGAAATCGCCTTTGAAAGCTTGGAGAAGTGTTAATGGCAGATATGGCGTAAGGATTAAGTAATGAGAAGAAGGAAGTAGGAGGAACGACTCAAGCCTTTTATATCTCGGGGCAGTGGGACTCGAATCGGCATACGCGATTAAGATGAGTCGAAGCACACGACCTACGACTTAGGCGTGTACTTAGAGGGGCAAATGTTAACCCTCAATTTTCTACAACTTAAGAACTGCACGACTTAAGGACTGCACGACTCAAGAAAGGTATGCGACTCAAGAAGTGTATGCGACTTAACAAGTTAAAGGAGTGAACGACTCAAGGTTTGAACGACCTAACAACTCAGAGTACTTCACGACCTACGACTTAAGGTTTGGACGACCTAACAACTCAGAATACTTCACGACCTAACGACTTAAGGTGTGAATAACCTAATGAGCTAAGGTCTAGACGACCTAAAAGTCAAAACAATCTAAAGCACTTTACGACTTAAACACGCAACGACCTAAGGAAGTTAAGATCCAACGATGCAAGAGATGGCACGACTTAAGGAGAAAACGAGTTAACGGCTTAAGATTATCCACGACTTACGACCTAGCTTAGGTCGTAAGCGACTTAAACAAAAGAAGAGATGCCGCATTTGGTTAGGTCGCAAACGATTCAGGACTTGTAATATAACCAAATGAACGAACTTACCAGTTGAGCCACGACTCAAGACTTAGCTTAAGTCGCCCACGACCTAAGGCTACCGAGTTAAAATCCAATGTCGTGACACTTATGCCGTTGGACTGATGTTGTTACCTGCTAAGTCGGCCACGACTTACGACTTACCTTAAGTCGACCACGACTTACGACCTAAGGGGTCAAATTCTCTATAAATACAGCGCTACCTTCAACATGAAGAGGACTTTTGGCCAATCATTTTCTGAAGCGCCATTACTCTGCCGAATTCTCAACTCATCCAACACTTGAAGAACTCCAAACATTGAAGATACTACAACAAGCTTTGAACGAAATTCTACACATCCGACATGGATTCAGCAAATCTCATCGTCAAAGTTTGAGCTACTAATCCGAAGTGTTTGTGTGATCGAAGTGAATTGTATTCGAAATGCATTGTATCAAATTGTAACCAAATCAGCAATAAAAGACTATAAAGTGGACGTAGGCTCAATTACGGGCCGAACCACTATAAATCTATTGTCCCTTTACCGTTTTCTGCTACTTTCAGCTTATATTCTGTTCCCGTACCAACGGGTGGTGCTTTCACATTGTTACTACACACACCGGGTGTTAGCGTTCACTTTTCAGCGTTAACAGTTATAATAAATGTTTATACACTTAATCTATGCTGCATTATATGTTAAGTGAAATAAATTGAATAACCAAAAGAGAATGCTATTTAAGTAAATAAATATGAACTTAAGAAACTAAACATGTAATAAATAAATTCATATCTTTATAAATCGTTTGTGATACAAAAGTAAATTACAAAGAATAATTGAATTATGAAGTGGAATTAACTTAAGTACAATCAAATGGATTAAATAAATGAGTTAAATAAAATAAAATTTGTTTTGGAAAAAAAAATGAAAATGAACTTAAGTTATAAAGAAAAGGTAAATGTAAATAAATTGTGAATGAAATAAATTGAATTGAATGTAAATTAATTGAAAGTGAGTTAATTAGAAAGATAATAATAAATGGATGTTAATAAGTAATGAGATGTATAATGTTAACACTCGAAAATGAAATTTATATGGTTTTGAATTAATTTTTGTATCTGGTACTATGTATTTCGAATCTATCTTTTCTTTTTGTTGCTTCTATTCTTCTATCTCGTTCCTTTTCAAGGACGAAAAGTCTTGAGTGGGGGAGAATGTAACGACCCAGAAATTTTAACAATTTTAAATAACGTAATTAACTAATTTTTTTCTGAAAATAAACAATAAATATTTTGCAATGAAAATTTGGTATTTGGTATGCGTCTATTGAAGATAGCAAATGGTAGATTTTTATCGGAAAATATAAAACTTTGTTCTGTTGTGAAATTTCAATTTAAAATTTAAAATCAGTTAAAATGTGTTGGAAATAAAATATTTTTGAAATTTGAATATTTTTATATAATAAAATTGTAAATCATTTTCTGGGTGAGACATCATAATTCGTTTCGCCAAATTTGGACTGCTCTAGCCCCGTTTATCTTATTTTCGGTGTTTAGCAGTATTTTCGGCAGCGAATATCGAGTTTTGATAGGATGGTCGTGTCTCTCATATCTGTGTACCATCTTGTTCGTCTCATCGCGCTTATCTCCGTAGTATTTTCGTTTGTGTATTTTGACGTCCGGTACACGGCGAAATCTGCGAAACGATTAGCCGTATCGGTACCCATTTCGAACCTTTTGGGTTTTTCCTGTGTCTATTCGTTTGTTCCTGTGAGAAAACCTATGGTCACTAGCCTTTATTATTTTCATAAATTTTAGTCTTGACTTTTGTTATTCCATTGGTTTATATATACGGCCATTCTCTCCTTCTTCTTTTGACGTATGTTCACTTCTTTTGAAAAAAGAAAGAAAATAAAGTTGCATTCATATTTAGTCTTTGAGATAATAGTTCGTCCTCCCACCTTCTCCGAACCATCTGCCGTCTTCTCTCTCCTTTCCCTAAGCGGCAACCCTCTTTGCCCGAACAGCCATCATCCACCTCCGCACCCTTCCACCTCCGCCCTCTTTCCTTCGTCATGGCAGCTCATCCGCCTCTTTACCTTGCTCCGGCCGAGACCTCTCCACTTCACCCACCGGTGAGCCAAGACCCTCCGCACCCCTTCCCACTTTCCTCCGACTGGCCTTGCTCTACCCTCCATCACTTCCCCGACCCGCCACCGCCTTTCCATCTCTCCAACCGATCCGCCTACTCACCACATCAATCCATCACCACCAGAGCCCACCACCAACGCAACAGCCCCTGGCCTTCCCTCCTCCCTACTGCCACGCCCTGCCCTCCTAACCCAAAACCCGACCACAACAGCTCGCCACCCACCGAACAGCCTTGTGCCACCTTCTCCACCCAGAAAACCGCGCCCCAGTCCACACAACCACCAGATCCGCCCCAGTTAACCGGTGCCGCACCCTCCACTGAGTAGCCAAGCCTCAGCCGAACACAACAACCCCTGCTCCCCTGGCCACATCCACCTCTCCGCCTCCGAGTAGCCATCACCCAATAACCTCTCTGCCTCTCTTATTCCATTTCTAGCCACGCCTTGCACCAGCTTTTCCCCCTCCGACAAGATCCGGACCCACCTCCTAAACCGTTGCCATCCGCCTCTCGCAGCCACCAATCACTCACAGCCGAGCAGAACCCACGTACACCGCCACCTCCTCCTTGCTCGACCAGTGAACCCTAGCTTCTACTCCTCTTCTTATATATATATATATATATATATATATATATATATATATATAAAGGGAAAGAGAAATAATATATATATATATATATTGTTTTCATCAAATTCGAATTCAAGTTTCTAGCTTTGCCGCTTTCCAGATCCAGATCCGCATTCGAGTTGTCGTGTCCGTATTTGTATGTGTATCCGTGTTGCCTTCTTTGCCATCCTTGTTTCCATAGCCACGTAAGGTGAGCGATCACTCACGATTAACATTCTTATGTTTAGTAAATTTATTTCACATGAAATAACGATTGAAATGTGTTGTTAAAATTTAATTGGTTAGTAATTCAATTGTTAAGTATGATATGTTATCATTTAAAATTGTTTACTTATGACATATGACACCATAACCTATTGTATATATATATATATTTAAATTGTTAATTATGATATATGCTTGCTATTGATATGTATGTCATTTTATATTATTATTCTATTGTTCTCACACTGCAAGTTCGCTGTTAGTTTAGGAAATCCCTAAGGGTTGAAATGATACATACCCAAACGATATTATAGATTAGGGAAAATCGTTATGGGTTGAAATGATAAACCCAAGTGATTTTACTGATTTTGAATTTTGGGATTTGCGGGTTGAAATGATATATACCCGTAAAAAATTAAATTATTGCGGATTTTTAAATGATTTCCAGAATTTTAAAATATGAGTTTTAAAAAATATTGATTTTTAAAATATTTTATTTTAATATATGTGTAAAATTTAGATTTTTAAATTATATGTTTGGAAAATTTTAAATTATAAGTTAAGTTGAAAATGTAAATTTTAAGATTTTACATATAATTTTATTATTTTTAAATATATATAAAATAACATTTTATACAATATATTTAATAAAATAAGATTTAATTTAATAATATTTAATATAATAAATTTAATTTAACTAATATATATATATATAATATGTTTTAAAATATTTATTTAAATTTATATTAATATTTTGAAAATAGATTTTTGTAATAACTTTAATAAATAAAGGTTGGGAAGATAAATTAAAGTTGATTTGTAGTTTGATTTGTTAAGAATTGAATTTAAATAAAATTTTATTTGAAACCTATTGATTTGAGATTTTAAAGGATATGGATTTATAACTTGATTTAATTAAAAGTGATTAAACGAATATTTTCTAATTTAAATATAATTGAAGTTAGATATTTAATTTTGATTTAAAAATTTTAATTTGAAACTTTATTTAAATATTTATAAAAGTGAATATTTTAAAAATTAAATAAATTAAAGTTGAATATTTAATTTTGATTTAAATTGTAATTTGAGATTTTATTTAAATGTTTATAAAAGTGATTAAGCGAATAATTCAAATTTAAATAAAATTTGAAGTTGAATATTAAATTTTGATTTTGATTTGAAATTTTGGTAATTTGAGATTTTATATAAATGTCTATAAAAGTTATTTTATAAAATGACCACGGTGTGAAATAAGCGTTTGGTTGTTAAAGTGACCGGGATCGGATATTGTCATACTCTCTGCCAATACCGAAAACCATTTTAACAACTGTGCACGTGGTGAAGAATCCAGAACGAAGTAGGATGGTTTGGCGAACGTCTGTATGAGGTATGAACGCAGCCTTGGCCCCCGCGTGTCAGCTTGATATGACTAAAACATGAGCTATACCGGGCCAAGTGAGGTCGCTCTTCCGATCGGACATGCTTCATCGATACCATATCTATTACTTTGTGATTGATTAGGTGGCCACCTTCGATTTGATTATGGGAGTGTGTTCCAAGATGGGCCGTAGTAGCTGATATCCGTTACCACCAATCTAGATCCGCAAAACGGTAGTATCCTACCCTAGGCATTGCCTCACGTGCCTTGTCATATGCCTTATCGCGCCCACTACGAGTTTGGTTTGTGTCGTTCACTATGGAGTGCCCTCTGATAGCCCTCCAATTTACGGAGGAATTACGGTATTGTATAGACTACTACATTTATATAAAAATGTGTTAAGGGGGATACGGTTAACGCTTAACGCTATTTTAATATTTTACTTTACTGTAGACATTATCTATGTAGCGTATTGTATTATGCATGTAGATAGTTTCACGGATCCTTAAAAGATGGAATCCCAACATCCTTTAAGTTATATTGTATTTCACTTAGACATTTCACTTGAGTTGATTTACTTGCATAAGAATGTTAATCCTGACTCGAGTGTTTTGTGTTTTGCTTTATGCTCGGGTCAGCTTGAGTGTCATAGCATTTGAGACTCACCTTTGGAGCTTGGAGCTTTGCTTGGAGATCTATCTTTATCTATTCAGCTTTTCAGTTATTTCAGTTATTTCCAATTGTTTATGTTCAGACTTATCATTGCTTTTGTATAGAGACTTCTATGTATTGGATTTCCCTTGTATTTTGCTTTAGACTCCGATGTTCCGTAGTAGCTTCATGAATTACTAGTTATCTATTTCTGCTGCTTATTGTTGTATTATTCTATGTCTGTGATTTTATGATTGATTTATTTACTGTATATGCTAGGTTTTGCCAAATATAAAAATAATAATCTATCATTTAGAGAAATTTAAGTCAAACATGTATGGATTATTGTCGATTTGAATGGTTCGAAATGACGGTTGTTACAGAGAAGGCACATTCGATGGTATGAAGTGTTGGGGTGGAACATGATGTGTTTAAATACCAAGTCGTGTGCTGAAGGGATCATTGATAACCCATGATGTAATGTGAGTTTCATGGGGTAAAGGCATGTGAGGACGCTCGAATGTGTACCTTGGATGTAACACCCTTAATTTATGTAGCACATTATGTTGAATGTTTAATTTATAAATAATTAAATAAATAACGTGGGTAAGTTAGGAAATGAAGATTTGTCACAGCCTAATTAATTTGATCATTAATTTTGTAATAAAAAAGATTGTTTATTTAGGAAAAGAAACTAAATTGAATTAATTAAAGAAGGACAAGAAGGTAATAAAAGATTATACATTCTCTGCTCCCTCTCCCCTTATCCATTTCAGTTGCAAACTAAAAAAGAAAAAAAAAACCAAGGCCCAATTCACCTATTAACAACAAAGAAGAAGAAAATCTAAGGAAAAGAGGAAGAAAGGAATCAAAAGTGCAAATCTCTTCATTTCAACTAATTCTAAGGTGAATAATATCTCCATATCTATGTTGTTTGATTTTGATAATTCAGATTTAAGGGTAGATTTGATTTTTTGTTGATGTTTATCATGCATAAGGTTTGGATAATCATTTTTATTGATTATGGATAGTGTTTGTGAATTTTTATGGAAATTCCTATGGGATTTTTGAGTTAAAAACATAGATTTTGATCTCTAAATACTTTTAACTTCTGAAACGATGTTTAGAATATATATTAGGAGATGGATTTTTATTTTCATAATTTTCTAAGTAATTATGAATTTTTTACGTTGAGAATATGGAAAATTTTGGATTATAATTATTAAAAATAGGAAAATTAATTATTTTGCTCCAAAAAATTTATATGTTGTTGAAGAGATTTTTTTTTTGATTTTTTGGAAAATTTTGAGATTTTTCCCATGCATTTTAGATTTACTATGAATTATATAGTAAAAGAAGGATTTAATTATTAAGGATAATAATTGTTTAATTATGGCGTATAATTAAGAATTTGTAAGGAGTAGAAAATTTTTCTCCCTGGTTTGTTGAAAAGATTCTAAAAAGGTTTTTGATTGACTAATGAAAAGTGGACAAATAATTTGGTTTGGTGAGAAGTTATTGCTTTTATAGGAAATAAGTCAGTTTTGTAGGTATTTACTAACATTCCATTTTCACATGCGATAGCTATTGTCAACATGCGATATTTATGTAATTATCAACATGTGATAGCTAGTGGTTTTATCAATATGCGAGAGCTTTGAATTTTTCAACCTGCAATAGCTACCTATTTTTCAATATGCGATAACTATTTTTTTTCGATTGGCGATAATACATGTTTTCAACCCTCGATGGCATGTTTTGTCAACATCTAATAACATGTTTTCGTCAACATGCGAAAGCTTTGTTTTTGCAACATGCTATAGCCATAAAGTTTTGAGATGCGATAATATCATATTTTTATCTATGATAGCCTCATGTTTTTAGGTTGCGATGACAATACATTTTTCAACACGGAATAGCTTGTTTGGTTGGTATTCAATAGCTTATTTTGGTGGTATGCGATAACTTACTTTGGTTGACAAAAATAGTGCGATAGCACAAGCTTTCATAGTGTGACATTACTAAGTTTTGAAAAGGGAGAGCCTATTTTTGACACTAGATAGTTTTAACTCTAAGTTGGGGCTAGTTTTCTTTAAACATGAATATTGTTTTTGTCAAGTGTTTTGACAAAATTTTAAAAGGAAAGAAATGATATTTAGCCCAATTTAAAAAGGTTTTTATGAAGGAAAGTATTACTTAAATGCAAGTAATTTTTATGTACAAAATGGCTATCATATGAACATATAATTGTGTTGGGTGATGTTACTATATGTTTAAATGTGCATCTTTATTAGTAGATATCATACATGATCATTTATTGATATGCTCACTTATATGTTATATGTCATCACCCAGCATTTATGAACTTGGGGAATGTGAAATGATGACCAATTAAGGTTGTTCCAATAGTAGGTATGGTAAGGCTTAAATTTCCAAGTAAGTAGAATTACATTCAGGAGATCGTTTATATCAAATTGTGTTATGATGCCCGAACTGATCAAATGACGTGACTCATTGACATTTTAAAACCAAAATTAAGGGTGCAGACTTAGGTAGGGTCGCGCCCTAACTTCAAACCATTAAGCCCCTGCTTGGTCAGCTCCGTGATTCCATTGCATAGAGCTCTACCAATATTGAGGCCAAAGTACATCAGAAGGAACTCGTAGCAGAGGGGCTCACCTATATTTCTCCTACCGTATTTAGGAGACTGTCGTTATTTTCTCCTACCATACATAGGAGACCTTAGTTATCTTCTCTTATCGATCTTAGGAGATCGTGGTGAATTTTTTTGAATTGACTAGAAGACTGTTGGATTATTTGGTATATTTATGGCTCAAGTTAGCTCGATATGTTTTTAGTTGGCCTATGAAAATTAAGAGGTTTATTGAGACTATGGGAAAACTATGTCGTTGTGGACTGTTTTAAAGGATTAGGTAATTACAAGAATGTTCGACACTATAAACCTAGTGAATGATGGATTGTTCATTTTAACCCAATTATGGATGATGATATTATAATTACTTTCTAATCATTTTGGCTGTAGGATATGTTATGTTTGACATATTGATTGTAAAGGTAATAGTGAGGGGAAACCCATTCCACACTTCAACGACATGGTCTCACTAGTTATATATTTTGGTTTGAGATGATATAATATTAACCCTAGACTTCTTTTACCTGAAGTTTTTAATTTCCTCTTAAACTCTCGGGTGCTCGATTAAAACTGAGTAGGCTAAGAATTGGGTTTATAGGTTTAAAAGAATAAGCTTTCGAAGGCATGTAGAAGACAAGCTACTATTTAGCCTATCTACTGTGCAGTTTTAACTACATTTACTATTTTAAGTATATGTAACGACGGGGTTTATAACCATTAGGTAGTTAGGACTATGATCATCCAAGGGGGGCATCTTCATATGTCACTCTTGGAATTACATTGTTTTCATTATATTTTATCAAGATGATGAGATCACGGGGTATGTAATCGAAATTAATGAAATTCCGAATAAATTAATGAATTTTTTTTCAATTGTGTAAATTCTTGTGCTATTTATGTTAATGATACAATTACCGATCTCATTTTGTCATTGGAAAATAATACTAGAGGTGACTGCATCATCAATAGTATCTGTTTTTTAGCGTCAAATTGGGGATAGTACAACTTGGAATTAGAGCATATGTTCACATAAAACTTAATAAGAGTTTTGAAAAATATAAGACAAACAAAATAGTAAGAATAAATTAGGGAATGCGATAACGTTATAGTAACATACTTGTTATTTCTATATATATAAATACGTATATCTATCTATACTATCCTTTCTATCTTAGACATTCTTTTGTATCCCATGAAGACGTATGCAGATTACGAGAAGTGGATACCAGAAGTGAAGGACTTCTCTCGGGAGGGGGAAGCAACACAACTAATGGAAATGTTCGAGCCAATGTTAGAAATGCCAACCGAACCACTAATGCAAATGCTAATGCAAATGTGGGTGCTTGAACCACACCAATTGACATGGGGACAACGTATCGGTTCTTTGTTAATATGATGAATGCCGGAGTAGTGGTTGGACTGACTAGAGGAAACATTGGTAATCTGGAGCTGTTGTGTCTAAAGTGGTTGCTCGCAATAACTATTCCGAATTGAGTCGAGATTAAATGAGGTTGGGAGTAAAACCATTCTTGGGAACTAAGAATGCCATAGAAGTTGAAGATTGCTTCCTCAATGTGAAAGGAATTTTATTAACTTGGGATTGAATGATGATTAGAAGAGGAGATTGGCTTTAATGTATATGTAAGGAGCTGCTTTATACTGGTGAAACAGTGTAGGTATGGGAGTACTGAAGGAGGAGCTTATTTGGGATAACTTTAGAGATGGGTTCGAGGAGAAATTTTTGTTTGATGCAGCAAAGTCTACTTTGTTTAGAAAGTTTTCGATGTTGGAACATGGTGAGATGATAGTGTTAGAGTATGCAATGAATTTTGTTGAGCTGTCAAGGCATGGACATCCACTATTAACACTCTACTTAGAATAAATGATAAGTTCACTCGTGGATCGAAGTCGATGATTGCTATGGCAATGATGTCAAACCTTAGAGATCCATTCAATGTTGTCGTAGGTATGGTTCTAAGGAATGATGATTTACTTTCATCCATTGGGAAGAATAAGTATATGGAGCCTATAGGTTTCTAAGGAAAGAAAGGGACGTTCTTTAAGAAAGGTGCTCAAAATGGTGGAGTTCCAAAGGATGGGAAGTTAGAAGTGACTTGCTATAAGTGTAATAATAAGGGCAACTTTGCAAATAAGTGTCATTTAGGTTAAGGTAAGAAGGTTGCTGATAAAAAAGGAGTGCGATGTGATAATTGTAACAAGATGGGACATTTCAAGAGAGAGTGTCACGAGCTGGTAAAAGATGAAAGAAGAAAGGGTTTTCTTTGGAACTTTCAGCTTCTGGACTCACTGTTGAGGAGAAGTGAAGGCTGTGCTAGAAGGTACACTTTTTATACTTTGCATTCCTATTGAATTGTTGGTTGATATTGGAGCATCACATTTTTTAGTCTCTAAATGTTTAGTAGATAAGGTGAACCTTAAACCGAAATACATTATCACATTTTTAGGGCTTGCTAATCCAATAGGTGGCTAAGCACCTCTTAGAATGAGATGTTGCCATGTAGAATTTGATTTGTCAGGTCATATGTTTGCATGCAATTTGCATGTGTTTGATTTTGTGCGTTTTGGGATAATTTTGGGTATGGATTGGTGAAGCCTGTATAATACTAGGATATTTTGTCGAGATAGAGCGATATCCTTAAGACACCCTGATTTCTATGACCGAATTATATACTCATTTGAAGAATCGAGTTTCAACGCATGTGAATTGTTGGATGCTACGAAAGGCATGAATGATGAAATAAATCGAGTTTTCATAGTGAGAGAGTACATTGATATTTTTGAGCCAATATGGGGCTACCACCAGAACATACCATAGAGTTTCAAATAAATCTCATAACAGGAGCTGAACTCATAAGTAGACTATCTAGCAGAGTGACACCTTACCGAAATGAATGAGTTAATGGTGCAGTTAGTGGATTTGGAAAGGAAGAATTTTATTAGACCACATAGTTCACCTTAGGAAGCTACGATGGTGTTCATAAGGAAATTGGATAGGTTGCTGAGATTGTGTATCAACTATAGAAAGAAAAATGAGAAGACAAGATCCTTTTCCTAAAATAGATGATTTGTTCGATCAATTAAGTAGTGACAAGGTTTTCTCATAATTGGAGTTAGCAACGAGTTTTTGTCCATTGAGAGTGGCGAAGAAAAGTATACCATTGAAGGCATTTCAAATAAGATATGGTTCATATGGATGGTTAGTCATGCCCTCTAACTAACCAATGTCCCTGCTTTCTTTGTAGACTTACTGAACAGAATCTTCTGAGAGTGTTTAGATAGATTCGTGTTAGTGTTTATTGATAATATCTTGGTATATTCTAAGAATGAATGAGATCCTAAAGTTCATCTTAGAATAGTGTTAGATACGCTGAGGTAGTATCTGTTGGAATTGGGCCAGCCACACAGAAGTTATGGGTGAATTTCAAAACAATTTCCTTTATTGGATCTATATTGGGCCTACGAAGTATAATTTATTTAGAACATTTCTAAATTTTATTTAAATATAATCTCTTATTTATTTAAATTTATAAATTATTTACAATCTTATTTAATTTATATTCTAGGCATATATAAGTACACATATGTATCATATACATATATGTATGTGTGTGCATGTATAACATGATAACCCGTGCAAGGTAGAACATGCTCGTATATAGATATTAGGATTCACATCGCAACGGACATATTAACTTTTCCGTTATATACTGTATGTTTGTCCAAATATATGTAAGTATGTAAATTTGTTATTTATTTAAATATTATAAATCTACATATATATATAGCTTATATATATAAGTAAAATATTAATTATTCATACATATATATAATATGAAAGATTTTTTTAATTATGAACTAATATATATATATGTATGTATTACATAGATAAATGATTTATTTATTTATATATATAAGCATATTCATATATATATATATATATATTTACATATATTAAAAGAACTAAATAAAATTTTATTTTTACTTTCTAAACACTTCCAGATCATATGCACATCACAACAAAATTTGATTATATTTATTATATTAATATATATATAAATTTATTAATTAGTCAAAAAAATAAAATATTAATAAAATTACTTTCGACACATATTATTCAAATTTTAGATTTTCAGAAAATCTGGCATGAGGTTGAGGTTTGCAAAAAATTTCATAATTTTTCTTGGTCAAAATTTATTTTCTATTAATAAATTGTTTTCGACCGTATATTATAATAATTTTTGAAAAAATAAAAAATTATTTTAAAATTCTCATTTTTTTGGCCGAGAGTTTATTTCATGATAAAATAATTTTATAAAATTTAAATGTTAATTTTTGAAACATATTTTATTTTATATAATTATTTAGATAGTGCATTAATTTAAATAATATTAAATAATAGTAAATAATTATTTAGAAAATAATTTACACTTGTCAAAAATTATAATTAATGTATATATACTTATATAAAATATATGTTCAATTATTAGCATGAAATGATGATATAACTAAATATAAACCATATAATTATAATTAAATGACACATATATATATATATATGTATTAATTAATAAAGTAATAACTATTATAAATAAAATATTTGGTCATGCATATCTGATCAATATTAAAAATTTGTAGTTTTAAACGAATGCATTCATATAACCAATCTAGTATGTGACAGCATCGATACATATAAGAATCGTCATCTAACTAACAATATAATAACATAAACGAATATTAAAATATTATTCAAAAATTATAAAGCATATAATACAGTAAAAATATACCCAAAAATAATGCCTTTAAGCACACCTAGTAATGATGAATTCTCTCTCCTTTGAAAGCTTTTCGATTCACAGACTACTAATCCTTGAACCATAAACCTTTGACTATTGAATAGTAATTATCTTTTGAATTGATTTGAGTTGGATATGCTTAAGCTTCTAGGGGATGAAATTGGCCATCAATGGAAGGGGATAGTGGCAGCAAAAATATCTTTGAACAATTCGGGTTAGAGGTCTTTAAATAGTGGATGAAAGAGAGAAAGTATGGATCATTGTTAACGCTAAAAAGTGAACGCTAACACCCGGTGTGTGTGGTTGAGTTGTGAAAGCACCACCCGCGTGACGGGAACAGAATTTAAGCAGTAAAATAGCAGAAAAAACAGTAAAAGACAGCAGTTTATAGTGGTTCAGCTTGAGATTAAGCCTACGTCCACTTTGAATCTCTTTATTACTGAATCCGGTTACAAATCGATACAAATCTCTTATGAAAACAGTACAATTTGATCACAAGAAACAATCTTGACTACTAGCTCAATCTTCGACGATGAAACTCGATGAATCCGTGTTCGATGTAAGGAATTCCTCTCGAAGCTTGTTGTAGCGTCTCGAATGTTTGAAGATCTTTGATTGCTGAATGAGTGGAGAGTTCGACAGAGTAATGGCGCTTGAAGAAATGAATGGCCAAAAGTCCCGTGCTCATTGGAGTTAGAGCTCTATTTATAGGAGCTGATTTCTAAGCAGAATTTTTGCCAAGTCTTAGGTCGCGTACGACCTAAGTTAGGTCGTAGGTCGCGAGCGACCTAAGCTAGGTCGCAGTCCTCTTGCGGCTAAAGAAGTCAGCTAATGAAGTCTTAGTAAATCTTGCCAAGTCTTAGGTCGCAGGCGAGTTAGGAATAGTTGTGGGAGCTTTAGGTCGTTGAAGTCTTAGCTCATTTGCCTCTTAGGTCGTAGGCTTGCTAACTCGTAGGTCCCTTCAGCAATTAGGTCGTTAGCTCTTTTGAGTCACTAAGTCGTAAGTCCTCTGAGTAGTTAAGTCGCAGATCCTCTTGAGTCGTAGACCGTTCAGACCACTTAGGTCGTAGGTTGTTAGCTTTTAAACTCGTTAGGTTGTGACATAACTTAGGTCGTTAAGCTGTTTAGGTAGTAATACTGCTAGGTCGCAATATCTCCTAAGTCGTTAGGTCGTGGAGCTTCTATCCGGAGTTAGGTCGGGAAGCTTTTAGGTCGTTGAAGTGCTAAGTCGTGAAGCTCTTAAGTCGGTAAACATTAGGTCGTGGAGCCGCTTCAAGAGTTAGGTCGTGACATCCCTTAGGTCGTTAGGTTCCTTAGGTCGCTAACTACCTTAAGTCGTTAAGTCCATTAGGTTGCCTGCTTCTATAAGTCGTTAGATCTCTTAGGTCGTGAAGAACTGTTAGGTCGTATAGTTTTAGGTCGTCGAAAATAAAGGAGTTAAGATTTGCCCCTCGAAGTACACGCCTATGCCATAGGTCGTGTGCTTCGACTTACTCTTGCTAGATCGTGGACGACCTAAAACTTCGTGCCTATTTGCATTCCATTCTCAGCCCATATAAACTGTTGAGTCGCCTTCTTCCTCCTAATCCTTCTGCTCTAATTTCCCGTTGCCATTGACAAATCTTTGAACCTCCAAGGGAGAATTCAACTTGTTTAATCGACGATTCATCCTTTCTAATAAACTACGTAAGTGAGTTTCGATCTCTATCCCACCATCATCACCGCCCAATCATGAGTTCATGTTTTCTAACCCAAGTTCAATTCCATGCATTTGTGTCTCGTTTTTTGAATGAGTATCACAATCGACACGTTGACATGATTCGTGAATACACGGTAATGTTCGTAATGAATCGAAGGACTTGAAATTGATTTACTGGGCGATTCGGTGGCATGTAGAGATGAATGGGATTCAAGAAGAGGATGAATCGTTTTTCTTTATACTAGCAGTATCGGGTTATTGGATCCAGTAAGATATTGTTTGGAGAGGAAGCCAGCGACCTAGCAGATCCGGACGACTTTAAAAGTTAGGTCGTAACAAGATTCTTGGCGATCTAAGCCTTGCGATCTAAAAACATCCGCGACTTAAACGAAGCTGATCAACCTCTTTTGCGACCTAAGAGTTCTCAACCTATGCTAAGTCGTGTGCGACCTAGGACATGGAGAAAATTGCATTGCCTTGATCCACACAGTTGCATTGTGCGACCTAAATATGCCCCGACCTATGATAGGTCGCTAAACGACCTAGCACTTGAAACAACTTTGCACAGCCCTGAATGCTTCAATTTGAACAACACGACTTAAAAATGCTCCGACTTATGTTAGGTCGTGAACGACCAACGACCTAAGACTTGGCAAATATTCTGCTCAGAAATCAGCTCCTATAAATAGAGCTCCAACTCCAACGAGCACGGGACTTTTGGCCATTCATTTCTTCAAGCGCCGTTACTCTGTCGAACTCTCCACTCATTCAGCAATCAAAGATCTTCAAACATTCGAGACGCTACAACAAGCTTCGAGAGGAATTCCTTACATCGAACACGGATTCATCGAGTTTCATCGTCGAAGATTGAGCTAGTAGTCAAGATTGTTTCTTGTGATCAAATTGTACTGTTTTCATAAGAGATTTGTATCGATTTGTAACCGGATTCAGTAATAAAGAGATTCAAAGTGGACGTAGGCTTAATCTCAAGCTGAACCACTATAAACTGCTGTCTTTTACTGTTTTTTCTGCTATTTTACTGCTTAAATTCTGTTCCCGTCACGCGGGTGGTGCTTTCACAACTCAACCACACACACCGGGTGTTAGCGTTCACTTTTTAGCGTTAACATTTTGGTGCTTTCACTGAGAACCCAACTCAGGAAGATTGTCATCATTGCTCCAAAGCAATTGGTAGAGAAAATCTCTTTCAAAACCAGAAGCTTATCTGAAAACATGGCTCCTGGAAGAAGAGGTAGACCTGTCAAATCCAGAAATGCTCATGAAGGAACTTCCGCTTCCCCAACAGCAGACCAAGCAACTCCTACCGTTGGAGTCACCCGGGCTGAATTGGACGACGCAGTTTCTGGATTATACCAACAAATTGAGGCTCAAAACGCTTTAATGATGGACAGATTAACTGCTCTGCTCGGGGCAAATCGTCAACCAGAAAACCATCAAACAACCTCTCCAGAAATGCCACCATTCCAAGCTGAGGGTTCTATGCCGCAGCCAACTTATCGTGAACATGTACCCGGGCAAGCTTCCGAGAGAAGGACTGATGCCTGTCCGGAAATGTCTCTAAACAATAAAGAGTACCTGTCCGAAATGGTTAGCCGCATCATGAAAGAGAGCATGCACAGGGAAGAGAATTAAAACAACTGGGGATTCGCACCGAGCAGAACTCCGTTTACGGAAAAGATTCTGAAAGCGGAATTTCCAAGGAACTTTGCGCCTCCTACTATCCAAGCCTATAGGGGAACGAGTGACCCTAATCATTTCCTATACAAGTACGATTGGCATATGACCGGTGCAAGAGCGTCAGACGAGATCAAGTGTCGATACTTTCCAGTGTACTTGGAAGGTGTGGCCTTACTTTGGTTCACAAAGCTTCCAATTCGGTCAATAGATCAATTCTCCGACTTGACGCAAAAGTTTAAAGAACAGTTCAGATTGTATGCTTCAAAAGCCAAGGATATAATGTCATTGTCTAGTCTTGAACAAGCTCCCGGAGAATCAATCAAATCTTTCTTAAGCCGTTTCAATATAGCTGTAGCCGAAGTGGATAATGTAGAACCGCGTATGATCCTGACCTACTTGGTGCGAGCCATTAATAAATCGAGTGAATTTGGAAAATGGCTAAAAATGAAGGAACCAAATTCCCTTGAGAAGTTTTATGAAAAGGCCGATGAATTCATGCGCCTGGAAAACCTTTCCCTCTCAGCAAAAGTATTAGTTGCCAAGGACAACAATAATAATCTTGCTTCAAACAAAAGAAATTCTGAGAATCAGGAAAGGGAAAACGACGGAGGAAAGAATCAGGGGAATGAGAGGAAACTTCGCCGCTTCGATCTTTCAGATTTTACTCCTTTAACTGATACACCAAGAAATATCTTTTTTGCAACAAAGGACGTTGTCAAGTATCCTAAGCCACCTGAGATGAAGAGAGGTGCAGTGCGTAATGGAAAATTCTGCCAATTTCACAATCAACCTGGCCATGACACTGACCAATGTCGCCAATTAAAGAATGTGACTGAAGATTTGCTGGAGCAGGGTAAACTCCAACAATACGTTAAGAGAGGCGGAGTCGATCCAACCTCATCCACTCAGGGTCAACAACGTCCTACCCATCAATCCGATTCTCGCAACAACACTGCAGTGCAAGATTTAGAAAATCTTGTCATTAATGTTGTCACAGGAGGTCCACACCCAGCAGGCAGAAGTTGGGACGACTGCTAATTGTCCACAAAACTGCAACTGGGGCATCTTTCACTTTCTTTGGCATATAAATCCGAAGCTGCGAATCTAGTGCAAATGGAAAATCAGTCCGGAGATTCTGAAACAACAATCACTAGCATCCATTTTTTACTTAACAGCATTGCTTAATTTGTAAAAGTGATGATGGATGTGTAACTTCTGCATTGTAAACCGCTGAGAAGTCAGTGTGACTGAATAATGAAAAACAATGAATTCTGTGTTTTCTATTACAAAATGCCTGTTATATTTCGATATATAAATACTCTAAATGTATTGCTAAAATATCGATCTAATATTGCAAGTCATTAAAGCAAAGCTCACCCATCGCAAAGCCGAGCGAGCCCGACAAATCATTTATTAAAGCAAATACCAAGCAACAAAAAATTCCATATTCAAATCCTATACAAGAAGAACTTCACATAAAAAGTTGGCAACTCCACTGGGGCAAGCCTTCGTTAACCGGTTGTGATTGTCAATATGAACAGACATCCAACTAGGTAACTCGCGTTTGTCCCGTGAAGTTGTTCAACAGTGAAGTCCACTTCTTCGGATAAGGCAATTTACTTGCAAAAGGAAAGAAGATACGCTTGGAAATGATAATAAAAGATCGCTAATGAGCAGATGATGGGAGAAGATGGCCAGGCAAACACAGAAGCAGCCAAAAGGAGGTATGCCACTCAATAAAAGGGCCGGTAGAACCACCGAAGGGACACCTTCCCAAGCAGAAGGAACAGGGCCCTTGCTAACTGATCGTGATGCATCAAATCAGGCAGCTTGCGTCCGTCCCATGAATCTACTCACCCCTCAGAAGCAACCTTCCTGGCACACCAACCAACCAATGTTCCTTCCCAAAGGTCAACAAATCCCTCTAACGAGGCACGCCAACAAATGGAAGTGCTTCTCTCAATAAAAAGATTGGTGGAACCACCGGAGGGGCACCTTCCCAAGCTGAAGGAACAGGGCCCTTGTTAATTGATTGCAGTCGTTTGTGCAAACGAACATCCAATCAAGCAACTTGCGTCCGCCCCGTGGATCCACTCAACCATGAGAAAGTAACTTCCAGGCAATTACAAGACCTCTTCGGAGGCAAAAGCCCTCTTCGGAGGCACATTTCACCCGTGTAGAAGTGCAAAATGCTCTTCTTCGGAAGCCCACTTCACCAGAGATGAAATGCTAACAAGCCCTCTTCGGAGGCACATTTCACCCGTGTAGAAGTGCAAAATGCTCTTCTTCGGAAGCCCACTTCACCAGAGATGAAATGCTAACAAGCCCTCTTCGGAGGCACATTTCACCCGTGTAGAAGTGCAAAATGCTCTTCTTCGGAAGCCCACTTCACCAGAGATGAAATGCTAACAAGCCCTCTTTGGAGGCACATTTCACCCGTGTATAAGTGCAAAATGCTCTTCTTCGGAAGCCCACTTCACCAGAGATGAAATTCTAACAAGCCCTCTTCGGAGGCACATTTCACCAGTGTAGAAGTGCAAAATGCTCCTCTTCAGTGGCCCACTTCACCAGAGATGAAATGCCAAATTGCTTCTCTTCGGAGACCAAAAATTGCCTCTCTTCGGAGACCAAAATCGCTTCTCTTCGGAGACCAAAAGACCTCTTTGGAGGCACACTTCACCATGCTTGAAGTACTAGACATAAGCCCTCTTCAGAGGCACAAAAACAAAGCCTTCTTCGGAAGCGCTAAACAAATCAAAAAATTCTTCAGAAAGTTCACTTCACTGCATAGGAAAATTCACTTTTTAACAAATAAAAATGATCATCCCCAAAAGTTGAAGTGTTCTTCAGAAAGAAAGAGAAAGTAAAAACTTCTCTAAAGACAAGATATACTCTATTAAAAGCAGAATGATTCTTCCCTTAAAAGTGGAGTAATTATTCTCTGAAATAAGAGTATCAGTCTTGAAAAAGCTAGAAATATTGCAATGCACTTACGGTATGGGGGCAATACTATACAATTCAATTATATTAATAAAAGTAACATGCAAGCAGCATACCACAAGTTCATTGCAATATCACGAAAAATAGATCGTTTATTCTACACTAAAAATGAGAAACAGATGCGTTCTCACATACACAAGAATTTGTACACAAGTAAAATAGCTATTTTATTCAATACTATGAAAAAAAAATTTACATTGTGCAGATCACAAAAAGAAGCGGAGACCGGTATCCGCACAACTTCCAGTCAATACATGCAAAAAGCAGAAAAGACAAAATCAAACTCATTTCTCCTTCTTCCCACCCTTGGAGCTTTTACCCGGCCTGGTAATTAGTTTCAGAGGCCGTATCGGAGAAGAAGGAGAAAGAGACTCAGCCGGATCGACTTCTGCTTCATCTCCAGCAGCAGAAGAACTTTTCTTTCCTTTCTTCGAAACCACACGTTTCCCCTTCTTCTTGGAAGAAGACTCACTCCCCGGAGTAAGAAATGTAGAAAGCTTTGTGTCGTAGTCAAAAGACTGCTCCGGGGTCTTCTCACTATCTTCCAGATCTTCTGCTTTCTGCTCCTGAGAAGCAGGTGGTTCATCCAAGCCTTGAAGGGCTGCTATCTGTTCTTCCTGTGAACCTGGTTGAGAAGCTGGAAGAGGAGTAACTCGAAAAGAAGGAGGAACGGTAGCTGAAGAAGGAGAAATTGGTGCAGTTTCCGGTGCGTCCACTGCATAATAAAAGAAGTTAAAATCAGTACTCTTCAAAATGAGATATTGATTCGTCAAGGCTAAAGTAATAAGTAAGAAGATCATCAAGCCCAGTTAAATCAAATAAATGGTTCACCGGGATTGAGTCGACGTCAAAATTACCTAGAGAAGTCGACTTGGCGAGACCAGTTTCAAATTTCTGAGTCGCAATATCTTCTAGCGCTTCTTCTTCTGTGGGAGTCGTAACAATATCTTTGGCAGGGAGTGAAGAGTGAGAACTAGAACCAATGATATCAAGATCAGCTGAGACCGAAGTATGAACAGGGGCAGCAAGAAGTATTTCTTTTTCGGAATGCTTCTCCCCCGTGGCTTCAGCTCGCACTCGAGCAAGTTGCTCTTTTCCCATGGCAAGGGCAACACGAGCTTCTTCGTCAAGGTAGCGTGCCTCAAGTTCCGCTTCATCATAGCCAGCCCCGCCAAGCATGTCGACCGCTACTTCCCACACTTCGGCCAGGGTAACCTCATAGTCAGGACCCAGAAAAGAAAGACTTCCACGACCCAGAACGCTGTGTAAATAAAAGTCGAATAAGGTAGAGCTGATGTTTCCTTTCGTTGCCTCATGTGATTGCTCAGCCGCTTCTTTTTCGGCAACGGCAGCAACTCGACCAGCAATAGCCTCATCACGCTCTGTCTCAGCTTTAGCGAGTCGAGACTTTAATAATTCAATCTCCACGTTCTGGGAGGTGACTTTTTCCTACAGTTCAACATTTTCTGTGCGATATTCTCAGCAATGTGCTACTCAGCTGCAAGCTTCATTTCGGCATCCCTTTGTGCAGCATGTGCGTCCCGCACTTGCTTTTGAAAGACTTCTTCTTTTTGAGTATGTGATACAGAAGAAGAGGTCAGATCTTCCTTAAGCTGCTTGACTTCAGATTCAAGCCTTGCATTATCATCCGCCATGCTCGTCATCTCGGCGTCATGCTGCTTACACCACTTATCCCATTCAGCCTTATCATTCTCCAAAGTCAGCATGTTTTCAAGATTCATATGATTGACTCTTTGGAGTTCATCAACAAGCTTTTGCCATTGCGACATCCTATCAATGTCAAGCTTAACTGCATCGAGATTTCTAAGCATGGCTTACTTATCAATCGGGACCAAATCCAGGTCAAAACGCACTCCTTTTAAACACCAGTTCGGAAACCGGCTTTGAAGCATTGGAGGGCCATCTTTAACCTGATATTGGGGCCTGCTGATGATCGCTTGAATGTCAGATTTCTTTAAAGGAGGAGAGCTGGCCGGAACATCAGAAGAGATAGGAGCGTTAGTTTTTTCAGAAATTGAAGACGCGTCCTTTTCGCTAAGTTTAACCCGTTTACTTGAGCTGTTAGTAATATGAGTCTTCCCCTTGTCATCATAAGACTTTCGCTTATGGGAATCGTCACTTCTGTGGGAAGAATCATATCGCTCAGCGTCTTTTCTTCTCTGCCACTGCTCATAATCCCATCGTTCTCGAGCCTTCCTTTGAGCCCTTTCTTCATCTGTCTCGCTCGGGGCATCGAGATATTTCCTAAAGTTATAAGATCCACGGCCTCCATGGCGATGAAATGAGTCATAGTATGAGCCGCTTCGTCCCATCGAAGAATCTGAAAACGGAAAAGAAGTAAAGTTCAGAAATTTCCAGGAAAAAAGGATAAGTGCTTATAAGTGCCGAAAATTCCTAAGTGTGTGCGGCGTGCAAACTACACGCGTCAAACTACAAACCACGTTTTAATGTGGGAACAGAAACGACAGGTGTAGAGGCTGTCGAAGCTTGTTTCAAAGAGGAAGTCGCTTCAATGACAGGAGAGGTTGCTTTTGAAGTATTATCCTTGAAAAGCTCTTGAGAAGTTATCATTATATCACTCAAGTCATCAAAGGTATCATCGCCATGATGCCCAGCAGAATTCTCTTTCTCAACTTCCGCATCGGCCGACTTGTCGAGAATTCGAGGATTCTCTTCCTCTTCAATAATTGGGGCAAGTGCCGACTTGCTGGATGACCCCACAACATCGGTGGATGCGGAACATTTTATCAAAGCAACCTTTACGATAGGTACTTCTGATGCAACTTCTTCTGCAGAAGCTGGGGCATTCGATGCCTCTGCTTGAGAGCCCAAAGCAGCTAACGTTTCTGCATCAGAACTAGAGATTTCATAAATCCGAGTCGACCTGGAAGAATGTAAAAGCCCAAATTGGTGCAAAAGCTCATCATCTAGTAGAAATTTGGCGCTCCTCTCTTCAATAGCCACCGCACTGAGAGTTTCGAAGATTGGCTGGCGGGCGGAATCCCTAAGCGGAGAAGGAAGTTCTACAAAAGGAAAGGGCGAGGTTAACATGACAACTCAAGTTTCGAAAAGTTCGAAAAAATAAGGAGCGAAGATAAAAGGTCTTACTCCCTACTCTCCAGTTGGTATAGAATCCTGGAGGACAACGAACAAAGAAAAACTGGCTCAAGAACCCGGAAGCGCTTTCGGGAAGACCGATAATCAGTCTACGGTTCCTGGCACTCCTCACAAGCGTGATAGAGGGATGGTCTTTGTTCTTTGCAAATGTGCATAGGAAGCGAATTTCTTCAAAACTGGGAAAACGGTCCAGCGCTCTCCTAAAAAGCACACACAATCCCAGCAGGATGGCATAGCCATTAGGGTGTAGTTGAAAAGGGGAGATAAATAGTCGGAGGAGAAGTTCTCGAAGACAGTCGTTAAATGGGGGGATAGCTCCACTCAAACACATTTGGCGGTTAACTGCGACAAAGCCATGGGGCGGCCTATCAGCAGTATCATTTATTCCAGGGAGCAGAGTGTCGGCTTCGGAAATGCCAAACTGGATACATAGTTGTCTGAAAACTTTTTGGCTTAGAGTGGTCGGAGTTCTTTTCGGAGGATCGATCAGTGGGTTGGCAATCGGAAAAGTTTCTCCGGCAGGTTCTGTACCTTCTTGTTGAGACGCCATTCTACACAAGGAACTGGATATTCAAATATGAAGGTGCACGTTTCCTAAAAAGAGTGAAGTGTTGTGCAAAACTAATACAATGACAAGCAAATATAACAGAAACTAAATTAATTGATACTTGTCGATTATAAAGTTTCAGGGCTTGATATCTTAAGTCCAAGTGCAGTGTCGTGTTGATGCAAATAAATCAGCGTTAGTTGATCATTTCAATTTTGCTTTAATACTTCACTTAGATTTGTTAGTTAGCAGCATTTCATTCACAAAGTTCATTTAGGTTTGTTATTCTTTGTCGACTAATCTGTCGTTCGATGTGGGCAATCAATGACAGTATATTCGTCCCATTTTTCTGTGAATGTTGCTCTTAAACAGGTTATTAGCATTAAAGTTAAGGCAATCTGAAAAGAAGTACAACAAAGTCCAAAACAATTCAAATTCAAAAATCAGTAAAATTCTGCTCAAATTTCCAAGTCCTAGGTCGTTGGTCGTTCACGACCTAACATAAGTCGGAGCATTTTTAAGTCGTGCTATTCAAATTGAAGCGTTCAGGGCTGTGCAAAGTTGTTTCAAGTGCTAGGTCATTCAGCGACCTATCATAGGTCGGGACATATTTAGGTCGCACAATGCAACTGTGTGGATCAAGGCAATGCAATTTTCTCCATGTCCTAGGTCGCACACGACTTAGCATAGGTCGAGAACTCTTAGGTCGCAAAAGAGGTTGATCAGCTTCGTTTATGTCGCGGATGTTTTTAGATCGCAAGGCTTAGATCGCCAAGAATCTTGTTACGACCTAACTTTTAAAGTCGTCCGGATCTGCTAGGTCGCTGGCTTCCTCTCCAAACAATATCTTACTAGATCCAATAACCCGATACTGCTAGTACAAAGAAAAACGATCCATCCTCTTCTTGAATCCCATTCATCTCTTCATGCCACCAAATCGCCCAGTAAATCAATTTCAAGTCCTTCGATTCATTACGAACATTACCGTGTATTCACGAATCATGTCAACGTGTCGATTGTGATACTCATTCAAAAAACGAGACACAAATGCATGGAATTGAACTTGGGTTAGAAAACATGAACTCATGATTGGGCGGCGATGATGGTGGGATAGAGATCGAAACTCACTTACGTAGTTTATTAGAAAGATGAATCGTCGATTAAACAAGTTGAATTCTCCCTTGGAAGTTCAAAGATTTGTCAATGGCAACGGGAAATTAGAGCAGAAGGATTAGGAGGAAGAAGGCGACTCAATAGTTTATATGGGCTGAGAATGGAATGCGAATAGGTACGAAGTTTTAGGTCGTCCACGATCTAGCAAGAGTAAGTCGAAGAACACGACCTATGGCATAGGCGTGTATTTCGAGGGGCAAATGTTAACTCCTTTATTTTCGGCGACCTAAAACTATACGACCTAACAGTTCTTCACGACCTATATAAGCTCACGACCTAAGAGATCTAACGACTTATAGAAGCAGGCAACCTAATGGACTTAACGACTTAAGGTAGTTAGCGACCTAAGGAACCTAACGACCTAAGGGATGTCACGACCTAACTCTTGAAGCGGCTCCACGACCTAAAGTTTACCGACTTAAGAGCTGCATGACTTAGCACTTCAACGACCTAAAAGCTTCCCGACCTAACTCCGGATAGAAGCTCGACGACCTAACGACTTAGGAGATATTGCGACCTAGCAGTATTACTACCTAAACAGCTTAACGACCTAAGTTATGTCACAACCTAACGAGTTTAAAAGCTAGCAACCTACGACCTAAGTGGTCTGAACGGTCTACGACTCAAGAGGATCTGCGACTTAACTACTCAGAGGACTTACGACTTAGTGACTCAAAAGAGCTAACGACCTAACTGCTGAAGGGGCCTACGAGTTAGCAAGCCTACGACCTAAGAGGAAAACGAGCTAAGACTTCAACGACCTAAAGCTCCCACAACTATTCCTAACTCGCCTGCGACCTAAGACTTGGCAAGATTTACTAAGACTTCATCAGCTGACTTCTTTAGCCGCAAGAGGACTACGACCTAGCTTAGGTCGCTCGCGACCTAAGACTTGGCAAAAATTCTGCTCAGAAATCCGCTCCTATAAATAGAGCTCCAACTCCAACAAGCACGGGACTTTTGGCCATTCATTTCTTCAAGCGCCGTTACTCTGTCGAACTCTCCACTCATTCAGCAATCAAAGATCTTCAAACATTCGAGACGCTACAACAAGCTTCGAGAGGAATTCCTTACATCGAACACGGATTCATCGTCGAAGATTGAGCTAGTAGTCAAGATTGTTTCTTGTGATCAAATTGTACTGTTTTCATAAGAGATTTGTATCGATTTGTAACCGGATTCAGTAATAAAGAGATTCAAAGTGGACGTAGGCTTAATCTCAAGCTGAACCACTATAAACTGCTGTCTGTTACTGTTTTTTCTGCTATTTTACTGCTTAAATTCGGTTCCCGTCACGCGGGTGGTGCTTTCACAACTCAACCACACACACTAGGTGTTAGCGTTCACTTTTTAGCGTTAACAATCATATCTCATACCAATTCCCAATAAATCTAGGCCATCCATTTTTAACCCCTCTAACCTATTTTTAGCTGCCCTCCGTAGCCCTCATAGCAGCCGAAATTATTAACTTATTATCATGGGCTAATATCCCATTTAAACCCAAATAAATATTATTAATTAAATCCAATTTAATTGCTTATCGATATCGTATATCGATCGATATGCTTATAACTATTATAAATATATTTAATAATATTTATTTCCCAAATCATATTCAAAATTTTATAATTAATGTTTCAGAGATATTAATTTATAACAAATATAAACTAATAAAATCGTTTGGTCTAAAAAGAATTCATCATTCTGGTAGTGTGACTCGTCAGGTGTAAATTTGGTCAGCGATTAACATCAAACTATTCGAATGTTAATGTTCACACGTCACTAAGCAGGTGGAGTGACATTTTGGCCAAATTTATTGCTTACTTAGTTTCGGTATATTCCAGTTTCACTTTATTAAGAGTTAACCGGTTATACTTTTATTTACACTGATTCTCTTTGTCAAAACTATATCACTTTGGATTTATGGAATCTAATAATGGTCAAAATTCCAACATCGTCCATATTCAACTCTAGAGTTCAGACACAAAGCCCTTGGTTCAGAAATAACAATTATTATTAACCGTATTACTGTGCCAAGAGATTTTGACTTTGGACTGACTTGAGTTGACTGTGATACTAACCTCGTAAAACCGAGGAGACTAATCCTCTCTTGAATAGTGCTTCACTTCCAATACTTCCAATCGATCCAACTATAGTCATTCAATGGATGTCATGCCATGATTTGATTATAATCAAAGTAGAGCTTTCATAATGAAGATCGATGGTATTCTCAAGTCAAGTGAATTATGAAAATCAGTCACATCGATATATTTTGTTTGACCTTAGTTATATTAACCAATAGAAAACTATCGAGTGAGTCATTCCATAGTTATCCAATAACTATCAGTACGTAACCTCTAGGTGCCCTGGTATTCATGAGTAATCCACTACCGAATGTTACCTGGTAGCCTGACCTGGCTATACTGGACTGATTGCCCAAGATAGATTCGACTGTTATCAAGAAGGACGACCACGTAGCAACGGCTGTAGAACCCAGAAGCAGAGCTCAAATGGTTATATGAAGCCAGGATTGAACGAAGTTGGTAGATAGATGATGCAGGGTTCTAGAAATATAGAAGTTAGGTTGGAACTCAAGGGATCGGCATATCATTGTGGAATAGGAGGGATCGACATAGCATTATGGAATATGAGGGATCGACATAGCATTGTGGAATAGGAGGGATCGACATAGCATTGCAGAATATGAGGGATTGGCATAGCATTATGGAATAAAAGGGATCGACATAGCATTGTGGAATAGGAGGGATCGACATAGCTTTGTAGAATAAGATGGATCAGATAGCATTGTGGAATTGGATGGATCGGCATAGCATTGTGAAATAGGAGGGATCGGCATAGCATTGTGGAATATGAGGGATTGGCATAGCTTTGTGGAATAAGATGGATCGGCATAGCTTAGTGAAATTAGAGGGATCGACATTATATGATGGAATTCAAGTGATAAGCATGAATAAGTATGCATGGATCTGCATGATTGGATAAGCAGATGGATCACTATAGCATAAAATAGGGATCAGCATATGAAGTATGGAGTCAACCATAAGGAATCGGCATGATCCATTGAGAAGGGTTCAGCAGAGATAACCTCCAAGTGGATTTCAACCAAAGATCAAGCAAAAGCACAAGTTCCACTTGTCCAATCAACATGATATTTGAAGAGCCAACATGTCTAAACATGAAGAAGCCACCATAGGGATCGCTGCCCAGGAATCGACCAATGGAGGGATCAGTACCGATCCCTCTTCATTGGGATTTGGGCCTAGCGACCGCCATGGTGGGCCCATGTGGATAAGAAGGTCCTATAGCTGAAGTTTCAGAAGGATTGGTGGTCGCCTTCACCTATAAATACTGGCCTAGGGGTCATTCTGAGGATCTTTACGCTGCTGGTTACATAATTATTTATTGTAATCAACATTTTTCCTTATTTCTTGCTGTTTGCTGCGTAATCAAATTAATAGTGAATTAATAAAGAGAATCTTCAAAGTGGACGTAGGCATACGACGCCGAACCACTGTAAATCCTTGTGTTCTTGATTATAGCTTTAATTTGCTTGTTAGTTTACTCTATTCCTCTTTTTTAATTTTATTTTCTTCACTTACTTCTCAACATAAATTTATTCTTGGGTGCTTGTGACTAATTTGGTTGCAAACATTTTTGTGCTTTCACTGAGAGCCTGATTCTCAGCCAGTTAGGATCCCCTTTGTTGCTGCTGGATTGGACAAATCCCCCGAAGGAGATCCCTAGCTATCTTCAAAAAACTTTCTTACACTACTCAGATTTGCAAAAATCTAAACAAGGAGATGGATAATGGTGAGACATACCAGATCAACTTCTCAGAATGTTATGGAAATAAGACTGCTAGTATTCAACAAGGAGGCCCAAGCAACCAGCCTGCAAATTTGAAGGCTGATCCGGTTGAAGTTCAGAACCCTACAGATTCTATAACCCGAGCTGAATTTCATAATCTGATGAGAGAAATGATGGAAAGCCCTCGACAACTAAATAATCATATTCAGACCAATATTAGCCAGATGAACCAGATTACTCAACAGC
Source organism: Allium fistulosum (assembly GCA_030737815.1). Classification (NCBI taxonomy): domain Eukaryota; kingdom Viridiplantae; phylum Streptophyta; class Magnoliopsida; order Asparagales; family Amaryllidaceae; genus Allium; species Allium fistulosum. The sequence goes on along the minus strand of CM060902.1, from coordinate 494,834,966 downwards.
AGCATGGGAAGGCCAGAAGGGGTCCCACTCCTTACTTGGCATCAGAGAGTTCAAGCTCATCAGTTGAATACCATAGGCATAGGAGTCGCAGAGTCGAAGGAGATCACGCAAAAACATCGGAGCACCGCTTGGCAGACCAATATGGTCTGCCAAGACCAATCGATGTCGATCCCTCCTTAGGGATCAACACAGATCCCTCCTCTGAAGGAGGGATTCCCCCACTATACTTGGGGAATCACGCAGGAGCTATTCTCGAAAGTTTGGATGCTGGAGTTCGGTTGAATGCTGACCAGGTACCCCACCGGAATGATGACGAGATGAATTTCTAGGGTGCACACCAAGAGGATGGTGGACCAAGAAGGCGTGAAATGGCCCGTAGACATCGACCAGACCATTTATGTGAGGTAGAGCGCGACCACCGCTTGGCACCACCCATCTAGACACCGGATCTATCGACAATGGTCAGATAGTTGGTGGGAGAGAACCAAGGTTTGTCTAATGATGATTGGGGAATTTCGAGAAGCCATACCTGTTTATGGATAATGTTTTGCATGTGGAATATCCGAGAAGGTTCAACATGCCATCAATACCTGCCTATGAGGGAAAAACCGACCCCAGGCAGCACATTATGAGATACGAATGGATGATGGATTCTCCAAGAGCCAATGATGTGACCAAATGTAGATGCTTTCCCATAACCCTCTCTGTAATAGCGATGATGTGGTTCACGAGACTACCCCCGCGATCAATTTCAAGGTTCGATGAACTGACAACTAAGTTTGTGGAGCAGTTCTGAATGCACACGACTCGTCCTAAAGACGTGATGTCACTTTCCAGCGTAATCCAAGCTCTAGGGGAATCGTTGAAGGACTATTTAGAAAGATTTCATACCACCGCCATGGAGGTCAGTAACCCAAATGATCATGCTATAGTTATGGCCGTGATGAGAGGAATTGATCCAGAATCTGAGTTTGGTGATTGGCTAGCTGGAAAACCGCCTGCCACATTAGAGCGCTTCTATTCAAAGGCAGCTCAGTTTCTAATGAAAGAGGAAGCCAAGAAAAAGAATGTCACGGAACTGAGTAGAGAAGTAGTACAAAGCAATATTGCTATAAATCTGTTCGATGACAGTTCTGAGAAAATCCAGGTTAATGTTCAGAATAAGCCAAATCAACAAAAGGGAAATGGAGATAGGAATCGAGACCGCAAGAGGGATTCTGGGAGACTAAAGCCTAGGATTCCAATGTATGACAACTACACAACGTTAAATGAATCCCTAGAGAATATTTATCTATCAATTTGCAATACCATGCAATATAGGAAGCCGCTTCCAAAATAATCGTCAGAGAGACAGAAACAGACTAGAAAATATTGTCGGTTTCACGAGTGTTATGGGCACAATACAAATGAGTGCAGGCATCTCCAGGACGCTATAGAAAAGTTGATTCGGGAAAAGAAATTGCACCAGTTTGTGAAAACTCCGCAGGATGGCGGACAGGGGACATCTGACCCTAATCGAGGATAAGCTCCACGTAGGGCTGAGGAGCCTGAGCGGACTGGTGGAAGACTAGTGATAAATATGATAGTTGGAGGACCGCATCCTGCGGATAGGAGTTGGCAAGAAAGGGAGCGTTATGCTAGGGTGATAAGGCATGTAGACTTTTAATATTGTTCAAATACAGAAGACAGAGCTCCAGCGAACGCACGATGGCGAATGATAGTGTTTAGAAGCACGGAAGCATATAAAGTAGAGGCCCCTACATTTGACCGATGGTCATTTTTGCCATGATCGGCCTTGCTTTAGTGAGAAGGATTTTAATCGATTGTGGAAGCTCGGTGAATATAATTTTCAAGAAGGTGTATGATCAGATGAGAATGGAGGCCAAAGATTTAAAACCATCTAAACCTCGCATACATGGTTTTAATGGTATTGCGACTGAAGCTGTTGGTTATGTGGAGTTGCCTGTTGAATTGGGAGAAGGTGAGCGTAGGAGAGTGTGAATTCTACCGTTTATTGTCTTGGATATTGACTCGATGTACAATGTTTTTCTGGGCCGACCGGCCCTTGCTGAATTTTGGGCAACTCTTGCCCCATGGTGTTTAACTTTAAAGTTCCCAACGGATAATGGTGTAGGAGTTGATCATGGTGATCGGGCAACTGGACGTGCCTATTATGTAGCTGAGTTGAGGGATGCTTGGTGCAAGGAGAAGGGAAAGGATGTGGACAAAGCTGTCCGCATCCTAACCACTCAAGATTGACAACCAGCACCTGGGCCTTGGCTCGGGCACCATAGTCGGTTCTATAGTGATATAGATCCAAGAGATAATTAAGAGGAGCCCAACAAGACAAAGGTTGCACCGGCTGAGCTGACGATTGATATCACGGTCGGCTACGACGACCCATCGCGAGTCCTGATGATTGGGTCACAGCTCAGCCCCCCGATGATGAAAGAACTTGTTGGTTTTCTCAGAGAGAATCTAGATGTATTCGCTTGGACTCACTCTAACATGTGTGGAATTTCGCCTGCCAGTGCGAGCCATACATTGAATATTGATCCGAATTATGTTCCGGTGAAGCAAAAAAGATGAGGCATGGATCCATAGAGGTCTGCCGCTCTTAAAGAGGAGGTGGATAAACTAAAAGTCAATGGGTTCATCTGCGACGCCCTCTATCCGGAGTGGGTATCTAATCCCGTGTTTGTGAAGAAGGCAAAAGGAAAATGGAGAACGTGCATTGATTATTCAGATCTGAACAAAGCATATCCAAAAGACAGTTTTCCCCTTCCCAGGATTGATCAACTAGTTGATTCAACTGCAAGAAACAAATTGATATCATTTATGAATGCATATTCGAGATATAACCAAATCCTGATACATATTCCCGATCAGGAGCACACTAGTTTTGTTAAAGAAGTTGAGTTGTATTGTTATGTAGCAATGCCGTTTGGATTGAAGAATGCCGGAGTAACCTATCAGCGCTTGGTTAACATGATGTTTAGGGATCAGATTGGAAAGACAATGGAAGTGTACGTGGATGATATGCTTATGAAGTCACGATGATCAAGCAACCACATTAAAGACTTGGCAGAAATGTTTGACATCCTCCGATATTACAAGATGAAAATCAATCCTTTGAAATGTTCGTTCGGTGTTGCATTAGGAAATTTTCTAGGCTTTATTATCAATGCTCGTGGAATAGAAGCTAATCCAAAGAAGATTCAGGCTATCCGCGATATCCAAACACCAAGAACCATTAAACAAGTGTAGAGTCTGAATCAAAAGGTTGCCGCTTTAAGTCGATTTATCTCCAGAGCTACTGACAAATGCATTCCTTTCTTCGATCTAATTAAAAAGGGAAAAAGAAACTTTGAATGGATGCAGGATTGTAAAAATGCTTTCCAAGCTCAAGTGAATCATTTGGAGAGGCCCCCTATCTTGTCAAAGCCTGTAGATCATGAGGAGTTGTTCATTTATTTGGCTGTATCGGCACACGCTATAAGTGCCGCTTTGGTTCGTGAGGAAAATCGAATTCAGAGGCTGGTGTATTACATCAGTAAACGATTGACAGGGGATGAAAGGAATTATCCGAAAATAGATAAACTGGCGTACTGCTTGCTAATTGCATCACAGAAGCTTCACCTGTACTTTCAGGCACATCCGATCAATATTTACACCGACCAGCCGTCACGATAGGTCCTACATCAACCTGAGACGTTTGGAAGGTTACTCAAGTGGAACATTAAGCTCAACAATTTCGACATTACTTATCTCCCTCGGAGAGTTGTCCAAGGAAAGGATTTGGTGGTCTTCATAACAGAGTTTACTATGCAGGATGATCTTCCAGAAGGAAGTGAAATCCCCACTATACGATGGAAGTTATATGCTGATGGAGAGTCTAATGATCATTGCTCTGGAGCTAGGATTATGCTTGTAACTCTTGAGAATCGGTCGATTTGTTATGCTCTCAAGCTTGATTTCCCAGCGACAAATAACGAAGCTGAATATAAAGATCTAATTGCTGGACTTAAACTCGCCAAAGAACTTGGAGTTAAATCTCTTGGAATCTTTTGTGATTTGCAATTGGTGGTGTATCAAGTTAGAGGAGACTACCAGGATAAGGGACAACGGCTTTCCCCTTATCTTACCCAAGTTCAGGAGTTGTTAACTGAATTTGAATACTGTGACATTTCACATATTCCACGCGATTAAAATAGAGAGGCTGATTCGTTGGCAAAGTTCGCTAGTACCGGCGATGCACAGCGGACGGGTTTAGTACCGGTCGAAGTATTAGATACCCCAAGTATAAACGTGATGTAAATCAATCAAGCACTAGAGGTGGAATCTGAAAGGGAATCATGGATGACTCCAATTAAAGACTATTTACTACATGGGGTCCTGCCTGATAAAAGAAATGAAAAGCGACAGGTCCTTCGCAAAGCTTCATGATATATTATGCAAGAAGGAGTCATGTATATGAGAGGTTTCTCAGTCCTTCTACTCTGGTGTATCACTCATGATGAGGTAAACCATGTTTTGAAAGAAGTTCATGAAGGAGAATGCGGCGATCATACTAGGGGGCAAATTCCGGCAAAGAAGATACTCCTTATGGGTATTATTGGCCAACCGTAAAATGAGACGTAGCCGATTAAGTAAGACGATGTGATAAATGCCAAATATATGCAAAAGTTTCGAGAGCTCCGCCAACATAAATCATGCAAATGGTCAGCCCATGGTCGTTCACCACGTGGTGTATAGATATTATCGGTCCATTACCAATCTCTAAAGGTGGCGCGAAGTACGCTATTGTGGCAGTTAATTACTATACCAAATGGGCCGAGGCGGAACCTTTAGCTACAATCACGACCAAGAAAGTAATCAACTTTGTCGTCCAAAACATCATATGTCGCTTCGGTCTTCCATAGACCATTATAACAGATAATGAGACTCAATTTGATAGTACTGAGTTTAAAGACTTATGCCGAAGATACCGCACTGAAAAGAGATTTGCAGGGGTTGCTCACCCTCAGCCAAATTGATAGGTTGAAGCTATAAATAAAATCATAAAGTCAGTTCTGAAGAAGCATTTGGAGAAGGCTAGAGGCAAGTGGGTGGATGAACTCCCTACAGCACTTTGGGCTTACAGGACCACTCACAAGTTTGCGACTGGCCATACTTCATTCGCCCTCGCTTACGGTTCAGAAGCCGTTATTTATGTCGAACACAAAGTCCTTTCTCATCGAGTGACTTACTATGATCCTAAAACAAATAAAGATCTTCTCTTGAAATCTTTGGACTTTAAAAGTGAGAAGCACGAAGAAGCCGATTTGAGAGCAGTTGCACACTGACATCGAATCTTCCGATATTACAACACTAAAGTAGAACAAGAACCTTCGAAATTGGCGATCTCATCCTGAAATGGGTTTTTCCTACTCCATCACACCTGAATCCGATTTGGGAAGGACCATATGTTATTGAACAGAGGCTCGGAGAAGAAACTTTCAAGCTAGCGACTGTCGATGGCATTACACTTCCAAGAGCATGGAATAGCGAGCATTTACGATGCTATTTCACTTAGGTTATTTCCTTTACGTTTTAGTTCTATTTACTTTCAGAGTTTTGCTTTAGCATTTGATTTTCCGAATATGTAATAAGATAGATTATTTTGTTCCTTTCCTTTTTAATGAATAAATTTTCAAGCTTCCATTGTAGTTATGATTGTTATTGCATTGTATGCTAAGTACATAATGAAACTAATTGATATCGATATGTGTGAACAGGCTCCCAGAGTTTGAAATCGATCGATCGTGCTAACCTCCGATGGGATCAAACAAGACGAGCTCAGTTAATATGCTCGTTTAACCATTCCTGTAAATGATCCAAAGAATGGAACACACAATAAGGAACGAAAATGGTCGATAATTTGGAGATTAAAAAATTCCTGCCCGGACTATGGGACTAAAACAAAACCAATCAACCAAAAGGAGTACAACCTAATTGCTCCCGAAATAACTCTATGTCCCCCGAGTGCGGACTGGGGTATAAACATAAATCAGGTGGATACCTACTGCCCATAAAACAACTCTTAGTCCCTAGAGCGCGGACTGGAGTATAAACATAAATCGAGTGGATACCGACTACCCACAAAATAACTCCAAGTCCCCAGAGAGTGGACTGGAGTATAAACATGAATGAAAAAATGAGTGGATTTTGACCGTTCTCTATTCCACAAACTCCATGAATAGATGAGTGGATTTCGACCGTTCTCTATTCCACAAACTCCATGAATAGATGAGTATATTTCGACCGTTCTCTGTTCCACAAACTCAATGAATAGATGAGTGGATTTCGACCGTTCTCTATTCCGTAAACTCCATGAATAAATGAGTGGATTTCGGTCGTTCTCTATTCCACAAACTCCAACCTGAAATCGACAGGAGGAATATAAACTCGCTAAAGATGAAAGTCGACCATCCGATTTCTGGCCTCACCAAATCAATGCCGGGGCTAGAACCATAGTTAAAAACAAATCGCTGAATCCGACAACGTAACACTAGGGCCCGAGCCTAGTGTTTGATATGACTCGAGGCTACGACCATGTGGAGGCCTTAGGATGGAGATAGTGAATTGTTAACAGAATTTGCAATCAACGAATTATAAGTACATTGAATGAAAAGTTGTCGTTCAACTATTTAAATAACAATTCACATGATGCTTAATCGAAAAAAAAACTTTATTATTTACAGGTGCCAAAATTTCAGTACAAGTTATTTCAAAAGTTGGGATTCATACTCGTACAACTACGACTAGTGAAAGAAATAATTATGCAAACTATATACAATGATATGAAGCAACAACTGCTTCTTCAATTTCCTTCCTCTTTTGGATTTTTCAGGGGTGGAGCCACTCGTACTTCTCTTTCAAGACCCTCTACTGCCTTTGGCCGGAGAGCTTGTGGAAGTAGGAGTGATGTCACTAGGAATCGACCCGCCCGGTTTGATAACTTGCAACGGTACAAGATGAGGATCATCGATTTCCACCTCGGCGGGCTCACTTTTATCTTTTTGTTTCAACATCTCCTCCTTCTCGATCCTCACCCTCATGCTAGTTTTGTCAGTATGCTACGGAGCAGTGGTAATTATTACATCATCAGATTCATCGACCAGGAGTGGATCATCGATTTTGTCTTTATCAAGGGCGCTGATGACTTGGGCATCGATCCTCGGAACATCAGCAGCGGTCGAGTCTTCGGCCATTTTCTCATGTTGCTCCATAGCAGCACCGCTTCTGGGGGTTTGACCGGGGCCCGAAAGACCTGTAAAATTTGTTAAAACAGGGATATTAGCTAAAAGCCATTGCACGTAAAGAACAAAATGTTTTTATATATGGAGGAGTATAGTATGATACCAACATTTGGTTGACTTTCCATAGTCGCCTGGGTGTCTCCTTCAAGGATGGGAGATAACATTTTTAATTCAAAGCCAAGCTTATCCGGATCGTAACCAAGATTCTGCTCCGTGTCAAGAGAAATTGAGGGTCTAGCTACTTAGGATGGAGAGGAACCCTTGGGATCAGTTCCTGAAGACTCCACAATATCCTCCCCTCCTTCAGTAGGTACAGAAGCCTTGAAAAATTGACGTTTTGCAGCGGCCAAATCCGAAGGTTCGTTTTCGTGAAGAACCTCCCTCACTAATTCTTCCTCATTAAATTCAACTTTACCCAGCTCTTCCTTCTTCATCTTAACAGTATGCTCCCAAGCTTCAGCAAGCGATTTGAGGTAACCCTCGCCAAGAAAACTTAAGTCACGGTGGAGCAGGACTTTAGCATTGTATTCAATGATCAGCGGATCAAATAAGTTGTTGATCTCGTTCCTACCGGACTCCATGGCAGCTTCCACCTGAGAGTTGACATGTTTGATCATCTCTTTTCGGCCTTCTTCTCGGGCTTCTTCTTTGAGAGCTTCAATTTTAGAAAATTGTTCGTCAAGTTTTGCCTTCAAGCTCCTAGCCTCATCGACTTCTTTGCAATACTTCTGCGATTACTCCCGAGCTTCAATTATTTCGTCCCTTTCCTTCTTTAACAATTCATCAAGTTCCTCAACACGGCGAGCTAAAGAATCTTTCTCCTTTTGCTAGGAGTCCTTTTCTAAAGAGAGTGTCCCACTGCGATGAAGTGTCGCATTGAGTTCTTTTTTATGAGTAGTTTCCAGACGGTTTACCGCGTCTGTCGTTTCCTTGGAACTCTTTTCCACCACAGCAAGATGGGTTTTAAATTCTGGCAACTCAGCGTCCTGGTGCTTGATTATATCCTTGTCATGTATCGCTTTCAACTTGAGATGGTCTATTTCATGTTGTCGCTCGATAGAAACTTTAGAGACTTTTTTTGCCAATTGTATGAATGATTCATGTCGCACAAATACGTCATTCACACACACTAGAGAGCTTTCCTTGGCAGGCCATGGGATTATGTGAATAGAAGGGAGGAATTTATGACCATCGAAACAAATTTTTGGGAAAGTGGCCTTAAGCTCGGCCAACTTCTCTATGGTGGAAGTGCCAGGAGCAGTAGCCGGCAGGGGCAGATCAGAGGTAGCGAGTGGGTGTTTTATTAATTAGTGCTCACGAATTTGTCTGGAGCTTGAAGAGTCGGAGTGTTGCTCGTAAGACGCAGCGACATAAGGGCCACAATAAGAAGGTTGTTCTCCACTTTGAACCGGAAAATGAGATTGTTTGCCTTTACGCGACGTGTAAGATTGGGATTTTTGTTTAGAAGAAGAAGAAGACTCCCTCGAGTGATAATTCTTGTCCCATCCCTCATCTTTTTCTCTGCGTCGAGTGGACTCGAAATCCTAGCTTGGGTGATGGTATGCTGAGGATCTTCGAAGCTGATCGAAGGCTCTCGATTGAGACAGTGCACCCGTAAAGACAAAATGAGAGTGTGTTAGAAATTATCATACGAAAGATCAATCAAAAGTGTATAGTGGAGTGCATGTGATTGTGAGCGTCCTAGTGTCCCCCCAACAGACCGGTGATGGTAGCCTCACTCATCGGTGTGTTCTCTCCTTTATAAGAAGGTTGGATGCCTTTGCCACTTCTTGTGGGAGATTTTAGTCCTTCGATGTTAATGTTAGGAAAGTCGTAAGGCATGATGTCTTCCGGAATTTGAAGATTAGAGAATCCTTTTAACGAACTTTCCAAAGTTGAGATGATGATTCCTCTTTAAGAGGAGTAATAACAAACTCTAGGTCCGATGCGATTTTTCTTCTATGTAACCTGTACACCAACCTCTTTTTCCTCTTTGTATGTGTTTGGGATTGTCTGACTTGCGATGCTTCAACCATTGGTGCTTTTCCGAGGCCTGCATCGACATCTCCTGATTTTCCGACTTGAGAATCTTTAATTTCCCCTCCTCAGTATCATCCCGAGTCTCCTCGGAAGGGGGCACGATGAGGTTAACTATGTCCCTTCTTCGTTCTAGAATATTCTTGGGTAATGCCGCGCTTCCAGGAAGTCCGATGCTGCGGTCGTCTTCCAACAACCCTAACAAAGATAGTAATTCATCGGTTACAAGAAGTTTGATGTCCCGGTCCTCAACGGGGGTAGCGCGGATGGCAGCAACGGCTCTAGAAATGTCAATGCCTTGGGGACGTGGGCGAACACCTGAAAGAACGCCGGAAGTTAGTAAAGTCAAAGGAAAAGTCATGACTCGGATTAATGAACTTGAGAGAAAAATGGAAGTAATACTTATGTCCTTCTGACCATCGTCTTGCGAATCCAGGAGGGCATCGCACATAGAACCATTCATGTTTAAACAGTGAAAGTATGTTCCAAGCTCCCGTCAAGTCTTGGAAATTTAGTGAAGGTTCGAGGAAGACGTAAGAAGGGCTTCTCAATCTTTTGAAATTATAAATGAATCTGATGTCTTTAGGAGTAGGTGGAATAAATAGAACATTCATGAACTGCAAGAAAGTCCCATAAATAAAAGCATAACTATTGGGATGAAGTTGTATAGGGGAAATCTAGAGATATCTCAACATCTCTCGGATAAACGAATTGAAAGGCGGAACGCATCCAACCCTGCACATAAACTTATTGCACGCTGTAAACCCGGTTAGGACCAAGTAGGTCTATCTTATCTTGTATGAACCAAGACATCATCAAATGAAATTTCATGGATGGATCATAACCGGCAAAGAGCGGCCTCGCCAATTCGAGAAGTCTGCGAATCCACTGGATTATCAAGGAGAATGATGCCCTCGACACCGTCAGGAGCAGGGCTAATGTTTTCCGTCGAAAGCACTGGAATGTCGTAGAAAAGATCGCCTTGTGGGTTAGATGCTTCTGATCGTTCTATATGATAGCTGGGAGAATGCCTTCCAGATATAGTTGCAAAATTTAACTTCGCTTTAGAAACAATGTGTCGTGTCACCAAATCGAAAGACATATCAATTGAACGCTTCGAATGTTCTGGAATCTATAACGGCTATACTCAGTAGATAATCGAGATTAGAAATAATAACCCGTTCCCCCATGTTAAGTGTTAACTAGTGCAGTGTGTAACAGACATAAACAGTTTGAAATCAGAATGGCGAAATAAAATGAAGAGACTTGGGAGTTTTGTCCAAAGAGACCGTCATCGCTGACCATCTCAATTGGCAAGAAAATGGATCGGCAATAAAGACTTTGGGATCGACTATCGGTACGCCAAATTATGAAGTCTGTTACTTAAGTTCATCAGCAACTTTATCGGTTAGTCCATATTTAAAATGCCAAATTTGGTTGATCAGTTTCAAGTTCAACAGTTCAAGTATGCATGTTATATCGTTCATTGTCATCTTATGTTCAAGTATAGTAAGGCAAACTGCTATTGAGTGTTCGAATGAGTTGAGTTGGATTAGTGTATAACGCATATGCCGATCCCTAGACTTCACTACCGACCCTTCCCCAAGACCTTCCTACCGATCCCTCTTCTAGACCACCTCATACCTATCCCTCCATCAAAGGCCTCATACCGACCCCTATCTTATAACACCTCATACTGATCCCTCCATCAAGGACCTTCCTACCGATCCCTATCCTATGACACCACTTCATATCGATCCCTCTCCAAGCCTTCCCTTCCCAATCCCACTCTTCAATCTTCCTAAGTTCCATCATCTCCTCAACTAAAAATAGCTAAGCAACCGAACCCTGCCACGACCATACTCCAACATACCGACCCCTATGTTCCTAAACTGATGGCCTCTCCTCCATCAAGATCTTTAACCGAAGTCTTCTCCTTCTTCTTCTTCTCTCCCACGTATCCTAATATAACCCATCAAGCCATCTACCTAAAGATGCTCGAAAATGCTCCAACTCGCCACCTCAAACACTCACTAACGATTACACGCTGAGGATTTTATCGTGTAATTAGAAGGAGAATCGTAAACTCGTACCCGTATGAAGATGTGGAGATGCGAGTTTAAATAGGAAGAGCGTTTGAGGATTATCAAATCCCAAGCAAAAGGAAGGCAAGGTTGTGGGACAGATTGAGTTGAAGTTGGATGTGAGGTCAAGAGTTTAGGAAGCCTTGGTTCGGAAGGAAAATTTTCGTGCTAAGGCAAATAGAATGAAAAGTGATGAAGGGAAAGAAGTGAGGCTTGTATTTATATGGATGGGGGAGGGTTCGGTCACAAAAATGTTAAGAGAGCCAAAGGTGAGGAGGGATAAGCATTAGGACCCTGCCAATCCTTATTTGCGTAGCCTCAGCAATGGATCGACATGTTGAATACCGATCCCTACATATAAATAAATGAATGAAATGAAAAAGAAAAAAATGATGGATGAGTGAAAAATGAATGACGATGGTGCTCATGAAGGATTGTCTATAAACACGAACATACTAAATAATATAAAAATTGGCAATGACTTGTGAATGTTCGAACACGTTCGGGAGCCGACGACAGAAACGTGTGTATGAATATACATTTGAGTGATTTTCAACCATTTTGAAATCAACAGATGTTGAAATAAAACCTAAAACCTTTAAGTTCGAGGCTAGACCAGATGATAAAAGTTTATAAGTCCCACATGACCGGATTTGTATATGCTGACGGAATACGACATTGGACTTATATTATTGGAAGTCGACCAAGTGTCTTAGCGATCAATGGAGAATTCAATGCCTTGGAAAACGATTCAACAGAGGAATAGCAATCAGTCAGGAAGCTAGATGGACTTCTTTCTGGCAATTCAGACTTGCTTCGATTCGAAGCACGTCATGTTACTCACAGGACGTACTTTGAGGGGGCAAGTGTTACCCAGTATCCCGACCCGGCAATATTTGATTGATTGCGCAAGATAGATTCGACTGTTATCGAGAAGGACGACCATGGAGCAATGGCTGTAGAACCTAGAAGCAGAGCTCAAATGGTTATATGAAGCCAGGATTGAACAAAGTTGGTAGATAGATAATGAAGGGTTCTAGAAATATGGGGGTTAGATCGGCATAGTATTGTGGAATAGGAGGGATCGGTATAGCATTGTGGAATAGGAGGAATAGGCATAGCTTTGTGGAATAGGATGGATCGGCATAGCATTGTGGAAAAGAATGGATCGGCATATCATTGTGGAATATGAGGGATCGACATATCATTGTGGAATATGAGGGATCAGCATAGCTTTGTAAACTAAGATGGATTAGCATAGCTTAGTGGAATCAGAGGGATCGGCATTACATGATGGAATTCAAGGGATAAGCTTGAATAAGTATGCATGGACCGACATGATTGGATAAGCAGATGGATCACTATAGCATACAATAGGAATGGCATACGAAGTATGGAGTCAACCATGAGGGATCAGCATGATCCATTGAGAAGGGTTCGGTAGAGATAACCTCCAAGTGGATCAGAACCAACGATCAAGCAAAAGCACGAGTTGTCCAATCAACATTACATTTGAAGAGCCAACATGTTTAAACATTAAGAAGCCACCATAGGGATCGCTGCCAGGAATCGACCAATGGAGGGATCGATACCAATCCCACTTCATTGGGATTTGGGCCTAGCAACCTCTATGGTGGGCCCATGTGGATAATAAAGTCCTATAGCCGAAGTTTCATAAGGATTGGTGGTCGCCTTAACCTATAAATACTAGCCTAGGGGATCATTTTGGGGATCTTTAGGCTGTGGTTACATAGTTCTTTATTGTAATCAACATTTTTCCTTATTTCTTGCTATTTGCTGCTGTAATCAAATTAATAGTGAATTAATAAAGAGAAATTTCAAAGTGGACGTAGGCATATGACGCCAAACCACTATAAATCCTTGTGCTCTTGATTATAGCTTTAATTTGCTTGTTAGTTTACTCTATTCCTCTATTTTAATTTCATTTTCTGCACTTACTTCTCTACATAAATCTATTCTTGGGTGCTTGTGACCAATTTGGTTGCAAGAACCTAACATTTGGAGAGCGCTACGTTCTCTAGTCTTAGCTGATCTATCGATATCCAATATCGATGCATCTGGATGAGGAACATTTAAAATGATGTGTTTTATAATTTTGTGATACAATACTCATAAATACTACCATTTGTAATTACTATCACAAACACATCATTAAGGGGTTTTCTGTTAAATATATTTTAATTAAAAATTTAGTTATTTATAACATATTATAACAAAAAGAAAAACACCTTTATTACGAACGAGAATTGGTTACAAGTTAATTAATTTACAATAAATTATAGAATTGCCCCTAGGGCATACCCCTAATTCTATCAATCTCCCACTAGCACTTTGGGCCAATTATGGATTCTCAATCTCATCCCTCCAATCTCATCCCTTCAATCAACTTCTCTAGAGCTGACCGATCCAGGCCTTTAGTGAATGGATCTGTTATGTTGTCCTTGGTATCATAACTTCTTTCTTCTCAACAAACTCTCTAATTACGAGGAACTTCCAAAGAATATGTCTTGACTTCTTGTGTGCTCTGAGCTCCATTCGATCTTTATCGTTGCATTGTTGTCATAGAACAATGCTGCAAGATTCTCGGTATTGGGAATCACTCCGAGTTCACTCAAAAATTTGTGCATCTAAATTGCCTCTTTTGTTGCTTCATTGAGGATGATGTATTCAGCTTTTATCATGGAATCGGCAACAACTTCTTGCTTAGAACTTTTCCATCTAACGGATCCACCGTAAAGCGTAAAGACATAGCCGGATACTGACTTGTTATCATCTATATCTCTTTGAAAACTTGGATCTATATACCCCTTCATAAGAAGGTCTCCATTCATGTATATGAGGAATAAGTCCTTACTATTTCTTAAATACTTAAGTATACATTTTATGGCCATCCAATGTTTTTCTTTAAGATTAGACTAATATCGGCTTACACATCCTAATGTTTTACCACATTCAGTCTAGTATATAGCGTAGCGTACATTAGATCCTATGGCTGAAGCATAGGAGATCTTATTCATACACTCTTTCTCCTCATCGGTATGAGGAGCGTCCTTCTTAGGGAAGATGATTCCAGATTGCATAGGAACGTTTCCACACTTGGAATTCTCCATATCGAACCTTATCAGTATGGTATCTATGTAAAGAGATTGGATAGTCCCACAACCTCTTAGATCTATCTCTATAGATCTTTATACCAAGTGTAACAATACGACTTTTCGACGCTCGAAAGTTGACATTAATACGTCCACTGTATCAAATGCCGCGCAATCGAATGCCGGAAAACCATCCATTAGGGTTAAAAGAAAAGGTAGAAGAAGACAGAAGAAAAAGAAAGAACAGAAAAACAAAAACAACATCAGAATCTCACATTCGCAGCGGAACAATATACAATAGATAATCACTAATCTTTTAAATAGAGAACTATATCAGTTTTATACAATACATCAATCAGAGTCAATATACAACTCAATACAACAATGGACAGTTATATTAGCTTGTCTTCATACAGAATACACAGCGGAATAAATAAACAAGTATGGGAGTACGTCTCGCCATCCAGCTTGCTTCCAAAGCTCCAGAATATCCAGAATATCCTGATAACATAACTCTAGGCTGCCCGTGTGGAAAATTATGGGCACCCAGAGTTTAGAAAGGAAACAATAAACTCCGAGTCAATCATGGTGACTGGTGTGAGATTGTAAAACAGTTTTTTTCACAAGGAAAATAAAATCTATTCGCAATGCTTTTGGAAAATGAAACTACCTTAGATATTTTTTATAATTACCTCGCTGCAAATTGAAGAACCCAGCTCACGACATCGACTACCGGAATCTGCTTTGGTCGAGACAACACCACGAACTCCAATTTGATCGACAAACAATTCATCGAGCTCGATGCTGCAACCCACCTCGATCGCGAACGAACTCACGACCACCTCCTTTGCTTGACGTCGCCCCGCCACTAACCAGCACCCATCTACGCCTCACCTTCAGATGCCGACGTGCCGCAGTTCCCAAACCCTAGACCTAAACGCGAATCCCCCGCGAACGTTGCCGCCGATTTCCTCCATTGCCTCAGCATTGCGATCGCTCCAGACTTCACACAATCGCGCGCCTGAACCCCATTGCCTGCCGTACTCACCAGGCAACTCGCGAACATTACCGCAACCTCGTCGCGAACACTGCTCGATTCCCCCATGACGAAATCGAACGAGATCTCAGCTCGCCTTTAAATTCCTTCTTTGAACGAAAAGGCTCGGCCTTGAATTTGATTTCACTTTGAATTTAATTGAAGTGGACATTTGATTTCGAATGAAAGAAGATTTATTTAAGCGGCCATTTATATTGTTTTGAACGAAAGACTTCGTTTTATTTTTATTTTTATCTTTCTCGTGAAGTTTTACTGAAGGAAGGGGAAAGTTGCGTGATTTAAATGAGAAAAGGAGACAACTAGGTCGACGGAAATCAGATGCTAGGGTGGCTACTGATTTAACCTTTATATTTTATATTTTTATATTCAAAAATATCTCGTTATATTATATCAGCGCGTTTACTTACCGTGTGCTCACATAACAACTCTGAAAAATACGAAATTTGAAATCCGATAATAATTCAATATTACGGACCTAATGGAACTGGTTTCGTCGAATTCCGAGACTGTGCCTCGGAAGGATATTTTTTAAATATCGATTCAAACGATATGATTTCAAAACTGAACAAATCACTTTCAAATTCAATTCTGAAGCTTCTATTATCTTCAGTATTATCAATATGAATTTTACAAGCTTTAAAAATACTTTTCTTCAGCTTAAAACTGAAGATTCAAATTTTTATTCAACTTTCAATAGATTAAATTTTAAAATTTAATCGCCAAATCCATAGTTATATTGGGGATTCAAGCTAAACCATCATTCAAATATTTAAAATTAATTAAATATTTCATTTTGAAATGTTCAAAAATTCTGGGTCATTACAATGTTCCCCCTTAAAAGAATTTCGTCCCGAAATTACAAGTTAGGAAGAACGATTCTTAATCCGTTTATTATTTTTCTCAATGCAATAGTTTTATCAATTTGTCAACCAAAATCTTTTTACTAGAGATATATTATTAATTCAACTAGCGTTTTCCAACTTCAATTATAGGTTCTGTTTGTACCAAAAATGGGCACAACACTCTTCGGAAGTTTTTGAAGAGATAAAAGTGAAGAACAAAAATTAAAACTGTGGATTATCTAACAAAAACTCCAAACAACAGAAAGTAAATTGCAAAGACAAGCGATTTAGAGTGGTTCGGCGTTTCGCCTACGTCCACTATGAAGTTTGATGATTTTATTGCTCGATTACTTGAAGATTACAGTAATTGATAATGTAATACAACTGAATTCAAATGCTAAGTGTCGATCTAAAGCAGCGGCGGTGTTCTGGAGTGAATCTGGCAGAATCTGGGCGCTGTTCAGTACTTAGAATTTTCCGACCCTTTTTCTGAATGACCAGGGGGTCTATTTATAGGTGTAGGAGGCTGGTATTTCGCCCAAAATGTGGGGAGACCAGTTCTGGTACGTCAGTGGGCCCATATGGCCGAAATCTGGAGACCCGGGCCCACTTTGGGATCGATTCGACCCTCGGTTCGAATCGATCAAGAAATCGTCCAATTGAGCTGAAATTTGGTGTGCACATTCTTCATCATGTGTCTGAGCTTCTGTGAAAATTTCATAGGATTTGGACTTGTAGAACTCGAGTTATGATCGATTCAAGTTGGCGTTTTTCGTATTCTGAAGTCGTTCGAATCGATATGCTTGAATCGATTCGTTCGAATCGATCTTCCTGCTTGTGAAGATGGTGACGTGGTGCGCTTTCTTCGAATCGGTCCGCTTTGCACTCCGCTTTGACTGGGTCGAATTCACGACTTGGATTCGAAGATGGTGGAGTCGAGGGAATGGATTCGAAGGACCTCTTCCTTCGAATCGATGAGACCAATGCTCGTTCGAATCGACTTAGGCTCGTAGCTATGGACCGGTTCGAAGTTTGTCTTGGCCTGGGGATTCGAATGCATGGATTCGAAGGTCCCTTCCTTCGATGGATTCGAACTATGATGCAGGCGAGGGTGGATTCGAACTCAAATTACATGAAGGCTCGCTTGATGTAGTCGAACGTAATGACTGCCTCAATCGATTCGAAGCTACTGATTCTGCCTGATGGAGTCGAAGCAATGGAGAGCTGATGGAGTCGAAGCAGATGGAAGTTCGATGGAGTCGAAGCAGATGGAAGTTCGATGGATTCGAACTGATCCCTGGCTAATCGATTCGAACCAAGGGTGGTTTACTCCATCTTTTGTCGACGATATCTTGAGCATACGAACCCGGATTGACCCGAAACTTGGAACGTCATTTCCTCTGGCCTTGCTTAGCATATCTTATCAATTGCAGCCCGATCCGGACTCGGACAAATTTCGTCGGTATCCGTAGCGATCCTAACGTGTAACCGACTTCCAAGACGATCTGTTACTGTTTTCCAGTTAAGTCCTCGGTATCACGGCCTTGCCAAAAGGCGGGATAACATTTGCCCCCCAAAGTACGTCTTGTGCAAACATGACGTGCTTTGAAAAGTTGCAGTCTCTCACTGGACAGCTATGACATGCTTTACCGAAAGTTGCATTCTGTATCGCTGTAATCGACCGTCGTACAATAGTGACTGGCTGTCAGTTTTTTGAGTCATGACAAGATGAACACGAATATCCCTGTAAATGATAAAGATCAAACATTAGTCAGAAATACGTGCATATGTGTATTATCCTGACTTTGATTAACGTTGCGTGATCACAAGTCGTTGTCAGTTCGGTTCACTATCGAAACCTGCATCGGTCCTCTCCTGGACAGATTTGAGATTCGAGCTAAAATATTGCTTTTATGATTGCCTATGATTATCTTCTTGTATCGATCCTCTCCTGAATCGAGGTAAAAAGGTAATCCAGTAATCTTTTCATGCCGAAGCGATGTGTTCATTTTTACAGATGGTTATGATGGATTCGAAGTGCCCATTCGAATCGATGACCTTCGAACCGCTGCGAGTCGAGGGATACGAGGTTGGCACTCCGAATCGATAGGTACATGACGGTTTCAATTCTGTTTTTGCTAACTCCTTCGTATCGATAGAAGTTCGAATCGGTGCAGCTTCGTATCGATGAGTCTCGTGGAAATGTCGCTTTGAAGGATTCGAAGAGTAGATGGAGTAGAAGTTGTGAGTGTTCGGATCAATGTTGCTTTGTTTTGATGCTGCCGGAATGGATTTTGATGCTGCCGGAATGGATTCGATGTGGCAAAGGATTCGAAACCGGTTGGGTTCGAACTAAAGGAGGGATTCGAACTGGCGGAACGACGCTGCGTTGTGATGGATTCGAAGATGTCGTGACGAATCGATTCGAGTCGATTATCCCACCTATAGAAGCCGGTCAGATATACCGGGAGGCGAATCGCCACATCTCCCCTATATATACCGGGCTCCTATTCACTTCTCACTTTTCTACTGTTACGAGAGCTTCTTCTTCGACTCGATCCTTCATAGCAGGAAACCTTCGTGTCTTCATACGAATTGATCAAATTTTCCCAAGCCTTTGACTATAGTCGAATACAATCAGGTAAACATGGAACCGATTCGAGTGTAGAACATTGAAACTTGGAAAACTTGGCAGCGATTCCATTTTTTCTTCTGAAAAGCATGAAGGATCAGTAGATCTGGGATGGGTCGAATCGATGAATCTAGGGAAAAGGAACCTGTTATGGATGGACTTCGTTCCTCTTTACTGCTCTGCATCGATCCGGGAACGTGCAATTCGAATCAGTCTTAAGTGTCAGGCTTCGAATCGATGATCATGGAAGAAAAAACAGATCAAAATGATCGATTCGAAGCAATGTTGCCCTGATCGATTCGAAGACATAAATTCTGATCGATTCGAAGCTGTGTCATGCTCATGGGTTCGAAGCATTTTTCCTTCTCCAGTTTTCATCGAGTCGTACCATACGGATTCGAAGTATTTGGACTTGAGCTTTATCGAATCGATTCACATCGATTCGAGCCAGTGGATTCGAACTTCATTGATTCGACTCATATCGATTCGAGTCAATCGATTCGAACGTCCTGACTTTTGAAACTTCTGCTCTTCTGATTTATTCCAGCATCTGAACTACGACCAGTCTCACGTTGAATTTCGACGAACATAATGAACTTTAGCATACTTGACTCCGACGAGCTTCGGCCTTGCATAGTCGAACTTGACCGAAAGATTTGACCTCCTTTGTGAAGCTCGTCGATGGAACTGTGACTTAACCAACAACACAACTGACTTATACACGAGGTTGGTTCGTAGCATTTGGATGTTGCGGAAGTGACGGTCAGCGATGACGGTCATTTCCATTCTCAAATTCCCAAGATATGCTTGTACGAACATCTTGTTTCATTCTGTTAAATTTGCTTAAGTGATGCATATCACTTGCACTGCACGACACGTCCACACACACACTACACTGGGGCATGCACGGGCTGGTTATGAACTTAACGTTGCTTTCTGATGAGTTAGCTAATTATGGAATCTTCGAGCTCCCAACAACAAGAGGTGCAGAGCTCGACTCCTCCTGTGCTTGAGATTCCTGACATCCCTGCCGACGTAATCGATCCGGCTCCAGATGAATTGCCGGATGCGATATTTATTGAGGACCCTGTTGATTCGGTTCAGTCCAACATATCTGAATCCTTGTTGGGACGAATATGCTTAAAGCACAACATATCTCTGGGTGACGTACTATTGCCCAGCACCACCGATAGACCGCACAATCCTCCTGAAGGATATACAGCATTCTACCGTCATGCTTGTGCGGCTGGAACTCTCCCTCCCTTCAATCAATATATCAGAAGGATGCTATCATATTTAGGGATCGCTCCTTCACAACTTCATCCAAACGGGCACGCGTTGCTGAATAGTGTCTTCGTAATATTTATGGACTGTCTCTTCCGCCCGCCGAGGCCCTCCGAGATCAGACACATATTTAACTTCAAGAGCAGGGGTGATAGCCCGTCGTTTACATTTTTGGAGGCAGTTAGAAATTGCCAAGTTGTAGTTGGAGCTTGGACGCGACTGAGCTACTTCAAGAACGAATGGTTCTACGTTCGATGCCCTCCGGGTTTCGCTAGGCGATGGCTGTCTAGACGTAAGCGCCTTAACCTGTTTCTCTAACCAATATCTCTTCGGTATTAAAATTGACATTTCATTCCTTTTACAGCTATCATCTCTAGGCCCGATGGAGGGCGTTTCAAGGGTACCGTCCGGAGTCTTCAAGAAGTTCCGAGCGAGCTGAGGCATATTGACTCGGTGCTGAACGACTACAACTTAAGAGTTCTGGGTTTGATCGACATTAATCAAAGCATAGTTGTTGAGGGATTTTCAAAGTCCGTCTCCAAGAAGGAAAATAAGAAGAAACCCGAGAAGAGAAAAGCGAAGAGGTCACTCGGGATCAGAATAATCGAGGCGAGTGACGAAGAAAGAACTCAGACGGATTCGGAGCCTATGGCCGACCTCTCGGGAAACTTGGAGGAATTGGGAGAAAAGCGGAAAGGCAAGGCCGCCGTTTCCAAAAAACTTAAGTCAAAGGGGGGAAAATCTGTAGATGTGTTTCTTCCCGCTTCCGGAGTTATGATTTCTGAGGCCGCCCCTTCTCATTCGAGAGATTCTCTCAAAGGGCTTGACGATATTCCTATCCCAGATTATATATCAATCTCTCATAATCCTGGGTTGGAGGAATTACAAGATGTACTAAATATGAACGAGCCCTTTCCTTTAAGTGCGGTCAACACTTCCGGTCGGTTTGGGGGTTTACACATTTACACACACTTCCACGGCACTTCATGACTTATGCATAGTAAACATTGCTTTATGGGATTTTAATCCGTAACTCTTTCTTATCGCAGGTGAGATGTCAGGACGTGGCTCCACTCTAGATAGGCTTAGGAATGTGCGCCAATCTTCTCCATTTTATGATTCCCGTAGGAGAGAGACGGATAGGGACCATGGGCGAGGCTACTCGAGTCAAGAACGTTACGATAGAGACAGAGATTACTCGCGTAACCGTTCTGGCTATGATTACTCTGACAGAGATCGGGGATACCAACACCGACCCCGATCTCGCTCTCCTCCGCCTCCCAGGGCTCCAGTGGACCTCCCAGGGCCATCTCATCAGCAACAGTTGCCTTCTCAGTCTTCTCGGCCTGATGCTCAACGGCCAAGAGTGGAACCAACGGCAGCTGCTATAATTGAACAAGCTCCGGCCGAGCTGACAAGCGAGGGAGCTGCCAAACTCGCCCAAATGAAAAACGACTACCCGGAGATTTGCATGGACGGCTACATCTTCCCGCCTAACTTTAAAAGAATTCCACCAGAGGCTGAGACCACTGCTCATAACTACATCCACGACTTCTACGCTCAGTACAAGGAGTGGTATAAGGCAGCCGTGAAGGCTTCTAGAGTAGCTTTTGACAGGGCGAAAGTCATTGCCGAACGTGACGTTGACATTGCGAAGCAGAAACGCATCATTCAAGTTCTTCAGTCCGAAGTGGAAACGTCCCGAAAGTCAGAGCTTGATACACTTAAGAAACACGAGGGTGTCGTGGCCAAACTAGCGAGGATGCAGCAAGAACACTGTGCCACAGTGGAAGAGATGGGCCATCGCAATACCACCGTTGCAGCTGAGCGAGACTTAGCCGTTAAAGAGCTGAACGAGCTCAAGGCCAAATTCGCTGAAATGGTGAAGGAGAAGGACGACGCGAATGCTACTGCTCAAGAGGCTTGCGACCAAGCAGTATCCCTCAGGGCCGAACTTGCTGCGGCGGCGGTCAAGGCTAAGTCTGTGGAAGCGGAGATTCAGGAAAAAATCTTGGAGGAGAGGTCCAGGCTAGATGCTGAGTTTGACGATCTCTTAGTCACGTATAACGCTAATGTGCTGGAACACAGAAATCTAGCGTGGCTGGGAGATGACTCCATGATCTTGTATAATGCCTGGACCCGGCTGGTGAATGAGAAGAGAGCGGCGCATCCAGATGGAGCACTTGACGACTTTGAACTGGAGATGCGCCTGCTTACTGAGGATGAGAGGAAGACCCTTCATGAGGTGGTAATTTCTATGGCGAAAGAAAGACTTGGCGTCCAATCATCGGAGACAGGCGAAGGTTCGGGGACCGTGCATCACGAGGCAAGTGTTGGAGCCGTAATCTCAACATTGCCCGAGACTACTGGTGCGGTAGACCCCCAATCTGTTCCTGCATATAATCCTGACCAACCGTTATTATCTTCCGCCGATGATTCTACCCATGTTTCGGTCCAGACTAAGGAAGGTATTTGAACGCTTCTCATAGTTTTGTTGTGAAGAACCTTAAGCAACACACTTGGCTAACAGTCTTCGTTTTGTCGTATTTCAGTGACCGAAGTTATAGTTTCTGCGCCCCTTGCTTTATCAGTTCCTCAACAAACACAAGGGGTAGTTTTTTCTGAAGCCATCACGACTTCTACGTTGATTGGCGAGGAGGGAGATGCAAACATGTTTTCTTTCAGCGCTCAGATGATTGAGGAGCTTCTCAATGAACCCATCGATCCCTCTGCCAACCCGTCCGATGTTGTGAATGAGGCTGCTCCGGCCGCTAGTTTATCTATGCCAGCCATTGGCACATCTGATGCGGCCCAAGCATCTCGTGAGGACGACGTTTTAGCTGAGATTGCTGCCGAGATGACAGCAGGGAATGTTGGTTCTAGTCCGCCCGGGCCCGCCCCGTTAATGGTGATTTCGTCGGGTGGTACTGTATTGATCGAGACCGCTCCTGTCCCTCCTCCTGCTACCACTCCTATGCCCCCGGCTCGTCCTCCTAGAAGAACTTCCGTCGCCTCCAGCTCTGAGGAAGATGTCGACATCATATCGCTGCCGGAGGGCAAGCCTGAAAAGAGCAAGCGATTGAGGAAGAAGTCGGGCAGCGGATCAGGTGGAGCTACTCCAAAGAAGAAGATAAGGAAGAAGAAAGAATGAACTTCTTTCCCTAAATCTTTGTTGCGTAGGGTAGCATTTTGTCGATTTTTCTATAGCCGTGTATAGATGTGGATTCGGCTCCCACTAGCAGAATTTTTCATAAACACTTTGTAATCAGATTCTTTTTGTTGATAATGGAAATGAAAATCTATTCTCTTTCTGTCTTCAACTTGTTATGTGTTATGGTTCTGCCCCCTGTACTGGGGAGAAGTGTGGAGTTGATGTATGTTTATACTCTGCCTTGTGTACTGGAAGCACGGAGTTAATTAATGTTTACACTCCAGTTCGCGTCCTCGGAAGCTGGAGTTCGTTAATGTTTATACTCCAGTTCGCGTTCCCGGAAGCTGGAGTTTGTTAGTGTTTATACCCAGCTCGCGCTCTCGGAGTTCTCTGGGGTTTTTAGGAGAATGTTTATACTCCGCCTCGCACTCTGGGAGTACGGAGTTAGATGAATGTTTATACTCCGTCTCGCACTCTGGGAGTACGGAGTTAGATGAATGTTTATACTCCGCCTCGCACTCTGGGAGTACGGAGTTAGATGAATGTTTATACTCCGTCTCGCACTCTGGGAGTACGGAGTTAGATGAATGTTTATACTCCGCCTCGCGCTCTGGGAGCACGGAGTTAAGTAAAAAGCTTGTACCCAGCTCGCGCTCTCGGAGTACTCTGGGGTTTAGGAAAAATGTTTATACTCCGCCTCGCACTCTGGGAGTACGGAGTTAAATGAGAGTTTATACTCCGCCTCGCGCTCTGGGAGCACGGAGTTTGGTAAAATGTTTATACTCCGCCTCGCACTCTGGGAGTACGGAGTTTGATAAAATGTTTATACTCCGCCTCGCACTCTGGGAGCACGGAGTTAAGTGAAGGGTTGTCGTGTATCAACCCATTTTCGTGGCCTGACGTGATGGCTTGCCCCTGAGCTCGGGTTTCATTTAGCGAGTGGTTGATTGCTTCACAGCCACTCCCTACTTGAATAAATTCCACTGTGTGATGGAACTTAGCTCTTCGTGCATCGTGATGTTGTACATTGTATTTAATGAATCACAGCTCTGGCTCGAAGAGATGGCATTTTATTGCTGAAATAAGAAAATATGGCAAATCAGTTGCCTTATTACAAATTCTAATTTCGAAATGCAAAAGTAAATTGCTGAATAAAAAACATAATGAAATGAATAAAGCCTGTCATATGTAATAGCGGCGGAGACTCTCGCTGTTCCAGGCTCTTGGCAAAACTAGACCGTCCACGGTTGATAGTTTGAATGTGCCATCTCCAAGTCGTTGCGTAATCACGTATGGTCCTTCCCAATTTGGTTTCATGTGTGAAGGAACCGGGTATACTCTCTTGAGGACCAGATCGCCGAGATCAAAGGTTCGGGGGCGAACTTTGGTGTTATATAATCGGGCGACCCGACTTCGGTAAGCGGCCGCTCTTAAATCAGCTTCTTCTCGTTTCTCGTCCAACAGATCCAAAGACTCAGCGAGTAATATAGCGTTTGTTTTCGGATCGTAATAAGTTACGCGGTGAGAAAATACTTCTGTCTCCACTGGAATGACGGCCTCCGAGCCATAGGATAAGGAAAATGGGGTGTGTCCAGTTGCGGTCTTGTGAGTTGTTCGATAAGCCCATAACGCCATAGGAAGTTCATCGACCCATTTGCCCCCAGCCTTTTCCAGTCGCTTCTTTAAGATGGATTTGATAACTTTGTTAACAGCTTCGACCTGACCATTTGCTTGTGGATGTGCGACTGCAGAGAACTTTTTATGAATATGAAATCGTTGGCAGAAACTCTTGAACTCTGAACTTTCGAATTGGGTCCCGTTATCGGTGATGATGGTGTGCGGGAGTCCAAATCGGCAAATGATATTGCGGACCACAAAGTTTATCACTTTCTTTGACGTAATCGTTGCGAGAGCTTCGGCTTCAGCCCATTTCGTGAAGTAATCAACTGCAACGATGGCATACTTCGCACCACCTTTTGCCAGAGGCAAAGCGCCAATGATATCGATACCCCACATAGCGAACGGCCAGGGACTGACCATTTGAGTTAACTCGGTAGGCGGGGCTCTTGGAATTCGAGCGTGTTTTTGGCACTTGTCGCACTTCCTGGCGTAATTGGCAGCATCTCGATTTACGGTCGGCCAGTAATATCCATATCTGAGTATCTTCTTAGCAAGCGCTTGTCCACCGGTGTGATCGCCGCATTCTCCCTCATGTACATCATGTAACACTCGTTTGACTTCGTCGTGAGCGATACACCGGAGGAGTGGAACAGAATAACCTTTTCTATACATGATCCCGTCCTGAATGATAAACCGCGAAGCTTTTCGTAGAATTTGCCTTTTCTCATTTCGGTGTTCAGGCAATATTCCATTCTCAATATAATTTCGATATGGAGTCATCCATGATTCTCTGCTGGGAAGGGTCTCTAACACATCAGTTGTTTTGATTTGATCGATGCTCGGGGAAGGCAAAGTTTCGACCGGGACGAGTCCCATTTGCTGTGCTTCACCTGTGCTGGCCAACTTTGCCAATGAATCGGCCTTTTGATTGCGATCTCGTGGTATGTAGTAAATAGCATAATAATCAAATTGATCCAGCGCTTCCTGAACTCGGGCTAGATAAGCAGCTAACCTTCGATCTCTCGCTTGATATTCTCCTCGTACTTGACACACAACCAACTGCGAATCACAATAAACTTCTATAGCGATAATTTTCAGATCTCTGGCAAGATTTAACCCAGCCAACAGGGCTTCATACTCGGCTTCATTGTTGGTTGCGTGAAAATCAAACTTCAAAGCATAACATATGGATCGACCTTCGGGGGTTTCTAGTACAACTCCAGCACCCGAACATCGATCGTTTGATGCACCATCTGTATAGAGTTTCCATACATATTCAGGAGACTCGCTGGTTTCAGGTAATTCGTCAGGAACAGTAAATTCAGCTATGAAGTCAGCTAGGACTTGCCCTTGAATGGCTCTCCGTGGAGCATAAGTAATGTCAAATTGGCTCAGTTCAATATTCCACTTGAGTAACCTTCCAGACGTCTCAGGCCGCGTGAGGACCTGTCGTAACGGTTGATCGGTATACACAGTAAGCGGATGTGCTTGAAAATAAGGACGAAGCTTTCTCGAGGCAATGACCAAGCAGTAAGCCAGTTTCTCCAACCTGGGGTAATTTCTCTCAGCTCCGGTCTATCGTTTACTGACATAATAGACCGGTTTCTGTACTCGATCTTCTTCCCGGACCAAAGCAGCACTGATCGCATGCTCTGATACTGCCAGATAAAGGTATAATTGTTCGTGATCAATCGGTTTCGACAAAATCGGTGGCGTAGAGAGATGCTGAACCAGCGATCGGAATGCGCCTTCACATTCCGTGGTCCATTCAAAGTTTCGTTTCCCTTTCCGGATTAGATCAAAGAAAGGAATACATTTATCAGTGGATTTCGAGATGAACCTGCTTAGCGCTGCTACCTTCCCGTTGAGACTCTGGACTTGCTTGATGGTCTTTGGAGTTTTCAAATTCCTTATTGCCCAGATCTTCTCGGGGTTAGCCTCTATCCCACGAGCGTTAACAATGAACCCTAGAAACTTTCCGGATGCGACGCCGAAGTGGCATTTTAGCGGGTTAAGCTTCATTCCATACTCACGCAAGATACAGAACATTGAATTTAAATCCTTGACGTGATCTGTGGAAAATCGGGACTTAACTAACATGTCATCCACATAGACTTCCATGGTCTTCCCGATCTGATCAGCGAACATTCGATTAACCAAGCGTTGGTAAGTTGCTCCGGCATTCTTTAAACCAAAGGGCATGACTCTGTAACAGTAGAGTCCCAGATCGGTTACGAAACTAGTATGTTCTTGATCGGGTAGATGCATGGGTATCTGATTATAACCTGAATAAGCATCCATAAAGGATAACAATTCGTGACCTGCAGTTGAGTCAACGAGTTGGTCTATTCGGGGAAGTGGAAAACTATCTTTTGGACAGGCTTTGTTTAAATCAGAGTAATCGACGCAAGTTCTCCATTTCCCGTTCGGTTTTCGAACCATTACCGGATTTGACACCCACTCTGGGTATAGAGCATCTCGGATGAAACCATTCGAATGTAATTTGTCAATTTCTTCTTTAAGGGCGGCAGATCTCTCTGGATCCATACCACGCCTCTTTTGCTTGACCGGAACATGTCGCGGATCAATATTTAAAGAGTGACTTGCAATGTTCGGTGAGATTCCGCACATGTCGGAGTGCGTCCAGGCAAAGACATCAAGATTCGCCTGAAGAAATTCAACCAATTCCTGTTGTATCTGTTTCCCCAGTTGAGATCCAACTTTCAGTACTTTCGAGTCGTCATCCTCACTGACCGGGACGTCCACAGTCAGTTCGGCTGGAGACGCTTGATTCTCTTCTACTTCAGCTTTATCTTCGCTATCTCTAGGGTCAAGATCTCTAAGGAATTGGTAGTGGTGCCCGGGCCGGGGCCCAGGCGTTAGCTGTCAATTATCAGAAAAACGGACGCAGAGAGATTCCTCTACGCCCTTTCCTTTCTCCTTCTTCTGTGCTTCTCGCAATTCAGCAACATAACAGGCTCTTCCTGCTGCCTGATCTCCTTGAACGATTCCTATACCATGATCGGTTGGGAATTTTAAAGTCAAACACCACGGGGCAATGGCTGCCCTGAATTCAGCGAGAGCTGGTCGACCCAGGAATGCATTGTACGGTGAAGCAATGTCAAGAACAACAAATTGCAGTAGTCGGACTCTCCTGCGCTCTCCGATCCCCAGTTCCACTGGTAGTTCTACTATCCCAGTAGGTATCGTTGCACTGCCATTGAAGCCATGAACCCGGGATTGGCAGGGTTTTAATTCCTTTGCCTCCATCTTCATTAAATCGTAAGCTCGTTTGAATAGAATGTTTACAGAACTCCCACTGTCAACCAGGATCCTCTTCATCCAAGCAGGACCAACCTGGGCAGATATGACCAGTGGATCAATCGTTGGAGCTTCGATTTTGTCAGCATCTCTGCTTCTGAATATGATATCGTCAGACATCGTTTTTTGTTGCTTAGCCGGGGCTCCATCCTCACAATTACTGCAACATTCGAAGCTCGCATGCCTGATAGAGCTAGCATACGACTCCATTTCCCTCCAGCTCCTGTCCGCTGGATGAGGACCACCACTTATGGTATTGATAACTAGCCTCCCGCCTGTACGAGCGGGTTCCTCCTGTCTTTCCTGATCTTGCGTACGGTTTGGATTCGATGGGCCCGCACCACCAGACTGCGGCGCCCGCACGAATTGATCTAACTTCCTCTCCCTGATCAACTTTTCTATCAGATCTTGCAAATGGCGACAGTCATTAGTATTGTGGCCATAGCTCTCATGAAACCTACAAAACTTTCCCGTCTGAATCTGCCTTTCTGACGACCGCTTCGGAGCGGGTTTCTTATATTGTTCGGTGTTGCAAGTCTGCAGATACACATTCTCCAGTGATGTGTTTAACGGTGTATAACTTTCGAACATCGGAGCCCTACGCCGTGGGCCTGGATTCGGATCTCTCTTCTTATTCTGACCATTGCCACCTCTTGGCTGAGTTTGTTTGTTCTGTATGTTTAACTGGACTTTTCCGGAATTGTCACCGGACTGTTTAACTGCGACATTGCTTTGTATTCCCTCACTTCCGGGTTTTGCATCGTCCTGCTTCCTAGACTGTTTCGCGTCCTCTTGCCGTAAGAATTGAGCGGCTTTGGAGTAGAAACGGTCCAACGATGCGGGGGGTTTTCCGGCCAATCAGTTTCCAAATTCAGAATCGGGATCAATTCCCTTCGTTAATGCCATTAAAATTGAGTTGTCATTGGGATTACTAATTTCCACGCATGCCGCATGGAATCTCTCCAAGTAACGCCTTAATGTTTCCCCACGAGCCTGGGTAACATTGGACAGGGTGTTAACATCTTTGGGTCTGGCAACATGCATACGGAACTGTTCAACAAACTTCTTAGCCAATTGGTCAAATGACGAAATAGATCTGGGAGGTAGTCTGGTAAACCACATTGTTGCAATTCCTCCCAGTGAAATGGGGAAGCTGCGGCATTTCACCGCATCGTCGGCCCTTGCGGCGCTCATTGACCATTCGTATTTCAATATGTGCTGATTGGGATCAGAACTTCCTTCGTACATAGGGAGAGTTGGCATTCTGAATCGCCGAGGAGGTTCAGCGTATAGTATTTCGTCCGTGAAAGGAGTATGGCTTCGAGAAATTCCCCAATCGTCATTGGTGAGTCCTTGGCTTTCACGGATCATCTGACGTATCATAGTCGGGATGTCTGGCATTGCTACATTTTGAGCCTGCTGAGCTAAGGTGTGGTCGGGTTCCACAATGCGAGTTTGGACCGGGCGCTGTCGACGGTCCAAGTTTCGCCTCCTCGGCTCAGCGTCCTCCTGGACGTATGGTTCAGAAGTACGTCCTTGCTGTTGATTACCCGAATCTGGAAGATATCGGGCATCGACCCTCGTTTCCGCTGTTGCAGCTGTGACATGATTGTCCGTAGTATACTGTGAAGTGCGGCCACCCCGTGCTGATGGCCCAGCCTGGAAGCTGGTTGATGGTCCTACCCTCAATTGCCCGACAGTCAGGGCGGGCTGATATCCCGTAGTCTGAGCATAATCTCCGTCTAATCGGGGACGGGTAGATCTACGATGATAATCAGACGAGGCAGAACTTTCAGTGGGTGAGCGGGAAACATCATCCCTCCTGGACCTCCTACGGCCCTGGCGATTCAGTTGATTTGTCAACTCAATATTGGCTCGCAGCTGTTCGGCTAACTGTTGCCGACTCTGAGTCAATTCTTGGAGTAACATCTGAAATTCTTGTCTAGTGACTGCCCCAGACGGATCTGAGTGGGCAGTGTTGTCTTGATTGGGTGGCTGCTGTTGAGCAGGATTTTGTCCATCCCTACCTTCTTGTCCTGGAGCTGCAGAAGTGGTTCTCGTGCTAACCATTTTGAACGATGAATCCTTTTCCTAGATTTTATGCAAATCTGAGTAGAATGGAAGGACTGTGAATCGAAGATCTGGATCTTCCTCTTGGATTTGTGCAATCCGGTATCGATGGTAGATCCAAGGAGCAGGAGAAAAAAGCTGGTTTTTTTTCTCAATGAAAGCACCAAAGTGTTTGTACCAAAAATGGGCACAACACTCTTCGGAAGTTTTTGAAGAGATAAAAGTGAAGAACAAAAATTAAAACTGTGGATTATCTAACAAAAACTCCAAACAACAGAAAGTAAATTGCAAAGACAAGCGATTTAGAGTGGTTCGGCGTTTCGCCTACGTCCACTATGAAGTTTGATGATTTTATTGCTCGATTACTTGAAGATTACAGTAATTGATAATGTAATACAACTGAATTCAAATGCTAAGTGTCGATCTAAAGCAGCGGCGGTGTTCTGGAGTGAATCTGGCAGAATCTGGGCGCTGTTCAGTACTTAGAATTTTCCGACCCTTTTTCTGAATGACCAGGGGGTCTATTTATAGGTGTAGGAGGCTGGTATTTCGCCCAAAATGTGGGGAGACCAGTTCTGGTACGTCAGGGGGCCCATATGGCCGAAATCTGGAGACCCGGGCCCACTTTGGGATCGATTCGACCCTCGGTTCGAATCAATCAAGAAATCGTCCAATTGAGCTGAAATTTGGTGTGCACATTCTTCATCATGTGTCTGAGCTTCTGTGAAAATTTCATAGGATTTGGACTTGTAGAACTCGAGTTATGATCGATTCAAGTTGGCGTTTTTCGTATTCTGAAGTCGTTCGAATCGATATGCTTGAATCGATTCGTTCGAATCGATCTTCCTGCTTGTGAAGATGGTGACGTGGTGCGCTTTCTTCGAATCGGTCCGCTTTGCACTCCGCTTTGACTGGGTCGAATTCACGACTTGGATTCGAAGATGGTGGAGTCGAGGGAATGGATTCGAAGGACCTCTTCCTTCGAATCGATGAGACCAATGCTCGTTCGAATCGACTTAGGCTCGTAGCTATGGACCGGTTCGAAGTTTGTCTTGGCCTGGGGATTCGAATGCATGGATTCGAAGGTCCCTTCCTTCGATGGATTCGAACTATGATGCAGGCGAGGGTGGATTCGAACTCAAATTACATGAAGGCTCGCTTGATGTAGTCGAACGTAATGACTGCCTCAATCGATTCGAAGCTACTGATTCTGCCTGATGGAGTCGAAGCAATGGAGAGCTGATGGAGTCGAAGCAGATGGAAGTTCGATGGAGTCGAAGCAGATGGAAGTTCGATGGATTCGAATTGATCCCTGGCTAATCGATTCGAACCAAGGGTGGTTTACTCCATCTTTTGTCGACGATATCTTGAGCATACGAACCCGGATTGACCCGAAACTTGGAACGTCATTTCCTCTGGCCTTGCTTAGCATATCTTATCAATTGCAGCCCGATCCGGACTCGGACAAATTTCGTCGGTATCCGTAGCGATCCTAACGTGTAACCGACTTCCAAGACGATCTGTTACTGTTTTCCAGTTAAGTCCTCGGTATCACGGCCTTGCCAAAAGGCGGGATAACAGGTTCCAAACAACATTGTTTTCTTAACAATTCAAATTTAAATTCAAATTTAGACTTTCAAAATTTTCTCAAAAATTTTCTAACACTCGAAATTTTCAAAAAAAAATCGCCAGCGTCTCCTTTGCACGGCTAGCTCGATACAACTACAAAATGTCCCTACGGACTCTCAAATCCCAATAGAAAACAAAATGCCAAGTGACAAAATCAGAAACTCAGTCAAATTTCATACCGAAATTCAAATACATACCTTTTGTTGAGAAATTCAATTTCATCTTCAAAATCAAAATCCAATTCCATTTTCCTTTATAACCCCTTTATAATTTAATTGACAATAATGTCTAATTACACATTCCAGTTAAATTTTCATTCACTAATTAACTTAGAATATTTCTCAATTCTAAATTTTACTTAAGAATTTTATTATCCATTTCTTTAGTTCAATATAATTATTTCTTATATTTATTTTACTATTTCACTACTAAAGTTTATATTCAAATTGAATTCCTCTTCCACATAAAAATCAATTTGCTTCAACAACAAAGTTATATATTCATTTCCATTCAACTTTGCATTTTAAATCCTATTTGAATTCAATTACAATTTCAATTTTATTTGAATTCATTTTATTTTCAAAAACTAAAAATTCACTTTTCTAGTTCAATTCTTACATTTCCATTACAATTTGAAAATCAAATTTCCGTTAACACAAATTTTCCAAATTTTCAAAAAAAATTTCTAATTTAAATCTTTGATTTGATTTTTCATTTTGTCAAATCTTTTCCATTTACTAATTTAATTCAATTAGTACATTCACTTATTCATTTTAAATTTCAATTTCCATATTCAATCCATCGTGAATTTATTTAATTAATAACAAGGAAATTTTCAATTTATTTTCACTACTTGACTTTATATACAAATTCAAACCATTTTTAAACTTAGCTCACAGCTCAATCTTTAGCTAATTCATCTTCCAATTCATTTATTTTAGGAATTAATACATTATCAAGTTAGTTTAATTGAATTCAATCCACTTTATCTTTTTTTTTCCCAAGTTTGGAATCTTATTCAACTTGATTCAAATCAAATCTCATTCTATTTTCCAATTATAATTTATTTATTTACAAATGTAGCTTCATTTGTTTATTCACAAATTCACATTACCAATTTCATTCCATTAATGAATTTTATTTTTCAAATATTTTTCTGGAATTCCATTCCAAATTATAAATCACATTTACACTTTACACTTACAAATTTCATTCGTATATGAATTTTATTTCCTTATCTTTTTCAATTCCCATTTATAAATTTCATTTGTTAAATGAATTTATCTCTAAATCTTTGGTTATACATTTATTTAATTCAATTTTCATATAACAATGATAATAATTTGATATTATCACTTCCTAACAACCAAACATCCATATACAATAATAATTTACGGAAAATCATTTCTTTTCTATACAAAAATAGTTTTGGGTAAAATTATTTCATTACCCTATTTTAAAACAATAATGTGTCAGTTTATCTTGTTTAAGAGTTTAGAAACCCCTATCGATTTGGCCAGACTGCACTGACCAGAATCTATAAACAATCAACCGATAAGTCACACAATACAAAACAAAATTTCATATTCACTAACAAATACGCGCTCATATATATTATTACACTCACACTCATTCTAGAGTACTACTGACTCTATCTCTAATGAGTAACACCCAACAGAGCAGGGTTGTCGCTTAACCGGATGCTCTGATACCACTTGTAACAATACGACTTTTCGACGTTCGAAAGTCGACATTAATACGTCCACTGTATCAAATGTCGTGCAATCGAATGCCGGAAAACCGAACCATCAGGGTTAAAAGAAAAGGTAGAAGAAGACAGAAGAAAAAGAAAGACAGAAAAATAGAAACAACATCAGAATCTCACATTCGCAGCGGAACAATATACAATAGATAATCACTAGTCTTTTAAACAAAGAACTATATCAGTTTTATACAATACATCAATCAGAGTCAATATACAACTCAATACAACAATGGATAGTTATATAAACTTGTCTTCATACAGAATACACAGCGGAATAAATAAACAAGTACGGGAGTACGTCTCGCCATCCAGATTGCTTCCAAATCTCTAGAATATCCAGAATATCCTGATAACATAACTCTAGGCTGCCCGTGTGGAAAATTATGGGCACCTAGAGTTTAGAAAGGAAACAATAAACCCCGAGTCAGTCATGGTGACTGGTGTGAGATCGTAAAACAGTTATTTTCACAAGGAAAATAAAATCTATTCGCAATGCTTTTGGAAAATGAAACTACCTTAGATATTTTTTTTAATTACCTCGCTGCAAATTGAAGAACCCAGCTCATGACATCGACTGCCGGAATCTGCTTTGCTCGAGACAACACCACGAACTCCAATTTGATCGACAAACAATTCGTCGAGCTTGATGCTGCAACCCACCTCGATCGCGAACGAACTCACGACCACCTCCTCTGCTTGACGTCGCCCCGCCACTAACCAGCACCCATCTACGCCTCACCTTCAAGATGCCGACGTGCCGCAGTTCCCAAACCCTAGCCCTAAACGCGAATCCCCCACGAACGTTGCCGCCGATTTCCTCCATTTCCTCAGCATCGCGATCGCTCCAGACTTCACACAATCGCGCGCCTGAACCCCATTGCCTGCCATACTCACCAAGCAACTCGCGAACATTACCGCGACCTCATTGCGAACGCTGCTCGATTCCCCCATGATGAAATCGAACGAGATCTCAGCTCGCCTTTAAATTCCTTCTTTGAACGAAAAGGCTCGGCCTTGAATTTGATTTCACTTTGAATTTAATTGAAGTGGACATTTGATTTCGAACGAAAGAAGATTTATTTGAGCGGCCATTTATATTGTTTTGAACGAAAGACTTCGTTTTATTTTTATTTTTATCTTTCTCATGAATATTTACTGAAGAAAGGGGAAAGTTGCGTGATTTAAACGAGAAAAGGAGACATATAGGTCGACGGAAATCAGATGCTAGGGTGGCTACTGATTTAACCTTTATATTTTATATTCAAAAATATCTCGTTATATTATATCAGCGCGTTTACTTACCGTGTGCTCACATAACAACTTTGAAAAATACGAAATTTGAAATCCGATAATAATTCAATATTACGGACCTAATGGAACTGGTTTCGTCGAATTCCAAGACTGTGCCTCGGAAGGCTATTTTTTAAATATCGATTCAAACGATATGATTTCAAAACTGAACAAATCACTTTCAAATTCAATTCTGAAGCTTCTATTATCTTCAGTATTATCAATATGAATTTTACAAGCTTTAAAAATATTTTTCTTCAGCTTAAAACTGAAGATTCAAATTTTTATTCAACTTTCAATAGATTAAATTTTAAAATTTAATCGCCAAATCCATAATTATATTGGGGATTCAAGCTAAACCATCATTCAAATATTTAAAATTAATTAAATATTTCATTTTGAAATGTTCAAAAATTCTGGGTCGTTACAATGTTCCCCCCTTAAAAGAATTTCGTCCCGAAATTACAAGTTAGGAAGAACGATTCTTAATCCGTTTATTATTTTTCTCAATCCAATAGTTTTATCAATTTGTCAACCAAAATCTTTTTACTAGAGATACATTATTAATTCAACTAGCATTTTCCAACTTCAATTATAGGTTCCAAACAACATTGTTTTCTTAACAATTCAAATTCAAATTTAAATTCAAATTTAGACTTTCAAAATTTTCTAACACTCGAAATTTTCAAAAAAAATTTGCCAGCGTCTCCTTTGCGCAGCTAGCTCGGTACAACAACAAAATGTCCCTACGGACTCTCAAATCCCAATAGAAAACAAAATGCCAAGTGGCAAAATCAGAAACTCAATCAAATTTCATACTGAAATTCAAATACATACCTTTTGTTGAGAAATTCAATTTCATCTTCAAAATCAAAATCCAATTCCATTTTCCTTTATAACCCCTTTATAATTTAATTGACAATAATGTCCAATTACACATTCCAGTTAAATTTTCATTCACTAATTAACTTAGAATATTTCTCAATTCTAAATTTTACTTAAGAATTTTATTATCCATTTCTTAAGTTCAATAAAATTATTTCTTATATTCATTTTACTATTTCACTACTAAAGTTTATATTTAAATTGAATTCCTCTTCCACATAAAAATCAATTTGCTTCAACAACAAAGTTATATATTCATTTTCATTCAACTTTGCATTTTCAATCCTATTTGAATTCAATTACAATTTCAATTTTATTTGAATTCATTTTATTTTCAAAAACTAAAAATTCGCTTTTCTAGTTCAATTCTTACATTTCCATTACAATTTGAAAATCAAATTTCCGTTAACACAAATTTTCAAAAAAAAATTCTAATTTAAATCTTTGATTTGATTTTTCATTTAATCAAATCTATTCCATTTACTAATTTAATTTAATTAGTACATTCACTTATTCATTTTAAATTTCAATTTCCATATTCAATCCATCGTGAATTTATTTAATTAATAACAAGGAAATTTTCAATTTATTTTCACTACTTGAATTTATATACAAATTCAAACCATTTTTAAACTTAGCTCACAGCTCAATCTTTAACTAATTCATCTTCCAATTCATTTATTTCACGAATTAATACATTATCAAGTTAGTTTACTTGAATTCAATCCACTTTATCTTTTTTTTCCCAAGTTTGGAATCTTATTCAACTTGATTCAAATCCAATTCTAATTTATTTATTTACAAATGTAGCTTCATTTGTTTATTCACAAATTCACATTACCAATTTCATTCCATTAATGAATTTTATTTTTCAAATATTTTTCTGGAATTCCATTCCAAATTATAAATCACATTTACACTTTACACTTACAAATTTCATTCGTATATGAATTTTATTTCCTTATCTTTTTCAATTCCCATTTATAAATTTCATTTGTTAAATGAATTTATCTCTAAATCTTTGGTTATACATTTATTTAATTCAATTTTCATATAACAATGATAATAATTTGATATTATCACTTCCTAACAACCAAACATCCATATACTATAATAATTTACGGAAAATCATTTCTTTTCTATACAAAAATAGTTTTGGGTAAAATTATTTCATTACCCTATTTTAAAACATTACCGCGTCAGTTTATCTTGTTTAAGAGTTTAGAAACCCCTATCGATTATAGTTGGCTAGACTGCACCGACCAGAATCTATAAACAATCAACCGATAAGTCATACAATACAAAACAAAATTTCATATTCACTAACAAATACGCGCTCATATCTATTATTACACTCACACTCATTCTAGAGTACCACTGACTCTATCTCTAATGAGTAACACCCAACAGAGCAGGGTTGTCGCTTAACCGGATGCTCTGATACCACTTGTAACGATACGACTTTTCAACGCTCGAAAGTCGACATTAATACGTCCAATGTATCAAATGCCGCGCAATCGAATGCCGGAAAAGCGAACCATTAGGGTTAAAAGAAAAGGTAGAAGAAGACAGAAGAAAAAGAAAGAACAGAAAAACAGAAACAACATCAGAATCTCACATTCGCAGCGGAACAATATACAATAGATAATCACTAGTCTTTTAAACAAAAAACTATATCAGTTTTATACAATACATCAATCAGAGTCAATATACAACTCAATACAACAATGGACAGTTATATAAACTTGTCTTCATACAGAATACACAGCGGAATAAATAAACAAGTACGGGAGTACGTCTCGCCATCCAGCTTGCTTCCAAAGCTCCAGAATATACAGAATATCCTGATAACATAACTCTAGGCTGCCCGTGTGGAAAATTATGGGCACCCAGAGTTTAGAAAGGAAACAATAAACTCGGAGTCAGTCATGGTGACTGGTGTGAGATCGAAAACAGTTATTTTCACAAGGAAAATAAAATCTATTCGCAATGCTTTTGGAAAATGAAACTACCTTAGATATTTTTTTTAATTACCTCGCTGCAAATTGAAGAACCCAGCTCACGACATCGACTGTAAGAATCTGCTTTGCTCGAGACAACACCATGAACTCCAATTTGATCGACAAACAATTTGTCGAGCTCGATGCTGCAACCCACCTCGATCGCTAACGAACTCACGACCACCTCCTCTGCTTGACGTCGCCCCGCCACTAACCAGCACCCATCTACGCCTCACCTTCACGATGCCGACGTGCCGCAGTTCCCAAACCCTAGCCCTAAACGCGAATCCCCCGCGAACGTTGCCGTCGATTTCCTCCATTGCCTCACCATCGCGATCGCTCCAGACTTCACACAATCGCGCGCCTGAACCCCATTGCCTGCCGTACTCACCAGGCAACTCGCGAACATTACCGCGACCTCGTTGCGAACGCTGCTCAATTCCCCAATGATGAAATCGAACGAGATCTCAGCTCGCCTTTAAATTCCTTCTTTGAACGAAAAGGCTCGGCCTTGAATTTGATTTCACTTTGAATTTAATTGAAGAGGACATTTGATTTCGAACGAAAGAAGATTTATTTGAGCGGCCATTTATATTGTTTTGAACGAAAGACTTCGTTTTATTTTTATTTTTATCTTTCTCGTGAAGTTTTACTGAAGGAAGGGGAAAGTTGCGTGATTTAAACGAGAAAAGGAGACAACTAGGTCGACGGAAATCAGATGCTAGGGTGGCTACTGATTTAACCTTTATATTTTATATTTTTATATTCAAAAATATCTCGTTATATTATATCAGCGCGTTTACTTACCGTGTGCTCACATAACAACTCTGAAAAATACGAAATTTGAAATCCGATAATAATTCAATATTACGAACCTAATGGAACTTGTTTCGTCGAATTCCGAGACTGTGCCTCGGAAGGCTATTTTTTAAATATCGATTCAAATGATATGATTTCAAAACTGAACAAATCACTTTCAAATTCAATTCTGAAGCTTCTATTATCTTCAGTATTATCAATATGAATTTTACAAGCTTTAAAAATATTTTTCTTCAGCTTAAAACTGAAGATTCAAATTTTTATTCAACTTTCAATAGATTAAATTTTAAAATTTAATCGCCAAATCCATAGTTATATTGGGGATTCAAGCTAAACCATCATTCAAATATTTAAAATTAATTAAATATTTCATTTTAAAATGTTCAAAAATTCTGGGTCGTTACAATCTCCCCCCCTCAAAAGAATTTCGTCCCGAAATTACAAGTTAGGAAGAACGATTCTTAATCCGTTTATTATTTTTCTCAATCCAATAGTTTTATCAATTTGTCAACCAAAATCTTTTTACTAGAGATACATTATTAATTCAACTAGCGTTTTCCAACTTCAATTATAGGTTCCAAACAACATTGTTTTCTTAACAATTCAAATTTAAATTCAAATTTAGACTTTCAAAATTTTCTCAAAAATTTTCTAACACTCGAAATTTTAAAAAAAAATTCGCCAGCGTCTCCTTTGCGCGGCTAGCTCGGTACAACTACAAAATGTCCCTACGGACTCTCAAATCCCAATAGAAAACAAAATGCCAAGTGGCAAAATCAGAAACTCAGTCAAATTTCATACCGAAATTCAAATACATACCTTTTGTTGAGAAATTCAATTTCATCTTCAAAATCAAAATCCAATTCCATTTTCCTTTATAACCCCTGTATAATTTAATTGACAATAATGTCCAATTACACATTCCAGTTAAATTTTCATTCACTAATTAACTTAGAATATTTCTCAATTCTAAATTTTACTTAAGAATTTTATTATCCATTTCTTAAGTTCAATATAATTATTTCTTATATTCATTTTACTATTTCACTACTAAAGTTTATATTCAAATTGAATTCCTCTTCCACATAAAAATCAATTTGCTTCAACAACAAAGTTATATATTCATTTCCATTCAACTTTGCATTTTCAATCCTATTTGAATTCAATTACAATTTCAATTTTATTTGAATTCATTTTATTTTTAAAAACTAAAAATTCGCTTTTCTAGTTCAATTCTTACATTTCCATTACAATTTGAAAATCAAATTTCCGTTAACACAAATTTTCCAAATTTTCAAAAAAAAATTTCTAATTTAAATCTTTGATTTGATTTTTCATTTAATCTAATCTATTCCATTTACTAATTTAATTCAATTAGTACATTCACTTATTCATTTTAAATTTCAATTTCCATATTCAATCCATCGTGAATTTATTTAATTAATAACAAGGAAATTTTCAATTTATTTTCACTACTTGAATTTATATACAAATTCAAACCATTTTTAAACTAAGCTCACAGCTTAATCTTTAACTAATTCATCTTCCAATTCATTTATTTCACGAATTAATACATTATCAAGTTAGTTTACTTGAATTCAATCCACTTTATCTTTTTTTTTTCCTAAGTTTGGAATCTTATTCAACTTGATTCAAATCCAATCTCATTCTATTTTCCAATTCTAATTTATTTATTTACAAATGTAGCTTCATTTGTTTATTCAAAAATTCACATTACCAATTTCATTCCATTAATGAATTTTATTTTTCAAATATTTTTCTGGAATTCCATTCCAAATTATAAATCACATTTACACTTTACACTTACAAATTTCATTCGTATATGAATTTTATTTCCTTATCTTTTTCAATTCCCATTTATAAATTTCATTTGTTAAATGAATTTATCTCTAAATCTTTGGTTATACATTTATTTAATTCAATTTTCATATAACAATGATAATAATTTGATATTATCACTTCCTAACAA
The DNA here is from genome assembly GCA_030737815.1 of Allium fistulosum. Classification (NCBI taxonomy): domain Eukaryota; kingdom Viridiplantae; phylum Streptophyta; class Magnoliopsida; order Asparagales; family Amaryllidaceae; genus Allium; species Allium fistulosum. The sequence continues at coordinate 494,794,076 of CM060902.1, read as the reverse complement.
CCAAACATCCATATACTATAATAATTTACGGAAAATCATTTCTTTTCTATACAAAAATAGTTTTGGGTAAAATTATTTCATTACCCTATTTAAAAAAATACTGTGTCAGTTTATCTTGTTTAAGAGTTTAAAACCCCTATCGATTACAGTTGGCCAGACTGCACCGACTAGAATCTATAAACAATCAACCGATAAGTCACACAATACAAAACAAAATTACATATTCACTAACAAATACGCGCTTATATCTATTATTACACTCACACTCATTCTAGAGTACTACTGACTCTATCTCTAATGAGTAACAACCAACAGAGCAGGGTTGTCGTTTAACCGGATGCTCTGATACCACTTGTAACGATACGACTTTTCGACGCTCGAAAGTCGACATTAATACGTCCACTGTATCAAATGCCGCGCAATCGAATGCCGGAAAACCGAACCATTAGGGTTAAAAGAAAAGGTAGAAGAAGATAGAAGAAAAGGAAAGAACAGAAAAACAGAAACAACATCAGAATCTCACATTTGCAGTGGAACAATATACAATAGATAATCACTAGTCTTTTAAACAAAGAACTATATCAGTTTTATACAATACATCAATCAGAGTCAATATACAACTCAATACAACAATGGACAGTTATATAAAATTGTCTTCATACAGAATACACAGCAGAATAAATAAATAAGTACGGGAGTACGTCTCGCCATCCAGCTTGCTTCCAAAGCTCCAGAATATCCAGAATATCCTGATAACATAACTTTAGGCTGCCCGTGTGGAAAATTATGGGCACCCAGAGTTTAGAAAGGAAACAATAAACTCCGAGTCAGTCATGGTGACTGGTGTGAGATCGTAAAATAGTTATTTTCACAAGGAAAATAAAATCTATTCGCAATGCTTTTGGAAAATGAAACTACCTTAGATATTTTTTTTAATTACCTCGCTGCAAATTGAAGAACCCAGCTCACGACATCGACTGCCGGAATCTGCTTTGCTCGAGACAACACCACGAACTCCAATTTGATCGACAAACAATTCGTCGAGCTCGATGCTGCAACCCACCTCGATCGCGAATGAACTCACGACTACCTCCTCTGCTTGACGTCGCCCCGCCACTAACCAGCATCCATCTACGCCTCACCTTCACGATGCCGACGTGCCGCAGTTCCCAAACCCTAGCCTTAAACGTGAATCCCCGGCGAACGTTGCCGCCGATTTCCTCCATTGCCTCAGCATCGCGATCGCTCCAGACTTCACACAATCGTGCGCCTGAATCCCATTGCCTGCTGTACTCACCAGGCAACTCGCGAACATTACCGCGACCTCGTCGCGAACATTGCTCGATTCCCCCATGACGAAATCGAACGAGATCTCAGCTCGCCTTTAAATTCCTTCTTTGAACGAAAAGGCTCGGCCTTGAATTTGATTTCACTTTGAATTTAATTGAAGAGGACATTTGATTTTGAACGAAAGAAGATTTATTTGAGCGGCCATTTATATTGTTTTGAAAGAAAGACTTCGTTTTATTTTTATTTTAATCTTTCTCGTGAAGTTTTACTAAAGGAAGGGGAAAGTTGCGTGATTTAAACGAGAAAAGGAGACAACTAGGTCGAGGGAAATAAGATGCTAGGGTGGCTACTGATTTAACCTTTATATTTTATATTTTTATATTCAAAAATATCTTGTTATATTATATCAGTGCGTTTACTTACCGTGTGCTCACATAACAACTCTGAAAAATACGAAATTTGAAATCCGATAATAATTCAATATTACGGACCTAATGGAACTGGTTTCGTCGAATTCCGAGACTATGCCTTGGAAGGCTATTTTTTAAATATCGATTCAAACGATATGATTTCAAAACTGAACAAATCACTTTCAAATTCAATTCTGAAGCTTCTATTTTCTTCAGTATTATCAATATGAATTTTACAAGTGTAACGACCCGGAAATTTCGAACCCGAAAATTCCAGATAGTTAGAGAAAAAGAAGAAAGAGGAAGAAGAAGAAGAAAATAGAAACACCAAAATACAGAAACCTCACATTCGCAGCGGATCAAAATATAATATCACATAAATAACAGTTTTACAAAAAGAACTGTATCAATACACTTATACATTTTATATATCAAAGTTACACTATTACACAACACAAGACAATTTGAAAACATGTCTCAGATAATCCACAATAATATATACAACGGATATCACTCCATACGTTCCTGCCATCCAGCTTGCCTCCTGAGCTCCTGAACGTCCTTACCTGAAAATCTGTAATACTTGGTCTGACCCGAGCATTACATCAAAGTAACACCCGGGTCAGGCTGGAAACCAGCGTGAGTAAACCATCTAATATGAAAGTACCAATGCAAATTTACTTATTTAAATCCCGGGTAACTCGTACTTCACTACGAGTTCATTACTTGATATGCTCAATACTTACTTCACATATCGATCTATAAAGAATCGAAGTGGTTTCGGGTATTTACTAATACCCGACTCCGGTCTCTCCGAAACCAATGTCAACTTAACTTAAATTATTCAGGTGAAATACAATTCTACTTTAAATACAGTATGTCACAGTAATTCATCATCAATAGATAGCCACATCATCACAGTTTTAAATTAAACGTATCATATCACATAGCAATACAAACCTCATATTAGGGATAACAATTTATCAAAGGCTTCCAATATCGTTCTATTTATCCTTTAATTACATTTAAGTAATTAACCCTTAATTAATTCCACGATTAATTATCCTTAACCAAATACAGTAATTAACCTTTAATTACTTCATTAATTAATTATTTATCCTAATTATTTATCACCCTTGATTAATAACATCCAGAAATTAACTACTCTTAATTACTTTATCAAATAATTTAATTACTCCTTAATTAATTATTTCTAATTAATCCCTTGATTAATTATATAAGGTAATTTAATCTAAATTACTCTCATTAATAAATCACCTATTCAATTTATTATATTCGGTAATTATCCATTAATTACCTCCCTAAGTAATTATAATCCATTAGTTTCACTAAGTAATTATTATCAAATCATCTAGCATCTTAACAACTAACTTTACTAAATTAAAACATTAATTAAGTTTTAAATATAATTCACTTTCCTTTACTTATAAAATTAACAATCCTTAGTTTCAAGTTAATAATTTATTTTGAAAACTTTAATTGTCAATTTATAAATCGTTATTCATTAACTAATTTAATTAATAAGTCACTCTTTAATTATTACATTTGTTATCAACTTATATTAAGTTTTAAGATAAAACATTTCCTTATAATTTCCTTTTATATTTCAGACTAAGTTTGAAAATAACTTTAAGGATCTAACTTAAAATATTCAAAACAAATCATACAATCCATTTATACAAACAATTCATTTCAAAGAAATGAAATTCAAGAAATTTATTTAACTTAATTATTTAGAATTTGAAACTTACTTTATTTCAAATTTAAAGACTGGTTAAACATTTTACTTTGGGTTTAACCTATGTGTACTTGAACTAAGTACATCATCTTTTCCTTTTTAAAAACAGTTTGACTTCAAAAATAAAATCTGTTTTAGTAAAAACTTACTGTTAAAAACTTTAACTTTAACAGAGATTAAATAAAACTATTTACAAACCTTTAAGTCATATGTTAAAGACTCACTTATCTTACAAGAGTTTAAAACCAAATTTATTTCAACTTCAAATTATTTCAAAATTCTTTATATTATATATATATATATATATATTTAAAGTTATCAAAACAATTTAATTTATCACTGAATAAATTTTTAAACTTGAACAAACAAGTTTTAAAGAAAACCTGTAACCAATATTTCACCCGAGCTACCCCTTGGTTTCTTCGAGTAAAACCTTTCCATACTTCGAGTAACCTACACTAAATACTCGAGCAGCCCAGAGTCCCTTCTTCTACTTCAAACCAGACTCCACAGAACAGATCGTGCACCGTGCACATGCACCACCAGTGCAACCGACTCCGACCAACTACGACGATCTCCCTATATCAACGGTCATCCTCACACCTCATTTCGATCAACAACCCATCAAATCTTCCTCGAATTTGAATTTGAGTATTAAAACCAACCTGGAACGAATACAAACAAGAAACCCAATCCTGTAAAAACTTCGAACTCGAAATGTCAATCGCCAGAACGCCTACGCCTCCAGACTTATCTTCCATGACCTTCCCACCATCGATCCCCTTAATTTGGTGAAGCTCGATCCAACAGAGGCAATGGGGTGAGCATTTTTCCCGACCAACAAAAACTAGGGCTACAGATCTTATCGACCAACTACCATCGCCACCGATCACTGATCACCCTCCTGATATTTTTGCCTGAACCTTCCATATTCCCTCCATCTCCAGTAATGTTCCCGACCACCCCAGTAGCTCCGGCCACCAGAACTCGTCCAGAAACCAAATCCCGGTCATTTCCCATATACCCATTCAATTAAACATTAAAAATTTTGTTATTTGTTTAAAAATCATAATTCTTAAAATGGATTCAAGTTATGACCTTGAGACAGCAGATTAGAGTGATTGATTTTTAGCATATATAAAGAATTCCTACTGTACTCTTAATTAGCAGTTTAAACCTTCAAATATTTTAACTTAAATTCATTTTTAAAATTAAATTTATGTCTAAACAAACATTTCATGTTTGAAAACTAAGCCTTAAAAGAAATCAGGGGAAAAGTTTTTTTTTATATTTAGACTCTGTATTATGAAGACAGAGAAGAACAAGAATAAAATCAGTCATGCACTTCTGTACACACTCATATATATATATAGATTTTATACTTATATCTACACATACAGACAACATCATCTCAGAAATTCATAGGCAACAACCATAGATCTACTTAAGTTTAAATTAAATGTTTACTCACCTATTTTGTTTGAAGAGAGCAGCTCTTTTTGAAATTGAAAACTGAAAACTGGTAAATTTGCTTAGTTGAGTTGATCTTGTTTTGATTTAGCTTGATGATTCAGGTTGAAAAAGTGGTTGCTTGATTCAAATCTTGGCAGAACAGAGAAGCCTGAAATACTTCTGCCCTTGAACAGAAAATTTGAGTTTCCCTTGATTTTTGATTTGCTTACTGATCTGGATTTGCCTTTAAACTGATTTGATCTTGCTTGATGATGATTATAATTGATTTCTTGAAATGATTTTGCTTGAAGATGTTTACAGGTTTGGTACATTTTTTTTTCTGATTTAAAACGTGGCTGTAGTTTGCTTTCTTAGAAAAAAATGAGATAGAAAAAAAAAATGAAAGAAGAATAAGAAGTATTTTTATATAGATTTAGTTTTTGATTAATTAAAATTTAAAGAAATAAAATAAAAATGTGACACTTGTCACTAAACTCTTTTGATAACTTAACACATGTTATTTAGAGTGTTTACATGTTAACACATATATCTCTCATGCATAATTATATATATATAATTTTATTTAATAAAGCTTTTTAATTTATTTTCCTAATAACTAAATACATATATTAATTATATAAATGGAAATCTTTTAAAAGAAATGGAATAAAACCAACTATATTTATACAAAAATCATTTACACATACCTTTAAATTCAAAATATATATTAAGATATATATATCATCTTTTTGAAATCCAAATATAAGTTCAAACCAATTATTAAATAAAATTTTAAAATCAATCTTAATATCAATTTGATATATATATTTAAACATCCATCACATTAATTTGAAATAAGTACTCTATTTAAAAATCTATATTCACTCACACATATATATACAATATACAATACATTTTATTTATTTGAATATAACAATTTTGCCAAATTTAATTAATTTATTAAAGGAGATTATCATATTTAATTTCTTTGAAATTCCCGGGATATCACATTCCTCCCCCCTTTCAATCTTTTCGTCCTCGAAAAGGAACGAAGCAAGAATTTTATTACAATGTTGATTATTAGTTAAATTATTCCTTAGACATCTTAACTCTTAACTCTTTTTATTTAAATTTTTCTAAAATGTTTTGAAAAATTTACATAATATTATAAAAATACTTTAAAATATATATAATATTACAAAAAAAACAAAAAACAAAAAAATAGTTTTTATAAAAATACTTTTATAACTCGATGTTTCAACAAGTCCATCCTTGTTCTCATAGAAATTCGGTCATACGTTGATCAGGCGTAAGACTGAAAATCTATCAGTACTTGGTAAACCCGTTTTCAACACCTAGTGAAAATATTTGGAAAATAATTTTATTGAAAATATGGAAAACATTTTTTGAAATCGAGGAAATATCTTTGGTGAGAATGTTCTGGAAATCATCACCCCCATCCATGGTCACAGTTACATCACGGGTTACGTTGCCATCGCAGCAAAAGTCCATGTAACAGATAACAGCATGGAACCCACAACAGATCGCAGTTACATCCCAGGGTTACGTTGCCGTCGCAGCAAAAGTCCATGTAACTGTTGGCTCTCAGCGGCACACACGATTTCGCTGTCAAAATGAAACTTCTCCCATATAGGTCGCAGTCTACCGATATAAAATCAAACGTAGACAGTTGGCTCTCAGCGGCACAAACGACTTTCGCTATGTTACCATAGTGTCACAGTCTACCGATATAAAATCAAACGTAGACAGTTGGCTCTCAGCGGCACACATGACTTTCGCTATGGTCTGCAGTAGATCGCAGTGACATTGAGTCAAATTGTTGTCACAGCATAACTCAAATGCCTCTGTGGGCACCAGCCCCTCGACTTTCGCTACACAAATAATCCTCAGGAACTAGTTTTGTCCGGACTCCTCACAGGATCAACTTTAGAAACCCCCCTTGGGGCTCAAGGCAGTACCACCCAGTGGTACTCCTGAGAAGTTCATTTCAAGGAAGCGCCTTTTTCCCCAGAGCTATTCTCAAAACACTTTATACTATATACTTATAGTATCTTCAAATCATACCCTTTATGATTTATCAAAATCTCCTTTACACAAAATCGATTACCAAAATCGATAATTCTAAAACTAGGCTTTTCAAAATCCAAAATTGATTTTCCCAAAAATCAAAAGCCTTTTCCAAATTCATAGGTTCCAAAATCTTTTTCCAAAATCATTCTCATAAAACCCTTTATATATATATATATACTTTGAAAATCTTTGGATTATTTCAAACTTGTATAAAACTCTTTTATACTTCAAATACTTCCAAAACCCTTTTCTTCTGGCAATAGATTCAACAAGGGAAGATTTACCTTATATAACAAGGATATGTAACTTTATTTTATTCTAAATCAAATATTCACATTTGATAAATCTTTTATAAAGTTATTAACCATATTTCTTTTCAAAAACCATTTTACAGTTCTTATCCACAAATCTTCAATATCAATTTCATTCAAATCCGTACGATGTACACATATCATCCGTACACAATATCAATCTGATCACTCAATCGATCACACAATTTCACTTCCGAACTAGTATCGTCCACCCGACTTCCTAGTGCGGACTCAGATCTGGTTTCTTGATTAGAAACCGTCATTCTCCTTGCATAGTCACAACTATGATAGAGAATATCCAGAACCAATCAAAAATCCATATTCAGGTTCGCCGTCGAAAATCGAGCGAAAAATCCCAACTCGGATCGATAATACTATCTCGAAATTCTGTGTTCGAATCTGGATCAAATCACTATGCGAATAGAATAATATACGTTCATCCTACGTATTTAACTTCATTGATTATTAGCCAAATCAATTCTCTTTTCTATTCACATTTCCTTCAATTCCATTCACTTATTCTCAATTGCTTCCATTTCCAATTGAGTTATTACTTCAATTACAAACAGTTTGAACTCTGACCAATTTAAATTTAAAGATAGCTTGAAAAAGTTTAAAATAGATAAGTAGTTGAAAAATAGTTATTAGTTTGTAAAATAGCTGTAAAACAGTTAAGTAGGTATAAAATAGTTAGATAATTGCAAAATAGTTTTTAAAATAGTGATTAGATATAAGTAACTGAAAAATAATAATTAGTTTATAAGACAGTTTCAAAATAGTTAAATGGTTCCAAAATAATTGTAAAATAAGTATAAGATAGTTTGGGGTTTAAGAAGAAAGATTGTATAGTAAATAGTTTGAAAGAAATAGGTTTATATTAAAACAAATTACTTTGAAAATAGTCCAGAGTCAAACCGTTCAATTCCCTATCAATTCAATTTAAATTTCTACTTCCATTTAAATTGACTCAATACTTCAATTTCCATTGAATTTTATTCAATCCCAATTCAAGTTGAATTAATCTTAATTCCTTTCCAAATTTCAAATCAAATTCCATTTGATTTTAAACATATTCATTTTAATTACAATTTCAAATTATTCAAATCAAATTCAGTTTGAACTAATTCAATTTAAATCTCAATTTTAAACTATCTCGAATTATATAAATTCGAGTTAAATTTTAAATGTTGATTTAATCCTTTAAATCAAATTAACCTTTACTTTTAAATCAAATCAACCTTAATTTTTAATTTAACAACTTAAATCTTTAAACCATTTAATTCTGAATTCAAATTTGAAAATTTCCATTTTAAAATTATCTTTACTTAACTTATTATAAAGTTCAAATAAGAATTTAAAAACAATTAAATTTCAGATTATAATTTATTATCCATTTTCAATTTCCAAATCTCAAACCCATTTTGAGATCACTCATAACTCCCATTTTAATCAACCATTTAACTTCCCAAGTTAAATTTTAATTTCATCTTGAAATTTTTAATTCAAGTTGTTCATTCTAAACTCATTTAACTTTCCTTAAGTTAAATTCAATTTATCTTTACCCAAATTGAATTCCCATTCAAATTTTAAACTTCTTATTAAAAATCTTCCCACTTAAGTTTAAAAACTTATTCACTTTGGGTTTTCACATCACATTCCAAGGAAAAATTTAAAACTCAATACTTAGAGTTTATTTCAAATCATCTTTAATATAATGTATATCCTCATTTATACATATTTATTTCCTTTACACACCAAGTTATACCTTAAAATTTTAAACCACCTTTGTTTTAATTTAAAACAAATTCCTTTAAAATAATTTCAAGTTTTCTGGATTTAGATTTAAAATTTCACAATTTTAAATTATCTTCAATTCTAATTGGATTTTTTTTATTTCAGTTTGGATCCATTTCAAACTTATCTTCATTAAATTTTTATTTGGTTGTATTACCATTACTACTTAATTCTCATTATCTTATTTAATTCCAATTAATTTAACAACCAATTTCTTTAATATATTTAATAATTAGAAAATTATTTCTATATACATCAAAAGATAAACTTATATAAAAACCATTTATTTTTAAAACCATTTTAAAACCTTTATATAAGAAAATAACAAGTACGCTCTCATATATCTATATATATATACACTCAACTCGTTCTAGGGTACCATTGACCCTATCCTTAACGAGTAATCCCAACAGAGCCAAGGTTCTTGCTTAACCTTCAGCTCTGATACCAAATGTAACGACCCAGAAATTTCGTGTAACGACCCAGAATTTTTGATAATTAAAATTCGAATATTTAATTGATTTTAAATATTAATAAATGGAATTTAGAAGTCGAATGATTTATTTTTCGAATATTGGGTTTTATTTGAGAATTAAGTTGATAAATTAATAAGTGAAATTCCAGAGATAATTGAAAACTGAGTTTAATATGATTGAAATTGATTTGGAAAATTTTATTTAATCAAACTGGAGTTATAGAAAGGTTATGGAACTTTTAAAAATTGGAATTGGAGTTAAATTGTGAAAATTGAATATTTTAATATTTAATTATCGACTGTAAAAATAGCCAATTTTCGAACAGTCTCAGAATTGAACGAGACTAGTTCCATTGGATCCGTAATAGTTAGTTATTATCGGATTTCAATTTTCGTATCAATCGGAGTTATCGTTTGACCGTGGCAACTCGAAACGCATCGATATCGTTTTAATTTAAATCGTCGAGTTAAAAATAGTCATTTTTCAAACGGTCTCGGATTTCGACGAAACTAGTTTCATCGGATCCGTAATGTGATATTATTGTAAGATTTCAAATTTCGTAATTTTTGGATTTACCATTTGTCCGGTACGAATTAAAACGCCTCGAAATCGATTTAAATCGGTTTAATTTAAATTGATCGTTTATTGTCATATCTCACACATACGACCGAATTAGCCTCCGAAACATGTTCCATTGCGTTCGGAACGTGGGGTAAACCTTAGAAACGCCAGCCGGCACGCTTCGTTTGGAGTTCGAAAATTTTTCGATGAATAGTGTTTTGGCGATTTTCTATATAAGGACCTACATTTTCTTATTTGCATCAAAACCCTAGGGTTTGAGCTCCAGCCGCCAGAAAGTATTCAATGGCCAGAAAATCACCAACTTCTTCCCTCTTCTTCTCCAAATCCGTGAAGAATTAGCGAAAACTTCCAACTAGAAAAACGTAGAGAGCATCGATATCTCTCTATCCAACGGTTAAGATCTGAAATGGCGAAGCGAGGAGGCTGAAATGGAGCCGCGTTTACCATCAGGTCGGGCACGAATTCCCAGGTCAGATCAGGGCCGAGCTCCACCTTGTCGCAGCTAAAGGTAGCTCTGGGCGATGGCGTTCGAATGGTGGTGGTATGATGGGTTTCAAGGGATCGGAGGTGGGGTCTTGGACGGTCAAAGCTTGGCAAATGATGGGTTCTTGAACGTGATATTCACGTAAGGGAGGAAGAAGAGAAAGGAGGGGGAGCGGCCAGATCTGGTGGATGGGGGATCAACGGCCGAGATGAGCTAGGGTATAGAAAAATAGAAAAAAAAGGCTGAAATTGTTTTATTTAAATTCGTACAAACTTCTAAATGCTATAACTCTTTCATACGAGGTCCGTTTTGGACGAGATTTTTTGCGTTGGAATCGTATTGACGAGCACTACGCAATGAAGCTGGTTTGGAGTCAATTGGAGTCAGTGAAAAATTCGGGTAAAATTAAACGCGTGTTTAATTTTATTCGAAATAAACGCTGAAATCAGAATTAAAATCAAGGTGAGATTTTCTCACTCAAATTGAATGTGGAATTTTTACAGTTATTATTGATTGATGATTGTTATTGGATGTGCTATTAGATATGATAGGATATATCTATATATATAGCAATATATACATATTGGCATATGTATATATTGGATTGATTGATTTCCCGCCTCGTATAGCGGATGAGACCCTATTGCGCCGTTAGTAAGCGGATTTATAAAAACCTATATACCGCGATAATTCCGTACTGGAGCGGAATTGGTATTGTGCTGACGTTTTTGGATGCAGGGAAACAGGTTGGAGGGATCCGACTGGATTCCTCATCGTATTGATTATTTACAGATATGTTGATATATATTCTGTTATCATATGATGATATATGGTATTGACTGTTGTGATGGACTAACTGATGCTGTTGCATCATCGGATTTAGTTTTGAAAAGTAAAAATAATGACTTTTACTTTAAAAAGGATTTTTAAAGTGATCTTTGAAATTATATGTTCTATTGAATTGTTGAATTGATTTATTTTAAATAAATAAACGTTTAAAATTTTGAAGTTATAAAAGTTAAGATTTTGTGAATTATGACCGTAAGGTGATTTTTTAAATAAAAGTCGATTTATTTATAAAATGGTTTAAGCTGGGATTTTTGGAATAACTATAAACGATTTGTATAGGAAGATTTATAAAATGGATATTTTATTAATAAAAATATTGGACTTATAAAACGAATTTTTATAAGTGTTGAAAAGAAGTATAAAAGGATTTCATAAGTAAATGAAATAAATAGATTTATAACGTGAAGTTATAAAGTGAATAGATGTTGTAGAATAAACGATTTATAAGTAATTTACTTATAAATTTGACTTTTGCACTTAGATGGGATATAAATAGAAATTGCTAAATGAAATGATTTTATAAGTGGAAATTGTTATAAAGTGTAAATGCGATTTATAAACGTTGTTTATAAATCTGAAATCACTTATCTTGATAAGTAAATTATAGAAGTAAATAAAAGAAAATTTATAAGTCAAAGTTGTTATTAAAATAGAAATAGAATTTATAAATGTGTTTATAAAATTCAAAATCAGTTGAATTTGAGAAATTAAATATAGAAGATTTTTTAAAGAAGATATATTCGCGATTTTGGATAGCGAATTTTTATTGAGATAAAAATGTGTAGAAATGATTGAAATTGGGTTAAGTGAATTATATTCACGATTTTGGACAGTGAATATATTATTAAATAAAATGGATATGTTTTTGGAAAAGTGATATTACGAAATGAAGTAATTGTTTTAAAAGATGTTTTAAAACGTGTTAAATATCGAAATCATAGATTTCAACATTTATTGTTGAAATAGACGTTTCGAAAAATAAGGAAATGGTGGACTATAACACTGTTGTTATAGTAAATGATTTCCGAAAGGAAATGTTTTTATGTAGTATTGGGATTTATATACCTATCTAAATTTCGAATCCCTATACTAGTGATTTTGAGTCGTCGTAACGATGTTTTACGTAACATTCGTTTTGACTCAAATAAATGTGTTTAAAGAGAATGATTTTCTTAAAGAATGAATATATACTTAATATTGATTTAAGTATATCGAATATTTTCAAATGTTGAAAATAACTGATTTGTGAAATACTTATTATTAAATAAGTATGGAATTGCTTTTCCAATATGAAATGAACTGTTTTTGAGATTTTATCTTCAAAGATAAAATGAAATGTGAATATTTGAAATTTGTTTTTCAAATGGTTAAAGTGTGGAAATTATATATCTAGTAAAGATATTTTGAAGATAAATAATTTGGGAAATTATTTGGAATCTGATGATGTTGCGCATCTTTATTGATAGTTAAATAACCGACTATCAATAATTACCTTGAGTAGGTATTTGTTGTGAATTGGATGAATTTGAATGCCACACTTATTTTTGAATAATCGCTCACTATTCGGGTTAGCCGGGAAAGGACCATGGGGTCATATAACCCATTCCGAATATGTGATACGTCGTTATGAATTGCATTCGAAGACCGGTGTTGAAGACCGGATATTTTTGAAAACGAAAGGATTACCGTCGAGTTACTCTACATCGGCTGATCTCCGATTTAGAGGTTTTTATCACCCTTAGTGACGAGAAGTCCGGACGTGATTAGAAATTTATCCGGATGTGCAAGGGCTTCGTGAGAAGTGCCTTCGGTTCTGTTCGATCCCGGAACAGACTTGTATGGATGTGTGTCTGACGTTACAATTTGAGATATAAAGCTGATTTCTTTCAAATACATTTCTGTTGGTGGCGGAGAATTTATTCTCTTAGCTTAACACCCTTCTCTGAGACGTACGAGCTCAGAGGTTATGTAGTTGAAATTTATCAGCGATATATCCCAATTTGGTAACGTGGCATACTAAGTGTTGCTGTGAAATGATCAGTGTTTGATCATTTGTGATATGATCATTGTTTGATCTTATATCTTTGTGATCATAGGTTGATCATTTTGTTTGACCCAAAGCAGGGCTTTTTAAGAAAGCGTAGCTTTGTGGACGAGACTTCATCGAGCCTCACACCCCGGAAATGGTCGAAACAGGACGAATGCAGCAAGGTTCTAGGGAGTAGCGCCCCTTAGTGTATGTCATTCCTTCTGGATAAAGGTGGTATCATGGTATGGAGCCCAGATACTTAACCTCTGTGGTTACTGCATTATTATTATCTATGTGGTTTGTTGCGAATCGGGGATCCTCGGGAAGATCGGTGACGATCGGGGGATGGCATACGCGTGTCAGTAGTTACCTATTTTTGCAGAGGTAACCCGGCCTTGTGTTGGCAGAGATCCGGTTAGGTTCTCGGGTCGTCTATTCCAGGGACGTACCCATCGTGGATAGGAAGTTCCTTAGCCTGACCATTTGTTGGAAATCCAAAGAAACAATACGTGACTTGTACGGTTTTAGTTGTAGAACCTGCCATTTAATATGGTAGCTATAGCAAGCATACTATAATAGTACCTATGCTGGCTAAGATTTATATTCTACTTTCGAAATGTTTTCTACACTATGCACTAATAATAATATCAAAAATGATTTGATTTTGCGTAGTAAGCATCTTTGACTATCATAAGAAGAAATCTCCTCCAAGTCTGCGTTTGCATTGTGTGTGTGGCGGGAGGTCTTATGGTAGTTTCATTTTCCAAAAGCATTGCGAATTGACATTAAAGTTTTTCTGTTGTTTATTTTAAAGATAAATAACTGTTTTACGATCTCACACCAGTCACCATGACTGACTCGGAGTTTATTGTTCCCTTTCTAAACTCTGGGTGCCCACCAATTTCCACACGGGCAGCCTAGAGTTATGTTATCAGGATATACTGGATATTCTGGAGCTTTGGAAGCAAGCTGGATGGCGAGACGTAGTATTTGTATCTGATAGTATTTATTCCGCTGTGTATTCTGTATGAGGACAAGTTATATAACTGTCCATTGTTGTATATTGACTCTGATGATTGATGTATGTATAAAATGATATAGTTCTTTGTTTTAAAGATTACTGATTTATCTATTATATATTGTTCCGCTGCGATGTGTAAGATTCTGATATTGTTCTGTTTCTGTTGCTGTTCTCTTGTTCTGTTGTTGTTCTTCTTTCTTTTTCTTCTATCTTCTTCTTCTACCTTTTTCTTCCTTCTTAAAACCATAACTTTTCGGGTTTCCGGCATTCGATGGCTCAGCAGTCGATAAAGTGAGTATCGATGTTGAATTTTCGAAAGTCGAAAATTTTCGGGATGTTACATTTGGTACCAGAGCATATGGTTAAGCGACAACCCTGCTCTGTTGGGTGTTACTCATTAGAGATAGAGTCAGTAGTACTCTAGAATGAGTTTGAGTGTAATAATAGATACGAGTGCGTATTTGTTAGTGAATATAAAAATTGTTTTATATTGTGATGATTGGTTTGTTGAGTGGTATATGGATTCTGGTCGGTATTGTCCGTACAACTCTATCGATAGGGATCTCTAAACACTTATATAGAACAATTCGGCACAATATTGTTTTAAGTAGGGTAAATGAGATAATTTTGCCCAAAACTATTTTTGTATAGAAAAGAAATGTTTTTCTATAAAGTACTATAGTATATGGTTGCATGGATGTTAGGAAGTAATAATAGTGAATTATCATCACTGAATTGAATAAGAAATTGAAATCGTAACTCCAAAGATGAGAAATAAAATTCACATACGAATGGAATTTGAGAATGTAAACTGTAAATGTGAATTGTAATTTAAACGGAATTCCAGAGAAGTTTTTGGAAATGTTTTGAAAAGAATTTGAAAATTTTGGAGATTTGAAAAGTTTAAATCATTTTTGATTTGAAAATGGATTTCAAAGGTTTTGAAAAGTATTTTAGAGAGATGAAAAGCTCTAAACTCTTTTCGGTCGCTGGAAAATAATTCCGATGATGATCGCGACATCATTGGTGTTCATTTTCGGGTTTCCAAAAGAGAAATTGCTGCCGATTATTTTAAAATGGAAGTTGTTTTGAAAATTGGGTTTTGTTTAGAAAATTCAAAGGATAATTTGAATTGTTTTCAAAAATGGTTTTGAAAAGGTTGAAAAAAAACTCTGGAATGCTATATGAAAATGTTTATGAAATATTAATAAGTTGATAACTTATACAAATTTAATATTGATAGGATTGAAATTTGAATTTTGGATTTATAAGTGGAAATGTAAGTTAAGTTAAACAAACGATGTTTAATGGGATATAACTTAAGTGTTGATTGGAATTGATTTTGGTGTCGAAGTAAATAATCAAAATGAATTAAATGAATATGAACTTGAGTTATATAAATAAACTTCAACATGAAATGTGAAATGGATTAGCTATTGAACTAATTAATCAATTGAATGTAAATGTTAATTCATTGAAGAAACTGAATAAATTGAATGTAAGTCAATTGAAATTAAAGGTGTTGAACTAAATTGAATGGAAATCAAATAATAATGGTTATGTTGAATATGCATTGATTGTTTGATGATTGTTAGTTGATTGTATATAAATTCATTAAGTGTTAATGAAGTTGAATTGATAAAATTTGAAGAAAAGTAAAATGAATTCGAATTGGAAATCCAGTTTAAATGACAGTAGATTTAACCAAAGGGTAAATTGAAATCAAATTTTGGAAATGAACAAAAGTGAATGAAACTGGAATTGAAATTGAATGTTGGAAGCAAATCTGAATTTGTTAGTAGATTAGAATTTGAAATGAATTAGTAATTAAAACTAATTTAAAAATGATATAAGCAGTTATATTGAAAATTTTGTAATTGAATGTACGAAATGGTTTGAATATATGCAACTAGATATTATGGCTAGTAGGATATACAGGTATAAAGGGATTGGAAAATTTATTTCACAGATAATTTGAATTGCTCGACAAAAGGTACGTATTTGAATTATAATATGAGTTTTTGATGATTTCTTGTCTAGCCGCTTGGCTTTTTCTTTTCTTTTTGAAATCTGAGAGTCCGTAGGGACGTTTTGTAGTCGTGCCGTATTAGCCGCGCAAAGGAGACGCTGGCGAAATTTTTCGGAAATTTAGGGCGTTAGAAAATTTTTGAGAAAATTTGAAAGTTTGAAATTTGAATTTAAACTTAAATTTGAATTTTGAAGTTAAACAATGTTGTTTGAAACTTATAATTGAAGTTGGAAAACGAGTTGAATGATAACGAATCTTTAATAGAAAGATTTGTTTTGATAAATTGCTAACACTATTAGATTGTGAAAAATGATAGACGAGTTAAGGACATTTTTCCCTAACTTGTAATTTCGAGGACGAAATTCTTTTAAGGGGGGAAGTCTGTAACGACCCAGAATTTTTGATAATTAAAATTCGAATATTTAATTGATTTTAAATATTAATAAATGGAATTTAGAAGTCGAATGATTTATTTTTCGAATATTGGGTTTTATTTGAGAATTAAGTTGATAAATTAATAAGTGAAATTCCAGAGATAATTGAAAACTGAGTTTAATATGATTGAAATTGATTTGGAAAATTTTATTTAATCAAACTGGAGTTATAGAAAGGTTATGGAACTTTTAAAAATTGGAATTGGAGTTAAATTGTGAAAATTGAATATTTTAATATTTAATTATCGACTGTAAAAATAGCCAATTTTCGAACAGTCTCAGAATTGAACGAGACTAGTTCCATTGGATCCGTAATAGTTAGTTATTATCGGATTTCAATTTTCGTATCAATCGGAGTTATCGTTTGACCGTGGCAACTCGAAACGCATCGATATCGTTTTAATTTAAATCGTCGAGTTAAAAATAGTCATTTTTCAAACGGTCTCGGATTTCGACGAAACCAGTTTCATCGGATCCGTAATGTGATATTATTGTAAGATTTCAAATTTCGTAATTTTTGGATTTACCATTTGTCCGGTACGAATTAAAACGCCTCGAAATCGATTTAAATCGGTTTAATTTAAATTGATCGTTTATTGTCATATCTCACACATACGACCGAATTAGCCTCCGAAACATGTTCCATTGCGTTCGGAACGTGGGGTAAACCTTAGAAACGCCAGCCGGCACGCTTCGTTTGGAGTTCGAAAATTTTTCGATGAATAGTGTTTTGGCGATTTTCTATATAAGGACCTACATTTTCTTATTTGCATCAAAACCCTAGGGTTTGAGCTCCAGCCGCCAGAAAGTATTCAATGGCCAGAAAATCACCAACTTCTTCCCTCTTCTTCTCCAAATCCGTGAAGAATTAGCGAAAACTTCCAACTAGAAAAACGTAGAGAGCATCGATATCTCTCTATCCAACGGTTAAGATCTGAAATGGCGAAGCGAGGAGGCTGAAATGGAGCCGCGTTTACCATCAGGTCGGGCACGAATTCCCAGGTCAGATCAGGGCCGAGCTCCACCTTGTCGCAGCTGAAGGTAGCTCTGGGCGATGGCGTTCGAATGGTGGTGGTATGATGGGTTTCAGGGGATCGGAGGTGGGGTCTTGGACGGTCAAAGCTTGGCAAATGATGGGTTCTTGAACGTGATATTCACGTAAGGGAGGAAGAAGAGAAAGGAGGGGGAGCGGCCAGATCTGGTGGATGGGGGATCAACGGCCGAGATGAGCTAGGGTATAGAAAAATAGAAAAAAAAGGCTGAAATTGTTTTATTTAAATTCGTACAAACTTCTAAATGCTATAACTCTTTCATACGAGGTCCGTTTTGGACGAGATTTTTTGCGTTGGAATCGTATTGACGAGCACTACGCAATGAAGCTGGTTTGGAGTCAATTGGAGTCAGTGAAAAATTCGGGTAAAATTAAACGCGTGTTTAATTTTATTCGAAATAAACGCTGAAATCAGAATTAAAATCAAGGTGAGATTTTCTCACTCAAATTGAATGTGGAATTTTTACAGTTATTATTGATTGATGATTGTTATTGGATGTGCTATTAGATATGATAGGATATATCTATATATATAGCAATATATACATATTGGCATATGTATATATTGGATTGATTGATTTCCCGCCTCGTATAGCGGATGAGACCCTATTGCGCCGTTAGTAAGCGGATTTATAAAAACCTATATACCGCGATAATTCCGTACTGGAGCGGAATTGGTATTGTGCTGACGTTTTTGGATGCAGGGAAACAGGTTGGAGGGATCCGACTGGATTCCTCATCGTATTGATTATTTACAGATATGTTGATATATATTCTGTTATCATATGATGATATATGGTATTGACTGTTGTGATGGACTAACTGATGCTGTTGCATCATCGGATTTAGTTTTGAAAAGTAAAAATAATGACTTTTACTTTAAAAAGGATTTTTAAAGTGATCTTTGAAATTATATGTTCTATTGAATTGTTGAATTGATTTATTTTAAATAAATAAACGTTTAAAATTTTGAAGTTATAAAAGTTAAGATTTTGTGAATTATGACCGTAAGGTGATTTTTTAAATAAAAGTCGATTTATTTATAAAATGGTTTAAGCTGGGATTTTTGGAATAACTATAAACGATTTGTATAGGAAGATTTATAAAATGGATATTTTATTAATAAAAATATTGGACTTATAAAACGAATTTTTATAAGTGTTGAAAAGAAGTATAAAAGGATTTCATAAGTAAATGAAATAAATAGATTTATAACGTGAAGTTATAAAGTGAATAGATGTTGTAGAATAAACGATTTATAAGTAATTTACTTATAAATTTGACTTTTGCACTTAGATGGGATATAAATAGAAATTGCTAAATGAAATGATTTTATAAGTGGAAATTGTTATAAAGTGTAAATGCGATTTATAAACGTTGTTTATAAATCTGAAATCACTTATCTTGATAAGTAAATTATAGAAGTAAATAAAAGAAAATTTATAAGTCAAAGTTGTTATTAAAATAGAAATAGAATTTATAAATGTGTTTATAAAATTCAAAATCAGTTGAATTTGAGAAATTAAATATAGAAGATTTTTTAAAGAAGATATATTCGCGATTTTGGATAGCGAATTTTTATTGAGATAAAAATGTGTAGAAATGATTGAAATTGGGTTAAGTGAATTATATTCACGATTTTGGACAGTGAATATATTATTAAATAAAATGGATATGTTTTTGGAAAAGTGATATTACGAAATGAAGTAATTGTTTTAAAAGATGTTTTAAAACGTGTTAAATATCGAAATCATAGATTTCAACATTTATTGTTGAAATAGACGTTTCGAAAAATAAGGAAATGGTGGACTATAACATTGTTGTTATAGTAAATGATTTCCGAAAGGAAATGTTTTTATGTAGTATTGGGATTTATATACCTATCTAAATTTCGAATCCCTATACTAGTGATTTTGAGTCGTCGTAACGATGTTTTACGTAACATTCGTTTTGACTCAAATAAATGTGTTTAAAGAGAATGATTTTCTTAAAGAATGAATATATACTTAATATTGATTTAAGTATATCGAATATTTTCAAATGTTGAAAATAACTGATTTGTGAAATACTTATTATTAAATAAGTATGGAATTGCTTTTCCAATATGAAATGAACTGTTTTTGAGATTTTATCTTCAAAGATAAAATGAAATGTGAATATTTGAAATTTGTTTTTCAAATGGTTAAAGTGTGGAAATTATATATCTAGTAAAGATATTTTGAAGATAAATAATTTGGGAAATTATTTGGAATCTGATGATGTTGCGCATCTTTATTGATAGTTAAATAACCGACTATCAATAATTACCTTGAGTAGGTATTTGTTGTGAATTGGATGAATTTGAATGCCACACTTATTTTTGAATAATCGCTCACTATTCGGGTTAGCCGGGAAAGGACCATGGGGTCATATAACCCATTCCGAATATGTGATACGTCGTTATGAATTGCATTCGAAGACCGGTGTTGAAGACCGGATATTTTTGAAAACGAAAGGATTACCGTCGAGTTACTCTACATCGGCTGATCTCCGATTTAGAGGTTTTTATCACCCTTAGTGACGAGAAGTCCGGACGTGATTAGAAATTTATCCGGATGTGCAAGGGCTTCGTGAGAAGTGCCTTCGGTTCTGTTCGATCCCGGAACAGACTTGTATGGATGTGTGTCTGACGTTACAATTTGAGATATAAAGCTGATTTCTTTCAAATACATTTCTGTTGGTGGCGGAGAATTTATTCTCTTAGCTTAACACCCTTCTCTGAGACGTACGAGCTCAGAGGTTATGTAGTTGAAATTTATCAGCGATATATCCCAATTTGGTAACGTGGCATACTAAGTGTTGCTGTGAAATGATCAGTGTTTGATCATTTGTGATATGATCATTGTTTGATCTTATATCTTTGTGATCATAGGTTGATCATTTTGTTTGACCCAAAGCAGGGCTATTTAAGAAAGCGTAGCTTTGTGGACGAGACTTCATCGAGCCTCACACCCCGGAAATGGTCGAAACAGGACGAATGCAGCAAGGTTCTAGGGAGTAGCGCCCCTTAGTGTATGTCATTCCTTCTGGATAAAGGTGGTATCATGGTATGGAGCCCAGATACTTAACCTCTGTGGTTACTGCATTATTATTATCTATGTGGTTTGTTGCGAATCGGGGATCCTCGGGAAGATCGGTGACGATCGGGGGATGGCATACGCGTGTCAGTAGTTACCTATTTTTGCAGAGGTAACCCGGCCTTGTGTTGGCAGAGATCCGGTTAGGTTCTCGGGTCGTCTATTCCAGGGACGTACCCATCGTGGATAGGAAGTTCCTTAGCCTGACCATTTGTTGGAAATCCAAAGAAACAATACGTGACTTGTACGGTTTTAGTTGTAGAACCTGCCATTTAATATGGTAGCTATAGCAAGCATACTATAATGGTACCTATGCTGGCTAAGATTTATATTCTACTTTCGAAATGTTTTCTACACTATGCACTAATAATAATATCAAAAATGATTTGATTTTGCGTAGTAAGCATCTTTGACTATCATAAGAAGAAATCTCCTCCAAGTCTGCGTTTGCATTGTGTGTGTGGCGGGAGGTCTTATGGTAGTTTCATTTTCCAAAAGCATTGCGAATTGACATTAAAGTTTTTCTGTTGTTTATTTTAAAGATAAATAACTGTTTTACGATCTCACACCAGTCACCATGACTGACTCGGAGTTTATTGTTCCCTTTCTAAACTCTGGGTGCCCACCAATTTCCACACGGGCAGCCTAGAGTTATGTTATCAGGATATACTAGATATTCTGGAGCTTTGGAAGCAAGCTGGATGGCGAGACGTAGTATTTGTATCTGATAGTATTTATTCCGCTGTGTATTCTGTATGAGGACAAGTTATATAACTGTCCATTGTTGTATATTGACTCTGATGATTGATGTATGTATAAAATGATATAGTTCTTTGTTTTAAAGATTACTGATTTATCTATTATATATTGTTCCGCTGCGATGTGTAAGATTCTGATATTGTTCTGTTTCTGTTGCTGTTCTCTTGTTCTGTTGTTGTTCTTCTTTCTTTTTCTTCTATCTTCTTCTTCTACCTTTTTCTTCCTTCTTAAAACCATAACTTTTCGGGTTTCCGGCATTCGATGGCTCAGCAGTCGATAAAGTGAGTATCGATGTTGAATTTTCGAAAGTCGAAAATTTTCGGGATGTTACATTTCGAACCCGAAAATTCCAGATAGTTAGAGAAAAAGAAGAAAGAGGAAGAAGAAGAAGAAAATAGAAACACCAAAATACAGAAACCTCACATTCGCAGCGGATCAAAATATAATATCACATAAATAACAGTTTTACAAAAAGAACTGTATCAATACACTTATACATTTTATATATCAGAGTTACACTATTACACAACACAAGACAATTTGAAAACATGTCTCAGATAATCCACAATAATATATACAACGGATATCACTCCATACGTTCCTGCCATCCAGCTTGCCTCCTGAGCTCCTGAACGTCCTTACCTGAAAATCTGTAATACTCGGTCTGACCCGAGCATTACATCAAAGTAACACCCGGGTCAGGCTGGAAACCAGCGTGAGTAAACCATCTAATATGAAAGTACCAATGCAAATTTACTTATTTAAATCCCGGGTAACTCGTACTTCACTACGAGTTCATTACTTGATATGCTCAATACTTACTTCACATATCGATCTATAAAGAATCGAAGTGGTTTCGGGTATTTACTAATACCCGACTCCGGTCTCTCCGAAACCAATGTCAACTTAACTTAAATTATTCAGGTGAAATACAATTCTACTTTAAATACAGTATGTCACAGTAATTCATCATCAATAGATAGCCACATCATCACAGTTTTAAATTAAACGTATCATATCACATAGCAATACAAACCTCATATTAGGGATAACAATTTATCAAAGGCTTCCAATATCGTTCTATTTATCCTTTAATTACATTTAAGTAATTAACCCTTAATTAATTCCACGATTAATTATCCTTAACCAAATACAGTAATTAACCTTTAATTACTTCATTAATTAATTATTTATCCTAATTATTTATCACCCTTGATTAATAACATCCAGAAATTAACTACTCTTAATTACTTTATCAAATAATTTAATTACTCCTTAATTAATTATTTCTAATTAATCCCTTGATTAATTATATAAGGTAATTTAATCTAAATTACTCTCATTAATAAATCACCTATTCAATTTATTATATTCGGTAATTATCCATTAATTACCTCCCTAAGTAATTATAATCCATTAGTTTCACTAAGTAATTATTATCAAATCATCTAGCATCTTAACAACTAACTTTACTAAATTAAAACATTAATTAAGTTTTAAATATAATTCACTTTCCTTTACTTATAAAATTAACAATCCTTAGTTTCAAGTTAATAATTTATTTTGAAAACTTTAATTGTCAATTTATAAATCGTTATTCATTAACTAATTTAATTAATAAGTCACTCTTTAATTATTACATTTGTTATCAACTTATATTAAGTTTTAAGATAAAACATTTCCTTATAATTTCCTTTTATATTTCAGACTAAGTTTGAAAATAACTTTAAGGATCTAACTTAAAATATTCAAAACAAATCATACAATCCATTTATACAAACAATTCATTTCAAAGAAATGAAATTCAAGAAATTTATTTAACTTAATTATTTAGAATTTGAAACTTACTTTATTTCAAATTTAAAGACTGGTTAAACATTTTACTTTGGGTTTAACCTATGTGTACTTGAACTAAGTACATCATCTTTTCCTTTTTAAAAACAGTTTGACTTCAAAAATAAAATCTGTTTTAGTAAAAACTTACTGTTAAAAACTTTAACTTTAACAGAGTTTAAATAAAACTATTTACAAACCTTTAAGTCATATGTTAAAGACTCACTTATCTTACAAGAGTTTAAAACCAAATTTATTTCAACTTCAAATAATTTCAAAATTCTTTATATTATATATATATATATATATATATTTTTAAAGTTATCAAAACAATTTAATTTATCACTGAATAAATTTTTAAACTTGAACAAACAAGTTTTAAAGAAAACCTGTAACCAATATTTCACCCGAGCTACCCCTTGGTTTCTTCGAGTAAAACCTTTCCATACTTCGAGTAACCTACACTAAATACTCGAGCAGCCCAGAGTCCCTTCTTCTACTTCAAACCAGACTCCACAGAACAGATCGTGCACCGTGCACATGCACCACCAGTGCAACCGACTCCGACCAACTACGACGATCTCCCTATATCAACGGTCATCCTCACACCTCATTTCGATCAACAACCCATCAAATCTTCCTCGAATTTGAATTTGAGTATTAAAACCAACCTGGAACGAATACAAACAAGAAACCCAATCCTGTAAAAACTTCGAACTCGAAATGTCAATCGCCAGAACGCCTACGCCTCCAGACTTATCTTCCATGACCTTCCCACCATCGATCCCCTTAATTTGGTGAAGCTCGATCCAACAGAGGCAATGGGGTGAGCATTTTTCCCGACCAACAAAAACTAGGGCTATAGATCTTATCGACCAACTACCATCGCCACCGATCACTGATCACCCTCCTGATATTTTTGCCTGAACCTTCCATATTCCCTCCATCTCCAGTAATGTTCCCGACCACCCCAGTAGCTCCGGCCACCAGAACTCGTCCAGAAACCAAATCCCGGTCATTTCCCATATACCCATTCAATTCAACATTAAAAATTTTTGTTATTTGTTTAAAAATCATAATTCTTAAAATGGATTCAAGTTATGACCTTGAGACAGCAGATTAGAGTGATTGATTTTTAGCATATATAAAGAATTCCTACTGTACTCTTAATTAGCAGTTTAAACCTTCAAATATTTTAACTTAAATTCATTTTTAAAATTAAATTTATGTCTAAACAAACATTTCATGTTTGAAAACTAAGCCTTAAAAGAAATCAGGGGAAAAGTTTTTTTTTTATATTTAGACTCTGTATTATGAAGACAGAGAAGAACAAGAATAAAATCAGTCATGCACTTCTGTACACACTCATATATATATATATATAGATTTTATACTTATATCTACACATACAGACAACATCATCTCAGAAATTCATAGGCAACAACCATAGATCTACTTAAGTTTAAATTAAATGTTTACTCACCTATTTTGTTTGAAGAGAGCAGCTCTTTTTGAAATTGAAAACTGGAAACTGGTAAATTTGCTTAGTTGAGTTGATCTTGTTTTGATTTAGCTTGATGATTCAGGTTGAAAAAGTGGTTGCTTGATTCAAATCTTGGCAGAACAGAGAAGCCTGAAATACTTCTGCCCTTGAACAGAAAATTTGAGTTTCCCTTGATTTTTGATTTGCTTACTGATCTGGATTTGCCTTTAAACTGATTTGATCTTGCTTGATGATGATTATAATTGATTTCTTGAAATGATTTTGCTTGAAGATGTTTACAGGTTTGGTACATTTTTTTTTCTGATTTAAAACGTGGCTGTAGTTTGCTTTCTTAGAAAAAAATGAGATAGAAAAAAAATGAAAGAAGAATAAGAAGTATTTTTATATAGATTTAGTTTTTGATTAATTAAAATTTAAAGAAATAAAATAAAAATGTGACACTTGTCACTAAACTCTTTTGATAACTTAACACATGTTATTTAGAGTGTTTATATGTTAACACATATATCTCTCATGCATAATTATATATATATAATTTTATTTAATAAAGCTTTTTAATTTATTTTCCTAATAACTAAATACATATATTAATTATATAAATGGAAATCTTTTAAAAGAAATGGAATAAAACCAACTATATTTATACAAAAATCATTTACACATACCTTTAAATTCAAAATATATATTAAGATATATATATCATCTTTTTGAAATCCAAATATAAGTTCAAACCAATTATTAAATAAAATTTTAAAATCAATCTTAATATCAATTTGATATATATATTTAAACATCCATCACATTAATTTGAAATAAGTACTCTATTTAAAAATCTATATTCACTCACACATATATATACAATATACAATACATTTTATTTATTTGAATATAACAATTTTGCCAAATTTAATTAATTTATTAAAGGAGATTATCATATTTAATTTCTTTGAAATTCCCGGGATATCACATACAAGCTTTAAAAATATTTTTCTTCAGCTTAAAACTGAAGATTCAAATTTTTATTCAACTTTCAATAGATTAAATTTTAAAATTTAATCGCCAAATCCATAGTTATATTGGGGATTCAAGCTAAACCATCATTCAAATATTTAAAATTAATTAAATATTTCATTTTGAAATGCTCAAAAATTCTGGGTCGTTACACCAAGTATATAGGCTGCTTCTCCCAAATTGTTCATGGAGAAGTTCTTGAAAAGCCAAGCTTTCACTGATTGCAACAACGAAGTGTCATTGCCAATCAATAATAGATCATCGACGTAAAGTACTAATAATACGATAGCGTTGCCCTGTTCCTTTCTGTATATGCATGCTTTCTATGTGTTTTTGATAAAAACCAAACTGGTTGATTACTTTATCAAAACACTTGTTCCGACTCCTTCAAACTTCTTTAAGTCCATAAATGGACTTAACAATTTGCAAGCCTTGCACTCACGACCACTGACCACAAAACCCTCGGGCTGTGATATATAAATGGTTTCTTCTAAATCACCATTTAGAAAATTTGTCTATACATCCATTTTCTATATTTCATAGTCATATAATACAGCGATCGCAACATAATCTTCATGGACTTAAGCATGGCTACAGGTGAAAAAGTTTCATCATAATTAAAGCCTTGAATTTAACGAAATTCTTTCACAACCAGCCTTGCCTTATAAGTCTCTACTTACCTATCTGCATTTTTCTTTTTCTTAAAAATCCATTTGCAGCCGATGGGTTTTATCCCTTTGGGTACATTCGACAAAGTCAAAACTCTGTTTTATACATGGAATCCATCTCGGATTTCATTGCTCTAAGCTATAGTGCAGAGTCTATACTCTGCAGTGCTTATAGGAAAGACAAAGGAGTGTTGTCATTTAAGGCACACTCCTCCTTCTGGCCATCCATGAGAAAACCGTAGTATCTCTCTGGGGCGTGAGATTCGCTTCTAGACCTTTTAATTGGTTGCATGTTTTCATATATGGGTGAACTTGGTTCTTCCACTGGTTTAGCTTCTATGTTAGTTTCTTGGATCTCATCAAATCTACAACCTCGTTATTAATTTCTTTTGATAGAAATTCCTTTTCTAGAAGGATAGCGTGTCGAGAAATAATAACCTTTTGTTCCTGTAGAATATATTTCCCATCGAATTTTCGAGATATCCTATAAATTCATACATGTAACGACCCAGAATTTTGGACCATTCGCGTCCATTATAAGTGTATAGGTAGACACTCATGCCGGAGTTGAATTGCTCAAAATACCGCGTTGTTAATTTAAATTTGGCAAAACTGAACATATACAGTAAATAGATATAATCACAGAACACAGACACAGAGTAATAAGTGCAGCGGAAATAAAAGAGATAGTAGTTCATGAAGCTACTATATGAATATATAAAATACATCAGAGTTTACAACAGAAGAGTAATACGATACATCAGAGTTAAACTAGATACAACGGAAGAGTAACACGATACATCAGATGCAAATCAGAATGCATCACTGGAATCATCGAATACTGAAAGCCGGATAGATAGCTGGATCTCCAAGCGAAGCTCCAACTCCAAAGGTGAGTCTCGAAAGCTGAACCACTCAGTCTGACTCGAGCGTAAAGCAAAAACACAAGACACTCGAGTCAGGATTAACATTCTTATATTAATAAATCCAACTCAAGTGAAATAGCAATTGAAATACAAGTAACTCAAAGGATGTTGGAATAACCATCCTTTAAGGATCCGTTAAACTATCTACTATGTAGTAGTGTACGATAAGTAGATAATGTCTATTAGTAATATAAAGATATCAAAATAGCGTTAAGTCATGGCCCATTCCACCCTTAACACATTTTTATTCCCACAAGCATATACAAGACCGTAGTTTCCCCAAAACCGGAAGTCACCAGAGGGCAATCCATATACTCAAGGTACAAAAAAAATTCGTAGTGGTCGCGCATAAATGGAATACAAGTATGACAAGGCACATGAGGCTATACCCAAGGTAGTGATACTACCGTTCGCCTGATCCGGGCTGGTGAGAACGCAACGCCGCAGCGCCCGCAACACCGTGAGACAACACTCCCAAAATCAAGGGTGCACCAATCGACAACAAGTATAAGTAGTTCGAAGAAGTGTGTCCACTTGAGGTATCAATCCTCCATTGGCCCGGCACAGCTCCTGTTTTAGTCATTTCCAATTTGACACAAGTGTCAAGGCTATCCATTATCGTTCACTTTCTTCAGTCAACACGTACATCATTTCCAACCACTTCATTCTGGATCATCACTCCGCGTATAGTTATTAAAGTGGTTTTCGGTTTAGATAGAGAGTATATCCATAACCGAATTCCGGTCTCTTTAATAACTTTCGTAATTATTACACCGATTGGTCGTTTAAATATTTCAAAACCAAATCAATTTCAATTTCAAATAGAATTCGAAAACCAGCATTTCATTTGTCTTTCAAACCATTTCCATAAATTTACATTTCAAAACTTCCAAATTACACTTTCAAAATCTTATAATTCAACTTCAATTTCTATTTAAAACAATTCAAATATTGATTCAAGTTCGTATATAAGTTTCATTTCGAAATCATTAGAATCAATTTTATTTAACATTCAAACCAATTTAAATCCATTTATCCATTTCAGTTAATATTCGTTAAGTTACTTTTCATTCAAAACAATTTCTACTAAATTTCCAAATTATTAAATCAATTTCTTAAATTCAACTTATAAATTTAATTAAATTAAATTCATCAAATCCAATTCTCTAAATTTCAAGTCTTACATTAATTTCAATAAATCACAATTTTTATTTCTTGTTAAAGAAATTCAATTTCAGTTATTTACTTCCTTAAATAATTTTCCAAAACTTAATTAATAAAGAAAACTTAATTTCAATTATTTACAAAGTGGATTCACTTATTCAAAAGATCAATTTTTCTTATTAAAGAATCCAATCCAATTTAATCATTAAATAATTCAATCTTATTTAATTATTAAATAATTCAAAACTTAATTATTAAATAATTTCAAAGTTTAATAATTTCAAACTTAATTATTAAATCATTTCTCAAATTAAACAACATTTTTCATCAATTACATTGGTAATATTTTGTTTCAGATTATTAAATATCAACATTTTTTTTTATTAAAATTCAAATTTCAACTTCATTTCAAAACCATATTGTTTATTCAAATAAAATCTTCATTTTATTTTTAAATCAAATTATTGACCAATCGGGTTTTTATTTAATTTCCTATCCTAGGTACAAATTCAATTTGGGTATTTATCATTTCAACCCGATTCCAATTCAATTCAAAAATCAAAACATATCAAAGGGAACTTGCAGTGTGATAACTGGGATGGTGTCAAAGTAAATAAACAAGCAATAACAACAATCAATAACAATCCAATAATCAATTCAAATAATCCCGAAATAACTGTATTAATTCGCATTGTTATTTGTACGAATTAATATAATTATTTCTAGAATCTACACTATCATTTCATGTAGATTAAAGATTATTACATTACGGTTTTCACTTGTCATTCAATTTACAATTTCATACATCATCAATTTAACAACATACATTCAGTGGTTCAAAGTGTAATTAAACAAATCCTACGTGTCAATAAATTTAACAGTTAAAGGGGTCATATTATACAAATGTCAGTTAATCAAATTTAACATCTAACTATCCTATATCAAGTTCAATTTCATACTATTTATCATTTTAACATTAACAATTTAACGTCCAATATAAACATCAACAATCAATCAATTTCAGCCAAACTGTATTATCATCACATAAATAATTAACAGATAATGGTGTCAAATGTCACAGGTGAACTGATATAGGAAATAACATATATAACAGTGTAATTAACTAACAGCAGTATATTTCAATTGTCGTTTCAATTGAAATCAATTTAATAAATAAAAGAACGTTAATCGTGAGTGAGTGCTCACCTTTCGAGGCTAGTGATGAACGAGAAGATGACATGGATACGCACACTGATACAGACGCTGGGTTTGAATTACGAATCCACATAAAACAAAATCGGCACGAATTCAACGATCAAAGCTAATTGGCATGAATCCGATGGACAATCTGATATACAAGAAGTAGAACAAATCAAATCAGAACTGAATTGATGTAGGTATAATCGAAGCAACGGTATATTATATTATTATTATCTTCTTAAACCAATATTCAATTTAAATTACATATTATGTTAACATATCTACCTATTACATTCATAAAAATCAAAAACCAGCATTATTAATGTATATATATACTTAAAAATAGATAAACCGTATAGACTTTCATATCCAGTATACCATATGAAATCTAATGTATCTATACAGTAATAGATTATATATATATATATAAACTTAGTCACAAACAAATTAAGTTTACATATATAGTACTGAAACAATAGAAAATATATATAACATCATATCAAAAATTTCATCTATACTATCTTACGAAATCTATTTTCATAAAGCATACAAATATAATGTATAAAAAAAAAGGCAGAGCTGAGTCT
Source organism: Allium fistulosum (assembly GCA_030737815.1). Lineage (NCBI taxonomy): Eukaryota > Viridiplantae > Streptophyta > Magnoliopsida > Asparagales > Amaryllidaceae > Allium > Allium fistulosum. Next base: position 494,763,246 of record CM060902.1, on the reverse strand, counting down.
CAACACACAACAGGACCTTAAAATACTAATATATATTATATATAATATGAACAACCCTTATAAACAGAATACATATATATGCATATATTACTTACAGCAAAAGTCGAAATATACATACATTTATACAAGTTAAATACATATATAATAATTGGCATCCTATGTAACAAACAGATAATATACATATGTATAGGTGTCTCGGGTTTAATATGCAGAGCATCATCTTTCGCTTATACATATAACTAAAAATAGAAACAACCGTAAAATACTTGGTAAACAACTGCTTTATATAGCATATATGAATGTATAAATATGTATAAACATCTTTCAATGATTTCCCATATAACAGCAGCTTGTAAACTATCATAACTAGGCCGAATCATCTATGTTTAAATCAACTAATATATATGCAGTAAAGAACAAATGAAACTATTATAAACTCAAACCCAATAGACCCTATATATAAATATGTGTAGACCCAAATATGAAATATACGCAGGCTTCCATATGTTTTATATGATATATGTGCAATAAAATAGGTCGGCATGCTACCAGGAACACTCCTATTGTTATACTAAGGAAAATCAGTTCCTAACATATCAATATTTTTAAGCATACATACAAACTTTTGGTTTTATTAGAAGTCAAACAAAACATCACATAATATAAAATTAATATAGCTCTTATATTGGAAACCTGACATAGACCGTATATATGAGTATCATATATAATAAAACTAAGTACGCATATTTACTGGAAATACATATATAAATATAACAAAATAGAACATAGTTTCAACATAACATATAATTTATAAACTAACTTCTACAAACAAGATGGTATAGACATACTATATATTGGTACATAACCACCTATCTACAATACAGATCTCACGTAAATGTGCTATACAACAGCCTTGAAATCCTTCTCTCAGAAATATACTTAATAATAGACTATGGATAACTATATAACATATAAATATAATATAACTTATATGTACACCTACCTATATATTAACAGATTTAAAGTGTATTTATGCAATACCATATAGATGATGCTGCAAAGATAGATGAACTGAGCTCGGCGGAGGACGGGTAGCGAAACGCGGAAAGCGAAGAGGCAGTGGTGGTGAGACTCGGTTGTTTTGCGTGGGTGGGCTATATGAGGGTGGAGGCGGAAAAGCATATGGCCTGGGAGGTGAAGGCCGAAGTCAGGTGAGGGAAACGGTCATGGTGTGGGGTTTGTCGGTGAACTGGGAAGGAGAAGCGGGTCTGGGTACTTGGTTGCCGAGGTGGACGCTGTGTTGGCGGAGCTAGCTGCTCACGGCTGGGAGGATGATGAGGGCGACAGAGACGGATTGGGATGGTGGCAGCTCGAAGAGGTTGCAGGTCTGCTTCGGGTAATAGTGGGGAAAGCACGAGTATGCCTTCGAGTCTGAAGAGGGTAGGAGGTTGGAAGAAGAAGCAGTGAGTCGCTTCGTGAAAAATAGGAAAAGACACGGGTCTGCTTCGTGAGAGATGGGAAAAGGCACGGGTTGCATATAACCAAAATCAAGGAAGGTTGAGAGTTAGACGTTGATTCAGAAAATATTAATTGCAAATGTAAGTGGACTGTTATTGAAGCAAAATTTTCACCGTTCAAAATTAATAAATGCAAACTCTATAAAATTTTCATTTTTCAAAACAGAAGGAAATAAAGATGTGCATTGAAAATATGGAAAGGTAACGGCTGATAATAAATGCCTACAGCCGTTGAAATCCGAATGGTCGACAAAAGTGGTACCGCTACGACGAGCTGTTTTATCGTTTCTGTCACGCACCAAACCTCAACCCGCAGAAGTGAATATACCGCTGAGATCAGCACGATGATACGATCAAAACGATATAAAATTATCAGTGGCACGATCGAATTATAAAATTCGAATTTTCTAATAGCGGAAAATGCAAGAAAAACACTGAAAAATAAGATCGACGGAGCCAAAGATGTCCGAATTTGGAAAAACGACAAACTGACATCTTGCTCAGAAGATGGTTTAGAATTTTTCTATGTAAAAATATTTAGGTTTCAAAAACATTTTATTTTCACTGCTTTTTAACTGATTAAATTGAAGTGAATTTACGCGCGAAATAAATTTTCATATTTTCGGATGAAAATTTACCAGTCGCTATGTTTAACTAGACGTATTTCAAATATTAAATTTTTATTTCAAAATTTTATTGTTTAAAATTTCACAAAATTTCAACTAATTACGTTATTAAAACAGTTGAAATTTACGGGTCGTTACATTCTCCCCCACTCAAAACTTTTCGTCCCCGAAAAGGAACGAGGTAGGAGAATAAAACAACCAGAAAGAAAATAGATTTGAAATACAAAATAACAATTAATTTAAATCATATAAATTTAAATTTAAATTAATTGATATTCAATAATTGATTTAATCCATTTGATTTCACCAAAATCAATCTCAACTATTTCTAAATTCATTATCTTATTATCCAATTATCTTAAATTTACAATTTCTAAAACCATAAATTTGAATAGTCTTTTATTATAATCATATTTTGTTTTCAATAATTTAAATTCTTCTTTATTCCAAATTATTGTTAAAGTTATTCTACTTAATATATCTAATCACATATATTTAACCCATATAATTAATTTAAACCATAAAAGTTTCGATTTAAATTAATTTACATCTATTAATTTCTTTTAAATTCAAGGTATTTTCATATGTTGATCAAATTTCAATTTATTAATTCTTTCAAAACAAATTTATTTCATTATTAACTGAGTTTACTTATTATCCTATCTAACTCTATTGACATCTTTATAATCAAAATTTAGTGTATAACATTTATTATAACACTCAAATTTTATTTATAAATTCAATTTATCTTATATATTATCCAATTACATATTCAACTTCTGAATGATTTAGGTAAGTTGTATTAGAATGCAGTTGAACAATATACAAATAAAATTTTCTAAATTCAATTATTCAAGTTTTTAAATATTTATTCCAATTTTGATTTTATTTATAATTAAAATCATCCTTTAACAAAATTTAAGAATTAGATTCCCGATTAACTTTAAACAATTTAGAGATATATATAATATATTTATATCAAATCAAATTAATTTAAAATAAGATACCCCTATGTATATAAATCAAATTTTACTAAAGAAATTCAAATCAAAATATTTTTCAAAACAAAACCGTAGCAAAGCTACAGAATAGTATCTCCGCTTCGAAACTCGAAAATGAATGTCGATGATGCGGCCGCCATCACCGAAATTATTTTCCAGCGACAAAGAGAAGAGCACTGATTTCAACATTTTAAAATTCTTTGAAAACGATTTCTATTCGAAAATACTTTCAATAATATATACTTTAAAATTTTAAAAACCAAAGTTCGAAATTACAGGAAACTAATAAATTCTCAAATTCTGAATTAAATTCATTTCAAATTCCAAAACAATTTTATAAACCGTATTTATAAATTTATTTAGAATAATAAATGAAAATCAAATATTATCATTTCAAACAAGCAATTTAATTAACCTATTAAATTTCAGAAAATTTTACTTATAATTTCACAAGATAATCAAACAAATTTATTTCATTTTCCAAATTTGAAAATAATATTGTGTCAGTTTGCTCTGTTCAAGTGTTTTGGAAATCCTATCGATAGCGTTGATCAGACGTATCGATCGAAAACCCAAATCAACATCAACAACTCAAACAACACAATATATAAAACATTTTTAATATTAATTTACAATACACTTCCTCACTTAAAGATACAAAGATGGATTTCAAAGCAAGGATAGAGATTCAAATTTTTGATAGACTCAAATCAAGAGAATTTCGATTCGAAGATAGGTTTGAAACAAAGACGAGATAATTAAATAACAAAATAAGGCGATGGATAAGTTTATAAAAAATTTGCGGGCAACCTTAACCGGGTCGACCGTGACTTCAAGAATAAGATCGATGCTGAATTCCGAGGTAAATCAACACTCGATCTCAAGAGATGGAATTCAGGTATAGCAGGGAATAGATAGCATCGTAAACCGAGGATTCAGAAATCTCCGGTAAATCAATGCCTATTATAAAGGAGTTTTGCTCCTTTACGAATCATTCTAAGATTGGCGAGACCGCCGATCTATTATAGATAACATTCAAAATGGAGTTATGGGGTGCTCCAGAATTTGAAAGAAGACGAATAGTGAAGGACACGAATGAATTTCGGAACCGAGGGGAACGTTCCAAAATTCAAAGGAATTGAGTCAAGAGAAGAGATTGAAACTCGAATGAGAGTGATTCTGTAAATACATTTACCCTATATGTTAAGTTTTGCCTAGAGCTACCAAAGCTCTGATACCAACTGTAACGACCCAGAATTTTGGACCATTCGCGTCCATTATAAGTGTATAGGTAGACACTCATGCCGGAGTTGAATTGCTCAAAATACCGCGTTGTTAATTTAAATTTGGCAAAACTGAACATATACAGTAAATAGATATAATCACAGAACACAGACACAGAGTAATAAGTGCAGCGGAAATAAAAGAGATAGTAGTTCATGAAGCTACTATATGAATATATAAAATACATCAGAGTTTACAACAGAAGAGTAATACGATACATCAGAGTTAAACTAGATACAACGGAAGAGTAACACGATACATCAGATGCAAATCAGAATGCATCACTGGAATCATCGAATACTGAAAGCCGGATAGATAGCTGGATCTCCAAGCGAAGCTCCAACTCCAAAGGTGAGTCTCGAAAGCTGAACCACTCAGTCTGACTCGAGCGTAAAGAAAAAACACAAGACACTCGAGTCAGGATTAACATTCTTATATTAATAAATCCAACTCAAGTGAAATAGCAATTGAAATACAAGTAACTCAAAGGATGTTGGAATAACCATCCTTTAAGGATCCGTTAAACTATCTACTATGTAGTAGTGTACGATAAGTAGATAATGTCTATTAGTAATATAAAGATATCAAAATAGCGTTAAGTCATGGCCCATTCCACCCTTAACACATTTTTATTCCCACAAGCATATACAAGACCGTAGTTTCCCCAAAACCGGAAGTCACCAGAGGGCAATCCATATACTCAAGGTACAAAACAAATTCGTAGTGGTCGCGCATAAATGGAATACAAGTATGACAAGGCACATGAGGCTATACCCAAGGTAGTGATACTACCGTTCGCCTGATCCGGGCTGGTGAGAATGCAACGCCGCAGCGCCCGCAACACCGTGAGACAACACTCCCAAAATCAAGGGTGCACCAATCGACAACAAGTATAAGTAGTTCGAAGAAGTGTGTCCACTTGAGGTATCAATCCTCCATTGGCCCGGCACAGCTCCTGTTTTAGTCATTTCCAATTTGACACAAGTGTCAAGGCTATCCATTATCGTTCACTTTCTTCAGTCAACACGTACATCATTTCCAACCACTTCATTCTGGATCATCACTCCGCGTATAGTTATTAAAGTGGTTTTCGGTTTAGATAGAGAGTATATCCATAACCGAATTCCGGTCTCTTTAATAACTTTCGTAATTATTACACCGATTGGTCGTTTAAATATTTCAAAACCAAATCAATTTCAATTTCAAATAGAATTCGAAAACCAGCATTTCATTTGTCTTTCAAACCATTTCCATAAATTTACATTTCAAAACTTCCAAATTACACTTTCAAAATCTTATAATTCAACTTCAATTTCTATTTAAAACAATTCAAATATTGATTCAAGTTCGTATATAAGTTTCATTTCGAAATCATTAGAATCAATTTTATTTAACATTCAAACCAATTTAAATCCATTTATCCATTTCAGTTAATATTCGTTAAGTTACTTTTCATTCAAAACAATTTCTACTAAATTTCCAAATTATTAAATCAATTTCTTAAATTCAACTTATAAATTTAATTAAATTAAATTCATCAAATCCAATTCTCTAAATTTCAAGTCTTACATTAATTTCAATAAATCACAATTTTTATTTCTTGTTAAAGAAATTCAATTTCAGTTATTTACTTCCTTAAATAATTTTCCAAAACTTAATTAATAAAGAAAACTTAATTTCAATTATTTACAAAGTGGATTCACTTATTCAAAAGATCAATTTTTCTTATTAAAGAATCCAATCCAATTTAATCATTAAATAATTCAATCTTATTTAATTATTAAATAATTCAAAACTTAATTATTAAATAATTTCAAAGTTTAATAATTTCAAACTTAATTATTAAATCATTTCTCAAATTAAACAACATTTTTCATCAATTACATTGGTAATATTTTGTTTCAGATTATTAAATATCAACATTTTTTTTTATTAAAATTCAAATTTCAACTTCATTTCAAAACCATATTGTTTATTCAAATAAAATCTTCATTTTATTTTTAAATCAAATTATTGACCAATCGGGTTTTTATTTAATTTCCTATCCTAGGTACAAATTCAATTTGGGTATTTATCATTTCAACCCGATTCCAATTCAATTCAAAAATCAAAACATATCAAAGGGAACTTGCAGTGTGATAACTGGGATGGTGTCAAAGTAAATAAACAAGCAATAACAACAATCAATAACAATCCAATAATCAATTCAAATAATCCCGAAATAACTGTATTAATTCGCATTGTTATTTGTACGAATTAATATAATTATTTCTAGAATCTACACTATCATTTCATGTAGATTAAAGATTATTACATTACGGTTTTCACTTGTCATTCAATTTACAATTTCATACATCATCAATTTAACAACATACATTCAGTGGTTCAAAGTGTAATTAAACAAATCCTACGTGTCAATAAATTTAACAGTTAAAGGGGTCATATTATACAAATGTCAGTTAATCAAATTTAACATCTAACTATCCTATATCAAGTTCAATTTCATACTATTTATCATTTTAACATTAACAATTTAACGTCCAATATAAACATCAACAATCAATCAATTTCAGCCAAACTGTATTATCATCACATAAATAATTAACAGATAATGGTGTCAAATGTCACAGGTGAACTGATATAGGAAATAACATATATAACAGTGTAATTAACTAACAGCAGTATATTTCAATTGTCGTTTCAATTGAAATCAATTTAATAAATAAAAGAACGTTAATCGTGAGTGAGTGCTCACCTTTCGAGGCTAGTGATGAACGAGAAGATGACATGGATACGCACACTGATACAGACGCTGGGTTTGAATTACGAATCCACATAAAACAAAATCGGCACGAATTCAACGATCAAAGCTAATTGGCACGAATCCGATGGACAATCTGATATACAAGAAGTAGAACAAATCAAATCAGAACTGAATTGATGTAGGTATAATCGAAGCAACGGTATATTATATTATTATTATCTTCTTAAACCAATATTCAATTTAAATTACATATTATGTTAACATATCTACCTATTACATTCATAAAAATCAAAAACCAGCATAATTAATGTATATATATACTTAAAAATAGATAAACCGTATAGACTTTCATATCCAGTATACCATATGAAATCTAATGTATCTATACAGTAATAGATTATATATATATATATAAACTTAGTCACAAACAAATATAAGTTTACATATATAGTACTGAAACAATAGAAAATATATATAACATCATATCAAAAATTTCATCTATACTATCTTACGAAATCTATTTTCATAAAGCATACAAATATAATGTATAAAAAAAAAAGGCAGAGCTGAGTCTCAACACACAACAGGACCTTAAAATACTAATATATATTATATATAATATGAACAACCCTTATAAATAGAATACATATATATGCGTATATTACTTACAGCAAAAGTCGAAATATACATACATTTATACAAGTTAAATACATATATAATAATTGGTATCCTATGTAACAAACAGATAATATACATATGTATAGGTGTCTCGGGTTTAATATGCAGAGCATCATCTTTCGCTTATACATATAACTAAAAATAGAAACAACCGTAAAATACTTGGTAAACAACTGCTTTATATAGCATATATGAATGTATAAATATGTATAAACATCTTTCAATGATTTCACATATAACAGCAGCTTGTAAACTATCATAACTAGGCCGAATCATCTATGTTTAAATCAACTAATATATATGCAGTAAAGAACAAATGAAACTATTATAAACTCAAACCCAATAGACCCTATATATAAATATGTGTAGACCCAAATATGAAATATACGCAGGCTTCCATATGTTTTATATGATATATGTGCAATAAAATAGGTCGGCATGCTACCAGGAACACTCCTATTGTTATACTAAGGAAAATCAGTTCCTAACATATCAATATTTTTAAGCATACATACAAACTTTTGGTTTTATTAGAAGTCAAACAAAACATCACATAATATAAAATTAATATAGCTCTTATATTGGAAACCTGACATAGACCGTATATATGAGTATCATATATAATAAAACTAAGTACGCATATTTACTGGAAATACATATATAAATATAACAAAATAGAACATAGTTTCAACATAACATATAATTTATAAACTAACTTCTACAAACAAGATGGTATAGACATACTATATATTGGTACATAACCACCTATCTACAATACAGATCTCACGTAAATGTGCTATACAACAGCCTTGAAATCCTTCTCTCAGAAATATACTTAATAATAGACTATGGATAACTATATAACATATAAATATAATATAACTTATATGTACACCTACCTATATATTAACAGATTTAAAGTGTATTTATGCAATACCATATAGATGATGCTGCAAAGATAGATGAACTGAGCTCGGCGGAGGACGGGTAGCGAAACGCGGAAAGCGAAGAGGCAGTGGTGGTGAGACTCGGTTGTTTTGCGTGGGTGGGCTATATGAGGGTGGAGGCGGAAAAGCATATGGCCTGGGAGGTGAAGGCCGAAGTCAGGTGAGGGAAACGGTCATGGTGTGGGGTTTGTCGGTGAACTGGGAAGGAGAAGCGGGTCTGGGTACTTGGTTGCCGAGGTGGACGCTATGTTGGCGGAGCTAGCTGCTCACGGCTGGGAGGATGATGAGGGCGACAGAGACGGATTGGGATGGTGGCAGCTCGAAGAGGTTGCAGGTCTGCTTCGGGTAATAGTGGGGAAAGCACGAGTATGCCTTCGAGTCTGAAGAGGGTAGGAGGTTGGAAGAAGAAGCAGTGAGTCGCTTCGTGAAAAATAGGAAAAGACACGGGTCTGCTTCGTGAGAGATGGGAAAAGGCACGGGTTGCATATAACCAAAATCAAGGAAGGTTGAGAGTTAGACGTTGATTCAGAAAATATTAATTGCAAATGTAAGTGGACTGTTATTGAAGCAAAATTTTCACCGTTCAAAATTAATAAATGCAAACTCTATAAAATTTTCATTTTTCAAAACAGAAGGAAATAAAGATGTGCATTGAAAATATGGAAAGGTAACGGCTGATAATAAATGCCTACAGCCGTTGAAATCCGAATGGTCGACAAAAGTGGTACCGCTACGACGAGCTGTTTTATCGTTTCTGTCACGCACCAAACCTCAACCCGCAGAAGTGAATATACCGCTGAGATCAGCACGATGATACGATCAAAACGATATAAAATTATCAGTGGCACGATCGAATTATAAAATTCGAATTTTCTAATAGCGGAAAATGCAAGAAAAACACTGAAAAATAAGATCGACGGAGCCAAAGATGTCCGAATTTGGAAAAACGACAAACTGACATCTTGCTCAGAAGATGGTTTAGAATTTTTCTATGTAAAAATATTTAGGTTTCAAAAACATTTTATTTTCACTGCTTTTTAACTGATTAAATTGAAGTGAATTTACGCGCGAAATAAATTTTCATATTTTCGGATGAAAATTTACCAGTCGCTATGTTTAACTAGACGTATTTCAAATATTAAATTTTTATTTCAAAATTTTATTGTTTAAAATTTCACAAAATTTCAACTAATTACGTTATTAAAACAGTTGAAATTTACGGGTCGTTACAATACAGAACCGATTTTGCCTCTAGTTTATTCGGACCAACGTTCTTAACGTATGCCTGGCATCCCCACACCTTCAAATATTTGAGTTGTGGTTTCTTAACATACCACATCTCATATGGTGTTTTAGGCACATATTTAGTGGGTAACAAATTCAACATATGCATCGCATTTTCTAGCGCTCATCCTCAATTGAATAGAGGTAACTCAACCTTACTCATCATAGAATGAACCATATTTAGTAGGGTTCTGTTTCTTCGCTCTGACACACCATTGTGTTGTGGAGTATAGGGTGGAGTAATGTGAGAGATAGTCCCATTATCTTTTAAGCATTTTTGGAAATCCTTCCAACATACTCACCTCCTCGATCTGATCGAAGGATCTTAATCTTGCAGCCCGTTTAATTTTCTACTACATTTTTATATTCAATAGTTTTCTCATAGACGTCGGACTTGTTCTTCATAAGATACACATATCCCTGTCCCGAGAGATCATTGGTGAAGGTAACAAATTAAGAAATATTATCTTTGGTAATTATAGGCATCGGGCCACATACATCACTATGTACTAAGCCTAAGAGTTCATCAACCCTTTCGTTGCTCCCACTGAAGGGGTGCTTGGTAATTTTACCTTTAAGACACGACTTACATGTGTCAAATGATTCAGAATCAACTGACGGTGGGAAACTTTTGGTTTTCAATTTATGTAATCATTTCTTACTAATATGATCTAGTCTACAATGCCAATGATAACCATCATTTATATTATTAGAAGCATTATTCATAGAACACACATAATTAGTACTAATCACAAAAATGCCATTTTCAAGAACATCTTCGTAGACTTTATTTCCATCCAAACTAATGTTGATAACATTATTTGCATAGTAAAATTTATATCCCATCTCGATAATCTAGAAACAAAAATAATCTCACAAATAAAGTCTTTTACAAAATAGCAATTATTTAATACTAATACTAATCTATTGGGCAAAACTAAATGATAGTCTCCTATCGCCGTTGCATCTACCATAAATCCATTAGCAACTTCGAGCCTCATCTCTCCTTTTGCCATGCGATGCCAGTTCATAAGCCCCTATAACGAATTACATATATGAGTACCGGATCCAGTATCTAAAACCCATGACATTTTATTAATTACGAAACAATTTTGAATCATAAATGTACCTGATGGAGCCGCATAACCATTCTGCTTCTTTTCCCTAACAATCTTAAAGTAGTCAGGACAGTTCCTTTTCCAGTGACCTGTTTTGTGGCAATGGTGATATTCACCCATGTAATCGTTCCTCTTACTTTTCTTTTTCTTACCATCTCTTTTCCACTTCTTCAAACTCTTCGAAGATGATGCATTACCCTTCACAGCAAGTACGACACCTTGATCTTTAGATGCCGACTTGGCAGACCTCAACATATTGAGGAGCTCCACGAGATTCACATTTAATTGGTTCATGTTATAATTTAGTATGAACAGTTCATACTGAGAAGTAAGAGAACCAAGGATCAAGTATACTTGTAGTTTGTTGCTTATTTGTACGTCCAACTATGAAAGCCTATCAATATAGCCCTTCATCATTAGCACGTAATCGTCCACTTTCTATCCTTTGGTCATTTTGGTATTGAACAATTTCTTTGTAAGCTCGTACCTTGCGGAACATGACTATTCATAAAACAGGGCCTTGAGACTAATGAATATCTCATTGACAGTCATATTTTCATGCTGCCTCTATAGCAAACCACCCCGAAACGGATTTTATTTCAACCCAATAAAAGCCCATCGAACTTTAGGCCTATCTCAAGGCGGGTTGTTAAGTTGATAAAATTAAATAATACATAGTACACAAAGCTATCTACCTATACTTCCAGGATCTTAAAGCGGAATATATAAATTATAATATCATAAACAAGTACCTATTTCATAAAGGAATACCATTTCAGAAACATAACATGTTAAATATTACAACACGTCTATATAGACTTCCATAGTATAAATTCCAAAATAACATAACTATTTGAACTGCATACAAACAAAAATATTTAAAAAACATAAATAGATAGATAACTACCACAAGTCTTCATCTCTACCTTTGTCTCCTAAATCAGCATTCCCTCCTATAACTTATGTGTTGTAATGAGGAGTGGGTTTGAACAATAAAAGTCTAGTAAAATGAAAATCTCAAGCTTTACCATAATTGTACTTGGGCAGTATTATTTAGATAAGAAATATGTCTTATATATTTAAAACTATACCATACTAATAACTTTAAATGTAATTCCAATGGCCTTTCCAGTCCAATTCCAAAACTCACACGTGATTAACTTCAATGATGTAAGAGAAAGCACCCAAACCAATAAATACCCTTTATTGGAGATTAGGAGGACTCTAACCATTTAATACCTATAAAATAGGTAGGTCCCCTCACTTAATACCTAACCCATTTCTAAACTCTAAAGCAACTTTCGTTAACGATGCGAGAGCAAGAACCTCCAAACCACTTAATACCTCTTTCCTGGGAACTTAAGCAGACTCTGACCATTCAAGACCTATAAAATAGCTAGGTCCCCATTGTAACAACCCGCATATCTATCGATTTTATATTTAAATATTTTATCGTTAGTCGGATGTTAGTCCGAAAAGCTACTTTTTGCATACGGTCAAATTAGGACTCGAGACCACCCCCATTGAGTTCAAAATGACGTTTGCGATCTTTTTGAGTGTAAACTTCGATATGTTTGGAGATAGTGAAATTTTCGTCACTTTTCCCACTTGTGACTTTGGTTGGGACTGCACCTTCTTAACTCAGCCCAAACCCCCCTCTTCTCTTCATCACTTCATCAAACACTTCAAGCTTCTTCAAAAATGGTGAGGGGAAAGAGAAATTAAAATTCCAAGCTCAAGATCTTTAGTAAATTCAACATCAAACTCCGAATTCAAGGTGAAGAACATAGATTCAAGCTAGGGGTTGACTCTTGCTTCGTTCTTAAGCTCTCCAACATCAATTTCATGGAAAAGGTGAGATTTTTGATCTCACATCTTGCCTATATCTATCTTGGACTGTTGGGAATGATCCCCTATTGCATTTGCATCAACATTTGCATTTGGTTTGGATTGGATTGGCGAAAAACTTCAATTTTCAGCGTTTTGGTGATTTTTCTGGGCTTAAGTCGCTTCTGGCCATCCCTAGGTCGTCCACGAGTTAACTTCTTAGGTCGTTGCCGACCTATAATCTCCAGGCGAAGTCTTAGGTCGTTGCCGACCTATAATCCCCAGGCAAAATGCTAAGTCGTTCGCGAGTTAAACCTTAAGTCTTAGGTCGTTGCCGACCTATAATCCCCAGGCAAAGTTAGGTCGCTCACGAGTTAAGTGTTAGGTCGCTCACGACTTAAGGACTTAGGTCGTTCGCGAGTTAGCACTTAGGTCGTTCTGGCCATTTTTAGCTCGCTCGGAGTTAGGTCGCTCGTCCTTAGGTCGTTAGGTCGTGTTGACCTTAGGTCGTGCACCTTTAGGTCGAAGCATTTTAGGTCGCTTCCCCTGGACCTCGTTAGGTCGTTCACTTTAGGTCGCGCACCCTCCTTAGGTCGCAAGACCTTAGGTCGCGAACCTGTTAGGTCGCACCATCCTTAGGTCGCGAACCAGTTAGGTCGCGCACCTTCCTTAGGTCGCGAGTTTTAGGTCGAATACCTCTGTTAGGTCGCTCGCGAGTTAACCCTTAGGTCGCTCGACACTTCAGACAGTTAGGTCGTTCGCCTATCTTAGGTCGCGAACCCTGTTAGGTCGCGCATTTTCTTAGGTCGTGAACACTTAGGTCGCGCCTCACTGTTAGGTCGCGCACTTCGTTAGGTCGCTCGCGAGTTAGTACTTGGTCGTTTAACATGTTCTTCTGCTAGGTCGCACGGCAGTCTTCCCTTAGGTCGTATGACCTACTTTTCCTTAGGTCGCTTGACCAGCCTGCCTTCACTAAGTCATACCGTGACGGGCCTGTTTCCTTAGGTCGTATTACTCTGCGTAGGCAATCTCTTCTGAAAAACATTTATCAGAAATTCTACTTTGATGGTTTTGGGATTGACTTCTTTGGACTTTACTCACGTCTTCGAACGTGAATTGATTTGTTTTACAATCGTTTTATGACTTGTCACTTTAAAGATATATGAAGGTTTCAATACTAATAGTAAATATCAAAACTCTTTCATCAAAGCGATTTCAACACTATTTTAAATATCAAAAGTTCGTTTTCTCAAACCGATTTTCAATCTACTAGTATATACAAGCCTTTACTTCACTCGAACGAGAAATCGACTTAAACGACTTAGTAAAACGGGTGGTATGAAACGCTTGCGTTCACTTCGTCGGTTAGCTCTTGGACTTGTTCGATTGAACCCTTTTCGTGACAATTTCCTAGTGAAGATTTACAGCTTGTTCGTAAATATTTAAGTTAAGCAAGTGGTTATGGGACATGAAGCTAAACTCATATATTTACTAGCTTGGTGTGATTGACACTTCTCGCTGATCATGATGATCATTTTATGATTTAGACTAGCAATTGTGCGATGTCTCTTTGTTTGCAAGGTAAGACTAGACCGCAATAGTGTGATTCCGACTCACACACATCTCTTTGTCCGCAAGGTTAGTCTAGGCCGCAGTAGTGTGATTCCGACTCACACATATCTTTATGTTTGCGAGGTTAGGCTAGACACCACTTGTGTGATTCCATTCACACATACCTTTCTGCTTTTTGGTTAGCCTAGGCCTCAATCAGTGTGATTCCGACTCACACATATGGGGTAGCTCCCCATGGTCTTCGGACCATCATGTGATAGGCCTCTTTCTCTTTTTATGATTTCTGGATTTCTTGTTTTGATTTCTGGATTTTTATGTCATTGACTTGTTATGAGTACAAGTTTAGGGTATGATGCCCTCTTTGGATCTTTGAGAAGATTCTTGTGATATTGATCATTTCTCATCGGTTGATCTCCTGTTGATCATCATTTTCATACTTATAGTAGTATGTCAGTATGGATATTATATGTTTATGCCATATCTTTTATTCTATATCATGTCATCTGATATTTATAGTTAGACTGATCCGTTTATTATTTTCTTAAATAATACTCGGGTCAGACCGAGATGTTACAGGTGCTTCTGCTTGACTTCCTTCCGGGATTTGCTACTCTGACTTTTGGCTGACTATTTAGTTTAGCAGTTTTTGTTGTATACACTTGAGATATGGACTCATAGTTGTATTCTTTTTGTATAGCACAGGTTGCTATTCTTTTGTATTATTGTGGAACTTTTTGACCACTACTCTGATGTACACTTTCATGTGTTAGTTATATATTCATATCTTCTTCCGCCTTTGTGATATGGATGTCTGTGACTGCTTTGTGTTATGTTTATTTCTATGTTTGTTTCCGAAGATTATTTTATAGCCACCGTGTGATAATCAATTACATGGATGGTCGCTCCTCAACAGCCTTATTCTCCGTGCTAGTTGACAGCACTACATCGTAGTGTCCTTGGCTAGCGTGGGTATTGAGGTGGGGCGTCACACCCATCATTTAAAACCTAACCCAAGGTGGGTCCCTATATGGTTCTCAATAACTAACATCATAAGAAATCCCATCAGGTCACTTAATACTTCTCCTAAGAAAAAGGTGGACCCTACCATAGTTACTTAATACCTCTAACCCGAAGCGGACCCCTTCTAAGGAACTCACTTACTGTATTAATGGTGTAACTTATGACCCGTAACCCAACCATGACTTCTTAGATTAGTCCGACTATTCATAGGTATCGGCAGCCAGATTGACTGAGCAGATTTGCTCTACAGAATTGGGACTAACCTCATGTCCACTGAGGTTATTTATTATAGGTGACGTCCCATATCAGTCCACAAAGCCACATCGCTGGTAGCCATATTTAACTGGGCAAACTTCCATGTAACTTTGGACTACCTCCCATCCTTATAATTTGTCATACTTTATATGTATACTAATTATGTACATATACCATCCTACATGATTAATAATTGAGGCCTTATAAGGTAATTCCTTATTATGCCTCTAATTAGGGATTAATTCCCTAATTTACGTTAGCCATCCTCCTAAGAAATTAATGCTATTTGCTACTCTATTAATTTAATCAATACGTTCAATAAGCTATAATTCTTACATTATTATTAACTCTAATAATCATTACGTTAATATTATATATACACGCACAGATTAAAATAAAATATTTCCAGTCACACACAAAGAATACGCTTATTAATTTAAATATCGAGCTCATACAAGTCCCAATCTCTAAACAAAAGAATAACTAATATCCTTAGCCAACACTTGACTTTTAAACAAAAAGGAATAATACCAAACTTATCTCATATTAATGCAATAAAATTAACTCTTCCACTCAAGGAACAAACTTTATACTTTAAACCTTTTATATTCTGTCCAACTTTTGCAATTACAACCTTCGAGTGAAAAAGGGATTCTTACTTATTTTAATTTATAGAAATAGGCGGTGCAAACTACAAATAATCAAAAGTCATACTTTGCACATCTTTTATAACTTTACTTGTTTTTAGAATCCTTTAACACAACAAGAAAAATCAAAAGAGATGAAGTGGGATAAATTATAAATTGCATAAATCTCAACACAAATCTGATTCTACTATTATAACGACCCGTAATTTGATCAGTTTAATTAAAGATTTTTAAATTATTTTAAATATTCAAATATAGATTATTTTTCATAAATAATCAAGTTTTAAGTGATAAGTAATGATAATGAACCTATTTTGGAAAAATATTCACAAAAATATTTCCTTTCGAAATATATCGATAAAATGGCCAAAAACCGTTTTATCGAAATATATCGATAAAATGGCTGAAAACCATTTTATCGATAAACAGCTCTATAATCATCAAACATCGTGCAAGGAGCTGGATACGTACACTTATTTTTATAATTAAACAAGAATATGAAATAAAATTATTTATTTTATTTTCAAAAATTAAAATTATGTATGACATCCTTAACGATGCCCTTATATTTAATAATTGATTTATGATTTTAAATTGTGATTTAATGATTTAATAATTATTATAGTTATCCAAATAATTTTAATTCATTTTAAATAGTTATAAATTAATAATAAATAATTTCTAATAGTTTTATAAAGATATATAACCAGTTTGAAAATATAAGAAAATTGATATCGCTTTATCGGTATAATAGCAATTTTTATAAATAATTGTTAAATTGATTTATACGATTTTATAATTCAAATGATATCATTTTAATTAATTAATAATGACTATAAATTTGTTTTCAATTTTTTTTTAAATATATATGTAATTTAAATTAGAAGTGAAAATGTGATCGGGAATCGATTTCCTGATTTTCAACGGTTTAACGAACGGAAGTTGTTTGAAAGTCGTTGCAACTTTGTTTCTATGTCATATGCACATATATAACATACAAATGAGTCCACTAACATATACATAACACATTTATATATAAATAAAGTTAAAAATATCTATGATATTTTACAAAACTTAACCCTTAAGCCATCTAAAGTCAATGCACATGGCTTGGAAGTGAATGAAGTGATGGAACACATGGAGGGGGGGAGGACTAACGTGTAAAGTAATGGAATGGGAGGGGAGTGGGCTAAGGGTAGTTTTGTCCATTCACTTTTAGATATTTTCTAATATTTTTTCTCTATAAATACCCATGCATACTCTTCCATTTCATTCACCTTCTTCTTCATTTATCCTAAGCACCTCCTCTCCATTTTAATGGCTTCTTCCATAAAGAATTCTTGAAGAAATTTTGGTAGTAAAGAAAATAAAAATATTTATACATATATATGATATAGTATTACACCTCCAAAACAAAGCAAACACCTCCTCTTTCTCAATCAAGTGCACGTCCATCACCATCACCTTCAAGGCTGAGCACCACTCATCCAAGGTCAAGGTCGTGGGCACCAAAAGAGAAGGAAGCAAGTCGGGGAGCTCCGTAGCAAGGAAAAGAGGAGGAAGTGCTGTTGGAATCGATTCGAGAAGCTACGGAAAAGATTGGTGGAGTGAATCCATAAGTGAGTACTCAATGCTTATTAAATGATAAATAATCTCTATAACTATTTTTAAGTATGATAATATGACCATTTAATATCTTAATAATTTGTATGAATGTTTGATAACTTGGTTGATTACATGGTTGATTATATGGATGTTGATATGGTTGACAACTTGGTTGTGATAAATGATGAGAAATCATAATAAAAATGGTTAAGAAATTAACCATGATTAATTAATGAAAAATAAATCCATATGGATGTGTATATGAAGTTATTTAGCATCTTAATGGTTTGGAAAATATAAAAAGGATGAAAATGAATATTATAATAATAATATTTTAAATGATTTAAAAGTGAAAAGGAGATTTAATATGGAAAATATTGGTTTAAATGTTTGAAAATGGTTTATAAATATTTTATAAATATTAAAATTCAAATTGGAGAAGTTTTGTCAAACAATGAATTTGGAGTCAAAAATATGCGCGTCGCTTTACGGTAGTTCGCGATTTCGCGTCGTAAAAGTTAAATCTTTCTGTAGGATGGGATCGGAGTCCGATTTCTTTACAATAAGAATCTTCTGAACTCTTATGACTATTGTTTTCAAATAAAAGAAAAGGATCAAGATTTCATTTAGTAAATTTTGAAATATGAGCAAATCAAGTTTTCAAGAAAATCGCGCTTTGGTAGTTCGTTGGCCAAAGTTGCAAATGTTTTAAATAAGTATTTTTAAAATGTTTAAAAATATGGAATAAATATTATAAAATGTGTATAAAGTGATTTGAGTTATAAAGACAAATTTTCAAATGATAGAAAGTCGTTTTGATCAACATAGCTTAAAAAGTACTTTTCGGAGCACTTTTTCGCAGCACTTTTCTATAACTTTTAAATTATAGTTTTAAATGCAACCATCCTTTTCCAAATCTTTTGTAAATGTTTTTAAATGATTAACAAAGTATTTTAAAGGTGATTTGAAGGATTTATGAAGTGGTTAAATAAATAATTAAAAGTTAGTAGAGTATGTTAAATGATTTAGAGTCGATCAAATAACTTGACCACCTTATGGGTGACAGAGAGATAGTGTCTAGGTTTTAGTTTAGAAAACCAGCTTCCTACTCTCCCTGGCTATCCAGACTGGCCCGATGGAGGGGATAGTAAATTTGATTTACTCGGATCAAAATTTTCCAAAGTATAAAGGATATAATTTTCCAAATATATATATCTTTGACTTTATGGAAATAACCTTCTTGTACTCGGTGTTAAAGCCCGAAGAGGAAACTCGTACTATTCGTGAAATTTAAAAGGTGATATCACTGTTATTTCACCCATAGTATTTTTGAATACGGGGATTGATATTGAGTAGAATTAGATGATTTCTATAGATTCTGCTCACTTAATATTTACGGGTTTTGGATTAACATCCTAGATAACATGGTTTTAACTCAATCAAAGTTTTGATTTTGGAATTAGGAAATCTTTGTAAAGATTTAAATAAATGATTTGAAAATATTTTCCTAGGTAAAGGATGAAATAAACTGGAATTATTCCAAGATTCAAAAGGGTTTAATTAACCAAATGATTTGATAAATGAGGCTTATTGATTCCATATACTGTTAAGAAGATAAATGGAATAATTTAAAATAATATGTCTCTCTGAGATATTTATGAATGGATGAAAAGATTAATTAAATTGAATGATGATTGATAATCACATATGAACTTAACATCTTTTTAATCGATGATTGGTTCGGAGTAACCGGGGTCGGATTTGGGTAACTCCTATCCGAAAACCACTTTGAAATAATTTATACGTTCGAAAGTGAAGACATGTTGAAGATGATTGTTGAAGACCGGATATCTCCAGAATGTAGGGATTTCTGTCACGAGTCCTAGGGGTTTACCCCACATTATATTTATATGGCAGTGGTGTTTGCATTCTGAAATCCCCGTTGTATTGAAGACCAGAGATCTTTATAGCGAAAGGGCTGCTTGTTGACATTCTCTAGGTAGCTCCCAATATAGAGACATTTATTTTAGTAGCGGTTCTATTATGTTTTGAAATCTTTGGATTGCAAGGACTACTTGCTACTAATGGTAGTAGGAGGAGTGCCTTCGGTTTCGTTCAGTCCAAGAACAAACTTGTATGGACGAATGTCTGATAGTGCATTTATGATCATATTAATCAATCTCTATCAACGTATTATCTGCTTGGTGGCAGAGAAGGAAACTTCTCTTAGCTTCCACCCTTTCCTGAGACGTACAAGCTCATGAGTTATATGTTGGTAGAATAAGTTGTGTGATTAAGGAATGGCAATGTGGCATTCTAAGTGGAATGTGCTTTATGGAAGAATAAAGCGTGGCTATGTGAAAAGCAAAGCGTGGCTTTGTTAAAATTGAGTGTAGCCTCACGAGCCTCACATCCCGGAGATGATATGGGTAATTACATGGTCTGCAGGACATATATTTCAGTCTATCGGTTTATGAGTGGATCGGAATGATTAGGCCTTATGCTTTATACCGTCGAAAGACGTCTGGACCCCTATATTGTATGGTATAGTGGTGTGTGAGTCCTTGCACGAGAAGCCACCAGATACGTAGTAGTGTAGCAAGTATAGTGGTGTGTGAGTCCTGCATGAGAAGCCACCGGGTACGATGTTGCTATATGTGGAAATCCACAGAGGAAGGAAAAGGCCACTAGTTCTCTATCATGTTGGAAATCCAATTCCAATACGAGCTTTACGGTTTTGATTGTATTCCCAAAATAGCTGTAGTGCTTTGAAAACATTTTAGCTACCCCTTTTGGTATCATATATTCTATCCAATATATTCCGTTGACCTAATTCAGATATATTACCGTATTCCGGGTATTGATACTTGTTTTGTATATATTTATTTGAAAAGTTTTTTCAAAACCAATGTCATTAAAGATAATATCAAAGTGTTTTTCAGTATAAAGTATTTTGGTTATCCTAAGGTAAAAAACCCATTCATGTTTACATGCGGCATGGCCTTACGAGATACTATTCTTTTCGTGTTAGATCCAAGTATTTTTAGTACTCGGGTCAGATCTGAGTAGATTCAGGTTTAGTTAAAGAGGCTTGGAGTTTCCAGAGGAGAGCTGGAGATCTTCATCTACGTATGGACGTATTCAATTATCCACTTGTTTTTATTTTTCAGCATTTGTAAGGACAAAGGATTTATAACTGTCCAGGCTGAATCTAGGTTAGGCTCTGGTATTGTATTCAAGTTTTTCCGCTGTAAAGATTTTATATTGAAATAATATATGTTATTCCATTCCTGTGAGATTCGGATCTACTTTATTTTTTTTTTCCTAACAATCAGACTTTCCAGCACTTGCGTTTGCGGCACGTGAATACCGAGGACGTATTAGTGTCGATTTTCGAGGGTCGAAAATCCCATTCGTTACAACTATACTAAAACAACGCAATTGAAATTCCAACATATTCAAAGATTGACATTTATTTAGAGAAATTCTGGGGGTTTTAGATGTTATGTTTTCGTTTACCAAAATTTCTCAAAGCATACATTAAATCCAAATAATTACTATTCAATTACAAAAATGTGAAAACTTGATATTTTCACCCACAGAGAATTGTTTGCTTCCTAACTGGATTTGGTTCCGCTACGCCTAAATTCCTTTCAGATCTCCCTTTTTTGGAATATACAACAAAGTGAATGTATATAGGAATTAGATTTAGAATTAGAGGTTAGAAAGGAATAGAATATGAAATTAAAAGAATTAAAAATCTAAATCTCTTACTTGAAAATCCTAACTGATTCTGGAATCTAAAGAAGAAGAAGAAGAAGATTGAGATCTGATTTATACCGCTCCTAATTCTCTGTTAGATCTTCCCCATTTTGAATATACAACAATAGATTGTATACATAGATTAGATTTTAGAAATCATAAGATAGGGAGAAGAAGGATTGAGTAACTAATTTAAATTAGAGATTAGAAATTAGAATTACTTACTAGAAAGTTTACAGTTTCTGAAACGCTAAGGGGAAAGATTTTGACAGAGCTTTGCCGTTGCTACAGAATTTTATGAGAAAAAGTTGGGGGTCCAAGGGTCTATTTATAGAGGTGAGAAGGAACCAAAACTGTCAGATTTAGATAATTAAATATAGACCGTCAAAATAGGCGAAACCCTAGCCGCCTTTACCACTTATCGGTCGATCGCTTACCTATGGAAGGTCCACCGGTTTTTGTTATGACCGTGAATTTATTTCTTTATTTTTAATTTTATTTATTACTTAATTATTACTCAATTTAATTCTTACATTACATACATTATTTTAACATATTACTTAACGTTAAGAATCCCTCAATGTTTAATTATTTAAATTCAAATAATTAAATTTTCAAATTTAAACTCGTTTGAATTATTTTAAATTTGAAAACTTCAAACCTTCATAACTTCTCTGTTTGAACTCCTATTGTAACATATTATATATGAAAATTGATCAAAAAATTACAATTGACGCAATGGTGCAAATTCCGTGACCAAATTCTAAAATTTAAAGAATTTCCATTTTTCTAACCTTATTTTAATTAGTTAATTTCTTATTAAATTTTATGAGGCGTTACAGCCTCTGCAACGGTTTGTCCAACATAGACAACATGAAAACTTGTGCGATCTCTAGGTCGAACTCCCATTTTTCATAAGAAAGTCCTAGTTCGAGGTCTACATCATTGGCGGGTTGTTCTTTGGGTTCACATGTAATAGTAGTCCAATGGCGCTTGTAAGTAAACACTATTTTAACTTCTTTTAGCCAGTCGACATAGTTTGGTTCGGTGAGTTTGTTGTTTTTAGGAAACTGTTTTGGAGTTATTATTTTCTACAAGTTTAAGTGGTAGATTATTATGATAAATCATAGTAGGTGTTCTTAAAATATTAGTAAGGATAAATCATAGCAGATGTTCGAAACATAGATGTCTTTCGACTTCACTAGTAGATATTAGGACTCGTCTGTCTTGGAATTCCGACCTTGTGTTTGTTTAACAAGTCATAGCTCAACGGATGATGGATAACTCCTTATCGATTGTATCGTATACAACTCCTAACCCTTTGGTACTTTATCCTAATTTCGCTTCGGCCTTGAGTTTGCTCAACAAATCGAAACAAAATTATTCACTCATACCAACCATATCGCGACGGCCTAAGTATAGTATATGCACCTTCAGTTTGCTTAACAAATATATATAATTATCGTACCTCGTCTATTCAATATACTAATAATAATACACATAACATCCCTAGCTTGAGTTTGCTCAATAAATAAGGAGTATGCAAGTAATTTACTAATATATATATATATATATATATATGTATGTATGTATGTATATGGTAGTGAAGATTCTTAATCATCAATGTATCATATTGAACGATATCAACTTGTGGAACAATATAATTTTTATGAAGTACTCTCATGATGCAAGTGTTAGACATATCAAAAATCACATTATACATACATTTACATATGCATTTATTCCTTAAGTCTATTTGAGTTTCTTTAATGTTCCAACTTTTAATTTATACATTCAAATTATATAAGTTTTATTATATATACTTTTATATTTTATATTACTTAAATAATAGTCATATGTATAGTATTGTATAATTAAATCTTATTTAATTAATCTCGATTAAGTAGCATTTTAATTAATTTTAAATTATATTAATATATAACATTTATATTCAATATTTATTAGATATATTATAGCCTTTATAGTATAACACATATATCATATATATGTGTGTATTATTTAATTAATTAACCTTTTAATTATCTTTTTTGATTAAACTATTTTAATTAAATTTATATTAATTTCAAAATTAAATTCATAAACATACATGTATACTTATGTTATTTCAACTATTTTAAAACAAAAAAACATACACCATAATATATAATATATGTATACATTTATTAATTAATTAACTTAACATTTCACCAAAAGGACAAACTATGCAGTCCAATTAGTTTTTAGGACACACAATCAAAGAAATTACTTTTAAGGCCAAAGTCAGTAGAATAATTACTATCAAGGACAAAGTCAGCAGTCCAATTACTTTCAAGGACATAATTTCATAGGTTTTTAGGCCCTAGAAACTAATTATTTTACGTTTTGTCCTTGAAAGTAATTATTTCAGTTGTATGTCCTAGAAACTAATTCCACTTGCTAAAGAGGCCCTTGTGGCTAATTTCCACTTTAATTAATTTATTCTATTAATATTTTTTAATAAATTTAAATTTTGAAATTAATTTAAATTATTTTCAAACATTTAAATTTTTTATTATATTACAATCTTTATAATATTTTTAAATTTTATTTTAAACTTAATTTAACTTTTCAATTTAGAACCTTTTATTTCAAATTTTCAAATAAATTTGAAAATTAGCCCAAGGCCCAATTCAAATTTGGGCATTTTCTAGTAGAGATAACTTTGGGTTGTGGGCTTAATAGTTAACCTTAATATGACTAATTTAGGCCACATAGGTTATTGAGCTCTAATACCATTGTTGGAACGGGGCCGGCCCGTAGCGGAAGTTAAGGGTGAATTTCATAAAAATTCGCTTATCGGATTTATATTGGGCCTATGAAGTCTAATTTATTTAGAACATTTCTAAATTTTATTTAAATAAAATCTATTATTTTATTTAAATTTATAAATTATATACAATTTTATTTAATTTATATTCTGGGCGTATATAAGTATACATATGTATCATATACATATATGTATGTGTGTGCATGTGTAACATGATAACCCTTACAAGATATAACATGCACGTATATAGATGTTGGGATTTACATTGCAACAGACGCATTAGTTCATCCAATATGTATTGTATGTTGTCCAAATATATGTATGTAAATTTGTCATTTATATAAATATTATAAATCTACATGCACACACACATGTATATATATAGCTTATATATATATAAGTAAAATATTATATATGTATGTATGTAAGTACATATGTATGTATTATTGCAATAAATATTAAAATAATTTATTTATATATAGATAATATAAAAGTTTTTTTAACTATGAACTATTATATATATTTGTATGTATTACAAAGACAAAATAATTTATTTATTTATATATATTTAACAATATTTATAATATATATATATATATTTGTATGTATTAATAGAATTAAATAAAGAAATTATTTTTAATTTTTAAACACTTCCAAATCGTATGCATAGCCCAATAAATTTTATTATAAATTTGTTGTATTAAAATATATATAAATTGATTAATTAGTGTAAAAATAATTTCAAGACATATTATTCAAATACTAAATTTCATAAAATCTAGTATGATATTTTGAGGTTTGGAAAATTTTTCTTTCTCAAAATTTATTTTTTATTAATTAATTGTTTTCGACCATATATTATAATAATTTTTAAAAATATAAAAAAATGATTTTTAAATTATTGCTTTCTGGCCGAGAGTTTATTTCATGACAAAATAATTTAATAAAATTTAAAAGTTAATTTTTAAAACATATTTTATTAATTAGATAGTGTATTAATTTAAATAATAGTAAATAATTATTTGAAAATAGTTTACAGCCATGGAAAATTATAACTAATGTAAATATACATATATAAAATATATGTTCAATTATTAGCATGAAATGATGATATAATTAAATACAAACCATATAATTATAATTAAAGGACATTAGTATGTATATATTAATTAATAAAATAATAATTATTATAAATAAAATATTTGGTTATGCATATCTGATCAATATTTTTTTTAAATTAATGCATTCATATAACCAATCTAGTATTTGACAACATCAATACATATAAGTGTCGTTGCCTAACTAATAATATAATAATAATATATATGAATATTAAAATATTATTCAGAAATTATAAACCATGTAATACAGTAAAAACATACCTAAAACTAATGCCTTAAAGCATGCCTAGTAATGATGAACTTCATCACCTTTGAAAGCTTTTCGATTAGACGGACTGCTGATCCTTGAATCGTAGACCTTTGACTATCAAATAGTAATTGTCTTTTGAATTGATTTAATTTGGATTTTCTTGAGCTCCTAGAGGATGAAATCGGCCATAAATAGATAGGGATAGTGGCAGAAAAGAGTTTATTAAACAATTAGGGTTAGAGGTCTTTAAATAGTGGATGAAAGAGATAAAGTTATAGATCATATCTCTGAGAATCCATTTTTAACCCCTCTAACATATTTTTAGCCTATCCCTATAGCCATCATAACAGCCAAAATTATCATCCTATCATTATGGTTTAATTTTCTGTTTAAGCCCAAATAAATATTATTAATTAAATCTAATTTAATTGTTTATCGATATCACATATCAATCGATATATTTATAACTACTATAAATATATTTAATAATATTTATTCCTCAAATAACATTCAAAATTTTATAATTAATATTTCATGGATATTAAGTAATTTAATCAATTTATAGCAATTGTAAACTAATTAAATCGTCTAGTCTAAAAAGAATTCATTATTCCGGTTGTGTCACTCATTAGCAGTAAATTTGGTCAACGATTAACATCGAACTATTCGAATGTTAATGTTCACATGTCATTTAGTAGGTGGTGTGACAATTTAACAAAATATATTATCTACTTAGTTTTGGTAAAATTCAATTTCAGTTTATTAAGCGTTACCCGGTAGTGACTTTTATTTACACAAATTCTCTTCATCAAAACTATATCACTTTGAATTTATGGAATCTAGTAATGGTCAAATTCCAACATCGTTCATATTCAACTTTATATTCCAAACACAAAGTTCTTAGTTCAATAATAACAATTATTATTAACCGTACTACTTTGGCCAGAGAGTTTCACTTTGGGTTGAGTTAAGTTGACCGTGATACTATCCTCATAAAACTGAGAAAACGAACCCTTTCATGAATAGCGCTTCACTACCAATACTTCCACTCAATGCAACTATAGTCACTCGATGGAAGCTGTGCCATGATTTGACTATAATCTAAGCCGAGCTTTCATATTGAAGAACGGTAGTATTCTCAAGTCAAGAGAACTGTGTAAATACGCCACGTCGATATTTTCTTTTTGAATTAGTTATATTAATTAACAGAAAACTATTGAGTGTGCCATTCCATATATAACATCCTAGAATTTTATTGTTTTTATTTTTAATACTTAATTAATTTTAAATATTTAAAAAATTAGGTTTTAAATTTTAATAACTAATATTTAAATATAGAGATTATTTTAATATATGAATTGTGAATTAAATATTAATTAAATGGATTTAAAAACCTTATTTAACTCCTTTTAATTATTAAAAAATAACGGTGAACCCATTTCGTAAATTTATTTACAATAATAAATAGTTCGAATATATAAAAAGAGACTAAATTTGTGAATAAAATGACTTGATTTTTATGGTAGTACATTTAATTGAATCGATAAGATTTTTCCATAATTTTTAATTTGTAAAATATTTAAATTATCGTTCGACATATTTTATGGAAAAAGATGGTATTTTTGTGCTTTTACATAATAAGATAACCAATGTATATTATTATTGTTTTGGGATCGTATTGGTTTTTGGTGCATGATCGTATTTTTATTTTTGTCATTCGCAGTTAGTACGCGAATGGAATATTGTGTAGTGGAGTACCATAAATATTTCTTTTCATAAATTTTTTTAAAATGAAATCAAATTTAAAATTTTGAACTTGAATTAATGGTGACTTGATTTGGATTTGATATGTGGTTTGGAAAAATTGTTTAACTTGTGATGGTTGCTTGAGTTTGAAGCAAATGAATGATTTTGTTTATAAAACTTAGTAAAGTCTTGTTACTCCTTTTATTTTCAATGTTTCCGTCTTCTCCCCCTTACCATTCTTCATTTCTAGATGATAAAAATAATGACCGAGATTTCAAAATTCAGTACTAAATCACCCTCTCAACTAAAAATCAACAAACGAGTTCCTTTGAGTTTGAAATAGCAAGATCTACAAATCCTTGCCTATTTTGCAGCATGCGGTGTTGTTTGGAGAAGCTCGGTAGTTCGACAGTAGACCTAGGGTTTTATTTCGGCATGGTTCCGGGGGGTATTAGTTGAAGTGGTGTGCACCAGCATTCTTGTCTTGGCGCTCTGCACCTTGGTGGACATCAGTCGAAGCTTTAACTTTATGTAGAAAATTGTGACTTTCAGTGCATCGTCGAGTGGTTCCAGGTCAAATTTCGCCCATGTTGGTCGAGCTTCAAGTTATGGTGATGGATGCGAAGCTTGCAAGGAACAGGGTTTGTAGGTGAATTCAAATCAGAGATTTGTCAAGTGTGGAGATAGATGATGTTGTGCGTGCACGAAGTAGTGCACATGTTTCAGGCGTGAATAATTTTTGGTTTGAGGAAGATGATAAGTAGGTTGTTGATGGGCCTTGTGTCGAGTTTTGTAGTGTAAGGATTTTTAATAGCTTAATTAAATTAGGTTAATAATTTAAAATTTGTTTTAGGAATTAATTCATATCTCACTCATACGAGGTCGGATTTAGACACAGACAGTTGCGCTGTACTCGTGGAATTATTATCTTCGTATTGGAATTTGATTCACGGAATTTAGAGCTAATGAAATTTTGAGTTAAATTCAAATGCTGTTCGATTTAGATCGAACCGGAATGCGAAAGCGTCAATTGGAATTTTGGTGATTTAACTCACCTTTAAATAAATTATATGATTCTTATGTTATTACAAATTTTTTTTAGATGCCTGAACGATATTTGATAATTTTAATGAAATTTAAATTAGTGATAAAAGTATAGCGATTAAATTTAATTACGCTTAACATAGTTAAATTAGTTTTACTTCATTCGATACATCTATTTAGCAGAATATAACCCTGTTCTGCTATAATAAAATTGAATAGATTATTTGGACATCTATCGAGCAGAATAAATCACCGTTCTGTGCTTACAAAGTAAAAAGTTTATTACTATTTAATTGTTTGTTTGGATTTGAATTCCCGTTGGATGGTGGATGGCATAAATAACCAGTGTGTTGCATGGGACAAAAAGAAAGAACTCGAAGTGTTTTCGTAGCAAATAGGTCACTACGGGACACTTCAAAGTGCACATATATATTTGAGATTTACTGGAGACTTTTATAGGGAGACCCTAAGGGGTTTCTCATCATTATTTTTTTACTCTTATCTGCATCTTATTTATATTCTTTTATTGCTTATATAGATGTTTAGCTGAAATATTTGTGACATACTGTTTGAATTATGTAAGTGTCGTTATAGCAATTTTAGATATATCCATCACTTATGAAATATAATCTCCTTAAACCTTTGTGTGTGTTGATCGTGTGCTTGTATTTTTACTAAATAAATGTTCGGTGACGTTTTTTCACTTTGAAAATTGTTTAAACTATATTTTCAAATATTTTGCAAATTTTGAAAATACAGGAAATGTATTGATTAAAATTTATAAAAGCGGTTATAAATTTGGTTTAGTATCTTTCAAGGTAATTTTTTTTTTGAATTTATAAAAGGTTATAAATTTGATTTATTATCTTTTAAGTTAATTAATGTTGTTTTAATTTTATAAATGATAATAAATTTGATTTATTGTTTTTGGATTAATTAATGATGTTTAAATACATAAAAGATTATAACTTGATTTATTGTCTGAATTTATGTGTTTTCTAAATTTATAAATGATAGTTTCTAAATGTGGAAGTCTTTAAAAAGGAATGTTTTCAAAACAAAGCTAGGTGTAACTTTTTAATACACTAGAAATCTAAATCGCCCCTTTAAAAGAAAATTTTGGAAGAGTGTTTTTAAAGTGTTTTATAAATATTTGTGATATGAAAATCAAACATAAGTAAGAATAAAATGTTTTAAATCTTGGTTCGTTTATTCGTGACAAGTGTATGCAATCTAATTCCCATACATAATCATTCGTTTACTTTCAATTGTGATTTTTTAACTATCGAGTTTGATATCATTATTTGTGCTTCCTCAATCTAAGACGATTTGTCGCTAAGCATTGGCATCCAATACCATGGATAACTAAAAACAAAGAGAAAGTAGAGCCAAGCCATGTGGGTTGCACCTATTAGGATATATTCACATTTATCTAGAAAGTTGTTGGTAGCATGCATGCGTTGATGTGAGTATATTCGGATGCTCATGTGAGGTGGGGTCCAGCTTGGAAGTTCCCGAGAGTGATGCGCGTTTGGGCATGGACTCTCAAGTATATTTTAGCTAGAGATATACTTTTGGTGTAGGGGGATGCATCCTGTTAGTCATGTTGGATAAATTCATTTTCCTTATTTCTATTTGAACCTTGGAATTAATCTTTTCTTCTTTCGTGTTTCGTCAATTTAAGACAATTTGTTGCTTATTTGAGCATTGATATCCTTTGTCGAAAATGACTAAAATCAGAAAGCAAGTAGGGGCCAAGATATGTGGGGTTACTCCCATTAGGGTATCTTCATATCTACTCTAGATTGGATTCGATGGTATGCGTTCAGAGATGTGAAATACTCGGATTCTCGGTAAGGTTGGCGGGGTCCGGCTTGGAGTTCCTAAGAGGAATCACGGAGAAATAACTCTCTCAAGTATATTGTTTAGAGGTATACTTTTGGTAGGGGGGCGCACCCTCCTAGTCATTTTTGGAAAATTTCCCTCTCTCTTATTTGATTAAAATCTTTGAACTGTTTGCATAATTGCATCGAGAAGTGTCTACAACTCTTCTAGAAATTTAATATTTTTTGTCCTTTTTTTAAGTATCTTGTTTGTGTTCATCCTTTCTTGTTTGGATTGTTATTCTGATTTATTTTCCATTTCTTCATGTATGGAAGTTGTTCTTGTGAGGTAAAAACTCGATCCATGTTTAGTGGCGTGGTCTAATAAAATTATTAATTGTTCGCCATATTACTTGAGTTTCCTTACGTTGGTTTTCCAAATTGATCTAGGTGTTATTTTATTATAATGCTCAGGTCAGACTGAGTATTTTTCTAGGTTATCGTTGGTGGAACATGGAGCTCAAAGAGTAGAGCTGGATGTTCACCTGCCATAATATTTTTATCTTCCACAGTATTATTATATATACCTATTTGCAATTGTAAGGTCAAAAAATTTATAACTGTCCAGCTGATGAGGTTTGTTTTAACTCTATGTACTTTGTATCTTGGAGTGACAGTTTATACTACCTTTATGATATTATATGTTGTCATTTCCACTGTGATATTCTATTTCCTCTGTTTGTTCTTTTTATTTTACCCTAACAATCTACTTTCCTAACAATTGAATGTTCGACATCGGAATATCGTGGATATATTGGTGCCGATTTTCGATAGTCGAAAAAGCGGGTCGTTACATTTGGTACCAAAGCTGAAGGTTAAGCGAGAACCTTGGCTTTGGTAGGGTATGGCTCATTAGAGATAGGTAAGTGACACCCTAGAATGAGTTTGAGAGTATTTTATATATGAGAGTATATTTGTTATGGCTATAAAAATTTATTGTATTAATTAGTCCACTGAGTGGTTTATGAATTCCGGTCGAGACGTAGGACGCCGCGGTATCGATAGGGATTTCCAAACACTCAAACAAGGAAAACAGACACGATATTGATTTTTGAAAATTGGTAAATGAAATATTTTACTTAGGATTATATATTTAATATATATATAAAGGAATAATTTTCAAATTGGTATTGTAACAACCCACCCCGTAACAAGCCTAAAATTCGACCCAAAAAAGGCACATCGAAACCTAGATCCATTCTAAGACTGGCTGTTGGTTAGAAAAAGAAATAACAATACAGAGCAATAACTATTCTTTCTGAACTAATAGTGGATGGAACAAAATATAATATCAAATTGTACCCATTTATTTTAAAACCATTTGAAATATCATAATACAAAACATCATAAAACTATCACGTAAGATCTGTTACATAATTTGTTCAAATACATGGGTACAATATAAAAATATCATTAAAGATAATAATAATTTCGCAAGCTTAAGCCATTCCACCTTGGAGCATCGTCATTGTCATCACTCCGTCCTTAACCTGTGTTGTAATGAGAAGGGAGTCAGAACAACAAATGTCCGGTGAATAAAAATCTCGAGTCCTACCATTTTTTTACTTGGGTAGTATATTGCAAAATAAGAATATATCTAGCATACATAAAACCATTTAATACTTCTTATAAGGAAGGGAGGTGGGTCCATAATCAATCGCTTAATATCTTCCATCACTGAAGTAGGTTTCTAAACCCCATAACCCAAATCCCACATCATAAATGTCTAACAATGTGAGAGATAGTTCCCAAGCCACTTAATACCTTTTATTGGAAAATAGGCAGACTTTGGCCATTTAAGACCTCAATTGAGGCAGACCCCATCATTTAATACCTATTCCCAAGGTGGACCCCTCAATGGTAACTATCTAGCTAACATCTTATAGGATCTCTTAAGCTACTTAATACTTTTTTATGGAAAGGCGGACCCTCAATCAGTCACTTAATACCTCGTCCCGAAGTGGACCCCTATCGAGATACCATCGAACGTGCCTAATAACTAGCCCCTTGGTTATTTAATACTTCATTTGGGGAGAAGAGGCAGGCCCTCAAACAACCACTTAATACCTCAAGACCTCGAAGAGGGCCCCACGTATTATGACCTATACTCGTAATAACGTCTCACATTAGTCTGACTATTCATAGGAACTGGGAGCCAGATTAGCTGGGCAGATTTACCTTACAGAATTTGGGACTAACCTCATGCCATCATAAGCATTTATCATAGGAGATGTCTCACATCAATAGGAAGTACACATAATTGCTGGTAGCATCAAAGTGAAGGGCAAACTTCTATCGTGCAACCCTACTGACATCGCATCCCTATGACTTAGCCATAATTTAAATATTTTCCATATATATATATAACTCATCTCACCATTTCATAAATAAGGCCTTATAAGGAATCTTCCTTATTGCGCCTTAAAATATCAATTACCTTCCTAAATGGAGAAATTAATGATGACTACTACCTAATTAACTACGTAATTATACGCCATAATTATATGTTTACTACGCTATAGAAATAAATATGTATATTTGCGCCTAATCAATTCTAGCGTGCTGTTTATACACCCTAAACTAGTGTTAAATATCAATTCTTTTAACCATAATATTAATACAAGTCGTTTTCCTTCAAATTCCCAAGATTTCAATATCTATAACAAGGGATTAAATATTCATATCCAAAATTGCAATACATAAATTTGTAAAAATAAAAACCCAATTTATTACATCAATCTAATGGAATATCCTAAATAATAGGAATTGCAATCCTAACTTCATATTCTATTCAATCCTCTTTTACATAGAAATAAACGAAGGAATTTTGTGTGGAATAAATGGTGTAAATTACGAATAGAATTCGTACTTTTAAACCTTGTTTTATTACTGAAAACCCATAATTTGAATCAAAGAAGGAGGAGAAGTGGAATAGACTATGAAATTATTAGAAATTGTAGAACAATATAAATCACATCAAATTAACATAAATAATTGAGAATCTCCATCTAGAATTGACATTTTGAAATAAATAGGAATTTTAGGGGATTTTATCTATAGTATTTTCGCAATCCCAAAATCCCTAAGGCAAAACCAAATCTATAGATATATACACACACTAATCGATTACTGAAATAAAAATAATATGGTTTCCACTCAAAGATTATCCTCACCTTCTCTTTTATGGATTTGCAATGCCAAAGCAATTCTTTTCTAGATCTCCTTCTTTTGATATATATACATAGCGAAGTATAGGTATATATATATACACACACACATACATATTTGTTAGATTCAGAGAGGTTGGAGGGGAAGAAAATATAATAAAAGTATAGCTAGAAAAGGATTAGAATCCTTACCTGAATTTCTAATTGAATTTTTGAATCTAACTGAAGAGACAAAATGGTGGAGGTTGAAGGTATTTTTCAAATATTTATGAATAAAAAGTGGAGAGTGTATGGTCCAATTTATAGGAGTTGAAACGAACCAGAACTGTAGAATCGAGTTAGGTGAAATACAGACAAATATGGAACGTTTAATAGCATAAAACCCTAGACACCGCCACGACCAAGAGGTCGACCTCTTCCTTTAAACCGGTCAACCCCTAGGGGTCGACTTCTTAAGGTCAAAGGGGTCGACCTTTTGCCCTTTATTTTGGGAAATTTTGAACCGTTGCTTTTAATTAAATTTATTCCCTAATAACTTTAATGCTAATTGATTAACTTAATACATACTTAACCCCTAATTAAACCTACCGTTAATTTTTTGAAATTCAAACTCTATATTTAAATACTTATTTGGATTTGAATTCAAACATTAATTTAAATATGAAAACTTCTAACGCTCATAACTTCTTCGTTTGAGCTACATTTTTAGCATATTATATATGGAAACAGATCATAATTTCTCCATGAACGCAACAGAATAACTTTCATGGTCAAATTCTAACTTTTATAAAATTTCCATTTTCAACCCTATCTTATTTATTTCAATTCACTCAATTTACTTATGGTTGATTTTATGAGGAGTTACATTCTCCCCACCTTAAAGGGGATTTCGTCCCGAAATCTTTTAAGGGGCGAACAGTGTAATGCGCAATAACATCCATGTTACACAACCAAGTTATCTACACATCTATCTACTCATCCAAAGTGCAATGTGCTTATGTACTGCATACATACTAAAATGAGATCAGTCTTAGTGTGAGTGTGTAATTGTCTTATGCAATTTTATTGTGGAGTGTCCTAGTTCCATGCTCCACAATGCATGTGATGGCACATGGTACTATTGGCTCCATCTCTAATTCCCTAACTGATTAGGCTCAACTCTAACAGCGGTGTCATAAAGGCATATTCTAAGGTAAGAAACATGGAATTAATTATAGACTCCTGCCAATCTGTCAGGAAGCTCCACATGATAAGCGAGTTTTCCTTGCCTTTCCAAAACTCTGAATGGCCCAGCGAATCAAGAAGCCAATTTTTTAGATTTGCCAAACCTAATCACTTTTCTAAAAGGGGAGACTTTGAAAAATACCATATCTCCAACCCAAACTCAAGCTTTTTCCATCATCTATCCGCATAAGATTTCTCACAATCTTACGCTGCCTTCATTCTGATCAACTCTACTTTTTCTATGATATCATGGATCAAATCAGGTCTAAGTAATACTTTTTTGGTGGTTTTCCACCAAAAACTTGGCAATTTTCATGGCCTCCCATAAAGTGCTTCAAAAGGGGTCGTGCCAACCATCGCTTGATAGCAATTATTATACGTGAACTCGACCAATGGTAGGTACTGCTCCCAATGTCCTTCGAAATCCAAAATACAAGCCCTCAACATGTTTTCCAAAATACTATTCACCCTCTCCATCCGTTTGTGGGTGATATGCAGTGCTGAGATTCAAAGAAGTTCCCTAAGCTTCTTGTAGGCTCCTCCAAAACTCACTAGTAAACTGGGGTCTCTATCACTAACTATACTCACAGGAATTCCATGCAACCAAATACCTTCCTGATGTAGATCTACGTGAGAGAAGTGGCAGTTCTATTGTTCCTAACCGGGATAAAATGGGCACTCTTAGTGAGTCTATCCACAACAACCCAAATAGCTGCATTACCCCTATTACTTCTGGGCAATCCTTTCACAAATCCATCGAAATGTGTTCCTACTTACAAGTTGGAATTTCCAAACGCAACAGTAATCCAACAAGCTTCTCTTGCTCAACTTTTACTCTCTGACATGTCAAGCACTTAGCAACAAACTCTGCTACACTCTTCTTCATTCCATGCCAAAAAAATCCTCTTCATATCCCTGTACATCTTATCTCTTTCGGGGTGAATGGTCATCTTCGAGTGGTGGCCCTCCACAAGAACTTCTCTTAACAAACTATCAACCATAGGGATACAAAAGCGTCCAACCCTTTTTAAGAATCCCTTCTCATCAACTGAATACCTACTAGTTTAGGGAAAGTGCTTTCCTCTCCTTAGCTTTTCCAAATTCTCTAGTAACTTTTCATCCTTCACTTACTCAACCCTATGTGGTCCATCAAGGCCGATCTAATCTCCATAACTCCTAAAAAACCTTGGATAGGTTCTATTGGCGGTTGGAAGTTAAAATTTGAGAGGACATCCAACTGCCTCCATTCATATATAGAACCTAGGGTAGCTTGCCTTCGACTAAGGGCATCAGTGATTATATTCCCTTTTCCAAAGGTTTATTGAATACTAAAGTCAAACAATGCTATATATTCCATCTATCTCTACTGCCTAAGATTTAAATATTTTTGGAAAAATGGATATTTGAGTGATTTATGGTCAGTGAATAACTCAAACCTTTCTCCCAAAAGATAATGCCTCCATATTTTCAATGCAAAGACGATAGCTGCTAACTCTAGGTCATGAATTGGATATCTCTTTTCATGATCCTTCAGTTACCTACTAACATAAGCAACCACTTTTCCTTCTTGCATTAGAACAACTCCTAACCCTATGCCACCAGCATCTATGAAAACCGGAAATGGTTTGGTTCCATCGGGAATAGTGAACACATATGCACTAGTCAATAACTCCTTAAGCTTCTCAAATGCCTTAGTGTGTCTATCGTCCCAAAAAGACTAGGTTCTTCTTAGTCAATTGGGTTAAAGGGGGTGCTATTCTTACAAAGTTCTTGATAAACTTTTTATAGTAGCTTGCCAACCCGAGCAAACTTCTAACCTCCAATCCATTCCTAAGAGTCTTCCATCTTTGAACAGCTTCCACTTTGGTGGGGTCTACTGCCAATCCTTGCTCAGAAATAATATGCCGAAGAAATCTAACTTCTTTTCTCCAAAAGTGGCATTTAGCAAATTTAGCCTTAAGCCAGTGCCTTCTTAAGGTTCCTAATACCTCTCTTAAGCGATCCTCAAGGTTCCTAATACCTCTCGTAGGCGATCTTTATGGTCCTCTTTGCTCTTGGAGAAAACCAAAATATCATCTACGAAAACAACGACAAATTTATTGAGTTGCCCTCTTAACACCCTATTCATCAAATCCACAAAGTATCTGGGGCATTCATCAATCCAAAAGGCATCACGTCCCACTCATAAAGACCATCTGGTGTGTGAAATGCAGTCTTCGACTTGCTTTCTTCTGCAGTCCTCAACTGATCGAATCTTGTTGCTAAGTCTAATTGAGAAAGACTTTAGCTCAAGTTGATCGAACAAGTCATTTATCTTAGGTAAAGGGTACCTATTTTTCCTTATCAACTTGTTCAATTCCATATAGTCAACATAAAGTCTCAAAGGACCATCTACGTTAGAGGAGAAAACAATAGGGACACCCCACTCCGAAGTACTCCTACAAATGAATCCTTTCTTTAATAGCTCAGAGTTTTGCTTATCTAATTCCCTTCTTTCTTTAGGGGTCATGTATCATAAAAGCAGGGAGACTGGCCTTGCGTCCTTCTCTAAATCTATTTGGAACTCGATCTCCCTATAAGGTGGGAGACCTGAGACTTACTCAAAGACATCAGGAAATTCATAAACTACGAGTAGGATGATGGTTCTTCAAGAACAGATAGACTTAGTGAGTATAGATGGCTTAACTCAACTAAATCTTAGGCTGTACAAAGAATTTCTAGGTCACGGCCTTCATAACTTCTTAATCGTATAACCCTCCTATCACAATCAAGAATTGAGCTATAATATGTTAACCAATCCATACACAAGATAAGTCCTTATCTCTCAAAAATTTAGAACGTACGCATTACATATGAAATCAACATCGCATATGTCCAACACTAGGTCTTTGCAAATAAAAAAGAGATGCGTCGAACCCCCAATAGGATTAGAGACCACTATTGGGCTGGTGGCAATCTGGGTTTGAAGGTTTAAAAAGTTTACTACATTCCTAGCTATAAAGGAATGCGATGCCCCTGAATCAAATATTGTACGAATTGTAACCCCAGAAATAAGAGTTATAGCTTCTAATGTTGCCTTCCCTTGGTCTCTCGGTAGTCTACTTGCAATAGGGATGGTTTTAATAGCATAAGCTTGTCCGCTTGATCTTTCCTTTGCCAACTTAGGGCATTGATAGTTGAGGTGCACTTCCTCATGGAAATTAAAGCATTTCCCTTTAAAGGTTTACTTCATGAGACTCACCCTACAATCTTTAGCTTTATGACCTTTCTTCTGGCATCGCTTGCACACTTTACCATGCTTCTTAAACTTCCCCTTCGACTTCTTTTTAGCCCAAAATCTTCCTTTCTTGGACCCTCCTTGCTTTTGGGTATGTGCACCCTTCTCATTTTCTGCCTCCTTATTGTCTACATTGACTATATGTAGCATTGCCATCTCCACTAGCATCTCATACGAGGCACTAATGGGTACTTGGGTCAACATTTCTCTCAACGGTGAATTTAGGCCATTCACGAATTTCATGGCCTTTTTCATAGGTGTATCTATCAAGCTCATCCCAATTTAGCTAACTCTGTAAACTAAGTTATGTACTCCTTAAGAGTGGAATCCCCTTGCCTAAGCTGAATGAATTTGTCTAGTTGTAGACTCACTTCTGCCCTAGACATAAACCGTATCTCAAATCTATTATCCCGACTTTTAACCAAGGAGTATACGAACAAAACCGACGAACTAGACTTCGAAGTTATCAAGGAAAGATGCCCGGAGAGGCGACTACAAAACGTAAAACCAAAGTACGAACAAGATCACAAACATAACCAAAACAACCCAAGACCGGAGAGGCAAGACGCTACTAACCTGAGGGGTCTGTACCAGCCATATTAAGGATCGGTACATAGTCGTGAGTGCTCCTTCGAGAGAGCCCATCTTTTGCCTATGGGTCCCACTTGATGTCAATAAACCATATCTAGTGTTGCTTTATTTGTTCAATAAAGTTCTCTACTGATCCTCATGAATAATCAACAACTTTGTTCTTCTACAACTCCATCTTTTGGACTCTGAAACAAGCTATTATTGATACAAACAGTTATGGACTCACGAAGCTAACCACAGGCTGCGTCGAAGCGAAGAGTTGACGATAACCAAATCAGCCATCCTAGGGGTCGTTACAGACCCCTACCCATAAAGTCCTACTGACCCATAGCTACTTGATGATGTAGCATCGTATTTCCATGGAGAACTAGTCTAAATCTTGAGTAACGGCTTAGAGATATTTTGGATGAGATTTTAGGCTTCATACCTCTATAAATAAAAAGGTAGGGCTCATTTTTCAAGATGGCTCTAACTCCACTCTACTCCATGTTCTTGTAACTCTGAAAATCTATGTCCGACTTATACCGACCTCTAAAAATTTCTGCCCCCAAGTTAGAATTTAAGCAATAAAATCATTAAGTAGACGTAGGCCAGAGTTTGTCGAACTACTATAAAACTTCATTTGTTCATTCCTTACTTGTTTTAACTTATTTTCTTCACTTTTTATTCTCTTCTATTCTCTATTGAGTGTTTGTGCCATTTTTGGTTTAAACATTTTGGTTCTTTCACCAAGGGACACTTGAACTCGTTAATTAAAGACTTGCAAACATTTAAGATGACTAGACAATCAACTAGAAAGGCTGCTACTAGAGGAAATCAATAATGGGGCAGCCAGGAGGCGACCTTTTGAGCTCACCCTCCATCAATCTACACAACCAAAGATGGGATGGAAACTATGATGAATGAATTGCAAGATAGGATAATGGCGTTAAGAAGAGATGATGGAGAATTTCTTCAGAAGGATAGGACAAACAGGAGCAGCTGGAGTCGCTGCAACTCAGAGTTAGAGACCAGAAACCGAAGCACAACGACTTGGAAGCCGAGTAGAGCGACCCGCGATAATCCCCGAGCCAACTTTATGGATTGGTACTGACCCATAAAGTCAGTTCCAATCCCCAGAAGCAAGGGGGAAGGGGTCGCGGTGGCTTAGGCAGGAACGATGCACTTCCAGGAATTGATGTAGAACATTTGAACGTGAATCGGAATGCAAAAGCACGATCGAAGAAATAAGTGGCAGACTTCCCTCGTGGAGTTGGAAGGCAAGTTGGAAATGCAAACTCAAGGGTTCCTTTAAATGACAACGATAGGCTTGCTGAGATGGTGAGACGAGTTATAAGCATGGAAGATGTGAAAAGAAGTCCGTTTACTCCAAACATCTGATATGCTAGGAAACCACCAAAATTCGAACTACCAACATTAGGGACATATGATGGGAAGTCATACCCTACAGTTCATTTGATGAGATACATCCAACACATGAAGGTGCTGGGGCAACTAAAGAAGTTATGGGATGGTGTTTCCCTTTGTATTTGGTAGATTTGGGTACACAATGGTGTAGACAACTAAAGAATGGTTCCATTAGCACTTGGGCTGAGTTAGTAAATAGGTTTGCGAAGCAGTTTTGGGTCCATATCTCACGACCCAAGAATGTAATGATGATTGAAAGTATGAAGCAGAAGGCCGGAGAGATCCGTAGGAGTTTTCTAACAAAGTTTAATGCAACAACTGCTATGGTCGATAGGCCAGACCCTTCAATGGTTTTGATGGCCGCAGTTGCAGGAATAGCTGCTAAGACGAATTTTATGATTGCATTAGAATGGAATCCTCGGAGGAATCTTATGGAATTTTATCACGAGGCTAAGAGTTTGCTGCGTTAGGAGTACACGGAAGCTGATCACGAAGAGGTTAATGCTGTGGATGGCGGAGGACCGCCCAAGGAAGGAACCAGCAAAAGGAAAGGAAACAAGGAAGATGGATGACGGCTTTGACGGATCAAAGCGGCAGAGGGAACCAAAATTCTCTTCTTATACAGACTTAAATGAAGCCCCAAAGTGGATTTATCTGAATACTGGGGGGCAGATCCTCTATCAAAAACCGGTATGGAGAGAACCAACGGATCGCGAAAGGACATCTGGAAAGTATTGCTTATTCCATGGGCCAGATGGGCATAACACAAACGACTGCAGACACTTACAGGATCTGATTGAGGAACATGTCAGATATAACCAACTACATCAATATGTAAGGAAAAGCTGTAGCAGTGGAACAAGAACAGCTATCGACCACAGCGAATTGAAACGACCTTGGATCAAGGTCAAGGATAGTCATCTCTTGATCAGGATGGCAAGGAATCAGATCTGATTCTTGCACTATATTTCCCTTTTTTAATAACCATGCAATAATATAATCAAGACACTTACTTTTGTATGGGATCCCAAATGGTCCCTAGGCATGCTCTGAGCTGGATGCTAGGCCGTAACGCTCAGAGAGGCAACTATCTTGATATTAGGATTTATGTTTTGTGTTTGAACTTGATTCTGTTATATGAACCTTTGATTATTAAATCCACTTGAATGTGATGACTAACATTGAATGCTTTTAAGCCCTGTCCGGATAGACGGGACTAGAGTGCAAGGTGCAAGTCCCCTCGCCAGAATGTGAGCGGATGGACTTGTATGAAATTAATTGCTTTAAGTCCCATATAGAAGGGCGGGGCCGGTGTGCAAGGTGTAAGTCACCACGTCGGAGAGCGAGTATATGGAATTATACAACATGGATCACTTTAAAGCCCCACAGGACCGAACTACAAGAAGTAAGTCACCTCACCGAGTGTGAGCGGATGGACTTACTTGTCGTTGAGTCCTCTCACTGAAGAGCGAGCGGATTGGGCTCAACAAGGGTCTAGAGAGAACATAGAATTGATTATCGGCCCCGAACGGCCATGGAGTTGATTATCGGTCCCGAACGGTCATGGACTTGATTATCGACCCCAAATGGCCATGGATTTGATTACCAGCCTCGAATGGCGATTACCTCGGTAAACAATCTAGAGAGACCAAGAATTTACTTACCGGTCCCGAACGATCATGACCTCAATTAACAATCTGGAAAGATCGCGGGCTTAACTATCGGCTTTGAACAGCCATGATTTCAACCAATGATCCAAAGTGATTGTGGATTTAACCATAAGTCTTGAACGACCATCAATTTTAATTACAATCCAAAGAGATTGCGAACTTAACTATCAGCCTTGAACGGCCGTTGTTTCAATTAAACGATCCCGAAAGATCGTTAACATAATTATCGGCCTTGAACGGCTATGAATTTAACTAATAATCCAGAACGATCATCCCCTTAACTTGGACATTAAAACTCTGGAGAGATCAAACCTTGAAACATATATTGATTTGATAAAAGGATTCGAACACCTTGAAATTAAAATGAAACAGATAAATCCCGAATGAACATGGAACGATTTTAATTTGTAATAACTCCGAACAAAATTAGAATGATAAGTGATTTAAATCCCGGACGAACACGAGACAGATTTGATATGTGATGTAATGACTTCAAATGAAATCAGAATTGTGATAATGCATAGACAACAGCTAGGCAGAGTCTAGCTTCATAGGCTATGACAGGTCTGGAATGGCCCGTAATCGAAAACGAAATCCGAAGGAACTAGACAATTCATTAAGGTTGAAGTAGCCAGAGAGCTCAGCTATCAAAGATTGACAATACATTTTTTCTTAAACAGAACACACCTTTCATTCGCAAGGCGCGCTTTAAGGGGCAAGTGTTATCCCGCCTTTAGACCAGGCAGTATACGGACGAACCCGACGAACCAAAATTCGAAGTTATCAAGGCAAGATGACCGAAGGGGCGACCATAAAACCCAAAACCAAACTACGAACAAGATCACAAAGCACACACGAAACCAACGCAAGACTGGAGAGGCAAGACCCCACCAACCTGAGGGGTCGATACCAACCCCACATTAGGGATCGGTACCGAGTCGTGAGTGCTCCCTTGGGGAGCCTATCTTCTACCTATGGGTCCCACTTTATGTCAATAACCCATTTCTAGTGTTGCTTTCTTTGTTCAATAAAGTTCTCTACCGATCCCAACGAACACCCAAATCAACAACTTTATTCTTCTACAACTCCATCTTTTGGACTTTAAAACAAGCTTTTATTTATACAAACAATTATGGACTTGCGAAGCTAACCACAAGATGAGCCAAAGTGAAGAGCTACGGCAACCAAATCAGCCATCCTAGGGGTCGGTACCGACCCCTACCCATGGAGTCATACCAACCCCTTAACTACTTGACGATATGGCACCCTATTTCTATGGAGAATTGGTTTAAATCTTGAGTAACGGCCTGGAGATATTTTGGATGAGATTTTAGGCTCCCTTCCTCTATAAATAGAGTGGTAGAGCTCATTTTTAAGGATCTTTAGGCTCTAACTCCACTCTACTTCATGTACTTATAACTATAAAAATCTAAGTGTCAGAGTTGTACGGACCCCTAAGAACATATGCTCCTAAGTCAGAAGTTAAGAAAAATCATTAAGTGGATGTAGACCAGAGTTTTTCAAACCATTATAAAACTCTGTATATTCATTTCTTACTCGTTTAACTTTTCTTCTTCACTTTTTCTTCCCTTCAATTCTCTATTGGGTGTTTTTTCCATTTTGGTTCAAACAAAATCTATTATTAAATTCATCCCATGAGAAAATCCTTCCAACATTTTCCTTAGTCACCAAGTTCCACCAACCTTAAGCTTATTCTTTGAGGTGCCAAGCTGCCATCCTCCTCTTTAGCCGATCTTCCCAACCAAGCGCTCCCAATATGCTTTCACAATAACGAACCCATGCTTTAGCTTCTAGATATACTTTGGTTCTAGAGTATGTCTTCCCTCCCAAATTAAGGAAGTCCTAACATAACTTAGGGAAGTCAATAGGACAGTGTGTTGCATCGACAGGCAGGGCAGCAGGTGCCCCAGTGCAACTGGAGGAATAGGAGGTTGCTCAACAGTCCTAAGATATTGTCTAAAACATTTGGGTATTCCCCGAATGGGAGGCCTTCCATGGGTAGGGATCCCATTTCCAAAAGAAGATTGATTATTATCCATATCAACTATCTATATGTTAAATATTTAGTAATGATTTCCTATGATAGTATTATATGCTAAAAGAAAAGGGATTGCCTAGTGTGCGCGCGTATGTTCAATGAAATGGAGATGTGTGTATATATAGACACACATAAAGACACAAATATACATGTACATGGTAAGAATTTTTGAAAATGCTTTTTGAAAAACCTTTTAAAAAATGACAAGTACGCCACTCATA
The DNA here is from genome assembly GCA_030737815.1 of Allium fistulosum. Lineage (NCBI taxonomy): Eukaryota > Viridiplantae > Streptophyta > Magnoliopsida > Asparagales > Amaryllidaceae > Allium > Allium fistulosum. Next base: position 494,718,873 of record CM060902.1, on the reverse strand, counting down.
CATATAGTTTTTCCGTTGATCGGGTAATCTAAGCTTCAAGACCAAATGTAACAACCCACCTTGGAACAAGCCTAAATTTCGACCCAAAAAAGGCCCCAAAACTTAGATCCATTCTAAGGCTAGCTGTTGGTTGGAAAAAGAAATAACAGTACCGAGCAATAACTATTCTTTCAGAACTCATAGTGGCTAGAGCAAAATATAATATCAAATTGTACCTATTTATTTCAAAATCATTTGAAATGCCATAATACAAAACATCATAAAACTGTCACATAAGATCCATTAAATCATTTATTTAAATACATGGGTACAACATAAAAATATCATAAAAGTTAATAATAACTGTCGCAAGCTTAAGCCACTCCATCTTCGAGCGTCATCACCATTATCACTCCGTCCTTAATCTATGTTGTAATGAGGAGGGAGTTAAAACAACAAATGTCTAGTGAATAAAAACCTCGAGTTTTACCATTTCAGCACTTGGGCAATATATTTCAAAATAAGAAAATGTCTAGCGTACATAAAACCTAATACTTCATATATGGAAGGGAGGTGGGTCCACAATCAACCACTTAATACCGTCCATCCCCGATGCAGGTTTCTAGATCTCATAACCCAAATCCTACGTTATAAATGTCTAACAATACGAAAGATAGTACCCAAACCACTTAATATCTTTTATTAGAAAATAGGCAGACTCTGGCCATTTAAGACTTCAATTGAGGCAGACCCTATCATTTAATACCTACTCCCAAGGAGGACCCCTCAATGGTAACTATCTAGCTAACATTATATTGAATCTCTTAAGCCAATTAATGCTTCTTTACGGAAAGGCGGACCCTCAATCAGTCATTTAATACCTTATCCCAAAGGGATCCCTATAGAGATACCACCTAACGTGCCTAATAACTAGCCTCTTGGCCATTTGATACTTCATTGAGGGAGAAGAGGCGGGCTCTCAAACAACCACTTAATACCTCAAGACCCTGAAACAGGCCCCATATATTATGACCTATAGTCATAATGATGTTTCACACTAGTCCGACTATTCATAGGAACTGGTACCCAGACTAGCTAGGCCGATTTACCCTATAGAAATTGGGACTAAACTTACATCATCATAAATATTTATCATAGGAGATGTCTCACATCAATAAGAAGTATACACAACTGCTGGTAGCCTTAAAGTAAAGGGCAGACTTCTGTCATGCAACTCTACTAACCTTGCATCCTTATGACCTAGCCATATTTTAAATATTCTCCTTATACATAATACTCATCTCACCATTTCATAAATAAGGCCTTATAAGAAATCTTCCTTATTGCATCTCAAAATATCAATTACCTTCCTAAAGGGAAAAATTAATGAAGACTACTACCTAATTAGCTACGTAATTATATGCCATAATTATACGTTTATTACGTTATGGAAATATATATATATATGTGTGTGTGTGTGTGTATATATGTATGTATATATATGTATATGTATATATATATATATTCGCATCTAATCAATTCTAGCGTGCGGTTTATACGTCCTAAACTCTCATTAAGTGTTAACTCTTTTAACCATAATACTAGTTTAAGTCCTTTTCCTTCAAATTCCCAAGATTTCAATATCTATAACAACAGATTAAATATTCATATCCAAAACTGCAATATATAGACTAGTAAAAATAGAAACCCAATTTATTACATCAATCTAATAGAATATCCTAAATAATAGAAATTACAATCCTAACTTCACATTCTATTCAACTCCTCTTCTATATAGAAATAAATGAAGGAATTTTGTGTGGAATAAGTGGTGTAAACTACGAATAGAATTCATACTTTAAACCCTTATTTTATTGCTGAAAACTCAAAATCTGAATTGAAGAAGAAGGAGAAGTGGAATAGACTATGAAATTATCAGAAATTGCAGAACAATATAAATCCCATCAAATTAACATAAAATTTAGAATCTCCATCTAGAATTGACATTTTGAAATAAAAAGGAATTTTGGAGGATTTTATCTATCGTGTTTTCGCAATCCCAAAATTCCCAAGGCATATTCAAATCCATAGATATATACTAATCAATTATTGAAATAAAAATACTAAGGTTTTCACTCACATATTATCCTTAGTTTCTCTTGTATGGATTTGCAATGCCATAGCAACTCTTTTCCAGATCTTCTTTTGATATATATACACAGTAAAGGATAGGTATATATATAATTTTGTTAGATTCAGAGCGTTGGAGGAGTAGAAAATAGATTAAATGAATAATTAGAAAAGGATTAAAATCCTTACCTAAATTTCTAATTGAATTTCTAAATCTAACTGAAGAGAGAAAATGGCAGAGGTTCGAGCTATTTTCCAAATATTTATTAGTGAAAAGTGGAGAGGATAGGGTCATATTTATAGGAGTAGATAAACACCAGAACCATATGATTGAGTTAGGTGAAAAACGGAAATCTGGAACGTTTAATAGCATAAAACCCTTGTCGCCACCACGACCAAGCGGTGGACCTCTTCCTTTTAACTGGTCGAACCCTAGGGATTGACCTCTTAAGGTCAAGGGGTCGACCCCTTGACCTTTATTTTGGGAAATTTTGAACCATTGCATTTAATTAATTTTATTCCTACTTAAATTTAATGTGAATTGATTAACTTAACGTTTACTTAACCCCAAGTTAAACCTACCATTAATTTTTTGAAATTCGAACCATAGATTTAAATACTTATTTGAATTTGAATTCAAACTAAATTAATTTAAATCTGAAAACTTCAAATGCTCATAAATTCTTCCTTTGAGCTCCGTTTTCAACATACTATATATGGAAACTATTAACCCAAAAAATGGACCAACATTCTGGATTGAGTATGAAAGCACCAGCCTAGTTTATCAAGGCAAATAAAATATAAAGAGCAATTGTAGATTGCGGAAAAAATAAAGAAACAAGAAGATTTTTATAGTGGTTCGGCTGTTAATGAAGCCTATATCCACTTTATAACTTTCTATTAAATAACTGTTGTTACAAGTGCAATCAGATTACAATATGATTGAATCTTTCTAAGTTAGATCAAGCCACAAGTGCAAGAGTTCACTGGAGAATCACAGCGAACCCTTAGATGACTATTGTGTGGGAGGAGAAGAGTGAAGAATAACTTCTGCAGAGTTCCAACTCCCAGTCCCGAAGATCCTCTTTATGTTGTAGATAAGTGAGTATTTATAGGGATTGGAGAGCTATTGAGCGAGGCCGCTTTACCAGAAGCCTATACTTGATGGTACGAAGATGCTCCAAAAAGTTCACAGCGAACCGACCTAACCTAATGGATCGCTAACGATCCATGTAGTTATGTATTTTTGGGTACTTTCACTTGGATTGTGCTCTTTGCCTTATGTAGATGCTCTCTATGTAATTTCATAACGAGTTGCTTTGTTTTGATGGTGATTCATGTATAGGTTGCATTGAACTATGACTGGAATCAAATGAATGCTCACTTCTCGAATTAGCTTGCTTGGAATATTATGAAACTTGGCAGACATCCCTAGAAAAGATATTGCTTCATGATGCAAGAAGTTTGGAGGATCCATAAGCAATCCTTATGGATCACTAGCGATCTATAGGTGATGGATCGCTAGTGATCCATCCCCTTAGCTATTTTTGCATCTTTCCTCTTAGGTCTTTCTTAGCTTCTTCTTCTGGTCCTTTTGATTGATTCTTGAGTTATTTTAACTTGACGTGGATGTTCTAGCTCCCATTGAATTCTGTTGGGATAAAAACCCGGCTAACATTTGCCCCCCAGAATATGCCTTCGTTGGAAACAAGGTATGCTTTGGAAGTAACTGCTTTTGAGTTCCCATTTCGTGATGTTTAATTGATCGTGTTGAGGCTATCATACGAATTTGAATTTGGCTATTCAGCCGTCTGTTGAGTCTTCAATGTGAACTATCATTACTCGTAACGATAAATCAATTTCAATCCCATAACTTTCCAAATGCTTGTAAACAACACATAGATCATACTTGGCGAGTTCGAAAAAAATCGATTGTAACCTAATGGATCACTGGCAATCCTAACGATCCAAGGACTTAGAAATTTTTTTCCATCCATTCTCCTATTTACCTTTTTTCTGGCCGATCCTTCACCATTTCACACTCTCCTTGTGAACCGAGCCAATCTTTTTGCGACCCGAGCTAAACCCAACCAAACCCTAAGTGTGCTTACGCCACCATCATCGTCGATCTTCACCGCCGAAGCTCTCTGCCTCCGACACCGCCTAACCTTGCCGCCACTTCATGCCAATTTCTAGCACCTTAAACGTTGTCTGCCTGGATCGAGACCGATCTTGCCTAGCTTGGATTGTCAGCGAATTGAATCTGACTGCATTTTCCCTTTGACTTGAGGTTGGTGATATGGATTTTGGTGTAGTATTAACGATTGGTGATGAGGTTGTGTTGGTGATGGATGTAATGGAAAATTAGAGCCGATCGTCACTTTCTGGAAGAAGATAGTAAATCGAGTCTTGAATTCTTCATGGAACGAAGACTGGGTTTTGCCCCGTTGCTTAACATGTTTTACTATCTTCATCCACAGAGTCATAATTAACTTGCACCAAGTTTCACCGTCGATCCGACATTTCGTCTTGCAGATTGATTTTGGTTTTTTTGGGAGGTGATAATAGCTTAGGGTAGCGTCTCTTATGCAGCTCATGCTATTATCACTTTCCAAAAAACTAAAATTGACTTATGCTGAGAATTTTCTATTTGACTCGGACCTAATCGATCTATAGTTACTCACTTTGGATGGTCATGTCATTACACAATCGGTGTACCTGGAATAGGAAGAGCTTTCCGTGTTGCTTTAGACAGTGGATCCGTTATCGATCGTTGATCAGTAACGGGTAAGTGTAGGAGGAATAAATTTATTAAATGATACAAAAAGCTTTTTCCTTTCTTCACTGCGAATGAGCTATCTACACAGGATAGAGCATTCGTAGTGTTCAGGACATCGAGCCCATCCTATATAGATGACACACTGCACTTGCCCTAGTCAACGCTTAATTCATGAGTTAGCATAAATCAATGTTTTTCTTGAATTCAAGTGATAAGCGTAGGGGAACTTCTAGTTATAAATAGAATTACCCGATCGCGTTAGATACAAGTTTTTTATATAGAATGAAGTACCCATCATCTTCTCATAAATCCAGTGGAGGAAGTCCGGCACTCTCGGATGTCGAATTGACATCAGTTAAGCCTTCACAAATGGTTTCAGCAACGCCTACTTCTTCGGCACCACCAGCTAAATATGGTCAATTGGTTCCAGTTAGCCCAGTTGTAGATCGAACTCCTCCAAGATTTAGAGTTTTACACAACCCTCTAGAGAGAGCTTCTACCATAGTTTCTATTAAAGTTCTGCACAACATTTCTTTACAGCATAGCATTTCAGATGATGACGTACGCCTTCCACTGAAAAACGAGTTGGCACATATGCTACCTTCGGGGTACACCGCCTGCCATCGATACATGTGCTTGAATGGAGCAGTGCCCCCTTCAATCATTTCTTGAGAGAGACTCTTCTGGGTTTGGGAATTTCTCCATTTCAGATTCATCCCAAAGGATATGCGATTTTGACTTGTCTTCATGTTTTGTTTATGCGGAGATTCAATCATGCCCTAAGCATTGATGAGCTGAGATATTTCCTCTCATACAGGAAGAGAGACGAATGTCTGTCTCTTGTGGTTATCGAGGCTCAGAGAAATCGCAAAAGTGTGTTGCAGCTTCAAAGTAATTTGTCCTAGTTCAAGACCCAATATTTTTTCGTTAGATTTCCTGAGGAGTTTAATCGCCTTTGGATGACATGGGGTAAGTTTTCACTTTTACTCATTGAGATTTAATACGATGATGCCGGATTTTTAATAGACCGAATACTCCTTGCAGTTATTTTGAGGTCCAACAAAGATCAATTTGATCCCATCTTCCATACTCTGAAAGCCATAGACGCTAGAGAGATCGTTCAAGTCTTTATTAACGAATGAGAATTTGCTTTGGTATGGGTTTTTGCATCCCGAGAGCTCTACCATCGCCGTTGAAGTTCCATCTCCTTCCCATTCTAGGATTCGAACACACTCCACTTTTTTATCGCATGACTCCGAAGAGGGCGACCTACTAGAAGGAGAAGGTCCATTCGGTGGATCAACTAAAGAAATTCATGAAGGAAAAGGTATCACAACCGGAGCCAGCTGCCCGATTAAATTGCCCTTGATCTCAGAGGAGGGGGAAGAGGAGTTCTGGCAGCATGAGGGCAAGGCTGCGATTATCATAGAAAAGGAGGAGGGTGAAATTGAGAACAGTAGTAGCTATGATTCCTCCTCTAATGATGAGGAAATTAATGCGAGTTCTAGTGAAGGAAACTTCGAATCATGCGACGGAACTCCAGGAATGAGACCTATTCTCCCAGATTCGCCTCCCCAAGAGATTATTGCTAAAGAAGCTCCCCCACCACCCAAACGACTTCATGGTTATCCGCCTAAGGAATTCGATATCAACTATGGGGACTTGAGCAACATTTATGTAGACATCCATGAACTCATGGGAGATGATTTCGAGTTTGAGGGATTGTCTTCTCACCCCGGTCATGTTGTGCCTAGAGTTAGTCTGACTCCCACTGTGGTCGCTTCCCGATCCAGTTTGTGAAGTCCTTTTAGGTTGCCTACGACACGTTACACATTTCACTAGGGTCACATACACTTACATATGCATTATTCGAGTTCATTTTCTATCTCTAAAGTTCTTTATTTATTTTTTATCAGGTTCCATGGGAAGTCGTGGACTTTATGAGGACCTCGAACAATTTACAGACGCTCAACGCGGGTCAAGATAGACTTCAGCCCCAAGAAACTGAGGAAGAGTGGAGAAGGAGGAAAGATTTGGAATCCGAAGTTCATCATCGGGACGATAGGGACCAAGGCAGAGTTTATATGAGTGGTCATAAGAAGAGTAAAACTCCCAATGATCGGGAAGAGCCATCCAAGAAATCAAAGGTAGATTGTGGTTCTCATCCTTCCAAGCACCAAGCATTTGCCCCAGCTCCAGTCTCTATTGGAATTGAAGTTCCAACTTCTGTCGTTCAAGTCTCTCCATCAACACAGACTCCATCAACTCACGTAGTGCCTGCTTCTGGTTCTTCATGCCCTTATAAGAGGCCAGCTTATATTCTCCCATCTGGTCTCCCTAAGCATGAAGCCATGCTCCTTGAATGGTTCTGAAGGGAGTTAAATTTGATCGTGACCTTCGTTAGATTCGTAAGAGTTATTATATGCCCTATCTCCAGGTGATTCAGAGCGATTAGGATAAGGCTGAAGGATATGAGAGATTATGTAAGCAACTGGCGGTCACAAACCATAACAACTACCAAGAGATCCTTTCCTTCGAGTCAGAAAAGGATGACTATGAGAGGATTTTGACGAAACGCGACTCTAGAATTAAGCAATTGCCAAAGGAAAGGGATCCTGCAATTCGAGAGAGTAAGAGCAACGCTATGTTGCTGAAGGAACTGAAAGAGGCCCATACAAATATCGGGATCATGTTTAGAGATGAAATCAAGAAGGCCTATGCTGATGAGGTTAAGCTGAAAAAGGAGCGTGAAATTCGAGATGAGATCATCGAAGCTCAGAAGAGAACTATTGCTGGTCATGACGAAGCCGTCGGGGCTCATAAAAAGACAATTACTGATTATGCGGGAATGATTGAATCCCGTGACAAGACCATTTCTGACCAAACTCAAATGATTGCTTTGCTTCAGGAAAGATTCATGCAGCTTAACGTTGAAAAGACCCAAGTTGAAGTTGAGAAGGCCGCTGTGATGGCGGACTACTTGGAGCTGCAGGATACCTTCGAAAGGAAGATGGAGAAGATGGATGACACCATCTTGAATTTCTACGTTAACTCCTTACTACATCAGGGCAGCCTTAGCTATCTAGGCCCCAAATTCTCGCATACTCTTATTGTGGTTTGGGAAGAAGTTCTGGCTCATTTCCGAGAAAATGGGGATGTATACACCGAGCAAGAGTTGGAGGACCCCTACCTCAATGAAGAGTCGAAGAAGGCTTTGGTAGAGGGCCGAGAGATTATTCTTATTGAGAGGGGGTGAGAGACCGCCGATGCTACTACAACTGCAACTGATCAGAGCCTTTTAGTTTTGGGCCTGGTAAATCATCAAAGTAACCTCGTGATCAGTCATGAACTATTCCGGATTTAGCCAGTACTGCTTTGTTGTTCGCCTCTTCAGCGGCTATTTTGGAAGCCTAGGGTAGTCCTGGAACTTCATCCAAGGTCATGCAGCCATCCAAAGAAGGAGACGGTAGGGAGTATGAGAATTTTTAGCTCACGCCGCAAGAACAAGACGAATTGAATGCTTTCATTTTTAATCATATAGGTCTGTCTTCTTTGCCTTTCGCACTTCCAATTTCTTCGATCCCGGGGCCTGCTGCTATTTCGACTGCTTCGACGCTTGTTTCTATAGCTGCTTCGATCACCACGCCCATGTCTGGCTCACAACCAGGGTCAGAATCCAAGAAGATTGCTGCGTTGCATGGCCTAGACAACCCTTTTGTATCTCTGGAGGGCGATTTAATAGCAGTTGACACTCAAGAGCAGATAGACCAAGCTAGCTAGCTAAGTAAAACTAAACAGCATATGGTGGTAGTTAAGAGGGAAAAGATTGAGGAGAGAAAGTCTTCGAGGAGCTCCCGTAAGTCCCGGAAGCGCAAGACCAAGGGGGAGGCTTCCGAGGAGGTCGAAGAACAAGGAGGAGACATGGGCACGGAGGCGATAATCGATATCTCCGGCAGTGATACAACTCCTGGTGGGGATGCTGAGAAGAAGAAGGAACTTCAAACCTAAGGTGGGAAGGAAAGTGGTGGAAAGAAATACCGACAATCTCGAGTGACAATGGAGTCCAATACTGGAATATCCTGATTTGTTTGACATGTATTTTGTACAGGTGCAGAGTCTGCACTTATTACTTTTGTTGTGTAGCATTTGTACTTTTCTTTTTCCTGGCCGATATTGTGTGGATACGGCCCCCACATTTTGTATTTGTACCGAAAATGCTATAAGGAATGAAAAGATTGATCTTTCTACTGTCATCTCTTCTGTGTTCTTCCTTGTTTATCACATACTTAGCTTGTTTTTATACTAATTATGTGTGCACATGGCACGATTGCTTGTTCTACAATTTCTTTTCTTCACATTGCCGTGGTCTATTTTGCGGTATACGATGCCTTTATTTCCGTGATTTCATGCATTATGTATGCATTTTTTAACTTCATAAGTAGATCCATTGTGATTGCCAAAATTCTTTGTTTGGAGAAACGGCCCTATGGAGTAGTTTTCCTTTCAACTAAATGTTGGTATGTATGTCCCCCTAATTTACAGGGTCATTTTCTCCGAACACTTGACAAATGACCGGTTGATCCGAGCGATTCCACAGATATTTGTAACCGAATCTACTTTGTTGTTCCTATCTTCGGGAATTTGTGACTCGAGCGTCTTGATTCTAGAGTTTTGTCGGTCAACGATCGGAATTCTTTGCCGATTTCTAGTTATGCGACATTGCTAGGTTTATGTCAATTACTTTTGATAGTGGAAGTGGATTCTTATTTGTCCTACAATAGATGAGTTTCCCGGTGTTGTCAAGACAATACCGGTACTTACAAGATCTTCATGGTTTGCTGATGGTGTCGGAGCAACATCAAGCAGTGCTTGCGCGGAATGTGCGGCTTTTTAAGAGTGCACAGCTTACAAAATACGTAGCTTTTAAGAGTGGGTGGCTTACGAAATACGCAATTTTTTATAGTGCGTGGCTTACGAAATGCGTGGCTTTTAATAGTGTGCAACTTACAAAATGCACGGCTTTTTAGAATGCACGGCTTATGAAATGTGAGACTTAAGTAATTATATTTGCTTGGACATGATTCCACAACCCAAGAAGCGGTGTGCGGCTTAAAAAATGCGCGGCTTTGATTTGGGTCTTCCCGGTGTTGCCGAAGTAACACCTGCTCTTAGAAGGTAGGGATCAAGTTCTGTCGATCCAACGGTTTGAGTCGATTTGCTTCCGTCGACTCGGCGAGTAGATGGGGCATACTTGAGCGTGGTTCCACTATCTCAAGCGATTTGACGGTTTTGATTCGATTTAACCCCGTAGACTCAGCAGGTTACTTTTGTGAACACAGTTTTATTGGTTCAGAAAGCAAAGCAATTTTATAAATAAAAGCTGGGCAAGTTCTGCCTATTTACAATGCCTTCGATGTTCTGGGATGGCTTATCTGTAGGAAATAGGAAATACATGAGATAGACTTAGATAAAGTAATGATGCAGTGATTCTCTGTTCCAAGCTCTGGGAATTTGGGTTCCATCAACGGTTGTTAGCTTGAATGTTCCATTCCCTAGCTTCTAGCCAATCACATAGGGCCCTTCCCAGTTTGGTCCGAATTTTCTTGGTACAGGGTAAACCCATTTGAGGACAAGGTCTCTCACTTCGAAAGTATGGTTATGGACTTTGGAATTGAAATTGTGCGTCCCTTTTCTGGTGAGAAGCGGTCCTTAACTCAGCTTCTTCCCTCTTCCCATCGACCATATCGAGCAACTCGAGTAGGAGCGGCTTGTTTTGCCTTTGATTGAAGTTTTGCCTTCGATGAGAGGGGACTTTTGGCTCGACTAGGATCGTTGTTCTAAACCATTTGCAGATTTGTGCGTTATCTTTTAAGCCCATAGAGAAAGTGGAAGTTCATCAACCCAATTTCTTTTAGCTCTAGTTAGCCACTTTTTGATGGTGGACTTGATGATCTTGTTCACTACTTCCACTTGCCTATTTGCCTACGGATGTGCAATAGCGGAAAAGCTTTTCTCGATTCTAAAGCGTTTGCAAAAGTCTTTGAACTCAGCGCTTTCAAATTGAGTCCCGTTATCCGTCATGATTTTTTGTCGTACTCCAAACCTGCAAATAATGTTTTTAGTGACAAAATTAATAACTTTCTTTGTGGTAATAGTGGCCAGTGGTTCCACTTTGGCTCATTTGGTGAAATAGTCAATAGTAACTATAGCATATTTGGCTTCTCCTTTGGTCATTGGTAATAAACCAATCAGATCGATTTCCCAGATCGAGAATGGCCACGAGCTAACCATCTGTGTCAGCTCTGTCGAAGGAGTTCATTTGATCTTATCGAATCTTTGGCATTGGTCACACTGTCTTGCATAATCTGCTACATCACGGTTTATTGTTGGCCAAAAGTATCCACATCGGAGAACTTTCATTACGAGGGTTTGCCCTCCAGTGTGATCTCCGTAGTCGCCTTTATGAACTTCCCTGAGGATTCTTTGGGCTTCGTTGTTGGTTATACACGTAAGCAAAAGGGTAGGGAATCCCCTTCTATAGAGCATCCCATCCTGTACCACAAACTGCGGTGCTTTCTGAAGGAGCTTTTTCCATTGATTGTTGTCTGCAGGGACTGTTCCTCTAAGCAGGCAGTCCTTGATTGGTGTCATTCCACATTTCCGGTTCTTCGGTTGTTTCAAAAATCCAATCGATATCCATCTCGCTTATGCTTGGAGTGGTCAGAGTTTCGACCGAGACCAGCCCCAAGGACTAAGCTTCTCCAGAACTCATCAATTAGGCTAGATTGTCTACCTTCGTGTTTTGTTCCCTCGGGATAAGAGTTATAGTGTAATTTTCGACGTCATTCAGCAGTTCCTGCACTTTAGATAGATATGGGCGAGGTTCTCTCCCCGAGCTTGGTATTCGCCTTTCACTTGGAAGACGACTAGCTAAGAGTTGCTATAGATGTGTATGGACTTTATCCCAAGTTCCTTCACAATTTTCAGCCCGGTTATCAATGCTTCGTATTCCGCTTCGTTATTTGTTGTAGGTAATTCCAAGCATAAGTTATAGCAAAGGGATCGTCCTTTGGGAGTTTCGAGCACTACTCCTGCCCCCGAGCAGAAGTTGTAAGATGCACCATCAATGAACAACTTCCAACATGCCTCCACTTCCGGACTAATTTCTTCTTCGTTATCTCGTATCGTAAACTCGGCAATAATGTCTACCAACGCCTGTCCATTGATCGCCCTTCGAGGGTGGTAAGTGATTTCATATTAACTCAATTCGATGTTCCATTTGATAAGCTGTCCAGAGGTCTCGAGGCGGTATAACACTCACTTCAAGGGTTGATTTGTTAGCACTTTGATTGGGTGTGCTTGGAAGTACGGTCGTAACTTTCTGGATGCGATCAAGAGGCAATATGCTAGTTTTTCCAATTTCGGATAGTTCTTCACAGCTCTAGTGAATCATTTACTGATGTAATATACGAGTCGCTAGATTTTAGCTTCTTCTCGTACGAGTGTGGCACTTAATGAATGGGGCGAGACTGCTGATTAGATAAACAAGTCTTTTCCACCTACCGGCTTAGACAGGATTGGCGGGTTTTCCATATGTCGCACCAGCTCTTCGAATGCAGTTTGACAAGCCTTATTCCATTCGAAGTTCTTCTTTCCCTTCTTTAGCGCGTCGAAGAACGGTATACATTTTTCGGTTGCTTTTAAGATGAACTGGCTTAGTGCTGCAACTTTTCCATTCAAACTTTGTAACTCCTTCTTGTTCCTTGAGGCCGCGACTTCCCGTAAAATGGTAATTTGTTAAAGATTTTCTTCGATGCCTCTGGCGCTTACAATGAATCCCAAGAACTTTCCAGAGGCAACGCCGAAGTGACATTTAAGAGGATTGAGTTTCATTCCATATTTGCGGAGCATTTCAAACATTTTGGCGTTGTTGTCCAAGTGATTTGTGGCTATGCACGATTTAACCAACATATCGTCTACATAAACTTCCATAGTCTTCCCGATCTGATCTTTGAACATGGCATTGACTAGTTGTCGGTAGGTTGCTCTAGCATTCTTTAAGCCAAATGGCATTACTTTGTAGCAGTATAATCCTAGATCTGTAATGAAACCGGTACTTCCCTGGTCAGGTTCATGCATCATGATCTGGTTGTACCCCAAGTAAGCATCTATAAATGATAGTAGTTCATGTCCAGCTGTCTTGTCCACAAGTTGGTCAATTCTAGGCAGAGGAAAGCTATCTTTTGGGCAAGCTTTGTTTAGGTCCGAGTAGTCAACACAGGTTCGTCGTTTTCCATTGGACATCTTGACCAAGACCGGGTTGGGTACCCATTCAAGGTAGGTTGCATCACAGATAAAACCATTTGCCATCAGCTTATCCACTTCTTCTCTCAGCACTTTGGACCGTTCGGGTCCTAGGTTGAGTCTCTTTTGCTTCACTGGTGTATACTTAGAATCAATATTAAGTATGTGGCATGCAATCTCCGGTGAAACTCCACACATATCCGAATGTGTCCAAGAAAATACGTCCAGGTTGGCACAAAGAAATTTGATGAATTCCAATCGCATCTTGTTTCCAAGGTATGATCCAATTTTGAGTACCCATGTTGGGTCATCCATCTCGACTAGGACATACACCGTCAATTCTGCCGGTGCTACCCGTTCCTCCCATGAACTCTTCTTTCTAGGGTCCAAATCCTTGTCAAATTGGCTGTGGTCCCTAAGGCAGAGGCAATTCTGTAGTTGTTGTTTAGTAGGTTCACGAATGTGGAGAGTTCTCCCTACATTCTTCCCCTTTTCTTTTCTTCTAGACTCACATAGTTTTGCGATGTAGCATTCTCTAGTGGCACTTTGGTCTCCTTTGATCACCCCAACTCCATTCGTTGTTGGAAATTTCATGGTTAGACAGCACTGAGCTAAAGCAATCCTAAAATCTGCCAAAGCATGCCGACCAAAGAAAGCAATGTAGGTAGATATTTCATCTACAATCACAAAGGTTTGGATGAGGACGACTCTTCAGTCACCTTCTTCAAGTTCTACATGTAAATCGATTGTTCCGACAGGTTGCTTAGGTTTACCGGTGAATCCATGGTCTTTGTCCAGCAAGTGGACACATCTTTCATACTGATATTCATCTGATCAAACGTGTGTTTGAAAAGGATATTCACAAAACTACCACTGTCCAGTAATACTTGTCGAACAAAGGCTGGTCCAATTCCTACCGTCACGACCATGGGGTCAAGGGTCAGAGCTTCTATTCCTTCAATGTCTTGACTCTGGAATACTATGTCATGGTTCAAGGTTCTCTGCTGCTTGGCAAGAGTTCCATCTTCGATCACGAAGCATGAATCTTTCAAAGCGTGTCTTAGTGAGCTTGCATATCGCTCCATTTCTCCCCAACTCTTCTGTGCAGGATGAGGTCCTCCAGATATTGTTCCAATAATGAGTCTCTGGTCAGTCCATCTGGATCCCTCTTTTATGGTTCCAGCTTGGTTTCCTCGATTTCTAGAAGCTTGGGGTGCTACAGGCTGGTCAGGATTTTTTGGTTTCCTCACATAATGTTGAATCTTGTTTTCCTAAATCAGCTCTTCAATCAGGTTCTTCAAGTGATGGCACTCATTCATATTGTGACCATGTGTTTCTTGGAAGCGGCAGTACTTTTTGGAACTCTTTTGTTGTTTAGTTGCTTCCCTTTTAGGTGGCTTCCTTTATTCCTCTGTCCCTTATGTCGCACGGTAGATGTTCTCTGGAGTATCATTGAGTAGGGTGTAGTCTTCGGGCCTTAAGCCTTTAAGTCGCTTGTTACTTCCGTTTCGCTTGTTGGAATTCTGGTTCTTCCTTTTCTGATTCATATCCTTCCCGCATTTCCTACAGCGATCCTAGAGGTATTTGCACCATGGTTCGCCGCTATACCATTCTGCCCAACGTTGGTTGGTTGTAGGTTAGCAGGTTTTCCTTATAGCTTATCTACTTCTTGCAATCTCAAATACTAGCTTGCCTTTCGGTTAAAGTCCTTCCTGATGGTAGGTTGTTTCATTTTGATCCATTTTACGAATTCAGTGTCGGGATGGATGGCGCATACCAGGGCCATGAAGACCATATCATCGTTTGGGTTACTTACTTCAGTGACCGCGAAGTTAATCCAACTCATAAAGGATTTCAAAGATCCATTTCGTCCCTAGAATAGGCCTGATAAGGACATCACATCTTTTGGTTGTGCCATGTGAAGCCTACGCTGATCAAGGAACCTTGTTCCTAATTCATCGAAAGTGGCGATGGATTTAGATAAGAGCCCGTTGAAGCACATGGAAGCGATTCCCTCTAGAAAGATTGGAAAATATCTACATCAAATAGCATTTGAGGCATTCGCTTCGTCCATGTACCAAGTGTACTTGTACAAGTGAGGTTTCGGGTCTCTAGTTCCACCATGGGACAGAATAGTCGGCATAGTGAACATTTTAGGATATTGTTCATTCAAAATGTCATCAATGAAGGGAGTCTGGCTTGGATCAGATCCCCATTCATCATCTCTCTTATTCTTACTATCGTCCATTAGGCGCTTGATTATGTCCGCAATATATACCTCTGATGTCTGGTAGTCCACGGGTTTGCTGTTAGTGACTACACCAAGTGTTTGATCTTGCAAACGATCTCGGTAAGTGGACTGAAGCCTAGGCTTTCTAGTCTTCGGGAGAGCCACTCCCTCGGAGTTCCATTGGCTTATGGTTGGTCGGGTAGGGACAGTTTGGACCTCCCTACCGGTATTGAGTGCATTAGTGTTTTCTTTCAAATCATCATTTTGTCTAGTTGTTCACCATCTTCAGAGTCGGAGAGATCCACTCCTATATCTTTCCGGGGGGTTTTCGTCCCCATATTCAAGTTCATGGCGGGCTTCTTTTCAGTTGGTGGAGTGCTTGTGTTTCCTTCTACGGTGATTCCTATAACTCCACCTACTACTCATTTTTGCTGCCGCTTTCCATTTTTCCTATTCAGGCCAGAAATGTAAGAGTTTTCCTGCTCCGTGGCAGCCGCGGGCTCTAGTATGGTTCTCGGAGCAGCAAGTGATTGCAACGTTAGGAGGGCACTTAATATTTCCATAAGAGCTTTTTGGCTGTTCTCCATCTTTTGATTGATTTCATTAACCATCTTGTTTAACTTGCCTCTAGTGACAACTTTATGCTGGATAGAAGATCCCGGCACCTTATCCCCTGTATTGGTGACAGAATTTGCTCTGACTAATGGGTTGTTGGCGCCGTTGACTTCAACTTGCTGAGGATTGGTTTCCTCTCCTGCTATTATAGCTCCTATGGATCTTTCAAAAGCAGTTCTCTTTCTTCCTGGTGCCATTGATTCTCAACAAAAAATCTTCTAAGCAGAGATTGAGGATCTAACTTCTGAACTCGTCTGATCCAATGCAAATAGCTAGATCTGAGCCTGAGTTGGGCTCTCGGTGAAAGCACCAAAATGTTAACCCAAAAAATGGAACAACATCCTGGATTGAGTGTGAAAGCACCAGCCCTAGTTAACAAGGCAAATAAAATAGAAAAAGCAATTATAGATCGTAGAAAAAGTAAAGAAACAAGAAGATATTTATAGTGGTTCGGCTGTTAATGAAGCCTACATCCACTTTATAACTTTCTATTAACTAACTGCTGTTACAAGTGGAATCGAATTGCAATATGATTGAATCTCCTAAATTAGATCAAGTCACAAGTGCAAGAGTTCACCGGAGAATCACGGTGAACACTTAGATGACTATTGTGTGGGAGGAGAAGGGTGAAGAATAACTTCTGCAGAGTCCAACGGCCAGTCCTGAAGATCCTCTTTATGTTGCAAATAGGTGAGTATTTATAGGGATTGGAGAGCTATTGGGCTAGGCCGCTTTACCAGAAGCCTACACTTGATGGAACGAAGATGCTTCAAAAAGTTCGCAGTGAATCGACCTAACTAGATGGAGCGCTAGCGATCCATATGACATGGATCGCTAACAATCCATGTAGTTAATGTATTTTTGGGTTATTTAACTTGGATTGCGCCTCTTTACCTTATGTATATGCTCTCCATGTAATTTCATAACGATTTACCTTGTTTTGATGGTGATTCATGTACGAGTTTCATTGAACTATGACTAGATCAAATGAATGCTCACTTCTCGAATTAGCTTGCTTGGAATATTATGAAACTTGGCAGACATTCCTAGAAAAGGTATTGGTTCATGATGCAAGAAGTTTGGAGGATCCATGAGCAATCCTTATGGATCGCTAGAGATCCATGGTGATGGATCGCTAGCGATCCATCCCCTTAGCCTATTTTTGCATCTTTCCTTTTGGGTCATTCTTAGCTTCTTCTTCCGGTCCCTTTGGTTGATTCTTAAGTTGTTGACTTGACATGGATGTTCTAGCTCCCGTTGAATTCCGTTGGGTTAAAAACCCGGTTAAAAGAAACAGATCAGAATTTCTCCACGAACGCAACGGAATAACTTTCGTGGTCGAATTCAAAATTTTATAAAATTTCCATTTTCATTCCTACCTTATTTAATTCAATTCACTCAATTCTCGTATGGTTGATTTTACAGGGTGTTAAAAATATAGTTATTTATGTTGTGTTTATTTGTTGAAAATGATAATATTTATTTATTATCATTATTATTTGGTTTGTCGTGCTCAAATAGTTTAGGAATATTGACTATTGTTTGTTGGTTGTTAATCCATGCTCCACCAGTTTATGGGCATTTATTGTTTTGATAATTGTGTATACATTAAAATGAACCCCTTGTGATTTAAGCTTCACATTTTGACTATAAGGTGTTCGAAGAAAACAAGTTAAAAATCATCTTTTAATAATGTTGACTTAACAGTAAACTTTTAATATAATCTATATGGGAAGATAAGACATTTAGGGGATAAATGTTGTGAAAATTTTATTATAGTAAAGGAGAATTATTATAATATTAGATGATTTTATATAAAGGCAACTTTATATAAATTTGGTTTATAAAATGTGATTTAAAAATTATTTTTGAATTTAAATCCTAGAGCTGTTTGAATTTATTTCAAAATTATTTTTGAGAAAAGTGATAGTGGTATTACTTGGAAATATTCATAAGTATAAATATTTCAAAGAGAATTTTTAACAAAGATATATTTTCTTTGGTTAGTTCGGGGAAAACATCTCAATTAGTTTTGTGATAACCTGAATAATCTTCTAAGTGATGATCAGATGTTTGCTTAGGTGAACGTTGCAGTGCACTTAGTAAACTATTCTCTTTGTCATTATGCGATCGAAATACATTTGAATCTGAACAAACCCAAAGTGAGTTTTAATAAATAAATTATTAAAGTTATTTTATATATATGAAAAAATATGTACTATGATTTCAAAAGGGTTTTTGAAGTAAGAACTAGGTATCTAGTTCTGAAGTCTCCTTAAAGGAAATTGATTTAAAATAAAAGGGTATATTGATAAATAATTTAAAAAATGAAAATTTTAAACTCTTGGATAGAAAAGAGATATTTTAACTCAAGTTTTAAATGGGGTAATTTATATAGGAAGGTTCTAATAAGCATCGTTTTATTAAAACCATAGTTTTTGTTAATCATCTAAGTTGTGTAAGCTGTTTGATGACATTGGGCCAACCTATAAACATCTTTCCTTAAAACACTCTAAGGTTAAGGGGTCGAAGGGTCGACTCTGTTTAAAAGTCCCGTAATTTGTTTGGGACTCCATTTTAATTTTGAAAAAAATAGAAACAAATAATAGATAAATAAAATAAAATTGATATTTTGTATATACCCTTAGGATTTAAAAGAGTATTATACAAGTAAATAAAAGTGGAGTAAGATTTTAATTTAATTTTTTATAAAGATAAGCCTTTATAAAATGCTTGAAAAACTTAAGTGAAATTTTATGAAATGATTCATGAATAATTTTAGTGTTGAATGGAATACTAAAAAGAAAATATAAGTGATTTAGAAAAGGATTGGTAAAGTTAAGAAACCAATAAATATTAAGTATGGGGGTTATACGTTGATCATTTTATTCGCATGGGTTTTGATCTAGGATTTGAGTACATAACTTTGGGGTGATTCACTCCAGTCTGAAAAGGAGTTCTCACTTAATTCTTGTCAGCGTACACTTGATTCAGATTCTCAATACGATACCAAGGTCTTTTATCATAGTATATGGCTATGTAAGGAGAACAGAGAATTTTATATAAGGAACCAAATCGGAGTCCGCACTAGGGAGGTCGAGTGAGTGATACAAGTTTGGAAGTGAATTTTATGTATCTAAGCAAGTGATCGGATCAGATACTACGTACAGATGATTAAGTACATCATATGAGCTTAAGTGTATTTGTATAAATTGTTATGTGGCTCAAGAAATTATCTATATCCTTGGACAATCAAGAAAGTTGTGAACCTAAGAAAAATTCTAAATCTTGTTTGATGGTCATTTAACATTTTAAATAGTGTTAAGTGTTAGTTTATTCCTTTATGGAATTGGGTTTATTTGATAGTGTAACTTTATAGAATATGGTTTATAAAGTTGTTATTTATTAGGACTTAAATCCCAATGCTTTTGAAAAAAAGTGATTTCAAAAGAATTTGTGAAAGAAATAATAATAAAATTATTTTGAAAAACTTTGGATAGAGCATTATTATTTCAAAATATTTGAAAATGAGTTTTGTGAAGTGATTTTTCAAATATTTTTGTTATGACTAAAGTTGGGTGATTGGGAGTTTTTCGATTTGGAGGACTCACCAAGTATATTTGTTTACCCTAGTTGTTGTTTTAGGAGGAACAAGAATACTCGTGGATGCTCTCATTTGTTTTGATTTTAGATTTATACCATGCTTCAGTAGGAGGAGCCTCTTTCTTGTCATAATTGATTTTAGTTTTGATTTATTCTCTTTGGAGGAATATAAAAGAAAAAAATTGAACATAAAACCCGAGCATTTAGTTCTGAATTTATCTTTTGAAAAGATTGAATTTATTCTCTGTACTTTTGTTTCTTATGGTTGTTATATTGTTATATTGCTATTTCTTATGATAGAAATAGCTTGTGTATTGCTTTTTTGGCAGCATAGTTGTTTTTGTACTATATAAATACAAGATAGGTACATGGGAGCAAGAAATTACTATTTGATTTCTTACGCACCTGCTTTTGCATCGAGATAGTGAGTTGCTTGTTAAAAAAAGAAGAAGAAAATCAAATGCAAAAGTGGTATGTAGTAGTTTTAGAAAATAGGTGTTTTGATTTATTGATGATTTTATACCCTAGATATGGGAGGCCACTTGGCTTTTGTTTTAATTTGTTGATTTGGGCCAGTTGTGGTGGGTTGTAGTTTTTTCAGATCAGCCGCGCAAAGGAGATGTTGCTGAAATTTTCCATAAAATAAAGGACTTCAAAGATTTAATAACTCATTTTAATTAATAGTTTGTAAACTTAAGGGTTAGAGACATTTTCTCCCATTGGGAATTTCGAGGATGAAATTCTTTTAGGGGGAGACTATAATATCACAGAATTTTATCGATTTGATTTTGAATATTTAATTAATTATAGATATTTAAATAATTTGGTTTTAAAGTTTAATAACTTATATTCAAATATAGGGATTATTTAAATATTTGAATTATGAATTAAATATTAATTAAATGGATTTAATTACCTTATGTAACTCATTTTAATTTATAAATAATAATTGTGAAACCATTTCATAAATTTATTTACAATAATAATTAGTTCGAATAAATAAAAAGAAAACAAATTTGTGAATAAAACGACTTGATTTTTATTGTGGTATTTTTAATTGAATTTATATGATTTTCCTATAAATTTTAAGTTGGACAATATTTAAATTATCGTTTGACATATTTTACGGCAAACGATGGTATTTTTGTGATTTTATAGAATAAGATAACCAATGTATATTATTGTTGTTTTGGGATCGTGTCGCTTTTTAGTGAACGGTCGTATTTCTGTTTCTGTCGTTCGTAGTTAGTACGCGAATGGAATATTGTGTAGTGGAGTACTGCAAATATTACTTTTCCTAATTTTTTAAAAATCAAAACAAAATTAAAAATTTGAACTTGAACTAATAGTGACGGTTTTGATTTGATATGTTGTTTGGAAGAATTGTTTAGCTTGTGATGGTTGCTTGAATTTGAAGCAAATGGATGGTCTTGTTTATAAAACTTAGTAAAGTCTTGCTACTCATTTTATTTTCAACGTTTCCGTCTTCTCCTTCTTACCATTCTTCATTTCCAGTTAATAAAACTAATGGTCGGGAATTCAAAATTCGATATCGAATTACCATCTTTACTAAAAATCACTAAAAGAGTTGCTCTGAGTTTGAAATCGCAAGATCTACAAATCCTTGCCCATTGTGTAGCATGTGGCGTTGTTAGGAGGAGCTCAGCAGTTCGATAGTGGACCTAGGGTTTGATTTCGACGTGGTTCTAGGGGTGCTTGGTGAAGTGGAGTGCACCAGCGTTTTTTTCTTGGTACACTACACCTTGGTGGACCATCAGTCGATGCTCTGACATCATGTAGAAAATTACGACTTCAGTGTATCATTGAGTAGTTCCAGGTCGGATTTTGCTCCTGTTGGTCGGGCTTCGAGTTATGGTGATGAATGCAAAGCTTGCGAGGAGTTGGGTTCGTAGGTGAAGTCGGATCAGAGACTAATTGAGTGTGGTGGTGGATGAGGGTGTGCATGCATGAATTAGTGCACATGTATCAGGCGGGAATAATTTTTTTTAAGGAAGATGATACGTAGGTTGTTGATGGGCATTAGGCAGAGTTTTATTATGTACGGATTTTTAATAGCTTAATTAAATTAAGTTAGTAATTTAAAATTCATTTTAGAAATTAGTTTATATCTCACCCATATGAGGTCGGATTCGGATAGGGACAGTTCCGTTGTACTTGTGGAATTGTTATCTTTGCATTGGAATTTGATTTGCAGAATTTGGAGCTAATGAAATTTTAAGCTAAAATCGAATGCCATTCGATTTTAGAACGAACTGGAATGCGAAAGCGTCAACTGCAATTTTGATGAGTTAACTCACCTTTAAATAAACCATAGGATTCTTGTGTTGTTATAAATTGTTATTGAATGCCTAAATGATAGTTGATAATCTTAATGAAATATAAATTAGTGATAAAAGTATAGTGATTAAATTTAATTATGCTTAACATAGTTAAATTAATTAGCTATAATAAAATTGTAACGACCCGTATGTTTGACAACTAAAAATATTAAAGTAAATAAGATTTTGGAATTTAATATTGTCAGAAAGTAAAATTTATGATTGAAGGTAATTGACAACCGTTTTAATGTAATTTCAATCAATTGTAAGTTTAATCAGGAATGAAATAAATGATGAACTAATAGTGCAATTATATGTTATTTATTGAAAGTGGTTTTAATATAGAATACGAAATCAGTTATGTGGTAAATAATTTATAATCATTGTTTGTAAACAATAAATCTATAAATGTGTTTGAATTACTAATGTATAAAAATTGTTTTATTTACCACCTTATTATTGAATCTGTTTTGAAATTAATTGGGTAATCAATTGAAATTTAATTTAATTAAAATATTGTAGTTAATATAAGAAAAAACCTTAACTGTAGAATAATGAGTGTAATAAATGGAAATTCATGATAAATAAATTACACATGGTATTTGTTGATTTAATAATAAGAATTTAAATGAAATAAAAGAATTTGTCTGGAATATAAATATAATGAACGAATTTTATTATTATTGTAATTTAACGTCGAAATTAATTTAATATTTAAATCTTGGATTTAACATGGAAAAAAATTATTTTTAAAAGATTATAAATTCTATTTAATCAAGAATGATGATAGAAAACTTTTAATTTAGAATTTAAAAGTGATTAAATTAGTTAATAATAATTCTGTTACTTAACGCGCAAAAATAAATATAACTTGATTTTAAAGCTAACTTCTATATAAAATAGAATTAGGATTTGAAATTAGTTTCATTGAGTTTAAAAATATTAAAAACTTATATTTCGACATATAGGATGACATATTTTTGTTTTGGAAACGAAACGGGCTTTTCGGTCCTTTAGTTATCGCTTTGGTCTAATCGATTATATTCACATGTAAAATGTTATTTTTGAAATATAATTATCCAAATTTGATTCAAATGGGTAACAATAATAAAATCGAATTATTAACGAACGCCATAGTTTCTAATAACGTGTTTGTAAATTAGAAATATCGTATTTGTCCATAATTTTGAATTGGTAAATTATTTGAATATAATTTAATTTAAATTTATCGAACAATAAAATGTTAACTTTTGTGGACGATGGAATTAGGCCTCGAAACTAGTTCCATTGTGTTCAGAAGGCCTTTTTACATATTATGACGCCCCACCCCGAGACCCACATTAACAAAGAGAATTACTGGGTAATTCTGTATATTAATGCGGAGAATAGGGCTGGTTAGGAGCGACCATCTATAATCTTGTCTTAAACATCTACTGCATACGTCGATAAATGCTCTATATTTTTTTTCTATTTCAAGTGGGTCGACATATCCAATAAATGCTTAATACAAAACTATAGGTGGCTAATGGATCTATTAGAACAAAATACAATAACAGAATGCATATCACATCACAGAACAGTAATCATCATATATGTACATACATATACACTGATACATCCCGGTACAATACAAAACGATATACAAAAGTGGTTCAGAGACCACACTATATACATCGAATCAAAATACACATCAGAGTCAAACGGAAAGAAATATAAACTACATAAAAATGCTAGGCTGATATCCAAGCAGATGCATCAAAGCTATGTCCTGAAAATGATAGCTAACCTGAAACAACTCATTCTGACCCGAGTATAAAATACGCGGGTCAGTCTAGCTAAAACAATCAGTTAATGAGGATATACGATAATATGAAGCATAAGATACAAGGTGATAATTCTTCTCGAATGAGAAGAGGCAATAGAAATAATACAACCCATGACTTAAGTGAACTAATGTCACTTAAGTATACAAAGACCTCAAAAGAGGTAAACTCGACAATAACACTCAAATAATATAAACAATCGCCGATGAAAATCTCCAAATCAAAACTCATGAAACTCAATAAGAGTTTATAATCCACATATCGAAATCACCATAAAACAACATATATATAAGCCTTTCTATAACTCAAGGCTATTAGTAAATTCATCATCTCAAAATTGGTGAAATCAAAATCAAAAAGCTCATAAAAATTCCCCGGATTGGCCAAATCCCATTTGCATGCCGAAGCGATGCTGCACGTGCCATTCTCAGACGGTCGAAGCCTCTGACAAGGTCGCTAACACCTCCCAAAGCATTTCGTCCTCATGACAAGGTCGTTGACACCTCTCCAAGCCATTTTGTCATCCCTAACAAGGACGCTAACACCTCCCTAAGCAGTTCGTCCTCATGACTAGATCGCTAACACCTCTCAAAGCAGTTCTGTTAGGTAAACATTGTGAATGTGTCACAAACTCATGGATAGGAACCCGAAAAGTGTTAACTTGTATCCCATACCACACGTTCGCACTTAGCGGTTTACTAGCCGCTAGTCGATGCCACACTAGGAACATCATGAAACTCAGAAAATCATATCTCACCTCGTCTCATTGGCGAGTGATAAAGAGACACCATACTCGTCTCATCTCATCGACAGGTATTAAATGGCATCGTAACTTGTCTCATCTCATCGACAAGTGAAAACATCGTGATGGTTCCTCATAAACCATAAATCTCAAAGCAGAAATCTCAAATCATAAAACACGCCAAATATTGGCCTTCCCAGATAATTTCTAAAGATAGGAATTATTATCTCAAAAACCCGCCATAAATTGGCTAAACAACTCAGAAATCAATAGCCCAGATAGTTTCGATCGTACAAGTCCAGAATTAATCAAAATAGTAAACGCACATGTCCCATACCACGTGTTTTATTAAATCATTTAATTCACTTTCTCATACATTCGAATAGTGCAAAAGTGTGTGTTTTATATTTAAAATAGTTTACTAGAGAAAACCAGCTTTTAAAACTTTTTCCCGGAAAGATTAATAAAACCAATATTTGAAATTCCTTTATTATAGGAAATAAATAGATTTTATATTAGAAAAATAATTTCAAAATACTATATAATAATAATTTGAAATGTTCATTTATTTCAAATATCACTTCAAAATGGTTTAGTGAAAACCATGCTCGAAAACAATGAAAAACAAGAAAGATAACTCAAGACCGATAACTTGAATTCAATACGAATTCAATTCAAATTTAACCCAAAATCAATTCAAATTCTATTTAAATTTGAATTTCAAATTCTTCAAATATAGCTAGCCTATTGATAGGCATCATAGCTCTCAAAACATTTCAAAACAATATCAAAATCGAACAAGAATGAGAGCAAAAATAAGCTAGTACAATTCTCAAGTCAATGATTTATTGCTGTCGTTTTGCTCTCGGGATAACAACAAACAAATCTAGTTTTCACCAAGCTAAATTTAAAATTTCAAAAAACTCAAAACATGAAACTTTTAGCACAAAGTCTAAGCTTTCCGAAACATCTAAAATTATTGAATTTGGATAAGAAACGTGAAAGATATGACCAATATAATTCTCACATTTTAAATTCACTATCGCTGTCGTTTATTCTCAAGGCAGCAGCAAAGCAATAAGGTTTCAACTATCTTAACCTCCAAATTTTGCAAAACCCAAAACAAGAAAGGTTTATAAAATAATCTAAGTTTTCTAAAATATCAAGAGTTATCTAAATCCGACTAGAAACGAGAAAGATACGTCTAAGTTACTAACTGTATTTAGTTTAGATAATGTAATTATGAAAGTGACAGAGCTGAGAGTTTGCAACATGATTTCGATCAACCTATGCTCAAACAATGCAAACGTGTTCAACATTAAAATTGTCTCACACAAAATAAGCTTTCCGGAACTTCAAAAATTATCCAAATCCGATAAGAAACAAGGAAGATATGCCCAATTTACTAACTGTGTTTAGTTTGGATAATATAATTATCAAAGTGACAGAGCTGAGAGTTTGCAACAGGATTTTGGTCAACTTATGCTCAAAGTATGCAAATGTGTTCAACTAGAAAGTTGTCACACACGAAATAAGCTTTCCGAAACATCAAAAATCATCCAAATCCGATAAGAAACAAGGAAGATATGCCAAATTTACTAACTATGTTTAGTTTGGATAATGTAATTATCAAAGTGATTGAGCTGAGAGTTTGCAATAGGATTTTGGTCAACCTATACTCAAAATATGCAAATTTGTTCAACATGAAAGTTGTCACATACAAAATAAGCTTTCCGAAACATCAAAAATCATCCAAATCCAACAAGAAACAAGGAAGATATGCCCAATTTACTAGCTGTGATTCACAAATGAACATGCAACAAAAATAAAATTGAGATTTCTTACCTTGAAATCTCAATCTATGCTAGAAAATGTGAGTTTTCAACTCACCTTGAATTAGAGATGATCAAACCTCAGATTTTTGCTGAAAGAAGCAAGTTTTGAGGAGAAGAAATCTTCCAATAACCTGTAGAAACTTAGAACAGCACATGCAAAAGGAAATATACAAAGAATCAGAAAACCCTCTTCTCAAATAAGAATTTTGATGAAATAGCAATGTTTTGGAATGAGATTGCCTTTTAATTCTCTATAGATTTGATAAGAACAGCAATTTATTGAAGAGTATTTGGAGATTTAAAAGCCTATGTTTGAAAAATGGAGAAATTTGGGTCCTGTTTGGCTTGCTGTTTTTAGTTTTGCGTTTTTGTCTAAACAAAATTGTGCATTCCTTATGTATTGTTGGAAAACACATAATTTTGAAAAACGATATTAAAATAGAAAATAGAAAACAAGTTTATTTGATTTTTCGTGTTTTGAGACATAACAAGAGGACGGAAAACAATCCATCTCCTCCATTTCCCATCCATCATCGCAATGACTAAGAATTGTAAAAAAATTCCCCCATTTTCTTGTATTTTGTAGCGTGGGTTGAAAACGCAAAACACAAAACTCAAAAAGAAACCAAACGGGAGCTTATTTACTGCTTCTATTTTCAAGTGAGGAGGAAGAAAGAATGAGCTGTAGATTGTACGTACTAGTTAATTTCTCATCTCTTTTCCTATTTCTGGTTTTAGGCTAATGGGCTTTTGGACCCAAAGATTAAAAGAAAATTAGCTTAACTTCATAATTTAGCCACTAATTACATATTAACAATGTTTTCTCACAAATCAAATTATGAATTAAAGCTACATTTCATCTCTAAAAATTATAAAAGTTTATATTCAAGATAATAATTTTAAACTCAAAATAAAACATTATTTATATTTTTAAAACATTTTATTAACATATTTTTCTATTTTAAAGTAAATAACAAATTTACATCTTTAATTACAAATCACATTGTAATTAACATTATAAATTACACAAAAATCACATTTTTGTGCAATAAAATTTTATAACCCATTTCAAATATAATTTTACACTTAGATTATATTTTTAAACTCAATTCCATCATTATTTTAATACATCTCATCTTAAAATTAATTACTTCTTTTAAAATCATTAAAAGAAGTAAATAGCAATAATTAATAAAATTATTGCATTAACTGTAATAAAACACATTTTCCTCATTTTATTATCTCAAACCATCTTAATAAAGTTTCCAAAACTCTACTTTCTCATTTTTATTATCAAATATATTGTTTATTCCCAATAAACAATTTAAATTCCTCATTTATTATTAATTCACACTATTAAATTATAACTACCGTTATAATTTAATATTAACAGGTAATCTCAAAAACCAGGGTTGTTACACATATAGATTGCCTGTTAGCACGCCTCGATTGGAGTTCGTGCTATTTTGGACCTTACGCTATATATAGGCACACAAATCGAGACGAAAATATTATTAAATTATTGCAGAAACCCTAATTTTTTTCATGGCTGCCGCCTTCTTCTTTTTCAACGGCTGAAAACTTCCCATCTTCTTCCTCCTTTATCTCACTCATCTCTCAACGGATCTCAACGACTCCAAAAGGAAAGTTGTAGAGCTCGACCTCCTCTACAATCTGTACGGTTGGATCGAGCTAATTGCATCGGAGTTTGTCGAAATCTAGCCATGAAGGTAGCAGCGTTTATATTCGTTTGTGAGTGGAGTTGGGCGTCAAAGGTTTTGATATTTTAGGCAAAGGTGGAGTAAGGCGGCGCGGTGATAGTGGTGGGTTCAGATCGGAGGCCAATGGCCTATAGACGGCGGAAGTGAACCCTAGGGGCAGCCTGATGGGTTTCAATTGACGTTAGGGATTAAGGAAGGAGATGGTAATACTAATTACTATTTTGCCCATTGTTTTATTTGATTAAATTTAAATTCCAAACGTTCTAA
The DNA here is from genome assembly GCA_030737815.1 of Allium fistulosum. Taxonomy (NCBI): domain Eukaryota; kingdom Viridiplantae; phylum Streptophyta; class Magnoliopsida; order Asparagales; family Amaryllidaceae; genus Allium; species Allium fistulosum. The sequence goes on along the minus strand of CM060902.1, from coordinate 494,690,506 downwards.
CCTTCATAACTTTTTCATACGAGCTGCGATTGACGTGCGGTTTCTTCCGTTGGACTCGTATCAAAATTCCGAACAGTATGAAACAGGTTTGGTTTAATTTGGTGAAAGTTGAAATTTGGACTTTTATTGGATTTTAATGGACTTTAAATCAAAGGTGAGTGATTTAACCCACTCACGCAATACTAAACTTTTTGATGTTAGTTAAATTGAAATTATGAAATGATAAAATTTTATTGGTTGCTGTTTGATAGTTTAAATTGACATTTAAATTAATCTGAATCTGATATTGAATTTAATTGACATTTAAATTAATATTTAAATTTAATTGCTAGTTAAACACCGAAAATTGTTAAATTAATATTTAAATTTAATTGCTAGTTAAACATCGACAATTGATAATTAGTAACTGTTGTGATATATTGGTTGATTAGGATGTTGGTTGCAATTGGATGATATTGATTGTTATGTGGATGTATGGTTGTGTAGTTATTTGACATATTCATGTTCTTACCTATTTATTTATCGACATCATTTATATTATCATTTGGACTAATTGAAATGAACTAAGAAATGGGTTGAAATGATATATACCAACGTCATTTAATTATGGGTTGAAATGATATATATCCATCCATGTAATTAAATTGAAATAACTGATCACTTGGCCATAGGGTAGAAAATTATATATGGACACCGGATTTGGTTAAATCAAATGGTTTCAAACCTTAATGTTGAATTGGTCTAAATGATATTGCTTAAAGAAAATAAAAATTGGATCTATATGAATTAAATTATTTTCTAATTCGAGATTTCAAATGTTGAAATTGAAATTGTTTAAATGAAATTGTTTAAGGATTTAATTTGAAATCTAAAGGTGGAAATTGGAATATGATTTGAATTTGTCGAAAGTGAATTATTTGGAAGGTTAAAATTTTAATTTAAACTATGAATTTACTTTATTTAAAATGGTTTTAAATGGGTATTTTCAAGTTTGGACGTGAAATGGATTTAAACAAAAAAAAAATTCTAAATGAGAAATTGAATTGAGAATTTCTGCCATTTGAATAGGACTGTTTAAATTGAATTTGATGTAAAGTTTGAAATTGTTTTGAATTGAGGCTGATGTAAATCGGATTTTGAATATGAAGTTGACTTGAAATTGGAAGTTGAAAAGTTGAATTTGTTGTGATTTGAAATGGGAAAATGATTTCAAATCGTTTTGAAAAGGAAGAAACAGTTTTAATATAAATTATTTAAATATATAAACTATTTATCCAAACTATTTTCAATATTAAATCTGTTTTATATTCAAAACTATTTCCAATCTTTAAACCATTCTAATTATTCCAAACTATTTTTCAATATTAAAACTATTTTAATTATCCAAACTATTGTCAATATTCAAACTATTTTAATTATTCCAACCATTTTCAATATTCAAACTGTTTTAGTGGGGAATTATTTAGATTTAAATCATTGATTTAAATACGAATGCTTTGATATGAAGGTATAACATGTTTAGAATTTGAAATGATTTTGAAGTGAATCTGATATTTTGATATGAAATATGACTTGTTCTTGAAATGTAAAAGAACCAACCGGTGTGAAAAATGACATTTGGTTGTTAAAGAGAGCGGGGCCGAATATTGGCATACTCTCTGTCAATAGCGGAATCACTTTAACAACTGTGTACGTGGTGGATGATCCAGAATGAAGTGGTTGGATTGGCGAATGATTGTTGGATTTGAAGAAAGAGAACGATGATGGATGACCCCGACACTTGTGCCAATTTGAAATGACTAAAACAAGACGGCTTGTCAGGGCCAAGTGGGCGGTCGTGGCTACGATGCATTACCACCAGCCCTACGACCCGAACTGGTAGTATCCTACCTTGGGCATTGCCTCACATGCCTTGTCATACTTTTATCCTTATACGTGACCACTACAACTTTGTTTTAGTGTTGTCTTATCACGACGCCTCCCTAGCTACCGACGTTACTGGTGATACTACTAAGGCAAACTGTAGGACAATGCTTAAAAATGTGTTAAGGGGGATCAATGTAAAGTCTTAACACTATTTTAATACTTTACTTTACTGATAGACACTACATATGTAGCGTATCTTACTCTATATAGATAGTTTAATAGATCCTTAGGAGATGGAAAATCCATAACATCTCTTAAGTTATTGTACTCATGTTGTACACTTGATAGAAGATGGAAAATCCTGTAAACATCTCTGAAGCTATTACACTCATATTTTACTTGTTATTGATTTAACTTACATAAGAACTTTTAGTTCTGACTCGAGTTTTTTTTCTTTTCATTACGCTCGGGTCAGCCTGAGCATTTCAGTGTTGGAGACATTATTCCTTAAAGATGAAGATGGAGTTTGCTAGACCGTATTTACTTTTATTATTCCATTGCGTTATTTTGGTATGTTTATTGTTTGTACTCTGATTATGTTGTAAAAATTGTGTAATCAAATGTATATTGTAAAATAGCTTCATGAACTGTTTATTTGATTATTATATTTTGACATTCCGCTGCGAGATTCTTTGTTTTTCTTTCCTTCCTTTCTCTTATTTTCCTATTAAACCCCATTGACAATCCTCCCTTCTGAATGGTTTGAGTTAGACAGTGTGGTTTATTGTCGATTTAAATCGTCCAAAAAGGTGGGTCGTCACAGTTGGTATCAGAGCTTTGGTTTAGAGATACCTTAGCTAGTTGGGGGTTAATTCATTAGAGATAGGGTTAGTAATACCCTAGAATGAGTCTGAGAGTATATATATGAGAGGGCATATTTGTTAGTGTTATAAAAATGTTTTGTATTGTGTTAATTTGTTCTGTTGAGTATTTATGAATTTTGGTCGGTACATTGGACGCTATGGCATCGATAGGATTTCTAAACACTTGAACAGGGTAAACCGACACAATATTGTTTTTGAAATTGGTAAATGAATTGATTTGACCTAAAACTATATTTTATATATAAAAGGAGAATAATTTTTATAAATTGATATAGTTGTATGTAATATGTTTGTTTGTTAGAAAGTGAAATTTTATAACTATGGTTTATAAAATAGGTTTTACAAATAAAATGAATATAAATTGGAAAATTGAGAACTTAAGTTCCGGTATTTGAAATTGGTTTTCAAAGACTTTGGAAAAATAATATTAGTATTATTTAGAAGTATTAAATAGAAATATTTTCAAAAGGTACTTGAAAGAAAAAATTTCAAAAGAATTTTAAAGAAAATAAGTTCTGTACTCCCCTCTTCTGTCATTGGAAAATAATTTTGGTGATGATCGCGTCATCATCGACTTTCATTTTCGAGTTTCAAAGTGGGAAGACCACTGTAGTAGCTTTGCTACACATTTGTTTGATAAACAAATTTTGGTTTAAATTTCCCAAGTATGATTTGGTATACAAAAGATATAAGTATACATTATTTCAAGATGATTTGAAATAAAACCTGGCAATTAGTTCTTAAGTTTTCTGTTAATTAGTGATTTTCAATTATTGAAACGAAATGGAATTTTCGACAATTTTAAACGGTCGGAGACTTCCAAATTGAAATCTGAAATTAAAAGCTAAGTGTTTAATGAAACTGTGAAGAAATTGAAGTTTTGTAACTTGTAAATTAAAAGATAATGGAATATCAAATAAGTAAACACTTGAGTAATAATAATGTTTCAAAAAAAAGAAATTATGTCCATAGGTAAATAAAGAATTAAGATGTACAAGAAATGTTATAAACTTAAGTTAATGTTTTGAAATGCTTAATAATTAAATTGAATAGTAAAAAGTTAATACTGTTTAAGTAAATGATTATAAACTTAAGAAAATATTGAAATGATTCATAAATAGATTTAATGTTAAATGATATCATATATGAAGGAATTGATGTGAATTAAAAAGTAGAAACACATAAGTATGAAATGATTCATTAATGAATATTAATATTTAATGGAAATCAAGTTACATAAGTAAATAAATGTGAATTCAACTGTAGAGAAACTTATGTAATACTTTAAGAATTGATTCATTGATGACTTTAAATATTAAACAAGAAATAATCTATGTAAGTAAATGAATGAAAATTAATAAAAGGTGTCCTTGTATGAATGAATGAGAAAAAAAATGAAAAGTAAATGGTGTGTTAAAGAAACAACAGAATAAAATATATAAATTGTGCATAGATCATTTTATTCACATAGCAGTTTTGATCCAGATTCGAATACTTGATTTGTGGAAATTCACACTAGTTCGAGTTAGGATTTTTCACTTGATTCTTGATAGCGAACATTTGATATGAATTTTTGATATGAATTTGAAGTTTTCTATCATAGTTCCTGGCTATGCAAGGGAAACAGAGATTTCTAATCAAGAAATCGGATTAATGTTCGCACTAGAGTAGTCGAGTTAACAATAATAGTTCGAAAATGAAATTTGTGTATTCGAACAAGCGATCAGAATTGATGTTCTGTACAAAATGATATATGTACATCATAAAAACTTTAATAATATGTAAATTCTGCGTTGTTCGAGGTTGTATGAATAATCTATTGAGTAATTACCTAAGAATGTTGAGCGTAAGGTACACTTGGTAGTTTATTTATCACTCTTGCACAATGAAAAGTTTCTGAACCAAGACAGACTCTTAGTTTTTGGTTGCTATGGATGTGTGATGGATTCTTTTGTTGCATATAACGGTTGTACTACTTTTGTTTGCATATGTTTATTATATATTCTGTGTTACTTGTGCAATCAATTGAAACAACTAAAATATTGCTCTTTTATATGGTTTAACTCTCTTTTGGATAATATAAGTGAAATCCAGGTTTATGGAAGCAATAGCAGTTGCTTTTGGTTTCATAAATAAAGTTTGTTTGCCCGACAAGTAGGTACGTTTTCGAATTACGGTTTTTGTATCGGTATTTTATTTTTACCATGGTTGGGATGCTTTATTATTGAAATATGATATATATATATATATATAATGTAATTATTGATATTGTTATTTTTCCGGACCTAACGGCGCAAAGGAGATGCTGCCAAAAAATTTGTGAATTTAGGACCTAGAAAATTTTGCAGAAGTTGAGTTGTTTTCAAATTTATATTAAACTTAAATATGAAAATTTAATTATTTATAAGTTGACTATTTTAAATAAAGTATATCAAATTTCTTGATTCTTTATTGTTCCTTTTCGGGGACGAAAAGTTTTGAGTGGGGAAGATTGTAATGACCCATATGTTTGACAACTAAAAATATTAATGTAAATAAGATTTTGGAATTTAATATTGTCAAAAAGTAAAATTTATGATTAAAGGTAATTGACAATTGTTTTAATGTAATTTCAATCAATTGTAAGTTTAATAAGGAATAAAATAAATGATGAATTAATAGTGCAATTATATGTTATTTAATTGAAAGTGGTTCAAATATAGAATATGAAATCAGTTATGTGGTAAATAATTTATAATCTTTGTTTGTAAATAATAAATTTATAAATGTGTTTGAATTACTAATGTATAATAATTGTTTTATTTATCACCTTATTATTGAATCCATTTGGAAATTAATTGGGTAATCAATTGAAATTTAATGTAATTGAAATATTGTGATTAATATAAGAAAAAAATGTTAACTTTAGAATAATGAGTGTAATAAATGGAAATTCATGATGAATAAATTACATAAGGTATTTGTTGATTTAATAATAAGAATTTAAATCAAAATAAAAGAATTTGTCTGGAATATAAATATAATAAACGGATTTTATTACTATTGTAATTTAACGTCGAAATTAATTTAATATTTAAATCTTGGATTTAACATGGAAAAAAAATTATTTTTAAAAGATTATAAATTCTTTTTAATCAAGAATGATGTTAGAAAACTGTTAATTTAGAATTTAAAAGTGATTAAATTAGTTAATAATAATTCGGTTAATTAATGTGCAAAAATGAATATAATTTGATTTTAAAGCCAACTTCTATATACAATAGAATTAGGGTTTGAATTTAGTTTCATTGAGTTTAAAAATATTAAAAACCTATATTTCAACATATAGGATGACCTATTTTCATTTCGGGAACGAAATGGGCTTTTCGGGCCTTTATTATCGCTTTGGCCCAATCGATTTATATTCACATGTAAAATGTTATTTTCGAAATATAATTATCCAAATTTGATTCAAATGTGTAATAATAATAAAATCGAATTATTAACGAACGTCGTAGTTTGTAATAACGTATTTGTAAATTAGAAATATTGTATTTGTCCATAATTGTGAATTGGTAAATTATTTGAATATAATTTAATTTAAATTTATCGAACAATAAAATGTTAACTTTTGTATACGATGGAATAATGCCTCGAAACTAGTTCCATTGTGTTCAGAAGGCCTTTTTACATATATTTGCCTGTCAGCACGCCTCGATTGGAGTACGGGCTGTTTTGGACCTTACGCTATAAATAGGCATGCAAATCGAGACGAAAATATTATTAAAACCCAAATTTTTCCATGGTCGCCGCCTTCTCCTTTTTCAACGGCTGAAAACTTCTCATCTTCTTCCTCCTTGATCTCTCTCATCTCTCAACGGGTCGCAACGACTCCAAAAGGAAAGTTGTAGAGCTCGACCTCCTCTATAATCTGTATGGTTTGATCGAGCTAATTGCATCGGAGTTCGCCGTAACCTGGCCATAAAGGTAGCAGCGTTTATGTTCGTTTGTGGGCAGAGTTGGGCGCTAGAGGTGTTAATATTTTAGGCGAAGGTGGAGTAAGGCGGCGCGGTGACGGTGGTGGGTTCAAATCGAAGGCCGATGGCCTATAGGCGACGGCGAACCCTATGGTTGGCTTGATGGGATTCAATTGACGTTAGGGATTAAGGAAGGAGATGGCAATACTAATTACTATTTTGCCCCTTGTTTTATTTAATTAAATTTAAATTTCAAAGGTTCTAACCTTCATAACTTTTTCATACGAGCTCCGATTGATGCACGGTTTCTTCCGTTAGACTCGTATCGAAATTCCAAACAACAGAAACTTGTTTGGTTGAATTTGGAGATTGTTGAAATTTTGGGCTTATATTGGATTTTTAATGGGCTGTAAATTAAAGGTGCGTGATTTAACTCACTCACACAATACTAAATTTTCTGATGTTAGTTAAATTGAAATTATGAAGTGATAAATTTTATTGGTTGCTATTTGATAGTTTAAATTGACATTTAAATTAATTTGAATTTGATATTGAATTTAATTGTAACATTCCCCCTTTTGACCGCCTCCAGTCGGTAATTAAACCAACTCGAAACGTTCAAAAAGACGAATTGTTATTTAGTTTATAAGGTTTAAACAGAATCAGCCACAGAAACACAGATAATAACAATGAATTTAAACAAATGAATCTTGATTTCATTACTATAAATCTTTTAGAATACATCAGAGTTTTATACAATTTAATACTGATACAGCGGAATTTCTAAAAATACAATTTTCTCGAAATAAATGATTCTTTACTCTCTCTCTAACTTCGCTGCTCGAAAATCTTCAAGCTGTAGAAATACTCGGTCTGACCCGAGTATTATATTCAAAAGAAAATAATACACAGGTCAGTCTAATTCAAACCAGTTTATTAGTGCATAGAGGCAATAATAATTTAAATAGACGACAGTCACAATAATTCTCGTCTATCCGACTCTTTTAACAAAGAAATCGGATAACGAAAATATAACACTTAACAGTGTTAACAATAAATCAGCAGATTTAAATCATCAACAGAGATAAACAGTGTTATTGGCTGTCGTACACGCACGCGTGTACGGCCTCGCCAATACAGCATAAAAGATCAATGCGTCAAAAGCAAAAGAAACATCAATTCAAAATTTGTCGAGTTTGGGTGGCTGCAGTGAAGTACAACAGTGAAGGCATGTACACAACAAATCAAGACGGAACCAACATGAATGCATCAAAATGACAATATCCACAGTAAACAACATGATGCAGCAAGATACATGTATAGTGAACAGTGCAGTCCTTAAACAATGCAAGTAACTCAAATGGGGATACCGCATGGAGCAACAGAACATGTATGCAGTGAACAGTGAACAACTAAAGAAAACTGGACCAAGTTCAACCTTACTAGCAATTGCAGACCAGTGAACAATAAAATGGAACTGGACATTGTAATCTCAGGAGCGAAAAGTGCTGGACAGTGCAAACACATGGATGATAATGCCACTACGACAGACAGTGCCGAAGCAAAAATGTATTGCTTCTTCAAAACAAAATACTGGACTACATGAAGCAGGGCAGCACTTAAAACTACATGTTTAGCCAAGCTGTCACTAAATGAATCTCTATTGCAATGCAGACTGAAATATGGGAGAATGCAAACCCAAGTCAACATGAATCACTTGAAAATCAAAGACCCCAAAACTGAATGGACTGCAAATTACAAAAATGAAGGGTATAGCAACCATGAACTCATGTATACAGTTCAAGTATACGAGGGCAAAACCCAAAAGCATCAAAAAATCAGTTTAGGGAATATGCAAACCAGATAAGGAATGCACCAGAACAGGAAAATCAATTCAAAATTCAACTTAGATGAAGCAAAATATATATATACATACAAGAATGCAAATATATATATATATGCATATATATATGCCAGAAATCAAGATGACAATCCAAGTGGTCAGAGACTAGGCAGAAGTGATACAGTGAGTGGTACAAGTGTAAATGCAAATGAGATACACTCATGTCAAAGATCGCAGACTAGAGTTCAAGTAACTTCAGAAGTAAAATGAAGCATAAATATACACATGCACATGAGCTAGTAAATATGCAGCCGAGAGAACAACTGCAAGTAATGTGGAACAACAATTGCAAACAGGTTCGAGAAGACTGCGGCTTCAAAACATCGCATATACATATTTATGTTTCATTGGACCTTAATATGTAGTTCAACAGTGTATAACGAAGTCATGAAACAGCAGTCTTAGTGGTGAACCAGGAAATCAAGTGAACCAGTAAATGATACAATAGCAACATAAACAAGCAAATCATGGAACAACCATATCAATGTCAGGGCAGTGCCTAAGTTTCGAATCAAAATAAGGCCGCAGGTGACTTCAAACAATTTCGTATTCAAAATTTTAGAGAATTTAGTTAATCTAGGGTACAAGTTTAAACAATTTCAAGTGACCGAAGTCAATCAGTTCAAGGCCAAGGAAATGGTAAAAATTGAACAGCCCAAAACCAACACAGTGCCACGACGAACAAATTAATGCCGAAATCACCCAAAACAAATCAATATCGTTACACCCACATCCAAAATCATCAATACAGTGGATAACAAAAATCGAACTACCTCAGTACGAAACGAGGAAAGAATTAGATGTGAGGGGCGAAAACCACTCACCTTTTATCGAAGAGGTCGCGGGCGAGAAGAGGAGTACGAAGCCCTAAGGAGCAGCTGCGAATGAGCGCAAGGCCGGAGTTCAGATTTGTCAGGGGGGTCGAGATCGCCGAAGCCCTAATTCGTCCAGTCGCCATTTTTTTTTCTTGAAGAACGAACGAAAGAAGTCGCCGCCGTTATTTCGTTCGTTATTTTAGGTTTAGGTTTTGTGAGGAATGAATGAGGTAAAGGGGCGGGCATAGGGTATTAACCAAAATAAGTGGGCCGAGATAAAATTTTAAAGCCCAAAACCCTTTAATTTTTTTTTTCTTTTTAATGATGAATTTCTACCAGATAAAATCCCAACACCAATTTTTTTATCAAACAAATTCCAACTCGATCGAACACCTAACAGCAAATATTTGTCAACGTTAATCGTTTTTAATGACAATAATTAAATAAATGTGAAACCCCGGGTTGTTACAGAAATTCAAATTGAATTCAATTAAATTTTATACGCGTTTATACATCGTGTATTCGCAAAACAATTTTGATAAATACGAAAATTGAAATCCGGTAATAATTCAATATTACGGACCCAATGAAACTGGTTTCGTCAAATTCTGAGACTGTGCCTCGGAAGGTTATTTTTAAATTCGATTTAAACGATAATATTTCAAAATTGAACAAATCGCTTTTAAAATCAATTCTGAAGCTTCTATTATCTTCAGTATTATCTATATGAATTTTCCAAGCCTTTAAATTATTTTTAACCGACTTAAAATTGAAGATTCAAATTTTATTCAACTTTCAATAGATTAAATTCAAAAATTGAATCGCCAATTCATTCTGATAATTCGAAATTCAAGTCAAATCATCGTTCAAATATTTAAAATTAATTAAATATTTTCAATTTAAATTGTTCAAAATTCAGGGTCGTTACAAACTCCCCTCCTTAAAAACTTTTCGTCCTCGAAAAGGAAAAGTTGTTAAAATTTCATCGATATTTATACTCTAGTCAATTTTTTTTTCAAGCTTAAAACTTATTACAAATAAATGAATATAGGATTCATTTCATTTGTTTAATCTCACTGTTTTGCTTATCTTCTCTTTTGTTCATTGATTTCTACAATCAAACGCAAAAGTCTTTTACTAACATTTTTTTATTTACAACTCAGATTCAAACTTAAAATTCTTCACGTTAGAGATTTATATAATATATCTCTTCCAAAGCTATGGACTTTCAAAACATTTCAAAGATCTTCTTCCTTAGTTTATTAGGTAGGAATTTTGAAATTTTAATTTCAAACTATTGATTCACTATTTACAGTTTGAAAATACTTGCTAACTCAAAATTTAACAAGTCCATCTTCGTTCTCACAGACATTAGACATACGCTGGCCAGGCGCAGGTCTAAAAATCTCCAAGTACTAAACATACTTGTTTCAATTCCCAGTGAAAATACTTTTTAAAAAAATTCTTTTAAAAATGGATATGGAAAGCATGTTCCCCCATGGATCACAGTTTACCCGGCGGTTACGCTACTATCCCAGTAGAGTCGCTTGTGGCTGTAGATTTCACATCTCTCTTGAATTTCGCCATGGTTGTTGCCATAGATCGCGGTCCACGCGGCGGTTACGCTACTATCCCAATAGAGTCGCTTGTAACCGTAGGCATCTCGCCCCTCGAATTTCGCTTGGCATTTAGATTGCAGTTTACTCGGCGGTTACGCCACTATCCCAGTGGAGTCGCTTGTAACTGTGGGCATCTCGCCCCTCAAATTACGCTAACATACATCATAATCAACATGATCCCATCACGAGGGATTCTAGTCCAAATGGACATTCCAACTTATGGAAAATTCTACGTAGCTACGAATTTCAAATGGACACTCTTCACGAGTTCCAATACCTTCTCCAATAATAAATGGAAGGTACTTTTCCATATCCTCAGTTTAGAAAACATAATATCATATATATGTAGTACTTCATTTCACATTTCGTACATATCATATCCATGTAAGCTTACATAAGATTTCCATAACAATGTCTTTCTAAACTAACGGTTTCAAATTCACCGCATTCATATATATATAAGTTCTAAAACTTACATATTCCATATTCATAACAAAATAGAGGATTTCAAAATTTTCCTCTAAGTCGATTTGGAAATTTAAGGTTATCTCAAACCTAATTCATATTCATAATTCCATTTATTATCGACTTTCACATTCGATTTGAATTACACATCACATCGTCAATTCTCAACACAGAATTGATGTCTATCGATATATAACCTCTGAGCTCGTACGTGTCACATACCGAAATTTTCGACTTTCGAAAATTCGACATCGATACTCACTTTATCGACTGCCGAGAAATCGAGTGTCGGAAACTCCAATAGTGAGGGTTTTAGATAAAGAAAAAGAAGAAAAGATAGAAGAAAAAGAGAAGAAGAAGAAAGAAGAACAACAGAACAACATCAGAACAGAAAACAATATCAGAATCTTACACATCGCAGCGGAACAATATATAATAGATAATCACTAGTCTTTTAAAACAAAGAACTATATCAGTTTTTTTATACATACATCAATCAGAGTCAATATACAACTCAATACAACACAGCACATCAATGGACAGTTATATAAACTTGTCCTCATACAGAATACACAGCGGAATAAATACTATCAGATACAAATACTACGTCTCGTCATCCAGCTTATCTCCAAAGCTCCAGAATATCCAGAATATCCTGATAATCTAACTCTAGGCTACCCGTGTGGAAATTGGTGGGCACCCAGAGTTTAGAAGGGAAACAATAAACTCCGAGTCAGTCATGGTGACTGGTGTGAGATCGTAAAACAGTTTATCTTTAAAATAAATAGCAGAGAATTTTAAAGTCAATTCGCAATGTTTTTGGAAAATGAAACTACCATAAGACCTCCCGCCACACACACAATGCAAACGCAGACTTGGGGGAGATTTCTTCTTATGATAGTCAAAGATGCTTACTACGAAAAAATCAAATTCTTTTTGATATTATTATTAGTGCATAGTGTAGAAAACATTTCGAAAGTAGAATATAAATCTTAGCCAGCATAGGTACCATTATAGTATGCTTGCTATAGCTACCATATTAAATGGCAGGTTCTACAACTAAAACCGTACAAGTCTCGTATTGTTTCTTTGGATTTCCAACAAATGGTCAGGCTAAGGAACTTCCTATCCACGATGGGTACGTCCCTGGAATAGACGACCCGAGAACCTAACCGGATCTCTGCCAACACAAGGCCGGGTTACCTCTGCAAAAATAGGTAACTACTGACACGCGTATGCCATCCCCCGATCGTCACCGATCTTCCCGAGGATCCCCGATTCGCAACAACCACAAAGAAATAAATTTTGCAGCAACCACAGAGGTTAAGTATCTGGGCTCCATACCATGATACCACCTTTATCCAGAAGGAATGACATACACTAAGGGGCGCTACTCCCTAGAACCTTGCCGCATCCTTCCTGTTTCGACCATTTCCGGGGTGTGAGGCTCGATGAAGTCTCGTCCACAAAGCTACGCTTTCTCAAAAAGCCCTGCTTCGGGTCAAACAAAATGATCAACCTATGATCACAAAGATATAAGATCAAACAAATGATCATATCGCAAATGATCAAACACTGATCATTTCACAGCAACACTCAGTATGCCACGTTACCAAATTGGGATATATCGCTGATAAATTTCCACTACATAACCTCTGAGCTCGTACGTCTCAGAGAAGGGTGTTAAGCTAAGAGAATAAATTCTCCGCCACCAACAGAAATGTATTTGAAAGAAATCAGCTTTATATCTCAAATTGTAACGTCAGACACACAATCCATACAAGTCTGTTCTGGGATCGAACAGAACCGAAGGCACTTCTCACGAAGCCCTTGCAATTCCGGATAATTTCTAATCACGTCTAGACTTCCCGTCACTAAGGGTGATAAAACCTCTAAATCGAAGATCAGTCGATGTAGAGTAACTCGACGGTAATCCTTCCGTTTTCAAAAATATCCGGTCTTCAACACCGGTCTTCGAATGCAATTCATAACGACGTATCACATATTCGGAATGGGTTATACGACCCCATGGTCCTTTCCCGGCTAACCCGAATAGTGAGCGCTTATTCAAAAATAAGTGTGGCATTCAAATTCATCCAATTCACAACAAATACCTATCTAAAGGTAATTATTGATAGTCGGTTATTTAACTATCAATAAAGATGCGCAACATCATCAGATTCCAAATAATTTTCCAAATTTTTTTCTTCCAAAATATCTTTACTAGATATAGAATTTCCACACTTAACCGTTTGAAAACAATTTCAAATCAATTCCCGCATTTCTTTTTATCTTTGAAGATAAAATCTCAAAACAGTTCATTTCATATTGGAAAAGCATTTCCATACTTATTTAAAATAAGTATTTCACAAATCTATTTATTTTCAACATTTGAAAATATTCGATATACTTAAATCAAATTAAGTATATATTTCATTCTTTAAGGAAATCTATTTTCTATACAACATCAATTTGAGTCAAAACGAATGTTACGTAAAACATCGTTACGACGACTCAAAAATCACTAGTATAGGGATTCGGAATTAAGATAGATATATAAATCCCAATACTATATAAAAACATTTCCTTTCGGAAATCATTTACTATAACAACAGTGTTATAGTCCACCATTTCCTTATTTCTCGAAAACGTCTATTTCAACAATGAATGTTGAAATCTATGATTTCGATTCATAATACATTTTAAAACATCTTTAAAATGTTTAACTTCATTTTTAATATCACTTTTTCAAAAATGAATCCATTTTATTCAATAATACATTCACTGTCCAAAATCGTGAATATATCCTTTTCAATAATCTTCTATATTCAATTTATCAAATTCAATTGATTTTGAATTTATAAAACAACGTTTATAAATTCTATTTCTGTTTTAATAACAACTTCAACTTATAAATCTTCTTTTATTAACTTCTATATTTTACTTATCAAAATAAGTGATTTCGGATTTTTAAACAACTTTTATAAATTTCAATTCTATTTATAAAAATTTCAATATCAATTCAATTTCAATATTGATTTCTGAATTTATTTTTCAACATTTAATAAAAGATTCCATACTGATTTCTCAACAATTCATTTCCAAATATTAAATCAATTACAGATTGATTTCTAATTTTATTTATCACTACTAAATAAATTCCTTATCTTCCTTCAAATCGTTCAATATCCTGTTTTTAAATGAATTCTTCAAATTGAAATCATTTTACATTGATTTCCCAAATTATTTCAATTTACCAAATTAAATCTCTAATTGGATTTCCAACTTATCTTCTTTTAAATAAATTCCTTTTTTTTTAAGGAAATAAATTTCAATTGTTTCTTTCAATCTATTTAAAAATCCAAATTTTAAATTAAATTCTTCAATTTATAATCGCTATTTTACGAAATCCATTTATTTAACATTTTCACTTTATTCTGGAATTTATTCAATACGATTATAAAAATTTACTGTTTATACTTTAAAAATTCCTTCTTCAAAATTTCTTCAATTTCAAAAATTGATTCACTTAGAAATTTTCTACTTGGACTTCAAAAATTCAATTTCGTTTATCTTTGGAATCCAATGATGTCAAAACATCCATTCAGCTAAATTTTAGCTTTCAAACAATTTCCAGATATCAATATGATTAATAGCATCACTATAATCATTCACAGATTCATATCACAATAGAAATAAATTCAATCAATGTGAGGGGTCCAGTTGGATCCCTCCAACCTGTTTCCCTGCATCCAAAGATGTTAGCACAATACCAATTCCGCTCTAGTACGGAATTATCGCGGTATATGGGTTTTATAAAAATCCGCTTACTAACGGCGCAATAGGGTCTCATCCGCTATACGAGGCGGGAAATCAATCAATCCAATATATACATATGCCAATATGTATATATTGCTATATATAGATATATCCTAAAATATCTAATATCACAATCAAATAGCAATCATATCAATCAATAACTGCAAAAAAAATCCACTTTTCATTTGAGTGAGAAATATCTCACCTTAGCTTTATTAGCATCCATTTCCATTCTTGACTCGATTTCTTCATTGTATTAACCTTGTATGAACATTTATACGATTTATCAACATTCGAATTAAATCGAACAATTTATTTCGTTTTAACAATTTAATCAACTATTGATTTTATTTCAACTAATACCTTTAATTTTTTTAAACCACTCATCAAATTTAATATAAATATCATAGTTAAAACCTCTATATATTTTAAACTGCATATATATATTTTCTTTCACTGCTGTATATATTTTTAGTCATTGTATATCTGTTTTACTAAATACAAACAGAATTTCTTTTACATTTTTCTTTCAGTATCAAAGCATTTTTTATAAAAATCTGAAAATAGAGTTTTATCTTTACTGTACATAAAATTTTCATTTTTTTTACTTGTATATTAACATACTATAACTGTAAATTTTTTTTTTTTTAAAACAGGTTTGTATATCAAAATATACGAGTATATCTACTTATTTATTTTTATTCTGGCTATATATACATATATACTCATAAGAATAAACTATATTAAAAATCTAATTTCTGTAAATTCCTCAATATTTAAAAATCCTTATTCTATATTTTATTTTTTTCTCTTTTCACAAATAACCCCAAGTCAGAGGAAAAAGAATACCTCACTGTAAATCAAGCATCCTAGAAATTTTCGACTACGTTTCTCGTGATTCTATCCGAAGTTCATCGAGTCGCCTCGCCTCCGATCCCTGCCTTAGCTACGCGACTTCGAGCTTCACAATCGATGTGCCCTAGAATGCCTCACCACAGCCAGTCGCGACTCCAGTCCTTATCGCTCGACGAATCCATCCTCCCTCATCATCGCTGCGCCTCGCCTCACGCTGCGACCAATCGCGACACCATCCACCAACCCCCAAATCAGTCGACATAAATTTGCCCAGCTCGAGACTACTGCGATTTCTTTCTAAACTGCTCCTCGTCCACGCGAGATTGCCAGA
This sequence comes from Allium fistulosum, assembly GCA_030737815.1. NCBI lineage: Eukaryota > Viridiplantae > Streptophyta > Magnoliopsida > Asparagales > Amaryllidaceae > Allium > Allium fistulosum. The sequence goes on along the minus strand of CM060902.1, from coordinate 494,673,993 downwards.
GTCGCCATCGCGACCTACTTCGAGTCGCGAGCCACGCCGAGAAACTACCACCCTTCAACTGAGCCACGATCGAAATGACCAATTCATCAAGTCGCAACACCTCCCAGGCTTTCAAATCGCACGCCCTCGACCTCTTGTCGCCGAGACGAATCGCGATCCCACTCGCGTTCGTAAATGAGGAACTCGCGTGCTTTGAATTTTGATTTCAATTTGATAATGGGAGCGGATGTTAATATTGTCTTGAACGAAAGAATTCGTTTTATCTTTATCTTTCTCGAACGAAAGGGAGGTATTTAAAATTGAACGAGTATGCTTTTGCACGATCTTCTGCGTGATCGAAGGCGTGAGATAAGGGGAGTATCGTGCTGATGTGAAGAAAAATGCAGCTGAGGTTGACTGAATATTTTTAAATTTTAAATTTAAATTTGAATTCGTTTTAAAACTTCAACGCGTTTTCTTATCGTATGCACACATCTCAATTCTGAAAAATACGAAAATTGAAATCTGTTAATAATTCAATATTACGGACCCAATGGAACTGGTTTCGTTGAATTCCGAGACTGCGCCTCGAAATGCTATTTTTAAATATCGATACGAACGATAATTTTCAAAACTGAACAAACCGTTTTCAAATTAAATTCTGAAGCTGCTGTTATCTTCAGTGTTATCAATATGAATTTTAAAAGCTTTTCGAAATATTTTTCTTCAACCTAAAATTGAAGATTCAAATTTTTATTCAACTTACAATAGATTAAATTTTATAATTTAATCGTCAAATTCAAAGTTACATTCGGGATTCAAATTAAATCATCATTCAAATATTTAAATTTAATTAAATATTTTCAATTTAATTCGTTCAAAATTATGGGTCGTTACAGTACGTCTCAGAGAAGGGTGTTAAACTAAGAGAATAAATTCTCCGCCACCAACAGATATATATTTAATAGAGATCAATTGCTATGTCATCAATTCACAATGTTAGACAAACAATCCAAATCATCATCTGAAATTCAAAGCTCAACTTATATTGTCTTTGATGTCGAAGTTAAACTCAATTTTAACTCAACGATTCAATCTTTTTGAAAAATTTCAAATTGAACTAATTGTTCAAATCCTCATTTAACTTTTCAACTTCGACTTCAAAAATGAATTTCAAATCATTTATCCCTTACGGAATATATTCACAACATTTCATATTTGGAAAAAACATTTCCATACTTATTTAAAAATAAGTAATTCACAAATCCATTTTATTTTCAACATTTGAAAATATTCGATATACTTTAATCAAAATTATGTATATATTTCATCTTTAAGGAAATCATTCTCTTTCACATTTTTTATTTGAGTCAAAACGAATGTTACGTAAAACATCGTTACGACAACTCAAAATCACTAGTATAGGGATTCGAATTTTTAGATAGATGTATAAATCCCAATACTACACAAAACATTTCCTTTCGGAAATCATTTACTATAACAACAGTGTTATAGTCCATCATTTCCTTATATTCGAAAACGTCTATTTCAACAATGAATGTTGAAATCTATGGTTTTCGATATTCAATGCCTTTGAAAACATCTTTTTAAAACAATTAACTTCGTTTTAAAATATCACTTTCCCAAACATGTCCTTTTTACTCAATAATATATTCACGGTCCAAAATTGTGAATATACATCTTTTAACAAGCTATAAGAATTTACTTATCAAAATAAGTCATTTTCGAATTTATAAACAACGTTTATAAATTCTATTCCTATTTATAAAGACTTCAATTTATAAAAATTGCTTTATTAACCATTCCTTTATAACTTAGTTTTATATCAGAATTTTAATTTACAAGTAAATTACTTATAAATTCTTTTATTTCGCAACTTCGATTCATTTTATAACTTCACAATCTTAATTCTGTAATTTCCATTCACTTATGAAATCCATTAAATATTTCACTTTTAACACTTATACAATTCCAATATTTTATCAACACTTTTCAAATCTTCAATTTAAGCCGTTTATAATAATTCAAAATTTCCAATTTAAACTATTATATAAATTTATCAGTTTTCCATTTCCAAGATAATCAACTAGTCCTTTAGTAAACCATTCATCGACTTGGTTTTCAATCTAACCGCATTTGATTCATTCACATTGGATTTTACTAACATTCATTCATATTCAATTAGTTTGCTTTCACTAATTTACATTCAAGTTAGTTTGCTTTCAATTCAAATCAAATTTGATTCTCTTTAAATTTACTTATCTTTCAATTTGAATTCAATTTACATAGCTTCCAATTCCATTAATTCAATTTCATTAATACTTATTGAATTTCCATACAATCAACTAGCAACCAATGCACATTCAACTTAACCAAATTTATTTACTTTGCTTACATTCAATTTGGTTCAACATACTTAATTTCAATTGGTTTATATTCTAATTCAGATTAAATTTTTATACTCACCATATTCACAAATTCACTTTTACAATTAAAGTTGAATTTCCTTTCTATAATTCAATTTCATATTCATTACTTCACTTTATCAATTCATTTTGATATCAAATTCAACCTCATTCAACAATACTTAAGCTATGTTTCATTTTATCTTCACTTGCATTTATTTTCACTATACAGCTTAAGTTCATCTCAAATTTATTTGAAATTCTATTTTTATTTAACTTTACTAAAGTCAAATTCATATCACTATTCAAAATTCAGATTTTGTTTTACTAAACAAAACTGTTCAAACATTTAAAAAACTGGTTTTACTTAAATTTTCTCATTTTATAAGTTATACAACTTATTAATTTAAACTTCCCAATTCATATTATATAATCACTTATCTTTCAAGTTTAACCTTTCATCTCAATAATTTATCAAATCCAGTTCAATTTATTTAACTTCCTCTAGTTAAATTTCAAATCCATTCATTTATTAATACTAATTCAATTCAATTTAACTTTTCTTAAGTAAAAAATCTTTATTTTCAAAAACAACTTTATACTTCTTTGGATTTGAAAAACGTTTCCTTTTTAAAGTGTTTCTAGTAACTATTCATATTAAACATCATAAACTAAGCTTTGTGTAAACCAAAGCTCTGATACCACTCTGTAACATTCCCCCTTTTGACCGCCTCCAGTCGGTAATTAAACCAACTCGAAACGTTCAAAAAGACGAATTGTTATTTAGTTTATAAGGTTTAAACAGAATCAGCCACAGAAACACAGATAATAACAATGAATTTAAACAAATGAATCTTGATTTCATTACTATAAATCTTTTAGAATACATCAGAGTTTTATACAATTTAATACTGATACAGCGGAATTTCTAAAAATACAATTTTCTCGAAATAAATGATTCTTTACTCTCTCTAACTTCGCTGCTCGAAAATCTTCAAGCTGTAGAAATACTCGGTCTGACCCGAGTATTATATTCAAAAGAAAATAATACACAGGTCAGTCTAATTCAAACCAGTTTATTAGTGCATAGAGGCAATAATAATTTAAATAGACGACAGTCACAATAATTCTCGTCTATCCGACTCTTTTAACAAAGAAATCGGATAACGAAAATATAACACTTAACAGTGTTAACAATAAATCAGCAGATTTAAATCATCAACAGAGATAAACAGTGTTATTGGCTGCCGTACACGCACGCGTGTACGGCCTCGCCAATACAGCATAAAAGATCAATGCGTCAAAAGCAAAAGAAACATCAATTCAAAATTTGTCGAGTTTGGGTGGCTGCAGTGAAGTACAACAGTAAAGGCATGTACACAACAAATCAAGACTGAACCAACATGAATGCATCAAAATGACAATATCCACAGTAAACAACATGATGCAGCAAGATACATGTATAGTGAACAGTGCAGTCCTTAAACAATGCAAGTAACTCAAATGGGGATACCGCATGGAGCAACAGAACATGTATGCAGTGAACAGTGAACAACTAAAGAAAACTGGACCAAGTTCAACCTTACTAGCAATTGCAGACCAGTGAACAATAAAATGGAACTGGACATTGTAATCTCAGGAGCGAAAAGTGCTGGACAGTGCAAACACATGGATGATAATGCCACTACGACAGACAGTGCCGAAGCAAAAATGTATTGCTTCTTCAAAACAAAATACTGGACTACATGAAGCAGGGCAGCACTTAAAACTACATGTTTAGCCAAGCTGTCACTAAATGAATCTCTATTGCAATGCAGACTGAAATATGGGAGAATGCAAACCCAAGTCAACATGAATCACTTGAAAATCAAAGACCCCAAAACTGAATGGACTGCAAATTACAAAAATGAAGGGTATAGCAACCATGAACTCATGTATACAGTTCAAGTATACGAGGGCAAAACCCAAAAGCATCAAAAAATCAGTTTAGGGAATATGCAAACCAGATAAGGAATGCACCAGAACAGGAAAATCAATTCAAAATTCAACTTAGATGAAGCAAAATATATATATACATACAAGAATGCAAATATATATATATGCATATATATATGCCAGAAATCAAGATGACAATCCAAGTGGTCAGAGACTAGGCAGAAGTGATACAGTGAGTGGTACAAGTGTAAATGCAAATGAGATACACTCAGGTCAAAGATCGCAGACTAGAGTTTAAGTAACTTCAGAAGTAAAATGAAGCATAAATATACACATGCACATGAGCTAGTAAATATGCAGCCGAGAGAACAACTGCAAGTAATGTGGAACAACAATTGTAAACAGGTTCGAGAAGACTGCGGCTTCAAAACATCGCATATACATATTTATGTTTCATTGGACCTTAATATGTAGTTCAACAGTGTATAACGAAGTCATGAAACAGCAGTCTTAGTGGTAAACCAGGAAATCAAGTGAACCAGTAAATGATACAATAGCAACATAAACAAGCAAATCATGGAACAACCATATCAATGTCAGGGCAGTGCCTAAGTTTCGAATCAAAATAAGGCTGCAGGTGACTTCAAACAATTTCGTATTCAAAATTTCAGAGAATTTAGTTAATCCAGGGTACAAGTTTAAACAATTTCAAGTGACCGAAGTCAATCAGTTCAAGGCCAAGGAAATAGTAAAAATTGAACAGCCCAAAACCAACACAGTGCCACGACGAACAAATTAATGCCGAAATCACCCAAAACAAATCAATATCGTTACACCCACATCCAAAATCATCAATACAGTGGATAACAAAAATCAAACTACCTCAGTACGAAACGAGGAAAGAATTAGATGTGAGGGGCGAAAACCACTCACCTTTTATCGAAGAGGTCGCGGGCGAGAAGAGGAGTACGAAGCCCTAAGGAGCAACTGCGAACGAGCGCAAGGCCGGAGTTCAGATTTGTCAGGGGGGTCGAGATCGCCGAAGCCCTAATTCGTCCAGTCGCCATTTTTTTTTCCTGAGGAACGAACGAAAGAAGTCGCCGCCATTATTTCGTTCGTTATTTTAGGTTTAGGTTTTGTGAGGAATGAATGAGGTAAAGGGGCGGGCATAGGGTATTAACCAAAATAAGTGGGCCGAGATAAAATTTTAAAGCCCAAAACCCTTTAATTTTTTTTTTCTTTTTAATGATGAATTTCTACCAGATAAAATCCCAACACCAATTTTTTTATCAAACAAATTCCAACTCGATCGAACACCTAACAGCAAATATTTGTCAACGTTAATCGTTTTTAATGACAATAATTAAATAAATGTGAAACCCCGGGTTGTTACAGAAATTCAAATTGAATTCAATTAAATTTTATACGCGTTTATACGTCGTGTATTCGCAAAACAATTTTGATAAATACGAAAATTGAAATCCGGTAATAATTCAATATTACGGACCCAATGAAACTGGTTTCGTCAAATTCTGAGACTGTGCCTCGGAAGGTTATTTTTAAATTCGATTTAAACGATAATATTTCAAAATTGAACAAATCGCTTTTAAAATCAATTCTGAAGCTTCTATTATCTTCAGTATTATCTATATGAATTTTCCAAGCCTTTAAATTATTTTTAACCGGCTTAAAATTGAAGATTCAAATTTTATTCAACTTTCAATAGATTAAATTCAAAAATTGAATCGCCAATTCATTCTGATAATTCGAAATTCAAGTCAAATCATCATTCAAATATTTAAAATTAATTAAATATTTTCAATTTAAATTGTTCAAAATTCAGGGTCGTTACATTAATTGACATTTTAAATTAATATTTAAATTAAATTGCTTGTTAAACACCGACAATTGATAATTAGTAATTGTTTTGATATATTGGTTGATTTGGATATTGGTTGCAATTGGATGTTATTGATTGCTATGTGGATGTATGGTTGTGTAGTTATTTGACATATTCATGTTATTACCTATTTATTTATCGACATCATTTATATTATCATTTGGACTAATTGAAATGAACTAAGAAATGGGTTGAAATGATATATACCTATGTCATTTAATTATGGGTTGAAATGATATATATCCATCCATGTAATTAAATTGAAATAACTGATCACTTGGCCATAGGGTAGAAAATTATATATGACACCGGATTTGGTTAAATCAAATGCTTTCAAACCTTAAATTTGAATTGGTTTAAATGATATTGTTTAAAGAAAATAAAATTTGGATCTATATGAATTAAATTATTTTCTAATTCGAGATTTGAAATGTTGAAATTGAAACTGTTTAAATGAAATTGTTTACAAATTTAATTTGAAATCTTAAAGTGGAAATTGGAATATGATTTGAATTTACCGAAAGTGAATTATTTGGAAGGTTAAACTTTTAATTTAAACTTTGAATTTACTTTATTTAAAATGGTTTTAAATTGGTATTTTCAAGGTTGGACATGAAATGGATTTAAACAAAAAAGTTGTTTAAAAATGAGAAATTGAATTGAGACTTTCAGCCATTTGAATAGGACTGTTTAAATTTAATTTGATGTAAAGTTTGAAATTGTTTTGAATTGAGACTAATGTAAATCGAAATTTGAATTTGAGTTGACTTGAATTTGGAAGTTGAAAAGTTGAATTTGTTGTGATTTGAAATGGGAACATGATTTCAAATCGTTTTGAAAAGGAAGAAACAGTTTTAATATAAATTATTTTAATATATAATTATTTTTCCAAACTATTTTCAATATTAAAATCTATTTTATATTCAAAACTATTTCCAATCTTTAAACTATTCTAATTATTCCAAACTATTTTTCAATATTAAAACTATTTTAATTATCCAAACTATTTTCAATATTCAAACTATTTTAATTATTCAAACCATTTTCAATATTCAAAATGCCTTAGAGGGGAATTATTTAGATTTAAATCATTGATTTAAATGTGAATGCTTTGATATGAAGGTATAACCTATTTTGAATTCGAAATGATTTTGAAGTGAATCTGATATTTTGATATGAAATATGACTTGTTCTTGAAATGTAAAAGAACCAACCGGTGTGAAAAATTACGTTTGGTTGTTAAAGAGACCGGGGCCGAATATTGGCATACTCTCTATCAATAATGGAACCACTTTAACAACTATGTATGTGGTGGATGATCCAGAATGAAGTGGCTAGATTGGCGAACTGTTGCTGGATTTGAAGAAAGAGAATGATGATGGATGACCCCGGAACTTGTGCCAATTTAAAATGACTAAAACAGGATGGCTTGTCAGGGCCAAGTGATAGCTCCCTCTAGCGGACACACTTCTTCGTATTGCTATATTGATTCTGACTTGATCGGTGCACCTTGATTTGATTTTGGGAGTGTTGGATGCGCTGGGCGGTTGTGGCTACGATGTGTTACCACCAACCCTGTGACCCGAACTGGTAGTATCCTACCTTGGGCATTGCCTCACGTGCCTTGTCATACTTTTATCCTTATACGCGACCACCACAACTTTGTTTTATTGTTGTCTTATCACGGCGCCTCGCTGGCTATCGACGTTACTGGTGATGCTACTAAGGCAAACTGTAGGACAATGCTTAAAAATGTGTTAAGGGGGATCAATGTAAAGCCTTAACGCCATTTTAATATTTTACTTTACTGATAGACACTACATATGTAGCGTATCTTACTATATATAGATAGTTTAACGGATCCTTAGGAGATGGAAAATCCCGTAACATCTCTTAAGTTATCGCACCCACGTTGTACACTTGATAGGAGATGAAAAATCCCGTAAACATCTCTGAAGCTATTACACTCATATTTTAATTGTTATTGATTTAACTTACATAATAACTTTTAGTTCCGACTCGAGTGTTTCATCTTTTCATTACGCTCGGGTCAGCCTGAGCATTTCAGTGTTGAGGACATTATTCCTTTAAGATGAAGATGGAGTTTGCTAGACCGTATTTACTACTATTATTCCACTGCATTATTTTGGTATGTTTGTTGTTTGTACTCTGATTATGTTGTAAAAATTATGTAATCAAATGTATATTGTAAAAAACAGCTTCATGAACTGTTTATTTGAATATTATATTTTGTCATTCTGCTGCGAGATTCTGTGTTTTGCTTTCCTTCCTTTCTCATATTTTCTTGTGAAAACCCATGGACAATCCTCCATTTTGAATTGTTTGAGTTAGACATGTGTGGTTTATTGTCGACTTAAATCGTCCAAAAAGGTGGGTCGTCACAAAAATTGGATAGATTATTTGGACATCTATCGAGCAGAATAAATCACCGTTATACGCTTGCAAAGTAAAAAGATTGTTATTATATAATTCCTTATTTGGTCTTGAATTCCCATTGGATAGAGGATGACATAAATTACCATTATGTTGTAGGGGACAAAAGGAAGAAGTCGGAGATTTACAGTGGACTTTTGTAGGGAGACCCGATGTAACGACCCGTAATTTTCGATAATTAAAATGGTTAATTTAATAAGATTTTTGTAATTAAATGTTGAAAGAAATAAAAATTTGTTAATTAATAATGAAATCAATACTAAATGAAATATAACAATGTTAATTTGAGTCAATCATTAACAACTTTAATGAAATTCCAATCAATGGAAATAATGAACTTGTTATAACTTGGTTATAAATTTAATAGAAGAAAACAAATGTAAATATTTAATTAACTAATGAAATAATATATTGTCAATGGTAATTGAATGAAATAGTATAATAAATGGTTACTGAATAAAATCAGTATTATGTAAGTGATTACCACATTCACTTGTAAGTAATAAACTTATATGATTAAAGGTTAACTGTGACAATCATTATATGTTACCTATTTAATGTGTCTATAAAATTTAATTGGAAATCAATTATAATTAAATGAAATAAATGATGCATTAATGTGGGCTAAGGCAATAACTGGAAAATTGTGAATGCAATAAAATGAATAGAAATTTTAAATGATTCATAAGGTAGTAATTGAGTTAATAAAAGAGTGAAGTCATGGTAAATAAATTAATTGGGGTTTTAAATTATAATCAATGAGTAAAATTGATAAAAATACAATAAAATGGAAATATGATAGTTAATACAAACTAAAGATGGAAATTGGAGTATATTAAGGTAACGAAAGATAAAACAAAGGTTAACTATGTTATAGAGTAATAATAGATTTAATAAGAAGATTGAGGTTGAATCAAATCAATTTATTGGAATTAATTACAAATAATTGGAATCAATTACAATTGAAATTAAACACTGCAATTGGTAAGATAACTAACAATGAATTGATATAGAAATTTGTTTTAAGGGATTATAAATTTCTAAGGGATCCAAAGTGATAGAAATGATAAATTTTTAAATTTGAATGAAAAGGTGATTTAATTATTTGGTTATTAATTTATTTAATTAACGTGGAAATTAGCCATTTTGGCCACTGACTCGGATTTCGATGAAACCAATTTCATCGGATCCATAACAGCGAATTATTATGGGATTTCAAGTTTCGTAGCGATCGGACTTGTCGTTTGATCGTACGGGCTCGAAACGCCTAGAAATCAATTTAATTGAAATCAATTGAAATTAATTTGAAATAAGCTGATTTTAACATAACTTCTTCATACGATGGAATTTAGATTTGAAACCTGATCCACTGAGTTTAAAAATATTGAAATCATATATTTGGATATATGGGATGACCCATTTCCGTTTCGGAGGCAAAATGGGCTTTTCGGGTCATTTATCGTTCAACGTGCAAATCAAATCTTGTCTATCCATTCTATTTTCAGCTTTGTCTATAAATAGCCCGTTATAAACCCTAGCCACTCCTCATTTTCATTTGTATGTACATACATTTCAGTCTTCTCCTCCTTCTCAATGGCATACAAACCAAACAAACTTCTCAGTTCAATTTAAAAATCAAATGCAAATCAAAATTTCAAACTCCACAAACTATATCGAATTATATATTGATTCGAAGCTCTCAAAGAGCGCAACCCAAATCTATGATTTGTTTTTTGATTTGGTTCATGGGTTGACCAGAAATTAGCCATTTATCCTCGGCCTTCGTATTGGGTTATTGGTTTTGACGGTGGATTGTTATCTTGGAAACGATCGGAAAGTATAGTCGTGTAGAGCTCGTCGAATTGAGTGCATCCATGGTCTTCATCGGCCTCGGAGATGGCCAGAATCGCGGCGATCGGCGCTTGAACCGTGCGGCATCGGTGTCATCGTGGGTGACTAGAGAAGTGTGCGCGCTGGCCTTAGGGGCGACTGGGGATGGGGAGTCAGGCGGCGACGCTGGATCGAGAGTTAGCTGGCTATAGGGTGGCGGTGTCACAAGCTATAGGGTGGCGGCTGAAATTTAGGATGGTCGCATTTTACTATAGTGTGGCTAGGGTTTCTGCACACGAACGAACTGATGACGTGGTGAGATTTGATTTGTCTATATTATTTATTTTATATTTTGAATTAAAACGTTCTAATATGCATATCTTTTGCATATGAGCTCGGATTCACTGTGGTTCTCTCCGCTGGGATCGTATCGAGATTCCGGACACTTTGACGCTGGTTTGGACGAATTCTGAGACTGTTTGAATTTTTGGATTTAAATTCAATTTAAATTCAAAGGTGAGTGTTTTGATCCACTCATAACATCTAAAATTTCTTATGTCTGTTAAATAAAATTTATGATGTGATTGGAAATTTATTTATGACTGTTTGGTATATTTTATATCGTCATCTCAGTTAATTTGAATTTATTTGAATTAAATCATCATTTAATTTATTATTGAAATTAAATTGCCACTTAAATACCTGTTATTGTAAATTTGTTAATTGTTGATGTTTATTTGGTTGATTTGGATGATGATTGTGATGTATGCTTGATTGTTGATATTAGATGAATGGATGTTGTATTTCATATCGTTATAAACTGCAAGTTCACTATAGGTTGGAATGATACATACCCGAATGATCTATAACTTAGGGAAAAATCATTATGGGTTTGAATGATATACTCGAGCGATTTTATGGATTTTATTGTTAAATTCGGTATTGCGGTTTGAAATGATATATAACCGTAAAATTCTAAATTGAAGATTGAAATGATAAATATCTGTATCACTTGACCCTAGGGTAGAGAATTATAAACGGACACTGGATTGGTTAAATTAAATGATCTTTGAATCCTTAATTTCTGAAATTAATTAACTGATATTTTGAATATAAGAATTTGATCTATATAACTTGAATTATTATTGGAATTGGTTTAAAGGAATTATTTAAAGTAATTTAATTGAAATTTTCCGGAATTGAGCTATTAAAATTGTTTGAAAGATAACTTGGAAATGCATTGAAATTGGGTTTTGTGATTTGGAAATGTGAAATTGTCCAGATATGAGGAAATAAAATAAATAGTTAAATTTATATGAATTCCAAATTCATGTTTTCAAATATAAACTGTTTTAAAATATATTATTTTTAGGATTCTAAATTTTTAAGATTTTCAAATTATTTAACTAGTTTAACCAATTTTTACTATATTAAATCAATTTAACCTATTTTAACCATTTAATTTATTTTAAAACGAATTAAACCATTTTAACTTATATTAAATCTAATTAATCTATTTTAAAGCTAGTTAATCTATTTTAATTATATTTAATCTATTTTAAATCTATTTAACTTTTTTAAATCTATATTAACTATTTTAGAGTAATTTGACTATTAAAATTTATTTAAATTATTTATAACTATTTAAACTAATTTCTAAATTCTCAAACTAAGTAAGAGAAAGTGTTTATATTCAAACTCCTCAGTTTAAAGGAAATACGGTTAAATGATGTTGTAACCTAAGTTGGGATTTAAATGTTATAATTAATTGAATATGATGATTTTGAAGCAAGAATTTAACGTAATTGGAAATATGATTTTGAAAGAAATTATGATTTCGGAAACGATATGATTTCAAAGGTGAATATGATTTCAAAGTGAATATAATTTCGAAAGTGATATGGTTTTGAGAATATGATATTTTGATATAAATTGCGAATTGACTTTTGAAATGTAAAAGAACCGTCCGGTGTGAAATAACCGTTTGGTTGTTAAAGTGACCTGGATCGGATATTGTCATACTCTCTGCCAATACCGAAAACCACTTTAACAACTGTGTACGTGGTGGAGATTCCAGAAATGAATTAGGATGGCTTGGTGAACGATTTCTGTATGAGGTATGACGTGACCCTGACTCCCGTGGGTCAGCTTAGATGTGACTAAAATCAAGAGCCATGCCGGGCCAAGTGAGGTCATTCCTCCTATCGGACACACTTCTTCGATACTATATTCTGATTTTTGTGATTTGATTGGTGGCCACCCTCTGATTTTTGATTTGGGAGTGTGTTCCGAGGTGGGCGGTAGTAGCTGCTATGCGTTACCACCAGTCCGGATCCGCAAACGGTATATCTACCCCGGCATTTCCTCGTGTATCGTATTCACATGCCCTAGAGCGCCTTCTACGAGTTTGTTTTGTACCATACCTATGGAGTGCTCTCTGATAGCCCTCCAGTTTACGGAGGAATTACGGTAGTGTATAGACTATGGGAATATATAAAAATGTGTTAAGGGGGATATGGGTAACGCCTTAACGCTATTTTAATACTTTACTTTATTGTGGACATTATTATAATAGCGTATTTTACCACATAGTAGATAGTTTAACGGATCCTTAGGAGATGTGAATCTCGAACATCTCTTAAGTTAATGCACTCACGTTAGACACTGGATATGAGATGTCAAACCCCGTAAACATCTCCGATGCCGTTTACACTCATATTTATTTACCGTTGATTTAACTTATATAAGATCTTTTAGTTCTGACTCGAGTGTTTTGTCTTTTCAAATCGCTCGGGTCGGCCTGAGCATTTCAGGGTTGAAGACCTTATTTCTTGAGGACGAAGACGAAGATTTGTACTACTATTATGTATTATATTTATTCTGCTGCATCATGTTGTTCCGCTGCATTTATTTAATTATTCATGTTTATGTAACTCTGATGTTTGTGTTATAAAGAATAATGAAATGTATTTATAAAACAGCTTCATGAACTATTATTTAATTATTATATTTTATCATTCCGCTGCGAGATTCTGTATTTTTTTTATTTCTTTCTCTTTTTCTTATTTACCCCATAACAATCTGCCCTTTTGAATGGTTTGAGTCGATGTGTGTCTCTACTTAAAACGTCCAAAAAGGCAGGTCGTTACAGTTGGTATCAGAGCTTTGGTTTAGCGATAAACTTAGCTTTGTGGGGTTTTGAATCATATTAACAAAGGTAGTAATACCCTAGAATGAGTCGCTGAGTGATATATATATGAGAGAGCGTATTTGTTAGTATTTTAAAAGGGTTTAATATTGTGTTAATTTATTTTATTTTGTATTTATAAATTCTGGTTGGTGCATTGGACGCTATAACATCGATAGGGATTTCTAAACACTTAATTGGACAGACCGGCACAATATTGTTCTGAAATATAAGTGAATGAAATAATTTTGCCTATTATATATTTTGTATATAAAATAATAATTTTATAAATGATATATTTGGTTGTAATATAATTGTTTGTTAGGTAGTGAAAATTTATTGATATTGGTTGAAAATAAAAATTTGTAAACAAATAAATATCAATTGGAAAATTTAGAACTTAAATTTTGGGATTTTTGAAAACTCCTTTCAAAAGATTTTGGAATATATTAGTATTATTTGGAAGTATTTTTTGATATAAATATTTTAATATGATCTGAAAGAAGTGTTTAAAAGAGAATTTTGGAAAGAAATAAGTTATGTACTCCCCTCTTTGTCATTGGAAAATAATTTCGGTGATGAGTGCACGCATCATCGACATGCATTTTCGAGTTTCAAAGTAGGAAGGCCATTGAAGTAGTTTTACTGCAGATTTATTTTCATAAATAAATATAAATTTCAATGTTTAAATATGATTGAATATGGGAGTTATGAGTATATATACATATATATATTATTTTAAATAATTTGAAATGGAACCCGACATTTAGTTCTTAAATTTCTATAAATTAGGGATTTCATTTATTGTAATGAAATGGAATTTTAACTATTTAATAATTGGAACTTCTAAATGAAAATAAGAAAGTAAATGCTAAGTTATAAATGAAATATGTAAGAAATTTGGAACTTGTAACCTGTAAATAAAAAGGATATGAAAATGAGAAGTGAAACTATTGAACATTTTGCTAATTAAAATAAATAAGATAAACTTGTGTAACATTCAGTTGCATTCTTAAAAAAAATGTATATGTATAACATACCAAATATTAAAAGTTGTAATGTTAACAAGAACATGTAATGGAATATTATACAAGTAAAACTTAGAATAATGAAGAGGTTCAATGAAACTGTTTTATAAATAAGAACTGTGATAATATAGTTGTTATAAACTTAAGTTATAATTGAAATGCTACTAATTGAATATAACAGAAAAGTGAGTATTATAAATAAATGATAATAAACTTAAGTAAATGTTTGAAGTTATTTATAATAAAAATAAGTAGAAAGATTGTAACGACCCGTAAATTTCAACGGTTTTAATAACGTAATTAGTTAAAATTTTGTGAAATTTAAACGATAAAATTTTGAAATAAAATTTGATATTTGGAATACGTCTAGTTAAGCATAGCGACTGGTAAATTTTCGTCCGAAAATACGAAAGTTTATTTCGCGCGTAAATTCACTTCAATTTAATCAGTTAAAAAGCGTTGAAAATAAAATGTTTCCGAAACCAAAATATTTTTACATAGAAAAATTCTAAACCATCTTCTGAGCAAGATTTCAGTTTGTCGTTTTTCCAAATTCGGACATCTTTGGCTCCGTCGTTCTTATTTTCTGCAAAATAGCAGTATTCTGGTACCGATATCGATTTTTATCGGATGATCGTACCACTGATTTCTATATACCGTTTTGATCGTCTCGTCGTGCCGATCTCTACGGTATATTCGATTGTTAAATTCGGAGTTCCGTTGCACGTTGCATTTTGCGTAACGCCTACCGTATTGATACCGGTTGTGTAACGTTTGGTTTCTGCAATCCTTTAAATTCTTTGCCATTCACTTCCATTAATCAGCTGTTAACAAATTTCGAATTCTTGACTGTCAAAATCCTTCTTGGTTAAATATAAAAGTTAATTCGTTCGCGTGATTTCCGTTGTTTTTTTTTTGAAAACGCTTTGTTTTGGGAAAGTTCACTTTATATTTATAGTTTCGAGACAGCATTCATCTCCCACTTGCAAATGAACGGCTCATTAATTCTATCTCTTGTTCTTCCCTGACTTGTCTATTCAGTAGTGAAAATTGAATAAACATATATACTCTGTATAACAACTCGACATAAATTTCTAGCCTTCAGTTCTCTACTCGGGCAAATCTCCACCGAAACTTGAAGCAACCTCTATCCCCTACCTGCTATCGTTTCATTCTATTTGAGATCCCTTCACCTCTCCTTTAGTCGAGCCTCACCACAAAACTCATTCTTCCCCGTCTCCACGTGAACCCGGCCATCTTTTTCCACCTCCGCCTATCACCCTCCAGCCCACATCAGCGTCGTCGACACACCACGTGGACCGCACCTCCAACCGCTTTGAACATCTCACGTGCCTGCCCTCACCATTGTTAGCTGAACACAAGCTTCCCAACTCCTCCTTCGCACCTCCCCTCCGCCTCGACAACCACCTCCGAGATCCCACCCACTCCACAACCTCCGCGAGCTCGACCTGCCTTGCCGCATCTCCACTTTAACCGCTGCCCCTTCTCTTCTTTTTCCTCTGTTTTCTGGCCGAAGCAATGATGTCCTACCTTCTTCCTGTGTGTATTGGAGTATGTACATCTACCTTAGTTTATGAGTATGTTCATATTTCTACACCTGTTGAATAAATTATATTAGTGTTATGAATATATAATATGTTGGTACCAGGTTTTGTTGCTTAATGCTTATTATATATAGGCTATACAGTTTATATTCATACGTCAGCTCACAGTTTTAATATGGGTACATAACTTTTCAAAAGACACGAATATGATGTGTATATAAGTTTTATGCTGGTTTATATGTTAATTTGTATAGATAAAAGTACATATGTCCATCTAGATCTTGTTATATTACCTTTTTGAGCATTATATATTTGTTGTTCTCGTGAAGGAGTTATGTATATAAGTTATATATATATATAGTATATATGTTGTATATATTTTACATGAGTAAAATAGTTGGTTAGTAAAGATTTTAGGAATGCCAGCATGTAGATGAGTGAGGATTGCTTTCGATTACAATATATTAGATTCAAATATGGTACGTATTAATATATATAAAAAATGTATATATATAAGTATGATTTCGTATATAACTTTTATAATTACATTCTTGACATAGTGCATTTCTAGTTTGGCTTATACGGGTTGTTTGTATATAATCTTCAATTGTTATACTTATACATGACATGCCGATCTGTATACATTATAATAAAGTAGTCCTTGTTTTCTTTGTAATAAATGTTGACTTTAAAATATATGTTTATATATATAAGTGTACGTGTGTATGTGGGGGGTTTATGTATGTGCGTGTATATGAGTTGAGGGTATGTGGTTATAAAGTAAAAGCTTATAAAGTTATATGTATTATAATAGTATTAAAACTAGCCTATATTGATACTATCATATTTTAGTTGAAGTCAGGCTATAGTTGAAACAGCTATGCAATAAGATAGTGGTTGTATATATTTGTTACAGTTCTGCATTTAGATTTTGTAACCTGCATGTTGATTTTAACAAAAGGTTACCTTTATAAATATTTAAATTTTAGATGGTGTTTTGATATTGGTTTGAACTATGGGTAATATAATATACAAGTATTTATTTCAATCTTATGTATGTATATATGATGATTAATTTTTTTTTTTTAACTAAATATTGATTTCACATATATTTAGTTCAATTTATATCAACTGATTCAATCGTTCTCTTCGACTTCTCATCATCAGCTTTGTCCGCCGTGCCTATTTTCTACGCCAAATCTTGTCTATCCAGCTTTGCTTTGGAATTCGTAGTTTCTTCTGTGTCAAACTCTCTAGCCTCGAAAGGTGAGCACTCACTCACGATTAACGTTCTTTTATTTATTAGATTTGATTTCAATTGAAACGACAATTGAAATATGCTGCTGTTAGTTAATTACACTGTTGTATATGCTATTACCTGTATCAGTTCACCTGTGACATCTGACACCATTATCTGTAAATTTTATGCGATGATAATACAGTTTGGCTGATAATTGATTGATTGTTGATGTTTATATTGGACGTTAAATTGTTATTGTCAAAGTGATAAATAGTATGCAATCGAAATTGGTATAGGATAGTTAAATGTTAAATTTGATTAACTGACATTTGTATAATATGATCCCTTTAACTGTTGAATTTATTGACACGTAGGATTTGTTTAATTACATATTGAACCACTGAATGTATTGATGATGTATGAAATTGTAAATAGATGACAAGTGAAACCGTAATGTAATAATCTTTAATCTACATGAAATGATAGTGTAGATTCTAGAAATAATTATATTAATTCGTACAAATAACAATGTGAATTAATACGGTTATTTCGGGATTATTTGAATTGATTATTGGATTGACATTGATTGTTGTTATTGCTTGTTTATTTACTTTGACACCATCCCAGTTATCACACTGCAAGTTCCCTTTACTATGCTTTGATTTTAAATTGAATTGGAATCGGGTTGAAATGATAAATACCCAAATTGAACTTTGACCTAGGAAAGAAAATTAAATAAAACCCGATTGGTCAAATAATTTGATTTTAAAAATAAAATGAAGATTTTATTTGAATAAACAATATGGTTTTAAAATGAAGTTGAAATTTGAATTTTTAATGAAAGGAAAATGTTAATATTAAATAAATCTGAAACAAAATATTAAAAATGTAATTGATGGAAGAATGTTGTTAATTTGAGAAATGATTGAATTAAGTTTGAAATGATTTAATAATTTAGTTTGACATTATAATTAAGTTTGAAATTATTGAACTTTGAAATTATTTAATAATTAAGTTTTGAATTATTTAATAATTAAATAAGATTGAATTATTTAATGATTAAATTTGAGTTGAATTCTTTAATGAGAAAAATTAAACTTTTGAATAAGTGAAATTTACTTCGTAAATAATTGAAATTGAGTTTTCTTTATTAATTAAGTTTTGGAAAATTATTTAAGAAAGTAAATAAGTGAAATTGGATTTCTTTAACAAGAAATGAAAATGTGATAATTTTGGAATTAATGTAAGACTTGTAATTGAAAGAATTGATTTGACGAATTTAGTTTAATTCAAAATTGTAAGTTTTGATTTAATGAAGTTGAACTTAAGAATTGATTTAATGAATTGGAAATTTAATAGAAATTGTTTTGAATGATAAAGTAACTTAACGAATATTGAATGGAATCGATAAATGAGTTTAAATTGATTGAATGTTAAATAAAATTAATTTAAATGATTTCGGAATGAAACTGATATACGAACTTGAATCAATATTCGAATGGTTTAAATGAAATTGAAATTGAATTATAAGATTTTGAAATGGTAAATTAGAAGTTTTGAAACGAAAATTTTGGAAATTGATTTTGAAAGACAAATGAAATGCTGGTTTACGAATTGAAATTGAAATTGAAATTGATTTGGTTTTGAAATATATAAACGACCAATCGGTGTAATAATTACGAAAGTTATTAAAGAGACCGGAATTCGGTTATGGATATACTCTCTATCTAAACCGAAAACCACTTTAATAACTATACGCGGAGTGATGATCCAGAATGAAGTGGTTGGAATGATGTACGTGTTGACTGAAGAAAGAGAACGATGATGGATAGCCTTGACACTTGTGTCAAATTGGAAATGACTAAAACAGGAGCTGTGCCGGGCCAATGGAGGATTGATACCTCAAGTGGACACACTTCCTCGAACTACTTATACTTGTTGTCGATTGGTGCACCCTTGATTTTGGGAGTGTTGTCTCACGGTGTTGCGGGCGCTGCGGCGTTGCGTTCTCACCAGCCCGGATCAGGCGAACGGTAGTATCACTACCTTGGGTATAGCCTCATGTGCCTTGTCATACTTGTATTCCATTTATGCGCGACCACTACGAATTTGTTTTGTACCTTGAGTATATGGATTGCCCTCTGGTGACTTCCGGTTTTGGGGAAACTACGGTCTTGTATATGCTTGTGGGAATAAAAATGTGTTAAGGGTGGAATGGGCCATGACTTAACGCTATTTTGATATCTTTATATTACTGATAGACATTATCTACTTATCGTACACTACTACATAGTAGATAGTTTAACGGATCCTTAGAGGATGGTTATTCCAAACATCCTTTGAGTTACTTGTATTTCAATTGCTATTTCACTTGAGTTGGATTTATTAATATAAGAATGTTAATCCTGACTCGAGTGTTTTGTGTTTTTGCTTTACGCTCGGGTCAGACTGAGTAGTTCAGCTTACGAGACTCACCTTTGGAGTTGGAGCTTCGCTTGGAGATCCAGCTATCTATCCAGCTTTCAGATATTCGATGATTCCAGTGATGTATTCTGATTTGTATCTGTTACTCTTCCGTTGTATCTAGTTTAACTCTGATGTATCGTATTACTCTTCTGTTGTAAACTCTGATGTATTTTATATATTCATATAGTAGCTTCATGAACTACTATCTCTTTTAATTCCGCTGCATTTTACTACTCTGTGTCTGTGATCTGTGATTATTTATTTACTGTATATGCTCAGTTTTGCCAAATTTAAAATAACAACGCGGTATTTTGAGCAATTCAATTCCGGCATGAGTGTCTACCTATACACTTATAATGGATGCGAATGGTCCAAAAATGGCGGGTCGTTACAGTTGGTATCAGAGCTTTGGTAGCTCTAGGCAAAACTCAACATATAGGGTAAATGTATTTACGGAATCACTCTCATTCGAGTTTCAATCTCTTCCTTTGACTCAATTCCTTTGAATTTTGGAACGTTCCCTCGGTTTCGAAATTCATTCGTGTCCCTCACTATTCGTCTTCTTTCAATCCTGGAGCACCCCTAACTCCATTCTGAATGTTATCTATAATAGATCGGCGGTCTCGCCAATCTTTGAATGATTTGTAAAGAGGTGAAACTCCTTTACAATTGGCATTGATTTACCGTAGATTTCTGTATCCTCGGTATACGATGCTATCTATCTCCTGATATACCTGGATTCTATTTCTTGAGATCGAATGTTGATTTACCTTGGAATTCGGCATCGATCTTATTCTTGAAGTTACGGACGACCCGGTTAAGGTTGCCCGTGAATAAAATAAACTCATCCATCTCCCGATTTTGGTAATTAAATTATCTTATCTTTGTTTCGAACTTATCTTCGAATCAAATTTCTCTTTGATTTGAGTCCATCAAAATTTAAACCCTATCCTGGTTTTGAAAATTCATTCCTGTATCGTCGAGCAAAGAAAGGCATTTGTAAACTAATATTTAAATGTTAAAATATATTGTGTTGTTTGAGTTGTTGATGTTGATTTGGGTTTCCGATCGATTCGTCTGATCAACGCTATCGATAGGATTTCCAAAGCACTTGAACAGAGCAAACTGACACAATATTATTTTCAAATTTGGTAAATAAAATAAATTTGTATGAATATATTATAGATATATATAAGTAAAATTTTCTGAAATTTAGTAAGTTAATTAAATTGGTTGTTGAAATGATAATATTTGATTATCATTTATTGTTCTAAGTGAATTTATAAATATGGTTTATAAATTGATTTGGAATTTGAAATGAATTTAATTCAGAAATTTGAGAATTTAGTTTCCGGTGATTTCGAACTTTGGTTTTAAAATTTTAAAGGATATATTATTGGAAGTATTTTCAAATAGAAATCATTTCCAAAGAATTTTAAAATGTTGAAATCAGTGCTCTTCTCTTTGTCGCTGGAAAATAATTTCGGTGATGGCGGCCGCATCATCGACGTTCATTTTCGAGTTTCGAAGTGGAGATACTAGTCTGTAGTTTTGCTACGGCTTTGTTTTGAAAAATATTTTAATTTGAATTTCTTCAGTATAATTTGATATATATTTATATATATAAGTATCTTATTTTAAAATTTAATTTGATTTGATATAAATATATATATATCTCTAAATTGTTTAAAGTTAATCGGAAATCTAATTCTTAAATTTTGTTAAAGGATGATTTTAATTATAAATAAAACCAAAATTTGGAATAAATATTTAAACTTGAATAATTGAATTGGGAAAATTTTATTTGTATATTGTTCAACTGCATTCTAATACAACTTACCTAAATCATTCAGAAGTTGAATATGTAATCGGATAATATATAAGACAAATTGATTTTATAAATAAAATTTGAGTGTTTATAATAAATGTTATACACTAAATTTTTATTATAAAGATGTTAATAGAGTTAGATAGGATAATAAGTAAACTCAGTTAATAATGAAATAAATTTGTTTTGAAAGAATTCAAAAATTTGGTTTGAAAGAATTAATAAATTGGAATTTGATTAACATATGAAAATACCTTAAAATTTAAAAGAAATTAATAGATGTAAATTAATTTAAATTGAAACTTTTATGTTTAAATTAATTTATATGGGTTAAATATATGTGGTTAGATATATTAAGTAGAATAAATTTAACAATAATTTGGAATAAAGAAGAATTTAAATTGTTGAAAATAAATATGATTATAATTAAAGACTATTCAAATTTATGGTTTTAGAAATTGTAAATTGAAGATAATGGGATAATAAGATAATGAATGTAGAAATAGTTGAGATTGATTTTAGTGAAATCAAATAGATTAAATCAATTATTGAACATAAATTAATTTAAATTTGAATTTATATGGTTTAAATTTATTGTTAGTTTGTATTTCAAATCTGTTTTCTTTCTAGTTGTTTCTATTCTTCTACCTCGTTCCTTTTCGGGGACGAAAAGTTTTGAGTGGGGGAGAGTGTAACGACCCGTAAATTTCAACGGTTTTAATAACGTAATTAGTTAAAATTTTGTGAAATTTTAAACGATAAAATTTTGAAATAAAATTTGATATTTGGAATACGTCTAGTTAAGCATAGCGACTGGTAAATTTTCGTCCAAAAATACGAAAGTTTATTTCGCGCGTAAATTCACTTCAATTTAATCAGTTAAAAAGCGTTGAAAATAAAATGTTTCCGAAACCAAAATATTTTTACATAGAAAAATTCTAAACCATCTTCTGAGCAAGATTTCAGTTTGTCGTTTTTCCAAATTCGGACATCTTTGGCTCCGTCGTTCTTATTTTCTGCAAAATAGCAGTATTCTAGTACCGATATCGATTTTTATCGGATGATCGTACCACTGATTTCTATATACCGTTTTGATCGTCTCGTCGTGCCGATCTCTACGGTATATTCGATTGTTAAATTCGGAGTTCCGTTGCACGTTGCATTTTGCGTAACGCCTACCGTATTGATACCGGTTGTGTAACGTTTGGTTTCTGCAATCCTTTAAATTCTTTGCCATTCACTTCCATTAATCAGCTGTTAACAAATTTCGAATTCTTGACTGTCAAAATCCTTCTTGGTTAAATATAAAAGTTAATTCGTTCGCGTGATTTCCGTTGTTTTTTTTTTGAAAACGCTTTGTTTTGGGAAAGTTCACTTTATATTTATAGTTTCGAGACAGCATTCATCTCCCACTTGCAAATGAACGGCTCATTAATTCTATCTCTTGTTCTTCCCTGACTTGTCTATTCAGTAGTGAAAATTGAATAAACATATATACTCTGTATAACAACTCGACATAAATTTCTAGCCTTCAGTTCTCTACTCGGGCAAATCTCCACCGAAACTTGAAGCAACCTCTATCCCCTACCTGCTATCGTTTCATTCTATTTGAGATCCCTTCACCTCTCCTTTAGTCGAGCCTCACCACAAAACTCATTCTTCCCCGTCTCCACGTGAACCCGGCCATCTTTTTCCACCTCCGCCTATCACCCTCCAGCCCACATCAGCGTCGTCGACACACCACGTGGACCGCACCTCCAACCGCTTTGAACATCTCACGTGCCTGCCCTCACCATTGTTAGCCGAACACAAGCTTCCCAACTCCTCCTTCGCACCTCCCCTCCGCCTCGACAACCACCTCCGAGATCCCACCCACTCCACAACCTCCGCGAGCTCGACCTGCCTTGCCGCATCTCCACTTTAACCGCTGCCCCTTCTCTTCTTTTTCCTCTGTTTTCTGGCCGAAGCAATGATGTCCTACCTTCTTCCTGTGTGTATTGGAGTATGTACATCTACCTTAGTTTATGAGTATGTTCATATTTCTACACCTGTTGAATAAATTATATTAGTGTTATGAATATATAATATGTTGGTACCAGGTTTTGTTGCTTAATGCTTATTATATATAGGCTATACAGTTTATATTCATACGTCAGCTCACAGTTTTAATATGGGTACATAACTTTTCAAAAGACACGAATATGATGTGTATATAAGTTTTATGCTGGTTTATATGTTAATTTGTATAGATAAAAGTACATATGTCCATCTAGATCTTGTTATATTACCTTTTTGAGCATTATATATTTGTTGTTCTCGTGAAGGAGTTATGTATATAAGTTATATATATATATATAGTATATATGTTGTATATATTTTACATGAGTAAAATAGTTGGTTAGTAAAGATTTTAGGAATGCCAGCATGTAGATGAGTGAGGATTGCTTTCGATTACAATATATTAGATTCAAATATGGTACGTATTAATATATATAAAAAATGTATATATATAAGTATGATTTCGTATATAACTTTTATAATTACATTCTTGACATAGTGCATTTCTAGTTTGGCTTATACGGGTTGTTTGTATATAATCTTCAATTGTTATACTTATACATGACATGCCGATCTGTATACATTATAATAAAGTAGTCCTTGTTTTCTTTGTAATAAATGTTGACTTTAAAATATATGTTTATATATATAAGTGTACGTGTGTATGTGGGGGGTTTATGTATGTGCGTGTATATGAGTTGAGGGTATGTGGTTATAAAGTAAAAGCTTATAAAGTTATATGTATTATAATAGTATTAAAACTAGCCTATATTGATACTATCATATTTTAGTTGAAGTCAGGCTATAGTTGAAACAGCTATGCAATAAGATAGTGGTTGTATATATTTGTTACAGTTCTGCATTTAGATTTTGTAACCTGCATGTTGATTTTAACAAAAGGTTACCTTTATAAATATTTAAATTTTAGATGGTGTTTTGATATTGGTTTGAACTATGGGTAATATAATATACAAGTATTTATTTCAATCTTATGTATGTATATATGATGATTAATTTTTTTTTTTTAACTAAATATTGATTTCACATATATTTAGTTCAATTTATATCAACTGATTCAATCGTTCTCTTCGACTTCTCATCATCAGCTTTGTCCGCCGTGCCTATTTTCTACGCCAAATCTTGTCTATCCAGCTTTGCTTTGGAATTCGTAGTTTCTTCTGTGTCAAACTCTCTAGCCTCGAAAGGTGAGCACTCACTCACGATTAACGTTCTTTTATTTATTAGATTTGATTTCAATTGAAACGACAATTGAAATATGCTGCTGTTAGTTAATTACACTGTTGTATATGCTATTACCTGTATCAGTTCACCTGTGACATCTGACACCATTATCTGTAAATTTTATGCGATGATAATACAGTTTGGCTGATAATTGATTGATTGTTGATGTTTATATTGGACGTTAAATTGTTATTGTCAAAGTGATAAATAGTATGCAATCGAAATTGGTATAGGATAGTTAAATGTTAAATTTGATTAACTGACATTTGTATAATATGATCCCTTTAACTGTTGAATTTATTGACACGTAGGATTTGTTTAATTACATATTGAACCACTGAATGTATTGATGATGTATGAAATTGTAAATAGATGACAAGTGAAACCGTAATGTAATAATCTTTAATCTACATGAAATGATAGTGTAGATTCTAGAAATAATTATATTAATTCGTACAAATAACAATGTGAATTAATACGGTTATTTCGGGATTATTTGAATTGATTATTGGATTGACATTGATTGTTGTTATTGCTTGTTTATTTACTTTGACACCATCCCAGTTATCACACTGCAAGTTCCCTTTACTATGCTTTGATTTTAAATTGAATTGGAATCGGGTTGAAATGATAAATACCCAAATTGAACTTTGACCTAGGAAAGAAAATTAAATAAAACCCGATTGGTCAAATAATTTGATTTTAAAAATAAAATGAAGATTTTATTTGAATAAACAATATGGTTTTAAAATGAAGTTGAAATTTGAATTTTTAATGAAAGGAAAATGTTAATATTAAATAAATCTGAAACAAAATATTAAAAATGTAATTGATGGAAGAATGTTGTTAATTTGAGAAATGATTGAATTAAGTTTGAAATGATTTAATAATTTAGTTTGACATTATAATTAAGTTTGAAATTATTGAACTTTGAAATTATTTAATAATTAAGTTTTGAATTATTTAATAATTAAATAAGATTGAATTATTTAATGATT
The DNA here is from genome assembly GCA_030737815.1 of Allium fistulosum. Classification (NCBI taxonomy): domain Eukaryota; kingdom Viridiplantae; phylum Streptophyta; class Magnoliopsida; order Asparagales; family Amaryllidaceae; genus Allium; species Allium fistulosum. The sequence continues at coordinate 494,647,857 of CM060902.1, read as the reverse complement.
AAATTTGAGTTGAATTCTTTAATGAGAAAAATTAAACTTTTGAATAAGTGAAATTTACTTCGTAAATAATTGAAATTGAGTTTTCTTTATTAATTAAGTTTTGGAAAATTATTTAAGAAAGTAAATAAGTGAAATTGGATTTCTTTAACAAGAAATGAAAATGTGATAATTTTGGAATTAATGTAAGACTTGTAATTGAAAGAATTGATTTGACGAATTTAGTTTAATTCAAAATTGTAAGTTTTGATTTAATGAAGTTGAACTTAAGAATTGATTTAATGAATTGGAAATTTAATAGAAATTGTTTTGAATGATAAAGTAACTTAACGAATATTGAATGGAATCGATAAATGAGTTTAAATTGATTGAATGTTAAATAAAATTAATTTAAATGATTTCGGAATGAAACTGATATACGAACTTGAATCAATATTCAAATGGTTTAAATGAAATTGAAATTGAATTATAAGATTTTGAAATGGTAAATTAGAAGTTTTGAAACGAAAATTTTGGAAATTGATTTTGAAAGACAAATGAAATGCTGGTTTACGAATTGAAATTGAAATTGAAATTGATTTGGTTTTGAAATATATAAACGACCAATCGGTGTAATAATTACGAAAGTTATTAAAGAGACCGGAATTCGGTTATGGATATACTCTCTATCTAAACCGAAAACCACTTTAATAACTATACGCGGAGTGATGATCCAGAATGAAGTGGTTGGAATGATGTACGTGTTGACTGAAGAAAGAGAACGATGATGGATAGCCTTGACACTTGTGTCAAATTGGAAATGACTAAAACAGGAGCTGTGCCGGGCCAATGGAGGATTGATACCTCAAGTGGACACACTTCCTCGAACTACTTATACTTGTTGTCGATTGGTGCACCCTTGATTTTGGGAGTGTTGTCTCACGGTGTTGCGGGCGCTGCGGCGTTGCGTTCTCACCAGCCCGGATCAGGCGAACGGTAGTATCACTACCTTGGGTATAGCCTCATGTGCCTTGTCATACTTGTATTCCATTTATGCGCGACCACTACGAATTTGTTTTGTACCTTGAGTATATGGATTGCCCTCTGGTGACTTCCGGTTTTGGGGAAACTACGGTCTTGTATATGCTTGTGGGAATAAAAATGTGTTAAGGGTGGAATGGGCCATGACTTAACGCTATTTTAATATCTTTTTATTACTGATAGACATTATCTACTTATCGTACACTACTACATAGTAGATAGTTTAACGGATCCTTAGAGGATGGTTATTCCAAACATCCTTTGAGTTACTTGTATTTCAATTGCTATTTCACTTGAGTTGGATTTATTAATATAAGAATGTTAATCCTGACTCGAGTGTTTTGTGTTTTTGCTTTACGCTCGGGTCAGACTGAGTAGTTCAGCTTACGAGACTCACCTTTGGAGTTGGAGCTTCGCTTGGAGATCCAGCTATCTATCCAGCTTTCAGATATTCGATGATTCCAGTGATGTATTCTGATTTGTATCTGTTACTCTTCCGTTGTATCTAGTTTAACTCTGATGTATCGTATTACTCTTCTGTTGTAAACTCTGATGTATTTTATATATTCATATAGTAGCTTCATGAACTACTATCTCTTTTAATTCCGCTGCATTTTACTACTCTGTGTCTGTGATCTGTGATTATTTATTTACTGTATATGCTCAGTTTTGCCAAATTTAAAATAACAACGCGGTATTTTGAGCAATTCAATTCCGGCATGAGTGTCTACCTATACACTTATAATGGATGCGAATGGTCCAAAAATGGCGGGTCGTTACAAAGATGAATACTGTAAGTAAAAGATTTTGGACTTAAATTTATGTTTGAAACTATGGATAATTAAAGAAAATGATATAATGAATACTATACTAAATTAAATGCTTATTACTTCAAGAAGGTTGAAATGAGTTAGAAAATGGATTTGATATTCAATGACATTAAATAAGAAAGGATGAACGTAAATCAAAAAGCAAGAAACGTAAGTATGAACTCCTACCTGAATAATGAATTCATTGATCATTATAAATAATTGAATGGAAATAATTTATGTAGGAATGAATGTAAATAAATGGAATTAAGTATTACAAGAATGAATGGAAATTAAATTTGTAAGAAATAAATGTAAATTAAAGAAATAATCATTGTGTGAAAAAAAATTGAACAATAAATGTGGTGGAAGGAAATTTATAAGAATAAACTTAAATAACGTTGTAATTTATTGTTTGTTTGACTTAGGGATTGTTGGGGAAGGATACTTCTAATTTGTTTGGATGTGTGAATAAATCTGTTGAGTTTTATCTAAGACTGTAGAGCATATGGTATACTTAATAGTTTATTTGTCATTCTATACAATTAAACGTGTCTAAACCCGAACAAACCATTTGTTTTGGTTGTACGGATGGATGGTTGATTTTTGTTGATTGCATGTGGTGATTGTATGGTTCTATTGCAAGTCCTTGTTGTATGTTGTTTGCAAGTGATTGTTGTTATGTTGCATTGATTTGTTTTTTATTAGTTGAAACAACTTTAAATATTTCATTTTATATAATTATTAACCTCTTTTGGATTATATAAGTGAAATATAGGTTATGGAAGCAATTGCTACTGCTTTTGGTTTCATATAATAAGCGTTATTTGCCCGACAAATAGGTACGTTCTTGGATTACGGTTTTATAGCGATATTATGTTATTTTTCCCGTTGTTGGGACATATTATTTTGAAATATATGATATATATTGATTATTTTGATATTATTATTTTCTCCCGAGCCTCTCCGTATAAAGGAGAATCTGCCGAAATTTTCTGAAAATTTTGGACTTAGAAAATTTTATGAAATGTTTTTCCAAACTTTTGTTAATTTGAGTATAAAAGGATTTAATGGTTATAAATTGATATATTTTATTTAAATTAATTAATTTTGTAAATTTATTTGTTTATACATTTAATATTTTGAATAAGATATATTGATTACTAAATTCCTTTTTCCCTTCTTTTCCTTTTCGAGGACGAAAAGTTTTGAGTGGGGGAGAGTGTAACGACCCATAATTTTCGATAATTAAAATTGTTAATTTAATAAGATTTTTGTAATTAAATGTTGAAAGAAATAAAAATTTGTAAATTAATAATCAAATCAATACTAAATGAAATATAACAATGTTAATTTGAGTCAATCATTAACAACTTTAATGAAATTCCAATCAATGGAAATAATGAACTTGTTATAACTTGGTTATAAATTTAATAGAAGAAAACAAATGTAATTATTTAATTAACTAATGAAATAATATATTGTCAATGGTAATTGAATGAAATAGTATAATAAATGGTAACTGAATAAATCAGTATTATGTAAGTGATTACAACATTCACTTGTAAGTAATAAACTTATAAATATGATTAAAGGTTAACTGTGACAATCATTGTATGTTACCTATTTAATGTGTCTATAAAATTTAATTGGAAATCAATTATAATTAAATGAAATAAATGATGCATTAATGTGGGCTAAGACAATAACTGGAAAATTGTGAATGCAATAAAATGAATAGAAATGTTAAATGATTCATAAGGTAGTAATTAAGTTAATAAAAGAGTGAAGTCAAGATAAATAAATTAATTGGGGTTTTAAATTATAATTAATGAGTAAAATTGACAAAAATACAATAAAATGGAAATATGACAGTTAATACAAACTAAAGATGGAAATTGGAGTATATTAAGGTAATGAAAGATAAAACAAAGGTTAACTATGTTATAGAGTAATAATAGACTTAATAAGAAGATTGAGGTTGAATCAAATTAATTTATTGGAATTAATTACAAATAATTGGAATCAATTACAATTGAAATTAAAGAATGCAATTGGTAAGATAACTAACATTGAATTGATATAGAAATTTGTTTTAAGGGATTATAAATTTCTAAGGGATCCAAAGTGATAGAAATTATAAATTTTTAAATTTGAATGAAAAAGTGATTTAATTAATTGATTATTAATTTATTTAATTAACGTGGAAATTAGTCATTTTGGCCACTGACTCGGATTTTGATGAAACCAATTTCATCGGATCCGTAACAGTGAATTATTGTAACGACCCTGAATTTTATATAAATTTAAATTTATAATTAAATTAGTTTTTGAATAAAAATTGTAAAATAAATCGATAAAGTGATGCGAGTTTCCCTGGATTCAAATATATTCTGTATAAATCATTTAAATTTAAAATATTGTATATATATGTATATATGTGAATATATATATTTGGGTATATATGAGTCATTTTGAAATTATATATATATAGATATATATTTTGTTTGAATTTAAATTGTAAATAAATGGTTTAAAAATAAAAATGAAAATGTATAAGCTATAGAGTATAAAGTAAATACATTGGATAAAATCTAATAACAAATTAAAATCTAAAAATTCACTTATATTACCAAATGAATATAAAAATAATTAGTATTAAATTTAGAAATAAATGATTGAGATAGAAATAAATATAAAAGATACATAAAATGAATTTTACAAAATCACAAATTATAAAACGAAATAAAATAACAACATTAGATAAATTTTAAATCAAATATTGAACATAGAAACACATCCAAAAATAATAAAAGAAAATTAAAATAAAATATAATCTCACTTATATTACAAAGTGACAAAACAAAAGAAATAAAAATAGAAATAGAAATAAATAAAAGACAAGTTAAAATTAAAAGTTGAATCTCGTGGGCCTTGCAAATGAAGACAATATGATATATTTAAGTTGAACAAAATAAATATATAAGTATGAACACTAATACAAATACATTAGGAGTAGGATGAAATATGAAGTATGAAAGAAGACAGCAACTATATATGCACAGTTGCAAATGAAGATATATATGCAAAGGAAGAAATTATCTATCTACATACATAAAATAAAATAAGGCAAAATAAGATGAATTTGTACAAGCCTAATTAATGCAAGCCACAACAATGATCTTCATATTGTATAGCCGAAGAATTTTTTTTCTTATATGGTACAACTAATTAATGCCATATCCTTATCAGCCTACAAACTTAGAAAGATCTATGCTTATTTTTGTACAACCAAATTTTATCAACCTGTACAAGAAAAGAAAAGTATTATTACTCTGTAAACTCCATTTCCATATATCAACTTCTCATTCTAGTTTCGTCCACCAGAAGCTAGGAAAAAAACTGAAGTGAATATCCTCTAAAACTTAAACAAAACTTCAATTTAAACATCAAAACAAATCAATGGAAAACCAGAGATGAAGAAATGATTTCTTTCCAGTTTCAAGCTTTCAGTTCTCTGCTTCAACTCCAGGTGAGCAAATCTTGATTTACAAATTAGTCTCTATAAATTCTATGCCCATGAACCTGTGCATTGTCTGGATGTGCTTGCTTGTTGATATTGATAAATGCTTGCATGTCTCAGTAATCATTGACTGTACGTATACATACATATCTTGCCACTGTTCTAATCACAGACTCAAAAATCAAATCCTTCTCTGTAACAACCCGCATTTATACGATAATATATTTAAATATTTTATATAAATATGACATCGTCTATTCGTATTTAAAATCCTAAATATGAATTTTTATCGTGTTCGAATCCGTTGTTCTAATGGATTCAAATCGTGTTTTAAATATCACCAAAGTGTTTGATAAACATGGTTAAAAGTATTCGGGCTTTATAAATTTTAAAATCTTGGCCCGTGCTTGATTTGTTGCCGTGATAATCATCTAGACCAGCCGGCCCTATTTCTTTTATTCTCTAACTCGTTCCTTTTTGCTCTAAAAAGAAAATGGCAGTGATTATTTTTCTTCGATCTGAGAAATTTAGGGCTTGGCCTCGCTCGTTCTTTCGATGCTTGCTAGGGCTTTCGTTCCTCTGTTGCCTTCGAATCTGGAATTGAGGCTTGTACAAATTGAAGCGCCGCTCGATAGTAGGCTTCAATATTCTCTGATTTGCTCACGGTTCTTCAATTTGGATCGAGTTCCTCTGTGATTTCGGCATGTACTTTGCTCCTTTTGCTTTGCTGATTTTGGCTTACTTGAACCCGATGGATCTATGCCGTATGTGATGTTGGTGCTTGCGACTCCTTCTCTCGAGTTCGTCTCCGCTTCAAACAAGGTGAGTTTACTCACATCTATCTCATACTTCAGACGTTAGGTTTTCTTGGCTATTCGATTTCGTTTGAGTATTGGGGTTGAATTCTGGGTTGTTCACTCATTTCGATGTTGTTGATTTCGCTCTCTGTCTATTTCTTACTGCCTTGTACTGATATTGTCTTATACATTCTAATAGTGGCTTCGGCCATTGTCAGTGTTTTGAGATTGAACTATTTTGATATGTCATTTGCAGTTCCACTTGAACATCTGGACTTGAGTCTATTCATTCTGACCTTTACCTTGTTGAGTCGGTGAAATAATTGTAGTTTTGAACTAGTTGGTCTGCATGTCGTATGAGGATGTTCTCTAGTTGGTCTGTCCTAATCTGATCATTGAAGTGTTGTATGGTTATAGCCTTGGTGCTGATCATGTTGCACTCTTTTAAATATATCTACACGTGGTTCCTGCCACTGTTGCATGCTTAAATCCATGCCTCTATTTTTGTAGTCATGAATGTTTAAGTGTTTATATGTGCACTTCTAGTTGAATTTGGTTTGCCTGGTTGCATTACTCATGCTTGTGACTACTGGTGACATGAATAGCTTCACTGACTTTGGTCAGTTGAGTGTCCCTTGCTCCTGAGTTATATGCATGTGTCTGCTGTATTCAATCTTGTGTTCTGTGAAGGCAGGAATCTCTGATATGTGTATGTTTATATACGTATATATAAGCATATATCTATCTCTGCTCAATTTGGTCATCATTCAAAGTATTCACTGAACCTATATGCTTGCCTTCATATGAATTCAAGATTTTATACAAACGTTGTAATCACTCTTTGGTCTCATTTGTATATGTGTTGGTCATTTGAACATCACTGAGTTGCATTTCCATGTTCGATCACTAAGCACTTGTCATGTTGCATGTTGCACTTCACTGTTTTGTTTATCACAGTTGCTCCATTTGACCTGATCGTTTGATATATTCTGAGCATTCGAGTTTGTTTATGATGTTGGTACTTCACTGTGTCATTGTCCATGTTCGTTTGTGACAGTCTTGAATCTGCATCCATGTTCCTCATTGCTATGTTGTATGTGTAGTATACTGGTGCAATTGATATCGTTTTCCAATCTTCCTGCATTGTCCACTGTTCTTATGCACTGAGCACTGCTTTGGATTTAAAGTGCCTGACCTCTTTGATTTTCTTTGAGGTCTGGTTCCTTCATGATGTTGTACCTGTTTTGCAGTGGCAATTGTGCAGTAGCTGCTGTCCAATTTGCTTTTGTTACTATAACTTGTATACTTCATGTGTCGGCTGCAATCTTGTTGTAGTCTTGCCTTGTATTTGCGAGGTGCCATCTCGAAGTCTGTACATTACTATGTTGTATTTATATCCATGCTTGCATTTGACTGGATATTAAATTTTATAGTTTGGTCAAAGATGTTGCTGTCTCTGTTTTCTGTTAGTTGATTTGAACTATGATCGAGACTTAGTTTTATGTCTTGACCATTTACAAACTGCACTTGCGCTTGATCATGGTTGCAGTTTTCATTTATTCTTCAACATACCATGTTGTCCCGACCTTCGCATACCTTCTCTGAATTGTTGAGCCTGGACACATATTGTTCATGTGTACATATTTCGTATTCTCTTAGTTGAAGCTTTATGTTGTTGAACTGCACTTGGTTCTGCTTCACGATGTACTCGAATTCGTCTCTATTGCTGTGTATGCTTGAACTGTTGATGACTTTTCTACAGTTTAGTTGCAGCCTGCCTTCGTCCTTATACCTGTTTGCCACTGCAGTTTCATTGTGGTGGTGACTTTATATTCGGTGGTGGTGAGGCAGTGCACGCGTGCGTGCACTGCAGCCACCCAGAATTGACAGATTTTAATCGATATTTCTTTTATCCTTAATTCATCGACCTGTTGCGTAATTCGTAGGCTGTATTGGCAAGGCAGTACACGTTAGCGTGTACTGCAGCCAATTAGCATTGATATTTTTAAATTGACATTTCAATTGCTTAAACTGCTTTGGATTTCTGTTTTGTGGAGAAACACTGTTTAGTGTTATATCTGCCGTTATCCAATTCTCGTATCGAGAGTTGGATATACGAGATTTCTGTGACTGTCATCTATATTGAGATTGATTATTATTGCTTCTATGCTCTAATAACTGAGTTTGAATTAGACTGATCCGAGTATTATTTTCTTTTGAATGTAATACTCGGGTCAGACCGAGTATTTACAGGTTGTAGATTTTTAGCTTTGGGTTGCTGCTAGAGCTATGAAGACTTTTTATATCATTTGAAGTGGTCTTCGTCTTATTGTAGTTGTCAGCGTGTCTGTTTTAAGATGATAATGTATTCATGTATATTAGTCGATAATGTACTTGTATATATAACTTCACGAGTCGACAATTGTAGTTGTATCATTTGTATTGTGTCAAATGTATTGTAACTGATATTAGTTATTGTATATATGAGACTTTTCGTTCCATCTTTATTCCGCATTTATGTTATCTGTGTTATTTTTATATCTATTGTCCTAAACTATTATAGCCACTGTGTAGTAGCTTTGAGTTTGTATCGGTATGTCGGGTTTCCTCTAAAAAATGAAATGCAATGTTTTATTATCTGACATATCGGTGCTCGCCCAAAGCAATTACACGGATGGTCGCTCCTCAACAGCCTTATTCTCTGTGCTAGTTGACAGCACTACACCGTAGTGTTCTTGGCTAGCGTGGGTATAGAGGTAGGGCGTCACAGCTTGGTATCAGAGCCTGGGGTTTAGGACAATTATAAAACATAACTTAGATGGAGCATGTGTTACAACTATTTGTCGATGTTTTATCTCTCATCTTTACATATGATTATTTTTGACTGTTAGGTATGAATTCCTAACGCTTATTCATGTGTTTTCGGCTTTGAATTGATTTAGCCGATGTTGATTTTGTTTTAATTTGGCAAATTAAAGCCATTTTGACTTTTGGACTTTGTTCCACTTTTGTTCTATGCTATGAGTGTCATTGTGTACCTGTTACACTGTGATGAAAAAATAGCTGGACCAGTTGCAAAATTGAGTAATTTTGATTTCTCATTCACATCTAGTTTGAATTCCAGCGATTTTGAACTTGATATTTTGTGTTTTCCTCATCTTGAATTCCATTCGACTTCGGTCACTTTGTTTTTGAGAAATTGCTAATTTCTTGATTTTCAAGACTCTGATTTTGTTTGTCGTTGGTTTCTTTGATAATGATGATTGATTCATTTTGTACCCGACTGCGGCTATTAATTGTTGGCTTCGACATTAACTTGATTCTTACTTTTGTTGAAGTCATTTATGCATTTCCGCTCGATTTGCTTTGTTTTTCCAGTTGATGATCGATTCTTCTTTTCTAATTAGTTGTTATCACCTTTGTCGATTTTGATAACTTCTATTTCTGGAATTTTTGGTATTCCTACTTTGATGAATTTGGAATCGAATTCTTTGGATTCTATTCACATCTTCGTATGTGAATTCTTGTGATTGATTGTTTCTACAATCATTTTTGTGATTTGTCACTTTAAAAATATAAAGGTTTTCTATACTAGTAGTAAATATTAAAATCCTTTTTCTCCAAACGATTTCAAAACTATTTTACTACAAAGCTCTTTTTCTTAAACCGTTTTCCAATCTATTAGTATATACAAGCCTTTATTTCACTCGTATGAGAAATTGAATTAAACGGCCTAGTAAAACAAGTGGTATGAAACGCTTGCGTTTACTTCGTCGGTTAACTCCTGGACTTGTTCGATTGAACCTTTTGTGACAATTTTCTAGTGTAGATTTACAGTTTGTTCGTAAATATTTAAGTTAAGCAAGTGGTTATGGGACATGAAGCTAAACTTTTATATTTACTAGCTTAGTGTAATTGACACTTCTCGTTGATCATGACGATCATTTTATGATTTAGACTAGCAATTGTGCGATGTCTTTTTGTTTGCAAGGTTAGACTAGACCGCAGTGGTGTGATTCCGACTCACACGTATCTCTTTGTTCGCAAGGTTAGTCTAGACCGCAGTAGTGTGATTCCGACTCACACATATCTTTTTGTTCGCGAGGTTAGACTAGACACCACTTGTGTGATTCCATTCACACATACCTTTTTGCTTTTTGGTTAGTCTGGACCTTAAATTTGTGTGATTCCACTCACACATATCTTTTTTTTTGCGAGGTTAGACTAGACACCACTTGTGTGATTCCATTCACACATACCTTTTTGCTTTTTGGTTAGTCTGGACCTTAAATTTGTGTGATTCCACTCACACATATCTTTTTGTTTGCGAGGTTAGACTAGACACCACTTGTGTGATTCCATTCACACATACCTTTTTGCTTTTTGGTTAGTCTGGACCTTAAATTTGTGTGATTCCACTCACACATATCTTTTTGTTTGCGAGGTTAGACTAGACACCACTTGTGTGATTCCATTCACACATACCTTTTTGCTTTTTGGTTAGTCTGGACCTTAACTTGTGTGATTCCACTCACCCATGTCTTTTTCTCTGCGAGGTTAGCCTAGACCTCAATCTGTGTGATTCCGACTCACACGCGTGGGATAGCGACCCACGGTCTTCGGACCATTCCTGTGTGAAACTTTAATGGATGGCTTCCATGAGATAGCGTCTCATCTTGTGATACCGGTATTTTGGAGTTTTCATGCTCCCATTTTGTGATAGGCATTTCCCTTTTCCTTTTTATGGTTTAGACTAGCAAATGTGCGATGTCTCTTTCTCTGCGAGGTTAGCCTAGACCTCAATCTGTGTGATTCCGACTCACACGCGTGGGATAGCGACCCACGGTCTTCGGACCATTCCTGTGTGAAACTTTAATGGTTAGCCACCATGAGATAGCGTCTCGTCTTGTGAAACCGGTGTTTTGGAGTTTTCATACTCCCGTTTTCTAATAGGCTCTTTTTCCCCCTTTTTATGATTTCTGGATTTCTTGTGATGATTTCTAGAATTTGTGCTTCACCAATTTTCGTGATTTCTATTGACAAGTTTTGTCAATTTTTGTGTATTGGTGAATTCATGTGTTATTAACTTGTTATGAATACAAGTTTAGGGTATGATATCCCTTTCTATCTTTGAGAAGATTCTTGTGACATTTTTGATGAATGAAAATTCATTTGGCATTATATTTTGATGCCAGTTATTTTGATGAGATTTTGACGTGTTAACTTCAGTACTCGTCAATTTTGAAATGGATTTACAAGCGGTTCTCCCGCAATACTGATATTGCTAATTTAATCACGTGTTTTCAAAATTCTTTATTTTTAAAAGTTGTTTCAAAAATATAAATCAAAATTGTTTTCAAATTTTTACAGCTTACATTTTCAAAAGAACGAGGAAGCGATTTAAACATTTCAGAAAAATCAAGGACTATGACCCCTTTCTTTTACTGATTCGCTTAATTCCGGACTTGTCCGTTTGAGAATGTGAAATGTTATTTTTAAAACACACAATTCTGCACTTTCAAGGAAACGATAAAGAGATTTAAACGATTTAGCAAAAGTACGGGGTATGAAACCATACTTTTACTACTTCGGTTAATTCCGGACTCGTTAATTGAATATTTATGACTTCTGATTATCGTTTTTGATAATCAGGTATTTGTGAAATTTGATTATCGTTTGAGATAATTAAATATTTTTCGATTTGATAATCGAATCTTTGTGATTTCTGATTATCGTTTTTGATAATCAGATATTTGTGAAATTTGATTATCGTTTGAGATAATTAAATATTTTTCGATTTGATAATCGAATCTTTGTGATTTCTGATTATCGTTTTTGATAATCAGATATTTGTGAAATTTGATTATCGTTTGAGATAATTAAATATTTTTCGATTTGATAATCGAATCTTTGTGATTTCTGATTATCGTTTTTGATAATCAGATATTTGTGAAAATTCGATTATCGTTTTAGATGATTGAATATTTGCGATTTTGAGATTCGAGCTTCGTCTTTTTCTCTGACGATTCAGGTGAGTAATTTGATTTACTCACATTCAATTCGTGCAGTACGTGATTCCTGCTCTGATTCCTTTTCTTTCAATTGCTAGAACTCGATTGATTCTTGCTTCTGATAGTCGTCTGATTTTGATTCCTTGATCCCCACGATTGTTGATTCTTTTGACTTGAAGCAGTCGAACCTTTTTGATTCTATATCTGATACTTCCATAACTCCTATACTTCCCTGCTGACATTTGCTTTGCTTATGCATTCGACATTGCCATGCTCTTATGGTTGTTACCTTTTATCCATTTATTCCTTATGATTGCGAGGACGCAATTTCTTTAAGGAGGGAAGTCTGTAACAACCCGCATTTATACGATAATATATTTAAATATTTTATATAAATATGACATCGTCTATTCGTATTTAAAATCCTAAATATGAATTTTTATCGTGTTCGAATCCGTTGTTCTAATGGATTCAAATCGTGTTTTAAATATCACCAAAGTGTTTGATAAACATGGTTAAAAGTATTCGGGCTTTATATATTTTAAAATCTTGGCCCGTGCTTGATTTGTTGCCGTGATAATCATCTAGACCAGCCGGCCCTATTTCTTTTATTCTCTAACTCGTTCCTTTTTGCTCTGAAAAGAAAATGGCGGTGATTATTTTTCTTCGATCTGAGAAATTTAGGGCTTGGCCTCGCTCGTTCTTTCGATGCTTGCTAGGGCTTTCGTTCCTCTGTTGCCTTCGAATCTGGAATTGAGGCTTGTACAAATTGAAGCGCCGCTCGATAGTAGGCTTCAATATTCTCTGATTTGCTCACGGTTCTTCAATTTGGATCGAGTTCCTCTGTGATTTCGGCATGTACTTTGCTCCTTTTGCTTTGCTGATTTTGGCTTACTTGAACCCGATGGATCTATGCCGTATGTGATGTTGGTGCTTGCGACTCCTTCTCTCGAGTTCGTCTCCGCTTCAAACAAGGTGAGTTTACTCACATCTATCTCATACTTCAGACGTTAGGTTTTCTTGGCTATTCGATTTCGTTTGAGTATTGGGGTTGAATTCTGGGTTGTTCACTCATTTCGATGTTGTTGATTTCGCTCTCTGTCTATTTCTTACTGCCTTGTACTGATATTGTCTTATACATTCTAATAGTGGCTTCGGCCATTGTCAGTGTTTTGAGATTAAACTATTTTGATATGTCATTTGCAGTTCCACTTGAACATCTGGACTTGAGTCTATTCATTCTGACCTTTACCTTGTTGAGTCGGTGAAATAATTGTAGTTTTGAACTAGTTGGTCTGCATGTCGTATGAGGATGTTCTCTAGTTGGTCTGTCCTAATCTGATCATTGAAGTGTTGTATGGTTATAGCCTTGGTGCTGATCATGTTGCACTCTTTTAAATATATCTGCACGTGGTTCCTGCCACTGTTGCATGCTTAAATCCATGCCTCTATTTTTGTAGTCATGAATGTTTAAGTGTTTATATGTGCACTTCTAGTTGAATTTGGTTTGCCTGGTTGCATTACTCATGCTTGTGACTACTGGTGACATGAATAGCTTCACTGACTTTGGTCAGTTGAGTGTCCCTTGCTCCTGAGTTATATGCATGTGTCTGCTGTATTCAATCTTGTGTTCTGTGAAGGCAGGAATCTCTGATATGTGTATGTTTATATACGTATATATAAGCATATATCTATCTCTTCTCAATTTGGTCATCATTCAAAGTATTCACTGAACCTGTATGCTTGCCTTCATATGAATTCAAGATTTTATACAAACGTTGTAATCACTCTTTGGTCTCATTTGTATATGTGTTGGTCATTTGAACATCACTGAGTTGCATTTCCATGTTCGATCACTAAGCACTTGTCATGTTGCATGTTGCACTTCACTGTTTTGTTTATCACAGTTGCTCCATTTGACCTGATCGTTTGATATATTCTGAGCATTCGAGTTTGTTTATGATGTTGGTACTTCACTGTGTCACTGTCCATGTTCGTTTGTGACAGTCTTGAATCTGCATCCATGTTCCTCATTGCTATGTTGTATGTGTAGTATACTGGTGCAATTGATATCGTTTTCCAATCTTCCTGCATTGTCCACTGTTCTTATGCACTGAGCACTGCTTTGGATTTAAAGTGCCTGACCTCTTTGATTTTCTTTGAGGTCTGGTTCCTTCATGATGTTGTACCTGTTTTGCAGTGGCAATTGTGCAGTAGCTGCTGTCCAATTTGCTTTTGTTACTATAACTTGTATACTTCATGTGTCGGCTGCAATCTTGTTGCAGTCTTGCCTTGTATTTGCGAGGTGCCATCTCGAAGTCTGTACATTACTATGTTGTATTTATATCCATGCTTGCATTTGACTGGATATTAAATTTTATAGTTTGGTCAAAGATGTTGCTGTCTCTGTTTTCTGTTAGTTGATTTGAACTATGATCGAGACTTAGTTTTATGTCTTGACCATTTACAAACTGCACTTGCGCTTGATCATGGTTGCAGTTTTCATTTATTCTTCAACATACCATGTTGTCCCGACCTTCGCATACCTTCTCTGAATTGTTGAGCCTGGACACATATTGTTCATGTGTACATATTTCGTATTCTCTTAGTTGAAGCTTTATGTTGTTGAACTGCACTTGGTTCTGCTTCATGATGTACTCGAATTCGTCTCTATTTCTGTGTATGCTTGAACTGTTGATGACTTTTCTGCAGTTTAGTTGCAGCCTGCCTTCGTCCTTATACCTGTTTGCCACTGCAGTTTCATTGTGGTGGTGACTTTATATTCGGTGGTGGCGAGGCAGTGCACGCGTGCATGCACTGCAGCCACCCAGAATTGACAGATTTTAATCGATATTTCTTTTATCCTTAATTCATCGACCTGTTGCGTAATTCGTAGGCTGTATTGGCAAGGCAGTACACGTTAGCGTGTACTGCAGCCAATTAGCATTGATATTTTTAAATTGACATTTCAATTGCTTAAACTGCTTTGGATTTCTGTTTTGTGGAGAAACACTGTTTAGTGTTATATCTGCCGTTATCCAATTATCGTATCGAGAGTTGGATATACGAGATTTCTGTGACTGTCATCTATATTGAGATTGATTATTATTGCTTCTATGCTCTAATAACTGAGTTTGAATTAGACTGATCCGAGTATTATTTTCTTTTGAATGTAATACTCGGGTCAGACCGAGTATTTACAGGTTGTAGATTTTTAGCTTTGGGTTGCTGCTAGAGCTATGAAGACTTTTTATATCATTTGAAGTGGTCTTCGTCTTGTTGTAGTTGTCAGCGTGTCTGTTTTAAGATGATAATGTATTCATGTATATTAGTCGATAATGTACTTGTATATATAACTTCACGAGTCGACAATTGTAGTTGTATCATTTGTATTGTGTCAAATGTATTGTAACTGATATCAGTTATTGTATATATGAGACTTTTCGTTCCATCTTTATTCCGCATTTATGTTATCTGTGTTATTTTTATATCTATTGTCCTAAACTATTATAGCCACTGTGTAGTAGCTTTGAGTTTGTATCGGTATGTCGGGTTTCCTCTAAAAAATGAAATGCAATGTTTTATTATCTGACATATCGGTGCTCGCCCAAAGCAATTACACGGATGGTCGCTCCTCAACAGCCTTATTCTCCGTGCTAGTTGACAGCACTACACCGTAGTGTTCTTGCCTAGCGTGGGTATAGAGGTGGGGCGTCACATTCTCTCTGCTTTTAAATCAGTGAGCAACTCTTCTTTAAAAACCTTCTGTTTGTCTTGGTTCTTGGAGTTGATTCTAAAAGTATGTGATGACAATGCTTTGTTTATATGCCTGCATGTACATATATACATGTAAATGAGGTGTGTATGCATCTGATTTGAACTATGTTTGTTGATATACCTCTGTTCCAGGTTTCAGTGTTCACTATCAATCAAAGAAAAAAATTCATATCTTTTTATTGAATCAATTTTAGCACTTGGATTCAAAACAAAGTATTTTAGTTTTAGTAGAATCTAGGTACTTAAAATATTATAAGGCATGTGAGTTTTGAAATGTGCTTGTATTTGGAAAATAACAGCAGAAATTCTTTAAACCATATAAAATCAATTGTCGAATTTCAATGATTCAAGTATATATCTTGAATCATCTCTGGAAGTTAGGATTTTTAATACAAAAATCATGATTTCTAGTCAAGTGGTTTGGGATCAGTTTGTGGATGAATAGAAGTCGGGTTTTAGGCTATTTCAGGCGATCGACGAACTTTCGGTGGTTGGACCTTCGGCTGAAGCGAGGTGAGACGTGGGCGAACTCAGGAAAAATACTCGATGATTTTTCTGATCATCGTGGATGGCGAATAGGGTCAATTTAGGGTTTAAGCCTGCGATTTGTACGTGATAGTCGCGAGTTGTTCTCGTCTTCGAGATTTCAATTCGGGCGATCGCAGGTAGGGGAAAGTGGCGAGGAGGCTGTGATGCATCTCTGGTAGGGACGGTGAGGGATCTCGTGGATGAGATCGATGGCGAGAAGGTGATTTTCGATGAAGGTGAGTTCCAGGCTTTGGTGGTTGGGGTGCGTTTTCATTTCGCTAGGAAATTCATCGACGTGGGAAGTCGAGGGGTTAGTTGGGGTCGTCAGTAATCTGTCGATGGTCGGGAAGATGGCCAGAGGTGGTCGGAGAGGGGTGCACCGTGCATGTGACGACCGCCCATGACCCCTGCACCGAATCTAGAGATAGTGCGCTGTAAAGTGTGCCAGGCGACCATAGACGATTGTCAAGGTAAGATTTAAAACAAAAGGATCTATCGTATTACTCACAGCGCATGGACAAAATACAATAGAACATATGTATAGTGAAGCTTTACAGAACAAAATGACATCATATAAAACTCCATAATAGTTGAATACAAGCATCCACATAGTCAATACATCCAGCCTCACTACAAATCTCTCAGAGAATACAAAACAGCGGAATATCCAGTACATATAATAAGAAGATAATATGCAACCCTCCAGCTCGTCTTCGATATCAGCATCGTGAGAAGAGAACAACACCTGTCACCTGCTACCTAGTCTGCCCGTCCCAAAATGGACGAACAGCCCAAGGCAATAAGAATTAAAACATAAAGCCTTGAGTCAGACAACAGTCTTAGTGAGCAGTAAATTAACTAACAACATACCAAAAGAGCATAAAGGAAAAGGAATAGGAATACAACCCTCCCACTCCAACCTCATTCTACAGTGATAGCCCCCAGACACACACTAAGCAGAAGCAAACATAGCAGAGCATACAATTTAAAGTAAAGCTACTATCACTCGAGTCAAGGGCGATGTTTTCCAAGTACCAAGGCCTAAATCAGATAAGCACCCGGAAAATACCGCTCTTGAGTCTGAATGACGATACAACCAAACATCCATGACTCTGGCTATCACTGTTATCATTGCTTCGATATCACCGTTAATTGAATGACCGGCACATTCTTTCAGCCGTCCGTCAAGGGCTAATGGAAACCCCGGTTCTAGACATAACTCCCGCACGTCGTCGCAGCCCGTGCCTAGGACTATCGAATCTGCCCAGAGTACTCGACCATCAACAGTTGGCCGTTGGGACTATCGAATCTGCCCAAACGTACTCTTGCTTAGAGCATGCTAGAACCTTCAACAACGATGCTATCCAAGCCTCCTAGTCATCCTCCTCGACGACTATTCTCATATCCATTCATTATCTTCAACTCGAATCATATCACCGAGTTATCAACATGCTTGGAATGATCCCGTCTGGATTAGACCAAGTCTTCATCATATGATTGCCTCGCTTCATTACATCCTCGCAAAGCCTCATCGCATCATCGAATCTATGCATAAGAGCTTCATCATCCCGCTACATATGCCACGAGCAGCTTTTCCAATTCAAGAGCCTTTCCCTTAGCTTTTGAATCATCTTTGATCTAATCTAATCATCAATCATCTAGTTCATAACAATCAATCAAATCAAACATCAATCCAAGCAATCAAGCATTCAAATATGATCTAAGTAGACAATTATAACAATAATGGCATTTTCGTAATTAAAGAGTTGAAAGTCCAATAAGCATGAAAACATGGATTATATCTCTACAAACTTGATGAATGAACTTGCATAGGTTAACATATGATAAAATGGATGCAACATCATCATGAACAATGGATCTACATGGATCTATACATAGGATGAAGAAAATGCATGGAAATCACTATTTTAACACCAAATCGAGCCAACAATCCGATATACTCCTTTGGATCCGTGTGAGAGATAATCACCACTCACCAAATCACCTAAACAACCTCAAATCAACACACTTCAGATCTGGACAGCGAAGGATGAAGCTAGATCTATCACAAATCCGCTTCAAATGAAGAAATCTCTCTTGAAAAGATGAAGATCTTCAATCCAAGCTTTTGAATCTTCAATCTCGATCTTCGATTTGGATGGATGGAAGCACTAGATTAGAGTGGAGAAAAGAAGTGAAGAAGTGTAGAAGTCGAGCTCTCAAAATGGCAGCACTTCGTCGCTTCAAAATCCGGATCCCAAAAAGTGAGAACAACCCCTCCTATTTATAGCTGAAAACTGCCTCAGTCGTAACTCGGCTATCTCCTTAAGTCGTTGCCGACCTAACATGTGCCGACCTACGACCTAAAAACCCCCACGACTTAACAGAGCCTCCGACCTAACCCTTAACCAACAACTCCGACCTAACAGATACGCGCGCCTCAACTCCTACGATCTAACACTTCTGCGCATACGACCTAACTATTAAGTCGACCTACGACTTAACACATACTTCGACCTAACACTTAGACGAAACCCAGCGACCTACGACTTAACAGGTTACGACCTAACACTTAGACGAAACCCAGCGACCTACGACTTAATAGGTTACGACCTAATTCCTTAAGCCTCCACGCGACCTAACATAAGTCGCGAACAACTGGGATGCGACCTAACTCTACCCAGACTTACGACTTAACTCCTTAAGTCGCTCACTACTACTTAGGTCGTTGCCGACCTAACTACACTGCTAACTTCTATAGGTCGTCCCAACCGACCTAACAACTTAATTACTAAGTCGCTAACCCGGAACCACTAGGTCTGCCTACCCTTGAGTCGCCATATCCTTAAGTCGGTCAGTCTTTAGGTCGTTAACTCGCCCTGCCGACCTAATTACTTAACTAAATCCTAGGTTGCACAATTTTATAGGTCGCTCCAACTAACCCACGACCTAACACTAACTCGCAAGTCCTTAACTCGGTCACGACTTAGCTCTTAGGTCGTCCACGACCTAGGACTTAGACAAATTTCCCCAAAAATCTGAAATGACTTAAAAATGCAAAAATTCCAGATTTGACGAACTTTTCGATCCGTGAAAAATACGGGTCGTTACATTCTCTCCCCCTTAGGAATTTCGCCCCCGAAATTCCAAGCAAACAAAGCAATCAAAGACTATTCTGTACGCCTACCATCCATAGCAATCAACAAACCATGCATCCAATTCTAACTTAGCGTACAGAATTCTAAAATTAGAACAAGTTACAATATCGTGAGATGACACGACACCTTAGGGCCATACCTTGAAGAGTTCAGGATGAGCTGCTTTCATCCTCTCTTCCACCTCCCACGTACAGTCGTTATCATCTCCACTCCATTGTATCTTGAGCAACTTAACTACCTTTCTCCTAAGCTGTTTCGTGTCGGTTTCAACAACACGAAGCGGCTTACGAGGTCTTCTATCGACTGGATCAACTTCTAAGTCTTCACAGCTATCAGCAGAAACCACCGTACTCGAGTCGTGCACATACTTCCGTAGATATGATACATGAAAAACATTGTGCACACTCGACATCTTCTCTGGTAACTCCAATCTGTAGGCGAGCTTTCCAATTCGCTCGATGATCGGGAATGGTCCAACAAATCTCGGAGTCAATTTTCCTTTCTTCCCGAATCGGATAACATTCTTCAGTGGAGAAATCTTCACAAAAACCATTTCACCTACGTCGAACTCCAAATCCTTACGACGTTTATCAGCATAACTCTTCTGACGATCCTGGGCTGCCTTCATTCGTTGCCGAATGATCTCTATACAATCTGAAGTCTGACGAATCATCTCTGGCCCAAGCATCAACTTTTCCCCAGTTTCCAACCAACATGTCGGAGAGTTACACGGTCTTCCATACAATGCCTCATATGGTGCCATACCAATACTTGACTGGTAACTGTTGTTGTAGGCAAACTCCACCAAATGAAGGTGATCTTCCCATGATCCTTCGAAATCCAAAACACAAGCTCTGAGGAGATCTTCCAAAACTCGGTTGACTCTCTCGGTCTGACCATCTGTTTGAGGGTGATAAGCTGTACTCAAACACAACTCGGTTCCCAAAACTTCCTGGAAGCTCTTCCAAAATCCACTAGTGAACAATGGATCTCGATCGCTCACTATACTCTTCGGAATACCATGGAATCGAACTATCCACTTAACATACAACTCAGCCAACTTTGATGCAGTCCTAGTCGATCGAACCGGAATGAATCTTGCACTCTTGGTCAAACGATCCACAATGACCCAAATCCCTTCATTTCCCGTTCTGGTTCTAGGCAATCCATCGATAAAATCCATCGACACTTGTTCCCACTTCCATGTAGGAACTTCTAATGGCTGAAGCAATCCACTTGGCTTCTTCTGTTCAGCTTTAACCAACTGGCAGTTCATACACTTGGAAATAAAATTTCCAACATCCTTCTTCATACCTTCCCAATAGTAGGTTCTCTTCATATCCCGATACATCTTATTTCCACCTGGATGAATTGTCAACTTCGAGTGATGACTTTCCTTCAGAACTTCACTCCTCAATTCATCTATATCGGGAACAACTAGTCGTCCTTGCTTCCGAAGCCAACCCTCTTGATCGACCTCGAATCCTTTATCCTTTTCTGGATCCAATCCAGATTCCAATTCACGGATAATCTTGACAAGCTTATCATCTCGCTTTTGGCCCTCGCCAATCCTTTCCACAAGAGTGGGTCTTATCGATAAGTTTGCCAACATCTCAGGTTCCAATTCACATCTAGGCCTGAAGTCAAACCCAGCTAAATACTCGAGACTCTTCCATTCTGAAAACATGGCTCCCAATCCTGCATGTCTCCGACTTAACGCATCAGCCACTGCGTTACCTTTTCCCGGAGTATAAGCTATACCAAAGTCATACGATGCTAAAAACTCTAGCCAACGTTGCTGCCGAAGATTCAAATCCTTCTGGGAGAAAAGATACTTCAACGACTTATGATCCGTAAACAACTCGAATCGAACTCCCAACAGATAATGTCTCCACATCTTCAGAGCAAATACAATCGCCGCTAATTCCAAATCATGAGTTGGGTAATTCCTTTCATGCGGCTTCAGTTGTCGACTGGCATACGCAACAACTTTATCCTTCTGCATCAGCACTGCTCCAAGTCCAGTACCACATGCATCGGTGTAAACCACCATCTCATCATTCCCACTTGGAATAGTCAAAACAGGAGCACTCGTCAATTGCTCTTTCAGGATTCCGAAAGCTTGCTCACACTTAGCATCCCAACTGAACACTTGGTTCTTTTTCGTCAATCCTGTTAACGGTGCAGCTACCTTGGAGAAGTCTTTGATAAACCGTCGATAATATCCTGCTAATCCAAGAAAACTTCTCACATCTGATGCATTCTTAGGTCTAACCCAATCCTGGATCGCTGCCACTTTAGCGGGATCAACCGCTATTCCACTTCCAGAAATCACATGGCCTAAGAACCTCACTTCACTCTTCCAGAAGTGACACTTCGAAAACTTAGCCTTCAGCTGATGTTTTCGCAAGATCTCCAAAACAATATGCAAGTGCGTCTTGTGCTCTTCTTCAGTTCTGGAATAAATCAGAATATCATCCACGAACACAAGTACGAACTTGTTCAACTGATCTCTGAACACTCTATTCATAAGATCCACAAAATATGCTGGCGCATTAGTCAATCCAAACGGCATTACCAGCCACTCAAAGAAACCAGATGGTTTCCGAAAAGCAGTCTTCGGCACACTATCCTTAGCCACTCTCAACTGGTGAAATCCCGTTGCCAAATCCATTTGAGAAAACACCTTAGCTTCGTGAAGCTGATCAAACAAGTCATCTATCCTCGGCAATGGATACTTGTTCTTCTTAGTCACCTTATTCAGCTCACGATAATCGACGCACAATCTCAACGACCCATCTGCCTTGGTTGCAAACACAACTGGTGCACCCCACTCGGACACACTACGCCGAATGAATCCTTTCTGCAAAAGATCATCAACTTGCACCCTCAACTCCTGCTGTTCCCTAGGCGCCATCCGCCTAAGAGGCATCACAACAGGTCTGGCTCCTTCAACTAGATCTATTCGAAACTCGATCTCTCTATGCGGCGGCAACCCTTTGACTTCGTCAAAGACATCCTCGAATCTATTTGCGATTGGCACTAAAGACAGTCCATCCCGTGGAACAACTAGCGAATACATGAAGCTCATGAAGACGCCTTCCTCATGCTTACCTCGTATCACAATCTTTCGCCCTTCCACATTCTCGACTGTCACCTCCAGCCTCTCACAATCAACCTTAGCCGCATACTTCCTAAGCCAGTCCATACCCAAAATAATTCCGAACCCCGCAAAGTTTAGAACAAAACAATCACAAACAAAAGAGCAACCATGACTCGATACAACTAGACCACGGCATAACATACACAAACAAGACGAACCCCCAACTGGATTAGTCACAACCAATGGCCTATCAACAATATCCGGTTCCAAACCTAACCGGCCTACTAGTTCATTACAAACAAACGAGTGCGACGCTCCAGTATCAAACAGAACTCTAACTGGAACACCACATAGGAAAAGAGTACCTTGAACAACCACACTCTTTCCCTTTTCTTCAGCAGTAGGAGCTTTCGAAGACGACGGAATAGCTCCCAAAGCATAGGCTTGCACAATCTGCCTGTCCTTCCTTGGTTCTGGACAATTCTTCCTGAAATGCCCCGGCTTGTCACAGTTGTGACACTTCATCGGTGCCTTCGGATTCTTACAATCCTTAGAGAAATGGCCCTTCTGTTGACAATTGTAGCAAGTCACCTCGCCTTTCGGCTTCTTCTGGCCATCCTTACCTTTCTGCTGCTGCTGCTTCCTCTTCTGGTTTCCACCCTGCTGTGGTTTAGATTCTCCCTTGGTAATAGCAACAACAGGTCCTTCCTTAGGAAACAGACTCTCATGCCTAAGAGCTTTCTCCACAAGCTTCTCAAATGAATCGTCCAAATGATCCACCAACTGTCTCCCAAGATAACTATCCAAGCCGGTCACAAACTTCTCATTCTTCTGATAAGCAGATTCAATATATGACCGAGCATACTTGGACAGAGCTTCGAACTCAGAAACATACTCAAGAACAGATCTTCCACCCTGCTTGAGCTCTACAAACTTCTTGAACAGAACAGACTTCTGAGCTGTAGAAATGAACTTAGCTTCAAATCTGACTTGGAATTGCTCCCAAGTAATCTCTTCTTCCGGAGTAGTGATGGTAATAGAGTTCCACCAATCAGAAGCTCTCCCTTGAAGCTGCCTCGATGCCAACTTCCTCTTAGTTGCATCATCAATTCCCAAATCACCAAAGATCCTTCTACAAGCATCTATCCACCTCTGGACTTCAATGGTTGATTCTGTTCCCAAGAAAACCTTCCCTCCAAGAGCAGTATAATCCTTGCACAACTTAGCAAAATCCACTGGTTTCGAAGTTTGGACTTGAACTCCAACATCAACTGCCGCCCCCGGAACTGGTATCCTTCTCATGATCGAAGTCATCATAGCTTCGAACATGGCTGCATAATCAGCAGTCTCTTCAGTAGCACGACCTCCCCTAGCAGCTGGTCTCCCTCTTCGACTCATTCTCAATATCTATAAAAAGGAATGATTAGAACATCTAGAGAAACAACTGCATAAAGGACTCAAACTCTACTAAGCTACTATATTATATATAGTAATCATCCATCAAAATACAATTACGTCTCTCATACGTAGTTACTCCAGCGAGCGTTGGGTAAAATCGATTAACCAATGCTCTGATACCAAATGTGACGACCGCCCATGACCCCTGCACCGAATCTAGAGATAGTGCGCTGTAAAGTGTGCCAGGCGACCATAGACGATTGTCAAGGTAAGATTTAAAACAAAAGGATCTATCGTATTACTCACAGCGCATGGACAAAATACAATAGAACATATGTATAGTGAAGCTTTACAGAACAAAATGACATCATATAAAACTCCATAATAGTTGAATACAAGCATCCACATAGTCAATACATCCAGCCTCACTACAAATCTCTCAGAGAATACAAAACAGCGGAATATCCAGTACATATAATAAGAAGATAATATGCAACCCTCCAGCTCGTCTTCGATATCAGCATCGTGAGAAGAGAACAACACCTGTCACCTGCTACCTAGTCTGCCCGTCCCAAAATGGACGAACAGCCCAAGGCAATAAGAATTAAAACATAAAGCCTTGAGTCAGACAACAGTCTTAGTGAGCAGTAAATTAACTAACAACATACCAAAAGAGCATAAAGGAAAAGGAATAGGAATACAACCCTCCCACTCCAACCTCATTCTACAGTGATAGCCCCCAGACACACACTAAGCAGAAGCAAACATAGCAGAGCATACAATTTAAAGTAAAGCTACTATCACTCGAGTCAAGGGCGATGTTTTCCAAGTACCAAGGCCTAAATCAGATAAGCACCCGGAAAATACCGCTCTTGAGTCTGAATGACGATACAACCAAACATCCATGACTCTGGCTATCACTGTTATCATTGCTTCGATATCACCGTTAATTGAATGACCGGCACATTCTTTCAGCCGTCCGTCAAGGGCTAATGGAAACCCCGGTTCTAGACATAACTCCCGCACGTCGTCGCAGCCCGTGCCTAGGACTATCGAATCTGCCCAGAGTACTCGACCATCAACAGTTGGCCGTTGGGACTATCGAATCTGCCCAAACGTACTCTTGCTTAGAGCATGCTAGAACCTTCAACAACGATGCTATCCAAGCCTCCTAGTCATCCTCCTCGACGACTATTCTCATATCCATTCATTATCTTCAACTCGAATCATATCACCGAGTTATCAACATGCTTGGAATGATCCCGTCTGGATTAGACCAAGTCTTCATCATATGATTGCCTCGCTTCATTACATCCTCGCAAAGCCTCATCGCATCATCGAATCTATGCATAAGAGCTTCATCATCCCGCTACATATGCCACGAGCAGCTTTTCCAATTCAAGAGCCTTTCCCTTAGCTTTTGAATCATCTTTGATCTAATCTAATCATCAATCATCTAGTTCATAACAATCAATCAAATCAAACATCAATCCAAGCAATCAAGCATTCAAATATGATCTAAGTAGACAATTATAACAATAATGGCATTTTCGTAATTAAAGAGTTGAAAGTCCAATAAGCATGAAAACATGGATTATATCTCTACAAACTTGATGAATGAACTTGCATAGGTTAACATATGATAAAATGGATGCAACATCATCATGAACAATGGATCTACATGGATCTATACATAGGATGAAGAAAATGCATGGAAATCACTATTTTAACACCAAATCGAGCCAACAATCCGATATACTCCTTTGGATCCGTGTGAGAGATAATCACCACTCACCAAATCACCTAAACAACCTCAAATCAACACACTTCAGATCTGGACAGCGAAGGATGAAGCTAGATCTATCACAAATCCGCTTCAAATGAAGAAATCTCTCTTGAAAAGATGAAGATCTTCAATCCAAGCTTTTGAATCTTCAATCTCGATCTTCGATTTGGATGGATGGAAGCACTAGATTAGAGTGGAGAAAAGAAGTGAAGAAGTGTAGAAGTCGAGCTCTCAAAATGGCAGCACTTCGTCGCTTCAAAATCCGGATCCCAAAAAGTGAGAACAACCCCTCCTATTTATAGCTGAAAACTGCCTCAGTCGTAACTCGGCTATCTCCTTAAGTCGTTGCCGACCTAACATGTGCCGACCTACGACCTAAAAACCCCCACGACTTAACAGAGCCTCCGACCTAACCCTTAACCAACAACTCCGACCTAACAGATACGCGCGCCTCAACTCCTACGATCTAACACTTCTGCGCATACGACCTAACTATTAAGTCGACCTACGACTTAACACATACTTCGACCTAACACTTAGACGAAACCCAGCGACCTACGACTTAACAGGTTACGACCTAACACTTAGACGAAACCCAGCGACCTACGACTTAATAGGTTACGACCTAATTCCTTAAGCCTCCACGCGACCTAACATAAGTCGCGAACAACTGGGATGCGACCTAACTCTACCCAGACTTACGACTTAACTCCTTAAGTCGCTCACTACTACTTAGGTCGTTGCCGACCTAACTACACTGCTAACTTCTATAGGTCGTCCCAACCGACCTAACAACTTAATTACTAAGTCGCTAACCCGGAACCACTAGGTCTGCCTACCCTTGAGTCGCCATATCCTTAAGTCGGTCAGTCTTTAGGTCGTTAACTCGCCCTGCCGACCTAATTACTTAACTAAATCCTAGGTTGCACAATTTTATAGGTCGCTCCAACTAACCCACGACCTAACACTAACTCGCAAGTCCTTAACTCGGTCACGACTTAGCTCTTAGGTCGTCCACGACCTAGGACTTAGACAAATTTCCCCAAAAATCTGAAATGACTTAAAAATGCAAAAATTCCAGATTTGACGAACTTTTCGATCCGTGAAAAATACGGGTCGTTACAGTGCACACGTGCACGTACATGTTTTGTTTCTAAAGATATTCGAGTTTGGGAAGACGAATGACTCGGGACTGGGTTCGGGAATATGATGG
Organism: Allium fistulosum; assembly: GCA_030737815.1. NCBI lineage: Eukaryota > Viridiplantae > Streptophyta > Magnoliopsida > Asparagales > Amaryllidaceae > Allium > Allium fistulosum. Next base: position 494,620,737 of record CM060902.1, on the reverse strand, counting down.
TGGGGCTCGGAGTTGTGCTCGGGCTCGTTTGGTTAAATATCAGGGTTAAAATTTTAACAGATTTTAAAATTAAATTGAAAGGAAGAAATGGCTCGGGTGCTTAATCGGGTTTTCTGGTGTTGGGCTCGGGTTTCTTTCACATGATAACTTAACAGGTTTTGAAGTTATTAAAGGATTAAGTTTTAAAACAAATTAAAACAAAATTTTAAGAAATATAAACTAAGTTTCCAAAAGTAGTATTAAGCAAGCTTTCAAGGATTTAAATTTTAAAGTTAAATTGTTTTAAACTTGTTTGTTTTATAAAAGTTAATTTTCTTACTAAATCTTAGATTGTTTTCAAATAATTAAATGAAGGATTAATTACTTAATGCACTAAGGGATGATAATTTAAATGAATAATTTATTAAGTTGATTAATTTATTAATGTAGTTAATTAATTAAAGGTTAATTACTTAATGAAAGTGATTAAGGATTGATTTATTAATTAAGATTGATTAATTAATAACTAAAGGTTGATTAATTTATTATCAAAGAGTAATTAATAAATGATTAAATGATAATTAATTAAAATGGTTTGTAATTAATTAATTAACCAGGATTAGTAATTTATTCATAAATAATTAATCTGCTTAAATTAATAAAATGATTAATTAATCTTACTTGTGAATATTTGGATTCTATTAAATGTTTGAAATGTTTGATATCCCTGATGTATGATATGATTGAGATGTGAAATGTAATTTATTTATCTGTGTTGAATTTACATATTATCTGAAATTTATATATCTGTGATCTGTGAATGAACGATAAGCGTTATAGTTTATATCGCTTATCAACTATATTTCTGTATTCTGATATGTGATGATTGAATGATGTTGCACTATTATGTGTGAAACCCCTGGACCACACTCTTACACACACAAATATGGATTTCACATGGAAAGTTAAGTCACAGATAATTTAATTTCAATTGATTTTGAAAATGGATTTGGGTTAACTGTTAAACCTTTTGAAATGGGGTTTTTAAGATGAAAGTTATTTTGAATAACTTGGTAAAATTTCCAATTTAAATAATTTAATTTGAATTTGAATTCAATATTTATAATTGAATTCAATGATTGGAAATTTTGATTAAAGATGATATAAATGTGTTTATATGAAGTTAAACCATTTTAAAAGTATAATCTTGAGAATTTGGATTTAACCCAAGAACCTTAACTCGTATAAATGAATCAGGTTTCCAAAATGAAAACTGTTGTTTTCAAAAGAATAAAAGTTTTCAAATAAGAAATGAAATTCCAGTTTAATTTAAGGAATTTCAAGATTGAATTGAAAAATGGTTTTCCAGTTATGAATGAATTCTTTTTGAAAGCTATGAGTTGAATCTGTTATTTTTAACAGATTTAAAATGGCGATTTGTTTAAACCATTTGAAATGGAATTGTTTTGAAGGCTATAAGTTAAATCTTTGTTTTAAAGATTTAACAAGTTAATCCAAATTGAAATGGAAAATTGATTTGGAAAATCTGTGAATGAATCTTTTGTTTGAAAGATTAAAGTGTGGAAATTTTTTAAACCGTTGAAGGTTGTTAAAATGAATCCTTTTGTTTTAAAAGATTTGAAAATGGTAATTTGTTTAAACCATTTCAAAGAAAATTTGGGTTTAAGTTGTGACTTAATTGAAATCCCAATATCCATATGTTTTTAAATATTGCACTCATTATTCGGGTTAACCGGGAAAAGACCTTTGTGTCACATAACCCATTCCGAATAATGATACATCGTATATGGATAGCATTTGAAGACCGGTGGTGAATACCGGATATTTTCGAAAACGAAAGGACAACTCATCAAATGTCTCTGCATCGACTGGTCCCCGATATAGAGATTTTAGCACCCTTTGTGATGGGAAGTCCGGACGTGATTAGAAAATTATCCGGATTTGCAAGGACTTCTTTGGAAGTGCCTTCGGTTCTGTTCGAACCCGGAACAGACTTGTATGGTTACATGTCTGACATTACAATTTGAGATATAAAGCAGATTTCTTTCAAATACATTACTGTTGGTGGCGGAGAATTTATTCTCTTAGCTTAACACCCTTCTCTGAGACGTACGAGCTCAGAGGTTATGTAGTTGAAGATTATCAGAGATATATTCCCAATTTGGTAATGTGGCATGCTGAGTGTTGCTGTGTGATGATCATTGTTTGATCATTTGTGATATGATTATTTGTTTTATCATTTATCTTTGTGATCATTACTTTGATCATCTGTTGACCCAAAGCATGGCTTTGTGAAAAATCTTAGCTTTGTGGACGAGACTTCGTCAGGGCCTCACAACCCGTAAATGGTCGAAACAGGAATATTGCGGCAACGTTATGAGGGTCGCGCCCTTTAGGGTATGTCATTTCCTTCTGGAAAAGGGTAGTATCATGGTATGGAGCCCAGATACTTACTCATGTGGACACACTTTATTTATTATGTGTGATGTTGGTTACCGAGCGCTCGGATAAAGGTCCCAAAGGACCGGGAGGTGGCATATTCGTGAGTTACCTGTTATAGGGGTAACCCGGCCCTGTTGGCAGAGAGCAGTTTGTCTCTCGGAGCGTCCAGCCAGAGGCGTTTCCTACGTGGCATAGGAAGTTCCTTAGCCTGACCATTTGTTGGCAAATCCATTTTCCAATACGAACCTTGTACGGTTTTAGTTGTTGAACCTGCCATCTAATATGGTAGCTATAGTAGGCATAGTATAATGGTACCTATGCTGGCTAAGATTAATATTATACTTTCAAATTGTTTTCCACTATACAATAATAATAATAATCCAATGATTTGCGTAGTAAGCATGTTTGACTATCATAAAAAGAAATCTCCTCCAATTCTGCATTTGCATTGTGTGCGTGGCAGGAGGTCTTATGGTAGTTTCATTTTCCAAAAGCATTGCGGATTTCAATGTTTAAGATTCTTTTGTGTTTTTTTAAAGATAAACTGTTTTTGTTGCTCACACCAGTCCCACGACTGACTCGGAGTTTATTGTTCCCTTCCTAAACTCTGGGTGACCACCATTTTCCACACGGGCAGTCTAGAGTTGGGTTTCTTAGATATTCAGGTTGAGTAGATTATCTGGAGCTAGTCAGTCCTTGGACGACTGACCTTGCTTTCCGCTAGCTATGGATTGGAGCATTCTATTGGAGATATTCTTTCCACTGCTGGTGTTATCTATTTTCTTCCCGCTGCTATTTCTTGTATCATATCTCTGATGTATATTGATATTCATTGTATCACTCTGTTGTATCAGATATTGTATCAGATATTGTATATCAATGTATTATTTATTTCTTCCGCTGTGTTATTTACTTAATTGTGTTATAAGCTCCGGAAAGCCAGATTCGGCGTTTGAATCTACGACATTTTTAGTACACGTGAAGTACGGGTGCCGATTTTCGAAGGCCGAGTTTTTGGACTCTTACAGTTATTATGGGGTTTCAAGTTTCGTAGCGATCGGACTTGTCGTTTGATCGTACGGGTTCGAAACGCCTAGAAATCAATTTAATTGAAATCAATTGAAATCAATTTGAAATAAGCTGGTTTTAACATATCTTCTTCATACGATGGAATTTAGACTTGAAACCTGATCCATTGAGTTTAAAAATATTGAAAACATATATTTGGATATATGGGATGACCGATTTCCGTTTCGGATGCAAAATTGGCTTTTCGGGTCATTTATCGTTCAACGTGCAAATCAAATCTTGTCCATCCATTCTATTTTCAGCTTTGTCTATAAATAGCTCACTATAAACCTAGCCACTCCTCATTTTCATTTGTCTATACATACATTTCAGTCTTCTCCTCCTTCTCAATGGTAGACAAACCAAACAAACTTCTCAATTCAATTTAAAAATCAAATTCAAATCAAAATTTCAAACTCCACAAACTATATCGAATTATATATTGATTCGAAGCTCTCAAAGAGCGCAACCCAAATCTATGATTTGTTTTTCGATTTGGGTCATGGGTTGACCAGAAATAGGCCATTTATCCTCGGCCTTCGTATTGGGTTATTGGTTTTGACGGTGGATTGTCATCTTGGCAACGATCGGAAAGTATAGTCGTGTAGAGGTCGTCGAACTGAGTGCATCCATGGTCTTCATCAGCCTCGGAGAAGGCCAGAATCGCGGCGATAGGCGCTTGAACTGTGCGACAACGGCATCGTCGTGGGTGACCAGAGAAGTGCATGCGCTGGCCTTAGGGGCGACTGGGGATGGGGAGTCAGGCGGCGGCGCTGGATCGAGAGTTAGCTGGCTATAGGTTGGCGGTGTCACGAGCTATAGGGTGGCGACTGAAATTTAGGATGGTCGTGTTTTACTGTAGTGTGGCTAGGGTTTCTGCACACGAACGAACTGATGACGTGGTGAGATTTGATTTGTCTATATTATTTATTTTATATTTTGAATTCAAACGTTCTAATATGCATATCTTTTGCATATGAGCTCGGATTCACGCGCGGTTCTCTCCGCTGGGATCGTATCAAGATTCCGGACACCCTGACGATGGTTCGGACGAATTCTGAGACTGTTTGAATTTTTGGATTTAAATTCGATTTAAATTCAAAGGTGAGTGTTTTGACCCACTCATAACTTCTAAAATTTCTTATGTTTGTTAAATAAAATTTATGATGTGATTGGAAATTTATTTATGACTGTTTGGTATATTTTATATCGTCATCTCAGTTAATTTGAATTTATTTGAATTAAATCATCATTTAATTTATTATTGAAATTAAATTGCCACTTAAATACCTATTATTGCAAATTTGTTAATTGTTGATATTTATTTGGTTGATTTGGATGATGATTGTGATGTATGCTTGATTGTTGATATTAGATGAATGGATGTTGTATTTCATATCGTTATAAACTGCAAGTTCACTATAGGTTGAAATGATACATACCCGAATGATCTATAGATTAGGGAAAAATCGTTATGGGTTGAAATGATATACTCGAGCGATTTTATGGATTTTATTGTTAAATTTGGTATTGCGGTTTGAAATGATATATAACCGTAAAATTCTAAATTGCAAATTGAAATGATAAATATCCGTATCTCTTGACCCTAGGGTAGAGAATTATAAACGGACACTGGATTGGTTAAATTAAATGATCTTTGAATCCTTAATTTCTGAAATTAATTAACTGATATTTTGAATATAAGAATTTGACCTATATAACTTGAATTATTATAGGAATTGGTTTAAAGGAATTGTTTAAAGTAATTTAATTGAAATTGTCCGGAATTGAGCTATTGAAATTGTTTGAAAGATAACTTTGAAATGCTTTTTTAAATCTATATTAACTATTTTAGAGTAATTTGACTAATAAAACTTTATTTAAATTATTTATAACTATTTAAACTAATTTCTAAATTCTCAGACTGAGTAAGAGAAAGTGTTTATATTCAAACTCATCGGTTTAAAGGAAATACGGTTAAATGATGTTGTAACCTAAGTTGGGATTTAAATGTTATAATTAATTGAATATGATTTTTTTGAAGCAAGAATTTAACGTAATTGGAAATATGATTTTGAAAGAAATTATGATTTCAGAAACGATATGATTTCAAAGTTGAATATGATTTCAAAGTGAATATAATTTCGAAAGTGATATGGTTTTGAGAATATGATATTTTGATATAAATTGTGAATTGACTTTTGAAATGTAAAAGAACCATCCAGTGTGAAATAACCGTTTGGTTGTTAAAGAGACCGGGATCGGATATTGTCATACTCTCTGCCAATACCGAAAACCACTTTAACAACTGTGTACGTGGTGGAGATTCCAAAAATGAAGTAGGATGGCTTGGTGAACGATTTTTGTATGAGGTATTGTAACGACCACGACTTTCTCTCCATAGAAAGTCGTATCGCTAATAAGAAAGAAAGGGATAGAAAGAGAAAAGAAGAGAAAGAAAGAACTAAACAATATCAGAATCTCACAGCGAAACGAAACAAAATATATTATATCACATAAATATTACATAGTATCATATACAACACTTATCAGAGTTACACAGATTCACATCATATACTAGACAGTTATAAATATCTGTCTAGTTATTACATCTCAATACAAACAAAGATCTAAACAAGATCAACACAGCGGAAACTACTATCTATATCTACAACGCTGAAGCCTCCTGCTCCATTGCTCCTCCACAATTCGTCAAGGCTAACCTGAATCCCTTGGCTACTCGTAAAAATTTGAGTACCCAAGAGTTTATAAAACAGAAATAAACAACTTGGGTCAGACATGGGTCTGGTGTGAGTAAACGGGTTAAAATTGCTTAACTTCAAAACCTTTTGAAAGAAAAGGTATCACGTAAGACTCCCCACAAATAAACATGGGTAAGTTTTTACCTTACGCTAACCAAAACATTTGATAGGAAATCTGATTGTATTATAATAGGGTCTAGGGTTTTCAAATAAATATGAAATAGCTGAAATTTGTTACATTATTAAATTCCAGCATACTAGCCAACAAAGTGGGTTATACAATCAAGTTCGTTATCACTTATTGGAAATTGGATTCCATACAATGGCAGGGCTACCGGGGTACCGCCCGTCACAGTACGTGGCCTAGATCACCGTACCGAGGATCACTCCCAATCCCCTGCAACACAAGGTCGGAACATCCCTTACTGGATAATTCCCGCACAAGATACCTCACGGTTGGGATCAGCAACCGCACACACTAAGCCGAAATAAGAAGGGACTTCTAGACAGAGGTAACCTTGTCCTACTTGGGTGCTACCCACTAACCTTGCTGCACCTCCCCTGTTTTAGCCATTCCCGGTTTGTGAGGCTTGAGGTCACGATTACCTTTAAATCAGAACACATCACTTAGAATGCTCATCGTCCACCTGACGATGTGCTGAAAGCATTCAATCCATATAAGTTCGTTCCGGGTTCGAACGAAACCGAAGGCATTATCTCGTTACACTCATTTTGGAATCACCCTCAGAGTTAACGACAATAACCCTTGCACTCTGAATCTTCATCTTCACTTGTTTCACGACCTATCGTTAATTTGGATCGATGTGGTATTCGGGTCTCCAGACCTGGAAATCCGGTATACGGAAACCCGATCCCGGTCTCATCGAAATCCAAAGCGTATCTTTTAAGGCCAAGTTGTTTTAAAGGTTAAAACAATTCAATTCAATACTTGAATTCATACAGCATTTAACATAGATAAATATCACACATTTATCACGGATATATCCAATATCATATCACAGAATATCATAACATATCATCCAATAGATATCCAATTTCAGATATTCTACACAAACAATCATCCATAAGCAACCATTATTAACCCTATGTTATAATTAATTTAATTATCTTAAATCAAATTAATTACTTAAGAATTAATTATCTAACCTTGCTTAATCAATCATTAATTAATTACAAACCTTTATTTAATTAATTATCCATTAAATATTAATCATCCTTGATTAATTATTCATTAATTACATAAAGTAATTATTCTTTAATTAATTTCACAAATTAATTATTCTTAACCATTAACAGTAATTAACCTTTAATTACTCTTATTAATTGCATTAATTAATAATCCTCAATTAATTACTTCCATTAATAAATTAACTATAATTAATTATATTGACCCTTAATTAATTACATTAATAAATTAAACATTAATTAATCACCTTAATTAATCATATACAGTAATTATCATCCTATAATTACTTTCCTTAATTAATTAACTTCTTAATTAATTACTTTAATCCTTTAATTAATTACCAAATAATTTATCCTTAATTACTTTTATAAAGTAATTATACTTCAATTACTTCTCATTAAGTAATTCCCTTTAATTAGTTACATCCTGTAATTTATTTATTAATTACTTACTCTAAGTAATTACACTTATCAATCTTATTAAGTATTTATACTTAATTTCTTTATCAAGTGATTATCTTTAATTAATTTACAAATTAATTAACTTAAATTAATCACATTCATTTTACTAATTACACTTGAGTAATTCATCCCTTAATTACCTTTAAACAAATTAATTAATCTTTAATTACAGATTAATTATTCTTTTAATCATTAATTAATAAACCTTAATTATCAATTAATAAAACTTAATAACAGTTTAATTAATCCTTAATTACTATTTGATTAATCCTTATTTAATCTTTAATTACAAATTAATCACCCCTTAATTAATAATTAATAAAACCTAATTATTAATTAATAAACTTAATTACAAATTAAGTACATCTTAATTACCAATTAGTTAACCTCTAATTACAAATTAATTAGTTTCTAATCACTTAACTAATTATCCTTAATTACAATTAATTAATCTTTAATTAATTAATTATAACCCTCAATTAATTAATCCTTAATCATCATTAATTAAATTAATTAATTATACTTAATTTCCCTAATTAACTTAATTAATTTCAAGATAATAAAACTTTAAATTATCTTAAAATAAAACATTATCTTATTTATGCCTTAATTATCATTAAAACATCTTATCTTAATAACTAACTTTTCTTAATTAAATCATTAATTAAAGTTTAAAAGAAATAATCATTTAACTTGATAAATTAAAGTTAATAAAACATATCTTCCTTTAAATGTTTAAAATAAATTTAACCTAATTTAGTAAAGCCTAAATAAAGTTTCAAGGATTCATAAACAATGTTAAAGGAAACAATTATTATTTATAAAATATAATTTATATAAGAAAGTTTTGGATTAAATTTATTCTTAAATTTCAAAAACCTTATTTTAAAATTTTATAAAACTTGGTTTAAAAGCTACTTCGGGTCGAACACAAAAATCACTTGGGTCAAACCCGAGTTTCCCTTCCTCTTCCCATTTTTAAAACTTATATTTATTTATAAACTTAAAACCTGGAAATAAATTTACTGGAACTACCCGAGTTCCCTCCCGAGTCATCCCCTACAAAACTCGGTCTCCCCTTCGAGTCGAACACGAGAAACAACGCTTCTCTCCCGATCCAATACTTCTTCCCCAAATCCACAGACGTGCACACGTGCACCAACCCACGGCAACTCTCCGACCATCCCTGCCGCCTTCGACACGTCGACGATCGTCACGAAAAACATCTCCGATCATCAATCCACAAGCGTAAGCTCCTGATCGAAATCGAGCATTCCAAACGAGCCTGGAACCTAACTATTCGCCAGAAACGCCTCGACCCCAACGTCCCCGACCACCAGAGTCGTTGGAACTCCGGCCACACGTCCCCCGATCATCCACGCTGCTCTTCCCCAAGGTCCGGTGAAGCTCGATTCACCAGAGATGATATAGTGATCCAGTTTTTAGACTCGACCCATTTAGGGTTTAAAACTTAAAACATCCAATTCCTGACACCACAGTCCATGATCACCACTTCCATCATTTTTGCTAAACAACCCGATCATCATCCTTGCTTCTGACAAAACCCCGAGACCTCCTTACCCAAAGATCGCCAGAAAATGGTTAAAATACACTTTCTGTTCAACTTCGAACTGCACCCTCTATATATAACTAAAAATTGAGATTTAAGTTTTAAAAATCCTATTTCTCAAAGATGAATCAGATTATACACTTAAATTAATAAATCATTTCACTCAATTTTAACCCAAATCTAAACTTCCACTGTTATTTTTCATTTTCCAGAGAGTTTCAAACTCAATTTATATAATTTAAAATTTTAAAACTTAATTATGTTCAAACAAACAACATTTGTTTGAATACTTCAGCCTAACAAAGATACATGAAGATAATTTTAGTTTTGTTCAATATTTAGCCTGTTAGAAAGTAAACAGAGTTGATCACAATCATACATACCAATATATACATTCATATAGACATGTATTTAGATTTTAACAAGCATGCATACATAATTTTAAACATGCATCACTAGATTCATCTCAATACTACATATATATATCAAATTAAAACTGATTTATGTTTTAATTTTACTCACAGGAAAATAACAGAGAGCATGAACATCAATATGCACAAATATTTTATAACAAACTCTTATATAAACAACCATTCACATCCAATCATTCAAGTAAGCACTACATATCATGTTACTGTAACATTTATCAGGCATATCAAGACATAGTAACAGATTTAAAAACTGTTTTTAAAGTTAGGTTTACTCACCAGTTTGAAAAATGCAGAGAGCTTAAAACTGAAATTTGAAATCCTGAGAACTTGAAACTTGAAAAGCTTAATTGACTGAGATGATTCGAGAGTTGATTCCAGGTTGTAATTGAAACTTGTTACAGGCTTTTGATCTTGGTTTACAGAGATTTAGACTACAGGCTTTAGAGAAATGACAGATTTTCATTTGAGTTTTGAGAGTTTGTTTTGAGGAATGTTTACAGGGTTTTGATTTGGATTTATTTCTGGTTTTGAATTTGTTTATGAGAAGAAAATTACAGGCTTTATTTATGAACTGAGTTGTTTGCTTTTGAAATGAGAAAAATCGGAAAAATAAGTGAAGAAAGAAAATAGATGTTATATAGATTTAATGGTGATTTATTAAAGTTTAAAGAAAATAAAAATAAAAGATGACACTTGTCACCTACCATACTTAATTATCTTACACATGGTTTTTAAGAGATTATTAGATTAACACATGTAATTTTACATGCACAATTAAATTTTAAGTGATTTTCTTAAAGCTTTTAAATTACATTTTCTAAATAGATAAATACATATCTTATTTTATAAATGCTTTTCTTAATTTATAAAAATAAACTTTTTAAAAGAAAATAAAATAAAAACCAATTAGATTTTAACTAAATCATATATAGTATATTTAATCCATTTTAAATGATAATATGAAACTTTTATATTTATTTACTATTAACTAAATACCTTATAAATTCATATAAATAAATTCCTTTAAGGAAAATGATATAAAAGAAATCTTATTTTTAAATAAAAACTTTATTCATATATTTTTAAATCCAAACTATATTATTATTTTAAGACATATATATTTTTCTTTTAAATTCAATTTTTAAATTCAATTTCAAAGTCAATTTAAAATCTACATTTAAAATCAATTCAAATAATATATATATATATATTAAATTTTAACAAACACACTATTGATTGTCAATAATTATCCTATTTAAAGTCAATTTTAAATACACATATATATTTTTAAACAACACATATTTAATTTGAAAATAAGTCTATTTAAAAATCTATTTCTACTTATATTTAAAAACAACTCAATATTAAATTGTTTGAAAACAACAACCTTTACTAATATTTAATAATTAATTTAAAAGATTATCTCATTTTAAATTCTCTGAAATCCCGGGATATCACATTCCTTCCCCCTTAAAATAATTTCGTCCCCGAAATTTAAACAAAGGTAATTTAATAATCTTATTAAAGATTTAAATTTAAAACATATGCATATACTATCATCCATATGCTAACAACCATAGCAGCCAAATCATCCAATCAAACAATTCTAACTATCTAGACTAAATTCTAGATAAAATTCCTCGAGTTTCCCCAAGTATATATATATATATACCGGAATACTCGCTCTACAAACCATCTAAACTACTAAGCTATAGATCTCCTACACATCTAGATCTACAGAACTAAACAGACTATCAGACTACAGACGAGTCTGACTCAACTACCAAACTTCCCAAAACTGCAGATTCTAAAACCAGAGATAGATCAAATACCTACTCCCTCAGAGATACGTAAAACTCAATGAATTCCAGTTATCCAAACTGACAATTCAACCAAGTAGACCAATTACTTATCCAAATCAGAACACAGACGAGATCCAAACATAACTCTACCTCACAACATTAGTAGATTCCAAACTTACTTCTCCCATCCAGAGATACACTCCAAACTGCTTTCGCTGCTCAACTCTGATCTGAGGTAGAACACAAGCACAGACTGGACAACTCATTCCAGAAATAAGGTTCACTGATCCATAAATAAAACTCAGATATTCCAGCAAAACTTGAGCTGCTTCACCAACTCCATCTCTAGGAAAACATCCTTCAACTAGACTGAACCACTGGTATCACTCCTGGAATCCAGTCGATAAGAAAACTCAACCTTCAGATGCGGACAACTCCTGACTTCTGTGAAGACATCCAGAAAAATTCTGCAACCCAAGAGAACACTCAGACAATCGCAAGTCGCTTTTGCGATCAACCCATCCCAATTCCAAACAGACTGTTCTCTCTTTACCAATCAGAACAGCTTACACTTATTTATCCAATTTATCGAAGAAATGGATCCACTCTGCTGCTTCTGAACTTCTCTTCCAGAAAAACTGCTCAGCTAGAAAACTTCTTGCCATCACAGAACACTCCGAGTAGCACTGCTGACACTGATGCTCCTATCCAAAGCTCTTCGAGAAACTCGAACTCCAAACCAAAGCAGAAACATCATTCTGAACTCAGCCACAACATCGAAACATTCACACTTCCTTAATCTTGTTCCAAAGAAAACATCTTCGGGAACATCCATCGTCACTGTATCTCATCATACAGCTACTATTACCTGAGGTATTAAGGTACCATCACTCGCTTCTGTTCAACCGACAGATCCAACTTTACTCATCCAAACTTCAAAGATAAACTCCGAACCATTACAGTTTCCTTCGGAGATCGATGAAATCCTTCACCACAGCAAAGCTTACTCGAGACAGTATTGGGTTTACAGTCTCGACAAATACACTTCCAACCTCAACATTTAAACTCCAACCATTGGTAGTCGTGTTTCACACACCACTACCCCATCTACCTTTATAACTTATATTGGAAAACCCGAACAGGTAACCCAACAAATAGGTAGAAATATATATATATTTAAAATGATACTTTTTTTTATATAGAAATTATTTCTGGGTAAAATTATTTCATTTACCTCTTTAAAACAATATTGTGTCCGTTGGCCTGGTTCAAGTGTTTAGAGATCCCTATCAATAACGTTAGCTACTCGTATTGACCAGAATCCATATACCACTCAACCGATCAATTAACACAATATAAAATCATTTTTATATAACTAACAATTACGCGCTCTCAAGATAGACACCACTTCAGAGCTTAGGTATTCACTCAACCTAATGCTCTGATACCACTGTAACGACCACGACTTTCTCTCCATAGAAAGTCGTATCGCTAATAAGAAAGAAAGGGATAGAAAGAGAAAAGAAGAGAAAGAAAGAACTAAACAATATCAGAATCTCACAGCGAAACGAAACAAAATATATTATATCACATAAATATTACATAGTATCATATACAACACTTATCAGAGTTACACAGATTCACATCATATACTAGACAGTTATAAATATCTGTCTAGTTATTACATCTCAATACAAACAAAGATCTAAACAAGATCAACACAGCGGAAACTACTATCTATATCTACAACGCTGAAGCCTCCTGCTCCATTGCTCCTCCACAATTCGTCAAGGCTAACCTGAATCCCTTGGCTACTCGTAAAAATTTGAGTACCCAAGAGTTTATAAAACAGAAATAAACAACTTGGGTCAGACATGGGTCTGGTGTGAGTAAACGGGTTAAAATTGCTTAACTTCAAAACCTTTTGAAAGAAAAGGTATCACGTAAGACTCCCCACAAATAAACATGGGTAAGTTTTTACCTTACGCTAACCAAAACATTTGATAGGAAATCTGATTGTATTATAATAGGGTCTAGGGTTTTCAAATAAATATGAAATAGCTGAAATTTGTTACATTATTAAATTCCAGCATACTAGCCAACAAAGTGGGTTATACAATCAAGTTCGTTATCACTTATTGGAAATTGGATTCCATACAATGGCAGGGCTACCGGGGTACCGCCCGTCACAGTACGTGGCCTAGATCACCGTACCGAGGATCACTCCCAATCCCCTGCAACACAAGGTCGGAACATCCCTTACTGGATAATTCCCGCACAAGATACCTCACGGTTGGGATCAGCAACCGCACACACTAAGCCGAAATAAGAAGGGACTTCTAGACAGAGGTAACCTTGTCCTACTTGGGTGCTACCCACTAACCTTGCTGCACCTCCCCTGTTTTAGCCATTCCCGGTTTGTGAGGCTTGAGGTCACGATTACCTTTAAATCAGAACACATCACTTAGAATGCTCATCGTCCACCTGACGATGTGCTGAAAGCATTCAATCCATATAAGTTCGTTCCGGGTTCGAACGAAACCGAAGGCATTATCTCGTTACACTCGTTTTGGAATCACCCTCAGAGTTAACGACAATAACCCTTGCACTCTGAATCTTCATCTTCACTTGTTTCACGACCTATCGTTAATTTGGATCGATGTGGTATTCGGGTCTCCAGACCTGGAAATCCGGTATACGGAAACCCGATCCCGGTCTCATCGAAATCCAAAGCGTATCTTTTAAGGCCAAGTTGTTTTAAAGGTTAAAACAATTCAATTCAATACTTGAATTCATACAGCATTTAACATAGATAAATATCACACATTTATCACGGATATATCCAATATCATATCACAGAATATCATAACATATCATCCAATAGATATCCAATTTCAGATATTCTACACAAACAATCATCCATAAGCAACCATTATTAACCCTATGTTATAATTAATTTAATTATCTTAAATCAAATTAATTACTTAAGAATTAATTATCTAACCTTGCTTAATCAATCATTAATTAATTACAAACCTTTATTTAATTAATTATCCATTAAATATTAATCATCCTTGATTAATTATTCATTAATTACATAAAGTAATTATTCTTTAATTAATTTCACAAATTAATTATTCTTAACCATTAACAGTAATTAACCTTTAATTACTCTTATTAATTGCATTAATTAATAATCCTCAATTAATTACTTCCATTAATAAATTAACTATAATTAATTATATTGACCCTTAATTAATTACATTAATAAATTAAACATTAATTAATCACCTTAATTAATCATATACAGTAATTATCATCCTACAATTACTTTCCTTAATTAATTAACTTCTTAATTAATTACTTTAATCCTTTAATTAATTACCAAATAATTTATCCTTAATTACTTTTATAAAGTAATTATACTTCAATTACTTCTCATTAAGTAATTCCCTTTAATTAGTTACATCCTGTAATTTATTTATTAATTACTTACTCTAAGTAATTACACTTATCAATCTTATTAAGTATTTATACTTAATTTCTTTATCAAGTGATTATCTTTAATTAATTTACAAATTAATTAACTTAAATTAATCACATTCATTTTACTAATTACACTTGAGTAATTCATCCCTTAATTACCTTTAAACAAATTAATTAATCTTTAATTACAGATTAATTATTCTTTTAATCATTAATTAATAAACCTTAATTATCAATTAATAAAACTTAATAACAGTTTAATTAATCCTTAATTACTATTTGATTAATCCTTATTTAATCTTTAATTACAAATTAATCACCCCTTAATTAATAATTAATAAAACCTAATTATTAATTAATAAACTTAATTACAAATTAAGTACATCTTAATTACCAATTAATTAACCTCTAATTACAAATTAATTAGTTTCTAATCACTTAACTAATTATCCTTAATTACAATTAATTAATCTTTAATTAATTAATTATAACCCTCAATTAATTAATCCTTAATCATCATTAATTAAATTAATTAATTATACTTAATTTCCCTAATTAACTTAATTAATTTCAAGATAATAAAACTTTAAATTATCTTAAAATAAAACATTATCTTATTTATGCCTTAATTATCATTAAAACATCTTATCTTAATAACTAACTTTTCTTAATTAAATCATTAATTAAAGTTTAAAAGAAATAATCATTTAACTTGATAAATTAAAGTTAATAAAACATATCTTCCTTTAAATGTTTAAAATAAATTTAACCTAATTTAGTAAAGCTTAAAATAAAGTTTCAAGGATTCATAAACAATGTTAAAGGAAACAATTATTATTTATAAAATATAATTTATATAAGAAAGTTTTGGATTAAATTTATTCTTAAATTTCAAAAACCTTATTTTAAAATTTTATAAAACTTGGTTTAAAAGCTACTTCGGGTCGAACACAAAAATCACTTGGGTCAAACCCGAGTTTCCCTTCCTCTTCCCATTTTTAAAACTTATATTTATTTATAAACTTAAAACCTGGAAATAAATTTACTGGAACTACCCGAGTTCCCTCCCGAGTCATCCCCTACAAAACTCGGTCTCCCCTTCGAGTCGAACACGAGAAACAACGCTTCTCTCCCGATCCAATACTTCTTCCCCAAATCCACAGACGTGCACACGTGCACGTGCACCAACCCACGGCAACTCTCCGACCATCCCTGCCGCCTTCGACACGTCGACGATCGTCACGAAAAACATCTCCGATCATCAATCCACAAGCGTAAGCTCCTGATCGAAATCGAGCATTCCAAACGAGCCTGGAACCTAACTATTCGCCAGAAACGCCTCGACCCCAACGTCCCCGACCACCAGAGTCGTTGGAACTCCGGCCACACGTCCCCCGATCATCCACGCTGCTCTTCCCCAAGGTCCGGTGAAGCTCGATTCACCAGAGATGATATAGTGATCCAGTTTTTAGACTCGACCCATTTAGGGTTTAAAACTTAAAACATCCAATTCCTGACACCACAGTCCATGATCACCACTTCCATCATTTTTGCTAAACAACCCGATCATCATCCTTGCTTCTGACAAAACCCCGAGACCTCCTTACCCAAAGATCGCCAGAAAATGGTTAAAATACACTTTCTGTTCAACTTCGAACTGCACCCTCTATATATAACTAAAAATTGAGATTTAAGTTTTAAAAATCCTATTTCTCAAAGATGAATCAGATTATACACTTAAATTAATAAATCATTTCACTCAATTTTAACCCAAATCTAAACTTCCACTGTTATTTTTCATTTTCCAGAGAGTTTCAAACTCAATTTATATAATTTAAAATTTTAAAACTTAATTATGTTCAAACAAACAACATTTGTTTGAATACTTCAGCCTAACAAAGATACATGAAGATAATTTTAGTTTTGTTCAATATTTAGCCTGTTAGAAAGTAAACAGAGTTGATCACAATCATACATACCAATATATACATTCATATAGACATGTATTTAGATTTTAACAAGCATGCATACATAATTTTAAACATGCATCACTAGATTCATCTCAATACTACATATATATATCAAATTAAAACTGATTTATGTTTTAATTTTACTCACAAGAAAATAACAGAGAGCATGAACATCAATATGCACAAATATTTTATAACAAACTCTTATATAAACAACCATTCACATCCAATCATTCAAGTAAGCACTACATATCATGTTACTGTAACATTTATCAGGCATATCAAGACATAGTAACAGATTTAAAAACTGTTTTTAAAGTTAGGTTTACTCACCAGTTTGAAAAATGCAGAGAGCTTAAAACTGAAATTTGAAATCCTGAGAACTTGAAACTTGAAAAGCTTAATTGACTGAGATGATTCGAGAGTTGATTCCAGGTTGTAATTGAAACTTGTTACAGGCTTTTGATCTTGGTTTACAGAGATTTAGACTACAGGCTTTAGAGAAATGACAGATTTTCATTTGAGTTTTGAGAGTTTGTTTTGAGGAATGTTTACAGGGTTTTGATTTGGATTTATTTCTGGTTTTGAATTTGTTTATGAGAAGAAAATTACAGGCTTTATTTATGAACTGAGTTGTTTGCTTTTGAAATGAGAAAAATCGGAAAAATAAGTGAAGAAAGAAAATAGATGTTATATAGATTTAATGGTGATTTATTAAAGTTTAAAGAAAATAAAAATAAAAGATGACACTTGTCACCTACCATACTTAATTATCTTACACATGGTTTTTAAGAGATTATTAGATTAACACATGTAATTTTACATGCACAATTAAATTTTAAGTGATTTTCTTAAAGCTTTTAAATTACATTTTCTAAATAGATAAATACATATCTTATTTTATAAATGCTTTTCTTAATTTATAAAAATAAACTTTTTAAAAGAAAATAAAATAAAAACAAATTAGATTTTAACTAAATCATATATAGTATATTTAATCCATTTTAAATGATAATATGAAACTTTTATATTTATTTACTATTAACTAAATACCTTATAAATTCATATAAATAAATTCCTTTAAGGAAAATGATATAAAAGAAATCTTATTTTTAAATAAAAACTTTATTCATATATTTTTAAATCCAAACTATATTATTATTTTAAGATATATATATTTTTCTTTTAAATTCAATTTTTAAATTCAATTTCAAAGTCAATTTAAAATCTACATTTAAAATCAATTCAAATAATATATATATATATTAAATTTTAACAAACACACTATTGATTGTCAATAATTATCCTATTTAAAGTCAATTTTAAATACACATATATATTTTTAAACAACACATATTTAATTTGAAAATAAGTCTATTTAAAAATCTATTTCTACTTATATTTAAAAACAACTCAATATTAAATTGTTTGAAAACAACAACCTTTACCAATATTTAATAATTAATTTAAAAGATTATCTCATTTTAAATTCTCTGAAATCCCGGGATATCACATTCCTTCCCCCTTAAAATAATTTCGTCCCCGAAATTTAAACAAAGGTAATTTAATAATCTTATTAAAGATTTAAATTTAAAACATATGCATATACTATCATCCATATGCTAACAACCATAGCAGCCAAATCATCCAATCAAACAATTCTAACTATCTAGACTAAATTCTAGATAAAATTCCTCGAGTTTCCCCAAGTATATATATATATACCGGAATACTCGCTCTACAAACCATCTAAACTACTAAGCTATAGATCTCCTACACATCTAGATCTACAGAACTAAACAGACTATCAGACTACAGACGAGTCTAACTCAACTACCAAACTTCCCAAAACTGCAGATTCTAAAACCAGAGATAGATCAAATACCTACTCCCTCAGAGATACGTAAAACTCAATGAATTCCAGTTATCCAAACTGACAATTCAACCAAGTAGACCAATTACTTATCCAAATCAGAACACAGACGAGATCCAAACATAACTCTACCTCACAACATTAGTAGATTCCAAACTTACTTCTCCCATCCAGAGATACACTCCAAACTGCTTTCGCTGCTCAACTCTGATCTGAGGTAGAACACAAGCACAGACTGGACAACTCATTCCAGAAATAAGGTTCACTGATCCATAAATAAAACTCAGATATTCCAGCAAAACTTGAGCTGCTTCACCAACTCCATCTCTAGGAAAACATCCTTCAACTAGACTGAACCACTGGTATCACTCCTGGAATCCAGTCGATAAGAAAACTCAACCTTCAGATGCGGACAACTCCTGACTTCTCTGAAGACATCCAGAAAAATTCTGCAACCCAAGAGAACACTCAGACAATCGCAAGTCGCTTTTGCGATCAACCCATCCCAATTCCAAACAGACTGTTCTCTCTTTACCAATCATAACAGCTTACACTTATTTATCCAATTTATCGAAGAAATGGATCCACTCTGCTGCTTCTGAACTTCTCTTCCAGAAAAACTGCTCAGCTAGAAAACTTCTTGCCATCACAGAACACTCCGAGTAGCACTGCTGACACTGATGCTCCTATCCAAAGCTCTTCGAGAAACTCGAACTCCAAACCAAAGCAGAAACATCATTCTGAACTCAGCCACAACACCGAAACATTCACACTTCCTTAATCTTGTTCCAAAGAAAACATCTTCGGGAACATCCATCGTCACTGTATCTCATCATACAGCTACTATTACCTGAGGTATCAAGGTACCATCACTCGCTTCTGTTCAACCGACAGATCCAACTTTACTCATCCAAACTTCAAAGATAAACTCCGAACCATTACAGTTTCCTTCGGAGATCGATGAAATCCTTCACCACAGCAAAGCTTACTCGAGACAGTATTGGATTTACAGTCTCGACAAATACACTTCCAACCTCAACATTTAAACTCCAACCATTGGTAGTCGTGTTTCACACACCACTACCCCATCTACCTTTATAACTTATATTGGAAAACCCGAACAGGTAACCCAACAAATAGGTAGAAATATATATATATTTAAAATGATACTTTTTTTTTATATAGAAATTATTTCTGGGTAAAATTATTTCATTTACCTCTTTAAAACAATATTGTGTCCGTTGGCCTGGTTCAAGTGTTTAGAGATCCCTATCAATAACGTTAGCTACTCGTATTGACCAGAATCCATATACCACTCAACCGATCAATTAACACAATATAAAATCATTTTTATATAACTAACAATTACGCGCTCTCAAGATAGACACCACTTCAGAGCTTAGGTATTCACTCAACCTAATGCTCTGATACCACTGTAACGACCACGACTTTCTCTCCATAGAAAGTCGTATCGCTAATAAGAAAGAAAGGGATAGAAAGAGAAAAGAAGAGAAAGAAAGAACTAAACAATATCAGAATCTCACAGCGAAACGAAACAAAATATATTATATCACATAAATATTACATAGTATCATATACAACACTTATCAGAGTTACACGGATTCACATCATATACTAGACAGTTATAAATATCTGTCTAGTTATTACATCTCAATACAAACAAAGATCTAAACAAGATCAACACAGCGGAAACTACTATCTATATCTACAACGCTGAAGCCTCCTGCTCCATTGCTCCTCCACAATTCGTCAAGGCTAACCTGAATCCCTTGGCTACTCGTAAAAATTTGAGTACCCAAGAGTTTATAAAACAGAAATAAACAACTTGGGTCAGACATGGGTCTGGTGTGAGTAAACGGGTTAAAATTGCTTAACTTCAAAACCTTTTGAAAGAAAAGGTATCACGTAAGACTCCCCACAAATAAACATGGGTAAGTTTTTACCTTACGCTAACCAAAACATTTGATAGGAAATCTGATTGTATTATAATAGGGTCTAGGGTTTTCAAATAAATATGAAATAGCTGAAATTTGTTACATTATTAAATTCCAGCATACTAGCCAACAAAGTGGGTTATACAATCAAGTTCGTTATCACTTATTGGAAATTGGATTCCATACAATGGCAGGGCTACCGGGGTACCGCCCGTCACAGTACGTGGCCTAGATCACCGTACCGAGGATCACTCCCAATCCCCTGCAACACAAGGTCGGAACATCCCTTACTGGATAATTCCCGCACAAGATACCTCACGGTTGGGATCAGCAACCGCACACACTAAGCCGAAATAAGAAGGGACTTCTAGACAGAGGTAACCTTGTCCTACTTGGGTGCTACCCACTAACCTTGCTGCACCTCCCCTGTTTTAGCCATTCCCGGTTTGTGAGGCTTGAGGTCACGATTACCTTTAAATCAGAACACATCACTTAGAATGCTCATTGTCCACCTGACGATGTGCTGAAAGCATTCAATCCATATAAGTTCGTTCCGGGTTCGAACGAAACCGAAGGCATTATCTCGTTACACTCGTTTTGGAATCACCCTCAGAGTTAACGACAATAACCCTTGCACTCTGAATCTTCATCTTCACTTGTTTCACGACCTATCGTTAATTTGGATCGATGTGGTATTCGGGTCTCCAGACCTAGAAATCCGGTATACGGAAACCCGATCCCGGTCTCATCGAAATCCAAAGCGTATCTTTTAAGGCCAAGTTGTTTTAAAGGTTAAAACAATTCAATTCAATACTTGAATTCATACAGCATTTAACATAGATAAATATCACACATTTATCACGGATATATCCAATATCATATCACAGAATATCATAACATATCATCCAATAGATATCCAATTTCAGATATTCTACACAAACAATCATCCATAAGCAACCATTATTAACCCTATGTTATAATTAATTTAATTATCTTAAATCAAATTAATTACTTAAGAATTAATTATCTAACCTTGCTTAATCAATCATTAATTAATTACAAACCTTTATTTAATTAATTATCCATTAAATATTAATCATCCTTGATTAATTATTCATTAATTACATAAAGTAATTATTCTTTAATTAATTTCACAAATTAATTATTCTTAACCATTAACAGTAATTAACCTTTAATTACTCTTATTAATTGCATTAATTAATAATCCTCAATTAATTACTTCCATTAATAAATTAACTATAATTAATTATATTGACCCTTAATTAATTACATTAATAAATTAAACATTAATTAATCACCTTAATTAATCATATACAGTAATTATCATCCTATAATTACTTTCCTTAATTAATTAACTTCTTAATTAATTACTTTAATCCTTTAATTAATTACCAAATAATTTATCCTTAATTACTTTTATAAAGTAATTATACTTCAATTACTTCTCATTAAGTAATTCCCTTTAATTAGTTACATCCTGTAATTTATTTATTAATTACTTACTCTAAGTAATTACACTTATCAATCTTATTAAGTATTTATACTTAATTTCTTTATCAAGTGATTATCTTTAATTAATTTACAAATTAATTAACTTAAATTAATCACATTCATTTTACTAATTACACTTGAGTAATTCATCCCTTAATTACCTTTAAACAAATTAATTAATCTTTAATTACAGATTAATTATTCTTTTAATCATTAATTAATAAACCTTAATTATCAATTAATAAAACTTAATAACAGTTTAATTAATCCTTAATTACTATTTGATTAATCCTTATTTAATCTTTAATTACAAATTAATCACCCCTTAATTAATAATTAATAAAACCTAATTATTAATTAATAAACTTAATTACAAATTAAGTACATCTTAATTACCAATTAATTAACCTCTAATTACAAATTAATTAGTTTCTAATCACTTAACTAATTATCCTTAATTACAATTAATTAATCTTTAATTAATTAATTATAACCCTCAATTAATTAATCCTTAATCATCATTAATTAAATTAATTAATTATACTTAATTTCCCTAATTAACTTAATTAATTTCAAGATAATAAAACTTTAAATTATCTTAAAATAAAACATTATCTTATTTATGCCTTAATTATCATTAAAACATCTTATCTTAATAACTAACTTTTCTTAATTAAATCATTAATTAAAGTTTAAAAGAAATAATCATTTAACTTGATAAATTAAAGTTAATAAAACATATCTTCCTTTAAATGTTTAAAATAAATTTAACCTAATTTAGTAAAGCTTAAAATAAAGTTTCAAGGATTCATAAACAATGTTAAAGGAAACAATTATTATTTATAAAATATAATTTATATAAGAAAGTTTTGGATTAAATTTATTCTTAAATTTCAAAAACCTTATTTTAAAATTTTATAAAACTTGGTTTAAAAGCTACTTCGGGTCGAACACAAAAATCACTTGGGTTAAACCCGAGTTTCCCTTCCTCTTCCCATTTTTAAAACTTATATTTATTTATAAACTTAAAACCTGGAAATAAATTTACTGGAACTACCCGAGTTCCCTCCCGAGTCATCCCCTACAAAACTCGGTCTCCCCTTCGAGTCGAACACGAGAAACAACGCTTCTCTCCCGATCCAATACTTCTTCCCCAAATCCACAGACGTGCACACGTGCACGTGCACCAACCCACGGCAACTCTCCGACCATCCCTGCCGCCTTCGACACGTCGACGATCGTCACGAAAAACATCTCCGATCATCAATCCACAAGCGTAAGCTCCTGATCGAAATCGAGCATTCCAAACGAGCCTGGAACCTAACTATTCGCCAGAAACGCCTCGACCCCAACGTCCCCGACCACCAGAGTCGCTGGAACTCCGGCCACACGTCCCCCGATCATCCACGCTGCTCTTCCCCAAGGTCCGGTGAAGCTCGATTCACCAGAGATGATATAGTGATCCAGTTTTTAGACTCGACCCATTTAGGGTTTAAAACTTAAAACATCCAATTCCTGACACCACAGTCCATGATCACCACTTCCATCATTTTTGCTAAACAACCCGATCATCATCCTTGCTTCTGACAAAACCCCGAGACCTCCTTACCCAAAGATCGCCAGAAAATGGTTAAAATACACTTTCTGTTCAACTTCGAACTGCACCCTCTATATATAACTAAAAATTGAGATTTAAGTTTTAAAAATCCTATTTCTCAAAGATGAATCAGATTATACACTTAAATTAATAAATCATTTCACTCAATTTTAACCCAAATCTAAACTTCCACTGTTATTTTTCATTTTCCAGAGAGTTTCAAACTCAATTTATATAATTTAAAATTTTAAAACTTAATTATGTTCAAACAAACAACATTTGTTTGAATACTTCAGCCTAACAAAGATACATGAAGATAATTTTAGTTTTGTTCAATATTTAGCCTGTTAGAAAGTAAACAGAGTTGATCACAATCATACATACCAATATATACATTCATATAGACATGTATTTAGATTTTAACAAGCATGCATACATAATTTTAAACATGCATCACTAGATTCATCTCAATACTACATATATATATCAAATTAAAACTGATTTATGTTTTAATTTTACTCACAGGAAAATAACAGAGAGCATGAACATCAATATGCACAAATATTTTATAACAAACTCTTATATAAACAACCATTCACATCCAATCATTCAAGTAAGCACTACATATCATGTTACTGTAACATTTATCAGGCATATCAAGACATAGTAACAGATTTAAAAACTGTTTTTAAAGTTAGGTTTACTCACCAGTTTGAAAAATGCAGAGAGCTTAAAACTGAAATTTGAAATCCTGAGAACTTGAAACTTGAAAAGCTTAATTGACTGAGATGATTCGAGAGTTGATTCCAGGTTGTAATTGAAACTTGTTACAGGCTTTTGATCTTGGTTTACAGAGATTTAGACTACAGGCTTTAGAGAAATGACAGATTTTCATTTGAGTTTTGAGAGTTTGTTTTGAGGAATGTTTACAGGGTTTTGATTTGGATTTATTTCTGGTTTTGAATTTGTTTATGAGAAGAAAATTACAGGCTTTATTTATGAACTGAGTTGTTTGCTTTTGAAATGAGAAAAATCGGAAAAATAAGTGAAGAAAGAAAATAGATGTTATATAGATTTAATGGTGATTTATTAAAGTTTAAAGAAAATAAAAATAAAAGATGACACTTGTCACCTACCATACTTAATTATCTTACACATGGTTTTTAAGAGATTATTAGATTAACACATGTAATTTTACATGCACAATTAAATTTTAAGTGATTTTCTTAAAGCTTTTAAATTACATTTTCTAAATAGATAAATACATATCTTATTTTATAAATGCTTTTCTTAATTTATAAAAATAAACTTTTTAAAAGAAAATAAAATAAAAACCAATTAGATTTTAACTAAATCATATATAGTATATTTAATCCATTTTAAATGATAATATGAAACTTTTATATTTATTTACTATTAACTAAATACCTTATAAATTCATATAAATAAATTCCTTTAAGGAAAATGATATAAAAGAAATCTTATTTTTAAATAAAAACTTTATTCATATATTTTTAAATCCAAACTATATTATTATTTTAAGACATATATATTTTTCTTTTAAATTCAATTTTTAAATTCAATTTCAAAGTCAATTTAAAATCTACATTTAAAATCAATTCAAATAATATATATATATATATATATATATTAAATTTTAACAAACACACTATTGATTATCAATAATTATCCTATTTAAAGTCAATTTTAAATACACATATATATTTTTAAACAACACATATTTAATTTGAAAATAAGTCTATTTAAAAATCTATTTCTACTTATATTTAAAAACAACTCAATATTAAATTGTTTGAAAACAACAACCTTTACCAATATTTAATAATTAATTTAAAAGATTATCTCATTTTAAATTCTCTGAAATCCCGGGATATCACAGGTATGACGTGACCCTAACTCCCGTGGGTCAGCTTAGATGTGACTAAAATAAAGAGCCATGCCGGGCCAAGTGAGGTCATTCCTCCTATCGGACACACTTCTTCGATACTATATTCTGATTTTTGTGATTTGATTGGTGGCCACCCTCTGATTTTTGATTTGGGAGTGTGTTCCGAGGTGGGCGGTAGTAGCTGCTATGCGTTACCACCAGTCCGGATCCGGAAATGGTTTATCTACCCTGGCATTTCCTCGTGTGTCGTGTTCACATGCCCTAGAGCGCCTTCTACGAGTTTGTTTTGTACCATACCTACAGAGTGCTCTTTGATAGCCCTCCAGTTTACGGAGGAATTACGGTACTGTATAGACTATGGGAATATATAAAAATGTGTTAAGGGGGATATGGGTAACGCCTTAACACTATTTTAAAACTTTACTTTATTGTGGACATTATTATAATAGCGTATTTTACCACATAGTAGATAGTTTAACGGATCCTTAGGAGATGTGAATCCCGAACATCTCTTAAGTTATTGCACTCACGTTAGACACTGGATAGAAGATGTCAAACCCCATAAACATCTCCGACGCCGTTTACACTCATATTTATTTACTGTTGATTTAACTTATATAAGATCTTTTAGTTCTGACTCGAGTGTTTTGTCTTTTCAATTCGCTCGGGTCAGCCTGAGCATTTCAGGGTTGAAGACCTTATTTCTGGAGGACGAAGACGAAGATTTGTACTACTATTATTTATTATATTTATTCTGCTGCATCATGTTGTTCCGCTGCATTTATTTAATTATTCATGTTTATGTAACTCTGATGTTTGTGTTTTAAAGAATAATCAAATGTATTTATAAAACAGCTTCATGAACTATTATTTGATTATTATATTTTATCATTTCGCTGCGAGATTCTGTATTTGTTCTATTTCTTTCTCTTTTTCTTATTTACCCTATAACAATCTGCCCTTTTGAATGGTTTGAGTCGATGTGTGTGTCTTCTTAAAACGTCTAAAAAGGCAGGTCGTTACAGTTGGTATCAGAGCTTTGGTTTAGCAATAAACTTAGC
Source organism: Allium fistulosum (assembly GCA_030737815.1). Taxonomy (NCBI): domain Eukaryota; kingdom Viridiplantae; phylum Streptophyta; class Magnoliopsida; order Asparagales; family Amaryllidaceae; genus Allium; species Allium fistulosum. Next base: position 494,593,631 of record CM060902.1, on the reverse strand, counting down.
TTTTTGGGGTTTTGAATCATATTAACTAAGGTAGTAATACCCTAGAATGATTCGCTGAGTGTATATATATGAGAGAGCGTATTTGTTAGTATTTTAAAAGGGTTTTATATTGTGTTAATTTGTTTCATTTTGTATTTATAAATTCTGGTTGGTGCATAGGACGCTATGACATCGATAGGGATTTCTAAACACTTAATTGGATAGACCGGCACAATATTGTTTTGAAATATAGGTGAATGAAATAATTTTGCCTATTATATATTTTGTACATCAAATAATAATTTTATAAATGATATATTTGGTTGTAATATAATTGTTTGTTAGGTAGTGAAAATTTATAGATATTGGTTGAAAATAAAAATTTGTAAACAAATAAATATCAATTGGAAAATTTAGAACTTAAATTTCGAGATTTTTGAAAACTCCTTTCAAAAGATTTTGGAATATATTAGTATTATTTGGAAGTATTTTCTGATATAAATATTTTAATATGATCTGAAAGAAGTATTTAAAAGAGAATTTTGGAAAGAAATAAGTTATGTACTCCCCTCTTTATCGTTGGAAAATAATTTCGGTGATGAGTGCACGCATCATCGACATGCATTTTCGAGTTTCAAAGTGGGAAGGCCATTGAAGTAGTTTTACTGCAGATTTATTTTCATAAATAAATATAAATTTCAAAGTTTAAATATGATAGAATATGGGAGTTATGAGTATATATACATATATATATTATTTTAAATAATTTGAAATGGAACCCGGCATTTAGTTCTTAAATTTCTATAAATTAGAGATTTCATTTATTGTAATGAAATGGAATTTTAACTATTTAATAATTGGAACTTCTAAATGAAAATAAAAAAGTAAATGCTAAGTTATAAATGAAATATGTAAGAAATTTGGAACCTGTAACCTGTAAATAAAAAGGATATGAAAATGAGAAATGAAACTATTGAACATTTAGCTAATTAAAATAAATAAGATAAACTTGTGTAACATTCAATTGCATTCTTAAAAAAACGTATATGTATAACTTACCAAATATTAAAAGTTGTAGTGTTAACAAGAACATGTAATGGAATATTATACAAGTAAAACTTAGAATAATGAAGAGGTTCAATTAAACTGTTTTATAAATAAGAACTGTGATAATATAGTTGTTATAAACTTAAGTTATAATTGAAATGCTACTAATTGAATATAATAGAAAAGTGAGTATTATAAATAAATGATAATAAACTTAAGTAAATGTTTGAAGTTATTTATAATAAAAATAAGTAAAAAGATGAATACTGTAAGTAAAAGATTTTGGACTTAAGTTTATGTTTGAAACTATGGATAATTAAAGAAAATGATAGAATGAATACTATACTAAATTAAATGCTTATTACTTCAGGAAGGTTGAAATGAGTTAGAAAATGGATTTGATATTCAATGACATTAAATAAGAAAGGATGAATGTAAATCAAAAAGCAAGAAATGTAAGTATGAACTCCTACCTGAATAATGAATTCATTGATCATTATAAATAATTGAACGGAAATAATTTATGTAGAAATGAATGTAAATAAATGGAATTAAGTATTACAAGAATGAATGGAAATTGAATTTGTAAGAAATAAATGTAAATTAAAGAAATAATCATTGTGTGAAAAAAAATTGAACAATAAATGTGGTGGAAGGAAATTTATAAGAATAAACTTAAATAACATTGTAATTTATTGTTTGTTTGACTTAGGGATTGTTGGGGAAGGATACTTCTAATTTGTTTGGATGTGTGAATAAATCTGTTGAGTTTTATCTAAGACTGTAGAGCAAATGGTATACTTAATAGTTTATTTGTCATTCTATACAACTAAAGGTGTCTAAACCCGAACAAACCATTTGTTTTGGTTGAATGGATGTATGGTTGATTTTTGTTGATTGCATGTGGTGATTGTATGGTTCTATTGCAAGTGCTTGTTGTATGCTGTTTGCAAGTGATTGTTGTTATGTTGCATTGATTTGTTTTGTTATTAGTTGAAACAACTTTAAATATTTCATTTTATATAATTATTAACCTCTTTTGGATTATATAAGTGAAATACAGGTTATGGATGCAATTACTACTGCTTTTGGTTTCATATAATAAGCGTTATTTGCCCGACAAATAGGTACGTTCTCGGATTACGGTTTTATAGCGATATTATGTTATTTTTCCCGTTGTTGGGACATATTATTTTGAAATATATGATATATATTGATTATTTTGATATTATTATTTTCTCCCTTGCCTCTCCGTATAAAGGTGAATATGATTTCAAAGTGAATATAAGTTCGAAAGTGATATGATTTTGAGAATATGATATTTTGAAATAAATTGTGAATTGACTTTTGAAATGTAAAAGAACCATTCGGTGTAAAATAACCGTTTGGTTGTTTAAGAGACCGGGATCGGATATTGTCATACTCTCTGCCAATACCGAAAACCAATTTAACAACTGTGTACGTGGTGGAGATTCCAGAAATAAAGTAGGATGGCTTGGTGAACGATTTCTGTATAAGGTATGACGTGATCTTGACTCCCGTGGGTCAGCTTAGATGTGACTAAAGTCAAGAGCCATGCCGGGCCAAGTGAGGTCATTCCTCTTATCAGACACACTTCTTCGATACTATATTCCGATTTTTGTAATTTGATTGGTGGCCACCATCTGATTTTTGATTTGGGAGTGTGTTCCGAGGTGGGCGGTAGTAGTTGCTATGAGTTACCACCAGTCCGGATCCGCAAACGGTATATCTACCCTGGCATTTCCTCGTGTGTCATGTTCACATCCCGTAGAGTGCCTTCTACGAGTTTGCTTTGTACCATACCTATGGAGTGCTCTCTGATAGCCCTCCAGTTTAGGGAGGAATTACGGTACTGTATAGACTATGGGAATATATAAAAATGTGTTAAGGGGGATGTGGGTAACGCCTTAACGCTATTTTAATACTTTACTTTCTTGTAGACATTATTATAATAGCGTATTTTACTACATAGTAGATAGTTTAACGGATCCTTAGGAGATGTGAATCCTGAACATCTCTTAAGTTATTGCACTCACATTAGACACTGGATAGGAGATGTCAAACCCCGTAAACATCTCCGATGTCGTTTACACTCATATTTATTTACCGTTGATTTAACTTATATAAGGTCTTTTAGTTCTGACTCGAGTGTTTTGTCTTTTCAATTCGCTCGGGTCAGCCTGAGCATTTCAGGGTTGAAGACCTTATTTCTGGAGGACGAAGACGAAGATTTGTACTACTATTATTTATTATATTTTTTCTACTGCATCATGTTGTTCCGCTGCATTTATTTAATTATTCCTGTTTATGTAACTTTGATGTTTGTGTTGTAAAGAATAATCAAATGTATTTATAAAACAGCTTCATGAACTGTTATTTAATTATTATTTTTTATCATTCCGCTGCGAGATTCTGTATTTGTTTTATTTCTTTCTCTTTTTCTTATTTACCCCATAACAATCTGCCCTTTTGAATGGTTTGAGTCGACATGTGTGTCTGCTTAAAACATCCAAAAAGGCAGGTCGTTACACCCGAAGGGGTTTCTCGCCATTATTTATGTACTTTTATCTACATTTTATTTATATTCTCTTATTGCTTATATTGATGTTTGGTTGAAATATTTGTGACATACTATTTGAATTTTGCTTGTTTCATTATATCAATTTTAGGTATACTGCCACTTATAAAATATCATTTCCTTAAACCCTTGTGTGTGTCGAACATGTGCTTGTGTTTTTACTAAATAAATGTTTGGTTGCATTTTCGCACCCTGAAAAATGGTTTAAACTGTATTTTCGAATATTTTTTTAATTTTGAAAATACAGGATTTGTATTGATTAAAATTTATAAAAGTGGTTATAAATTCAATTTATTATCTTTCAAGATAATCAAGTTGTTTTGAATTTATAAATGATTATAAATTTGATTTATTATCTTTTTAGTTAATTAATATTGTTTTAAGTTTATAAATGATAATATATTTAATTTATTATTTTTGGAATAATTAATGATGTTTAAATACATAAAAAGATTATAACTTGATTAATTGTCTGAATTAATGTGGTTTTTAAATTTATAAATGATAGTTTATAAATGTGGAAATCTTTAAAAAGGATGTTTTGAAAACAAAGCTAAGTACAACTTTTTAATACACTTAGAAATATAATTTGCCCCTTTAAAAGAATATTTTGAAGAGTATTTTAAAGTGTTTAAAAATATTTGTGATGTGAAAATCAATCATAAGTAAGAATCAAATATTTTAAATCTTGATTCATTTATTGGTGAGAAGTGTATGCGATCTAATTCCTATAAATAATCATTCGTTTACTTTCGATGGTGATTTCTTAACTATTGACTTTGATATCATTCTTTGTGCTTCGTCAATCTACGATGATTTGTCGCTAATTTTGAGCATTGGCATCCAAAACCACGAATAACTAAAACCAAAGAGTGAGTGGAAGGCAAGGCAAGTGGGTCGCACCCATTAGGATATATTCACATTTATCTAGAAATTTGTTGGTAGCATGTAAGCGCTGATGTGAGTATATTCAGTGCTCGTGTGAGGCAGGGTCCAGCTTGGAAGTTCCCGAGAGTGATGCACGTTTGGCGAGGACTCTCAAGTATATTTTATCTAGAGATATACTTTCGGTGAAAGGGGCGCACCATCCTATTCATGTTGGATAATTCATTGTCCTTGTATCTATTCGAACCTTGGAATTAATCTTTTCTTCTTTTGTGTTTTGTTAATTTAAGATGATTTGTTACTAATTTAAGCGTTGATATCCTTTGTCGGAAATGATTAAAACTAGGAAGCGAGTGAGGGCCAAGCTATGTAGGGTTACTCCCATTAGGGTATCTTTACATCTACTCTAGATTGGATTCAATGGTATGCGTCTATAGATGTGAAACACTCGGATTCTCGATAAGGTTGTTGGGGTCCGGCTTGGAGTTCCCGAGAGGAGTCAAGAAAAAATGACCCTCTCAAGTATATTGGCTAGAGGTATACTTTTGGTAAGGAGGGCGCACTTTCCTAGTCATTGTTTGAAAATTTTCCTTTCCCTTATTTGGTTCAAATCTTTGGATTGTTTCCTTAATTGCATCGAGAAGTGTCTGGAGCTCTTCTCGATGTTTAATAATTTTTGTCCATTCTTTAAGTTTGGATTTCGATCTTGTTCGTGTTCATCCTTTCTTGTTTGGATTATTGTTCTGATTTTTTTCCCATTTCTTCATGTATGGAAGTTGTTCTTGTGAGGTAAAAACTTATTCCATGCTCAACGGCGTGGTCTCACAGAATTATTAATTGTTCGCCATATTACTTGAGTTTCCTCACGTTGGTTTTCTAGACTGATCCGAGTGTTATTTTATTATAATGCCCAGGTCAGAACGAGTATTTTTCCAGGTTGTTGTTAGTGGGACATGGAGCTCACGGAGTTGAGCTGGATGTTCACCTGCCGTATATTTTTATCTTTCATTGTATTATTATATATACCTATCAGCAATTGTAAGGTCGGAAAATTTATTACTATCCAGCTGATGAGGTTTTTTTTAACTCTGATGTACTTTGTATCTTAGAGTGAAAGTTTATACTATCTTTATGATACTATATGTTGTGTTGTTCGCTGTGAGATTTTGTTTCCTCTTTTTATTTTTTTTATTTTACCCTAACAATCTGCTTTCCCGACAACTGAATGTTCAACATCGGAATACCATGGATGTATTAGATGCCGATTTTCAATGGTCAAAAAAGCAGGTCGTTACACTCTAGTTATTCAATAACTATCAGTACATAACATCTAAGTGCCCCCAACAGTCAGGAGTAATCCACTACCCGACATTTATAGAGCGTTACGTACTTTAGTCTCAACGTACAAATCGATATCCAGTCTCGATGCATCTTGACAAGGAATATTTAAAATGATGTGTTTTATAATATCATGATACAATACTCATGATTACATCCATTTCTAATTACTACCACAAACACATCACTTAGGGATTTTCTGTTAAATATATTTTAATTAAATGTTCAATTATTTATAACATATTATAGAAAATATATAACAGAAAGAAAAACACCTTTATTATGAATGAGAATTGATTATAGAGTTGATTAATTTACAATAAATTACAGATTTCCACTAAGGCATACCCTTAACTCTATCGGTATCAGCAAAAGGCGAAGTTTTCAAAATATCATTTTTGACAAAGAGAAGTGAAGTTTATCGAATATGTAGTTTTGGAGAATGAATTGTCTATGGATCCATCGAAGATCAAAGCTATTAATAGTTGGAAGAGACTTGAGACAGTAACCAAGATTAGAATTTTCTTGGGTTTGGCTAGCTATTGCTGGAGATTTATAAAGACTTTTCTTGTATAGTGGCACCAATAACTAGACAAATAAGGAAGGATGTGAAGTTTGTTTAGACCGATAAATGTGAAAATGCATTTTAGAAGCTAAATCATTTATTGACCAATGCATCATTGTTAGTTATTCCAGATTGGGATCAAGATTTGGTAGTATATACTGATGCATGTGGAACTGGGTAGGAGATGTATTAATGCAGAAAGGCAGAGTTATTACCTTTACTTCTCAACAACTTTAACCGCATGAAGTTTGATATCCTACTTATGACTTGGAGTTGCAGTAGTAATTTTTGCATTGAAGGTGTGAAGGCGCTATCTTTTGGGAGAACGATTAAAACTATTTATGGATCAGAAGTCCATGAAGTATTTATTCTCCAGAAGGAGTTAGAATGAGGTCAATGGCCAGTTCTAGTCAGAGTACCACTATGATCTCTTGTTTAGAAGTTCGATCGGTATTTATTAAAAGAATTGCTGCGAGGCAGAAAGATGATCTATTAGTAGCTGAATGGATTAAGAGATTAGAAGTGGGAATAGAGATTGATGATTTAAAAGGCTTTGCACTTGACCAAAGAAGATGGTTCAGAGTGAAAGGAATATTTTGTATTTCGAAGGTGGATAATCTGAGAAAGGAATTTCTTAGTGAATGTTATCGATCAAAGTTTACTATTAATCCTAAATGTATGAATATATACAAAGATATGATGTGAAGTTTCTTTTGGAAAGGAGTGAAAAGAGATGTGAGCCTATTGGTGAAGCAATGTATGAATTGCCAATAGATAAAAGCTGAGCATCAAAAGCCAAGGTAGACTACTTCAACCTTTGGAAGTGCCACTATGGAAATGGGATTCTATACCTATGGATTTTATCGATAGGTTGCCAAGGTCGAATAAGGGAAATGAGAGTATTTGGGTCGTTGTTGATAAACTGACCAAGAGTGGTTACATTATCCCTATTATATCGACAAGGATGCCACCTAGTTTAGCAAAATTATTCATGAAGAACATTGTAAGACTTTATGGAATACCGAGTAGTATTATGAGTGATAGAGATCCTTTGTTTACTTGCAAATTCTGAAAGAATTTCAAGATGTGTTGGGTACTAAGATAATGATAAGTACTACTTACCATCCATAGACTAATTGATAAATGGAAAGGTTTAATAAGGTACTCTAAGGTTTATTAAGAGATTATGTGTTAGAAGTTGGAGGGTTATGGGAAGACCATTTACACTTAATCGAGTTTTCATAATAATGTTATTAGAGTAGTATATGAATGACACCTTTCGAAGCACTTTACGAATGGTTATGCAAATCACCAGCATGTTTGTTGGGGATAGGTGATAGACCAATGACTGGTACGGACTTTGTGTAAGAAAATACATAAAAGATTGAGTTAATTGGAATAAGGGGAAGGAAGCTCAATAAAGGTAGAAAAGATATGTAGATAAAAGGTGTATGGATTTGGATTTCTCAATTGGAGATTATGTATTTGTGAAAGCATCACCGATGAAAGGTGTCATAGAATTCAGAAAGTTAGTGCCTAGATATGTTGATCCATTTCTTATTACACAGATAATTGGGAAACTCATATATCATATCGAGTTACCGAGTACTTTGGAAGGAGTCTATAATATTTTTCACATATTACGTTGAGAAAGTATGTGCATGATCTAGAGGCACTATTGGGCCAACTGTTTTGGATGATTTAGTAGTGGAGTTTGATATGGCTATCATTAAGTGATCTATTCATATAGTTTATAGAGATACGAAGAAGCTTATAAATAAGACGGTTAAGTGAGTAAAGGTCCCATGGAGTGACGATGAGCGGGGCTGTGCTTGGGAAACTAAGAATAGGATTAGAGAGGCTTATCTTGAGTTATTGTAATGTATGTTCTACATGGTTATAAAGACTATTGACCAGTTATTAGTAATATTTGATTTATGTGCTTGTGTCACATGTTTGCATGATTGATATGCTTGATTGTTTTCTTTATCAGAATTTCGAGGATGACATTCTTTAAAGAGGGGAGCCTATAACACCCCAAATTTTTGTAGCACGGTATTTGAGATCTTTAATTAAGAAAAAATTAAATAAATAATGTGGATAAGTTAGGAAATGAAGATTTGTCATAACCCGATTAATTTGGGCATTAATTTCATAATAAAAGAAATTGTTTATGTGGGAAAAGAAACTAAATTGAATTAATAAAGGAGTGCAATAAGGTATTAAAAGATTATACATTCTCTCCTCCCCCTCTCCCCTTGTTCATTTCAGTCTCAAACTATAAACTAAACAAAACAAAACCAAGGCCCAATTCACCTACTAACAAAGAAGAAGAAGAAAAGCTAAGGAAAAGTGGAAGAAGGGATCAAAAGTGCAAATCTCTTCATTTCAAATAATTTTAAGATGAATAATATCTCTATCTCTATGTTGTTTGATGATGATAATTCGGCTTTACAGGTAGATCTAAATTTTGATGGATGTTTATCATACATATGGCTTAAATAATCATTTATATTGATTATGGATATAGTTTGTTAACCCTTACGGAAATTCCTAAAGGTCTTTTTAGTTAAAAATAGATTTTGATCTCCAAATACTTTGAATTTTTGATATGATATTTGGAATAATATTTTGGAATTTTCAGATTTATTATTTATTTGATACGGATTTTTGAATTTGACAAAATAGAAACTTTTGGATTTTATTTATTAGAAATAGGAAAATAATTATTTTGCACTGAAATTTTTATATGTTGTAAAAGATAAAATTTCTGATTTTTTGGAACTTTTGGAGATTTTTCTCATGTATTTTGAAATTACTATGAATTATTTAGTAAATTAATGATTCAATTATTAAGGATACTAACTAATTAATTATGGCATAATATTAAGGATTTGTAAAGAAAAGAGGAAATTTTCTCCTTATTTGTTAAAAGCTTTTTAATTAACTAATGAAAAGTTGATAGAGAATTTGGTTTGGTGAAAAGTTATTACTTTCAAAGGAAATAAACCAGTTTCGTAGATATATATGAAAATGACATTTTAACTTGCGATTGCTATGTAATGTCAACATGGAATAACTTGTGGTTTTACCAGTATGCGATAGCTTTGAATTTTCAACTTGCGATAGCTACCTATTTTTCAATATGCGATGGCTATTTTTTTCAACTGGCGATAGTACATGTTTTTCAACCCTCGATAGCATGTTTTGTCAACATGTGATATCATGTTTTTATCATCAAGTGATAGCTTTTCTTTTGTCAACATGCGATAGCTATAAAGTTTTGAGATGTAACAGCATCATATTTTTACCTGCTATAACTTCATGTTTTCAGCTTGCGATAGCAATACATTTTTCAACATGAGATAGCTTGTTTATTTAATATGTGATATCTTATTTTGGTTGGCATGCGATAGCTTACTTTAGTTGACATGCAATATCTACATGCGATAGCTCATGGATTTTTATGTGCAATAACAAATAATTTCAAAGTGCGATGGCACTAAGTTTTGGAAAAGGGGATAACATATTTTTGACAATGGATACTTTTAACCCTAAGTTAGGGCTATGTTTTCTTTAAATAGGAATATTATTATTATTGAGTGTTTTGACAAAGTTCTAAAAGGAAAGATATGATATTTAGCCCACTTTTAAGGAGTTTTTGTGAAGGAAAGTATTACTTAAGTACAAGTAATTTTTGTGTATAAAATGGCTATCATATGAACATATATTTGTGTTGGATGATGTTATTATATGTTCAATTGTGCATCTTGATCAGTTGATATCGCAGCTGATTATTTATTGACAAGCGCAATATGTTATATGCTATCAACCAACATTTATAGCCTTGGGAATTGGGAACTAATGACCAATTAGGGTTGTTCCAGTAGTGGGTATGGTTGGACTTAAACTTTTGAGTGAATAGAATTGCATCTATGAGTTCGAGAAGATTAAATTGTGTTTGGATGCCCAAACTAATCAAATGACATGACTCATTGACATTTTAAAACCAAAATTAAGGGTGGAGATTGAATAGTGTCGCACCCTATCTTCCAATAGTTAAGGCCTCGCTTGGTCAGGACTGCGATTCCAATGCGTAGGGCTTTATCGATGTTGAGGCTAAACGCATCCGAACGAACACATAGTAGAGAGGCCCATCTATATCTTCTTCTACCATATTTAAGAGATCATCGTTATTTTCTCCTATCATACTTAAAAGATCGCAGTTACCTTCTCCTAACGATCATAGGAGACTGTGGTAAATTTCTTCTAAATGGACTAGAAGAGCATTGGATCATTTGGTTTTTTATGCCCGAGTCGGTTCAGTAGATTTTTAATTGGCCTATGAAAACTAATAGTTCATTGTGACCTTGGAAAACTATCCCACTGAGTGGACTATTTTATGGGAATGGTTAATTATAGGAATATGTGACCTTATGATCCTAGTGAGTGACGAACTGTTCATTTTATGATTGACATATGGATTGTAAAGGTAGTAGAAAGGGAAACCATTCTATGCTTTTACAGCATGGTTTCACTAGTTATCTATGTAGGTTTGAGATGATATAACATTGTTCACACAAGATTTTTGTCAAACCCAAAAATTTTGGTTTCCTCCAAAATAATTGGGTGCTCAATTGAAATTGAGTAGGATGCAAGTAAGGTTTTCTGGTTTAGACGAATAAGCCTCCTAAGACATGTAGGAGGCGAGCTACTATTTAGAGTTTGTACCCATTGTGTAGTTTTAACTACATTTGCAACTTTGATTGTTTGTAATGACAAGATTTATAACGTTAGGTGGTTAAGACTCTTATCATTTAAGGGGCTCTTGGAATTATGTTGAATTTGTTATATTTTATCAGAACGATAACATTGTGGGGTTTTATAATTGAAATTTAACAAAAATGCAAATGAATTGATGATAATGTTTTTATTGAAATTTGTAAATTCTTTTGATGTAAATGATACAATAACTAATCTCATTTTGTCACTAGGAAATAATGCAAAGAATAACCACATCATCAATATTATCTATTTTTAAGCCTTAAAATTGGGATGTTACAACTTAGTATCAGAACATATGTTTACATGAAACTTAATAAGATTTTTGAAAAACATAACCTAAACAAAATAGAAAGAATAAATTAGAGAATGAGATAGCGTTGTAGTAACATACTTGTAATTATATATATATATATATATATGTGTGTGTGTGTGTGTGTGTGTGTACGTATATCTATGTATATTCTCCCTTTCATCTTAGACCATTCTCTTGTATCTTATGAAGATTAGTATGTAGATTGTAAGTATGCATGCTAGAAGTGGAAGACTTAACTTAGGAGGCGGAAGCACCACAACTAATGGAAATGTTAGGGCCAATGCTAGAAACACTAACAGAAACACTAATGGAAGTATTTGTTCTAGAGTCGCACCCGTTGACATAGGGACAATGTATCAGTTCTTTGTTAATATGATGCAAGTCGGTGCATCGGCTAGACTGACTGGAGGAAACACTGGTAATGCGGTAGTTGTTGTGCCTGAAGTGGCTACTCGTAATAACAAGTCATATTGAGTTGAGATTATAATAGCTTGGGAGAAAAACCATTCTAGGGGTCGGGAAAGTTTATCGAAGTGGAGGATTGGCTTCTTCAATATGAATGTATTTTTGCTAAATTGGGGATGAATGATCATCAAAATAGCAGATTGGCTTCAAGGCAGTTGCAATAATTTGCTTTATACTGGTGGAATAGTGTTACTATGGAAGTATTGGAAGAGAAGCTTACTTGGGCTGAGTTTAAAGAAAGGTTCATAGAGAAATTTCTGCCTAAAGCAGCAAAGACTAGTTTGTTTAGATATTTTTTGGAGCTAGAACATTGTGAGATGACGTGAGTATGCAATGAAGTTTGATCGGTTATTAAGGCATGGACAAGCCATCATTAACACTTTGCTTAAGATAAATGAGAAGTTCATTCATGGACTAAATCCAAAGATTGCTAGGGCGACGATGTTGCACCTTAGATATCATGTTCAATTTTATTGTAGATATGGCTCTTTGGAATGAAGATTTGCCTTCATCTATTTGGAAGAATAAGTCTGTGGAGACTACGGGTTTCCTAGGAAAGAAGAGGAAGTTCTTACAGAAGGGAGCTCAGAAGGGCGGTGTAACAACCCTGTTTTTCTATGCCGTTTAAATTAAGTAAAAATTTAATTAAAATAAAAATTGTTCGAATTTGACATTTAATAATAATTTTGAAAATAATTTTTTTTCTAATTAAATTCTATTTAGTATATGATTTGATTTGGTAAATTGAAATAAAATTAATAAATTCTTTTAGGATAATATATTAAATTGGATAAGATGTTCCAAATAATTATAAATATTTCAAAGTGTAAATTAATTTAAATTGGCTTGAAATTTATTTACATATAAATTAAAAAAGTGATCGTGAAAGGAAAAGAAAAGAATATTTAATTAATTAAATTAAAATAGAGCCCGATTAGGCCCAAGCCCATAATCACCTTCCCTTCTTCACTTCTCTAGAAAATTTCCTTTTGGCTTCACAATTTCAAACTCGTATCCTCGGCCCTAATTCCCTTCGACTATCAGAAAACGAAAATCGCATCTTCTATTATAAAAAATAAAAATGAATATAAAAATAGAATCGTGAGCACGGGAGGCAAAGCCTGGCAACGACGATCAATTGAAGATGGAGGCAACTAGTGACATCAACCTAGGCTCGATGTGGGGCACATCAGCTGGAGTCGTGACTTTGTTGGAGGCGATGTGATGTTAAGCTCGCGAGAGTCATGGCCTGGTGATGATTTGAGCAAGAAAATGATGTTTGTGGCAGGTGCAGGCTGCGTGATGGGGGAGGATGTTGTGGCTGCGACTTGAGCTGGTCGAAGTGGTGCAGCGGTTTGTGGCAACGACTGTTGGTGTCGATGAGGGTGTTATGGATGCTGTTGCCGGTAAGGTGTCACTGGTGAGGTGATGATTTGTGTAGAAAAGCGAGCTAGGTTATGTAAGCTACAGAGGTGTGGCTAGTTATGTGCCGGCAATGTTGACAGTGGCAATTCCTGCGTGCATGCAAATGTACGTCATGGTGATTATGACAGTGAATGGAAATTTCAGCTAGCAATCGCCTAAGGTGAGTATTTCTCACTCACAACTATATTTAATTCCACTCATATCTATAATATTACCCTGATTATCTAAATGTTGCTTGGTTGAATTTCTTGTGAATGTTGTGTTTGCTTGGATGAATTGCTAATTGGGATATTTAATTGATTGTATGATATTGGATTTGTGATTATTGGATGTCCAAAATGCAAAGAAGATGACGTCTTTTTGCATTTTGAATTGTGCTGCTTATTTATATTATGTGCACAGTGTTTCGATGGCTGAAATTCGATGGAATTCGACTCGGCTATACAATATAATTTATATTGTTGTTTTGTTGTTGAATTTTGGAGAAATTTTCTCCATGGATTTTATTTTAGATGATTTATTGATTTTACTATTTTATAATATTTTTGAAAGCTTTTGAAAATTATTTATGAGAATTGTTTTGGAAAACAAAATTGGATATAAAAATAAATAGAGAATTTTCAATATATTGGAATGTTTGGAATTTTATAAGTATAAATGAGTGGGTTTTAATAATATTTTTTCGAAAGAGAAATTTATCATATAAAATGATTTTGAATGTTATAAATATTTACATATATTTATATTTTAATATTTGATTTAATTTTTAAAGAACTTAATATTTTTAGTGTTTGAATTAAAATAGGAATTCAACCATGATTTCTATATCTTTTGATTTCTCATTCCTTATACAAAATTCGATATTGTGAATGATTCAGCATTGATATTGATTTGAGTTATATTTTAAGATGATACGATGATGACATCTTTCTGGTTGATTTATTGATATTTATTCTATGCGACGAGAAATTTGAATAAACAGTTTAGTGATACCGTCTGGTATGGGACTTTCAGTAATGCTTTTTCGGTTATTATCTAGGCTCATTATATAGAATATCGAAGGAGTGAGTGTGTTGTGTGAGCACCAAATAAATGGACTAGTAACACACGTTGGTATAGGACGCTGTTGTGTTATTTATTCAGCTATTCTTTGCTCATGACACTCATACGGGGGTATGTTGTGTGCGACTCACTGTGTTAAGCATGTATGGAGGCTACTTGTTAGTCACATATTTTATATACATTATTTTCGGTCTACTAATTGTCCCGCTCCTTTTATGTTTTGAGAGTGAACCGGATTGGCTAGTATCCACCCTGGCGGCCCGGTCGAGGAAGTCGGGCCCCCGATTGTGACACCGTTGTGGTATATTATATTCGATGCACATCACAGTATTTGGTTGTCCCTTGTGTCGCATAGGCCAACAGTTGGTTACCATAGGGGAAAATGTCGGTAGTCGTGGCCGAAGAGGTTATGTATTGTCGAGCCTCTGGTGGATCATGTCATGATACCGAGAGGGGAGAGGTAATGGTAACCGATGATCACAGGAATCATGTCATATTGACCACGTGTAGCTCCTAAAGCAGAAAAACTGCTATCAGTCTCCCATCAGGTTCCGATGTATGTATATGTATGTGGGTAGTAGATAGACAAATATGATGTTTAGATGTAATCATACCTGCGACAGTGTCCAGAGTATGGTCAACCATGTATCCTTCTTAGGCAGATGGCCTACTATTTATTGATTATATTTGGGTATTGTTATGAGCTAGCTCAAATCTTTATTATTGATTTGATAATGGTACTTCATAATATGAGATTGAGAGAGATTATGGGCATTGCTTCATTACTGTCTGACTTCACTTGAGGATCTCATTACTGATTATTTCTAGTTTTGATGGTAATTTTAAGATATGTGTAATCCACCCATTCGATGTTGGTTTTTTGGTTCCTAATTTGATGTGATTTATATGGGCGATGGCATTTTTTTATATACTGGGTTTTGTGGTTTTCTACTTTAAATGATATTGGGATTGTTTGAGGTTACACTATTTTATTTACACCTATTTGTTTATTGACCCTGGATTTAGACAGTCTGACCCATTTATTATTTATATAATACTCGGGTCAGTTCAAGGCATTTCAGGTACAGAGACAATGATACCAGCTTGTGTCTCCTGGGTTTAGTGGAGGCTAATTATTCAGTTTATTTGCATATTATTATATATGATGTATTTCATCGATGTATATTCTTGGGATGTATTTTGGATAGACATTGTATATTGTATATTTTATATTATCGTTGCGATTGACTCTGTGATCTTTGATATTTACTGTATATTGTGTATTGTTCTATCTTGGAGGCACATGTGTTTATTACTTTGTGCCGATACTCTGTACGTATGGGTGAATTATTAATATGATGTTTTAAATATGTACCAGTGTTAGCCCAAGGGAATATTCATATGTGTACCCTATAGCACCTCATTCTCTGTATTACTCGATGGTATTACTTTGTAATACTCTTGGGTAGTATAGGTGTGGAGGTGGGGGTGTTATAGGTGGAGTTCCAAAGGATGGGAAGTTAGAGGTGACTTGCTATAAGTGTGATAATAAGAGGCACTTTGCAAATGTGTGATATCCCGAAAATTTGGCAATATCAATTTAATAATCTTTATTAATAATTAAATTGATTTGTTGATTTATTTTATAAATTGACAAGTTTATTCATTTTAAAAGGTTAATAATATTTTAAATTGGCAAATTTATTTCTTTTGAAAACTAATAACATTTTAATTTGGAAATATCTTTTCTAAAATTTTAATTAGGAATATTTATCTTACTAAAACTAATATAAGTGTTTATATTTATAATGTATATATATAGGTATATATATTATAAATAGGGAGTCTTTAATTTAATAAAAAGATAAGTTATCAAATTATAATATATATGTATATATATATTGTTATTTGAAGTTATGTATTAAAATTAATATGATAATTATAAAGCTAATGTTAAAAGTATTTTCCATTTAGGATATATATATTTGTATATATTGGAATGGAAAGAATATTGAATTTGAATTTAATAAGATGTTTTCAAACTTTAATATATATATAAATTGTAATTTGGTTTAATACTTTTGAAAATGATATTTTAAGATTTAAATAACAAGAATAATTTCTTATAAACATATATTTTAAGTTTTATTTTGGTTAAGATTTAAATTAAGAAGTTCAATTGTTTTTTTTTAGATTCTTTCCTTCTTAAAAATCAAAATGGTTTGTAAAAATATATATATATAGTTAAAATAAATTTCTCAAGCATATAAAAATATGTTATAAATATTTGATCAAAGTATAACTTATTCAAATAATAGTTTTTCACATTTGTATATTTATTAAAACCTAAAGCTTAAATTATAAAAAGATAAATACATTACATACACATAAATATTTCATAAATATACATGTATAACTTAAATAAATTAATTAAAGACAAGATGAAAACACTTGTTAACTTTTTAAATGTATGTTAAGACACTTGTAAATCTAAATGTATAGGTGTAAGCTAAATAATCAAACCAAGGACAAATGTCCACATTTTCTTTTAAGAATTAAAAGAAATAAATTAAAACATATAAAAGAAGAAATCTATTTTCGTTTTTCAGCTGAATTCATTTTTCCTTCTTTCACAACTAAGAAAGAATATCATTCGAATCTAAAAGAAATAGAATCTGGAAATCAAAATGCTAAGAGAATGAAGACTGGAAATTTAAATTCAAATCAGAAGAAAGTATGGAAATTCAACTGCAAATCAGAGAAATGAAAATCTAGGAAATCCAAATCAAATGCAAGACCCTCAGATTTTCAAATACAATTAGCAACAAGATATAAACATCAACATACAAGCTGGAATCAAAGAAGACTGAAATCAAATTGCAAAGAAGAAATGTAAAAGTCTGGAATTCAAATGCAACTTAAAGGAGATGGAGGCAAATTTAAATAGCAGTTTAAATTCTTCAAACAACCTGAAGATCAGAAAAGTAAATCAAACAGCAGGATTTAAAATTTAACAAAGGAAGTTCAAATTCAAATTCAAAAACCTGGAACAAGCCTGGAAATAGTTTCTGTTCTCTGTCTCTGTTCTACTTGTCAGGTGAGTAAACTAAGATTTTAAAAACAGTTTAGATTATGGAATCCCACTTTAATATATGAAACTCATGCTGTTGTCTGAATGCTTGGATTAAAATGGATGCATGTGTGTATATGAATATTGAATGCCTGTATAGTTAAATTTGAAAGCCTGTACAGTTATGTATTAGCCTCTGTAAGTAATAACAGTCTTGACTTCTTAAATAAAACCAATATTTCATCACTTGATCATTTTTAGCCTTTGATTTGTAAATGAAAAATGATGGAAACCATGCAATAACACTTATAAAAATAAGTTGTGGAATTTTTATAAAGAACTTGTCTTGAAATTTTATAAACAGCAGAGAGAATATAAATTTGGTTAAAATTGATTGATTCAATTTTAAGTTTTGATTATATCATTGAATTCAATATGGCAAATCGTGATTTTTGAAGCTAGTATCGTGATTTTTAGATTTGAATTTCGAGAGAATTTGGGGTTTGATTGTTTTGGCATTATGGCCAATTCAAGGTGAACGGCGACGATCGACGTGCCGTGGGTGAACTCGAAGGTGGAAGGGGAGGTAGTGAACTTGGGAAAAATCTTTCGTGAATTTATTGGTGATTGAGTTGGTCGCAATCGATCGAGTTAGGGTTTAGTATCTGTTTTGTTTCGACGAAGTTCAGTGGGTTATCGCGGCGTCGATAGGCGATCGGAAGCAATCGCGTAGGGTGCTGGAGACTCGGGGAAGTGAGGCGAAGCTACGGCTTCGATGACGAGAGATTTCGAAGCCTTGGTGGCCCTGGGGATGTTTTTTTTTCTGATGATGGTGTTCGAGTAGTTTGGGGTCGATGGCGAAATTTCGATTCTCGATCGAAATTGGTTATCTGAGTTGCGCGATGGGATGACGAGGTCGAGCGTGACGTGTTGGAGACCGGAGGAAGGATCGCCGATGATCAGCGTGGGTGTGCACGTTTATGTGCACGGTGGCGTATCAGGAAGATGGTTGGGAAAGAAGGCTGGAACGCGAGTTGTCTCGGGGGTTTTTGATATTTTTTCGAAGCAGGATGGAAGCTGGAGTTACTCGAGTTCTTGGGTTGTTTCTTCTGGGGTTAGACGCGAGTTTTGTAAGGGTGGCTCGAGTCTGTAAGCAAGATACTATTTTGGATACAACAGTTTTAAAGGTTGGAGTTTAAAAAGGAATTTTAAATTTTAAACAGTAATATTTTGTAAGGTTTAAAACACAAGTTTTGTTTATAAAATTAATTCGTTTTAAGTTAATGTTTTAAACAAAGTTTTTATATTTTGAAATGTAAAAAGTTTAAAATAAGTGAATTTTTGAAATAAGTGTATTTAATTGTATTTAAACAATTTTGGAAAATTTAAAGATTTAAAAGTTTTTAATTTTGAATATTTAAGTTATTTGATTTTAATTAATTTTAAATTGAATTTATTTTAAATAAGTTTAATGATTTAAAATTAATTATAATAAAGATTTACATATGTAAATTTGAATTTGAAGGAAATTTAGATAATTAAATTATTTTAATTATCAAGTGTTATTGGTAAATAATTGATTTAATTAAAATAATAGTTTCTTAATTAAGAACCTTTAATATAGTAAGTTAAGAATCATTTAATTAAATTTAAATGATTAAGTTAAATTAATAATTAATTAATTAATTAATTTGTGATTAATTAAGAAAATCATTTATAAATTAATTAAGTATAATTAATTAATGAAGTAATTTAGGAATAATTACTGGATGTAATTAAGAAAGTAATTAGAGGATAATTATTTTATGAAAGTAATTAAATAAGAAGTGATTAAGGTTAATTACCTAGTGTTATTAATTAAATAATTTATTTAATTAAAGGATTAAGGTTAATTAATAAGGTAATTAATTATTTGTTAAGATAATTAAATAAAAAAAATAATTAATTAATGGAAGTAATTAAGGGAAGTTAATTACTGGATTATATTAATCAAAGATGATTAATAATTATGATTAATTAAGAATAATTACTTAATGTAATTAATAAAATAATTAAAGGTGTAATTAGGGATCATTAGTTTATAATTAATGATGAAATTAAGAATTGATTAATTAAGATTAATTAATCAAATGATAAGTGATTAATTGTAATTAATTAAGAATTAAAGTAATTGATTAAAATTAATTAATTAATTAATGAAGTAATTAAAGGTTAATTACTATATTTAATTAAGGATAATTAATTTGTGAAATTAATTAAAGATAATTACTTAAATGTAATTAAAGTATAATTAATCAGGGTGATTAATTAAAGTGGAAATTTAGAGGAAGATTAATTAATTAATTTATAATTAATTAATGATTATATAAGTAAGGTTTATAATGAAGTAATTAATTTAATTCACTTTAAATTAATTAAAGATAGAGATAGTTAATTTAATTCATTTTAAATTAATTATGTTGTGATTAAGTAAATCATTGCTTATATAAGAATGGATGACATTGATTGTTCTGAATGGATGTAATCTCAGAAATGAGATAAGTAATGTTGTATGGTATGGATGATTGGTTGTATTATGATGGTATTATAGATTAACTATTGTGAGGTTGATATGGATTACATATTGGTTATGAATCATCTGTATATTTGGTAATGTGATTATCAATTGTGAATTATGAATTATCTATCTGTATGAATATAGATAAGTTAAATTGTTTAAACCTTTAAACAACTTGGCCTTAAAAGATACGTTTTGGATTTCGATGAGACCGGGATCGGGTTTCCGTATACCGGTATTCCAGGTCTGGAGACCCGAATACCACATCGATCCAAATTAACGATAGGTCGTGAATCTCAAGTGAAGATGAAGATTCAGAGTGCAAGGGTTATTGTCGTTAACTCTGAGGGTGATTCCAAAACGAGTGTAACGAGATAATGCCTTCGGTTTCGTTCGAACCCGGAACGAACTTGTATGGATTGAATGCTTTCAGCACATCGTCAGGCGGACGATGAGCATTCTAAGTGATATGTTCTGATTAAAGGTAATCGTAACCTCAAGCCTCATCAACCGGGAATGGCTAAAACAGGGGAGGTGCAACAAGGCTTCGTGGGTAGCACCCACTGAGAGCAAGATAGATCCCTGTCTAGAGGACCCTTTTCTTTTATTCGGCTTAGTGTGTGGTTGGTCGCGCCAACCACGGGATTGTCTTGTTCGGGATTATCCAGTAAGGGATGGTTCCGGCTTTGTGTTGCAGGGGAGCGGGCGTACTCCTCGGTACGGTGATCTAGGCCACGTACTGTGACGGGCGGTACCCCAGTAGCCCTGCCATTGTATGGAATCCAAACTCCAATAAGTGCCGTACGTATTAGTTGTGCCCAACTATGTTGGAATGTGAGATGTAAGCATTTCAACTATTTCTGTATTTTACTTGAAAACCCTAGACCCTATTATAATATAACTGGATTTCCTATCAAATGTTTTGGTTAGCGTAAGGTAAAAACTTTTCCATGTTTATGTGTGGGAAGTCTTACGTGATACCTTTGTTTTCAAAAGGTTTTGAAGTTAAACAATTTTAACCCGTTTACTCACACCAGACCCATGTCTGACCCAAGTGTTTATTTTCTGTTTTATTAAACCTTGGGTACTCAATTTTTACGAGTAGCCAAGGGATTCAGGTTTAGCTTTGACGAATTGTGGAGGAGCAATGGAGCAGGAGGCTTCGGCGTTCATAGATATAGTATTCCGCTGTGTTGATATCTGTGTTAGAGTCTTGTATTGTATTTGAGTTGTAATATCTAGACAGATGTTTTATAACTGTCTAGTATGTGTTGTATAGTTTTGTAAACTCTGATAAGTGTTGTATACTATGTAATAGTTTATGTTATTAATATAATTTATTCGTTCCGCTGTGAGATCGTTGTTGTTGTTTCTTTCTTTCTTCTCTTCTTTTCTATTTTCTATCCCTTTCTTTCTTATTAGCGATGCGACTTTCATAATGATGCGATTTTCTGGGCATAGGAAGTCGGGTCGTTACATTTGGTATCAGAGCAGTAGGTTGAGTGAATACCTAGGCTCTGAAGTGGTGTCTATCTTGAGAGCGCGTAATTGTTAGTTATATAAAAATGATTTTATATTGTGTTAATTGATCGGTTGAGTGGTATATGGATTCTGGTCAATACGAGTAGCTAACGTTATTGATAGGGATCTCTAAACACTTGAACCAGGTCAACGGACACAATATTGTTTAAAAGAGGTAAATGAAATAATTTTACCCAGAAATAATTTCTATATAAAAAGTATCATTTTGAAATATATATTTATGTATTTCTACCTATTTGTTGGGTTACCTGTTCGGGTTTTCCAATATAAGTTATAAAGGTAGATAAGGTGGTAGTGTGAGTAACACGACTACCAATAGTTAGAATTTGAGTGTTGAGGTTGGAAGTATATCTGACGAGACTGTAGACCTAATACTGTCTCGAGTGAACTTTGTTGTGGTGTAAAGATTTCACCGATCTCTGAAGGAAACCAGTTATGGTTTAGAATTTATCTTTGAAGTTGGATGAATAGAGTAGATCTATTGGATGAGCTGAAGAGAGTGATGGTATTTTGGTAACCTCAGGAAGTAGTAGCTGTGTGATGAGACACGGTGGCTATGGACGTTTCTAAAGATGTTTCTTCTGGAACAAGTTTGAAGAAGTGAGTCTGTTTCGGTGTTGTGGCTGAGTCCAGTGGGGTGTTTCTATTTGCTTTGAGGTCCGAGTTTCTCAAGGAGTTTTGGATAAGAAGTCTTTGGTTTGTGGCAGCAGTGCGGCTCGGAGTGTTCTGTGTGTTAGCAGGAAGTTTCTGGCTGAGTAGTTTTTCTGAAGTTGGAGTCCAGAAGCAGCTGAGTGAATCCATTTCTTCGATGAATTGGATAGTTAAGTATGAGCTGTTCTAATTTGTGAAGAGGGAACAGTATCTGTGGAAGTTAGGTCGAGTTGATCGCAAAAGAGACTTGCGATTGATTGAGTGTTCTTTTGGGTTATTGGAGATTGAGATTCCGTATCGACTTGATTCGTGGAGTTACCAGAAGTTCAGCTTAGTAGAAGGATGTCTTCTAGAGAAGAATTTGGTGAAGCAGCTCAGGATTCTTTGGAGAAGGATTGATCAGTCCTAATTTTCTGGAGTGAATTATGGATGATCAAGTTTGCTCGAGTTTCTCCGATGGCATTCTCATCTATTCCAGATCAGAGTTGTGCAGCGGAAGCAAGGTAGTAACTGTTCTAGAACGGAAGCATTCGGGAATTGTAATTTTCTTGGAATAGAGAATTTCTATAGGAAATTCAAGTGTATCTCTAAGTGTGAAGAAATTTTCAGGATTTGGAGATAAGGTTGTCAAGTGCAACTGTTTTGGCTATTCCAGATAGGAGAAATAGTTCATAGTTCTCTAATGTTTGTGGAGTAGAATTGTGTTCTGGATTTCGGTGATTTTTGAGAAACCATTTTGTTGAGTAGGATCCGGAAATTGGTTTGATGTTGGTCTAATCTGTTTCAAGAAGCATCAGCAAGGGTTAAGCTGATCAGGAAGAATGAAGTGACTCAGGATCATCAAAGGAGTTATACAGTTAAGAATGGATGGAATTTGGAATTTGATGTTGAAATTGGATATTGTTTAAGTTTTTTTTTTCTCCGATCAAAGGAGATATAAGATTTGGTAAGACTGGAGAGTAAGCTCCGGAAGTATTATGAGATTTTTCTGTGTTCTCTAGAGGATTAGTTCTTCGATCTATAAAATTGAGTTGCCAGTTCGGATAACTGGAATTCATTTTATTTCACATATCTCTGAGGAATATGTGTATGATTCATCAGCAGTTCTGAAGGATAGTTGGATGATTTTGAGTTAGTCTGATATTTTGTTTAGATTTGTGATCTAGATGGGAAGGAGTTCTAGATTTTTGTAGATAGTTAGTTTAGATCTTGTAGAACGAGTCTCCCGGTATATATATATACTTGGGGAAACTCGAGTAAATTCTATCCAGATTTTGACTGGATAGTTAAATTTGTTTGATTAAATTGTTTGCTATGGTTGTTAGAATATGATTGATATCTATGGTTGCTGTTTAAAATAAAATTTTGCTGGGTTATTAAATTATCTTTGCTTTTAAATTTCGGGGACGAAATTATTTTAAGGGGGGAGGAATGTGATATCCCGAAAATTTGGCAATATCAATTTAATAATCTTTATTAATAATTAAATTGATTTGTTGATTTATTTTATAAATTGACAAGTTTATTCATTTTAAAAGGTTAATAATATTTTAAATTGGCAAATTTATTTCTTTTGAAAACTAATAACATTTTAATTTGGAAATATCTTTTCTAAAATTTTAATTAGGAATATTTATCTTACTAAAACTAATATAAGTGTTTATATTTATAATGTATATATATAGGTATATATATTATAAATAGGGAGTCTTTAATTTAATAAAAAGATAAGTTATCAAATTATAATATATATGTATATATATATTGTTATTTGAAGTTATGTATTAAAATTAATATGATAATTATAAAGCTAATGTTAAAAGTATTTTCCATTTAGGATATATATATTTGTATATATTGGAATGGAAAGAATATTGAATTTGAATTTAATAAGATGTTTTCAAACTTTAATATATATATAAATTGTAATTTGGTTTAATACTTTTGAAAATGATATTTTAAGATTTAAATAACAAGAATAATTTCTTATAAACATATATTTTAAGTTTTATTTTGGTTAAGATTTAAATTAAGAAGTTCAATTGTTTTTTTTTAGATTCTTTCCTTCTTAAAAATCAAAATGGTTTGTAAAAATATATATATATAGTTAAAATAAATTTCTCAAGCATATAAAAATATGTTATAAATATTTGATCAAAGTATAACTTATTCAAATAATAGTTTTTCACATTTGTATATTTATTAAAACCTAAAGCTTAAATTATAAAAAGATAAATACATTACATACACATAAATATTTCATAAATATACATGTATAACTTAAATAAATTAATTAAAGACAAGATGAAAACACTTGTTAACTTTTTAAATGTATGTTAAGACACTTGTAAATCTAAATGTATAGGTGTAAGCTAAATAATCAAACCAAGGACAAATGTCCACATTTTCTTTTAAGAATTAAAAGAAATAAATTAAAACATATAAAAGAAGAAATCTATTTTCGTTTTTCAGCTGAATTCATTTTTCCTTCTTTCACAACTAAGAAAGAATATCATTCGAATCTAAAAGAAATAGAATCTGGAAATCAAAATGCTAAGAGAATGAAGACTGGAAATTTAAATTCAAATCAGAAGAAAGTATGGAAATTCAACTGCAAATCAGAGAAATGAAAATCTAGGAAATCCAAATCAAATGCAAGACCCTCAGATTTTCAAATACAATTAGCAACAAGATATAAACATCAACATACAAGCTGGAATCAAAGAAGACTGAAATCAAATTGCAAAGAAGAAATGTAAAAGTCTGGAATTCAAATGCAACTTAAAGGAGATGGAGGCAAATTTAAATAGCAGTTTAAATTCTTCAAACAACCTGAAGATCAGAAAAGTAAATCAAACAGCAGGATTTAAAATTTAACAAAGGAAGTTCAAATTCAAATTCAAAAACCTGGAACAAGCCTGGAAATAGTTTCTGTTCTCTGTCTCTGTTCTACTTGTCAGGTGAGTAAACTAAGATTTTAAAAACAGTTTAGATTATGGAATCCCACTTTAATATATGAAACTCATGCTGTTGTCTGAATGCTTGGATTAAAATGGATGCATGTGTGTATATGAATATTGAATGCCTGTATAGTTAAATTTGAAAGCCTGTACAGTTATGTATTAGCCTCTGTAAGTAATAACAGTCTTGACTTCTTAAATAAAACCAATATTTCATCACTTGATCATTTTTAGCCTTTGATTTGTAAATGAAAAATGATGGAAACCATGCAATAACACTTATAAAAATAAGTTGTGGAATTTTTATAAAGAACTTGTCTTGAAATTTTATAAACAGCAGAGAGAATATAAATTTGGTTAAAAATTGATTGATTCAATTTTAAGTTTTGATTATATCATTGAATTCAATATGGCAAATCGTGATTTTTGAAGCTAGTATCGTGATTTTTAGATTTGAATTTCGAGAGAATTTGGGGTTTGATTGTTTTGGCATTATGGCCAATTCAAGGTGAACGGCGACGATCGACGTGCCGTGGGTGAACTCGAAGGTGGAAGGGGAGGTAGTGAACTTGGGAAAAATCTTTCGTGAATTTATTGGTGATTGAGTTGGTCGCAATCGATCGAGTTAGGGTTTAGTATCTGTTTTGTTTCGACGAAGTTCAGTGGGTTATCGCGGCGTCGATAGGCGATCGGAAGCAATCGCGTAGGGTGCTGGAGACTCGGGGAAGTGAGGCGAAGCTACGGCTTCGATGACGAGAGATTTCGAAGCCTTGGTGGCCCTGGGGATGTTTTTTTTTCTGATGATGGTGTTCGAGTAGTTTGGGGTCGATGGCGAAATTTCGATTCTCGATCGAAATTGGTTATCTGAGTTGCGCGATGGGATGACGAGGTCGAGCGTGACGTGTTGGAGACCGGAGGAAGGATCGCCGATGATCAGCGTGGGTGTGCACGTTTATGTGCACGGTGGCGTATCAGGAAGATGGTTGGGAAAGAAGGCTGGAACGCGAGTTGTCTCGGGGGTTTTTGATATTTTTTCGAAGCAGGATGGAAGCTGGAGTTACTCGAGTTCTTGGGTTGTTTCTTCTGGGGTTAGACGCGAGTTTTGTAAGGGTGGCTCGAGTCTGTAAGCAAGATACTATTTTGGATATAACAGTTTTAAAGGTTGGAGTTTAAAAAGGAATTTTAAATTTTAAACAGTAATATTTTGTAAGGTTTAAAACACAAGTTTTGTTTATAAAATTAATTCGTTTTAAGTTAATGTTTTAAACAAAGTTTTTATATTTTGAAATGTAAAAAGTTTAAAATAAGTGAATTTTTGAAATAAGTGTATTTAATTGTATTTAAACAATTTTGGAAAATTTAAAGATTTAAAAGTTTTTAATTTTGAATATTTAAGTTATTTGATTTTAATTAATTTTAAATTGAATTTATTTTAAATAAGTTTAATGATTTAAAATTAATTATAATAAAGATTTACATATGTAAATTTGAATTTGAAGGAAATTTAGATAATTAAATTATTTTAATTATCAAGTGTTATTGGTAAATAATTGATTTAATTAAAATAATAGTTTCTTAATTAAGAACCTTTAATATAGTAAGTTAAGAATCATTTAATTAAATTTAAATGATTAAGTTAAATTAATAATTAATTAATTAATTAATTTGTGATTAATTAAGAAAATCATTTATAAATTAATTAAGTATAATTAATTAATGAAGTAATTTAGGAATAATTACTGGATGTAATTAAGAAAGTAATTAGAGGATAATTATTTTATGAAAGTAATTAAATAAGAAGTGATTAAGGTTAATTACCTAGTGTTATTAATTAAATAATTTATTTAATTAAAGGATTAAGGTTAATTAATAAGGTAATTAATTATTTGTTAAGATAATTAAATAAAAAAAATAATTAATTAATGGAAGTAATTAAGGGAAGTTAATTACTGGATTATATTAATCAAAGATGATTAATAATTATGATTAATTAAGAATAATTACTTAATGTAATTAATAAAATAATTAAAGGTGTAATTAGGGATCATTAGTTTATAATTAATGATGAAATTAAGAATTGATTAATTAAGATTAATTAATCAAATGATAAGTGATTAATTGTAATTAATTAAGAATTAAAGTAATTGATTAAAATTAATTAATTAATTAATGAAGTAATTAAAGGTTAATTACTATATTTAATTAAGGATAATTAATTTGTGAAATTAATTAAAGATAATTACTTAAATGTAATTAAAGTATAATTAATCAGGGTGATTAATTAAAGTGGAAATTTAGAGGAAGATTAATTAATTAATTTATAATTAATTAATGATTATATAAGTAAGGTTTATAATGAAGTAATTAATTTAATTCACTTTAAATTAATTAAAGATAGAGATAGTTAATTTAATTCATTTTAAATTAATTATGTTGTGATTAAGTAAATCATTGCTTATATAAGAATGGATGACATTGATTGTTCTGAATGGATGTAATCTCAGAAATGAGATAAGTAATGTTGTATGGTATGGATGATTGGTTGTATTATGATGGTATTATAGATTAACTATTGTGATGTTGATATGGATTACATATTGGTTATGAATCATCTGTATATTTGGTAATGTGATTATCAATTGTGAATTATGAATTATCTATCTGTATGAATATAGATAAGTTAAATTGTTTAAACCTTTAAACAACTTGGCCTTAAAAGATACGTTTTGGATTTCGATGAGACCGGGATCGGGTTTCCGTATACCGGTATTCCAGGTCTGGAGACCCGAATACCACATCGATCCAAATTAACGATAGGTCGTGAATCTCAAGTGAAGATGAAGATTCAGAGTGCAAGGGTTATTGTCGTTAACTCTGAGGGTGATTCCAAAACGAGTGTAACGAGATAATGCCTTCGGTTTCGTTCGAACCCGGAACGAACTTGTATGGATTGAATGCTTTCAGCACATCGTCAGGCGGACGATGAGCATTCTAAGTGATATGTTCTGATTAAAGGTAATCGTAACCTCAAGCCTCATCAACCGGGAATGGCTAAAACAGGGGAGGTGCAACAAGGCTTCGTGGGTAGCACCCACTGAGAGCAAGATAGATCCCTGTCTAGAGGACCCTTTTCTTTTATTCGGCTTAGTGTGTGGTTGGTCGCGCCAACCACGGGATTGTCTTGTTCGGGATTATCCAGTAAGGGATGGTTCCGGCTTTGTGTTGCAGGGGAGCGGGCGTACTCCTCGGTACGGTGATCTAGGCCACGTACTGTGACGGGCGGTACCCCAGTAGCCCTGCCATTGTATGGAATCCAAACTCCAATAAGTGCCGTACGTATTAGTTGTGCCCAACTATGTTGGAATGTGAGATGTAAGCATTTCAACTATTTCTGTATTTTACTTGAAAACCCTAGACCCTATTATAATATAACTGGATTTCCTATCAAATGTTTTGGTTAGCGTAAGGTAAAAACTTTTCCATGTTTATGTGTGGGAAGTCTTACGTGATACCTTTGTTTTCAAAAGGTTTTGAAGTTAAACAATTTTAACCCGTTTACTCACACCAGACCCATGTCTGACCCAAGTGTTTATTTTCTGTTTTATTAAACCTTGGGTACTCAATTTTTACGAGTAGCCAAGGGATTCAGGTTTAGCTTTGACGAATTGTGGAGGAGCAATGGAGCAGGAGGCTTCGGCGTTCATAGATATAGTATTCCGCTGTGTTGATATCTGTGTTAGAGTCTTGTATTGTATTTGAGTTGTAATATCTAGACAGATGTTTTATAACTGTCTAGTATGTGTTGTATAGTTTTGTAAACTCTGATAAGTGTTGTATACTATGTAATAGTTTATGTTATTAATATAATTTATTCGTTCCGCTGTGAGATCGTTGTTGTTGTTTCTTTCTTTCTTCTCTTCTTTTCTATTTTCTATCCCTTTCTTTCTTATTAGCGATGCGACTTTCATAATGATGCGATTTTCTGGGCATAGGAAGTCGGGTCGTTACAAAATGTGTGTCGTTTTGGTGAAGGCAAGATGGTTACTGATAAATAAGGAGTGCGGCATTATAAATTTAACAAGACAATGCATGTTAAGAAAGAGTGTCCCGAACTAGTCAATGATGAAAGAGGAAAGGTTTTTCCTTTGGAAATTACAACTTCTAGATCGATGGCTGAGGAGAAGATAAAGACTATGTTAGGAGGTGCACTTCTCATGCATAACATTCCTGTTAATATATTATTAGATATCGGAGCATGATATTCTTTAATCTTTAGATGTTTAGTAGATAAGTTAAACCTTGAACTGATAGATCTTATTACTTCTCTAAGGCTAGAAAATCCAATAGGCAGCTACGAAACTCTTAGAATAAGATGTAATTATATAGAATTTGATTTGTTAGGTCATATGTTTGCTTATAGTTTGCATGTGTTTGATTTTTTGGATATTGGGATAATTTTGGGTATTGGTTGGTTAAGCACATATGATGCTAGGATATTTTGTCGAGGTAGAGTGATATCCTTAAGAAACCCTTATTGCCATGATCGAATTATATACTCATTTGAAGAATCAAGTTTCGACACATGTGCAATGTTGTGTGCTATAAAAGGCATGGATGATGAAATAAATCGAGTTTTCATTGCAAGTGAGTACACTGATATCTTTGAGCCAGTTACGAGTCTGCCATCAAAATGTGTATAGTGTTTCGAATAGATCTCGTACCAAGATCAAAACCCATAAGTAGACCACCTAGCAGAATGACACCTACCAAGATGAAGGAGTCAAAGGCTTAGTTAGTCGATTAGGAAGGGAAGAATTTTACTAGACCATGTAGTTCGCAATAGGGAGCTGTTGTGGTGTTTGTGAAGAAATTGGATGGGTCGTTTAGATTGTGTATCAATTATAGAAAGTTGAATGAGATGATGATAAAGACCCTTTTCCTTGAACAGATGATTTGTTCGGTCAATTGAGTGAAGCCAAGGTGTTCTCACAATTGGACATAGGAACAAGTTTTCATCAATTTAGAGTAGCGAAAAAATATACGGCTGATAGTATTTCGAATAAGATATGATTCATATGAATGTTAGTCATGCCCTTCGGACTAACCAAAACACCTTCTTTCTTTGTAGACTAGATGAACAGAATCTTTCGAGAACTGTAACATCCCGCCTTTTTGTACGCTTTAAGCAGACACACGTGCCAACTCAAACCATACAGAAGGGAGAATTGTTATTGAGGTGAATAAGAAAAAACAGAGAAAGAAAAAAACAAAACAGAATCTCGCAGCGGAATGACAAAATATAATAATCAAATAACGGTTCATGAAGCGGTATACAAAACATTTGATTATACTTTAACAATACAAAATCAGAGTTACACATATCAAAGATAAATAAATGATAATGCAGCGGAACAGTATGATGTAGTGGAATAATAGAATAAGTAATAATAGTACAAATCTTCATCTTCATCCTCCAGAAAAGGTCTTCAAATCCTGAAATGCCCAGGCTGACCCGAGCGAATTGAAAAGACAATACACTCGAGTCAGAACTAAAAGATCTTATGTGAGTTAAATCAACGATAAATAAATATGAGTGTAAACGGCGTCGGAGATGTTTACGGGGTTTGACATTTCCTATCCAGTGTCTAACGTGAGCGCAGTAACTTAAGAGATGTTAAATCAACGGTAAATAAATATGAGTGTAAACGGCGTCGGAGATGTTTACGGGGTTTGACATCTCCTATCCAGTGTCTAACGTGAGTGCAGTAACTTAAGAGATGTTCGGGATTCACAACTCCTAAGGATCCGTTAAACTATCTACTATGTAGTATAATACGCTATTATAATATGTCTACAGTAATATAAACTATTAAAATAGCGTTAAGGCATTACCCATATCCCCCTTAACACATTTTATAGGTATGCCAATAGTCTATACAGTACCGTACCTCCTCGTAAACTGGAGCCGCCAGAGGATACCACATAGGTACGACATAAAACAAACTTGTAGAAGGCGCGCTAGGATAGGTGACACGGCACAACTAGGCAATTCCAGGGTAGATATACTAATTACGCATCCGGACTGTTGGTAACGCATAGCCGCAACTACCGCTCAACTCGAAACACACTCCCGAGAAAAAAATCGAAGGGTGGCCACCAAATAAATCGCAAGTCAGAATATAGTATCGATGGAATGTGTCCGATCAGAGGAGCTACCTCATTGGCCCGATAATCGCTTCTGTTTTAGCCACCTTAAGCCAACTCATGGGAGTCGGGTCCACGTATATACCTCATATAGGATCATCGCCACCATCCTACTTCATTCTGGAATCTCCACCGCGTACACAGTTGTCAAAGTGGTTTTCGGTATCGACAGAGAGTATGCCCATATCTGATCCCGGTCTCTTTAACAACCAATCTCTTATTACACACCAGATGGTTCTTTTACATTTCCAAAACCATTTCATAATTGATATCAAAATATCATATTCAATTCAAATCATATCATTTTCGAAATCATTACTTACTTCCGAAATTATATCACATTGAAATTATAGTTCGAAATTATATTTCCTTTCAAAGTCAAATTCACAATTTATATCAAAATATCGTATTCTCAAAATTATATCACTTTCAAATCATATCGTTTCAAAAATCATAATTTCTTCCAAAATCATATTTCCCAAAACAGGTTAAGTCCTTGCTTCAAAATCATCATTTCAATTTATTATAACATTCAAAATTCCAACTTAAGTTATAACACCATTTAGCCTTATTCTCTTTTTAAACCAAATTGAAATGAATATAAACTCTTCCACGTACTTAGTTTGGAAATTCAGAAATTTGTTTAAATAGTTATAAATAGTTAAAAAGCTCTAGAATAGTTTAATTATAGGTAAAAATATTTTAAATTAATTTAAGATAGTTATATAGATTAAATTTAGATTAAATATAATGTAAAATAGATTAAATACAATTTAAAATAGATTAAATAACTTTAAAATAGATTAATCATATTTAAATTAAATTAAAATGGTTTAATTTGTTTAAAATAAATTGAATTGGTTTAAAATAGATTAAAATAATTTATATAGTTAATATTGGTTAAATAGTTTAATAAATTTGAAAATCTTAATAATTAGAAATTTTAAATAATATATCTTTAAAACAGTTTATATTAAAATATGAGTTTGAAATTAATATCAAATTAAACTATTCATTTCATTTCAACATATTTGGACCATTTCAAATTTCCAAATCGACAAACCAAATTTCAATAAACTATCAAATTTCATATCATTTCAATCCATGTTCAAAATATCAATACGGATTACTCCAGTTTCAAAAATATTTCAAAGTTATTTTCAAACAAATTCAATAACCCAATTTCGATAGAATTTCATTTATACATAAAAGTTTAACTTTAAACCTTCGATTTACTTTCTTAAAGAAATTCCTTTTTAAACCAATTCGCATTTCAACACAAACTTGATTTTTCAATAATACTTCAATTTACATAAATCAAATTTTATTTCAAAACATCAATTGATTAAATTTAAAAATTTAAGGATTTTAAAATCATTTAATTTAACCAATCTGGTGTCCGTATATAATTTTCTACCCTAGGGTCAAGTGATACAGATATTTATCATTTCAGTCCGCAATTTAAACATTTTACGGTTGTATATCATTTCAAACCGCAATCCCGAAATAAATAAAAATCCATAACGAACTTGTAGTTTATAACGGTATAAAATACAACATCCATTTAACCAACATCAACAATCAACATCCATCACAATTATCATCCAACTCAATCAATAAATATCAATATAGAACTGATAATCAATAACTGGTATTAAACTGGCAATTTATATTCAATAATAAATTAAATGACAATTTAATTCAAATAAATTCAAATTAACTGAGATGATGATTTAAAATATACCAATCAGTCATAAATAAATTTCTAATTCACATTAAAAATTAATTTAACTAACATAAGAAATTTTAGAAGTTGTGAGTGGGTTAAAACACTCGCCTTTGAATTTAAATTGAATTTAAATTTAAAATAAGCCCAAAATTTGAACAGTCTCAGAATTCATCCAAACCTGTGTCAAAATGTCCGGAATTTCGATACGATCCCAGTGGATCAAACCGCGCATGAAACGGACCTCGTATGTGAAAGATATGTACGTTAGAACATTTGAAAAATAAAATTCAAATAAAAATAAAATAAAATACCCAGACGCAAGTTGCCACGTCAACACGTTATCTCCTACAGCGAAACCCTAGCGTCCTCTCTCAGGAAATCGCGAATCTGACCAGCGCCGACCTCTCCTCCGGCCTCGACCCCCCTCGCGACGACCTCACCTCGCCGGTCGCGATGTGGAATGGGCAGCTACCGCCGAACCCTATACACCCTAAACGAATTTTTTCCCAAGATCCAATCATCACCAGGCCACGCGAATAGTACCGATGCATTACGCTCGACGCTCTCTTCAAAACCATACCAACGAATCGTTGATTGTTCGTCGTTCATCACGCCGCGATGAACGGCCAAAACTAATTTATCCAATTCTGGCTACAGCGAAACCCAAATCGGAAAACAAGCTTCAGATTTGACCTGCGCTCGTCGTGAGCTTCAAATTGATATAAAATTCGATATATTTTGTGGAGTTTGAAATTTTGATTTGAATTTGATTTTGAAATTGCAATTGGGAATTAGGATTTGTCTGCCATTGGAAAGAGAGGAACATATGAAATTGTACGTACAGACAAACTGAGTTGAGGAACACTAGGGTTTATAATGGGTTATTTATAGATGGATCAGAAATAGACAAATGGATTAGATCGATTTGGGTTTTGAACGATAAACAGCCCGAAAAGCCCGTTCTATCTTCAGAATGAAAATGGGTCATCTCATATATCAACATAGATGCTTTCGATAATTTTAAAATCAATGGAACTGGTTTCAAGCCCAAATTCCATTGTATGAAGAAGTTATGATAAAATCAACTTATTTAAATTGATTTCAATTGATTTTAATTAAATTGATTTCTAGGCGTTTCAAGCCCGTACGATCAAACGACAAGTCCGATCGCTACGAAACTTGAAATCCGAAAATAATTCACTGTTACGGATCCGATGAAACTAGTTTTGTCGAAATCCGAATCAGTGGCCAAATGGCTATTTTCCAGTTAATTAAATAAATTAATATTAAATTAATTAAATCACTTTTAATTCAAATTTAATTATTTTACAATTTCTATTCTTTTGGATTACTTAGAAATTTAAAACCTTTTAAAGCCAATTTCTATATCAATTCAAAGTTAATTAATTCACTAATTACATTATTTAATTTCAATTTCCGTAAATTCATTGATTATCAATTGAAATTCCAATAAATCCATTTATTTGATTTTAAACCTTGTTATTCAAGTCTTTCATTACAATAAGGGTATAACTAACATTGGTTTATCTCTTAGCACATTAATGTTTCCCAATTTCATCTTAATTTCAATTAACTAATATTTAAATATTTAATTTCATTTAATTGCAATTAATCCAATTATTATAGTTTAAATTCCAATAAATTATTAAACCTTGATTTCCATTCTTTTTATTCAACCAATTATCATATTATGAATAAAATTAACATTATTCCCAAATATTAACTTAATTTACATTAACATAATATTTAATTACATTTATTGAAATTTATTTCCAATTTAAATTAACAGGCTAAATAGATAGGTAACATACAATAGTTTGCCACAGTTAACCTTTAGTCGCATTAATAAGCTTTTATTACTTACAAATCAATGTTACCATTTATTTTCATATTACTAATTTCATTCAATTTGCACTAACCATCTATCATTTCCTAGGTTAATCCAATATTTCATTTATTCACTTATATTCAATTTATAACCAAGTATAGCACTTTTATTATTTTAATTAACTGGAATTTCATTCAACTTATAAAAAATTTACTTTAATTAACATTGTTACATTTCATTTTAGTATTTATTACATTACTAAATCTCCAATTTTTATTTCTTCAGTTATTAAATCACAAAATCTTATTTAATTAACCATTTTAATTGTCGAAAATTTACGGGTCGTTACAAGAACATTTGGATGGATTCAGTTTAGTGTTTCCAAATGATATCTTGATATATTCTAAGAATGAATGAAATCTTAAATTTTATCTTAGGATAGTGCTAGATACACCAAGCAATGTCAGCTATAGGCGAAGATTTTAAAGTGTTATTTTTGGGAAAGAGAAGTGAAGTTTCTCGAATATGTAGTTTCGAAGAATGGATTATTTGTGGATCCATTGAAGATCAAAGCTATTAATAGTTGGAAGAGACCTGAGACCGTTACCGATATTATAAGTTTCTTAGGTTTGTTTGGCTACTATCGATGATTTATAAAAGATTTCTCCCGTAGATTAGTACAGATGACTAACTTAACAAGGAAGGACATAAAGTTTTTTTGGACTGATAATTGTGAAAAATCATTTTAGAAGCTAAAATATTTATTGACAAATGTGCCCGTGTTAGTTGTTCCAGAGGGGAATCAAGATCTGGTAGTGTAT
This sequence comes from Allium fistulosum, assembly GCA_030737815.1. Taxonomy (NCBI): domain Eukaryota; kingdom Viridiplantae; phylum Streptophyta; class Magnoliopsida; order Asparagales; family Amaryllidaceae; genus Allium; species Allium fistulosum. The sequence goes on along the minus strand of CM060902.1, from coordinate 494,557,785 downwards.
ACCGATGCATGCAAAATTGGGTTTGAGGATGTATTGATGCATAAAGGTAGAGTAATTGCCTTTGCTTCTCGGCAGCTTCGACCGATTGAAGTTTGATATCCTACTCATGATTTGGAGTTGGCAGAAGTAATTTTGGCATTAAAGATGTGGAAGGACTATATTTTGGGAGAAGGATTCAAACTATTTATGGATTATAAGTCCTTGAAGTATTTATTCTCCAAAAGGGGTTGAATATGAGGCAATAAAGGTAGCTGAAGTTTTTGGCAGCATATGACTTTGGGATTGAGTACACGCCAGGAAAAGGAAATAAAGTTGTTGCACTTAGTAAAAAAACATCAGAATGTGGTATTGGCAATGTTAGTCGAGTGGAATTATATAGAGGCATTAGTTTCTTATGGTGTTAGAATGAGGTCGATGGCCAGTTCTAGTTAGAGAATTGTTATGCTCTCTTGTCTAAATATTCGACCGATATTGATTAAAAGAACTACTACGAGGTAGAAAGATGATCCATTATAGCCAAACATATTAAGAGATTAGAAGTGGGAATAATTATTGATGATTTGAAAGACTTTGTAGTTAATATTTGATATTAAATAATTATTAATATATATAAAATTATTAGTTTATTGTTAATATATAAACTTTGTAGTTATTCTTGAAGGTGGATTCTAGGAAGCATTATAGTCTTTAGCGATTTTTTTTCAATTTCTATAAAAGGCAGCACTTTGTTTTCTTTTTCCATTTATACACTTTTACACTTTGATTTTCCACTTTTTCTCTCTCTTCTCTCCTATTCTTCCACTAAAATTTCTATAAAGAAATCATCTTAAAAAACACTTCTTTTCTACTAAAAGCAATTATATAAGCTTAGAATCGCACTACCATCATTCTCTACTTCACAAAGATCCCAAATCAGAAAGAGTGCGTCGAAATGTATGAAAGGTCGTCAGTAAGCACTATAGGACTTCCTCGAGTTATACGGTAACAAGATCGTGATACGATGCAGCGTTGGACCCTGATGGGTTATTGAACGAGAGATACTAGTCGAGATAATATCTAGGCCTATTAGGGGCCACATGATATATATATATATATATATATATGTAGATATAAATCTACGGAAGGTAGATGGGATCGATTCATATGGGGATATGGAGTCGAGACGGCTAATAAAATGTAAATAGACATAACATAAAGTAGCGAACAATTGGCATAAGATAATGTTATATATAAGATGTATAATTTACCAGTCACCAGAACGTTGTTCTGACCCCCTCCTCATTACAAGTCACGAGATAGTTAGAAGGACAAGTACTGGAGTTTGGCATAATACGTGCTGACAAGGACACTTGATTTTTGGAAGTGTCAAATCTTGGTCAGTACTTATGTGATCTATTATATTTTAATTATTTCACTGTAAGTTATTTCGTTAGAGTTTCGATATGCATTCTTTAGTTTTATTTGCAGGATACCAAACCAATGATCCGTGCTTTGGTGGACTTGGGTTTTTGATTTAGCGAAAATTCAGGCCCGTTGGGGTGCGGGTTATTACATGAATTGTTTGGATACTGATGTGCATGTAAATGTGCATATATTTACATCCATATTTAATCTATTTTTATTTAAATAAATGTCATAATTGGGTATTTTTACATGTTTAAACTTAAATCTCAAAAATGCTTTCAAGTCATCATTTATACATCAATTTGGGGGTAAAATGGTAATTTTGTGCATATATTAATTTTGAGAATATTCATTTGCACATTTTATTTTTATTTATAGGAATTTGGATGGAAATATTAAGAAGTTCTCATGGAAATATGCATGCACAAGGACGGAAACAAAGGAACGAAGATGGAAATAATTCAATTCATGCATCATGGAAGACCCCACCTACCCACTTACCTTAATCTACGACTAGGAGCTAATGCACATGTTAGTAGAGATTAAAGTTACATGCATACTTAATAGAGGATTAATTAAAGGCCAATGATAACTTGGTGGCCACACTTCCTATGGGGTATTTTGGGTAGTCCTCTAAATTATGGATTAGGGTTTTAGGCTTGTATAAATACCCCTCTTATGTACATGTAATGAAGTTTTTTAGTTTTTACATTATCATGCAAGTTGTAACCTCAAATGAAATGAGAAATAAAATGGCTTCCTAAGCCTCTTCTTCTATTTCTTCTTTTCTTTTATTTCATGCTTTCATGTTCTTTTATGTTTATTTTTAATTACATGCTCTCTTTCGTTTCATGTTAGTAGCTTAGTTTTACTTTTATGCAAGTAGTTAGTTCAATTATATTTTAATTAGCTTGCACTTTTCCTTTCTTTTCTATGTTGAAATTTGCATGTGTTGAAATGATAACACAAATGAGTAGCTAAACCCCTTCAATTTAGGGGTAATGAAAGCTCTCTAAATTTATGTAAATTCAAAATATTCTGTGATTTATGATCTCTTTTATGCTTCATGAAGAGTTTGATTTTGATGTAAGTTTATAAAATGAATTTGATAGCGTATGTTTTATTTACAAATAGGCTATTCTTATTCAAACATAAACACAATTTACATCATCATTTTACTAATTTATTTTTGATTTTGAAATTAAGGTAGAAAAAAAATTTGATGATCTATGTTTCTAAATACAATAGTAAATAGATCATACTTAAAATAGCTTTTGCTTTGACTTCATTTTCATTATATTTGATAAGTAGTTTTAGTTGTTGTATTATAGTTTGATGGTTTAAGTTATGTTAGTTAATAACAAAAATAGACCATACTTATGATAAATACATCACTAATTCCACTTAAGATCAAATTTTAGAGGTCATAGATTGTTTGTGTGTTGATTTATGTAAAAAATATGAGAGTGGATTTGCCTCTAAATTGTTTTCTAATCTCATATTTTCAATCACTTTTATTCTAGCTAGTTTTACATTTTTCTTAGCTTAAAACAATTTCAAGTTTGGTTTAATTTGATTGAGTAGAATTTTTAAATCATTCAATTCCCTAAGGATCGACCCGTACTCGCCACGTACTAAAATTGTACGCTGTGCGCTTGCGGTTATTTTTATTATAATTTTTTGGCTATTTTCTAATTCAATAGGAAGTTAGTCGATTCAACAAGTTTTTCTAAAATTGTACGCGTGACAGGCGAGAATACTCACCACTATACTACAATGACACTCGAACAACCCAAAACCACCCTCACTAAACATCTGCTTGCTACCACACCATCCACAACCGCAATCACAACTCAAACCAGCAATCGACCAAACAATCGCCTCGAAACCCAAATCATCGATCACTGAACCATCCACGACTTCGCCTTCACCCAATTTAGCATACCAACCAACATTGATTTACCGTCTTCTGTAAATCGCCAACCATCGCGAACAAAAACCGCAAGTTTTCGTTAGATTGGATTAAGAATTTGAATTTGGGAATTCTGTGAATGGTGAACTGTGAAATCGCGATTTTGGAGTGTAAATTTTTTTTTTCTGTAAATGGAGAATTGTGAAGTGTGTTTTAAACTATGAAGTGAATTTTCATTTTAATTGGGTCGGGCCCTGGTTAGTTTTTTTTCGTTTGTTTTTATTTTAGTCTTTCATCTCCTAAAAAAAGGAATTTTTCTTTGTTTAGGGTTTTGTTCTCTCTTAAGAAAAAAGAAGAGACTTCATTCTCATTTTCATTTGGTATTTAATAAAAACCTTTCAAAAAGAAAAAAAATTGTTGTGTTTGCCTTTGTTTTTCTTCCTTGATATATCTAAATAAATATCCATCTTGTCTACACCTTTTTAGGCTGCCAAAGAAGATAAGAAAAAAACAGCTAGCTAAAAACTACCGCTCTGCTTGCCAAATAAATTGCTTGCTTATAAAAAATCGCCGCTTAAAAAAAATTGCTAATAATCTACACGCTCTGGTATCGTGTTCTAATCTCCAGTTTTATTTTAGTTGCATTGTTAGTTGCTTGCGTTTGCATTTATGTATGTATGTATATATATATATAATTTCAAACATTCAAAAAAATATTCAAAGATAAAAACATATTTCATTGTAGTTGCATTGTTAATTCATGTTTAATTTCTTCTTTGAATTCATTTCATCTTATTTTCTTTTTAAGGGAAACATCCAAATCCACATAAGGTGGGGGATTTCATCACCCCTTCCTTGGCCAACGAATTACATTTCATCTTAGAATTTGATTGATAATAACAGTTAGACTTCAGGCTTAAGGGAGTCACGAGCTCACCTAGGGCTTAATTGTATCTTGATAGTTGTCTTCTTTGAACAATTTATATTCGTGGTGTCTAGGTTACGACAGAGAAATAATCAGTTATTAATATTATGGTGATTCGTAAATATTATGCTGATTGTTTCTCTAAAGGTACTTAAACCTTCGGCTGCATTGCTACGGTGATTCGTGGTGCACTGATAACTCATGTCCGTTACCTGGCTAAGAAATATTTTGTTGATTTAAGACAAAGTGTGATTATACAATTTTGCGTTAGAAGCTACTAAGGGCAGAAAATTTGTAATTAAGTCCTTGCATTAATTTAGTTACATTAGTTCATGCATATTTAAAAATAAAGAAAAAAAACATTCAAAATCCAAAACTAAAAAAATTGTAAATTTAACTTAACTTAGTTTTCTTTAATCCAAAACAATTATTTCCTTTTCTCCTTTGAAATTTTTCAATCAAATAAAAAAAAAATTGAGTTAGTTTTTTTAGAAAAACAAAAACCCAAAAAAAATCTATATATCTTTTCAAAAAAAAAGAACATATAAAAACAAAAAAAATTGAAAATCCAAAAAAGAAAACAAAAATCAAATTTCCCTTTTGAAAAATAAATTCCTTTTGGTAAATATTTTTCCTTTAAAAAAACCAAAAAAAAATTCTTATTTCATTTTCTAAGCTTTGCTCCTTTCTCTTAAATTTGATTCTAACTTCTTTCTCTTCTCGACTTTTAATTGCGCATGAGTACTTGGACTCGTGACACAACAACAAATACTTGGACGCGTAACGCAACAACGAACTATTTAACTCGAACAAACGATCCTCCTAAAATGGCGAACGAGAATGCCCCTCGAACTCTTATGGATATAATCTTTCCCGGTAGAGTTTCTATTCCATCTTGCATCATGTTACCTACCCCAACGGGTAACCATTTCGAAATTCACTCAAACCATATTGCCACGCTTCCAAAATTTGGCAATTTTGAACACGATGACCCATACATTTTCTTGACGAAATTCGAACAAGTTTCCGCAACCATGAAACTCCAACAACTTTCTGATGAAGGAATCAAACTTCGATTAATTCCATTTGCTCTTATGGATTATGCTGAAAAATGGTTGTACAGCTTACCATCTAACTCGATTAAAAATTGGGAAGAATTAGTGAAAGTTTTCTTAAAAAAGTTCTACCCCTTGGAAAAAATATCTAAAATCCGAAACGAAATCGTAAATTTTCATAAATTCAGGGGAGAACCATTCGGAAAATATTTTGAAAGATTTAAAGAGCTCTTGATAAAATGTCCACACCATAACTTCGAAAAATGGATGCTTTGAAAATCTTATACGATGGACTCAAAAACAACTCATGAACCATGCTAGAATCTATTTGCCAAGGAAATTTTCTCGCCTAACATCATGATGATGCTTGGCGATTTCTTGAAAACCTAGTTGAAAAGTCGTCCCAATGGGAACGTTTGAACGAAAAATCAATTTACTCACGATCGAGCGCACACTCAATGGGATCATCTTTGGCTTTGGAAGCTAAAATCAACGCAATGATTAACAAATTTGACATTGTTTTCTCATCAAACCAAATGAACCAAGCTTCCCAACCCATATTTTATAAAGGCAACGATCCAAATCATATAGTCGATCAGTGCCCTAATTCTGTCGAACAACTCCATGCTTTTAATAAAGTTTAAAATGACCTATTTTCTCCAACGTACAATCCTAGTTGGAGAAATCATCCAAATTTTGTGTGGAACCAAAACAATCCCAACACGAATTTGGTTCGTCCCAATCTTCAAGCATTCCCAAATAATGCTTCGAATCCTCCCTTTCAGCCCAATCATTTTCAACCAAATTTTGCGGGTCCATCTCAAAATCAACCGCAATAATCAAAATTTCAACCAAATTTTGCTCCCTTCCCCCAAGACGATAAATGTTTAAGTTCACTTGAAAAAAGTCTTGAAACGTTGGCTAAAGCAACTACTCAAAGCCTCTAATCAAACAATAATTTAAAAAATTTATTGACCTCATATATGCAAAACACGAGTCAATCAATTGCACAACTTGAAATGCAAATGAATCAACTACCCACATCTGTAAGTGAACATGAATGAGGCACATTCCCAAGCCAGCCTATTCCCAATCCCAGAAATCAAAACACTAATATGAATCAAGCCCATGTTGTTCAAGATAGCAACATAACCCAATTGAATGCTATCACAACTCTACGTTCCGGTAAACAAATCGATAATCAAGTCGTTAATCCAAACGAATTACCGGAAACTCCTCTTGACAATTCTAAAACAACAAACGAATCTGAACAAAACGTGGAGCCAAATATCGAATCTAATGCTAATCAAAATTCTTCTTCTACTCAAGTAGACCCGCCTACTGAGTATCATGTTCCATTTCCACATCGTCTTCGACCAAAGAAACACTCGGACCAAATGCAAAAGATGTTGGAAATTTTTAAACAAGTGAAAGTTAACATCCCGCTTCTTGACATTGTTCAGCAAGTCCCAACTTACGCTAAATTTCATAAGGACTTGTGTACTCAAAAGCAACACACTCAAGTACCCAAAAAAGTCTTCATAGCGGCTAGTTTGAGTGAAGTCTTGTCCCAATCCATACTCGTTAAATACAAAGATCCTGGCTGCCCCCACGATCTCGTGTACAATTGAAGACAAGATGATTAACAAATGCTTGATAGACTTAGGCGTAAGTGTCATTTTGATTCCATACTCTGTATATGAACAATTAGGCTTAGGTGAGCTCAAACCAACAAAGGTCACGCTTCAATTCGCTGATTGTTCCATTAAGAAGCCAGTGTGGAAAATTGAGGACATGCTCATTAAAGTAGGGAAATTCATATTCCCTGTTGATTTTATTATTCTTGAAACACAACCTGTGACCAACCCTACGAGTCAAACCCCTTCGATAATGGGCCGACCATTCTTAGCCACCTCAAATGCCTTAATCAATTGTCGCAACGGTTCAATGAAAATTTCTTTTGGAAACATGACTTTGGATCTTAACATTTTCAATCTTGAAAATCAATCGAATGAACCACACGACCAAACGTTGGAAGTTAGTACAATTCACGAAAACTTCGAAAACGAGACGATTGACCTTAACGATGAACGCGAGACCAAGTACGAAAGATTGTTTCATGAAATCCCCAACGAGATTGAATACACGCTCCCATTTGAATCGCTTCCAGTTGAGTCCGAATCTCAACCTAATTCTTTAATCGAGCTACCCTCGACGGTTGGACCTGAAACCCCTTCCCGATCACCTTAAGTATGCATACTTAGGTGACAACGAAACATTTCCCGTCATAATCTCAGCAACTCTCTCTCTCTTGATCAAGAAACTTTCTTACTTTCAATTCTGTCTAAAAACAAGGAAGCAATTGGATGGTCGATCACTAATATAAAGGGAATTACTCCCGCTCTTGTTCAACATCGCATCCATTTAATTGACGATGCCAAGCCTGTTCGTGACGTGCAACGATGGCTAAACCCAAAAATGAAGGATGCAGTTTGTGATGAAATTCTTAAACTTCTCAACAATGGAATCATTTACCCAATCTCTGATAGTTCATAGGTTAGCCCAATTCATGTTGTACCGAAAATGTCTGGACTTACCGTTTTCAAGAACGATTCTAATGAACTTATTCCAACTCGTACTCAAACGGATTGGCGTGTTTGCATTGATTATTGAAAAGTAAATGCTACAACATGTAAGGATCACTTCCCTCTTCCATTCATCAACCAAATGCTTGAATGTTTAGCCTTCCATGAATTCTATTGCTTTCTTGATGGTTATTCAAGCTATAACCAAATTCCAATCGCTCCCGAAGATCAAGAGAAGACAACTTTTACGTGTCCCTTTGGCACTTTTGCGTATTGACGTGTGCCTTTTGGCGTTTGCAACACTCCTTCTACGTTTCAAAGATGCATGGTCAGCATCTTTTCTGATATGATTGAATGTTTTCCTGAAGTGTTTATGGATGATTTTTCTATCTTTGGAAACTCATTTTTTGAGTGCCTTCGCCATCTTGAATTGGTTCTTAAACGATGCAAGGATAAAAACTTAACGCTAAATTTAGAAAAATGCCACTTTATGGTCACTCAAGGCATAGTCCTTGGACATGCCATTTCAAATAAAGGCATTGAGGTAGGTAAAGAGAAAATCGATGTCATTGCAAATCTACCCATTCCCAAATCCGTTAAAGACATTCGCTCTTTCCTTAGACACGTAGGTTTTTATCGACGCTTTGTGAAAGACTTCAGTAAGATTGCTCGACCTCTTACGACTCTTATGGGAAAAGAAGTTCCATTCGAATTTAATTCTGACTGTGTTTCTTCTTTTGAATGTCTTACAAACGAACTTGTTTCTGCTCATGTAATTTCCTCACTGAATTGGAATCTTCCTTTTGAAATAATGTGTGACGCTTCTAACTTTACGGTTAGTGTTGTCTTAGGACAACGCATCAACAAAATTCTTCACGTAATCTACTATGCTAGTATGACTCTTAATGATGCTCAACTGAATTACACGACCACTAAAAAAGAGCTTCTAGTAGTAGTCTTTGCGCTTGAAAATTTCCGACCTTGTTTGATAGGCTCACACATTACTGTTTACACTGATCATCTGCTCTTAGATATCTCTTTGCTAAAAATTATGCTAAATCTCGCTTAATTCGTTGGATTCTTTTACTATAAGAATTCGATCTTACAATCAAAGACAGAAAAGGATCTGACAATGTCATAGTCGATCACTTGTCTCGTCTTCCAAACGCACCATCGCTTGTTCCAATCAATGAAAACTTTCCCGACAAACGACTCCTTTCTGTTTCTGTCGATCCATAGTATGCAAACATAGTGAACTATTTAGTCATAAGGAAACTCCTTCATTTTGGTCAAAACAAGATAAATACAAATTTCTTTCCCAAGTCAAATATTTCTATTGGGACGATCCATACTTGTTCAAGTATAGTCCAGACCAAATCATTCGACATTGCATCCCAAATAATGAAATAAGGAGTGTTCTTTCGTTTTTCCATGTCCAAGCTTGTGGTGGACATTTCGGTCCTCGAAAAACTGCTGAAAAGGTGCTTCAATGTGGTTTCTATTGGCCTACTCTTTTCAAAGACTTATTCGAATTTTGTAAAACTTGTGATCGTTGCCAAATGCTAGGAAAAATCTCTTAACGAAATATGATGCCTCTAAACCCCATTCTTACGATCAAAATCTTTGACATTTTGGGTATTGACTTTATGGGACCTTTTCCCAATTCTTTTGGAAATTTGTACATACTTCTTACTGTCGATTATGTCTCCAAATGGGTCGAAGTCGTTTCGTGTAAAATCAATGACCATGGAATTGTTGTGAAATTCCTTAAAGAAAACATCTTTTTGAGGTTCGGCACACCTCGCACAATAATAATTGATAACGGAACCCATTTTGCAATCGTTCATTAGAAACTATAATGAAGAAATACTTGATAACCCACAAGTTATCCACTCAGTATCATCCTCAAACTTGTGGCCAAGTTGAAATTTCAAATTGTCAAATAAAACAAATCTTGTAGAAAACCGTTAATAAAAATCAAAAAGATTGGTCTCAGAAATTGACCGACGCGCTTTGGGCTTACCGTACTGCTTTTAAAACTAACCTTGGGATGTCCCCATTTCATTTAGTTTACGGGAAATGCCATTTACCAATTGAAATCGAACACAAAGCATTGTGGGCAGTGAAGAATTTAAACTTTGATCTTGATAAAGTAGGCGAAAACCGAAAACTACAATTCAACGAACTAGAAGAACTTAGGAACGATGCGTATGAAAAAGAAAAACTTTACAAAGAAAGAACGAAATTTTTTCATGACATGTCTATCCTAAGAAAAACGTTTTCGACTAACCAAAAAGTTCTTTTATATGACTCTAGACTTCACTTATTCCTTATGAAACTAAAATCGAGATGGACCAGACCATTTGTGGTACGAACTGTTTTTCCATAAGGTGCCATAGAAATACAAAACCCCAAGGATGGATCGATTTTCAAAGTCAATGGTCATCATTTGAAACCTTTTTTGGAATTGCCAAGTAATCAAGAGGAGGAGCTCATGATTCTTCATGAGCCATGCTATGTCTAGTAAGAAAGGTTAACCCTCTTTTATAAATATGTACATATTTTTCCCCGTTACACTCATTATATCATGCATTGACTGTGAGGACACAGTCAAAATTAAGTGTGGGGGGAGTCTCATCTTCATTTTGATTTTTCATGGTTTATTTTTTGCATTTTCTTTCCAAAAACTCAAAAACTTTATAAAAAAAAGAAAAAAAATATTTTCTTTTTAGCATTTTGATTTATTTTTGAAGAAACACTATAGGATAAGTATATGTTTTTGGTTATTAAATTGAAATTTTTGAAAATTTATTTATCTCAACAAAAATAAAAATAAAGTTTGACTATAAGTAACGATGGTTTAACTAGTATATAGGAAGGTTCATGGGTGATAATTATGAAGTATATCCTAATTGAAGTCTTTTTTTAATAAGTGGTTGATCTAAAGTAAAGACGATAACATTTTAAATCTTCTAAGTTAAGTGATGCCAAGATGATATTGTAAAACTCCCTCTTCATAAAAAAATTTAAAAAAATGTATATATGTATATATTTTATTAACACCTAGAGTCATGTGTTCACACGCAAGTGTGTGCACTCACCATGCTCTATACCCTTCTCACATAAGCCTAAAAGGCAGTGCATGATCGGCATATCTGGCCTTAGTTCATCTTAGTTAGGTATATGTATGTAAAAATTCTTTCATTAATAACACCTATAGTCGATAGGTGTACATACTTGTGTGTACTCTCGCCATGCTCTGTATTCCCCTCATGTAAGCCTGAAAGGCAATGCATGTGTGATATATCTGGTCTCAGTTTTTTGAGTAAGGAATATGTAAATATTGTTAATATCAATAAAATTTTCAAATAAAGTGAGAGTACGCAATTGAAATCCAAGCACTATTTTCACTTATTTGATTTGACTTGTTATTCAAAAGAAATGAAAATACCACTTTGAAAAACTTTGATAATCAACTAAGGATTCATTTCATAGTTGCACTATGTTATCAATCGAAACTACTAGCTAAACTAGAGTCTAATTTGATGATAACTTAATTTTTGTTGGAAATTTTGACAAGTAAAAGGACTTAAGTTTCTTGATAATGACCAGAACTTACATTTAACTTATTCGTGTCAATTTGAAAGTAAATTATTCATTTGTAAATATTTTCAAAAACTTGCATCCATATCTTTGTAAATAAATCTTGCATTTAGGATTTTTCATGTTGCATTTGGATTTTGTGGGCAGTATCCATTGAAAACCATCACGAGACAACACTCTTCCTACTAGGGACACATAGAGGTTTAACGGCTTGTTGCATACACTCAATGCAATCGTGTTTCCTACGAAAACGAATTTATCTTAGTTTTTCTTTATTCGAGGACAAATAAAAAGATAAGTGTGGAGGTATTTGATGTGCACGTAAATGTGCATATATTTACATCCATATTTAATCTTTTTTATTTAAATAAATGTCATAATCGGGTATTTTTACACGTTTAAAACCAAATTTCAAAAATGATTTCAAGTCATCATTTATACATCAATTTGGGGGTAAAATGGTAATTTTGTGCATATATTAATTTTGAGAATATACACTTGCACATTTTATTTTTATTTGTAGGAATTTGGATGGAAATATAAAGAAGTTCTCATGGAAATATGCATGCACAAGGATGGAAACAAAGGAATGAAGATGGAAATAATTCAACTCATGCATCATAGAGGACCCCACCTACCCACTTACCTTGATCTACAATTAGGAGCTAATGTACATGTTAGTGGAGATTAAAGTTACATGCATACTTAATGGAGGATTAATTAGAGGCTAATGATAACTTGATGGCCACACTTCCTAAGGGGTATTTTGGGTAGTCTCCTAAATTATGGATTAGGGTTTTAGGCTTGTATAAATACCCCTCTTATGTACATGTAATGAAGTTTTTTAGTTTTTATATTATCATGCAAGTTGTAACCTCAAATGAAATGAGAAATAAAATAGCTTCCTAAGCCTCTTCTTCTTCTATTTCTTCTTTTCTTTTATTTCATGCTTTCATGTTCTTTTATGTTTATTTTTAATTACATGCTCTCTTTCATTCCATGTTAGTAGCTTAGTTTTACTTTTATGCAAGTAGTTAGTTCATTTTTATTTTAATTAGCTTGCACTTTTCCTTTCTTTTCTATGTTGAAATTTTCATGTGTTGAAATGATAACACAAATGAGTAGCTAAACCCCTTCAATTTAGGGGTAATGAAAGCTCTCTAAATTTATGTAAATTCAATATATTGTGTGATTTATGATCTCTTTTATGCTTCATGAAGAGTTTGATTTTGATGTAAGTTTTTAAAATGAATTTGATAGCGTATGTTGTATTTACAAATAGGCTATTCTTATTCAAACATAAACACAATTTACATCATCATTTTACTAATTGATTTTTTATTGTGAAATTAAGGTAGAAACAAAATTTGATGATCTATGTTGCTAAATACAATAGTAAATAGATCATACTTAAAATAGCTTTTGCTTTGACTTTGTTTTCATTACATTTGATAAGTGGTTTTAGTTGTTGTATTATATTTTGATGGTTTAAGTTATGTTAGTTAATAACATAAATAGACCAAACTTATGATAAATACATCACTAATTCCACTTAAGATCAAAATAAAGAGATCATAGATAGTTTGTGTGTTGATTTATGTAAAAATATGAGAGTGGATTTGCCTCTAAATTGTTTTCTAATCTCATATTTTCAATCACTTTTGTTCTAGCTAGTTCTACAATTTTCTTAGCTTAAAACAATTTCAAGTTTGGTTTAATTTGATTGAGTAGAATTTTTAAATCATTTAATTCCCTACAGATCGACCCCTACTTGCCACGAACTAAAATTATACGTCTTGCGGTTATTTTTATTACAATTTTTCGGCTATTTTCTAATTCAATGGGAAGTTAGTCGATTCAACAAATACTTATGAATGGTGTGGTTTATGTATTGTGTATGTATTGCATATACAGATGGTTACTATTATATGGTTGAGTCTACTACATGCATCTTTCTGTCTCCTGGAATTTGAAAGACCAAATTGTTAAGAGCGTAGAATGTGACATGCCGTATTTTTTAATAAAATAAATAAGTAACTAAAAGAGTATTTTGGTAATTTTACATATACCTTAAAAATTGAATTTTTGCAAATGAAGGTATTTAGGGAATATGACTTTTCCATTGTATCAAGTGGATTTTTCTAGCCTAAATTCATGTATAAAATATCAAAAATGGATAATATATGAAGAAAATGCAGAATGTTTACCGTAATGAGTATTTCGAATTTTGTACCTATTTTGAAATTTAGGATTAAGGATTAATGTAACGACCTATATTTTACATATCGGAGGATCATAGAATATTATTTTTAAATCCATATAGGGTCATATGACTCTATAACTTTGGGAAATGCCTATTAGTGACATCTCTTATCTTTGAATTTTGTTAGACGATTTTACATTTGAAAACTTGCAACAGCTATAACTTTTGATAGATGTCAAATTAGCGTCCAAGACTTTCATTGGAAAGATATGATGAATTCCCTTTTCGTAAAGTGATCATAATAGTGATTTGGACTTTCTGGCTTAGAGATATGGTTGTTTGAAGTCTTGCAGTTTTTGGAGCAGCTTAATGGGTAATTAGTGAGTGGGGCAAGCCCCACTTACCCATTTCGAGTTTTTAGGGTATAATAGCTTGAACCGTCATCTCCAAATCATTTTTACCACTTCTCAAATGGATCTAAGCTCCAATTTACCATTCTTCAACCAAAACCATCTTTTTACTACTCCAAATTAAGTATAAATCATAGATTAAAGGTAAATTAGCTATGCGATTTATTAGAGATATTCAAATCTACATTTTTTTGGAAGAAAAATCAGACTTTTGCTATAGATTCTCAAATTTACCTCAATTTGCGCGTAAAACTTGGATTTTGGAAGGGTTGGTGAGTGATTTATCATCTCTCACCTTATTATATGTATATATATATATATATATATATATATGGTTTAACATGATTTGGATCCATTTTTGAAGTCAAAATTAGGCTTTATTGTTGTTTAAAAATCCTACTTATAGTAAAAACATGAATAAGTGGATTTTTGGTGTTTTAGACGTGTTATTTGGACATGTGATTACCTTGATGTATGTTAGGCTATAATGTAGGCACCTTGTAGGATGATTGCTATAATTGATTATGTGATTTACATATTTGAATGTTGTTTGATGCATGTATGGTGTTAGTTTGTTTGTATGCTTGTATGGTTGAAAACACTCATCAGAGCAAACTAGAGGTAGGAATCATGAAACTGGACTTCAACGGATTGACTCAAGGATGTTAAGAGTTGTCGCATTACATATGGAATGCACAAGGGTCAAAAAGCGGAGCGTAGCGGTCGAATTGATGCAAAATTTGAGTATGGAGCTACTACAGTGCTCTGGTTCAGTAGCATTTGGTTCGATGGTATTTTGTTTGGGTTAAGCTTCGGGTTTAGGTGGTGTTGGCTCGGGGTGAAACTCGGTTTGGCATTGTTGAAAGATTGGACAACAAATGATGTCTGGTGGTCTCATAGTTCGACGTTGTGGAAGACTGGACATTAAATATTGTTCGGTGATGTTGTCTGTTCGGTGGTTGAACATAGGAGTTAGTTCGGTGGGTGCTTCGAGTGATACTCGGGGGTTTAGGAAGGTCTCTTTAGGTCGCCACCCGAACAAAAAGTCTGGTACGGTGCTTTTGGGGATGCTTCGGGAAAGAGGTGGGGTGCTTTGGGTCTTTGCCTTGGTTTCTTTGGGTTGGGCTATGCAATAGCCAAATAGAGATTGGATGTCAACGAATCTTGCTTGTGGCGACAACACTTTCGGATCTCTTCGTGGCATGTTCTGGGGTTCTTGTGGGAGATGTGGAGTGAAGTAGGCAACTCCAAATGACTCGGTATGACCTTTGATTTCAGGAGGCAAGGAATGGGGCGATGGCATAGTGCTTCGACGTCAACAATGACGATGACTTTGGAACCTTAGTACAATGGCTCTACGACTTACGATGGGTGTCTAGAGGTGTTCCAAAATTGGTGACTTAACGATGGGAGTCATGACGAAAATCCACAAGGGCAAGTTCAACAATGAGGGCTTGCGAGTAGAATTTGTGGTTGTGTTCTACTATAGAGATAGTTGAGATGGAATAACGGTTGAGTTTCATTATTGAGACGCATGCGATAGGATCGTTAATAACTTGGAGGTTTCTTGTATGCTCGTAAAGAAGGGTATGTGGGTAGCACCCACCTGGATTTGAGATTGTGTCTAGATCTTCTAATAGTAGATTACCCTGGGCTTTTGCGATTGTGAGCCTAGTTCCTAGCCTTATGAAGTGGTATGGATTCGAGCACCAATAAAATCGGGATTTCAATTGAGTCCCTAGTGTGCGATTGTGCCATAAGAGTTATCATATATCCATCACATACGAGTGATGGTGAGGATTGTTTGATGGATGTTATGTTTGTCATGGCTGTTTATCGCTTTAGTGTGTCACACGATGTAGGTATTTTTGACCGTATGCCTAGACACTGGACAATGTAGATTGTAGTACACTTATATGAAATGATAGTAGCTTAGCATATATTGACTGTTATGTATTAACTCTTTGGATGCAGGGACAAGTCAAGTACGGTTCTTCATACCCTATGCCCCTATTTAGTATATATAATTTTTATAGTACTTTTGAGATGATGTATCGCTCACACAAGACCGTTGTTTGACCCAAGGTTTTATACTTTGCTTCTTGTTATCTCAAGTACTTTTAAATGAGTAAATTATGGATAACAGATCTGGATAGCACATAGAGCTATATGGAGTACGAGTAGGAGGCTACTCTTTCATATATATATATCCTTGGAGCTTACTATCACCGATATTATGCTATGTTGTACCGTGGACCTATACCGGTACTTGATAGGAACTTTGTTTCTAGAGTTGAGGAGAGGGTAGGATCGAGGGCTACTAACTCCAACCTACAGAACATGTTCGCTAAGATGGTGCAAAACATGGTTCAAAATGCTCAAGTTGCTCATGTTATGGCTGTTGGTGGTGTGATCCAGTGCAAATGCCGAGGACTAACTTTACCAGATTGAACAAGGAATATTCTACTCTAGGAGGCAAACCTTTTTTTGGAACGGAATCAGCTGTCAATGTGCAGGATTGGTTAGACACCTATAAATGCATCTTTGAGGATATTAAGTTAGAAAATGCGATGAAGAGGAGGCTGTCCTCTAGACAGCTTCAGGGACAAGCTATAGGGTAGTGGAATGCCATCAAGATTACTACTCACGAGGACCAAATTACAGGGGCAGTTTAAGGCAAGGTTTGAAGAGAAGTATATGCTGGCCGCTCAAAAGTTGGTGCTCTTCCGAAAGTTTGCTGACTTATGACAGGGGGATATGTCTATGTCGAAGTACATGGCCGAATCTGACATGTTGTTGAAGTATGGTCTATATTTTATCGATACTCCGCTCAAGAAGAATGAGAAGTTTATTATTGGTTTAGACGATTATCATGGAGAAAACTCTTGAATCATATTGATGAGTCAATTGAGAGGCTTGTAGAGAAGGCTCTTCGACATGAGAGCATGTATCTTAAGTCTAAGTCTGTTGTTGCTCTTGAGGATGAGCTAAAGCTATAAGCTAGTGGGGGAGGCAATAAGAAGTGGAACAACAATAATAAAAAGAGAAAGAAGCTGTAGATCAAGGGTGACTCGAAGAAGGTCAAGTGGGAGCTTACTTGCTATAATTGTGAGAAGAAGGGCCATCTTGTCAGAAACTGTAAGGCGAAAGGCCAAAAGTGCTACAGTTACAAAAAGCTAGGGCGTATTAAGAAGGATTGCCAAGAACTACCGAGAAATAAGCAGGTTGTATATGCTTATGCTTTGAATGATATTCCAGCTTTGTCGAGTGCTCCAACGGCAAAGGAGAAGGGAAAGAGCATCGATATACATGGTATGCTTTCTATTTTTGATACTTCTGTACGTGTTTTATTCGATATAGGGGCTTCACTTTCCTTTATTTCTAGTGATTTAGTAGATAAATTAGGATTGAAACCCGAAATAGTTGACCGCCTATGATTGTCACAAACCCCATTGGAGGATCGAGTAGCCTTTGCATGGTTTGTCGAGACTTAGCCTTATTGAGTCATGGATGTTTATTTTCTTGTGATGGTTTTGTTTTGGGTTTTATGGGGTTTGGTATTATTCCGAGGATGGACCGGCTACATAAGTATGGGGTAATGGTAGATTATGTGGGGCTGTTGGTGACGATAGGGAAGGATGATGGGCGTAGGTTGGAGATATGCTACCTATTTGACAATGAGGTCATGGTTAGCTTTCTATATGCACTTAAATTTCCACATGACGAGTTGTCATCTATGCCTATATTGAGGGAGTATCCAAACATATTCGAGGAGGTGACCAGATTACCACCACATAGAGAGATCGAGTGCCACATAGATTTGGTGAAGTATGTTAGATTGATTGTTATGCCATTAAGGCGCATGGAACCGAAAGAGTAGAGAGAACCAGAGGTGCAAGTGAATGACATATTGCGATGAGGGTTCATTCGACAGAGTACATCCGAGTGGGGAGCACCTATAGTATTCGCCACTAAGGCGGACAACTCTTTGAGATTTTATGTAGATTACCGCGAGCTGAATAAAGTGATGAGGAAGAATATGTATCCACTCCAGCATATTGAAGGCTTGTTCAATCACCACCATAGGGCTAGGGTGTTCTCTCAGTTAGACCCTACGACGAGGTTTCATCAATAGAGAGTAGTGAAGGAGAGTTTGCATACATAGCATTTCGTAGGCTATCATGGTTCTATGAGTGGTTGGTTATGCCATACGGGCTAACCAACGCACCAGCATACTTTGTTGAACTTATGAACTATGTTTTCAGGGATTAACTAAATAAATTTTTACTTGTGTTCGTGGATGATATCCTTGTTTATTTGAGGACGGAGGAAGAACGCAAGAAGAATTTGAGGATTGTGCTCAAGGCGTTGAGGAAGCACCGATTGAAGGCAAAGTTTTCGAAGTGTTACTTCTAGGGAGGAAAGTACAATTTTCGGGTCATGTTGTTTCTAAGCAGGGTGTTACTGTAGATTCTACGAAGGTGGCCATAATACAGGATTGGAATCGACCCAAGACGGCTATAGACGTGAGAAGTTTTCTGGGATTGGCAAGGTTTTATATAGGACTTCTCCAAGGTAGCAGCACCATTAACTAACTTGATGAAGAAGAATCAGACTTTTATTTAGGAACTAAAGTGCGAGCAAGCATTCATGAGTCTGAAGGAGAGGTTGACGAGTGCAACAATGTTAGTCATTCCAAATAGGAATAAGGACTTGACAGTATACACAGACGCCTGCGATACTGGACTTGGTGCGGTGTTGATGCGGAGGGGAAAAGTTGTCGCCCATGCTAGTCGATAGCTGAAACCGTAGGAGAAGAAGTACCCAACTCACAATTTGGAGTTGGTGGCGATAGTTTTCGCTTTGAAGATATGGATGCATTATTTGCTTAGGGAGAGGTTCAATTTATATACGAACCACAAGTCGTTGAAGTATCCATTCTATCAAAAGGACATTAACCTTCGACAGCGGCGGTGGTTATAGTTCCTAGCCTCCTATGACTTTTAAATTTTCCATACGCTCGATATGGGAAATGAAGTCGTTGATGCTTTGAGTTGGAGAGATGCTAGCTTGTGAGCGTGTTCCTAGAGTGGAAGCGGTTGGAGTTTATTGTTGGCTATAATTTCAAATCTCATTATGAGTTAGACCCAGAGATGTCGGCAAGCCTGACGATCAGACCTACAATGATTGAGCAGATTAGTACTAGTCAGAGGCAAAACGCTAGACTATACGAGGAAGAGGAAGGGTTAGAGTCTAAGGAGATCAAGAAGTACAGCCTCGACCATGATGGTTTGCTCTATAAGGATGGGAGATTGTTTGTTCCTGATGTCGATGGATTAAGAGATGAGGTGCTACGAGAGTACCATCATTCGAGAGTGACTATACATCCTAAAAACAATAAAATTTACCATGATATGAGGTAGATATTTTATTAGGAAGGAATGAAGAGGGATGTTGGGGCATTCATATCAAAGTGTATGAATTATTAGTTGGTAAAGGCAGAGCATAAGAAGCTGAGTGGTTTGCTGCAACAGCTCGAGATTTCCGAGTGAAAAAGGGAACAAGTTTCGATGGACTTCATCGGTGGTTTGCTGAGGATCATAAGAGGGTATGGTAGCATCTGGGTTATAGTCGATAGATTAGTGAAGAGCGCCCAAATCATACTTGTCAAGTCTAGCAGAATGACATCCAAATTGGTCGAGTTGTATGTGAAGTGGGTTGTGCGATTCCATGGTATTCAAAAGAGCATTATGAGCGACCGAGACCCTTTTTTCACTAGCAGCTTTTGGAAGAGCTTACAAGAGGCATTGGGGATGGAGTTACATCTCAGTACAGCTTATCACCCACAAATAGATGGACGGATCGAGAAGGTGAATCGTATTCTGGAGTATCTCTTATAAGCCTGCATTCTCTATTTTGATGGCTTGTGGGATGATCATTTACACTTAGTAGAGTTTACATACAACAACTATCAGTTTAACTTCGGTATGGCACCATATGAGGCATTTTATGGCCAACTGTGCAACACTTCTTCCTGTTAGTGGGAAGCAAGCAAGAAATAGATATTTGGGCCAAATATGATTAGAGAGACTCAGATAAGATCGAGATCATTCAGCTATGAACAAAAAGCTATTCAAGATAGACAGAAGAGTTTCGCTAACAGGAGAAGACATGTGACGGCCGCCCAAACCAACGATACCCAATACAACTAAATAATGTGCTGCTGACATGCCTGACTGATTAGGACGTTTGTCAAGGGTTAAAAATAAATAATAAATCATAGAACCTATCTTATACCTCACAACATATGGAATAAAATATAATATGCATCATAGATATAAAAAAATATGAGAGACGGGAATAACTAAGTGAGCTAGATATCAGGGCATAGATCCACAGAGTTATACAACATAGTAATAGGGTTTATACAAAATGAAAATAAACTCAAATAAATTGTCTCATAATAGTAAAGTAAACACTGTATAGGCTCCATAGTGTTGCATAGCGGAATAACCAATAAAATATTCATATATAATACAAGCAAGCTCAATCCTACTCATCCTTTGCATTGCCACCTCATACATCTAGACCTGCTATCTAGTCTACTCATTTAAGAGTACCCGAGATAATAAGAAGCAAACCATAAACCTCAAGTCAGACAATATTCTGGTTTGAGCGATAAATGAATCTTAGAATACTATACAAGTCGACATAATAAGGGATAAAAAGGTACAGAAACATACCTGACATGTCCCTGCATCCAACGAGTTAGCACATAATAAACATAGTATGCTACTCTATAAATATCATAAAGGTGTACGGAAAACTAAGCACGATAACAGGTGTCTAGGTATCATATCCACAATACCTATCTCAAGAAACATCCCTAGAGTGATAGACCATGGAAGGAAGCAATTAGAGTAAACATAGCATCCATCAAAAAATCCTTACCATCACTCAACATGCTTCGGATATATGATAACTTGTATGACCATTCCTCTGTCGGGAATTAATGGAAATCCCAGTTTTTCAATGTATTCGTCTTTAGCCTAAAGTTGATACAAGACCCATTCTATTGGTCCAAGGTATACGAATCCATTCAACCGACCCGGGGTAACCAAACAAGGTGCCCACGAGTGCACTCATAATATCCTTGCTTTCGAGTACATCATAAAACACTCCGAGTATCAATGATCTATTAGGACGTATAGCCGAGCCCTTTTCTTGCTTCATCTAGTTTCCATTATCCTCAAGGAATTATTATATATTCCTTCTCTCCATAATAGAGCCATTCAACATTCTATCCACTGGTCACCCTTTCTAGATCCCGTCCTTTGTGGACAACCATTCTTATGACTCCTTTCAACATCAAGCCGCCATCATCGGAACCTAACACCATTCATTTGCCAAGCCACGAAACCCAAAGCTGTCGGGTTGATTTCTACCGGCTATAGTTCTACTTGTTGCCAGAGCTTTCTATCGATAGGATTTTAATGCGACTTGAAACATAGGCTCCATCTATGCTCCAGAGCCTCTCCTTCAAGTTTCATCCAATTCAGACAATTTCTACCGACCACAATTCTACTCATTGCCAGAGCTTTATACCGACCAGGTTTTGATGCAGCTTGAAACATAGGCTCCCCTTATGCTCCAAAGCCCCTCCTCTAAGTTTCATCCAATTCCGACGATTTCTACCGACCACGATTTTACTCGTTTCTAGAGCTTCCTACTGACCAGATTTTAATGTGACTAGAAACATAGGCTCCCCCTATCCTCTAGAGTCCCTCTTCCAAGTTTCATCCCATTTTGACAATTTCTACTGACCACAATTTTACTCGTCGCTGGAGCTTTCTACCGACCAAATTTTGATTCGACTTGAAACATAGGTCCCCTTTTATGCTCTAGAGCCCCTCCTTCGAGTTTCATCCAATTCCAAACAATTTTTCCCTCAATTTGCCCAATTCGACGGCCTCTTTCCTAACTACCTAAAAGCACAAGCAAACCATATCAAAGTACAACATACCAAAGTGAAATATCATCTACATACACACATGCAATTCATTAAAACATGATAATCATACAAATCATATCCTAGATCTAACTTTCACACTAGCATGTCAATATGATCAAAAGGGGTTGTAAAACTATTTAAAAACCATCTAAACCTTTTAATTTTGTCCATAAACATATATATCAAAGTGTGATTAAAGTTAGCAAATGATTTATCATCAAATTTATGTTAAAACATCAAATTTAACTATATAAACACGCATAGGATAGTGAGAGGTCAAGAACCACTCAGCAATTACCCAAAATACCTATTTATACTCCTAGATCTGATGGGAACAGCAAAGGAAGATGCATCCCTAAGCACAAAATTGATTCATCTACAATCCCCTTTGATAATTACCCTTCTAATGATGATTTGGCTAAGATTAGTAGCGAAAAAGATGATTTTTGAAGAGATTAGGGGAAATGAAAGCTTATAACTATTTTGGGAAAGATGGAAATGATTTGTATCAGTCCCTAATGCCTCCTCTTAGCACAATTCCTAAGACTTATTAGTGGGCCTAAGTATGGGCTTAGTTAGTTACCTACTAATGCAAGCTAGTAGCAATCAAAACTTAAAATGGCCATAACTTTCAAATGGTAAATCCGTTTCACTATTATGACCACTCTATAGACTGGGAATTATTATCATGAAGCAATTGAAGTGATTCAGACCTTAACTTGGCTCCTATCAAAAGTTATAGTCCATACAAGGTTTTTAGGGTCAAAATGGTCACATAGAAATTTGAAAAAAATCATAGGGTGGAAAATGTCATGAAGAGCCATTTCCAAAAATACCAATCTGACGACCATATATGAATTAAATAAAAATATTGTACTTAAAATACGCGTAGTTAAACTCTCCTTCCTTTTGGGAATTTCACCCCCAAAATCCCTAAACAAGTCAAAGAATAGTCAACCATAGTTACCCCTTAAGCATGTAGTATACATAAACCTATCCTACCATGCGAGATACTAAACTATCCTATATGATATCAAAACGAAAGTAAATACGATAAATAGTAGGCATTACCATGGAAAGAGCTCCGGATATGCAGCCCTCATACTCTCCTCGGTTTCCCACATGCAGTCGCCTTTACTTTTGCCTCATTGAACCTTCACTAACTCCACCATCTTCCTCCCAAGCTGTTTTGATCATGTCCGACAATATGAAATGGCCTACAAGGTCTCAAAGCTTCTAGTTATCATCAAGTTAATATGGTGCAATCGTCATGTCCGAGTCATGTACTGACTCCGTAAGTGAGAGACATGGAAGAAGTTGTGCACGCTTGCCAACTTCTGAGGTAAGTCACCCTTATATGCTAGATATCCAATCTTCTCTATTATCAGAAAAGGACCTACAAATCTCAGTGCTTACTTTTCCTTACTACAAAATCGAATAACATTCTTCAATGGTGAAATCTTCACAAACACCATATCACCGATAGAGAACTTTGAATCTATACGTCTCCTATCGACGTAGCTCTTCTGCATATCCTAAGCTACTTTTATCTATTGTCGAATGATCTCAATCTTCTTCGTGGTTTCTCTAACTATTTCTAGCCCAAGTATTAGTTTCTCGTCCACTCCCACCAACATGAAGGAGAATTACACGATTGGTAATACAATACTTTGTGCGGTGACATACCAATACTGAACTGATAGCTATTGTTGTATGCGAACTCCACCAAATGCAAGTGATCGTCCCATGAGCCTCCAAAGTTTAGTATGCAAGCTCGCAAGAGATCCTCCAATATTTTGTTCACCCTCTCGGACTGTCCATCGGTTTGTGGGTGATAAGTTGTACTAAGATGCAACTCGATCCTCAATGCCTCTTTTAAGATCTTCCAAAAGCCACTAGTAAATAAAGGGTCTTGATCACTCACAATGCTCTTCGGCACACCATGGAATCGTACACCCAATTTCAAATATAACTCGACCAGTTTTGATATCGTTCTACTAGATTTAACAAGTATGAATCGAGCACTCTTCATCAACCTATCGACTATGACCCAAATGCCATCGTACCTTGCTCTAGTTCTCGGAATCCATATATAAAGTCCGTTGACTCTTACTCCCGTAACAATTTAAGAACTTCAAGTGGTTATAACAATCTACTTGGGTTCTTTTGTTCTACCTTCACCAACTGGCTGTTCATACACTTCAAGATGAATGACCTGACATCCTTCTTTATACCTTCCTAATAATAAGTCTACTTCATATCATGGTACATTTTACTACCATCGGGATGTATAGTCAACCTACAATGGTGGCACTCTCATAGCACCTTATCTAGGAATCCGTCGACATCAGGAACAAACAATCTTCCATCCTTACGTAGTCAACCATCTTGGTCAAGTCCATATTTCTTCATATCTTCAGACTCTACTCCTTCTTCTATCTTTTCTATGATCTTCTCTAGTCTAGCATCTTGCCTCTAACTACTACCAATTTTCTAAATCAATGTAGGTTTAATCGTCAAGCTCGCCAACATCTCGAGCTCTATCTCGCAATGAGGTCTGAAGTCATAGTCAACAATATACTTCAACTACTTCCATTCTAGGAACATCGCTCCCAAATTGGCATGTCTTTTACTCAATGCATCAAGGAACGAATTTCTTTTACTAGGAATATAGGAAATGTCAAAGTCATAGGAGGCCAAGAATTCCAACCATCGTTGCTGGCAAAGGTTGAGATCCTTCTAGGAGAAAAGGTACTTCAAGGATTTGTGGTCCATGAACAGCCTGAACCTTTCTCCAAATTGATAATGCCTTCAAACCTACAAAGTAAACACTATTGCCGTCAACTCCAAATCGTGAGTTGGATACTTTTTCTTGTGCAATTTCAGCTGTTGACTAGTGTAGGCGTAACTTTATCCCTCTGCATCAGCACCGTACCAAGTCCAGTACCATACGCATCTATATATAGTGTTAGCTTCTCATTCCTACTCGAAATGGTCAATTGAGATGACTGCTCTAACCTTCGGTACCCAAAGTACCTATATGATGCATTATGAAGGTACCCGGCCAGTGCAGGATGGTAGCCAAGAGTGAAAAATCCAAAATATAGAACCTTTGGAACATCTCACAGTGCATAGATAAATATAATATAACAACATAGATCTAAAGCAGGAGAGGCACTGATATAATCAAATGAACCGTAAATAAGAACATCAAAATGCATTAGGTTCATAAATTATAAAAAAACTGAAATAAAGAGTTTATACATCCCAAATCTCCCAAAATAGACTCTATAACTATTTCTTTAAATACAAGTACTAACATAGCTTCACAGTACTGTATAGTGGATTATAAGCGATAGTAAGCTCCAAAGCATAGATATATAAAAGCGTAGCCTCCTACTCATACTCCGTACAGCTCCATGCGCTATCCAGACTTGTAATCCCTAATCTACTCATTTGAGAGTACTAAGGTAATAAGAAACAAAGTATAAAACCTGGAGTCAAACAACAGTCTAGTATGAGTGATACATCATCTCAATAATAATAATAAAACGCATGTAGTAAATATGGGCATAGGGTATGTAGAACCATACCTAACATGTCCATACATCCAAAGAGTTAGCACGTAACAGTCGATATATGCTAATCTACTATCAAAGCCATATAAGTATACTACAATCGAAGTACAATGTCTAGTGTCTAGGTATACGGTCGAAGTACCTACATCGTATGACATCCTACACAGATAAATAACCATGGCAAACATAGACTCCAACAAACAATCCTCACCCACACTTGTGTGTGTTTGATGTATGATAACTTGTATGGCACAATCACATATAAGGAACCCAATCGTAATCCCAGCCTCATTGGTGCTAGAATCCATTTCACTCCGAAAGACTAGGAACCAGGCACATAATAGCAATGCCCAGGGTAATCTACTATCGCAAGATCTAGGCACAATCGCAAATTAAGGTGGTCGTCCCCACACACCCCTTCTTTACGAGCATACTAGAAGACTCCCGAGTTATCAATAACCAATTCGCATGTGTCTCCATAATGAAACTCGATCGTTATTTTGTATCAGCTATCTCCACGGTAGGACAACATATCAAATCTCACTCACAAGCCCCCATCGTTAAGCTTGCCTTTGTGAATCACTGCCACAACTCCCACTGTTAAGTCGCCATCTTTGAAACACCTCTAGATACCCATCGTAAGTCGTAGAGCCAACGTACTAAGTTCCAAAGTTATCATGTCGTCGACATCAAAGCATCACTCCATTACTTCACTAGTCACTGCAAAAGTTCCAAGGTCATCCTGAGTCCTCCCGGTGTCATCCATCCCTACTCCTCGTTTACCTATCAAAGACCCCCAAACCTTGTCGCCACGTCCAAAGTCCATGGCCAAATTCCATTTTCCATCCCCGTCGGTCTATCCTACAGCCGAGCCCAAATAGATGCAAGCCAATCCCTCACCTCGCTCAACCAAGCTCCCTTTCATGGACTGGCTTTCACCACTGAACATTCATCTTGGCTTAGTCAATGAGCATGCCCCACCACCGAACAACTATATTGTTCTAGTTACCGAACACACACAATCACCGAACTGCCATATTGATCTGATCACCGAACACACACCACTATCGGACGGGCATTCTTTTCAGCGGCCAAGCACCCATCATCACCGAACCAACTCTACATCCGGCCATCGTTCAGACTTACCACCGAATAGAGTTCTTGATAGGTCACTGCACCAACGCCTAGCTCGAACCAACCAACGCCGAACCGAGCACGCCGAACCAAAATCCTATAGCATCGTAAAATCTAAGTTTTGACGTCGATTTTTCCGCTACGCTCCATTTTTTGACCCTTGTGCATTCCATATGCAATGATACAACTTCTACAATCTCGAGTCAATCGTCGAAGCCCAGTTTCATGGTTCCTAACTCCAAGTCGCTCCGATGAGCATTTCAACCATACAAGCATTTAAACAAACACAACATGCACACAATAACATCCAATCATCTAAACATCCAAACATACATCAAACCATAGCAAATCATCATGTAATTACATCTCTAATATAGTCTATACAAAGGAAATCATACTCCAAAACAACATGATTATTGTGCTTTAAATATTTTAAAATTCGTTTTTCCATTGGTTTGATATTGAAAACAGTTTTAAAACCTTAATTTAACTTCAAAATTGAGTTTAAAATATATCAAAACCTATAAATACATATATATATTAAGGTGAGAGACGATAAATCACTCGCCAAAATCCCCAAACTTCATGTTTTGCACGCTAATCGAGGTAGATCCGAAAATTACAGCAAAGATGTAATTTTTCTTCCTCAAAAATGTAGATTTGAAGATCTTTAATGAATCTCCTTGCTAATCTATCATTACTCTATGATTTAGACTTGATTTGGAGGAGAAATAGAAGATTTTGGGTGGAAAATAGGTTAGTGGAGGCTTAGATCTATGGGAGAAGGTGCAAATGTGGTTTGAGGATGATGATTCTGCCTAATAAGGTCCTCAAACCCGAAATGGGTTTATGGTTTTGCCTCCAAACTCACGAATTACCCACTAAGCTACTCCAAAAACTGTCAATCTTCATATAGCAATATCTCCTAGCCATAAGTCCAAATCGCTATTATGACCACTCTACGAAAGAGAAACCATCATATATTTCTAATTAATGTGGTCTCGGACGCTAATTTAGCTTATGCCAAAAGTTATAGCTAATACAATTTTCCAACGGTAAAATCATCTAGGAAAATTCTAAATGAAGGAAATTTCTCTAATAGGCATTTTCCGAAGTTATAGAGTCATATAACCTCATATGATTATAAAAATAATAGTTTACGATCCTCTAATATGTAAAGTGCATATCGTTACATCAATACTGGTGCACTCGCCAACCTCTCCTTCATACTTACAACTACTTTCTCACACTTCGTGCCCCAAACAAAAGTCTGATTCTTCTTTATTAAATTGGTTAATGGCACTGCTATCGTCAAGAAGTCCTTGATAAAACATCTATAATATCTCGCCAATCTGAGGAAACTTGTGATACCCCGCACCTCTAGGCACCACAAAAATCGAACATGTCTAGAAGCACGGGTGGTCGGGTGAAATAAAAACCCATAACATAGCACAAAGACTAAGGTAACAACATAAAATGATTAAAATATTACAGCGGAAGAAAACTTTCACTAATTATAAATTAATAGCAAAACAGCTTCATTAAAAACAACATTATCCCAAATTTATTTCCGAAACCAAAAGTACCAAGTAGTCTCCACCAAAACAAAAACATAACAAAGTTCACAATATGGATCCCCATATACAGAGTAAAGTACAGAAAAGAGGAACGAAGTACATGAAACAAAAGAAACGGAAGCTGAAGATAACAACTGCTCCAATGACCCTCCAAGCTACAAAAAACTGCAACCTAGACCTGCCCTCCTATGATTTGGGGAAAATAGGAAAAATAGGAATGGGTCCGACATAAAGTCTAGTGAATGAGAAATAAAATAAAGAAAAAAGAATAAAACAAAATTTTATTTCAGGTCTTCCTCAGATAACGCATAGGGTGAATAATATAATGCAGTGAATCCTTCTTAGATACAGTTCCTAAGAAGCCAAAGTCCATGGTCACTCTAGGGAAGTCAACCATGCAGTAATACTAAACGCCAATCGGCCTGTCGGACCTGCTGTCCTTACCTATACATGTGCTATAGCGTGAAAGTCATGCTCTTCACCCATGCAATGTGACTAAATGCCTGTTACGTCTGACCGGCGCCGACTCAAACAAACTCGCTGGACCCCGTAGTTGCGGTCAGGCTCCGCCAAACTGGACTCCTACCCTCATGTCTCCTTGGTCACCAACGTGGACTTGCCCCTATCCAAAGTGTCGGTCCTCCGAAAGAGCGCCCGTAGCTGGGTCGGCTGTGCAAAATCCTCCAACGATCTGCCTAAAGAAGCCTACGTCGGAGCATACTTGTCATGTTCTGTCTGCGTCGATCTGCCTGAAGAAGCCTACGATTGTGAATGCTGTCTATCCTACGTACTAGCAACCTATGAAAGATAACAAACATCCTTGTGAACCTACTTGCCCGCTCCTAGTACGTACAGTCAAAACTCTATTTTGGTCTTAACTGCATGAAACACCTATCCAGGCCTTTACAAGGTCTGCCTACCAAATCGCTTCCAGATTAATTAATTTTACCGTTACAGTTTACATACTGTTTATTTCCATTAATCTGCTTTAGGCCATTTTTACATCCGATTTGGTTATTTCACAATTTACCTTTTTTCTTACATAAATGGTATTTCAATTTCACGTCCGTTCAGTCCGTATGGTTTGTCTATAATTTTTATGCCATTTTGTTACAGATTTACACTAGCCTTTAGGGTCTATTTAATTTACATTTTTTTCCACCCTAATTTACGTTCTCCTTTTAGAGATTTAATCTGTACAAATTTTTTATCCAATAGCCACAAACCATTTAATTACACAAAATTCCACTTTTAAATTTTTAGGCCAAATATGAAACAAATAATTATGACAATTAGACTTCCCAATTTTGTTCCAAAACCATATTCAAAATTATGTAATTATATCAATCAAAACCATAATTTTATTCAAGTAACATATTCTGAATTTATTCAACTAACCTGTTCTACCATTAGAAATTGAATAACAATACTAATTCAATTTAATTAAACCAATCTTATTTACGCCATGAAACATGAATAACAATTTGTTTGTTTCAAATTTCAACCCAAACATGAATTAGAATTGAGAAGTGGAAGAAGAAGAAGATACAATAGTTTACATAAATTTCAATTATATTTATGCCATAAAACGTGAATAGACAATTTATATGTCCTATATTTTAAACCAAACATGAAAAAGTGGGAGAAGAAGAAGAAGTTGCAATAATTTACATCTATTCTCAATTAATAACAGAAATTAATTCATATTAACGTGCCAGAAAAGAACTGAAATTGAACTACTTTATTTTTCTATTTCATATTAATTCCCACTCACCTGGCACTTGAGCTTGCATAAATTTGAAAAAACCTTTGCTTTAATCTTTCTCCCGTTGGTTCGTCTAAATTCCCCAAATTGCTTGAATATATATAGATAATTTAATTTGGTAGAGATTTGTTTATTTAGTAAAGAAAAGGAGGAAGAATAATAAACACTAATTTTACTGTAGAATTATGGCGACGGCTGAATAAGAGATTATGTTTAGGTTAGATGGTTTATTTATAGATTGTTTGAGTGAATATAATCCATTAGATTATTTTAGATTAAATCTGGTTCTTTCATACACTTAACCAATAAAGTTTAGCCATCTCATCCTATTACATCACTGGAGCGAATGGGAAGCCGCCACATGTTAGAAACAATGCTGAAATACGTAGGAAAATCGCTGGAAACGAACCAGCTAAAAAAACATCACTCTAGATTTTGGGCGACAACGGGACTTGATCACTAGTCACTAAGGAAGTCAACATGCGCCTTTACCACTGTACCAAATGTGCTTTTAATTTCTTTTTAATTATATTTCCCATAAAATATCGGGGTGTTACCAAACTCCATAAATCTATAGCGTTCTTGGGTTGGTTCCAACCGTGAACCACTGTCACATTGGCAGGATCTACTTTAGTGCCCTGCTCAAAGACGATATAACCAAAGAATCTCACTTCCCTCCTTAGAATTGGCACTACGAAAACTTCGCTTTCGACGTATGCTTCCTTAACACTTTAAGCACAATCCTCAAGTGCATCTTGTGTTCCTCCTGTGCCCTATAATAGACCAAAATATCATCCACGAACACAAGCATGAACTTGCTGAACAGATCCTTGAAGAGATGGTTCATGAGATCAACAAAGTATGTCGAAACATTGGTTAGCCCGAATGGTATAACCAACAACTCGTAGAAACCAGATGGCGTACAAAATGCAGTGATCGGCACACTCTCCTTCGCTACTCTTAGCTGGTGAATCCCCATCGCTAGATCTAACTAAGAGAACACTTTCGTATCATAGAATTGATTGAACAAGTCATCAATATGCAGAAGTGGGTACTTTTTCTTCCACGTCACCTTATTAAGCTCACAGTAATCTACACGTAACCTTAGAACCATCTGCCTTGGTGGCGAATACTGCAGGTGCGCCCCACTCAGATATGCTCCTACGAATGAACCCTTGCTTTAACAAGTCATTCACTTGCACTTCCAACTCCTTTTGCTCTCTGGGTACCATAAGCCTCAAAGGCATAGCTATTAGTCTGACATCCATTACTAACTCTATGCGGAACTCAATCTCTCGGTGTGACAGTAATCTGGTCACCTCCTGAAACACATCTGGATACTCTCTCGTGATATGCACAAATGACAACTCATCCTGTGAAACCTTGAGCGAATATAGAAAGCTAACCATAACCTCATCCTTTGGCAGGCAGCCAACCACCATCGCCCACCCCTTTACATCCCCAATCGTCACCAACAGCTTCTCGCAATCCAACACTACCGCATACTTCCTCAGCCAGTCCATCCTAAGGTAATCCCAAACCCGATGAAATTTAAAAAAAGCAATCACAATCAAAAGAGCATCCATGACTCGATAAGACCAAACTACGACAAACCATACACAAGATAGTAGAGCCTCTAACGGGTTCGTCACAACCAAAGGTCGGTCAACTATTTTAGGTTTCAATCCCAATCTATCTACTAGGTCACTAGATATGAAGGAATTTGAAGCCCCAATATCAAACAAAACACTTATAGGAATATTATAATTGGAAAGCATACCTTGAATAACGACGCCCTTTCCCTTCTCTTTCGTCGAGGGAGCACTCGACCCAAGTCAGAACAGTGTCCAATGCATACACCTTCACAATCTACTTCTGTTGTGCTAGTTCTGGGAAATTCTTCTACATATATACGAACTTGCCACAGTTGTAGCACTTCTTTTTTCCATCATCTTTGCAGTCTCTAATCAAGTGATCCTTGTCTCCACAACCGTAACAGACAGGATCCCACTTAACCTTCTTCCGAGCATTCTTTCCCTGAAATTGCTTCCTCTATCCATTCCATTTTTTCCTACCTCTACCACCTTGTTTTGGTTTTGGCTCTTCCTTTACCACAACAGCTAATTTGACTTTGGGCACAAACTCCCCTGGCGAAGAGCTTCCTCGACAAGTCTTTAAAATGGCTCATCGATATGACTCACCAACTTTTCCCCTAGATTGTCATCCAAATCCATAAGAATTTTCTCATTCTTCCTCAAAGGAGTTTCAATGAAGGACATCACATACTTAGACAAAGCGTTGAACTGGGCTGCATACTCAGAGACAGGCATGTCTCCCTGCGTCAAATCAACAAATTTCCTGAATAGCAACGACTTATGTGCAGCCAGAAAGAACTTCTCCTTGAATCGACCTTTGAAGTTGTCCCAAGTGAATTAGTCCTCAGGTGTGGCAGTACTAATAGCGTTCCACCAGTTCATGGCTCTCCTTTGAAGCTGCAGGGAAACAAACCTCCTCTTCATAGCATCATCCAATTCAAGGTCATCAAAGATCCTTTTGCAGATGTAACCAATCTGCACTTCCGTAGCTAATTATGTTCCTTGGAATGGTTTTCCACAAAGACTGAAAAAAACTTTATTTAGCTTAGCGAAATCAACTCTGGGTTCTTGCACTTGATCATCACCACTAACAAAAACATTTGGAGCGGCCTCTTGGGCATTCTACAACCTGTTCGCCATCATCGTGTTGAACATTGTCTGCAAGTCAGGGTTAGTAGCCCCTAAACTCGCTCCTTTTTCAACTCCAGAGACTGAGTTCCTCACAATATTTCTTGTATGCTGGCTCACTCTTGATCTGTAACAAGAATGATCCGTCTCTTATAAAGAAAACTGCATCTATGGTACTCGTGTGTACATGCGACTTATATACTATATATACTAATATATAGTTTGGAAAACCAAAATGTATAACAAGTATGCACTCTCTCGTATATATACACACTCTCGATCCAGTCTGGGATGATAACTCTTTCCCTATCTCTACTGGACCACGGTATCAACTCGAATTAATCATGTAACCTCACTTTAATACCAGATGTGATGACCGTCCTACACCAGCAGCACCCAATACAATTAATTAATGCACCGCTGACATGCCCACACGAAGTATGACGATTGTCAAGGGTTAAAAGTAAATAAATAAATCACAAAACCTGTCGTATATCTCATAAAGCATGGAATAAAATATATTATGCATCACAGATAAAAAATCAGAAGAGACGATACTAACTAAGTGAACCAAATATTAGAGCACAAATCTATAGAATTACACAACATAGTAATAGAGTTTATACAAAACAAAAATAAACTCAAATAAACTGTCTCATAATAGTAAAGCAAACACTATCTAGGCTTCACAGTGTTGCATAGCGGAATAAGCAATAGAATACGCATATACAATACGAGAAAGCTCCATCTTGCTCATCCTCTACACTACCACTGATACACCTAGACTTTATATCTAGTCTACTCATTTAAGATTACTCGAGATAATAAGAAGAAAACCATAAAACCTCGAGTTAGACAATAGTCTGGTGTGAGCAATAAATGAATCTCAAAATACTATACAAGTCGGTATAGTAAGGAGCAAAAAGATATAAGAATCATATCTGACATATCCCTGCATCCAAAGATCTAGCACATAATAAACATAATACGCTACTCTACGAATATCATAAAGGTGTACTGTAAACTAAGTATGATAACGGGTGTCTTTGTATTCCTATCCACAATACCTATATCAAGTAACATCCCTAGGGTGATAGACTATGGGAGGAAGAAATCGGAGTAAACATAGCATCCATCAAACAATCCTCACCATCACTCAGTATGCTCTGGATATATGATAACTCGTATGACCATTCCTTTGCCAGGGATTAATGAAAATCATAGTTTTTAGTGTACTCATCTTTAGCCTAAAGCTGATACTAGACCCATTCCACTGGTCCAGGGTATGCGAATCCATTCAACCGATCTGGCATGACCAAACAAAGTACCCATGAGTGCACTCACAATACCCCTACTTTCAAGTATATTAAAATACACTTTGATTATCGATGATCTCTTAGCACATATATCTAAGCCCTATTCTTACTCCATCTAGTTTCCATTTATCCTCAGGGAACCATTCAACATTCCTTCTCACGATGGAACTATTCAACATTCTACCCATGGGTCACACTTCCTAGAACCCACCTGTAACAACCCGGAGTTTTGTGGAAATTTATTTGTGTCAAATGACGATTAAGTTAATGACTAATTGCTGTTCGGCGTTATTAAATCAAGTTGGAATTCTTTTGAAATTTCTTTAAGGGTATATGGGCTTTAAATAAATATTTCCCTTTTAATTTTATTGAGCCCGTTTCTTTAGTTTATTGAGATAATGGCTATGACAGATCCCTCCTCTAACCATTTTTACATTTCGCAACCCTAAAAGAAAATCGAACGAAGAAAATCAAAAATGGATGCTTGTAATATTTCGTTCGTCCCCTTTGCAAAAATTAGGGCTTTGATTAGAAATCGAAGAGGATAGATGGCGCTCGCTCGTTCGTTCTCGTCTCCGTTCGTCTCCAGAATTAGGGCTAACTTCGCTCGTTTCCTCGGTTGCAACGACTTCGTCCTGATTGCTTCGATGTTGGTCGTGCTCGAGGGGACTTCGGCTGTTTCATTCGCGACTAAGGTGAGTGATCTTCGCTCACTTCTAATTCAGGCTGTAGTTATTTACGAGTCGAGATCTCTTGCTTTCCAACTGTTTGAATTTGTCACTTGATTTATCTTAGTTATTCGAATTGTCTTGATGTTGAGATGGTCTCTTGACTTTGTCGAATTCATGTACTTTACAATTCTAGTTTCCTTGATCATCACTGGGCTGGATTTCGGGTTTTGACTTGTGATGATAAGTTACTGCTCGGATTTTTGGGAAAAGAAAACTACTGTCATATGAATTTCTTTTTATTCGAACTTTTTCTTTGATGACCCGCGGCTAAAACGACATTGAAATTGTCTTAGGCTTGGCTTGGTTGACATTGGTTTTGACTTTGTTGAATTTCGACTATTTGACTAATTGAGCTCGGCTTCTTGATTTAATATGAGTATTTGAGAATTTTTGACCTGACTCTGATGATGATTTCTTTTGACTTCGGCCATTGGTTGAATTGTGGTGACTTCGACATTTATTTGATTTTGAAATGTTTGTTTCCTTGGAAGTTACGTTTTGGTGTTGTTGGTTTTTCATTTTCTGGTTGTCACGACGTGACTTCACCTCGTGATCACCAAGGCCTGATGGTTTAGTTGTGATGAATTGGTCTTAACTTGTATTGGGTTTTGCCACTGATATTGATATTTATGCTCGACTCCAGCCATGTACAGTGTTGTTGTGTTGTTATGCATATTAGCGTTTCTCTGGAGTTGAGTATTATGGCCTTGCTTTGAACCTGATTCCGCGACTTTCTCTGTCTTTGGTATTGTTCGAACTGTTGCATTTGGACTTGAGCACACTTGATATTGTTCCTCAGTTTTGAATCTGTTCATTCACGACTTTAAGTAAACTCAGGCATGTATGGTTGTTGAGTTGCTTCACCCTGTACAGTGCACTTGTATATATTATCACTTGCTCCTTGATACATGTTTGAACTGACTGTTCATTTGCTTAGTGCATTGGTTTGGGGTAGAATTCTGGTTGTACTTTTGGTTTCTTTGAGGTTGTTTATGTCTGCATCCTGTGGTTGCCACTGTGTTGCATCGAGCTCAGTTAGTTGTCAGAGTAGCTTGATCATTTGGGTCATTCACTGTATACTGTTTTCTTCCCTCTGTCCATGTAGCTCTCTGTCTTTAATCTTCACATGATTACAACTGGTCATTTCTATTTGGGTTGATGTCATTTGCAGTTACACTTGAGCAGCTGGACTTGAGTTCTTTGTTGAGTTTCTTGGAGTCTCCATTGTTAGTGAACTTGTATTTTATAGTTTACTAGCCCTGGCCTTAGTTCTCAAGTATCACTGCATACTATGTCGCCACTCCGGTAGTTGCAGTTCACTAACATATGCAGGACCATTCCAATTGAGGGGTTGTAGCTGCTATCCATATGAGTTTTTGCAGTGTTATCATATTCACATAGTGGCAATTAGTTTGCAATTGTATTCATGTTGCCTTCCTTGATTTGCACTGCACTTGTATTCATTCACTGGGTCACCTGGTTGAGGCTGCCATCGACTCGTACATGGCCTCATCTCTGTTTTGATACTGAAGCTTTGTCTTGTGATCTTCTCTTTACAATTGTGCGAGATAGCTTGTATATAAATTAGCGGTCTCGACCACTTGAGATATTTGGATTTGTTTTCGAACTTCCTTGAGTTGAACCCGATTTCGGGGTTTGACCTTGTGATCAGTTGTGACTTTCACTGAACTTTTGTGTATCCCCTGCGATAGTGGCGAGGCAGTACACGCGTGCGTGTACTGCAGCCCTATCAGATTTGACAGTTTTAAATTGATTTAGTCAATTTGATAAATTGTTTATTTATCTCTGTTGATGATTTAAATCTGCTGATTTTTGTTAAACACTGTTAAGTGTTATATTGACCGTTATCCGGTTTCTTTGTTTAAAGAATCGGATAGACGGGAATTATTGGGACTGTCGTCTATTTAAATTATTACTACCTATATGCACTAATAAACTGGTTTGAATTAGACTGACCCGTGTATTATTTTCTGTTGAATGTAATACTCGGGTCAGACCCGAGTTATTTCAGGTTGTAGATTTCCTTCTTTCAGTTGCTGTTCAGGATATGAAGACTTTTCACATCTTCTGAAGTTGTCATTGTCCTTTTGTAGTAGTCGTGTCATTGTATAGAACGATATGTATTCATGTATATTAGTCGATAATGTACGTGTATATATAACTTCTAGAGTCGACAGTTGTAGTTGTATCGTATGTATTGTGTCAACTATGTATTAACTGACATCAGTTATATATATATGAGACTTTTGTTTTTATCTGTGTTCCGCAATTATATTATCTGTGTTATTGTTATATCTAATGTCCTAAACTATTATGAACTATCGTAGTTTGTTTTATACTGATAATTGGATATGTCGATGGGAGTAAATAAATAATAGATGAAAAATAAAAAGTATATACCACTCCTATCGAGATAACCAATATTAGTGTAAGGCCAATTACGGATGGTCGCTTCTATCCAGCCTTATTCTTCGTAATAATAGACAGTATTTCTTTTAATACTCTTTGTTATTATGAGCATAGAGGTGGGGCGTCACAGTTGGTATCAAAGCTTGGGGTTTATGGACATAATATAAAACTTAACTCGGAAGGAACATATGTTACAACTATTGGTCGATGTTTTATTTGTGCTTGAGTCAAAACTAAAGTTTTGAAATTTGGATGAAATTTTTAAATAACTTTATTTAAAAATAATAGTGAAATTGTGTTCTGATGATTTGATTGATTTGTGTTCTGTTTATCAGAGTGCACAGCGGAAACAGTGAAACTGTCTTCGCTGAGTACAACTGATAATCTTTTTTTTTTGATTTAAAATCAAAATACGAAATTGATATGAATTTCATTTGTTGTTTACATAGCTGTAATTATTTTGTTTCTTTGAGAACTTCGAATCCGAATTGAGGATTCGAAGTAATTGCAGATATGTGATTTTTGTTGAAATTTCCGCTGGCCTTCTTTTGTACTAATCATCTATTGATTAGATTTTTGCTGTTTTAAATTATCTTCATTGAAGATACCTTCGGATAGTTTCTTTGTTCATTTTGTAGTACGTGCACAATTTGAATTGCACGTTACTGCATTTATTTTACGTTGAACCGATGCTAGGTTATGAAACGTATTTTGTTGCCGTTATTTTTGTAACGGGATTTTTACACCAATGCTAAATTCTTGAAGCACGGTGTTTTATGGCATTTTGATGAATGAAAATTCTCTGATATTACAATTTGATGTAAATTGTTTTGATGTGATTTTGACGTTTTGAAATTACTGTCGCTTTGGCTTCAGTAACCGTCAAATTTTAAAAGTGAATTTTCAAGCGGTTATTCCGCAATGCTGATTTGTAACCGTTTTTACGGTATTTTGAGAAGTACAATTTCCTTATCGAAATTGTTACTAATATTGCTGCTTTAATCACGTGATTGGAAACTCGTTTTAAAAAATGAAAATTGTTTTATAAATTTTTAACGGTTTGCGTTTTCAAAAGGATGAGAAAGCGACTTAAACGATTCAGCAAAATCGAGGATTATGACCCCTTTCTTTTACTGTTTCGCTTAACTCCGGACTTGCCCAGTTGAGAAGGTGAATTGTTATTTTTACAAAATAAATAAAATTATTTTCAGAAATTTAACAGTTTACGCTTTCAAAAGAATGAGGAAGCGATTTAAACGTTTCAGCAAAATCGAGGACTATGACCCCTTTCTTTTACTGATTCACTTAATTCCGGACTTGTCCGTTTGAGAATGTAAAGTGTATTTTTGCAAAATACACAATTTTGCACTTTCAAGGAAACGATGAAGAGAATTAAACGATTTAGCAAAAGTGCGGAGTATGGAACCACACTTTTACTTTTTCGGTTAATTCCGGACTCGTTAATTGAATATCTGTTGTTTTGATGAATTTGATGATTTCACACTTTCAAGGAAACGATGAAGAGAATCAAACGATTTAGTAAAACACGTGGTATGGGACATGTATGTTTGCTATTTCGGTTAATTCCGGACTCGTTAATTGAAACATTTTGATGCTTTCGTGTGCTTTCGAGCCACTATAAGGACCTTCGGGTCATTTGTTGGACCTTCGGGTCATTTGTTGGGCTTTCGGGCCACTCTGCGGACCTTCGGGTCAAATACCAGTACTAGACCTTCGGGTCACTCTGCGGACCTTCGGGTCAATCTGATGGGCGCCAAAAATTATGTTGAGTACTTGGTAGGCTTCGGCCACTCTGAGATGCACGTGCGGCGAATTAAAAACTCGCCATCTGATGGGATCGATCCAAGCTTTTATGTTGATTTTCTAGTCTTCTTAATTGATTTCTAGATATTTGTTGTTTCTAATTATCTGCAGGTAATTAGATATCTGTAACGACCCGTAAATTTCAACTGTTTTAATAACGTAATTAGTTGAAATTTTGTGAAATTTTAAACAATAAAATTTTGAAATAAAAATTTAATATTTGAAATACGTCTAGTTAAACATAGCGACTGGTAAATTTTCATCCGAAAATATGAAAATTTATTTCGCGCGTAAATTCACTTCAATTTAATCAGTTAAAAAGCAGTGAAAATAAAATGTTTCCGAAACTTAAATATTTTTACATAGAAAAATTCTAAACCATCTTCTGAGCAAAATATCAGTTCGTCATTTTTCAAAATTCGGACATCTATTGCTCCGTCGTTCTTATTTTCTGCAAAATAGCAGTATTCTGGTACCGATATCGATTTTTATCGGATGATCGTACCACCGATATCTGTATACCGTTTTGATCGCCTCGTCGTGCTGATCTTTACCGTATATTCATTTCTATATTTTGAAGTTCCGGTACACAGCGAAATCTGTGAAACGATTTCGTACCGGTACCGGTTTGTAAAATCTTTTGGTTTCCTTCCACTCCTCGTATTCCACGGTTTCAATCAATTGCCTTTTCATTTCGTATTCGCATACATTAATATCGAGTTATTGCAATTCCACCTTTTCACAAATTTTGGCTCTTCATTTTGGTTTACGGTTTGCCTTAATTCTAGTAAATTTTCGTTTCCAACGTGACTGTTCATTGGTTCCTTTATTTTTGCCTGCTGATATTCATTTGGTTTTGTCATCTCCTACTTGTGCCCTGTGATAAAATTCATTTCCCTTCTTTCCTATCACCATTTGTCCACTCCTCCGAGCGCCACTTTCCCTTAACCGCTGTTCCACCTGTGCTCCTCATCTCAGCCAGCAAACCCTCCTCACCGGCCTCTGCTTCCCCTCCGCCTTCTCTCCTACCTCAAAACTGCATCAGCCTCCATGCTTGCTACAACTGTTTCTCTCTCCCCCATACCCATGCGAGCAACCGAATGTGAGCAGCTCACAGTGCCTGAACCACCTCGGCCTGAGAACCACGCATACCACTCTAGATCCAAACACGGCCAACCCGCCTTTCTTTTTCCCGTCGCAGCCTAGTACTCTAACCAACGCGAAACAGCTACCGAGCCCCAGATTTGACTCGAAGCTTCCACTAGCCTCGCCACTCTCCACCATTTGCTGACTGACCCCATCAACCGTCTCAGCACTCCACGTGACACCAGCATCTTCCACCGCCCTCTCGCCTGAATCCACAAGCAGCCGCCTCCTTCCCAGCCGAGAACCCCACCACTGAACCCACTCTACAACCCCGCGCTCCGCCATCGGCTCGGCAACGCACCATCACCTCAACTTCCCCTCGAGCTCCACAACCTCCAGTTCTTCCTCCCTCCTCGTGACACGCATGGGTGGGTATTTTTTTACGGTATAAATTATATATATTATTGTTAAGTTTATATATGCGATTGTTTATAATATATATTAGTTGAGGAAGCACGGTATATGTTTACAGCAAATATATTTGCAGATCTGAATAATATGATAAGTACTTGTTGTTCATATGTGTTACTATTCTTCTACTTTCAGTAAATACATAATGTATGAAGTTGCTTGTTTATAAAATTTTGTGAGTTGGTTGTTTATTGTTTTAATCTTACAAAGCACGTTTATAACATTAAATGTTTACAGCTTTAAGATGGTTAGTGATATAATCATATTTAGTTTTATATATATGGTTATAGTATATTACGTTAAAAGTTACAACATATTTTATAATATAATATATGTATCTTACCCGTGACAACAAATTTATAAAGTGTATATATTCGTTTGAACAATGAATCTGCATATTTGTTTATAGTTTAGAGATATATACAATGTACGTTTGTTAAAAACATATTAGTCTATATATGTATGTTTATATATATTAGTTTTATGCATACGATTATACATTTGTTTGGCTTCCAAATATATGTACATATCTTATAAATATAATATTATTTTAAGCATATTTTATTGCAGCCTTCATATTTCCATATGCGAATCTATATATGTCTTGGGTTATTTTGGTTGTTCAGGTATAAATTTATATATGACCTGTCTATTTTTTTTATAGGTTATATACAATCTATTATTTAATTATAAAAGTCTATAGGTATATACAGTTGTTAACGTATGTCCGTTATATTAATAGTATAGTAATATATACATAGTTATATTTTTACAGTGTATAAATCTGTTAGTGTTGTTTGTATTTTCTTTTAGCAGAAATTGTAGATTTGGTTATGGGATAAGATTTGCATACAATAGATATATAGACTGTTCATATTTGTTTATGTATTTGTTATAAGTATATATTATTGTATTTAAGGTATATGTTGATTTTAATAAATGTAATATGTAAGTATGTCATTATAAAAAAAAAGTATTCAATATTCATTTAAGGAAAATATCAATATAATACACCTTTCATTTTAATTATATCAACTGATTCTGATTAGTTCTCGTCGATCCCTTTCATCAGCTTTGTCCGTCGTGCCAGTTCATTCATCGAATCGTGTCCATCTAGCATTACTCAGATTCGTGACTCAATTCCAGTGTCTGTACCTGTGTTCGTATCCATGTCCTCTCCTGCTCTCTCTAACCTCGAAAGGTGAGCACTCACTCACGATTAACGTTCTTTTATTTATTAGATTTGATTTCAATTGAAACGACAATTGAAATATACTGCTGTTAGTTAATTACACTGTTATATATGCTATTACCTGTATCAGTTTACCTATGACACCTGACACCATTATCTGTTATTATTTATGCGATGATAATACAGTTTGGCTGATAATTGATTGATTGTTGATGTTTATATTGGACGTTAAATGGTTGATGTTAAAATGATAAATAGTATGAAATTGAACTTGATATATGATAGTTAAATGTTAAATTTGATTAATTGACATTTGTATAATATGACCCCTTTAACTGTTAAATTTATTGACACGTAGGATTTGTATAATTACACTTTGAACCACTGAATGTAGGTTGTTAAACTGATGATGCATGAAATTGTAAATAGATGACAAGTGAAAACCGTAATGTAATAATCTTTAATCTACACGAAATGATAGTGTAGATTCTAGAAATAATTATATTAATTCGTACAGATAACAATGCGAATTAATACGATTATTTCGGGATTATTTGAATTGATTATTGGATTGTTATTGTTTGTTGTTATTGCTTATTTATTTACTTTGACACCATCCCAGTTATCACACTGCAAGTTCCCTTTGTTATGCTTTGATTTTTGAATTGAATTCGAATCGGGTTGAAATGATAAATACCCAAATTGAATTTTGACCTAGGATAGAAAATTAAATAAACCCGATTGGTCAATAACTTGATTTTGAAATAAAATAAGGATTTTATTTGAATATATAACATGGTTTTGAAATGAAGTTGAAATTTGAATTTAAGTGAAAGGAAATGTTAATGTTTAATAATCTGAAACAAATTATTAAAAATGTAATTGATGAAAGAATGTTGTTTAATTTGAGAAACTATTGAGTTAAGTTTGAAATTATAATTAAGTTTGAAATTATTAAACTTTGAGATGATTTAATAATTAAGTTGGAAATTATAATTAAGTTTGAAATTATTAAACTTTGAAATTATTTAATAATTAAGTTTTGAATTATTTAATAATTAAATAAGATTGAATTATTTAATGATTAAATTAAATTGAATTTTGAATAAGTGAATTTTACTTCGTAATAATTGAAATTGAGTTTCTTTATTAATTAAGTTTGGAAAATTATTTAAGGAAGTAAATAAGTGAAATTGGATTTCTTTAACAAAAAAATGAAATGTGATATTTTTGGAATTAATGAAAGACTTGTAATTGGAGAATTGATTTGACGAATTTAGTTTAATTCAAAATTGTAAGTTTTGTTTTAATAAAGTTGAACTTAAGAATTGATTAAATGAATTGGAAATTTAATAGAAATTGTTTTGAATGATAAAGTAACTTAACGAATATTGAATGAAATCGATAAATGAGTTTAAATTGATTTGAATGTTAAATAGAATTTATTTAAATGATTTCGGAATGAAACTTATATACGAACTTGAATCAATATTTGAAATTTTTTAAATAGAAATTGAAATATAAGATTTTGAAACGGAAAATTGGAAGTTTTGAAACGAAAATTTGGAAATTGTTTTAGAAAGACAAATGAAATGTTGATTTACGAATTCTATTTGAAATTGAAATTGATTTGGTTTTTGAAATATATAAACGACCAATCGGTGTAATAATTACGAAAGTTATTAAAGAGACCAGGATCGGTAATGGATATACTCTCTATCTGAACCGAAACCACTTTAATAATTATACGCGGAGTGTTGATCCAGAACGAAGTGGATGGTTTTGGTGAACGCGTTGACTGAAGAAAGAGAACGATTTTGGATGACCCCTGATATGACTAAAACAGGAGCCGCGCCGGGCCATTGAGGATCGCCATCTCTAGCGGACACACTTCTTCGATACCATATCTATTACTTTTGTGATTCGATTTGGGTGCACCCCTCGATTTGGGAGTGTTGTTCGCGGTGTTGGGGTAGTAGCTGCTATGCCCAACATCAGTCCGGATCAGGCAACTACTAGTATCCTAGTTGGTATCGCCTCATGTACCTTATCATACTGATTATCCTATTCGCGACCACTACGATTTTGATTTGTACCTTTAGTATATGGATTGCCCTCTGGTGACTTCCGGTTTTGGGGAAACTACGGTCTTGTATATGCTTTTGGGAATAAACAGGTTAAGAGGTGTATGGGCCCTGCTTAACCCTACTTTGATATCTTTATATTACTGATAGACATTATCTACTTAGCGTACATTACTACCTAGTAGATAGTTTAACGGATCCTTAAAGGATGGTTATTCCAAACATCCTTTGAGTTACTTGTATTTCAATTGCTATTCCACTTGAGTTGGATTTATTAATATAAGAATGTTAATCCTGACTCGAGTGTTTTGTCTTTTCCTTACGCTCGGGTCAGACTGAGTAGTTCAGCTTTCGAGACTCACCTTTGGAGTTGGAGCTTCGCTTGGAGATCCAGCTATCTATCCAGCTTTCAGATATTCGATGATTCCAGTGATGTATTCTGATTTGTATCTGATGTATCGTATTACTCTTCTGTTATAAACTCTGATGTATTTTATATATTTATATAGTAGCTTCATGAACTACTATCTTTTTTATTTCCGCTGCACTTATTACTCTGTGTCTGTGATCTGTGATTATATCTATTTACGGTATATGTTCAGTTTTGCAAAATTTAAATTAACAACGCGGTATTTTGAGCAATTCAACTCCGGCATGAGTGTCTACCTATACACTTATAATGGACGCGAATGGTCCAAAAATATCGGGTCGTTACAGTTGGTTAAGGGAAAGTGGCGCTCGGAGGAGTGGACAAATGGTGATAGGAAAGAAGGGAAATGAATTTTATCACAGGGCACAAGTAGGAGATGACAGAACCAAATGAATATCAGCAGGCAAAAATAA
Source organism: Allium fistulosum (assembly GCA_030737815.1). Classification (NCBI taxonomy): domain Eukaryota; kingdom Viridiplantae; phylum Streptophyta; class Magnoliopsida; order Asparagales; family Amaryllidaceae; genus Allium; species Allium fistulosum. The sequence continues at coordinate 494,512,923 of CM060902.1, read as the reverse complement.
AGGAACCAATGAACAGTCACGTTGGAAACGAAAATTTACTAGAATTAAGGCAAACCGTAAACCAAAATGAAGAGCCAAAATTTGTGAAAAGGTGGAATTGCAATAACTCGATATTAATGTATGCGAATACGAAATGAAAAGGCAATTGATTGAAACCGTGGAATACGAGGAGTGGAAGGAAACCAAAAGATTTTACAAACCGGTACCGGTACGAAATCGTTTCACAGATTTCGCTGCGTACCGGAACTTCAAAATATAGAAATGAATATACGGTAAAGATCAGCACGACGAGGCGATCAAAACGGTATACAGATATCGGTGGTACGATCATCCGATAAAAATCGATATCAGTACCAGAATACTGCTATTTTGCAGAAAATAAGAACGACGGAGCAATAGATGTCCGAATTTTGAAAAATGACGAACTGATATTTTGCTCAGAAGATGGTTTAGAATTTTTCTATGTAAAAATATTTAAGTTTCGGAAACATTTTATTTTCACTGCTTTTTAACTGATTAAATTGAAGTGAATTTACGCGCGAAATAAATTTTCATATTTTCGGATGAAAATTTACCAGTCGCTATGTTTAACTAGACGTATTTCAAATATTAAATTTTTATTTCAAAATTTTATTGTTTAAAATTTCACAAAATTTCAACTAATTACGTTATTAAAACAGTTGAAATTTACGGGTCGTTACATTCTCCCCCACTCAAAACTTTTCGTCCCCGAAAAGGAACGAGGTAGGAGAATAAAACAACCAGAAAGAAAATAGATTTGAAATACAAAATAACAATTAATTTAAACCATATAAATTCAAATTTAAATTAATTGATATTCAAAAATTGATTTAATCCATTTGATTTCACTAAAATCAATCTCAACTATTTCTAAATTCATTATCTTATTATCCAATTATCTTACATTTACAATTTCTAAAACCATAAAATTTGAATAGTCTTTTATTACAATCATATTTTTCAGCAATTTTAAATTCTTCTTTATTCCAAACTATTGTTAAATTTATTCTTCTTGATATATCTAATCACATATATTTAATCCATATAAATTGATTTAAACCATAAAAGTTTCGATTTAAATTAAATTACACCTATTAATTTCTTTAAAATTCAAGGTATTTCATATGTTGATCAAATTTCAATCTATTAATTTTTTTCAAAACAAATTTATTTCATTATTAACCGAGTTTTACTTATTATCCTATCTAACTCTATTAACATCTTTATAATCAACATTTAGTGTATAACATTTATTATAAGCACCCAAATTTTATTTATAAATTCAATTTATCTTATATATTATCTAATTACATATTCAACTTTTGAGTGTTTTAGGTAAGTTGTATTAAAATGCAGTTGAACAATCTACAGATAAAAATTTCCAATTCAATTATTCAAGTTTAAATATTTATCCGAATTTTGGTTTTATTTATAATTAAAATCATCTTTTAACAAAATTTAAGAATTAGATTTCCGATTAACTTTAAACAATTTAGAGATATATATAATATATCTATATCAAATCAAATTAAATTTTTAGAATAAGATACCTATATATATGTAAATCAAAATATACTGAAGAAATTCAAATCAAATATATTTTTTTTTCTCAAAACAATACCGTAGCAAAGCTACAGAATGGTTTCTCCACTTCGAAACTCGAAAATGGATGTCGATGATGCGGCCGCCATCACCGAAATTATTTTCCAGCGACAAAGAGGAGAGCACTGATTTCAACATAAAAAAAATCTTTGAAAACGATTTCTATTCGAAAATACTTTCAGTAATATATACTTTGAAATTTTAAAACCAAAGTTCGAAATCACCGGAAACTAAATTCTCAAATTCCTGAATTAAATTCATTTCAAATTCCAAATCAATTTATAAACCGTATTTATAAATTTATTTAGAACAATAAATGATAATCAAATATTATCATTTCAAACAAACAATTTAATTAACCTATTAAATCCTAGAAATTTTTTTACTTATATTTCACAATATAATCAAACAAATTTATTTCATTTTCCAAATTTGAAACAATATTGTGTCAGTTTGCTCTGCTCAAGTGTTTTGGAAATCCTATCGATAGCGTTGATCAGACGAACCGATCGGAAACCCAAATCAACATCAACAACTCAAACAACACAGTATATATTAAAACATTTTTAAATATTAATTTACAAATACACTTCTTTGCTCGACGATACAGGAATGAATTTTCAAAATAAGGATAGGGATTCAATTTTGATAGAAATCAAATCAAAGAGAATTTTTGATTCGAAAAGAAGTTGAAACAGAAGATAAGATGGTTATTTAACCGAATAAGGAAATAGATAATCTTATATAAATCGCGGGCAACCATAACCGGGTCGACCGTGACTTCAAGAATAAGATCGATGTGGAATTCCGAGGTAAATCAACATTCGATCTCAAGAAATAGAATCCAGGTATAGCAGGAGATAGATAGCATCGTAAACCGAGGATACAGAAATCTACGGTAAATCAATGCCAATTGTAAAGGAGTTTAATCCTTTACGAATCATTCGAAGATTGGCGAGACCGCCGATTCACTATAAGGGTCATTCGAAGTGGAGTTATATGATGCTCCAGAATTGAAAGAAGACGAATAGTGAGGGACACGAATGAAATTTGGAACCGTAGGGAACGTTCCAAAATTCAAAGGAGTCGAGTCGAAAGAAAAAGATTGAAACTCGAATGAGAGTGATTCTGTAAATATATTTACCCTATATGTTGAGTTTTTCCTAGAGCTACCAAAGCTCTGATACCAACTGTAACGACCCGATATTTTTGGACCATTCGCGTCCATTATAAGTGTATAGGTAGACACTCATGCCGGAGTTGAATTGCTCAAAATACCGCGTTGTTAATTTAAATTTGGCAAAACTGAACATATACAGTAAATAGATATAATCACAGATCACAGACACAGAGTAATAAGTGCAGCGGAAATAAAAGAGATAGTAGTTCATGAAGCTACTATATAAATATATAAAATACATCAGAGTTTATAACAGAAGAGTAATACGATACATCAGATACAAATCAGAATACATCACTGGAATCATCGAATATCTAAAAGCTGGATAGATAGCTGGATCTCCAAGCGAAGCTCCAACTCCAAAGGTGAGTCTCGAAAGCTGAACTACTCAGTCTGACCCGAGCGTAAGGAAAAGACAAAACACTCGAGTCAGGATTAACATTCTTATATTAATAAATCCAACTCAAGTGGAATAGCAATTGAAATACAAGTAACTCAAAGGATGTTTGGAATAACCATCCTTTAAGGATCCGTTAAACTATCTACTAGGTAGTAATGTACGCTAAGTAGATAATGTCTATCAGTAATATAAAGATATCAAAGTAGGGTTAAGCAGGGCCCATACACCTCTTAACCTGTTTATTCCCAAAAGCATATACAAGACCGTAGTTTCCCCAAAACCGGAAGTCACCAGAGGGCAATCCATATACTAAAGGTACAAATCAAAATCGTAGTGGTCGCGAATAGGATAATCAGTATGACAAGGTACATGAGGTGATACCAACTAGGATACTAGTAGTTGCCTGATCCGGACTGATGTTGGGCATAGCAGCTACTACCCCAACACCGCGAACAACACTCCCAAATCGAGGGGTGCACCCAAATCGAATCACAAAAGTAATAGATATGGTATCGAAGAAGTGTGTCCGCTAGAGATGGCGATCCTCAATGGCCCGGCGCGGCTCCTGTTTTAGTCATATCAGGGGTCATCCAAAATCGTTCTCTTTCTTCAGTCAACGCGTTCACCAAAACCATCCACTTCGTTCTGGATCAACACTCCGCGTATAATTATTAAAGTGGTTTCGGTTCGGATAGAGAGTATATCCATTACCGATCCCGGTCTCTTTAATAACTTTCGTAATTATTACACCGATTGGTCGTTTATATATTTCAAAAACCAAATCAATTTCAATTTCAAATAGAATTCGTAAATCAACATTTCATTTGTCTTTCTAAAACAATTTCCAAATTTTCGTTTCAAAACTTCCAATTTTCCGTTTCAAAATCTTATAATTCAATTTCAATTTCTATTTAAAAAATTTCAAATATTGATTCAAGTTCGTATATAAGTTTCATTCCGAAATCATTTAAATAAATTCTATTTAACATTCAAATCAATTTAAACTCATTTATCGATTTCATTCAATATTCGTTAAGTTACTTTATCATTCAAAACAATTTCTATTAAATTTCCAATTCATTTAATCAATTCTTAAGTTCAACTTTATTAAAACAAAACTTACAATTTTGAATTAAACTAAATTCGTCAAATCAATTCTCCAATTACAAGTCTTTCATTAATTACAAAAATATCACATTTCATTTTTTTGTTAAAGAAATCCAATTTCACTTATTTACTTCCTTAAATAATTTTCCAAACTTAATTAATAAAGAAACTCAATTTCAATTATTACGAAGTAAAATTCACTTATTCAAAATTCAATTTAATTTAATCATTAAATAATTCAATCTTATTTAATTATTAAATAATTCAAAACTTAATTATTAAATAATTTCAAAGTTTAATAATTTCAAACTTAATTATAATTTCCAACTTAATTATTAAATCATCTCAAAGTTTAATAATTTCAAACTTAATTATAATTTCAAACTTAACTCAATAGTTTCTCAAATTAAACAACATTCTTTCATCAATTACATTTTTAATAATTTGTTTCAGATTATTAAACATTAACATTTCCTTTCACTTAAATTCAAATTTCAACTTCATTTCAAAACCATGTTATTTATTCAAATAAAATCCTTATTTTATTTCAAAATCAAGTTATTGACCAATCGGGTTTATTTAATTTTCTATCCTAGGTCAAAATTCAATTTGGGTATTTATCATTTCAACCCGATTCCAATTCAATTCAAAAATCAAAGCATAACAAAGGGAACTTGCAGTGTGATAACTGGGATGGTGTCAAAGTAAATAAATAAGCAATAACAACAAACAATAACAATCCAATAATCAATTCAAATAATCCCGAAATAATCGTATTAATTCGCATTGTTATCTGTACGAATTAATATAATTATTTCTAGAATCTACACTATCATTTCATGTAGATTAAAGATTATTACATTACGGTTTTCACTTATCATCTATTTACAATTTCATGCATCATCAGTTTAACAACCTACATTCAGTGGTTCAAAGTGTAATTATACAAATCCTACGTGTCAATAAATTTAACAGTTAAAGGGGTCATATTATACAAATGTCAATTAATCAAATTTAACATTTAACTATCATATATCAAGTTCAATTTCATACTATTTATCATTTTAACATCAACCATTTAACGTCCAATATAAACATCAACAATCAATCAATTATCAGCCAAACTGTATTATCATCGCATAAATAATAACAGATAATGGTGTCAGGTGTCACAGGTAAACTGATACAGGTAATAGCATATATAACAGTGTAATTAACTAACAACAGTATATTTCAATTGTCGTTTCAATTAAAATCAAATCTAATAAATAAAAGAACGTTAATCGTGAGTGAGTGCTCACCTTTCGAGGTTAGAGAGAGCAGGAGAGGACATGGATACGAACACAGGTACAGACACTGGAATTGAGTCACGAATCTGAGTAATGCTAGATGGACACGATTCGATGAATGAACTGGCACGACGGACAAAGCTGATGAAAGGGATCGACGAGAACTAATCAGAATCAGTTGATATAATTAAAATGAAAGGTGTATTATATTGATATTTTCCTTAAATGAATATTGAATACTTTTTTTTTATAATGACATACTTACATATTACATTTATTAAAATCAACATATACCTTAAATACAATAATATATACTTATAACAAATACATAAACAAATATGAACAGTCTATATATCTATTGTATGCAAATCTTATCCCATAACCAAATCTACAATTTCTGCTAAAAGAAAATACAAACAACACTAACAGATTTATACACTGTAAAAATATAACTATGTATATATTACTATACTATTAATATAACGGACATACGTTAACAACTGTATATACCTATAGACTTTTATAATTAAATAATAGATTGTATATAACCTATAAAAAAAATAGACAGGTCATATATAAATTTATACCTGAACAACCAAAATAACCCAAGACATATATAGATTCGCATATGGAAATATGAAGGCTGCAATAAAATATGCTTAAAATAATATTATATTTATAAGATATGTACATATATTTGGAAGCCAAACAAATGTATAATCGTATGCATAAAACTAATATATATAAACATACATATATAGACTAATATGTTTTTAACAAACGTACATTGTATATATCTCTAAACTATAAACAAATATGCAGATTCATTGTTCAAACGAATATATACACTTTATAAATTTGTTGTCACGGGTAAGATACATATATTATATTATAAAATATGTTGTAACTTTTAACGTAATATACTATAACCATATATATAAAACTAAATATGATTATATCACTAACCATCTTAAAGCTGTAAACATTTAATGTTATAAACGTGCTTTGTAAGATTAAAACAATAAACAACCAACTCACAAAATTTTATAAACAGGCAACTTCATACATTATGTATTTACTGAAAGTAGAAGAATAGTAACACATATGAACAACAAGTACTTATCATATTATTCAGATCTGCAAATATATTTGCTGTAAACATATACCGTGCTTCCTCAACTAATATATATTATAAACAATCGCATATATAAACTTAACAATAATATATATAATTTATACCGTAAAAAAATACCCACCCATGCGTGTCACGAGGAGGGAGGAAGAACTGGAGGTTGTGGAGCTCGAGGGGAAGTTGAGGTGATGGTGCGTTGCCGAGCCAATGGCGGAGCGCGGGGTTGTAGAGTGGGTTCAGTGGTGGGGTTCTCTGCTGGGAAGGAGGCGGCTGCTTGTGGATTCAGGCGAGAGGGCGGTGGAAGATGCTGGTGTCACGTGGAGTGCTGAGAAGGTTGATGGGGTCAGTCGGCAAATGGTGGAGAGTGGCGAGGCTAGTGGAAGCTTCGAGTCAAATCTGGGGCTCGGTAGCTGTTTCGCGTTGGTTAGAGTACTAGGCTGCGACGGGAAAAAGAAAGGCGGGTTGGCCGTGTTTGGATCTAGAGTGGTATGCGTGGTTCTCAGGCCGAGGTGGTTCAGGCACTGTGAGCTGCTCACATTCGGTTGCTCGCGTGGGTATGGGGGAGAGAGAAACAGTTGTAGCAAGCATGGAGGCTGATGCAGTTTTGAGGTAGGAGAGAAGGCGGAGGGGAAGCAGAGGCCGGTGAGGAGGGTTTGCTGGCTGAGATGAGGAGCACAGGTGTAACAGACGGTTAAGGGAAAGTGGCGCTCGGAGGAGTGGACAAATGGTGATAGGAAAGAAGGGAAATGAATTTTATCACAGGGCACAAGTAGGAGATGACAGAACCAAATGAATATCAGAAGGCAAAAATAAAGGAACCAATGAACAGTCACGTTGGAAACGAAAATTTACTAGAATTAAGGCAAACCGTAAACCAAAATGAAGAGCCAAAATTTGTGAAAAGGTGGAATTGCAATAACTCGATATTAATGTATGCGAATACGAAATGAAAAGGCAATTGATTGAAACCGTGGAATACGAGGAGTGGAAGGAAACCAAAAGATTTTACAAACCGGTACCGGTACGAAATCGTTTCACAGATTTCGCTACGTACCGGAACTTCAAAATATAGAAATGAATATACGGTAAAGATCAGCACGACAAGGCGATCAAAACGGTATACAGATATCGGTGGTACGATCATCCGATAAAAATCGATATCGGTACCAGAATACTGCTATTTTGCAGAAAATAAGAACGACGTAGCAATAGATGTCCGAATTTTGAAAAATGACGAACTGATATTTTGCTCAGAAGATGGTTTAGAATTTTTCTATGTAAAAATATTTAAGTTTCGGAAACATTTTATTTTCACTGCTTTTTAACTGATTAAATTGAAGTGAATTTACGCGCGAAATAAATTTTCATATTTTCGGATGAAAATTTACCAGTCGCTATGTTTAACTAGACGTATTTCAAATATTAAATTTTTATTTCAAAATTTTATTGTTTAAAATTTCACAAAATTTCAACTAATTACGTTATTAAAACAGTTGAAATTTACGGGTCGTTACAATATCTGATGTTATGAGATTTAATTATCGCTTTAGATAATTAAATATTTGTTGATTTGAGATTTAATTATCGCTTGTGATAATTAAATATTTGTTGATTTGAGATTTAATTATCGCTTTTGATAATTAAATATTTGCTGATTTGAGATTTAATTATCGCTTTTGATAATTAAATAATTTTTGATTTGAGATTTAATTATCGCTTGTGATAATTAAATATTTGTTGATTTGAGATTTAATTATCGCTTTAGATAATTAAATATTTGTTGATATGAGATTTAATTATCGCTTTTGATAATTAAATATTTGCTGATTTGAGATTTAATTATCGCTTTTGATAATTAAATAATTGTTCATTTGAGATTTAATTATCGCTTGTGATAATTAAATATTTGTTGATTTGAGATTTAATTATCGCTTTAGATAATTAAATATTTGTTGATATGAGATTTAATTATCGCTTTTGATAATTAAATATTTGCTGATTTGAGATTTAATTATCGCTTTTGATAATTAAATAATTGTTGATTTGAGATTTAATTATCGCTTGTGATAATTAAATATTTGTTGATTTGAGATTTAATTATCGCTTTAGATAATTAAATATTTGTTGATATGAGATTTAATTATCGCTTTTGATAATTAAATATTTGCTGATATGAGATTTAATTATCGCTTTTGATAATTAAATAATTGTTGATTTGAGATTTAATTATCGCTTTTGATAATTAAATATTTGTTGAATTTGATATTTGATTATCACTTGTGATAATCGAATATTTGTTGATTTGAGAAATTTGATTATCGCTTTTGATAATCGAATATTTGTTGATTTGAGAAATTTGATTATCGCTTTTGATAATCGAATATTTGTTGAATTTGAAATTTGATTATCGTTTGTGATAATCGAATATTTGTTGATTTGAGAAATTTGATTATCGTTTGTGATAATCGAATATTTGTTGATTTGAGAAATTTGATTATCGTTTTTGATAATTGAATAATTGTTTTCTGACTATCGTTTGAGATAATCAGATATTTGATTTGTCTTCTGATTATCGTTTGAGATAAGTAAATATTTGCGATTTGAAAATTCAATTATCGTTTTGATGATTGAATATTTGCGATTTTTGAGATTTGAGCTTCGTCTTTTTCTCTGGCGATTCAGGTGAGTAATTTGATTTACTCACATTCAATTCGTGCCCTGTATGGGATTTCTGCTCTGTTTTTCCTTCTCTTTTAGTTGCTGGAACTCGATTGTTCTTGCTTTTGTTAGTCGTCTGATTTTGATCCCTGATTCCCACGATGTTGATTCTTTTGATTTGACGCAGTCGAACCTTTTGATTTCTTATCTAATACTTCCCCGCTGACACTTGCTTTGCTTGTACATTCAACATTGCCATGCTCTTTTGGTTGTTACCTTTTATCCATTTATTCCCTATGATTGCGTGGACGCAATTTCTTTAAGGAGGGGAGTCTGTAACAACCCGGAGTTTTGTGGAAATTTATTTGTGTCAAATGACGATTAAGTTAATGACTAATTGCTGTTCGGCGTTATTAAATCAAGTTGGAATTCTTTTGAAATTTCTTTAAGGGTATATGGGCTTTAAATAAATATTTCCCTTTTAATTTTATTGAGCCTGTTTCTTTAGTTTATTGAGATAATGGCTATGACAGATCCCTCCTCTAACCATTTTTACATTTCGCAACCCTAAAAGAAAATCGAACGAAGAAAATCAAAAATGGCTGCTTGTAATATTTCATTCGTCCCTTTGCAAAAATTAGGGCTTTGATTAGAAATCGAAGAGGATAGATGGCGCTCGCTCGTTCGTTCTCGTCTCCTTTCGTCTCCAGAATTAGGGCTAACTTCGCTCGTTTCCTCGGTTGCAACGACTTCGTCCCGATTGCTTCGATGTTGGTCGTGCTCGAGGGGACTTCGGCTGTTTCATTCGCGACTAAGGTGAGTGATCTTCGCTCACTTCTAATTCAGGCTGTAGTTATTTACGAGTCGAGATCTCTTGCTTTCCAACTGTTTGAATTTGTCACTTGATTTATCTTAGTTATTCGAATTATCTTGATGTTGAGATGGTCTCTTGACTTTGTCGAATTCATGTACTTTACAATTCTGGTTTCCTTGATCATCACTGGGCTGGATTTCGGGTTTTGACTTGTGATGATAAGTTACTGCTCGGATTTTTGGGAAAAGAAAACTACTGTCATATGAATTTCTTTTTATTCGAACTTTTTCTTTGATGACCCACGGCTAAAACGACATTGAAATTGTCTTAGGCTTGGCTTGGTTGACATTGGTTTTGACTTTGTTGAATTTCGACTAATTGACTAATTGAGCTCGGCTTCTTGATTTAATATGAGTATTTGAGAATTTTTGACCTGACTCTGATGATGACTTCTTTTGACTTCGGCCATTGGTTGAATTGTGGTGACTTCGACATTTATTTGATTTTGAAATGTTTGTTTCCTTGGAAGTTACGTTTTGGTGTTGTTGGTTTTTCATTTTCTGGTTGTCACGACGTGACTTCACCTCGTGATCACCAAGGCCTGATGGTTTAGTTGTGATGAATTGGTCTTAACTTGTATTGGGTTTTGCCACTGATATTGATATTTATGCTCGACTCCAGCCATGTACAGTGTTGTTGTGTTGTTATGCATATTAGCGTTTCTCTGGAGTTGAGTATTATGGCCTTGCTTTGAACCTGATTCCGCGACTTTCTTTGTCTTTGGTATTGTTCGAACTGTTGCATTTGGACTTGAGCACACTTGATATTGTTCCTCAGTTTTGAATCTGTTCATTCACGACTTTAAGTAAACTCAGGCATGTATGGTTGTTGAGTTGCTTCACCCTGTACAGTGCACTTGTATATATTATCACTTGCTCCTTGATACATGTTTGAACTGACTGTTCATTTGCTTAGTGCATTGGTTTGGGGTAGAATTCTGGTTGTACTTTTGGTTTCTTTGAGGTTGTTTATGTCTGCATCCTGTGGTTGCCACTGTGTTGCATCGAGCTCAGTTAGTTGTCAGAGTAGCTTGATCATTTGGGTCATTCACTGTATACTGTTTTCTTCCCTCTGTCCATGTAGCTCTCTGTCTTTAATCTTCACATGATTACAACTGGTCATTTCTATTTGGGTTGATGTCATTTGCAGTTACACTTGAGCAGCTGGACTTGAGTTCTTTGTTGAGTTTCTTGGAGTCTCCATTGTTAGTGAACTTGTATTTTATAGTTTACTAGCCCTGGCCTTAGTTCTCAAGTATCACTGCATACTATGTCGCCACTCCGGCAGTTGCAGTTCACTAACATATGCAGGACCATTCCAATTGAGGGGTTGTAGCTGCTATCCATATGAGTTTTTGCAGTGTTTTCATATTCACATAGTGGCAATTAGTTTGCAATTGTATTCATGTTGCCTTCCTTGATTTGCACTGCACTTGTATTCATTCACTGGGTCACCTGGTTGAGGCTGCCATCGACTCGTACATGGCCTCATCTCTGTTTTGATACTGAAGCTTTGTCTTGTGATCTTCTCTTTACAATTGTGCGAGATAGCTTGTATATAAATTAGCGGTCTCGACCACTTGAGATATTTGGATTTGTTTTCGAACTTCCTTGAGTTGAACCCGATTTCGGGGTTTGACCTTGTGATCAGTTGTGACTTTCACTGAACTTTTGTGTATCCCCTGCGATAGTGGCGAGGCAGTACACGCGTTCGTGTACTGCAGCCCTATCAGATTTGACAGTTTTAAATTGATTTAGTCGATTTGATAAATTGTTTATTTATCTCTGTTGATGATTTAAATCTGCTGATTTTTGTTAAACACTGTTAAGTGTTATATTGACCGTTATCCGGTTTCTTTGTTTAAAGAATCGGATAGACGGGAATTATTGTGACTGTCATCTATTTAAATTATTACTACCTATATGCACTAATAAACTGGTTTGAATTAGACTGACCCGTGTATTATTTTCTGTTGAATGTAATACTCGGGTCAGACCCGAGTTATTTCAGGTTGTAGATTTCCTTCTTTCAGTTGCTGTTCAGGATATGAAGACTTTTCACATCTTCTGAAGTTGTCATTGTCCTTTTGTAGTAGTCGTGTCATTGTATAGAACGATACGTATTCATGTATATTAGTCGATAATGTACGTGTATATATAACTTCTAGAGTCGACAGTTGTAGTTGTATCGTATGTATTGTGTCAACTATGTATTAACTGACATCAGTTATATATATATGAGACTTTTGTTTTTATCTGTGTTCCGCAATTATATTATCTGTGTTATTGTTATATCTAATGTCCTAAACTATTATGAACTATCGTAGTTTGTTTTATACTGATAATTGGATATGTCGATGGGAGTAACTAAATAATAGATGAAAAATAAAAAGTATATACCACTCCTATCGAGATAACCAATATTAGTGTAAGGCCAATTACGGATGGTCGCTTCTATCCAGCCTTATTCTTCGTAATAATAGACAGTATTTCTTTTAATACTCTTTGTTATTATGAGCATAGAGGTGGGGCGTCACACCACCCTTTGTGGACAATCATTCTCATGAGTCCTTTCAACATTGAGCCACCCTCATTGGAACCTAAGTCAATTTATTTACCAAGCCAGGAAGAAAAGTTCCGTCGAGCTGGTTTTTGCCGACTACAATTCTACTTGTCATCGGAGCTTTCTATCGACCAGATTTTGATGCGACTTGAAACGTAGGCTCTCCCTATGCTCCAAAGACCCTCCCCCAAGTTTTATCCAATTCCGACGATTTCAATCGATCATAATTCTACTCATCGTCAGAGCTTTCTACCAACCGTATTTTGATGCGACTTGAAACATAGGCTCCCCATATGCTCCAGAGCCCCTCATTCAAGTTTCATCCAATTCCGACGATTTCTGTCGACCACAATTCTACTCGTCGCCAGAGCTTTCTACCAATCAGATTTTGATGCGACTTGAAATATAGGCTACCCTTATGCTCCAGAGCCCTCCTCCAAGTTTCATCCAATTCCGACCACTTTTGCCGTTGATTTGCCCAATTCGACTATCTCTATTCTAACTACCTAAAAATACTAACAAACCATATTAAAGCACAACATACCAAATGGAAATATCATCCATATACATCCATACACACATGCAATTCATTAAAACATGATGATGATCCAAATATCCTAGATATAATTTTTATACTTGCATGTTAATATGATTAAAAGGGGTTGTAAAACCATTTAAACTTTTTTAATTTTGACCATAAACATGTTTAAAAGTGTGATTAATGTTAGAAAACATGTTATCATCAAAATTAGCTAAAAGCATCAAATTTAACTATATAAACACGCATACGATAGTGAGAGTTCAAGAACCACTCACCAATACCAAATACCAATTTAAACATGTAGATCTAATGTGAATAGCAAAGGAAGATGAAACTCCAAGCATCAAAGTGATAGATCAACAATCCACTTTGCTAATTACCCTTCTAATGATGATTTGGCTAAGATTAGTAAGGAAAAATGATGATTTTTGAAGAGATTAGTGTAAATGGAAGCTTATAACTATTTTGCGAAAGATGGAAATTGTGACACCCCACACCTCCCAACAAGCCAATCCGAAGCTTTGTGTGGCTTTTGGTCTTGCATCATGCCGATAAATGCGTATCGTCTGGGTTTATAACATATCACAACATGGAGATTACTACATGTAATATCCCGGAAATTTGGGGCAATATCAATTTAATAATCTGTTTAAATAATTAAATCGATTTGTTAATCTTTGATACTAAATATTTGAATTGGTTTAATAATCTAATTGAATAAATATTTAATTAGTGAAATTTTATCTTTTAAAAACTAATAAAATGATTTCTATTTATAATGTGTATATATATGTGTGTATATTGTAAATAGATAAGCTTTGGTTTGAAATACAATTTACATATGATATGTTAATTCATTTAATAATAATAGAAATTTATAATCTCTTTTATAAATTATTTTTAAATTGATAAATGTGTTATTTTCAAACAATATTAATAGTGTATTGTTTTTAAATAAATAGATTTTAATGTAAATAAGATTTGTTTTTTTCAATTTTAATGTGTTGTTTTAAATTGACTTTAAATTGGATTTTAAATATAATTTGAATTTGAATTTAGATTTAATTTTGAATTCAAAAAGAGGTAATATTCAAATAGTTTGGATTTCGAAATATATGTAAACTTTTATTTATAATAATTAGTTTTATTTCTTTATAATTAATATATATATATATGTATTTAATAAGTTAAGAAAAAGGTTTTTATATTTAAAATAAATAAAAATAATAAATTAAAGGGACATGTGTTAGTTCCTAAGACTTTAATATAACATGTGTTGTAAAATTAGGATATGAGAAAGACAAGTGTCATTTTTAATTTATTTTTCCTTTATTTTTATTTAATCACAAATAAACATATATATTCATTTACTTTCATTCTCATTTCTTTTCTATTTTCTTTCTCAAAATGTAAGAATCTTCAGCCTGCAAATGTAAACCCTCTCCTCATAAACAATCAGAAAATTTACCTCCTCTCAAACCAAACTTCTCAAAAACTAAATCTGTAATCAAAACTATTTCAAAACCAAATCAGTAAATCAAACAAGTTCTCAAAACAAAGCATGTTCATTTTCTTCAAAACCTGGAATCAAAGCTTTTAGCCTGCAACTTCTTTTCAAAATCTGGAAGCAAGTTTAAAATCAAGAATTAAGCAACATCTCAACAAGATAATTGGCATGCATGCAAGATCCAATAACAAAGAGGCAATTCAAGTTTATAATTTAAGTTTTAAAGATTCAAAAGCTCTTCAGATTTTTAGCTCTGTTCTCTGCTTTTTAAAAGGTGAGTAACATCACTATCTAAACATTTAAGTATAATTATATTGTAGGTTTTATCTCTGAAATCAAGCATGTTGGTGAATGCATTTTTTTAAGTACATCTATGTGCATGACTAAATATATAAATGATTTCAGTTTCAAAATATAAGAACATCCCTGTTATTTTAGTTCTGTCATCATATTATCCAGAAAACAAAAACCATAGAAATCTACAAGTTTAAACATTTTGTGATGATCTGATGTATGAATCTATGATATAATATGCCTGTATGATTGTTTAAGTAGGAATTAATTGAATATAGGTTGATATTTTGTATGCATGTCTAATATCAATTCTGTGAAGTTAACAGAGTTTAAATTTCTAATCGAAATCCCAATATCTCATTCTCAAACCACTGATAGGCTTAGGAATTCAAAAGAAAGTTGTTTGTTAAACATGAATAAAGTTTAATAAAATAAAATTTAGTGAGATAAGTTTGAAACTTATCTGGAATAGAAGAAATACAGTAAAAGCTTTGAAAACTATAAAATTCAAATATCATAATTGTTAGATTCACTGATATAATTTTGATACCCATTATAAATCATGATTTTTAAAGGTAAAATCAAAATTTTTAATCAAGTGATTTGTGAGATTTCTCGAAATGAACAGAGTATGGATATCTGTTGATTTCTGGTGATCGCGAGATGAATTGAGGTCGTGGTTAAGGCTGGAGGATGGTGGATGGTCAGGGATCATTGGAAAAATGATGAGGCATTTTTCAATTCGCCGTGGTGGGTTGTCGATAGAGTTTTAGGGTTTAAGGCCAGTTTGAGTAGTAGTTATTCTCGAATCATTTTTCGTAGTCAATGGTGAATCGAGTGTTACCGATCATTGGGGAATGAGATCTGGGGTATTGACGAAGCTGTGGTTGGAAGCGCAGGCGTTCTGGTGGTCGGAGATGTGTTGACGAGGCGTTTCCAGGCTTTTGTGGTGGTTCGAGACTTTGTTCCAGGTTGGATCGTGATGATCGATTTTGATGGTGAAGTTTGTTCGAGGTTCTGGTGTTTTGGATCGCGAGTGGGTGTCGTAGATGATGTGCTAGCGATGGTGTCACTGGTCGTAGGCGATCGACTCGCCTGTGCACGTGCACACGTATGTTGCGTGCATCTGGAAGAAATTGTAGATTTGGGGAAGAAGCAGTGTACTCGAGTAGATGTTGGGTTGACTCGAAGTAATACTGGGGAAAAAGGAGTTTGGCTCGAGTTGTTTTCAAGGGAGACTCGGGTGGGTTTATAACTGTTTTTAAATTTTTTAAACATAACAAAGTTTAATAAAATAGGGACGGGAGAAACTCGAAGTTGTCTTGGGGGTTTTCAGATTTTGACTCGGGGGAATTTGTGATGGGTTCGGGTAGATTTGGTAATGACAGTTTAAAAATATGAAAGTGTTTTTAAATTAAAATGAGTTTAAATTGTAAAGTAGAATTTAAAATTGGTTAAAGTTAAACTTGTAATTATTTTAAATCTTTAAATTGAAATGAATTAAAAAGGAAGATTTAAAAAGTAAAATGATTCCAAGTCTTTTATTAGTAATAATTAAAATAGTTATAAGGCTAATCTTTATTTTAAAGATTAATTAAGGGTTAATGATTTAGGTTCATTCAATTGATAGGGTAATTGAAGAATAATTTATTAATTTAAGTAATTGATTAATTTGGTGTTAATTAATTAAATGATAAGTTAATTAATTAAGGGATTAATTAATTTGAAATTAAGGATCATTTATTTAGATAAGTATAGGTTAATAATAAATGATTAGAAATTTATTAATCAAGTGATTAAAGTTTAATTAAGGAAATTGATTTAGTAATTAGAAGTAATTAATTGATAATTAAGAATTTATTAAGTTGTAATTAATAAATAGTTGATTAAGACTTAATTACTTTGAGAAAGTAATGAAAAGATTGTTAATAAATTAATGAGAGATCATTAATTAGGAATTATTTAATAATTAATAAAGGGGATTAATTTTGATAATCAATTAGATTAATTAACTAATGATAATCTTTTATATATTGGTTAAGTATAATTACTTAATGGAAGTAATTAAAGTAATTAATTACTTAAGGTAATTAATTAAATAAATTTGATAAGTTTAAATTAATTTATTTAATTAATTTAAGATAATCAATGGGTGATTTGATAATTACTTAAAGGTAATTAGTGGAAGTATAAATTACTTAGAAAAGTAATTAAAGTTAATTAGTGGATGTAATTAACTAAAGATGGTTTAATAAAAGTAATTTGAGTTTAATTACTTTTGAATAATTAATCAAGGGATTAATTAAAGAATAATTAATTAAGGAGTAATTAATTATGAAGTAGAGTAATTAAGAATAGTTAATTACTAAATGAGATTAATCAAAGGTGATTAATAAATGTGACTAATTAATTATTAAATGTAATTAATTTAAATAAGATAATTAATTAAGAGTAATTAAGGATCATTAATTAATATAATTAATAATGTAATTAAGGATTGATTAATTAAGACTAATTAATCAATAATAAGTGATTAAGGTAATTAATTAATTGTAATTAATTAAGGATTAATGTAATTAAGTACAGTTAATTAATAGATGAAGTAATTAGAGATTAATTACTAAAATGGTTTAAGTTAATTAATTTGTAAAATTAATTAGGGATTAATTACTTAAAGTAATTTAAGGATTATTAATCAGAAATGATTAATTAAGATAATACTTAGAGTAATGATTAATTAATTGGTTTAATTAATAATTAAGTAAGAAGGATTTATAAAATGAAGTAATTAATTTAATTCACTTTAAATTAATTAGAGATGATAAATCATTACTTAAGAATGGATGAATGATATTGAATGCTTTGCATTGTTGATATCTCTGATAAGAGATGTGCTGATCTATGATATAGATGTTTGGTTGGATTGAAATGATAATATGAATTATCTATTTGGATGATAATATGGATTATCTATTGTAAATTATCTATCTGTTTGTAGTATAGATAAGAATTGAGTTGTTTTAACCTTAAAACAACTTGGCCCTTAAAAGATACGCTTTGGATTTCGATGAGACCGGGATCGGGTTTCCGTATACCGGATTTCCAGGTCTGGAGACCCGAATACCACATCGATCCAAATTAACGATAGGTCGTGAATCTCAAGTGAAGATGAAGATTCAAAGTGCAAGGGTTATTGTCGTTAACTCTGAGGGTGATTCCAAAACGAGTGTAACGAGATAATGCCTTCGGTTTCGTTCGAACCCGGAACGAACTTGTATGGATTGAATGCTTTCAGAACATCGTCAGGTGGACGATGAGCATTCTAAGTGATGTGTTCTGATTTAAAGGTAAATCGTGACCTCAAGCCTCATCAACCGGGAATGGCTAAAACAGGGGAGGTGCAGCAAGGCTTCGTGGGTAGCACCCACTGAGAGTAAGGTCATCCCTGTCTAGAGAGTTCCTTCTTTTATTTAGGCTTAGTGGTGCAGTTGGCGACGGCCATCTGTGGGGTGATTTTATTCGGAATTATCCAGTAAGGGATGGTTCCGGCTTTGTGTTGCAGGGGATTGGGAGTGATCCTCGGTACAGTGATCTAGGCCACGTACTGTGACGGGCGGTACCCCGGTAGCCCTGCCATTGTATGGAATCCAAACTCCAATAAGTGCCGTACGTATTAGTTGTGCCCAACTATGTTGAAATGTGAGATGTAAGCATTTCAGCTATTTCTGTATTTTACTTGAAAACCCTAGACCCTATTATAATACAATCGAATTTCCTATCAAATGTTTTGGTTAGCGTAAGGTAAAAACTTACCCATGTTTATTTGTGGGGAGTCTTACGTGATACCTTTTCTTTCAAAAGGTTTTGAAGTTAAACAAGTTTAACCTGTTACTCACACCAGACCCATGTCTAACCCAAGTTGTTTATTTCTGTTTTATAAACTCTTGGGTACTCAAATTTTTACGAGTAGCCAAGGGATTCAGGTTAGCCTTGATGAATTGTGGAGGAACAATGGAGCAGAAGGCTTCGGCGTTGTAGATAGATAGTAGTTTCCGCTGTGTTGATCTTGTTTAGATCTTTGTTTTGTATTGAGTTGTAATAACTAGACAGATGTTTATAACTGTCTAGTATGTGATGTGTAATCTGTGTAACTCTGATAAATGTTGTATATGATACTATGTAATATTTATGTGATATAATATATTTTGTTCGTTTCCGCTGTGAGTATTTGTGTTTGTTTCTTTTCTCTTCTTCTATTTTCTACTTCTCACCCCTTTCTTTCTTATTAGCGATACGACTTTCTTTGGAGAGAAAATCGTGGTCGTTACACTACAAGCAGATATAACTAAGATATAATACACCTTAAGAACTCACAGCGAAAGGAATAGAACATATAACACAGAAAAATGTCCATCTAAGAAAATATCCAAATCATAGTCTCATAAAACCAGTACATGATTCAATACAGAGTATATATAAAATATCACTCCAAGTCTGACAAAAGAGATAAACTGTATTGAAAGATGATAAATACATGGAGAGCAGATATGGTAAAATGTAGTCTCCAAAGATATGACTCCCCAAGTATCAAGAATGGGTTGATCTTCTACTGCCCTGTCCACTTGTGTTGGGGGAAAAGAAGGAAAGAGAATGGGTCAGACATAAAGTGTGGAGAATGAGTACGAGTTTAATAAGATGATCATGTGCAGTTACTTTAACACTACCCTAAAAGATATAGGGTGTGATATAAGTGTCCGTGAATTCCTAAAGTTTGTTGCTTAAGGGTTCTTGTCCTAAACCTTCCTACACTACAATTTGTGTAGGCTAATACAATGGATCAATCTCATGTCTAATGATCGGCCTTCGCTCTTAGAGCTACTCACTGTATAAGACACCACCCTCTTGGCTACTAACAATGGAAGATGCCTCCATTAGGCTACTATGGAAATAAATTCTCACTACTGTCACCGCCACTAGGCTATGGAAAACGGTTCCCCCTCACTATGCCTGGAGTGAAAGAACCTGAAATACTGACTCACTGGAATGTCTCATCGTCTGCATTCGCTTCCACCTCTCGATCATAGTGTTAGCCTCTTATTGCATGATTCGGGTCCTCCTTTCTCATTGTATCATGTGCGTCAGGAATGTGCATGCTATGACCTCCTATTGTGTTGGACCTACTCCATCAGGCACACATGCCATCTGCACGCCCATCGTTAGAACCTCCGGTGAGTGCCATTTGCAAAAATACACGCTACTAGTCGATTACTATGCTAATTTGGGTAAATAATATTTACTCAACACTGCCATAACCTAGCGCCTGGCCCTAGGGAACTAGCTTCCCTACAAATCCTAACATACATCCAATTTCTCTTAAATAGGCCAACAACAATTCATATATTTTTATATTTTTATTTAAAAACTTGGCCTTAGGCCGAGGTTCAATTTGCCAGTTTTTAATATGATCGGTCGATCACTAGGGTTTCCAGGTCGACCGGTCGTGAGAAAAAATTGGGGTTCTACGATTTTTCTTATGGCAATTGTTTATATAGGTTAATCATCAAGTTGTGCAGTGATTTGTGAACCCTAATTATAGTCTAAGCAACAATTTGCAATTAAGTTTATGGTTTGTTGATTTATGGTTTCCAATTTCAAGAGAAAATGGGTATATACATCAATTTCTAATTAACATTTTACTAACAATTTAAAACTAGGGATTTAGATTCAACTCTAGGGAGTTAACATATTCAATTTAGGGTTTTCTAACATCCTAATCAATTAAAACATTTTAAACTAACTATAATAATCAATTTATCAAATTTGTGCTCACTCACCTCAAGCCTAAGCTCTTCCTATTGCTTGTACTTAAGAATTGTCCCTCCAAATTGATAACTCTGCCTTGATTTAATCTCTTCTATTCTTCTAATTTGGGTTCATTTGATTTTTGAGAATGGAATTTAGGGTTGAGAGAAAATTTTGACAGAGTTTGGTTACTGTAATTGTTTGTATGAGAATTAGGGTTCCATTAGCTTAGTATTTACAAGGGTGGGATTTTAGTTTGGGCTACTAGATTCGCTTAGGGAATATTTTCAAAAAATATGATTCTCTCTTCAAAGCCTTTGTCCCCAAGCAAACAAATCTTATTCGTTCAATGTGTCTTGGGAAAATTGAAAACTTTCGATTTTCTCGCACATGGGTCGACCACCCCCGTGCATGGGTCGACCACTACATGTCAACTTTAAACCCTTACTGGCCGACCGGTGGCTTATAATTTTTTTAATTTTCAAATTTTTAGTTCAATCTAATGCCCATAACTTCTCCATACTAATTTGGATTTCTAAGCGTTATATATGAAAATCATCTGGAAAATTGCTATGAACCCAATAGCGGAAGCTACGTAGTTAAATTTAGATGTCTATGAAAATTCGCTTTTAAGTACTTGTTTTATTTAATTTAATTTTCTTATTAAATCTCCGTCTAAATTTCTATTAAATTTCCGGGTGTTACATTCTTCTCTCCTTAAAAGGATTTCGTCCTTGAAATGTCAAAGGACGGAAAAATGAAACTCGTACACGCAACAACCAATAGCTGCAACCATCTACTCATCCACCATCCACATGCAATCATTGTTCTTAGAACTTTTCTAATGCATCATGTGTGTATCTATATATATATATATATGTATGCATTGTGAAATGCACATGAATCTATTCTAATGCAAAATTAGGCGGTCTACTGGTCCAGTCAACCTCCTGTCATGCAAAATGCTTATGCTATGCATCCAAATGTATGAAATGTCCTAAATAATATACTTGTAATGCTATATGCATGCACAACCATTCGAACATATGCAACACCCATATGCATAACATCCACTAACACACCTACAATCACAAGATAACATGCAATTGGATATAAGCGTGCATGTGTGTATTCAGAGGATATATTGTCCTAAAGTGTAAAAGAGTACCAAGCGAACAATACATCTATATACATCCCTTAGCATCCATCATTCATAACATGTCCTATTGACATGTTTACAACCATTCTAACCATCCAATGGTCTGTATCTAAAGGGTATACCACCTAAGTTCTACATACAGGTAAATTGTACGTATGAGAATTAAATTTGAAACGTACCAGAAATGAGTTATAGGTGGATGGCGTAGATTTCCTCCTCGAGCTCCCATGTACTCTCTGTTGGGCCATCCCCCATTGGAATTTAACAAGTCTGATCTCCTTATTACGGAGTAGCTTTGTACCATGCTCTAGAATATGAGTGGTGCACGACAAACAAGGAACTCATCTATCCTTTAATTTTCCCTAACTGACACGGCTTGACCACGGTAGCTGCACCGCATAGACACTTCTGAAAGTACGTAATGATCCCTAATAATTTAGCCATGTTCTATCTTGCCTTGAGGATTTTATACTGGTCTGTTTTCCAATTGTGGACTCAGCTCCATGGACTTCCCTATATGTCTCCTATCAGTACTTGCTTTTCTGCCTACGTTATGCAGTCCTTGTCCTTCTATGTAATAAATCTATCTATATTTTTCAACTGCACTTCTCATTCTTTACCACTAGCATAAATCTTAAATCTGAATGTATGTGCATAGGTAATTCTCTGCAATCCTTGCTACTAACTCAAATGGTATCGACGTGCACCATGCTAAATAACTTGAGCATAAATATGCTCTCTCAAAACTGTAGCCCTATGAAATCCTCAATGAATAACATATTGCCTTAACCTATCCAGTGGTATACCTAATCACTTCATCTTATAAATATCAGTTGAGACAACTCGAATGTGGATAGTGTCTTCTTCCATGGTACTTCCTATTTAGCTCTTTCTATTTCTCCACTTTACCCAAAGATATCCAACATGGTGATTTCTTAAATTGTTGAAAATAGAAAAATCTACTTTCCAATTTGGTTCAACCTAAGTCATTTCATTTTACTTCTAAATGGCTTCTTCAGTCCTTTAAAAATCATGGTGCCTAGGTATCATGTTTTGAGTCTATAGGGATCCATCCTAAGTTCTACAACTGAAAGTTTGGTCTATCTTCTCATTCAACCTTAACAATAAAATTCCCAAAATTAATTGGAGTCATAACATAGAATCGCTCTAGCATTGGTAATAATCATCTAATTGGTACTTTATTCGCGTGCGACCCGTACGCGCACAACTGTGTATTCTAAGTTAGTCTTCCATGAATTTCCTTAAGTAAATAATCTACTTCCGATCTGAGGGATGATTGGAGAAAATCTTCTTATCCCTTTCATCAAAATCTTACCAAGAATTTCTCTACCTTATTTTCAACGAAAATCACCTTTGCATTCTCGATGCGTGCAAAATACAATATCTTTTCTCTTGGTTGAGACCCAAATCCTTGAATTAACTATCCTTTACAAAATCTTGACTAGAATCTCATCGAGGTTACTTTTCGTGGTTTGAACTTCCAAAATATTATCATCACTTAATGTCCTCTATTTATGAGACCTTTTTACCAAACACGTCCTCTTATCACTTTATCCCAATTATTTCATAGTTGAGACAACTCAATATGGAATGATGCCTTGCCATTTTAATCCAATAGATATGATGACAAATACTTTGGCTTATACTTAAAGATTTTAGTATTTTGATGCATTGAAACTACATCTCTCCTAAAGGAAAGGCTGACAGTGTAAATTTCTATGTCTTATCCAAAAAGAGAATTAATATCTCATTCGGAATTACAAGGAATTATCTTTTTCTTTGTTATTGAAATTGACGGTTTAAAATACGGTAGCCATTCTTATTTTGTACATCTCTTTCATTTGGTTATATTCCTTGTCATTTCAAACTATACACTTCCATTTATAAATCCGAGCTTGATAATCCATAGGAATTTGCATTGCAACCCTCTATATTCCAATGAATAAAAATACTACTTAAATCTCATTCCTATTTCATCACTACTTTCGGTTATGTCTGCTAACCCATATCAATTCCAACAAAATCTGGGATCACCTACATCCCAACAATTTACCATAATAACTTAATTTATACTTGCACACATCCATCAAAACTACAAATCTGAAACTATCGCATGGTCTATAAGTTCAGGGACTACTACTACCCAACATTTCCAGATTCCTATACATGCAAATTTCTAACCATACAATTCCAAGGTTTACTTAGACATATTTGGAACACATCTACAATGATAGAACCCAATAAGGTAACACCGCCCGAAGGCTACCATGGAAATCAATTTCCACTAATACCACGACATAATGCTACTATGGACACTGCTCTCCCACTAATACGACTTCCCACTCAGTCAACCTGGTCTGCCTGTAGTCTCCAGTGAAACAACGTAATACCTAGACGGTCCATAGCCTACATGTATCGTACCTTTATCTATGTGGTACTGACCAATACTTGAACCACTCCTTTGTCACTTAACTTACTACATAAGAATTGAAGTAGGCCCTGCTTGGCTCTTTTTATACTTCAAATCGAATAACTTCTTGCACTAGCAGCATCCTTTGATAAAAGAAAACATCTCAGCTTACTCATATTCGAAAATTTGTTTTATCCAAATCATACTTTCCAAACTTCCTCATACAAAGATTCTATGATTCAAATCATACTTAGGTATAAAGATGCAAGGTGGTGCTCATGATTTACTACAATAGTAAGTTTGAACAAGTAATATGTCCTTCCAATTCAATCGTTGATTGAAAAGGTCATTAAATTTCCATGTTACTTTTTATCTCTGCCCCAACCCTTTCAAGGCTTCCCAATTCTATAGTCAAATTCTTTCCAAGTGGGTAGTTTAATCCTATTTATCTAACTCTGATCTATTTATTTTCTTTTTAAAGTTTAAGTGATAGTCGTACTATTTTCACTTTAATATTATAAATCAAAGCCTTTGATTTTAACATTATTCCCTCAAAACTAGTAAGTTTTAAAAATATAAAACTCTCTTTTCATTTTTAACAAGTGTTTCCTTCTTACTACATGTTAATTTTCGTTAATTAAATTAGCAAAAATGATTAACTTAACTTAGTGAAAATGTACATGAAAACACACCTTTCTAAAATCTTCTATTATAAATAAGAATTTTTCACAAAAGCGTATTTTATATTATATTTTTTTCAAAGAAAATGGAGTATTTTTAACTTATTATTATTATTATTTTAGGGATATAACAGAACATTTACAAAACATTTTTGGATACATAACCATTTCTTATTTACAAAAGGAATTCAAAAGTTAGGCCTTACATACTCTTCAATTTTTATTTTTATTTTCAAAAATTCCATTGTAAAAAGCAAAGTGCACATTGAGGTAAGTATAACAATGTGCCCAAAACAAAACAAAGCTTTAAAAAGTTTTTTGAAAAATTACTTTTTATCAAATCCTTTACTTTTACTTTCTAAATAATTTCCATAAAAATTTTCCGATTAGTTTATATAAAGTCATAAACCACTTTTTCTTCTATTAAAATATCAAACATCCACAATTTCTAACTGTAATGCTCCTCCTCTATACCCATACTACCCAAGAGTATTACAAAGTAGTACTATTAGATAATTTGAAGAATGAGGTTATAAGGGGTACAAACGTGAATATTCCCTTGGACTAACAATTGTACATTTAAAACATTAAATATTTAACTCACCTATAGTAAATAATATCGGTAAAAAGCAATAAACACATGTACCTTCAAGACAGAACAATATAAAATATACAATAAATAACAAAGAACAAAGAATTAGTTGTAGAGATAACATATTATAAATAATACGATAAAGTTATAAGGGTACAACATAACTCAAAATGTCAAATATCTCAATATAATATGATAAACAATCAATATACAGCTCAATGTCAAACATATATGATGGATCAATGTCATATAAATGTCATATAATAATCCTAGTACAAAGCTCCTCTAAGCCTAATAAAATACATGCTGGTCAAGTCGTCTCTGCAACTAAAGTGTCTCGGACCGACCCGAGTATTATAACACAAGGATCCGATCATAAATAAGATGATACAGCATAAACAAGGTAGAATAATATAATATCTACCAAAGATACTCAAAACAATAGACGACATGTCAAAGTGTACAAATAATTTACAAGGCATCATATTACTCAGATATCTCCAATCGATATAAATAATTAGAACTGATATCAAAAGATGTCATCACCCATCTAAAACAAATCAATAGAAATCAAGAAGACTATATCCAATGGGTGAATCATCCATACAATACAACCTCATTATGTAAAATGAAATCATCAAGAGAATATGGCTAACTCACTTCATGCCCTAATATAATATCATAAATCAATAGATAATGTGAGATAGCCTATCAAATTATCCAAAAGATATCCAATACTATACAAACCACAAAGATAATCAATTATAATCAAATCAATATCAATAATAAAGGTTATCTCAAAAATATCAAATCATCAAATCATTTGGATATAAAGGGCACCAAGCACACTTTAGACTCAACAATTCTCTACTCCAGTCAACTCATTATGGGAAAGAGACATATATTCCAATCCACTACACAATCACAATCCTGAACCAAAAAGGGAGACTGATAGCACGCAGCGTGCTCTAGAAACCCAGGGTCTACTAGCCTCTTGCTAATAGCCAGATCTGTTCCTACAGTCTTCAGTTACCTCGATGGATATCATAACCCCATCCACCGGTGGCTTGTCTACGTGTAACCCCGGTCAAGACCCTGCTTTGCCTCTATAGGTAACCGACTGCTGGCCTATGCGACACAAGGGGCTTTAGGGCTCCTACCCTACTAACCACTACTCCCATTATATGCATTGAATACAATAACGATGTCACGGATCTGGGGCGCTACCCCATGATCAGGCCATCAGGGTGGATACATAGAAATAATATCACATAAATTAAATATAAATTGCGACAATTCACATAGAAGAATGTCATCACCGTATCATATTAAAATCATCATCCAAATCAATATCAACGACGAATTACCCATATCATAAAAATCAATATAAAGATGATAAGAAATTAGAAATCGAAAATCAAAAATCAAAAACTAATAATAATAATAATAATAATAATAATAATAATAATAAATATATTATTCCAATGAACATAAATAAATGAATCAATACTTAATATTGAAAATTCACAACATATAATTTTATATACAAAATGATACAAAAAATGGGAAATAAATACATACTCTAGAATTAATTGGATAATTACTGACTCAAATATAATATATTAAATAACTAATTTCTTATTCATACATAAAATCAGTTGATTATTAAATATTTACTAATAATATACATATCAGTGTTTTAAAATTTATTTACTACATATATTTATTTTAAATTATTTTATCTCTTAATAATATGAATGTAGATTTTACTATAGGAATATATGTATAAAATTTGATATTTGCTTTCAATACACAGAATCATGAAACAAGTCACCTAAAATTTCATAACACACACACATACAATACACTTAGGTAATGACCCTAATTTTAACTAACATTATTTAGAACTTTTAATTGGATAAATAAAATAAAATAATGTAAAGCGATAAGAAAATTGAGATTTGGTAACTAAGTTTAGGCCATGCCTTAGTTAATAAACCAATTAGAAAAGCAAAAGGTTAAGATAAGAAGGAGGAAAATGATAAGGGAAAAATGGTAATAACCTTCATTCCTACCCCTTAAACCCTTCTATCTTCATTTACTTCATTTATTTACACACTTACAAACTAAACCTAGAGTGAGGCCAACCATAGCAAAGGAAAAACAAGAAGGAAACTAAAAGATTGAGGAATCAAAGCTAAAAGAAATCAAGTCTACACCAATTAAAGGTGATTCTTTTGCAAGTATTATGTCATGTTTTAGTAGTTTGAATGATTGTATGCTTGTTGGTGATTTTCTAAAATTTAATATGAAATTTAGTGATATGTTTGAGTTGAAATACCTATCATATGATACCAAAATGAGTTGCGATTTTGATATGATGTTAGAAATATCATTTTAGAAGTGGGTTTTTAATTTCATAATTTTCCAAGCAAGTATGGATTTTATATGATTTTTCTAAGTGAAGAAATTGGTGAATTTTGGGTTTTAATTATAAAAAATAATTAAAATAAGTTTTTGGCCCTGAAATTTGTATATATCGAAGAGTATGATTAATTCGATTTATTTTGGTTTTTGGAGATTTTTCCTAAGCGTTTAGGAATGATAAATAAATTGTTTAAGTCAAAAGGGCATAATTGTTTAAGTAAAGTGTTTTATGATAAGGGTTAAAATGTAAAATGTTTTAATATTTCAAACTATCATGTGTGGTATATTTCAGTAAATAAATTGATAAATTTTTTATTAGCCAATGAGATATGAAAAATTATAGAGGTTTGGTGAAAAGATACTACTATTTATAGTAAATTGGCAGTTTTCAAGTTAATTGTAGTTTTACCATGTCGACATTGTCCATGTCAAGCCACATCTCACCGCATCACACTGTTATCAACATGGAATAAAGAAATGCATATGATTTCAACGATTTTGGCTTGAAATGGATTAGTTTTGAACCTCGTCAAGGTTATAGTAACAAAGATAGAGAGTTGGTCTTTGATATGGGCATGTCGAGGCGCATGCATGCCGCATTTTTACTAAGAAGCATGATGCCCCATACACTTCTTAACGTTTTTGCCTCGTTGACCCAGATGGTCATCGAGCCTACTCTATGCCGCATTTAACTTGTCATCGAGCATAACCCTTGCCGCTTTTAACTTGTTGTCGAGCCTAGCCAGACCACTTTTTAACTAGCCTTTAAGCTTAACCCATGTTTTTATAGTCATCGAGCTCAACCTATACTACTTTTAACTAAGTCGACATCTTTGATACCGATGCCGCACTTATCCCAATTTATTTACATCCTCGATGAGGCATTGATGCCAAGGTTCTTGTGTGTCATCGGAGTTTATTTTTATAGTTTAACTCTATGACTTATGAGGTTATGACTTCGACATCATCCCTATATATTTCAAATAAAAGACTTCGACATGCTTTAGAATGGGCAAAGATCTATAATGGCGATGACAATTGCCGAGTTTATAATTGTAAAGGTATTACATATGTTTGGCCTTGTAGCCTAAGTTTTGAGATGGTCGAAGACCCCAATGATTTTGATTTTTCATCAAAAATGTTTTGTAAAGCATATATCATGGATGATTCCAGTGATGTATTCTGATTTATATCTGATGTATCGTATTACTCTTCCGTTGTATCTGGTTTAACTCTGTTGTAACTTATACATTTATATAGTAGCTTCATGAACTACTATCTCTTTTATTTCCGCTGCATTTATTACTCTGTGTCTGTGATCTGTGATTATTTATTTACTGTATATGTTCAGTTTTTCCAATTTAAATTAACAACGCGGTATTTTGAGCAATTCAATTCCGGCATGAGTGTCTACCTATACACTTATAATGGATGCGAATGGTCCAAAATAGCGGGTACCCTACAAATCACAGAATAATGAGCTATTTTGGACCATTCGCATCCATTATAAGTGTATAGGTAGACACTCATGCCGGAATTGAATTGCTCAAAATACTGCGTTGTTAATTTAAATTGGAAAAACTGAACATATACAGTAAATAAATAATCACAGATCACAGACACAGAGTAATAAATGCAGCGGAAATAAAAGAGATAGTAGTTCATGAAGCTACTATATAAATGTATAAGTTACAACAGAGTTAAACCAGATACAACGGAAGAGTAATACGATACATCAGATACAAAGCAGAATACATCACTGGAATCATCGAATACTGAAAGCAGAATAGATGGCTGGATCTTCAAGCAAAGCTCCAACTCCAAAGGTGAGTCTCGAATACTGGTACACTCAGTCTGACCCGAGCGTAAAGCAAAAACACAAGACACTCGAGTCAGGATTAACATTCTTATATTAATAAATCCAACTCAAGTGAAATAACAATCGAAATACAAGTAACTCAAAGGATGTTTGGAATAACCATCCTTTAAGGATCCGTTAAACTATCTACTAGGTAGTAGTGTACGATAAGTAGATAATGTCTATCAGTAATATAAAGATATCAAAATAGTGTTAAGTCATGGCCCATTCCACCCTTAACACATTTTTATTCCCAAAAGCATATACAAGACCGTAGTTTCCCCAAAACCGGAAGTCACCAGAGGGCAATCCATATACTAAAGGTACAAACCAAAATCGTAGTGGTCGCGAATAAAGGGATACAAGTATGACAAGGCACATGAGGCAATACCCAAGGTAGTGATACTACCGTTTGCCTGATCCGGACTGGTGAGAACGCAACGCCGCAGCGCCCGCAACACCGTGAAACAACACTCCCAAAATCAAGGGTGCACCAATCGACAACAAGTAATGAGTAGTTCGAAGAAGTGTGTTTACTTGAGGTAGCTAATCCTCCATTGGCCCGGCACGGCTCCTGTTTTAGTCATTTCCAATTTGACACAAGTGTCAAAGCTATCCATTATCGTTCTCTTTCTTCAGTCATCACGTACATCATTCCAACCACTTCATTCTGGATCATCACTCCGCGTATAGTTATTAAAGTGGTTTCGGTTTAGATAGAGAGTATATCCATAACCGATTCCGGTCTCTTTAATAACTTTCGTAATTATTACACCGATTGGTCGTTTATATATTTCAAAACCAAATCAATTACAATTTCAATTAGAATTTGTAAACCAACATTTCATTTCTCTTTCCAAAACAATTTCCAAAATTTACATTTTAAAACTTCCAAATTCATAATTTCAAAATCTTATAGTTCAATTTCAATTTCTATTTAAAACAATTCAAATATTGATTCAAGTTCGTATATAAGTGTCTTTTCAAAAAACATTAAATTAATTTAATCTAACATTCAAATCAATTTAAATTCATTTATCGATTTCATTCAATATTCATTAAGTAAATTTGCCATTCAAAACAATTTCTATTAAATTTCCAATTCATTAAATCAATTTCTTAAGTTCAACTTCATTAAATCAAAACTTACAATTTTGAATTAAATTAAATTCGTCAAATCAATTCTTTCAATTACAAGTCTTACATTAATTTCAAAAATATCACATTTCATTTCTGGTTAAAGAAATTCAATTTCACTTATTTAATTATTTAAATAATTTTCCAAAACTTAATTAATAAAGAAACCCAATTTCAATTATTTACGAAGTAAAATTCACTTATTCAAAAATTCAATTTAATTTAATCATTAAATAATTCAATCTTATTTAATTTTTAAATAATTCAAAACTTAATTATTAGATAATTTCAAAGTTTAATAATTTCAACTTAATTATAATTTCAAACCTAATTATTAAATCATTTCAAACTTAAATCAATCATTTCTCAAATTAAACATCATTCTTTCATCAATTACATTGTTAATATTTTGTTTCAGATTATTAAATATTAACATTTTCCTTTCATTAAAATTCAAATTTTAACTTCATTTCAAAACCATATTATTTATTCAAATAAAATCTTCGTTTTATTTTCAAATCAAATTATTGACCAATCGGGTTTTATTAAATTTTCTATCCTAGGTCAAAGTTCAATTTGGGTATTTATCATTTTAACCCGATTCCAATTCAATTCAAAATCAAAGCATAGTAAAGGGAACTTGCAGTGTGATAACAGGGATGGTGTCAAAGTAAATAAACAAGCAATAACAACGAACGATAACAATCCAATAATCAATTCAAATAATCCCGAAATAATCGTATTAATTCGCATTGTTATTTGTACGAATTAATATAATTATTTCTAGAATCTACACTATCATTTCATGTAGATTAAAGATTATTACATTACGGTTTTCACTTGTCATTCGATTCAATTTTAACACTACAACAATTTATCCAATATACGTTCAATGGTTCAAAATGTAATTATCACTATTTACATGTCAATTAATTTAACAATTAAAAGGGGTCATATTCAACTAATCAAATTCAACATATATGTCGATTCAAATTTAATTATCCTACGTCAAATTTACTTGCATAATATTTATCACTTTATACATTTCAATTTAACATTCAATATAAACAACAAACAATCAATCAATTATCAATCAAACAGGATTATCATTTCATAAATAACCGATAGTGGTGTAAATTGTCACAAGTGAACTGATACAGGTAATAACAGTGTAAATAACTAACAGCAGCATATATCAATTGTCGTTTCAATTGAAATCAGATTTAATAAATAAAAGAACATTAATCGTGAGTGATTGCTCACCTTTCGAGGCTAGAGAGGTTTGACAATGAAATGGGTTATGAATCCAAGCACGAATTTCGAAGCAAAACATGAAGGACACGGAATCAACAGTTAAAGCAAAGCTGAGCTGGTAATTATGAATCACGATAATTAATAAAAGTCATCCCTTGATATAAATTGAAACAAATATGTATATATAACATTTCTTTTCAAAATTAATACTAAAATTTTAAAACTCATATATAAAACATTAAATGTATTTCAAACAAATATTAAATTTATATAGAATAATATATTTTCCTCAATTATTATATCATAAATGCATATTTGACTTTGAAAAACCAGACTCTCCTATTATCTCTGTAAATCGAAACCCAAGATAAATAATCTCTAATTGTTTTGTTTTAGAGAGAACAACATACGTGCAGACTTAACAAATATGCAACTATACTTAAACAATATATGCATGCCATCAGACAATGATCTACTATACAGACTACCAAGATATGCTACCCACTATTTTATTACATTAATTTTTTTTTAAACTCTATGTAAATCTGAATGCCACTAGAAATAGACACGTCAAAATTCTATAATGTACCTTGAAAATCAAAATATCTTCAAAATATAACTAACTTAAATTTATTCAAAGCAACATGCAAAATGGACCAGCGATTTAGATATGAAACACCCGTTTTTAAAACACACGTACTGAACTGTAAGGTATGGATATATAAACTATATATGTTTGCAGTGACCACTAACCTGTATAACTTAAAATATAAAGGACTCACAACCCATTATTTTAACAGTATGACTAATGTATACATTGAATAACTTTTAAACATTTTACTTATCATCTACATCCGATCCAAGGGCAAAATGGTTTAGAACTCGTACCATTCAAAAATCTGAAATACCCATCCATTAGAATCAAACATGTTTAAAAATAAAATCTAATATATGTACAGTCCTTATACAATCAATGTACAAATGCAGACATCACCTAACAGCTACAAATACACGTACGGTGACCTATAACTGTATATGAAAAAAAAAAATTTAACTCATACTAATGTGTAGAACCCATGACTATATATTCATTATAAAACTTAACAATATACAATATAATTTATCTTAGTGTGTATATATATATATATATATTGAAACTGAAATTACATTAAACCATCTTATTGAATTACCTTAACAAGATGTTGATGCATTTCCTAGAAAATTGCCTAGGTGCGGATATATGTGTGTGTGTATGCGAACAGGTATATATATAAATAGTTTACAACTATGCATCCCTTTAAATATATATATGGACAGAGGAAGAGGTGCTCACCGCTTAGAGGCAAAGCAAGGGAAGGTCGCTACTAGCGGTGCTAGATGGTGTGGCGGGGAAGAAAGCGGCAAAGCGATGGCGGTTGCAAGAGGAGATGGCCTGGAGATATGGCTATGGGTGGTTATCTACCGGGTTGCGCGAGCTAGAAGATGGGTTAGGTGGTGGAAGTAGTGGCCGTCATGGGCGGAGGAGCGAGGGAGTAGTGATGTATGTTGGTGGGAGGCTACTTGTGTGGCTCAAGCCAAATCTGAGGAGGTGGCGGAAGGGGTCGGAGCGGAAGTGGAAGAGGAAGGTGCGATAGTGGAGGTTCGGTGGCCATCGCGGTGAGGGAAGTGGTGTCGTCGGAGGTGAACTCGGCAGCAAAAGAAGGCGAGTGATGGTTGGAACTGGGTGAAAGTTTTCTTGAGCAAAAATTTTAAAGACTGATACTTTTCATTTTTTTAATTTTATGATATAGCAGGGAAGAAAACGAAAAGAGGGAAGAAGGGAAATGGTGAAGGGTCTGATGATTTTGAATTAAAGGCAGAGCTTATTTTGGAAACTGTATATGCACAGAAGACGAAAAATCAAAATAGAAGAGGAAGACTAGTAGCCATCAGCTATCCATAACCAACCGTTGGAAATGTTAAAAGTTTTGAGATAAATTTCAGAGAATAATAAATGATAATTGCTGACCAGATGAGCAATGAAAAGTTATCAGGAACAAATGACACAATCTCGGTACCGATACGACAACCTGCTACACCGATTTGTCGTATATCGGACGTCAAAATACAGAATTGATCATACCACAGTGCTCAGCACGATTAGGCGATCAAAACGGTATACAGATATCAGTGCTATGATTGAACTGTAAAATTCGAATTTTCTAACCGGGGAAAATGCATGATAAACGCAGAAAAATAAGATCGACGGAGCCAAAAAGTCCAAATTTTGAAAAATGACAAACTGACATCTTGCTCAGAAGATGGTTTAGAATTTTTCTATGTAAAAATATTTAGGTTTCGGAAACATTTTATTTTCGTCGCTTTTTAACTGATTAAATTGAAGTGAATTTACGTGCGAAATAAACTTCCATATTTTTGGACGAAAATTTACCAGTTGCTATGTTTAACTAGACGTATTCCAAATATTAAATTTTTATTTCGAAATTTTATCGTTTAAAATTTCACAAAATTTCAACTAATTACGTTATTAAAATAGTTGAAATTTACGGGTCATTACACTCTCCCCCACTCAAAACTTTTCGTCCCCGAAAAGGAACGAGGTAGGAGAATGGAAACAACCAGAAAGAAAAATAGATTTGAAATACAAAATAACAATTAATTTAAACCATATAAATTCAAATTTAAATTAATTGATATTTAATAATTGATTTAATCCATTTGATTTCACTAAAATCAATCTCAACTATTTCTAAATTCATTATCTTATTATCCCATTTCTTCAATTTACAATTTTTAAAACCATAAATTTGAATAGACTTTTATTATAATCATATTTTCTTCAACAATTTTAAATTCTTCTTTATTCCAAATTATTGTTAAATTTATTCTACTTAATATATCTAATCATATATATTTAACCCATATAAATTAATTTAAACCATAAAAGTTTCGATTTAAATTAATTTACATCTATTAATTTCTTTTAAATTCAAGGTATTTTCATATGTTGATCAAATTTCAATTTATTCATTCTTTCAAAACAAATTTATTTGTCTCATCTATTACTCAATTATTTATTATCCTATCTAACTCTATTCATATCTTTATAATCAAAATTTAGTGTATAACATTTATTATAAACACTCAAATTTTATTTTCAATTTATCTTATATATTATCCAATTAAATATTCAACTTCTGAACGATTTAGGTAAGTTGTATTAGAATGTAGTTGAACAATATACAAATAAAATTTTCCAAATTCAATTATTCAAGTTTAAATATTAATTCCAAATTTTGGTTTTATTTATAATTAAAATCATCCTTTAGCAAAATTTAAGAATTAGATTTCCGATTAACTTTAAACAATTTAGAGATATATATAATATATTTATATCAAATCAAATTAAATTTTAAATAAGATACCTATATATATGTAAATCAAAATATACTGAGGAAATTCAAATCAAAATAATTTTTTTTTCAAAACAAAACCGTAGCAAAGCTACAGAATGGTTTCTCCACTTCGAAACTCGAAAATGAATGTCGATGATGCGGCCGCCATCACCGAAATTATTTTCTAGCGACAAAGAGAAGAGCACTAATTCAAACATTTAAAATTCTTTGAAATGATTTCAATTTGAAAATATTTTAAAACTACACACCTAAAACTTTTAAATCAAAGTTGGAAATCACCGGAAATTAAATTCTCAAATTCTGATTTTAAATCCATTTGAATTTCAAATTAAAATTTTGAACCATGTTCTATAATTTCATTTATTTATCATATTAGAATAATCAATGGTTTTCCAAACAATAAATGAAAATCAAATATTATCATTTTTGACCACAGATTCATTGACAATTTAATTTCATAATATAATCATACAAAGTTTATTTTATTTACCAAAGTTGAAAACGAAATTGTGTCAGTTTGCTCTGCTCAAGTGTTTTGGAAATCCTATCGATAGCGTTGATCAGACGAATCGATCGGAAACCCAAATCAACATCAACAACTCAAACAACACAATACATCAAACATTTTTATATAAATTTACAAATACACTTACTCGCTCGACAATACAAGAATGGATTCAAAGCAAGGATAGAGATTCAAATTTGATGGACTCAAATCAAAGAGAATTCTGATTCGAAGACAAATTCGAAAGAAAAGATAAGATGATTCAATAACAGAATCGGGAGATGGGTAAATTTATTTAATTCACGGGCAACCTTAACCGGTCGTCCGTATCTTCAAGAATAAGATCGTTGTAGAATTTCGAGGTAAATCGACATTCGATCTCAAGAAATAGAATTCAGGTATAGCAGGAGATAGATAGCATCGTAAACCGAGGATACAAAAATCTCCGGTAAATCAATGCCAATTGTAAAGGAGTTTCACCACTTTACAAATCATTTGAAGTTTGGCGAGACCGCCAAGTTATTATAGAGATCATTCAAAGTGGAGTTATTGGATACTCCAGAATTCAGACGAATATGAATAGTGAGGGACAAGAATGAATTTCGGAACCGAGGGAACGTTCCAAAATTCAAGGAATCGAGTCAAAAGG
Organism: Allium fistulosum; assembly: GCA_030737815.1. Taxonomy (NCBI): domain Eukaryota; kingdom Viridiplantae; phylum Streptophyta; class Magnoliopsida; order Asparagales; family Amaryllidaceae; genus Allium; species Allium fistulosum. Next base: position 494,475,846 of record CM060902.1, on the reverse strand, counting down.
AAGAGATTGAAACTCGAATGAGAGTGATTCTGTAAATACATTTACCCTATATGTGAAGTTTTGTCTAGAGCTACCAAAGCTTTGATACCAACTGTAACGACACGCTATTTTGGACCATTCGCATCCATTATAAGTGTATAGGTAGACACTCATGCCGAAATTGAATTGCTCAAAATACCGCGTTGTTAATTTAAACTGGCAAAACTAAACATATACAGTAACTAAATAATCACAGATCACAGACACAGAGTAATAAATGCAGCGGAAATAAAAGAGATAGTTGTTCATGAAGCTACTATATAAATGTATAAGTTACATCAGAGTTAAACCAGATACAACGGAAGAGTAATGCGATACATCAAATACAAAGCAGAATACATCACTGGAATCATCGAATACTGAAAGCAGAATAGATGGCTGGATCTTCAAGCAAAGCTCCAACTCCAAAGGTGAGTCTCGAATACTGGTACACTCAGTCTGACCCGAGCGTAAAGCAAAAACACAAGACACTCGAGTCAGGATTAACATTCTTATATTAATAAATCCAACTCAAGTGAAATAACAATCGAAATAAAAGTAACTCAAAGGATGTTTGGAATAACCATCCTTTAAGGATCCGTTAAACTATATACTAGGTAGTAGTGTACGATAAGTAGATAATGTCTATCAGTAATATAAAGATATCAAAATAGTGTTAAGTCATGGCCCATTCCACCCTTAACACATTTTTATTCCCAAAAGCATATACAAGACCGTAGTTTCCCCAAAACCGGAAGTCACCAGAGGGCAATCCATATACTAAAGGTACAAACCAAAATCATAGTGGTCGCGAATAAAGGGATACAAGTATGACAAGGCACATGAGGCAATACCCGAGGTAGTGATACTACCGTTTGCCTGATCCGGACAGGTGAGAACGCAACGCCGCAGCGCCCGCAACACTGTGAAACAACACTCCCAAAATCAAGGGTGCACCAATCGACAACAAGTAATGAGTAGTTCGAAGAAGTGTGTTCACTTGAGGTAGCTAATCCTCCATTGGCCCGGCACGGCTCCTGTTTTAGTCATTTCCAATTTGACACAAGTGTCAAAGCTATCCATTATCGTTCTCTTTCTTCAGTCATCACGTACATCATTCCAACCACTTCATTCTGGATCATCACTCCGCGTATAGTTATTAAAGTGGTTTCGGTTTAGATAGAGAGTATATCCATAACCGATTCCGGTCTCTTTAATAACTTTCGTAATTATTACACCGATTGGTCGTTTATATATTTCAAAACCAAATCAATTACAATTTCAATTAGAATTTGTAAACCAACATTTCATTTTTCTTTCCAAAACAATTTCCAAAATTTACATTTTAAAACTTCCAAATTCATAATTTCAAAATCTTATAGTTCTATTTCAATTTCTATTTAAAACAATTCAAATATTGATTCAAGTTCGTATATAAGTGTCTTTTCAAAAAACATTAAATTAATTTAATCTAACATTCAAATCAATTTAAATTCATTTATCGATTTCATTCAATATTCATTAAGTAAATTTTCCATTCAAAACAATTTCTATTAAATTTCCAATTCATTAAATCAATTTCTTAAGTTCAACTTCATTAAAATAAAACTTACAATTTTGAATTAAATTAAATTCGTCAAATCAATTCTTTCAATTACAAGTCTTACATTAATTTCAAAAATATCACATTTTATTTCTGGTTAAAGAAATTCAATTTCACTTATTTAATTATTTAAATAATTTTCTAAAACTTAATTAATAAAGAAACTCAATTTCAATTATTTACGAAGTAAAATTCACTTATTCAAAAATTCAATTTAATTTAATCATTAAATAATTCAATCTTATTTAATTTTTAAATAATTCAAAACTTAATTATTAAATAATTTCAAAGTTTAATAATTTCAACTTAATTATAATTTCAAACCTAATTATTAAATCATTTCAAACTTAATTCAATCATTTCTCAAATTAAACATCATTCTTTCATCAATTACATTGTTAATATTTTGTTTCAGATTATTAAATATTAACATTTTCCTTTCATTAAAATTCAAATTTTAACTTCATTTCAAAACCATATTATTTATTCAAATAAAATCTTCGTTTTATTTTCAAATCGAAAAGATTTTATTTTCAAATCAAATTATTGACCAATCGGGTTTTATTAAATTTTCTATCCTAGGTCAAAGTTCAATTTGGGTATTTATCATTTCAACCCGATTCCAATTCAATTCAAAATCAAAGCATAGTAAAGGGAACTTGCAGTGTGATAACAGGGATGGTGTCAAAGTAAATAAACAAGCAATAACAACGAACAATAACAATCCAATAATCAATTCAAATAATCCCGAAATAATCGTATTAATTCGCATTGTTATTTGTACGAATTAATATAATTATTTCTAGAATCTACACTATCATTTCATGTAGATTAAAGATTATTACATTACAGTTTTCACTTTTCATTCGATTCAATTTTAACACTACAACAATTTATCCAATATACGTTCAATGGTTCAAAATGTAATTATCACTATTTACATGTCAATTAATTTAACAATTAAAAGGGGTCATATTCAACTAATCAAATTCAACATATATGTCGATTCAAATTTAATTATCCTACGTCAAATTTACTTGCATAATATTTATCACTTTATACATTTCAATTTAACATTCAATTTAAACAACAAACAATTAATCAATTATCAATCAAACAGGATTATCATTTCATAAATAACCGATAGTGGTGTAAATTGTCACAGGTGAACTGATATAGGTAATAACAGTGTAAATAACCAACAGCAGCATATTTCAATTGTCGTTTCAATTGAAATCAGATTTAATAAATAAAAGAACATTAATCGTGAGTGATTGCTCACCTTTCGAGGCTAGAGAGGTTTGACAATGAAATGGGTTATGAATCCAAGCACGAATTTCGAAGCAAAACATGAAGGACACAGAATCAACAGTTAAAGCAAAGCTGAGCTGGTAATTATGAATCACGATAATTAATAAAAGTCATCCCTTGATATAAATTGAAACAAATATGTATATATAACATTTCTTCTCAAAATTAATACTAAATTTTTAAAACTCATATATAAAACATTAAATGTATTTCAAACAAATATTAAATTTATATAGAATAATATATTTTCCTCAATTATTATATCATAAATGCATATTTGACTTTGAAAAACCAGACTCTCCTATTATCTCTGTAAATCGAAACCCAAGATAAATAATCTCTAATTGTTTTGTTTTAGAGAGAACAACATACGTGCAGACTTAACAAATATGCAACTATACTTAAACAATATATGCATGCCATTAGACAATGATCTACTATACAGACTACCAAGATATGCTACCCACTATTTTATTACATTAAATTTTTTTTAAACTCTATGTAAATCTGAATGCCACTAGAAATAGACACGTCAAAATTCTATAATGTACCTTGAAAATCAAAATATCTTCAAAATATAACTAACTTAAATTTATTCAAAACAACATGCAAAATGGACCAGCGATTTAGATATGAAACACCCGTTTTTAAAACACACGTACTGAACTGTAAGGTATGGATATATAAACTATATATGTTTGCAGTGACCACTAACTTGTATAACTTAAAATATAAAGGACTCACAACACACTATTTTAACAGTATGACTAATGTATACATTGAATAACTTTTAAACATTTTACTTATCATCTACATCTGATCCAAGGGCAAAATGGTTTAGAACTCGTACCATTCAAAAATCCGAAATACCCATCCATTAGAATCAAACATGTTTAAAAATAAAATCTAATATATGTACAGTCCTTATACAATCAATGTACAAATGCAGACGTCACCTAACAGCTACAAATACATGTACGGTGACCTATAACTGTATGTGAAAAAAAAATATTTAACTCATACTAATGTGTAGAACCCATGACTATATATTCATTATAAAACTTAACAATATACAATATAATTTATCTTAGTGTATATATATATTTTTTGAAACTGAAATTACATTAAACCATCTTATTGAATTACCTTAACAAGATGTTGATGCATTTCCTAGAAAATTGCCTAGGTGCGGATATATGTGTGTGTGTGTATGCGAACAGGTATATATATAAATAGTTTACAACTATGCATCCCTTTAAATATATATATGGACAGAGGAAGAGGTGCTCACCGCTTAGAGGCAAAGCAAGGGAAGGTCGCTACTGGCGGTGCTAGATGGTGTGGCGGGGAAGAAAGCGGCAAAGCAATGGCGGTTGCAAGAGGAAATGGCCTGGAGATATGGCTATGGGTGGTTATCTACCGGGTTGCGCGAGCTAGAAGATGGGTTAGGTGGTGGAAGCAGTGGCCGTCATGGGCGGAGGAGCGAGGGAGTAGTGATGTATGTTGGTGGGAGGCTACTTGTGTGGCTCAAGCCAGATCTGAGGAGGTGGCGGAAGGGGTCGGAGCGGAAGTGGAAGAGGAAGGTGCGAGAGTGGAGGTTTAGTGGCCATCGCGATGAGGGAAGTGGTGTCGTCGGAGGTGAACTCGGCAGCAAAAGAAGGCGAGTGATGGTTGGAACTGGGTGAAAGTTTTCTTGAGCAAAAATTTTGAAGGCTGATACTTTTCATTTTTTTAATTTTATGATATAGCAGGGAAGAAAACGAAAAGAGGGAAGAAGGGAAATGGTGAAGGGTCTGATGATTTTGAATTAAAGGCAGAGCTTATTTTGGAAACTGTATATGCATAGAAGACGAAAAATCAAAATAGAAGAGGAAGACTAGTAGCCATCAGCTATCCATAACCAACCGTTGGAAATGTTAAAAGTTTTGAGATAAATTTCAGAGAATAATAAATGATAATTGCTGACCAGATGAGCAATGAAAAGTTATCAGGAACAAATGACACAATCTCGGTACCGATACGACAACCTGCTACACCGATTGTCATATATCGGATGTCAAAATACAGAATTGATCATACCACAGTGCTTAGCATGATTAGGCGATCAAAATGGTATAAAGATATCAGTGCTATGATTGAACTGTAAAATTCGAATTTTCTAACCGGGGAAAATGCATGATAAACGCAGAAAAATAAGATCGACGGAGCCAAAAAGTCCGAATTTTGAAAAACGACAAACTGACATCTTGCTTAGAAGATGGTTTAGAATTTTTCTATGTAAAAATATTTAGGTTTCGGAAACATTTTGTTTTCGTCGCTTTTTAACTGATTAAATTGAAGTGAATTTACATGCGAAATAAACTTCCATATTTTCGGACGAAAATTTACCAGTTGCTATGTTTAACTAGACGTATTCCAAATATTAAATTTTTATTTCAAAATTTTATCGTTTAAAATTTCACAAAATTTCAACTAATTACGTTATTAAAACAGTTGAAATTTACGGGTCGTTACAGTCGAAGACCCCAATGATTTTGATTTTTCATCAAAAATGTTTTGTAAAGCATATATCATGGCAAAATTATTTGGTAAAGTAAAGGACCAATGTTTTCCTTGTTCCACGTATGATTTCAAGATTTAAATCATTTATAAAGATGTTGTTTCAAGGAAATATGGATATGGTAGTTAACACAAAATTTAACTAAAACAATAACTCAAAGATTAGAATACCAGATGGGACTTGTATGAGCTCACGCCCTATATTTAGCTAAAAGAATAACTCAAAGATTAGAAAACCAGATGGGGCTGTCATGGGTAAGACTAAAAGAAGGTTACACACAGAAAGGAACACACGAAGTAGAGATAGGTTATTAGTGAGCCCACAAAACCAGTAGGATCAGTTGACCTAAGAAGTAGTAAGTTACGGACAAACCATCCAGTTTTTCTCTAATAGCAAGTTAGAACATAATGTCTGGTAGGCCCTAGTCAGCCATAGGTTTATAGTCAGTCTGGTAAAACTATTATGTTGGGATAGATAGTCCACTGATTACCTATATTATATGCAAGAAAGTTATTGCTATATTGTTATTTAAACCAGTTTGGTTGCGGGATTTGATTTGCAAAAGATATGCTTTTAAAGGACATTAGTAAGAGGAAAACCCGTTCCGCTAGGCGGCGTGGTTTCACTTAATATCAATAAATCGAGATGTCATATTATTATTCACACCAGGCTTTTTGTCCGACTTAAAGTTTATGTTTTCCCCTTAAACTCTCGGGTGCTCAAAATTTAATTTGAGTAGATTGAGAGTTAAGGTTTTCAGGTATAGTATGTTTTGGCGAATAAAGCTTCCAAAGACGTGTAGGAGGCAAATATTAGCTATGTAGGAGATTATCTACTTATCTATTACACTGTGATTGAATGGTGTATGTAAAGGCATATGTTATAGCTATCTATATAGTAACTCTGATCATCCAAGGGGGCATCTTCATATGTCACTCTTAGCGTATTTTGTAATAATTATATTTATTTGAACCTGAAAACATTATGGGATTATGTACTAAATATGAGATGCCGATTTGAAATGTAATCAGAAAAGTTGTTTTGAAATTGTGTTTGAAATACTTCATATTCGTGTGCTTTTGATATTATGGATACTATTAACATTACCGCATTTTGCCACCGGAAATTAATATTATAGATGACTACAGCATCTGTAGCGGTTAATTTCAGGCCTCAAAATGTGGGATGTTACAACTTGGTATCGGAGCATAGGTTTATGTAAAACTTAAAAGAAATTTAAACCTAAAAAGTGTTTTAAAACATAAGCCAAATGAATCGAAGAATAAGAGTGGGGTATGGGATAACGCTATAGTAATGTATTTGTATTTTCTATATGTAAGTATACGCTTTATCTCTATTCTCCCTTCTCTCTTAGACCGTTCTTCTGTGTCTTACAAGGTTCGAATGCAAATTTAAAGGAAAGTAAGATATGGAGGCAGGAAACGGAAGAGTGAATCTCGGTGGAGGAAGCACCATAACAAATGGAAATGCTAGACCCAATACTAGAAGGATCCCGAGTCGGGCACAAGCTGCTAATGTAGGTGCTGGAACACTGTAGGCTGGTATGGGAGCTAGGTATTAGTTCTTTATCAACATGATGCTAATGGGAGCTGCTGTTGGACTTGTAGGAGGAAATGATGGAGGAGTGAATCAGGAAACTCCGGTTGTCAACAACTATGTTGTGCTGAGTAGGGATTATGCAAGGCTTGGAGGAAAGCCCTTTGTAAAGCCGAGGATGCAATTGAAGTAGAGAATTGGTTGCTTATTGCGAGAGGATTTTCGTTGATCTTGAACTGAATGATGACAAAAGTAGGAGGTTGGCGTCCAGGTAACTACAAGGAGCTACATTTTTACTGGTGAAACAGTGTTACTGTTGTAGTAGCGAATGAAACCTTGATTTGGGCAGAATTTAGGAGAATGTTTGAAGATAGGCTTATGTTAAAAATCGCTAAGTCTACCCTATTTGAGAAAGTTTGTTGAGTTGGTGCTGGAAGATATGACTATGCTAGAGTATGCTACGAGGTTCGAGAAGTTGTCCTTGTATAGGTATGCTACCATGGATACAGTAATTAAGAGGAATGAGAAATTCATTTGTAGATTGAGACCTAAACTTGCTAGGGAAACTTTACCATATCTCAAAGATCCATGTGATGGAGTTGTTGAGATGGATTTAAGAAACGAAGAGATGCTTGCTTTCTTTGGTAGTAACAAAGCAGTGGAGGCTCAAGGTGGGCTGAATTAGAAGAGGAAGTTCTTTCACAAGAAGGTAGGTCAGAAGAGTGGAGCTGCCAAGAAAGGAAAATCAGAGGTTATCTGCTATAAATGTGATAAGAAAAGGAATTTCGCAAATGAATGATGTTCTAGAGATGGAAAGAAGGTGATTGGAAGGAAGAATATCATGTGCTTCAACTGTCATCAGATCGGTCATTATAACAACCAGTGCAAGGAATCAGCTGAAGCTGAAAAGGGCAAGGTGTTTGCATTGGAACCAGCTACCTTGAGACCGACAGCTGAGGAGAAGGGAAAGGCTATGATGGGACATATGCTTTTGATTCACATTATACATGTTAGAGATCTATTTGATATTGGTTCATCACATTCTTTATCTCATTGCTTGGTAGATAAGCTTAACTTAGAACCCTCATACCTTGTTACATCATTATGGGTTGCGAATCCAATAGGAGGGTATGCAACTCTTAGGATGAGATATGACCAGTTAGACTTTGAATTGTTGGGTCATATATTTGCTTCCAGTTTGCATGTGTTTAATTTTTAGACTTCGGAATTATTTAAGGTATGAATTGGTTAAGTAAGTATGATGCTAGGATATTTTGCCACGATAGGAAAATATCACTAAGACACCCTAGTAGTAGTGATCAAATTATATATTCGTAGAAAACCCGAGTTTTGATGTTTGTGCTTTGTTAGGTGTACTTGAGGAGGAAGATGAGTTGAATCGAGTTTCTTTCATTAGAGGATTCGTAGAGTTCTTTGAACCGGTGACAGGACTACTGCCAAAATGAGCTATTGAGTTTCAAATAGATCTTGTACAAGGAGCTGAACCTGTTAGTAGACCGCCAAGTAGGATGACACCTACCGAGGTGAAGTAGTTAAAGGTGCAACTGGTGGATTTGGATAGGAAGAATTTTATTAGACCAAGCAGTTCGCCTTGGAGCCATGGTGTTTGTTAAGAAACCAGACGGATTGTTAAGGTTGTGTATCGATTATCGTAAGTTAAATGAAAGGACAACAAAGAATTAATATCCACTACCGAGGATTGACGATTTGTTTGATCAGATGAGTGGAGCCAAAGTGATTTCTCCATTGGATTTGGCAACAGTGTTCCATCAATTAAGAGTGGCGGAGGATATTATTCCTTTGACGGCATTTAGAACCAGGTATGCATCGTATGAGATGCCATTTGGACTAACTAATGTGCCAGCCTTCTTTGTAGACTTAATGAATAGGATGTTTCGAGAGCATTTGGATAGATTCGTGTTAGTGTTCATCAATGATATTTTGATATATTCCAAGGATGATAAGGGTCATAAAGTTCATCTAAGGATAATTCTTGAGACATTGAGGCTGCATCAGTTGAAAGCAAAGTTTTCGAAGTGGCATTTTTGGAAGGAAGTGAAGTTTCTTGGTCATTGTGGTGCCCCACCTCTATACCCACGCTAGCCAAGAACACTACGGTGTAATGCTATCGACTAGCACGGAGAATAAGGCTGTTGAGGAGCGACCATCCGTGTAATTTCTTTGTGCGAGCACCGATGTCAGATAGTATAGCATGCATTTCATTTAAGGAGGAAATCCGACATACCGATACAAACTCAAAGCTATCACACAGTGGCTGTATATAATCCTCGGAAACAAATATAGAAATAAAAATAACACAAATCAATCACAGACATCCATATCACAAAGGCGGAAGAAGATATGAATATAACACATAAAAGTGTACATCAGAGTAGTGGTCTGAAAGATCCACAATAACACAAAAGGATAGCAACATGTGCGATACAAAAGAATAAGTATACATCATAGAGTCTACATATCAAATGTAAACAACAAATACTACTAATCTAAGTAGTTAGCCAAAAGTTAGAGTAATCCCAGAAGAGAAGTCAAGCAGAAGCACCTGTAACATCTCGGTCTGACCCGAGTATTATTTTATAAGAAAATAATAAACGGATCACTCTAGCTATAAATAATAGATGACATGATATAGAATAAGAGATATGGCATAAACGTATAATAACCATAATGGCTTACTACTATAAGTATGTAAATGATAATCAACAAGAGATTAATCAATATCACAAGAATCTTCTCAAAGATCCAAATCCACAAAAAGTTAATGACACACAAATTCACCATCGCACAAAAATTGATAAATCATATCAATGAAAATCACTAAAATTGGTGAAGCACAAATTCCAGAAATCATCACAAGAAATCCAGAAATCATGAAAAAGGGAAAGAGGCCTATCACAAGACGGGAGCATGAAAGCTCACCAACACGTGTATCACAAGACGGAAAGCTATTCCATGGTTGCTAACCATTTTCACTTGAATGGCCCGAAGACCATGAGTCAAAACTCCACTAAAATAGTCCAAAGACCATGGGGCGCTACCCCACATATGTGAGTAGAAACATCACACAAACGAGGTCTAGTCTCCCTCGCAGACAAAGAGACATCGCTCAATTGCTAGTCTAAATCACAAAAATGATCGTCATGATCATCAAGAAGTGTCAATTACACTAAGCTAGTAAATATATGAGTTTAGCTTCATGTCCTATAACCACTAGCTTAACTTAAATATTTACGAACAAACTGTAGATCTTCACTAGGAAATTGTCACAAAAGGTTCAATCGAACAAGTCCAAGAATTAACCGACGAAGTAAACGCAAGCGTTTCATACCACCTGTTTTGCTAAGCCGTTTAATTAGATTTCTCATCCGAGTGAAATAAAGGCTTGTATATACTAATAGATTGGAAAACGGTTTATGAAAAGAGCTTTGTAATAAAATAGTGTTGAAATCGTTTTTGATGAAAGGGTTTTGATATTTACTACTAGTATTAAAACCTTTATATTTTTAAAGTGACGAGTCACAAAATTGATCGTAGAAACAAATCAATTCACAAATAAAATTCACATTCGAAGATGTGAATAAAATCCAAAGGAATCAATCCCAAATCCATCAAAATAGGAATACACCTGCGAGATAACATAGTTCAACATAGTAAATTGGTGCGACTAATCATGGCGCGACCTAACACAGTCGAGCTAAGCATTGGTGCGACATAACAGGGGGAGCGACCTAACGAGGTCGAACTAAGGAGTTAACGGCCTAAGGCTACGGCCCAACATGGCCGACCTAATGTGGCCGAGCAATATGTAATAGAACGACCTAACTAGGCGAGCGACCTAAGGGAGAGACAGGTGGAACGACCTAAGGATTAGGAGAGTCGAACGACCTAAGGGAGAAAACAGGTCGAACGACCTAATTGGTTGCGACCTAGGTGGTGGTGAGGCCGAGCGACCTAATGGATCGCGACCTAAGAAGGTAGTAGGTCAAACGACCTAAAAGTGTGAGGCCGTACGACCTAAACACAAACGGCCTAAAAATAGGGCGAGCGACCTAAATAAAGGCCGATAATTCTTCATGAGCAAACCAAGCGACTTTGGGACGAAACGACCTAAGTGGTAAGGCTGAGCGACCTAATGTGGAAATGGGGTCAAGCGACCTAACTAGGTGAATGGTCGAGCGACCTAAAGGATTGGCCAAGAGCTTTTCCAAACGACATAGGGTGAACGACCTAACATGTCGCGACCTAACGACCTAAGGACGATCGACCAAGTGGAGCGACCTAGGGCGAACGACCTAGTTCCGAGGTGACTTTTCCACCAGAACGACCTAGGGTCAGAAACGACCTAACCTTGCAGAGGTGAGTTAAAATAGGTCAAACGACCTAAATGCGAACGACTTAAGCATGAAACGATCTGATGGCCTAGAACGAGCTATGGCCGAACGACATAGGGTGAACGACCTAACGTGTCGCGACCTAGCGACCTAACTAACGGTCGACCTAAAAGCGACAAAACGACCTATGGGCGAACGAGCCATATGCGAGCCAAGATGATGATGCCAAACACTGAAAGCAAAAACAACACCCGCGAGTACCAGATCATAAGTGACATACCTAGTCTCGATCGGCTTTTATAATTAAGAAGCACAAGTGATTGCACGTTCTCTTTTGCGAGAGAACGGCATCCAAACCAATACGATTAGCATTGGTTCCTAAAGTTAAAGTCTTGGTTCCCTTCGGGAATCACATGAATAAGAGTATCGAAAAGAAAGAATTTAATCTTCTTTCCCGAAAAGCTAAAACTTTCAAAATCGCAATTACCTTTATAGAAAGATTTACATTTTTACAAGTCAATTTATTGTGCCTGACTGTCTCATCAAAGCGTTTAGGAAATCCCTATCGATAACGTTGATCAAGCGCATCGACCAGAATTCTTAAAACACTAAATGGGCAATACAACACAAAATCATTTTCTAGAAAATATATCTTAAATATTGAGATATTCATAGAATACTAGATTTATAAAATGGATGAAATAAGCTGGATAAACCGAATGACATAATAAGTCATTCATAAGAATCATAACGAGTGCGGAATGTGGTAAGTGGAATGCTAACTCCCGCAACTCCTAGCTAATGAAAACCGGTGGCAAGGTCAAACTGGAAAGTCCTTAACACCTCTTAAAAGATTGCTTAGGTGATGATCCTAAGACAAGCTCAAAGATTCCGAAAAATTCACAACTACCCAATTGAGAGAAATAATTCTTTACTCAACATGTGAGCTTAAAGAATAAAATGATGCCATTAATTTGGAATCAAAATCACAAAGGAAAAATATGAATCTGCTTAACAGATTAAAAATGTCGAAAATGAATAGTCCATTCGGAAAAATAGGATATGGGCCTCATAATGATTAAGCCAATCCTTTCACGCAAATCAATTCCGAAGCCTAAAGAACGCATAAAATGCAAATTGGTTCGGAAAGAAAAATCACATGAAATAATTTCGACATCAATGAAAAGCAAATTGAATGTTGCGGATCCACCAATCGGATTCGCAATTCTCAAAGAAGTCATCAAGCCCAAAATGTTTTAAAGAAAAAGAATCAACAAGTTCTTTTGATATAAAAATGATAAGATGAAACCTTATCAAAAAGAACTCGAATAGGATAATCACAAAACAAGTGTAATCAAGGATTGAATAAGAAATACCTTGACCAAGAGAAGAGTTTCTAGGGGCTTACAGCTTCCATTTTTCTCTTGCTTTGAAGTTTGGGACACGTAGATAAATAATGACCCTATCCTTTGCAATAGAGGCAATAAAGGGGTTTCGGGCACTTAATTACATAATGGTCTGTGGAACCACAATTTAAGCATTGGTTACGACTTGGGGTAGGTGTCTTGGCTACTGAAGTTCCTGGTTCCACCTTCTTCTTGCTTAGAAGTATGGGGCAGACAGAAATGTGATGACTAGGATTTTTGCAATAACGACAAAAGAGTGGTTCCGGACACTCCTTTGCATAGTGGTCCTTAGAATTACAATTGTAGCATCCTCTACAAATAGAGTTTGGAGTCTTTGCTACCAAAGTAGGTTGCTTCACCTTCTTATCGGGATAAGGGCTTTTGAACTTAATATGCCTCTTCTCGGAAATCCCGATACCACTATCAATTCCTTTATCAGCCTCTTCATGTCGAAGAGTGGTATCCACAAGCTGATTGAAAGAAACTTCAAGTTTCAGAGGTAAAACTATTTCGGGGTTTTTACACAAAGCAGAGATAAACCTTTGATTCTCAGCAAGATCCAAAAGTTGTTGGGCAGACATGAATGCGCCATCCAGAGAAGGACCACTGGATTGACTAGCGCTAGGACTGCCAGAACTAACCATCTCTTCTACTTTAAGAAAGAAAGGAAGAAGAAGGAAGAGGTTATTCTTAGAATAAAATATCAAGCAATCTTGATAGATAAAACAAGGAATCATAAAAGAAAATAGGATGAATCGGTACGAAGACTCGAATTAATCCTAAGACATGACTCCTAAGTTGGACTTAGGACGATGATCCTTGCTAAGTTATTCTACATTGTTCCGAAGTTTCGCTCTGATACCAAGCTGTGGCACCCCACCTCTATACCCACGCTAGCCAAGAACACTACGGTGTAATGCTGTCGACTATCACGGAGAATAAGGCTGTTGAGGAGCGACCATCCGTGTAATTTCTTTATGCGAGCACCGATATGTCAGATAGTACAGCATGCATTTCATTTAAGGAGGAAATCCGACATACCGATACAAACTCAAAGCTATCACACAGTGGCTATATATAATCCTCGGAAACAAATATAGAAATAAACATAACACAAATTAGTCACAGACATCCATATCACAAAGGCGGAAGAAGATATGAATATAACACATAAAAGTGTACATCAGAGTAGTGGTCTGAAAGATCCACAATAACACAAAAGGATAGCAACATGTGCGATACAAAAGAATAAGTATACATCATAGAGTCTACATATCAAATGTAAACAACAAATACTACTAATCTAAGTAGTTAGCCAAAAGTTGGAGTAATCCCAGAAGAGAAGTCAAGCAGAAGCACCTGTAACATCTCGGTCTGACCCGAGTATTATTTCATAAGAAAATAATAAACGGATCAGTCTAGCTATAAATATCAGATGACATGATATAGAATAAGAGATATGGCATAAAGTATAATAACCATAATGGCATACTACTATAAGTATGTAAATGATAATCAACAAGAGATTAATCAATATCACAAGAATCTTCTCAAAGATCCAAATCCAGAAAAAGGTAATGACACACAAATTCACCAATGCACAAAAATTGATAAATCATATCAATGAAAATCACTAAAATTGGTGAAGCACAAATTCCATAAATCATCACAAGAAATCCAGAAATCACGAAAAAGGGAAAGAGGCCTATCACAAGACGGGAGCATGAAAGCTCACCAACACGTGTATCACAAGACGGAAAGCTATTCCATGGTTGCTAACCATTTTCACTTGAACGACCCGAAGACCATGAGTCAAAACTCCACTAAAATAGTCCGAAGACCATGGGGTGCTACCCCACATATGTGAGTAGAAACATCACACAAACGGGGTCTAGTCTCCCTCGCAGACAAAGAGACATCGCTCAATCGCTAGTCTAAATCACAAAAATGATCATCATGATCATCAAGAAGTGTCAATTACACTAAGCTAGTAAATATATGAGTTTAGATTCATGTCCCATAACCACTAGCTTAACTTAAATATTTACGAACAAACTGTATATCTTCACTAGGAAATTGTCACAAAAGGTTCAATCGAACAAGTCCAAGAATTAACCGACGAAGTAAACGCAAGCGTTTCATACCACCTGTTTTGCTAAGCTGTTTAATTAGATTTCTCATCCGAGTGAAATAAAGGCTTGTATATACTAATAGATTGGAAAACGGTTTATGAAAAGAGCTTTGTAATAAAATAGTGTTGAAATCGTTTTTGATGAAAGGGTTTTGATATTTACTACTAGTATTAAAACCTTTATATTTTTAAAGTGACGAGTCACAAAATTGATCGTAGAAACAAATCAATTCACAAATAAAATTCACATTCGAAGATGTGAATAAAATCCAAAGGAATCAATCCCAAATACATCAAAATAGGAATACACCTGCGAGATAACATAGTTCAACATAGTAAATTGGTGCGACCAATCATGGCGCGACCTAACATGGTCGAGCTAAGCATTGGTGCGACATAACAGGGGGAGCGACCTAACGAGGTCGAACTAAGGAGTTAACGGCCTAAGGCTACAGCCCAACATGGCCGACCTAATGTGGCCGAGCAATATGTAATAGAACGACCTAACTAGGCGAGCGACCTAAGGGAGAGACAGGTCGAACGACCTAAGGATTAGGAGAGTCGAACGACCTAAGGGAGAAAACAGGTCGAACGACCTAGTTGGTTGCGTCCTAGGTGGTGGTGAGGCCGAGCGACCTAATGGATCGCGACCTAAGAAGGTAGTAGGTCAAACGACCTAAAAGTGTGAGGCCGTGCGACCTAAACACAAACGGCCTAAAAATAGGGCGAGCGACCTAAATAAAGGCCGAGAATTCTTCATGAGCAAACCAAGCGACTTAGGGACGAAACGACCTAAGTGGGAAGGCTGAGCGACCTAAAGTGGAAATTGGGTCAAGCGACCTAACTAGGTGAATGGTCGAGCGACCTAAAGCATTGGCCAAGAGCATTGCCAAACGACATAGGGTGAACGACCTAACGTGTCGTGACCTAGCGACCTAAGGACGATCGACCAAGTGGAGCGACCTAGGGCGAACGACCTAGTTCCGAGGTGACTTTTCCACCGGAACGACCTAACGTTGCAGAGGTGAGTTAAAATAGGTCAAACGACCTAAATGCGAACGACTTAAGCATGAAATGATCTGATGGCCTAGAACGAGCTATGGCCGAACGACATAGGGTGAACTACCTAACGTGTCGCGACCTAGCGACCTAACTAACGGTCGACCTAAAAGCGACAGTATGACCTATGAGCGAACGAGCCATATGCAGGCCGAGTCTTCTCGTGGCAGTGCGACCTAAGCCTAGTAATTCACCAAAAACACTAAAAATTGGAGTTTTTCGCCAATCCAATCCAAACCAAATGCAAATGTACATGCTAAAGTGATAGGAAATCATTCCCAACAATCGAAGATAGTTATAGACAAGAATGTGAGATGAAAATCTCACCTTTTCACGAAATTGATGATGGAGAAGCTTAAATGCAATGGAAGAAGCTTGAATCCAATGTCTTCACTTTGAATTTGGAGTTAGATGTTGGATTTGCAAATGAACAAGAGCTTTGGAGTTTTAATTTCCCATTCCCTCCTCCATTTTTTATGAAGCTTATGTTGTTAGGAAATAAAGAAGGAAGTGATGAAGAGGAGATGGGTTGGGACTGAGTTAGTAAGTGGTTCAGCACAAACCAAAGCCCTAAGCGAAAAAGTGACAAAATTCCACTAACTCCAAACATATCGAAGTTTATACTCAAAAAGATCGCAAACGTCATTTTGAACTCAATGTGGGTGGTCTCGAGTCCTAATTTGACCGTATGCAAAAAGTAGCTTTTCAGACTAAGATCCGACTAACGATTAAAATATTTAAATAAGATATTCAAATACATAATCGTCGAATATGCGGGTTGTTATAGTCATGTAGTCTCAAAGGAAGGGTTGTCGGTAGATCCAGCTAAGATCGAGGAAGTTAACAATTGGAAGAGACCCGAGACAATAATTGAGATAGAGTTTTCCTGGACCATCTATCTATTATCAGAGATTCATCAACAATTTCTCACCAATAGCAGCGCCGATGACTAAGCTAACAAGGAAGAACGTGATGTATGGTTGGATCGGTAAATGTGAGGAGGCATTCTAGAAGCTGAAACATTTATTGAACAATACGCCGGTGTTAGTTGTTCCGGATGGGAATCAAGATATAGTAGTGCATACGGATGCATGTGGAATTGGATTAGGAGTTTTGTTAATGCAGAGGGGTAAAGTAATTGTCTACGCTTCTCGACAGCTTAGACTACATGAGGTTAGATATCTGATGAATGACTTAGAGTTAGTTGCGGTAATTTACGGATAAACCATCCAGTTTTTCTCTAACGGCAAGTTAGAACATTTATTATGTCTGGTAGGCCCGAGTCAGCCATAGGTTTATAGTCAGCCTGATAAAACTATGATGTTGGGACAGATAGTCCACTGGTTACATGTATTATATGCATGCAAGTTATTGTTACATTGTTATTTTAACCAGTTTGGTTGCAGGATTTGATTTGCAAAAGATATTCTTTTAAAGGATATTGGTGAGGGGACAACCCATTCTGCTGGGTGGCGTGGTCTCATTAATATCAATAAATCGAGATGTCATATTATTATTCACACCAGGCTTTTTGTCTGACTCGAAGTTTATGTTTTCTCTTTAAACTCTCGAGTGCTCAAAATTTAATTTCAGTAGATTGAGAGTTAAAGTTTTTAGGTTTTGGTGAATAAAGCTTTCGAAGACATGTAGGAGGCAAAGATTAGCTATGTAGGAGATCATCTACTTATCTATTTCGTTGTGATTGAATGTTTTATGTAAAGTTAGATATTATAGCTGTCTACATAGTAACTTTGATCATCCAAGTGAGCATCTTCATATGTCGCTCTTGGCGTATTTTATAATAGTTATATTTATCTGAATCTAGGAAATGTTATGGGACTATGTATTGAATATGAAATGCTGATTTGAAATGTAATAAAAAAAGTTGTTTTGCAATTGTGTTTGAGATATTTCATATTCTTGTGCTTCTGATATTATAGATGCCATTAACATTACCGCATTTTGTCATCAAAAATTAATACTATAGAAGACTGTTGCATCTGTAGCAGTTAATTTCGGACCTCAAAATGGGGTATATTACAACTTAGCACACCATTTTACGCTATCGCATAAATAGTGGGTCACTGGAAGGTATACAAACAGAGCAATGCGCTATGTAGTGTAGATAAACATGCAAAGAAATCAAGTACATCAACTAAATAAAAATTACACAAAAGAATACATCAAAAGTCAGATTCGAAGAACACACATAATAAAATTAAACCAGCAATGTGACTAAAAAATGTGAGTATATACCATAGGTATAAAATAGCAAGTTGACAAAAAAAGTACATCATATATTTTTATGTCGTGTGCATCAACTAGTGTTCGGTAGGCCTCATGTATCATAGTACTATGCGTTTAATTTCAATATAGAAGATATTCCTCTTCAAGTGCCTAAGCTAAACCTCACGTTTGTTTAATGTCATCAACTATATATTAAAAAAATGTCTATAGTCTTAGCCTATTAGTTGAATAAATGTTGCAGCTAGAAATATATATAATATAGAAAGCATGATATAACTATGTCTCTCAAACAAAGTCAAAAACTCATGCAAATTCACACACCCAATGAACACTGCACCACACATACACTTATATAAACACACATAACAACAGAGATGAAGACACACAAAACACCCATGCATATATATATGTGTGTGTGTAAACTAAAACACACAACCTTTACACTACAGGATATGCAAACAACTCACTTTTCAATCACAGCCCCACCTTCACATTGTAGGCATCTATACTATATTATTATTAGTGAGTTAAATTTCAAGCTCACACAGGCCCCCTTGAAATTTGGCCACTGAACAGTCTCCGAGTATTTTTATCTTTCCCTTTTCGTACGCATTTTTATCTTTCCTCCTTGCATTCACCAAAACCTTATGTTCTCTCGCCGTTTTGGACTGAAAAATCATTCTTTGATCGTTTTCTCCTTTATCTTCTCATCTAACCCTAAATATTAATTTTCCTAATTTGAGATATACCCATTGAATCGCAACGCCCCAGATTTACGCCATTTCTTCCCCGTCATCATTGAATCGCATCACCCTTTAGCTTCGAATCACCCGCCATATCGACTGAGCTGCCACTATGAAGCGCCATGTCATCGTTACTATGCTAGCTCCAAACGTTTAGTCCTCTTTTGATCGCCATCTACAGGTATCGAAAATTAGGGCTTTATACGAGTAATCTATAATCGATTTTTTTGTAGGTACGTACTAATTGCAATGTCGTTTTCCCCCTAAAATTCAATTATGTTCTTAGATTCATAATATATTTTTGTTCTTTTCAGATTTAGTAAGAGGATCTATGGCTGACCACAAATTCTGGAACCGGTTTAATGATTTGAATGTTCGAAAATACCAAGTATAGGAAGTTGACAACTGATAGAATTATTCTGATCAAACCATTAAATGATGATGATGTATCTCTTCCTTCGTTTTGAACCAGGTATACCACTTAACCCATTAATTCATATTTGGAGACTCTTTTCTTTGTTTTTTTGGTCTTTTTTAGAGTGTCTCTTGGACTATGTTCTTTTAAAATGAAACGACATATATGACAGCTGTGACTTTAAACCTTCAACTTTAGTGACCTTCTTCGTCGACTTGAAGCAAATAATTGGCTTTATACACTCTCTTTGGAAAACATGTATTAGGATTTTAAACAATTTGTTAAAATCGAAAATTAGACACTATGGCTTGAAAGTTACGTGTTTGGTGTTCCGATTTTTTTATAATTTGCATGACCAAACTTAATCTATGATGAATATTTTTGTACCTATAAAGGTATCCACTGATTTTTTGTGAATTATGCTTTTTTATTGGATACTTTGGTAATTATAGGTTTCTGGTCTTGCAGGTTGCTTAAATTGGGTCCTTTTTTATGCACACTCATCTTACTTTGTTTCAAAATTACAAACCAAAAGCCAAAAGACTCATTGAACCCACGGTAACACAAACAAAATTGTCATTATAGTGATCTGGGTATTATGTCCATACTGTTTGTAATTCGCTAGCCATTTATATCATGAGACATGAATTTTGTGCATCGATCCTGAATACATTTACAATCTCTTGGAGATTTTTTTCTACATCACAAATATGAAAAAGAAGCTTTGTTCTGACATATAATGTTGTAATTGTACCCTGAATAGGTAAGCTATCAATGTGGAGAAACCGTCAAACAACCCACCTCAAACTTCAGGGCCCTATAACATATCCACTAAGCTCTGCTAGCATGATACATGTAATGGTAATGGCTTCACAAGCGATATTTAGTTCAAGAATGATAGACCTCCCAGTTATTTTTTTACCTAATATATGATCATTACTGACTTAACCATTATTTTGAGGTTTATCAATAGATGCCATGCCCATGGCGGAAGTTTCATTCCAAATCATGTCATAGAGAAACATAACGTATTCCCCACATGTTGAATGACTTCTATCCATATCCCCCAAGTGAAGTGTACATATACCTCACAAGCCATTTTTCAAAGGATGTGTGCCAACTACTCCAAAAAACTCTCCACACCCTGGCAGCTATTTATACATCTAGGTATGTTCTCTGGATTTGTGACGACCGTCCATGACCCCTGCACCGAATCTAGAGATAAAGCGCTGTAAAGTGTGCCAGGCGACCATGGACGATTGTCAAGGTAAGATTTAAAACAACAGAATCTATCGTATTACTCACAGCGCATGGACAAAATACAATAGAACATATGTATAGTGAAGCTTTTCATAACAAAATGACATCATATAAAACTTCATAATAGTTGAATACAAGCATCCCAATAGTCAATACATCAAGCCTCACTACATATCTCTTAGAGAATACAAAACAGCGGAATATCCAGTACATATAAGAAGATAATATGCAACCCTCTAGCTCGTCTTCGATATCAGCATCGTGAGAAGAGAACAGCACCTGTCACCTGCTACCTAGTCTGCTCGTCCCAAAAATGGACGAACAGCCCAAGGCAATAAGAATTAAAAACATAAAGCCTTGAGTCAGACAACAGTCTTAGTGAGCAGTAAATTAACTAACAACATACCAAAAGAGCATAAAGGAAAAGGAATAGGAATACAACCCTCCCACTCCAACCTCATTCTACAGTGATAGCCCCCAGACACACACTAAGCAGAAGCAAACATAGCAGAGCATACAATTTAAGGTAAAGCTACTATCACTCGAGTCAAGGGCGATGTTTTCCAAGTACCAAGGCCTAAATCAGATAAGCACCCGGAAAATACCGCTCTCGAGTCCGAATGACGATACAACCAAACATCCATGACTCTGACTATCACTGTTATCATTGCTTCGATATCACCGTTAATTGAATGACCGGCACATTCTTTCAGCCGTCCGTCAAGGGCTAATGGAAACCCCGGTTCTAGACATAACTCCCGCACGTCGTCGTAGCCCGTGCCTAGGACTATCGAATCTGCCCAGAGTACTCGACCATCAACAGTTAGCCGTTGGGACTATCGAATCTGCCCAAACGTACTCTTGCTTAGAGCATGCTAGAATCTTCAACAACGATGCTATCCAAGCCTCCTAGTCATCCTCCTCGACGACTATTCTCATATCCATTCATTATCCTCAACTCGAATCAAATCACCGAGTTATCAACATGCTTGGAATGATCCCGTCTGGATTAGACCAAGTCTTCATCACATGATTGCCTCGCTTCATTACATCCTCGCAAAGCCTCATCTCATCATCACATCATCAAATCTATGCATAAGAGCTTCATCATCCCGCTACATATGCCACGAGCAGCTTTCCCAATTCAAGAGCCTTTCCTTTAGCTTTTGAATCGTCTTCGGTCTAAATCTAATCATCAATCATCTAGTTCATAACAATCATTCAAATCAAACATCAATCCAAACAATCAAGCATTCAAATATGATCTAAGTAGACAATTATAACAATAATGGCATTTTCGTAATTAAAGAGTTGAAAGTCCAATAAGCATGAAAACATGGATTATATCTCTACAAACTTGATGAATGAACTTGCATAGGTTAACATATGATAAAATGGATGTAACATCATCATGAACAATGGATCTATATGGATCTACACATAGGATGAAGAAAATGCATGGAAATCACTATTTTAACACCAAATCGAGCCAAAAATCCGATATACTCCTTTGGATCCGTGTGAGAGATAATCACCACTCACCAAATCACCTAAACAATCCAAAAGATAACAACTTCAGATCTGGACAGCGAAGAACTAAGCTAGATCCGACAAGATCTCACTTCAAACGATGAAATCTCTCTTCGATGGATGAAGATCTTCAACTTTAGCTCTTGGATCTTCGATCTTGATCTTCGATTTAGATGGATGGAGATACTAGATTAGAGAAGAGAAAAGAGATGAAGAAATGTTGTAGTCGAGCTCTCAAAATGGCAGCACTTCGTTGCTTCAAAAACCGGTGCCAAAAAGTGAGCCAAACCCTTCTATTTATAGGCAGATTTTTATGTCGTCCGCCCCTATAAGTCGTTGCCGACCTAACCCTCTGCCGACTTACGACCTACCGACTCGAAACTCAACACACGCTGCCAACTCAACTACCTACCGACTCAACACACAGACGACCTCCGACTTACTCTTCCTAGCGATCTACCCTAAGTCGTCCAACGACCTATCTCCCTTAACTCGTGTTAACGACCTAACTTGCTAACGCTCACAACAGGGTCTCCACGACCTAACCATACTTAAGTCGCTTACGACTTAAGCCCTAGCACTAAGTCATTCACTACTAACCCGCTAACTCGTCCCAGTCCTTAAGTCATAATCTCTTAAGTCGGTCATTTCTATAGGTCGGTCATTCCACTGAGTCGCCCCACCGACCTAAACTCCACACAAGCTAACTCTAGGTCGTCCCTTCCTATGAGTCATCAACTCTTAAGTCGGCTGACTACTTTAACTCGGCCACACTGTTAAGTCGGTCTTCCCTTAACACGCTCACCTTCTTAGGTCGGTCACCCCACTAGGTCGCCCCACCGACCTAAGCACTCAGCACGGGTTAACTTCCATACGACCTAAGCTTTAACCCACTGACAACCCCTCCTTAACTCGCACGCGACCTAGCCCTTAGCTCGCACACGAGTCAACTTCAGACGACTCAACTTTAATGACTTAACAACAACAACGACTTAATGTCGACAGTTTTACAATCTTTCGATCCGTAAAAATACGGGTCATTACATTCTCTCCCCCTTAGGAATTTCGCCCCCGGAATTCCAAACAACAAGAGCAATCAAAACTATTCTGCATGCCTACCATCCATAGCAATCAACAAACCATGCATCAAATTTCTAGCCTAGCATGCAGAATTCTAAGATTAGAACAAGTTACAATATCGCGAGATGTCACAACACCCTAGGGCCATACCTTGAAGAGTTCAGGATGAGCTGCCTTCATCCTCTCTTCCTCCTGCCATGTACAGTCGTTATCATCATCACTCCATTGTACCTTGAGCAACGTAATCGTCTTCCTCCTAAGTTGTTTCGTGTCGGTTTCAACAACACGAAGCGGCTTACGAGGTCTTGAAACAACTGGATCAATCTCTAAATCTTCACAGCTATCAGCGGAAACTACCGTATTCGAGTCGTGCACATACTTCCGTAGATATGATACATGAAAAACATTGTGCACACCCGACATCTTCTCAGGTAACTCCAACCTATAGGCGAGCTTTCCAATTCGCTCGATGATCGGGAATGGTCCAACAAATCTCGGAGTCAATTTACCTTTCTTCCCGAATCGGATAACATTCTTCAGTGGAGAAATCTTCACAAAAACCATTTCACCTACGTCGAACTCCAAATCCTTACGACGTTTATCAGCATAACTCTTTTGACGATCTTGGGCTGCCTTCATTCGTTGTCGAATGATCTCTATATAATCTGAAGTCTGACGAATCATCTTTGGCCCAAGCATCAACTTTTCCCCAGTTTCCAACCAACATGTCGGAGAGTTACACGGTCTTCCATACAATGCCTCATACGGTGCCATACCAATACTAGACTGGTAACTGTTGTTGTATGCAAACTCCACCAAATGAAGGTGATCTTCCCATGATCCTCCGAAGTCCAAAACACAAGCTCTGAGGAGATCTTCCAAAACCCGGTTGACTCTCTCGGTCTGACCATCTGTTTGAGGGTGATAAGCTGTACTCAAACATAACTCGGTTCCCAAGACTTCCTGGAAGCTCTTCCAAAATCCACTAGTGAACAAGGGATCTCTATCGCTCACTATACTCTTCGGAATACCATGGAATCGAACTATCCACTTAACATACAACTCAGCCAACTTTGATGCAGTCCTAGTCGATCGAACAGGAATGAATCGTGCGCTCTTAGTCAGTCGATCCACAATGACCCAAATCCCTTCATTTCCCGTTCTGGTTCTAGGCAATCCATCAATAAAATCCATCGACACTTGCTCCCACTTCCATGTAGGAACTTCTAAGGGCTGAAGCAATCCACTTGGCTTCTTTTGTTCAGCCTTTACCAACTGGCAGTTCATACACTTGGAAATGAAATTTCCGACATCCTTCTTCATGCCTTCCCAGTAGTAGGTTTTCTTCATATCCCGATACATCTTATTTCCACCTGGATGAATTGTCAACTTCGAGTGATGACTTTCCTTCAGAACTTCACTCCTCAATTCATCTATATCGGGAACAACTAGTCGTCCTTGCTTCCGAAGCCAACCCTCTCGATCGACCTCGAATCCTTTATCCTTTTCTGGATCCAATCCAGATTCCAATTCACGGATAATCTTGACAAGCTTATCATCTCGCTTTTGGCCCTCGCCAATCCTTTCCACAAGAGTGGGTCTTATCGATAAGTTTGCCAACATCTCAGGTTCCAATTCGCATCTAGGCCTGAAGTCAAATCCAGCTAAATACTCGAGACTCTTCCATTCTGAAAACATGGCTCCCAATCCTGCATGTCTTCGACTTAACGCATCTGCCACTGCGTTACCTTTTCCCGGAGTATAAGCTATACCAAAATCATATGAGGCTAAAAACTCTAGCCAACGTTGCTGCCGAAGATTCAAATCCTTTTGGGAGAAAAGATACTTCAAAGATTTATGATCTGTAAACAACTCGAATCGAACTCCCAATAGATAATGTCTCCACATCTTCAGAGCAAATACAATCGCCGCTAACTCCAAATCATGAGTCGGGTAATTCCTTCCATGCGGCTTTAGTTGTCGACTGGCATACGCAACAACTTTATCCTTCTGCATCAGCACTGCTCCAAGTCCAGTACCACATGCGTCGGTGTAAACCACCATCTCATCATTCCCACTTGGAATAGTCAAAACAGGAGCACTCGTCAATCGCTCTTTCAGGATTCCGAAAGCTTGCTCACACTTAGCATCCCAACTGAATACTTGGTTCTTTTTCGTCAATCCTGTTAATGGTGCAGCTATCTTGGAGAAGTCTTTGATAAACCGTCGATAATATCCTGCTAATCCAAGAAAACTTCTCACATCAGATGCATTCTTAGGTCTAACCCAATCCTGGATTGCTGCCACCTTAGCGGGATCAACCGCTATTCCACTTCCAGAAATCACATGGCCTAAGAACCTCACTTCACTCTTCCAGAAGTGACACTTCGAAAACTTAGCCTTCAGCTGATGTTTCCGCAAGATTTCCAAAACCATGCGCAAGTGCGTCTTGTGCTCCTCTTCTGTTCTGGAATAAATCAGAATATCATCCACGAACACAAGTACGAACTTGTTCAACTGATCTCTGAACACTCTATTCATAAGATCCACAAAATATGCTGGCGCGTTAGTCAATCCAAATGGCATTACCAGCCACTCAAAGAACCCGGATGGTGTCCTAAAAGCAGTCTTCGGCACACTATCCTTAGCCACTCTCAACTGGTGAAATCCCGTTGCCAAATCCATCTGAGAAAACACCTTGGCTTCGTGAAGCTGATCAAACAAGTCATCTATTCTCGGCAATGGATACTTGTTCTTCTTAGTCACCTTATTCAGCTCACGATAATCGACACACAATCTCAACGACCCATCTGCCTTGGTTGCAAACACAACTAGTGCACCCCACTCGGACACACTACGCCGAATGAATCCTTTCTGTAAAAGGTCGTCAACTTGCACCCTCAACTCCTGCTGTTCCCTAAGCGCCATCCGCCTAAGAGGCATCACAACAGGTCTGGCTCCTTCAACTAGATCTATACGAAACTCGATCTCTCTATGCGGCGGCAACCCTTTGACTTCGTCAAAGACATCCTCGAATCCATTTGCGATTGGCACTAAAGACAGTCCATCTCGTGGAACAACTAGCGAATACATGAAGCTCATGAAGACGCCTTCCTCATGCTTACATCGTATCACAATCTTTCGCCCTTCCACATTCTCGACTGTCACCTCCAGCCTCTCACAATCAACCTTAGCCGCATACTTCCTAAGCCAGTCCATACCCAAAATAATTCCGAACCCCGCAAAGTTCAGAACAAAGCAATCACAAACAAAAGAGCAACCATGACTCGACACAACTAGACCACGGCATAACATACACAAACAAGACGAACCCCCAACTGGATTAGTCACAACCAATGGCCTATCAACAATATCCGGTTCCAAACCTAACCGGCCTACTAGTTCATTACAAACAAACGAATGCGATGCTCCAGTATCAAACAAAACTCTAACTGGAATACCACATAGGAAAAGAGTACCTTGAACAACCACACTCTTTCCCTTCTCTTCAGCAGTAGGAGCTTTCGAAGACGATGGAACAGCTCCTAAAGCATAGGCTTGCACAATCTGCCTGTCCTTCCTTGGTTCTGGACAATTCTTCCTGAAATGCCCCGGCTTGTCACAGTTGTGACACTTCATCGGCACCTTAGGATTCTTACAATCCTTCGAGAAATGGCCCTTCTGCTGACAATTGTAGCAAGTCACCTCGCCTTTCGGCTTCTTCTGGCCATCCTTACCCTTCTGCTGCTGCTGCTTCCTCTTCTTGTTTCCACCCTGCTGGGGTTTAGACTCTTCCCTGGTCACAGCAACAACAGATCCTTCCTTAGGAAACAGACTCTCATGCCTAAAAGCTTTCTCCACAAGCTTCTCAAATGAATGGCCCAAATGATCCACCAACTGTCTCCCAAGATAATTGTCCAAGCCTGTCACAAACTTCTCATTTTTCTGATAAGCAGATTCAATATATGACCGGGCATACTTGGACAAAGCTTCAAACTCAGAAACATACTCAAGAACAGATCTTCCACCCTGCTTGAGCTCTACAAACTTCTTGAACAGAACAGACTTCTGAGCTGTAGAAATGAACTTAGCTTCAAATCTGACTTGGAATTGCTCCCAAGTAATCTCTTCTTCCGGAGTAGTGATGGTAATAGAGTTCCACCAATCAGAAGCTCTCCCTTGAAGCTGTCTCGATGCCAACTTCCTCTTAGTTGCATCGTCAATTCCCAAATCACCAAAGATCCTTCTACAAGCATCTATCCACCTCTGGACCTCAATAGTAGATTCTGTTCCCAAGAAAACCTTTCCTCCAAGAGCAGTATAATCCTTGCACAACTTAGCAAAATCCACTGGTTTCGGAGTTTGAACTTGAACTCCAACATCAACTGCTGCCCCCGGAACTGGTATCCTTCTCATGATCGAAGTCATCATAGCTTCGAACATGGCTGCATAATCAGCAGTCTCTTCAGTAGCACGGCCTTCCCTAGTAGCTGGTCTCCCTCTTCGACTCATTCTCAATATCTATAAAAAGGAATGATTAGAACATCTAGAGAAACAACTGCATAAAGGACTCAAACCCTACTAAGCTACTATATTATATATAGTATTCATCCATCAAAATACAATTACGTCTCTCATACGTAGTTACGACGACGAGCGTTGGGTAAAATCGATTAACCAAGGCTCTGATACCAAATGTGACGACCGTCCATGACCCCTGCACCGAATCTAGAGATAAAGCGCTGTAAAGTGTGCCAGGCGACCATGGACGATTGTCAAGGTAAGATTTAAAACAACAGAATCTATCGTATTACTCACAGCGCATGGACAAAATACAATAGAACATATGTATAGTGAAGCTTTTCATAACAAAATGACATCATATAAAACTTCATAATAGTTGAATACAAGCATCCCAATAGTCAATACATCAAGCCTCACTACATATCTCTTAGAGAATACAAAACAGCGGAATATCCAGTACATATAAGAAGATAATATGCAACCCTCTAGCTCGTCTTCGATATCAGCATCGTGAGAAGAGAACAGCACCTGTCACCTGCTACCTAGTCTGCTCGTCCCAAAAATGGACGAACAGCCCAAGGCAATAAGAATTAAAAACATAAAGCCTTGAGTCAGACAACAGTCTTAGTGAGCAGTAAATTAACTAACAACATACCAAAAGAGCATAAAGGAAAAGGAATAGGAATACAACCCTCCCACTCCAACCTCATTCTACAGTGATAGCCCCCAGACACACACTAAGCAGAAGCAAACATAGCAGAGCATACAATTTAAAGTAAAGCTACTATCACTCGAGTCAAGGGCGATGTTTTCCAAGTACCAAGGCCTAAATCAGATAAGCACCCGGAAAATACCGCTCTCGAGTCCGAATGATGATACAACCAAACATCCATGACTCTAACTATCACTGTTATCATTGCTTCGATATCACCGTTAATTGAATGACCGGCACATTCTTTCAGCCGTCCGTCAAGGGCTAATGGAAACCCCGGTTCTAGACATAACTCCCGCACGTCGTCGCAGCCCGTGCCTAGGACTATCGAATCTGCCCAGAGTACTCGACCATCAACAGTTAGCCGTTGGGACTATCGAATCTGCCCAAACGTACTCTTTCTTAGAGCATGCTAGAACCTTCAACAACGATGCTATCCAAGCCTCCTAGTCATCCTCCTCGACGACTATTCTCATATCCATTCATTATCCTCAACTCGAATCAAATCACCGAGTTATCAACATGCTTGGAATGATCCCGTCTGGATTAGACCAAGTCTTCATCACATGATTGCCTCGCTTCATTACATCCTCGCAAAGCCTCATCTCATCATCACATCATCAAATCTATGCATAAGAGCTTCATCATCCCGCTACATATGCCACGAGCAGCTTTCCCAATTCAAGAGCCTTTCCTTTAGCTTTTGAATCGTCTTCGGTCTAAATCTAATCATCAATCATCTAGTTCATAACAATCATTCAAATCAAACATCAATCCAAACAATCAAGCATTCAAATATGATCTAAGTAGACAATTATAACAATAATGGCATTTTCGTAATTAAAGAGTTGAAAGTCCAATAAGCATGAAAACATGGATTATATCTCTACAAACTTGATGAATGAACTTGCATAGGTTAGCATATGATAAAATGGATGTAACATCATCATGAACAATGGATCTATATGGATCTACACATAGGATGAAGAAAATGCATGGAAATCACTATTTTAACACCAAATCGAGCCAAAAATCCGATATACTCCTTTGGATCCGTGTGAGAGATAATCACCACTCACCAAATCACCTAAACAATCCAAAAGATAACAACTTCAGATCTGGACAGCGAAGAACTAAGCTAGATCCGACAAGATCTCACTTCAAACGATGAAATCTCTCTTCGATGGATGAAGATCTTCAACTTTAGCTCTTGGATCTTCGATCTTGATCTTCGATTTAGATGGATGGAGATACTAGATTAGAGAAGAGAAAAGAGATGAAGAAATGTTGTAGTCGAGCTCTCAAAATGGCAGCACTTCGTTGCTTCAAAAACCGGTGCCAAAAAGTGAGCCAAACCCTTCTATTTATAGGCAGATTTTTATGTCGTCCGCCCCTATAAGTCGTTGCCGACCTAACCCTCTGCCGACTTACGACCTACCGACTCGAAACTCAACACACGCTGCCGACTCAACACATAGACGACCTCCGACTTACTCTTCCTAGCGATCTACCCTAAGTCGTCCAACGACCTATCTCCCTTAACTCGTGTTAACGACCTAACTTGCTAACGCTCACAACAGGGTCTCCACGACCTAACCATACTTAAGTTGCTTACGACTTAAGCCCTAGCACTAAGTCATTCACTACTAACCCGCTAACTCGTCCCAGTCCTTAAGTCATAATCTCTTAAGTCGGTCATTTCTATAGGTCGGTCATTCCACTGAGTCGCCCCACCGACCTAAACTCCACACAAGCTAACTCTAGGTCGTCCCTTCCTATGAGTCATCAACTCTTAAGTCGGCTGACTACTTTAACTCGGCCACACTGTTAAGTCGGTCTTCCCTTAACACGCTCACCTTCTTAGGTCGGTCACCCCACTAGGTCGCCCCACCGACCTAAGCACTCAGCACGGGTTAACTTCCATACGACCTAAGCTTTAACCCACTGACAACCCCTCCTTAACTCGCACGCGACCTAGCCCTTAGCTCGCACACGAGTCAACTTCAGACGACTCAACTTTAATGACTTAACAACAACAACGACTTAATGTCGACAGTTTTACAATCTTTCGATCCGTAAAAATACGGGTCGTTACAGGATTTCAGTCCCACTAATTTGGGACCAGTAGCCTATTGTTTGTGCCTTTGTATAAGCTTCTAAGGCATATTTAGCTATTTAACGAATGGATTGAAGCCTATGTTATGTAAACATGTAATGCAGATAAGTAGTGAATGAACATCTCTCATATAACATATACAAATAAAGGTATATAATATATTTTTGCAAGGTTATGGCTATTATTTAACAGTGATTGTAAATTTTTTGGCTGAAATATCATTAGAAATATGAGAGTAATTTCCATTACTTTAGAATCAGAGTTAACGTTCGTTGATGATAGTTTCTTTTTGCAGTTCAGCCATAGGCTCATAGAATCATCTAACAGTAACAGTTTTCAATCATGAGTGGATTTGTGGATTTTATTTTTGGTGAGGTTATATGCTTCATCGAACTTCACCAAAACTTAATGGCTCAATAATAGAAGAGAGCCCACAAAGTTTTGGTTGGTTAATAACTTAATATATTAACCTACCATGTTTCCCACACCTAAAGTTCATGCACCTTATCATTTTTTTAATTTATTATTATTATTTTATTCTTTTCTTCTATATGATGAGCTACAATTTTAAGAACAAACCAACAAATTCCGGCAACTTATTGTGTGATAGCTAAATGCATTACCTAAAGAGCTATTAATGTGGCTTAAAGGGCAATGCACAATTGAGCAACACTAGCTGAATTTAAAAAATACTATTATCAATATTTTGGAAAAAATTAATAATTACTCCGTATTATTTCTTCATTAATCTATCAACTTTTCAAATCCTATTTTAAGACTGCTATAACCATAAACAAGTTGACTTCTTAGATAATGGATATTTCTTTGGTGGGATTTTGAACAGGTAAAGGGAGTCAAATCAGCCTTACCACTTTTATAAGAGTGTGCTCAGATTGTTAGTTTAGCATAAACTGATTTATAGGACCTTTACTGAAGAGACAGTTTCAAAACCTTGGAACTTTAGATTTGAGTTTAAACTGGAGATTAACAAGCGTTAGCAGATGATCTTAACTTTAGGTAACGATCCTTAATGTGTAATTCTAATTTATGTTAAATATCTACGTCATAAATTTTTTTATTTGCTCTTTTGATTGTGTAAAGGTGGTTTATTAGTCAAGTGTTATTATATTGTTTTGCTATTAAGAATTTTTTTTTCTGTGATAGTCATGAAAGAACATATAATTAAATCATAT
The DNA here is from genome assembly GCA_030737815.1 of Allium fistulosum. NCBI lineage: Eukaryota > Viridiplantae > Streptophyta > Magnoliopsida > Asparagales > Amaryllidaceae > Allium > Allium fistulosum. Next base: position 494,444,008 of record CM060902.1, on the reverse strand, counting down.
GTTAACATATTCTCCAATACTTTATCATGCAACGGTGTTATATGCAAATCAGTGTATTTAAAATATATATTACTATAGTATCAAATATTTCTTCATATGTTTGACAGTGGATAATGCAATCCTGTTCCTTCATATTTCTTGGTACGTTTGGCAGTGACTGAATTGACAATTGATAAAAAAAATCAATATATCTTCATTATCGTACAAACCAAATATAATTCATTTAATAATGATGACCAAATCAACTTATATTTCTTTCCTTTTGTACAATGCATTTTTTGTTTTTGTTCAACATTAATTTATATGCAATCGAAGACAGCATAGTTGTGTCTGCATTCAATTTTAGCAATTAGCCAATTTATATGTATTTGTTTTGAACATTTTTGCTAAGGAATTTGAAGACTTTTTGTTGATTAAACCTACAATTTAAAGTACATCCTTTTCGATTGACTCAAATGTTTCAGTCAAACCATTATGGCAATTGGGGTGGGATCCAATTCTTAGCTGATCAAAATATTGTGATAATGTTTCACGTCCAATTCAAAAGCTCATGCTATATCAAATTCTTGCATCGTGGTCATAAGATAGAAATTTGCTACTGACTCTATTTGATAGAATATGAGTTTTAGTTTTGGTTTAAATGAGTTTTGCTAATAATAAATAAAAAATAATTGTCATATATCTGGCACTGTTTCCTTTTAGCAATTATTATGGATTTCAGTTAATTATCGCTCCGAAACTTCATTTCAAAAATCCTTTGTTCTTGATATGTTTTCTATTAAAAAGGTTTGAAATTGTTTCCCATTTGATATTTTTGCTAAATTAAGTTATGTTATTTCTACCCCGTTCTAACATGTTCTTCCTTGATTTTGAAAATCGTTGGTGGGTTAGTTGAAAATTTATATATTTTATATGGTGTGGGTAAATAAATTATTTTTTAAGTGAAATATTGAAAATATTGTTTCATAAATTGTCTTTTTTGCCGATCATGTGATGGATTTACATTCTCATTTCCCGAATGTTGTGTTAGATGTTTTTTATCATAGAATCAATATCCAAGTGCAACGATAAATTTTCCTTCTTAACAAGGAAAATTATTTACTTTAGATAGATATTAGATTTGTGTTAGTTTAAAGGTAACCTTTTAATACAGTGGATATAACTTTGGTTTATGTTCTTTAATTTTTCATTGAGGAGAACAAGTTTTTGAAAATGTTATGCATTGAGCATTTTTTTAGGTGCATATGGAGATTTTTACCACTTAAGAAGGGAAATAGAAGCATTGCCATGTCCATTGGTAGTAATTATGCAGTCTTCTCGACATGTATCAACGTCAAATTCAAATAACAAGTCAAGCTCCTCCCACACTGCAGCCGATGCTTCAGTTGGTCCATCAATGTATGTTATACCTACTCCAGCATAGAATTGCAAGTCTTCATATATCAGGTGGTTGAAATATTAAAATATGAAAGTTCAGTACATTGTGCATGCTACCAACAATTAGAACATGGAAATTAGTGGAAACATATTTCAATAGTTTTAAAGTGCAGATAAGTGTAGGCACTCGCTATACTTTACATGATTTGAAGCTTTAATTTTTCTTAATGAGGTTCATTACTCTATTTGTTGGCTCAAGTTCACAATTAAGAGCTACAATAAGCATTTTCCTATCCTCTATAATAAACTTCATGCACAATAAACACTAATCAAATTACTTGAGTGAGTAGGTCACCATGTAGTGGTCAAACTGTACATCATTGCTCAAATCCCACTGTATTACACCGATCTACTCAGTCTTTGAGTTTTCCACTGTTTTAAACCAACCATTGCATGTATTAATTTTGAACCATTCTTTATCTCTAGACAGGTTAAAAAACACAAACAGGCACAATTAGAAAAATATACAAGTCATCGATTATTGGCACTAAAGGGCATACATTTAAAGTCTATTCTTGACTAATTTAAGTCGAAATCGTTGCTATTCTGAAATATTTTCAACTGTTAAGATTACTATTGTAAAATCGCTTAGAGAAGAACAATAAAATGTAAACTGCATAGCATATTTACAAAGAGAACAAATATATAAGTTTTTTACGACTTCAGGCAAATGGAAACAATATTATATCATCACAAGCTAACAATATAATATTTTATGTCGTTAAAGCATGGTTTTCTTACTATAATGTTCAAATGGAACTATTTGTTGCTAACAAGAAGAAGTTATCTACCTACTATACAGGATCATATTAAGACAAATTATTTTCCCTTCAGTAAATATATACTAGAATGATACATAGTTCAACAAATAAAGCATGCTATATAATAATTATGTAATATCGCACAAATATAATAAGGATCAATTATTCGCAGGTGTGACGTAATGGAAAAGGGGTGCTTAGGTCTGTTAATAGACACATGTTCGAGCCCTGCCTTGCACACATTCTCATCGGGTTCCCCTGAATATATTCAAAAAAAACAATAATAATGAGGATCAACTAAAGCATATATTTCAGTTATCAAGTCTTTTGTTTGTCCTTGTGTGACGCCCCACCTCTATACCCATGCTAACCAAGAACACTACGATGTAGTGCTGTCAATTAGCATGGAGAATAAGGCTATGGAGAAGCGACCATCCATGTAACTTCTTTGTGCGAGCACCGATATGTCAGATAGAATAAAATGCATATCATTTAAGGAGGAAATCCGACATACCGATACAAACTCAAAGCTATCACACGGTGGCTATATATAATCTTCGGAAACAAACATAGAAATAATCATAACATAAATCAGTCACAGACATCCATATCACAAAGGCGGAAGAAGATATGAATATATATATAACACATAAAAGTGTACATCAGAGTAGTGGTCAGAAAGATCCACGATAATACAAAAGAATGGCAACACGTGTTATACAAAATAATAAGTACACAACATAGGATCTATATCTCAAATGTGTACATCCAAAAACTACTAATCTATGTAGTTAGCCAAAAGTCAGAAAAATCCTGAAGAGAAGTCAAGCGGAAGCACCTGTAACATCTCGGTCTGACCCGAGTATTATTTATAAGAAAATAATAAACGGATCAGTCTAACTATAAATATTAGATGATATGGTATAAAGTAAAAGAAAGGGGATGAACATGTAATAACCATCGTAGCATACTACTACAAGTATGTAATTGAAAATCAACAAGAGATTAATCAATATCACAAGAATCTTCTCAAAGATAAAATAGGGTATTATACCCTAAACTTGTATTCACAACAAGTCAATAACACATGAATTCACCAATGCACAAAAATTGAAATCATATCAATGAAAATCACAAAAATTGGTGAAGCACAAAATTCCAGAAATCATCACAAGAAATCTAGAAAACACATAAAAAAGGGGGGGAGGCCTAACACATGAACGGGAGCATGAAAACTCACCAACGCGTATAACACATGAACGAGAAGCTATCTCATGGAAGCTATCCATTAAATTTTAACACATGAACGGCCCGAAGACCATGGGGTGCTACCCCATATATGTGATGGCGAAACATCACAAAAGAGGGGTCTAGTCTCCCTCGCAGACAAAGAGACATCGCTCAATCGCTAGTCTAAATCACAAAAATGATCGTCATGATCATAAGGAAGTGTCAATTACACTAAGCCAGTAAATATATGAGTTTAGCTTCATGTCCCATAACCACTAGCTTAACTTAAATATTTACAAACAAACTGTAGATCTTCACTAGGAAATTGTCACAAAAGGGTTCAATCGAACAAGTCCAAGAGCTAACCGACGAAGTGAATGCAAGCGTTTCATACCACTCGTTTTACTAAGTCGTTTAATTCGATTTCTCATCCGAGTGAAGCAAAGGCTTGTATATACTAGTAGATTGAAAAACGGTTTGAGAGAACGTGTTTTATATTTAAAATAGTGTTGTAAATGTTTTGATGAAATAGTTTTGATATTTACTACTAGTATTGAAACCTTCATATCTTTAGAGTGACAAGTCACAAAACGATTGCTGAAACAAATCGAATCACATAAATTCACGTTCGAAGACGTGAGTAAAGTCCAAAGAAATCAATCCCAAAACCATCAAAGTAGGAATATACTTGCGACCTAACGTGGTCGAATTAAAGTGCAACGACTTCAAGTCAAGTAGGTCGAACAACCTAAGGGTAAAATGCCGTGCGACCTAGCAGCAGAACAGGTCGAGCGACCTAAAGGCAGACAAGTCGAGCGACCTAGCAGTTCACTAGATGTACCAATGGTCAAGCGACCTAACAGAGAGCAGCACGACCTAATGAGGCGACCTAGCTAAGTGAACGACCTAGGACCAACGACCTAAAGCATACCAGGTCGAGCGACCTGAGGGAAGAGCTAGACTTGCGACCTAACTGTATTAAGGTCCTACGACCTAAAGAAATAAGGTCTAATGACCTAAAGGTACAGGAGTCTTGCGACCTACGATCTATCGTGGTCCTGCGACCTAAGTGGGATGCGCGACCTAAGAAGGTACGCGAGCTAAGGGTGAGCGACCTAACAAGATCGTGCGACCTAAGTGGTCATGCGACCTAAGAGGGATAGCCACGCGACCTAAAGTTTTAACACGCGAGCGACCTAACGTTATAAAGGCCAAACGACCTAAGGTTTAACTCGCGAGCGACCTAGGGTGATCGAGCGACCTACAAAATAGGGACGAACGACCTAAGTCCAGAGCAGCTAAAAGAAGGCAGAGTCTTCTCCACGCCAGAGCGACCTATGGCCCAGCGACCTACGACCTAGCGACCTAATTTCGAACGACCTAAGCACGAACGAGAATCTGCAGAGCTAGTCTACGAGGCAGTGCGACCTAAGGGCCAGGATTTGCCAACAACGCTGAAAATTGGATTTTTTCACCCATTCAATCCAAACCACAAGCAAACTAAGATGCTAATGCGATAGGGAATCATTCCCAACAACCCAATGATAGTTATAGGCAGGATATGAGATTAAAAATCTCACCTTTTCACTAAAATGGATGAAGATGAAGCTTGAAAGCAAGGAGAAGCAATCCAAAGCTTGAATCCAATATCTTCTACTTGAATTTGGAGTTGAATGTTGGATTTGCAATTGAATTTGAGTTTGGAGTTTTAATTTCCCATTCCCTCGACCATTTTTGAAGAAGCTTTAATGTTTTAGTGAAGAGATGAAGTAATGAAGGGAAGAGGGTTGGGCTGAGCTAAAGAAGGTGCAGTCCAAACCAAAGTCACAAGCGGGAAAAAGTAGCGATAATTTCACTAACTCCAAACATATCGAAGTTTACACTCAAAAAGATCGCAAACGTCATTTTGAACTCAATGAAGGTGGTCTCGAGTCCTAATTTGACCGTATGCAAAAAGTAGCTTTTCGGACCAAAATCCGATTAACGATAAAATATTTAAATAAAATATTTAAATATAAAATTGATAAACATGCGGGTTGTTACAGACTCCCCTCCTTAAAGAAATTGCGTCCTCGCAATATATAAGATGGAAATAAAAAGTAACAACCACAAAAGCATATTAACACAAAAGAAATTGGAATTAAGAAGTTTTACCTCAAAGAGCGTGAGAAAGTAAGTCCAGATGTGTACGCTCGATGAATTCTCTAGTCTCCCAAGAGAAATCCTTAGGATTTGAGGACCATTGAACTTTAATAAGCGGAACATCTTTATTTCGAAGATGTTTGATCTTCGAAGCAATAATTCGAACAAGATGCTGCTCATAAGTTAAATTAGGCGAAACTTCAATCTCTTCCACAACACCGGGCTCAAGAATAGAATCGGAATCCCGAAGGCACTTCCGTAATTGAGAAACGTGAAACACATCATGCATGGCAGAAAACTGAGCCGGTAATAAAAGGCGATAAGCCATGGAACCAATACGTTCAGTGATAGGAAATGGCCCAATATATCGAGGCGCTAACTTTCCCGATCGACTGAAACGTACAACACCCTTCATAGGTGAAACACGAATAAATACGAGATCACCAACAGAAAATTCTAATTTCCTTCTTCGGTTATCGGCATAGGATTTTTGTCTACTCTGGGCTTCTTTCACCCTATGTCGAATAAGTTCGATCTTTTCTGTGGAATCTCGAATAAAATCTGGTCCTAAAACCAGCTTCTCACCGGCCTCTAGCCAACAAGAAGGAGATCGGCATGGCCTTCCATAGAGTGCCTCGAAAGGAGCCATACCAATACTAGATTGGAAGCTGTTATTATAGGAAAATTCAACAAGTGAAATATGATCTTCCCAACTTCCACCAAAGTCAAGAACACATGCACGTAGAAGATCTTCAAGTGTTTGATTCACACGCTCAGTTTGTCCATCGGACTGGGGGTGATAAGCGGTGCTAAAATTAAGCTTCGTTTCCAAAGCTTTTTGAAGACTCTTCCAAAATCCACTAGTAAACAATGGATCACGATCACTAACAATGGAAGTAGGGACTACACGTAATTTAACAATTTCTTTGATAAAGAGTTTAGCCAGAAGAGGAACGGTTCGGTTCGACCGAACAGGAATAAAATGGGCAGATTTAGTAAGTCTGTCAAAGATCACCCATAAACTATTATGACCCGAACGAGAACGGGGAAGTCCAGCAATAAAATCCATGGAAATTTGATCCCACTTCCAAACTGGAATCTCCAATGGTTGCAATAACCCACCAGGTCTTTGGTGTTCAGCCTTGACAAGTTGGCAAGTCATGCAACACTTAACAAAGTTAGCAACATCAGATTTCATTCCCTCCCAGTAATAAAGTCGCTTCATATCTGCGTACATTTTACTGCTACCAGGATGAATGGAATATTTGGAACGATGTGAATCTTCAAGAATATCTTTATGAAGATCACTAATATTTGGTACGATAAGTCTACCAAATTTTCGAATGTCTCCACGAGAATCGATATCAAAGTCTTTCAAACCTTCAATATCGGTTTTATCCTTAAGATTTTGGCCAAGCAAAGCCAATTTAGGATCTAGCTGTTGAGCTTCAAGAATGCGGTCTAAAATAGAAGGATGAGCCTCAAGGCTACATAAAACAAGAGATGAACATAGATCGGAAACACTATCTCGGATTTCACAAGTGGATAAAAGTTCGAGATCGTTCCATTCAGATATCATCATGGAAACAACCGCTTGTTGCTTGCGACTAAGTGCATCGGCAACTCGATTTCCCTTCCCGGGAGTATAAAGAATGTCAAGATCGTAAGAGGCAAGGAATTCGAGCCAACGCTGTTGACGCAAATTAAGTTCCTTTTGAGAAAATAAATATTTCAAAGACTTATGATCAGTATAAAGTATAAACTTTTCTCCCAAAAGATAGTGTCGCCAAATATGAAGGGCGAAAATGATAGCCGCGAGTTCTAAATCATGTGTGGCATATCTAGTCTCAGCCGGCTTCAATTGCCTAGAAGCATACGCAATAACACGTTCTTTTTGCATAAGAACGGCACCCAAACCAACGCGACTAGCATCGGTATAAATGACAAAGTCTTGATTCCCTTCGGGAATAATAAGAATAGGAGCATCAGAAAGGAGTTCTTTTAATTTCTGAAAAGAAGTTTCACATTTGTCCGACCAAATGTATTTAACACCTTTCTTTGTTAAGCCAGTAAGAGGCACGGCAATCTTAGAAAAGTCTTTTATAAAACGGCGGTAATAACCAGCCAATCCGAGAAAGCTACGGATTTCAGTCACACTCTCCGGTCTTTTCCAATTTTGAATCGCTTCAATCTTTGAAGGATCCACTGATATTCCGGATTTGGAAATAATATGACTGAGAAACTTCACACTAGATTGCCAAAAGTGGCATTTAGAAAATTTTGCCTTTAATTGATTGCTTCTAAGAGTTTCCGATACAATTCGAAGATGCTTTTCATGCTCCTCCTCGGTTTTGGAATACAGAAGAATATCATCAATAAAGATGAGAACAAACCGATCGAGGAAATCTTTGAAAACTCGATCCATGAGGTCAACGAAATAAGCCGGAGCATTCGTTAAACCGAATGGCGTAACTAGCCATTCATAAGATCCATAACCTGTACGGAACAAAGTCAAAGGAGTACTATCCTCTGCAATACGAAGCTGATGGAAGCCAGTAGCCAAGTCCAATTGTGAAAAGACTCTAGCACCACTAAGCTGATCGAATAGATCATCAATCCGAGGCAAAGGATATTGATTCTTAATAGTAAGATCATTAAGCTTGCGGTAGTCGACGCAAAGCCTAAGTGTTCCATCGGACTTACTTACGAAAATAGCTGACGCTCCCTAAGGCGAGGAACTAGAGCGAATAAGTTGCTTCGTCTCTAACTCGGATAATTGTTTGCGCATCTCTTCATTCTCCTTATTGGACATGCGATAAGGAGGACGGGTAATAGGTTGAGCTCTAGGTATAAGATTAATTTTGAACTTGATTGCTCGCTTAGGTGGTAGTCCTAAAACGGGCTCAAAGATGTCGGAAAATTCACGACCGACGCGAATAAGAGAAATGACATCCTCCTCGTCATCATTATCATCATCACAAGGATTTAAAGAATATAAAGATGCAACCAAAGCGGAATCCGAATCTTTAAGAACAATAGAAATCTGATTAACAAATTGCGGATGACGGAGATAAATAGTCCGCTCAGGACATAGGATATGAGCTTCATAACGAGTAAGCCAATCCATACCCAAAGTCATTCCAAAGCCTAAGTAACGCATGACATGCAAATCGGCTAGGAAAGATGAATCACACAAAATAATCTCCACGTCTTTACAAAGTAAACTAAGAGTTGCGGATCCACCAACCGGATTCGCAATTCTTAAAGAAGTCATCAAAGCAACAACACTTAAAGAAAAAGTATCGACAAGTTCCTTTGATATAAAAGAATGGGATGCACCCGTATCAAAGAGAACTCTAATAGGTTGATCATGAAATATAATAATGCCATCAAGGACAGAATGAGACATACCTTGACCGCGAGATGTGTTGCCAGGGGCTTGAGCAACGTTTAACTTTCCCTCCTTGTCTTGAACTTAGGGCATTGGTGCATAAAATGATCTGGACTTTTACAATAGCGATAAGAGCGAGGCTTTGAACACTTGTTCGAAAAATGGCCCTTAGCACCACAATTGAAGCATTTCTTATCACTGGGGAAAAATGCCTTTGCAGCAGGAGTTGCTTGCTTACCCTTTTTGTTGGGATAAGGACCTTTGAACTTGTTAGGCCTTTTCTTGTTGTTGAAGTTTGGTTTGGCAGCCACTACTTCAACATCACTGTCCTTATCAGCTTCTTCCAGACGAAGAGCGATATCAATCAGTTGATCGAAAGAAACTTCTAATTTTAGAAGTAATGGCTTCTTGAGATTCTTGTTTAAGCCATAGACAAACCTCTGGTTCTTCTTCAATGGGGTTTTGATGTATTCAACCCCGTATTTGGACAGTGACTCAAAGGATGCGACATAATCTGTCACAAAGGATTCACCTTGAACAAGGTCTATGAAATGACGAGCCAATGTCACTTTCTCTGCTTCTGGTACGAATTTTAATTCGAAGCGTTCCTGGAATTGCTCCCAGGTGAGATCCGCTTCATTAATCTCATAAATAATAAGTTCGTACCAATTCAATGCTCTCTCTTGGAGCATTCTGGAGGCCACATGAACACGGTGAAGATCAACAAGATTCATGCGAGAAAAGATTCTATCGCATGTTCTTAACCAAGCCTGAACGTCAATAATAGTTTCGGAACCTTTGAACGGTTTCCCACCTAAGTTGGTATAATCGTTGCACAAACGTGCAAATCCCGACTTAGGATGAGTAGGTTCCTGATTAGGGCCAGCTGCCTGAGCATTCTTTACTAAATCAAGAAGCTGTTGAGCGGTCATAAAAACTCCATCCTGGGGAGTAATAGTAGATGGTCCAGCTCTGGGACGGCCTAGTCTAGACATTCTCTTCTTTAAGAAAGAGAGAAGAATAAAAAGGTTATTCACCAAATGAATATCAAGCAATCTTGATAGATGAAACAAGGAATCATAAAGAAAACAGGATGAATCGGTTCGAAGACTCGAACTAAATCCTGAAACACAACTCCTAAGGTGGACTTAGGACGATGATCCTTGTTAAGTTATTCTACATTGTTCCGAAGTTTGGCTCTGATACCAAGCTGTGACGCCCCACCTCTATACCCATGCTAACCAAGAACACTACGATGTAGTGCTGTCAATTAGCACGGAGAATAAGGCTGTGGAGAAGCGACCATCCATGTAACTTCTTTGTGCGAGCACCGATATGTCAGATAGAATAAAATGCATATCATTTAAGGAGGAAATCCGACATACCGATACAAACTCAAAGCTATCACACGGTGGCTATATATAATCTTCGAAAACAAACATAGAAATAATCATAACATAAATCAGTCACAGACATCCATATCACAAAGGCGGAAGAAGATATGAATATATATAACACATAAAAGTGTACATCGGAGTAGTGGTCGGAAAGATCCACGATAATACAAAAGAATAGCAACACGTGCTATACAAAAGAATAAGTACACAACATAGGATCTATATCTCAAATGTGTACATCCAAAAACTACTAATCTATGTAGTTAGCCAAAAGTCAGAATAATCCTGAAGAGAAGTCAAGCAGAAGCACCTGTAACATCTCGGTCTGACCCGAGTATTATTTATAAGAAAATAATAAACGGATCAGTCTAACTATAAATATCAGATGATATTGTATAAAGTAAAAGACAGGGCATGAACATGTAATAACCATCGTAGCATACTACTACAAGTATGTAATTGAAAATCAACAAGAGATTAATCAATATCACAAGAATCTTCTCAAAGATAAAATAGGGTATCATACCCTAAACTTGTATTCACAACAAGTCAATAACACATAAATTCACCAATGCACAAAAATTGATATCATATCAATGAAAATCACGAAAATTGGTGAAGCACAAAATTCCAGAAATCATCACAAGAAATCCAAAAAACACATAAAAAGGGGGGGAGGCCTAACACATGAACGGGAGCATGAAAACTCACCAACGCGTATAACACATGAACGAGAAGCTATCTCATGGAAGCTATCCATTAAATTTTAACACATGAACGGCCCGAAGACCATGGGGTGCTACGCCATATATGTGATGGCGAAACATTACAAAAGCGAGGTCTAGTCTCCCTCGCAGACAAAGAGACATCGCTCCATCGCTAGTCTAAATCACAAAAATGATCGTCATGATCATAAGGAAGTGTCAATTACACTAAGCCAGTAAATATATGAGTTTAGCTTCATGTCCCATAACCACTAGCTTAACTTAAATATTTACGAACAAACTGTAGATCTTCACTAGGAAATTGTCACAAAAAGGTTCAATCGAACAAGTCCAAGAGCTAACCGACGAAGTGAACGCAAGCGTTTCATACCACTCGTTTTACTAAGTCGTTTAATTCGATTTCTCATCCGAGTGAAGCAAAGGCTTGTATATACTAGTAGATTGAAAAACTGTTTGAGAGAACGTGTTTTATATTTAAAATAGTGTTGAAAACGTTTTGATGAAAGAGTTTTGATATTTACTACTAGTATTGAAACCGTCATATCTTTAGAGTGACAAGTCACAAAACGATTGCTGAAACAAATCGAATCACATAAATTCACGTTCGAAGACGTGAGTAAAGTCCAAAGAAATCAATCCCAAAACCATCAAAGTAGGAATATACTTGCGACCTAACGTGGTCGAATTAAAGTGCAATGAATTCGAGTCAAGTAGGTCGAACGACTTAAGGGTAAAATGTCGTGCGACCTAGCAGCAGAACAGGTCGTGCGACCTAAAGGCAGACAAGTCGAGCGACCTAGCAGTTAACTAGATGCACCAATGGTCAAGCGACCTAAAAGAGAGCAGCACGACCTAATGAGGCGACCTAGCTAAGTGAGCGATCTAGGACCAACGACCTAAAGCATACCAGGTCGAGCGACCTGAGGGAAGAGCTAGACTTGCGACCTAACTATATTAAGGTCCTACGACCTAAAGAAATAAGGTCTAACGACCTAAAGGTACAGGAGTCTTGCGACCTACGACCTATCGTGGTCTTGCGACCTAAGTGGGATGCGCGACCTAAGAAGGTACGCGAGCTAAGGGTGAGCGACCTAACAAGATCGTGCGACCTAAGTGGTCATGCGACCTAAGAGGGATGGCCACGCGACCTAAAGTTTTAACACGCGAGCGACCTAACGTTATAAAGGCCAAACGACCTAAGGTTTAACTCGCGAGCGACCTAGGGTGATCGAGCGACCTACGAAATATGGACGAACGACCTAAGTCCAGAGCAGCTAAAAGTAGGCAGAGTCTTCTCCACGCCAGAGCGACCTAAGGGCCAGGATTTGCCAACAACGCTGAAAATTGTAGTTTTTCACCCATTCAATCCAAACCACAAGCAAACTAAGATGCTAATGCGATAGGGAATCATTCCCAACAGCCCAATGATAGTTATAGGCAGGATGTGAGATTAAAAATCTCACCTTTTCACTAAAATGGATGAAGATGAAGCTTGAAAGCAAGGAGAAGCAATCCAAAGCTTGAATCCAATATCTTCTACTTGAATTTGGAGTTGAATGTTGGATTTGCAATTGAATTTGAGTTTGGATTTTTAATTTCCCATTCCCTCGACCATTTTTGAAGAAGCTTTAATGTTTTAGTGAAGAGATGAAGTTATGAAGGGAAGAGGGTTGGGCTGAGCTAAAGAAGGTGTAGTCCAAACCAAAGTCACAAGCGGGAAAAGTAGCGAGAATTTCACTAACTCCAAACATATCGAAGTTTACACTCAAAAAGATCGCAAACGTCATTTTGAACTCAATGAAGGTGGTCTCGAGTCCTAATTTGACTGTATGCAAAAAGTAGCTTTTTGGACCAAAATCTGATTAACGATAAAATATTTAAATATAAAATTGTTAAACATGCGGGTTGTTATACCTTGCTAGACATTATTCATGTACTTTCAACTTAATACTTGTTGATTAAAATAATTAGTTGCCTCCTTTTCCAACTGCCTCATTTGCCTCTGTTGCAACTGAGGCAGTTGACTCAACTGCAACTAATGCAGTTGCCTCATTTCCAACCGAAGCTTTTGCCTCACTTGGAACCGAGTCTTGCCTCACTTGTAATGTGAACTCATTTGGTAAACTAAAAAAAATGCCATCAGTTGAAATTGGGGTAGTCAGTTGCCTCATTTTGCAGCTGAGGCAGTTGCCTCAAAAGCAACTGAGGCATTTGACTCAACTGAAACTGAGGCAGTTGCCTCATTTCCAAATGAAGATCTTTCCTCCTTTTAAATTATCAACATGAATTGATTAATTTAATTTCCAATTTAACAATGATCTGAAGCAATGAATGTCCATCTCTAATATTAGAAACGATACCAAAATGAAACATTTCATACTATTAATGAAGTATTCTTTTATCTAGCATCGATCATCCCCATCTTCATGCGTTTTCAAATTAATTTTGGTTTTGGCAGTTTACAAGCAAGTGGTCTTTCTTAATCAGCTAGGCAGATCTACCTAGCATCCTCTGTAAGTATATCTAATATTTCCCTAATTTTTCCAAGTTTGGCTATATGTTAAATTTATGCAGTTTTATGCCTAAAAATGCCTCAAGCTTTTGAAGCCTTTTCTCTAAAATTATGTATTATGTTCAGTTTTATGGTTAAGATCATTATATCTGCTCTATTTGTTTTTATCTGTGTCCAAATATCTCTATAGCGATTGAAAATGAGATCAAATATAATTATACACGTGCTAATTTAGTCGATATCCAAATAAGTCATTACACTATCTACTGCCTCAAAATGAGATCAGTGGGAAATTATGAAACCATTGTTTCCTTTATTTATATCTTTGTTGGTAGGAACCACTTGATTGCTTATACTGTTTTCAGCTTTTATGTTGCAATCGACTTTTCATACATGGTTAAACCAACCCTGTGGCATTTTGCTTAATGATCAAGTGCACCATCGAACTATGGCAATACCAAATTACTACCCGAAGCCATTACCAAATTCATTCAACTGACAACAAAGCGAGTTTGTATACCCTATGAAATATTATGTTTTCCATTGTTTGGAAATATTTCACATCCTAAAATATTTTCTACTGCTTTGTTTTAACTCTTTTTATTCAATTATCATTCATCTTTGGTAACTGCTTCTCATTAATAGTATTATTAACACTAACAAATGCCTGCACGAATCATACGTTGTAGACTTTGTACAACTTTCCACTGATACCAATGGTAATAGAAATTTCAAGATATTGTAGCAGTTCGACATACAAACTACAGCTGAATACAACAGCTGACGACAACACAACTACAGCTTTATTGCACGAATAGGCTTTGCTGCTGTAGATTACCATGGGCTCTTTGGCATAGTCAGTTTTTTAAAATTGATTATATAAATAAAGGCATTTCTAGATGACATGAGTTCGCCAAATATAGTAATGAACGATGCTGATATCTTACCGATTGAATATATGGTAGAGTTAAGGCTTAGATTTTATGTCTATGTATATTTTGCCTTAATAATGGTTTTAGCAATATTATGTTTTCCAAATGTTTATACTTGGTACAAAGGTGTTCCCTATATTTTGTTTTTTGGATATAGTTTGTTCTTAACCGCAAGTCTCCTTTATTTTGAGCCATGGAGTTCTATAAGGTATATAACTCTATTTACTGTTCACGCCTTCAACCCATCCACTATTAACTACATTATATTATAACAGCGCTTATTTTTGGACTGTATTCAACTTTAGCCTATTGGCACACAATCATACTCTACCCGGTCCTACTAACTAAATACAAGCTAGAAATTGAAATTATTCACTCATATGCATGGACAGATTTTATTTTGCAGGTCCATATTCTGGAACAACATCACGTGGTTGACAGAAATAAAGCCAACGAGTTGCCCTCATCTGCATTTTACCAACCTACATTGCAGTTATTTATATATATATTTTAGTTGTTTTTGCTGTTTCATCATTCATACAGGCCCGTGCAATACTGTAATTCTCTTCTATGAAATGTTGAATATTATAAGCTACTGATTTTTTGGTTGAGACTTATGTAAAGATATATATTGGAAAACATTGTTTATGTTGCTCATAATCAAGCTTCTCTATTGTACTATTTTTCTGAGTACGGTACTATTTTTGTTATTGTTGGTTTCTCCCATATATGGTGCCTCATAACCCTGTTGGATGTTCAATTATATAGTTGTGTTGGAATATAATATTTATAGCGTTATGATATTTTGATTTAAGTACGTTATGTATCTTCCGTTGCACATCCACATTCATTTTCTGTTGTTGTAATTGCAATTACTTTGTACTGACAGTTAATATTGTTTTGTCTTTTTTAAGGGCTTTAATATATCAGAATTATTGTTTTCTTTTCATTGATAATGTCCACTATTATTAAACTTTCGCACAAATTTCATTGCATTTTGCTTTGTGCATTCTAGAATATGGAACACTGCTTGGAAGTAAAAATTTGTCATTGCTTGGTTGCCCTATACCAGCCATACATGTTTCATGAAATTTTGGATAGTATGCATGTTAACTAGCATTTCAAAAGGATGATTTATTTGCAAACTTATACCAAGATAATACTGATATGTTTTGAATAAATAAAACCTCTTTTTTACTAGGTTTTACATCATCGAATTTTTCCAGTTTAGACATAGGTCTATCGATGCATATTTCAAATAACCAAAATCTGTACGCATCCATATATGAAATGTAGTTAAATATCCAATGTCTAGAAAAATGGATGTAGATGTGGATACAAAACACATCCGCATTTGAAAATTGTCCATTCGGTTTTTCTTTAGAATTATAGTCTAAATTATGTGTATTTTACTATAATAAAATATATTTGTTTATTATTTTATTAAGCAAGATCTTTATATTATACTCACTAAATGTATATTGACTGCTCCAAACTATTTATGATCATCATATTTTTTTTATTTTTAACACTTTAGTAATCAACGAAATTGAAAAAAATGTTTATGTTAAACTAAAATTTTCCACTTCTTTTTCTTGGTATATCGGTTGTTAGTGGATAGGATAATTATCCGATATTCGTCTATATCCACGGATGCAGATATCCGATACCTAAACATGATTTCGGTTGCGGATACAGATAGGACACTATTTGCAACCGAAAGTATCCGTTTACATGTCTACTTAGACATATTTCTTAAAGTCGATTAAATAAGCTTAAATAAGCGGTAACAGTACAAAATAGTGCCCTTGCCTACTTATTTCTTTTTACACAGTTAGCTAAATAGGAATGTACTGTTTTGAGTTAGTTATAATATTTTGATTTTCCATATCAAACCTTTTTATATTTACACTCAGGTTCTCTTATTTTCATAGCTATTTTTCTTCAAATCTTTGTTATATAAACACAAACTCATATTTAAAAAATGAAAATATTTAACACTAAAGAGCAAAATTTAAGCGAGTCCTTCTTATTCATCATTATCCTTCTCAAATGGTTTATTCTCAATAATAATATCTAAACACGCGGAGTTCTTAGGAGCAAAATATGAATAATTTCAAAATTCAAATTACGATCATAATCGATCATTCTACAAAAATACGTATTTCTACCCAAATTGCATGTCTCCAAATAGCAAATATTAGCCTTAAGATAATTAATGCTAAGCGAAAAACTTGATACCATTAACTCTATACAAGGAGTATGCATGTCCCTTCCATCTGCTCTTTTTTGTGCATTGTTTGACTATCCTCCCAATGTCTACTTGAATCTACGCACTGCTTTGCATCAATATAGGAACAACTTTAGTTTTATGCAAGGTAACAAACCTATGCTTTTGTCAGATGCATCTATCGGCACAAAATGCAAGAGTTGTACAGCTACGTGCCAAAATTTAATCATGTACTCTACTTTCTTATTACACTCATTTTCACATAAAAATATAATTACTTCTTTTCTACCACATCCTTCAACCTGTGACATCATGGTTTCAAAATATGCATACACGAGTCATTAAATTTCAATGCCAACATTTCATAACGTCCATATGCGAAGCACAGGTTCACACTAGTATATATATAACACGCACATACAATTACACACACACATGCATCACAACTGACACCCACACATACATACACAAAAACAGACACTCAACAACACACACGCACTGATACACACCAGCATATGCGCATATACCAATAACCTTCCATTTCACATACTTACATGCATACAAAATACTGTTATAAATCAAATTGCTTAATTATAAAATATGGTTTTGAGACTGTAACCCATAATTCAATGATCGCACCAGCTATATATAAGTTTAAACGTAATTTCACAACTTAATTAGACATAAATGTGAGTAATCTACTCAACTAAAGGTGCAATATCCTAATTACTTACTTGAGCTTTTCCTTCTTCTTGATTATTGCTCTTACTGTGAATTTTCCAATGTTTAAATCAATGATTTTTTTAAAGGTTCCAACTTGTAATACCCACTCCGTTTTTCCTTCTTCCTCTTTTTGTCCTAACACACGTACGCAACTTACAACACAACTCCGCATCTAACCTAATTCGTGTCAGAGATGTTTAATGATGTATGTAAGCTCTTGCTTGAATTTTATGATTTATATTAATTTCGGTGATTTGTTTCCTAATTTAATAGGTGAGGAATTTAATAAAATAAAATTCTTCAGGAAGAGGATAATAGAGTGATGAGGTGTTTCTTGCTTGAGAAGATGATTAACTAGGGACTGCGAATGTTAAATAAAAAAAGAAGTGAACGAAAAATCCAGAGTCAAAGGAAAACTCTAGAGATGAACTAAACTCTGAAAAGATGATTTCGGGTTGGTAATTGGGTTTGGGCTTTTTGGAATTTAAATAAGTAAATATATATTATTTTCTTTGTTTCACTTCTTTGATTCATAAAACAACTTTATTTATTAATTAACTATTTAATTTCATCGCTAATTACCTTATTATAAATTCCAATATTCAGAAATAAACTTATTTATTTTATTTTAAATTCCAAAGATCGGTTTCAATTAATTAAATATTCATTATTAGTTACCCCTAAAACCGGGATATTACAAACTTCCTCCTTAACAGAATTGTGTCCTCGTAATATCCCACAAGAAAGAATCTATAACAAATCAATTAAACCAATTTAATTGTATCATTTTCACTTCATTTTAAATATCAAAACATTTATTCAAAGATAAAGTGCTTTGTGAAATCTCAAAATCTTTCATTTGAAAAAATTCCTTTTTAAATATTATATACCTTGCATATATTTCTACTAAACTTCTATTTTATTCTAATTAAAACACAATTCAAATCAAATTATTCATCAAAATATTTTGACCAAAATCATAAGCTTATTCATAAATTTTCTACTAACATCATCTTTTCTACTTTTAATAAAAAGTCTTTTGATGTATTTTTTAATTTCAAACATTTCATATTTCAAAATTAAGTTTAACTTCTATTTTGTAAACTCTTTTCACAAATTAAACAAATATTTAACTTTCTTTTAATTGCATATATGGAGGGAATTTTTAAATTATTTTCAAATTTAACACTTTAAAATTAAACCTATGCTCTTTATCAAAGTAATTTCCAACTAGACAGATTCGTTAATAAAAGTAAAATAACAAAACCCATAATCTTTCAGATTTCAAAGACAAACACTTCTTTTCCTTCCTTAATAGTTAACTTTTCAAATTATATATATATTCATATATACATTCACATCTTAAAATCCCAAAACTCAATAACATTTACACATCACATATACTAGATATTATTTTACAATACCATTTACAAACTATTTCAAATTTTCATGAATTTTATTCAAACATTTACTATTTTACAAAATCATGTTGTTATAATTAGATCACTTTATTGTACTATATTAGTATTCACAAACTTTTTGAATCACACTTAATTATTTAAAATTATTTTTTCCCAATAATTATCTTATTTATATAATATACTATTTCTTATTATAGAAAATTACCCAACACATCCAAAGGTTAAGGACTCTAAGTCTCATCTAAGGTCTATGACTCGTGTCTTTAATGTACGATGTATTATTCTAAACCTGCTCTGATACCAATTGGAACACCCTACCTATATACCCATACTATTCAATAGTACTACAAAGTACTACTATTAGATAATATAAAGAATGAGGCTATATAGGGTAGACATGTGAATATTCCCTTGGACTAACACGGGTACGTATTAAAACATTAAATATTTAACTCACCTATACGTGAAAGTATCGGTACAAAGCAATAAACACATGTGCCTCCAAGATAGAATAATACACAATATACAGTAAATAACAAAGAACACAGATTTAGTCGCAACGATAACATATAACAAATAACACGATCGAGTTATAAGGGTACAACATAACTCAAAATGTCAAATATCTAAATATAATATGATGAGCAATCAATATACAGCTCAATGTCAAACATATAATATGGATCAATATCATATAATAATCCTCGTATAAAGCTCCTCTAAGCCCAATAAAATACATGCTGGTCAAGTCGTCCCCATAATTGAAGTGTCTCTGACTGAGCCGAGTATTATAACACACTGGTCTGATCATAAATAAGGTGATACAGTATAAATAGTTTAGAATAATATAAATATCACTACCAAAGATACTCAAAACATTAGACGTCATGTCAATGTGTATAAATAATTCATAAGGCATCGTATTACTCGGATATCTCCAATCCATATAAATAATTAGAACTAATATCAAAAGATGTCATCTCCCATCTAAAGAAAATCAATAGAAATCAAGAGGACTGTGTCCAATGGGTGAATCATCCATACAATACAACCTCATTATGTAAAATGAAATCATCAAGAGAATAGGGCTAACTCACTTCAATGCCCGAATATAATATCATAAAATCAGAAATCAATAGTTAATGTGAGATAGCCTGTCAAATTATCCAAATGGTATCCAATACTATACAAACCATAAAGATAATCCAATTATAATCCAAATCATAATCAATAATGAAGGCTATCTCAAAAGTATCAAATCCTCAAATAGTATGGATATAACAAGGACTGGCCACACTTTAGACTCAACCAGTCTCTAGCCTAGTCAAATCATTATAAGAAAGAGACATATATGCCAATCCACTACACACTCATAGCCCTGAACTAGAAAGGGAGACTGATAGCACACAGCATGCTCCAGGAACCCAGGGTCTACTAGCCTCCCGCTAAAAGCCAGATCCGTTCCTATAGTCTTCAGTTACCTCGATGACATCATGACCCTATCCACCAATGGCTCGTCTATGCATAGCTTTGGTCATGACCCTGCTTTGTCCTTGTAACAACCCTGCTTTCTACGCTATAGTTATACGTAAATTTAAAATAAGAATTTATTTATAAATAAGTGTGTGAAATTGTCATATATTTCACAAAGAGAAATAATTACAAATTAAGGTAAGGGAAAAATGGGAAAATACACTTTGTAAAAACCCATTCCTTTAATTTCCATTATTGGACTATACTTCCAGATCAAACCCAAAAACCAAATTCCTATCTCTTGGTCAAAGCCGATCCACCCTATGCCCTAACCCTCAATTCAGAAATGGCGTATCAAAAAGAAAAAATAATCAAACAATCAAATCGTGATCCTGGTTGCAAATGACCTATGTGTGACTTCATCCATGTCGACATTGAAGGGGAAGCGACCGACTATATGCGAGCGATAATCGAAAGTCACGTGTGGTGGCTAGCGGCTATAGCCACATCACGACTGGTGGCGTCAAGCTTGGCACATGCATGAAGAGGTGAAGTACGTCTACTGCGATGTGGTGGATGAGCACTTGACTATGGAATCTGGGGAAGTGCTGGTGATGGATTGGTGTACGTGCATGAGTTTCAAGGGGTTGGTGATGGTATTGCATCAGTAGGCATGACAACTGCAGCTGACATTCGGGCAATGGTAGAAGGCATCGAAGATGATACATGTAGTGACTACAGCGATAAAGGCAAGCATAGGCAACTGGGGTTTGTGGTATAGACTATTGCAAATGGGAGTTTCCACAAGACAAATGGATTAAGGTGAGTTATTTTAACTCACACTTCTATATCTACATGAATGAATATCCTTATGGTTGTTTGGGTGATAATTGTTGATTTTTTATTATTGAATTAGTTAAAGTATGAATGCATGTGATGAATTGTTCTATGTTTTGGACATAGTTTAAATATACTTGATTGGTTTGGGATGTTGATTCCTTGAATGGTTTGATACTTTAATTTACAAATGCAATTCCATCTGTCTGTAAATAAATTTTTTATAGTATGTCGATACGTGTATATCGTCATGTGATCGGAGTTGTCCGAAAGCAACTTGGATCTCTAAGAAATTTTATATTATGGAGTGATATTTTATAAGAGCAATGTTGGCTCTAAAAGATGCATTTTAGACGGAATTATTGTTTGTATTGTTTAAATGCTTTTAAAAGATTCTCAAAATGAGATTTTATCTATTTTGATTCTTATTGGAATTTAATTTATAGAATATAGATAAATTATATAAAACCTTAACTTATTTCTTATTTCAAAATTTCTATTCAAATATTTTAAAAATAAGTAATATTTAATTATAAAACCTTTTTAAATTAACTATTATGAGTGTAGTATGATTTTAGAAATGTTTTAGAGGATAAAGACAAAATATAGTGTTATTTTATAAAAGCTGTTACGAAAGTAATAGATAAACTTATATTCTTATATACCTATGTTTAGCCATAAAATTTATTCATGGATTTAAAAAAAGAATTTATGTAAATATATACATATATATATATACACACACACACACACACACACACACACATACCTAATATATAAAAATCCATTTATTTATAATTGAATTAAAACTTTGATTTCAATTTCTATTGGATTTCGTGCTTTTCAATGAAACAAAAAAAATTAACAAATGATTGAATTGTCGATTGGTATGGGACATTTCGCAAAATAATTTTGCTTATTATTATAATTTGTTAAATAGAGTTTAAGTGAAAATTACTAGCTTTTCGTAAATGCTTGAATTTACTTTCTGGTATGGGATAGTTAGTTAAATTCTAGTGATTACTAAAGTGAAAGTGATCTACACTTTAGAGTTGTATTATCTTAGGGTGTTCGGATTTCAAGTCGATAGATCGTCGAGAGAAGATGACTCTTTTTCATTGACTTAAGAGTTGATATTTGAGTAGCGCTTGAAAAAACTGCTTGGTGAGGTGTTAGCGACCTTGTCCTTTCGATGAAACTGCTTGGAGAGGTGTTAATGATCTTGCTAGACGAAACTGCATAGTGAGGTATTAGCGACCTTATCCTTCCGACGAAACTGCTTAGTGAGGTGGTAGCGATCTTGTCCTCCTAACGAAACTTCTTAGTGAGGTGATAGCGACCTTGTCTTTAGGGCGAAACTGCTTAGTGAGGTGTTAGCGACCTTGTCCTTCCGACAAAACTGCTTAGAGAGGTGTTATCAACCTTATCATTGCATTCGTGGCTATCATAATCTTTTCGATGTCGAGATTATGATTATTTATTAGTGTAATCGTGTATCCATTCCCATTTGTTCTTCGAAGCATTAGTGTTCGGGTATGAATTCCCTTTTTGTGCTTTAAAGATTTTGATAAATTGGTTATCATCATATTTTTAGATGATAGTCCATTTGAGACTTCATATGAATTTATGAAATGGTGATTTGATTGATATACCTTATTACGATTATTTGGTTTCCGACATATTTCTATTATGGCTTATTTACTATTAAGTCACAGGTTGATATGGATTTTGAAATGGTGATTTGGTTTGATATGCCTTATTATGGTCAATTGGTTTTAGGAATATTTTGAGATGACTTATTTTATGGTTAAGTCATGTATTTATGATATCAGTATCTCTCCTTTTATTTAGAAATAGTCTGACCCATTTATTTTATAATAATCCAGTCAAGCCGAGACTCTTTAGGTATAGGGACTCGCTGACTTTTGGATTTTGTGTTAGCTATGGAGTAGACTATTTTAACTGTTTCAATTTACTTCATTATTGTATATGTTAAAATTTAGGATGATATGTCATGTATATTAATTAGTATTCATTTTGTACCTGATATAGTATTTTGGATGTAATGTATATATTCATTTGGGTCTAGTACTGATACTTTGTAGACTCGCATCTTATTATGATATATGATGTATATTATTCCACTGTGATCTGTGACTCTGATTTCGATTTATCTATATTATATATTGTTCTGAATATTTTTTAATCGGTGTGTTTATTTCTTTGTATTAATACTATACACGTCAAAATTTTCAATTCAGATCCTCAAAAGGTAATAAAGACGTGTCGGTGTTAGTACAAAGATATATGCACATTCAATTGCCCTTAACCAGCCGTATTCTCCGTGTTATTAGACGACATTACTTGTAATGTTATTTAATAATATGGATATAGCGGTGGGATCGGTAGTAAATACTTGAATTTACTTTCTGGTATGGGACAGTTAGTTAAATTCTAGTGATTACTAAAGTGAAAGTGATCTACACTTTAGAGTTAAATTATCTTAGGGTGTTCGAATTGTAGGTCGATAGACCGTCGAGAGAAGATGACTCATTTTTCATCGACTTGAGAGTCGATATTTGAGTAGTGCTTGAGAAAATTGCTTGATGAGGTGTTAGTGACCTTGTCCTTCCGACGAAACTGCTTGGAGAGGTGTTAGCGACTTTGCCAAAGGAAACTGCTTAGTGAGGTGTTAGTGACTTTATCCTCCTGATGAAACTATTTAGTGAGGTGGTAGCGACCTTGTCCTCCCGATGAAACTGCTTAGTGAGGTGGTATTGTCCTCTCGATGAAACTGATTAGTGAGGTGGTAGCGACCTTGTCCTTCCGACGAAACTTCTTAAAGAGGTATTAGCGACATTGTCATTCCATTTGTGGCTATCATAATATTTTCGGTGCTGAGATTATGATTATTTATTAGTGTAATCGTGTTTCCATTCCCATTTGTTCTTCAGAGCGTTTGTTTCGAGTATGAATTCCCTTTTTATGCTTCGAAAATTTTGATAAATTGGTTATCACCATATTTTTAGATGATATTCCATTTGAGACTTGACATGAATTTATGAAATGGTGATTTTGATTGATATGCCTTATTATGATTATTTGGTCTCTGGTATATTTTGATTATGGCTTATTTTATTATTAAGTCATGGATTGATATGGATTTTGAAAAGGTGATTTGGTTTGATATGCCTTATTATGATCAATTGGTTTTAGGCATATTTTGAGATGACTTATTTTACGGTTAAGTCGTATATTTATGATATCAATATCTCACCTTTTTATTTAGATATAGTCTGATCCGTTTATTTTATAATTCGGGTCAGGCCAAGACTTTACAGGTACAGGACTCGCTGACTTTTGGAGTTTTTGTTAGCTAAGGTGTAGACTATCTTGACTGTTTCAGTTTACTTCATTATTGTATATGTTGACATTTAGGATGATATGTCATGTATATTAATTAGTAGTAATTTTGTAACCGATATAGCATTTTGGATGTAATGTATATATTCATGTAGGTCTAGTACTGATATTTTGTAGACTCGCATCTTATTATGATATATGATGTATTATTCCACTATGATCTGTGACTCTGATTTTGATTTATCTATATTATATACTGTTCTGAATATTTTTTAATCGGTGTGTTTATTTCTTTGTATTAATACTGTACATGTCAAAATTTTCAATTCAGATTTTCAAAAGGTAATAAAGACGTGTCGGTGTTAGTACAAAGATATATTCGCATTCAATCGCCCTTAACCAGCCGTATTCTCCATGTTATTAGACGACATTACTTGTAATGTTCTTTAATAATATGGATATAGCGGTGGGATCGGTAGTAAATACTTGAATTTACTTTCTGGTATGGGACAGTTAGTTAAATTATAGTAATAACTAAAGTGAAAATGATCAACACTTTAGAGTTGAATTATCTTAGGGTGTTTGAATTTCAGGTCGATAGATCGTTAAGAGAAGATGACTCATTTTTCATCGACTTGAGAGTCAATATTTGAGTAGTGCTTGACAAAACTGCTTGATGAGGTGTTAGCGACCTTGTCCTTCCAACGAAACTGCTTGGAGAGGTGTTAGCGACCTTGCTAGAGGAAACTACTTAGTGAGGTGTTAGTGACTTTGTCCTCCTGACAAAACTATTTAGCGAGGTGTTAGCGACCTTGTCCTCCCGACAAAACTGCATAGTGAGGTGGTATTGTCCTCTCGATGAAACTGCTCAGTGAGGTGGTAATGACCTTTTCCTTCTGACAAAACTTATAAAAGAGGTGTTAGCGACCTTGTCATTGTGTTTTTGGCTATCATAATCTTTTCGGTGCTAATATTATGATTAGTTATTAGTGTAATCGGGTTTCCATTCCCATTTGTTCTTCGAAGAGTTTGTATTCGAGTATGAATTCCCTTTTTATGCTTTGAAGATTTAGATAAATTGGTTATCACCATATTTTTAGATGATAGTCCATTTGAGACTTGACATGAATTTATGAAATGGTGACTTTGATTGATATGCCTTATTATAATTATTTGGTTTCTGGCATATTTTGATTATGGCTTATTTTATTGTTAAGTCATAGATTGATATGGATTTTGAAAAGGTGATTTGATTTGATATACCTTATTATGATCAATTGGTTTTAAGCATATTTGGAGATGACTTATTTTATGGTTAAGTCGTATATTTATGATATCAATATCTCACCTTTTTATTTTGATATAGTCTGATCCCTTTATTTTCTAATAAGGGTCAGGCCGAGACTTTACAGGTACAGGACTCGCTGACTTTTGGATTTTTTGTTAGCTAAGGTGTAGACTATTTTGACTATTTCAGTTTACTTCGTTATTGTATATGTCGACATTTAGGATGATATGTAATGTATATAAATTAGTAGTCATTTTGTAACTGATATAGCATTTTGGATGTAATGTATATATTCATGTGGGTCTTGTACTGATATTTTGTAGACTCGTGTCTTATTATGATATATGATGTATATTTTTCCGCCGGTGATCCGTGACTTTGATTCCGATTTATCTTTATTGTATACTATTCTGAATATTTTTAATCGATGTGTTTATTACTTTGTATTAATATTGTACAGGTCAAAAAATTTCAGTTCAGATTCTCAAAAGGTAATAAAGACGTGTCAATGTTAGTACAAAGATATATTCACATTCGATCGCCCTTAACTAGCAGTATTCTCTGTGTTATTAGACGACATTACTTGTAATGTTTTATAATAATATGGGTATAATGGTGGGGTCGTTACATCCCCTAAAAGTAATAGACTGTTGGCCTATGCGACACAATGGGTTGTAGGGCTCCTACCCTACCAACTACCAATCCTGTGATTCACATAGAATACAATAACGGTGCCACGAATCTAGGGCACGACCCCACGATCAGGTCGCCAGGGTGGAAACTAGCCAATCTAGTTCACTCTCGAATCATAAAGTGAGCCGGACACAAGTGGATGACATATAGTACTTATATCCTATATTTATGCATAGCTCTAGATGTAAGCCGATACGTGGCTCTGTATAAGTCAACCCATGCCTATGATAAACTAAAGCTCTAATCCTACCACATTATTATGTTCTGACCTCAAGCTTGGTATCAGAGCTATGTTCACAACATTATAGAATATAATTGACACAGAGTCGAGATTTGAACCTAGATAGACTTAGTGTCCCGTCCCTTAGGTGTGCAGGGTAGAATTAGAATTTATATTTCTATTAAGATATAAATACAAATGATTGTTGGAATAATCATCGGGACATATTAGTAAAAAATTTGAATTACTATATAAATTATTATTATGAAAAATTTGCTAAAGTTGGAACCCACTTCTGTAAAAAGTGAAATTTAATGGATATCATAAATGATACCACAGATGGCTTAGAATTGAATTGTTATATCCTGATCTGTTAGTTATCAGAGTTGTGCTATAACAACCCGTCTTTCCGTACATTACAGGTTGACAATGAACCAAACATGTCCAACCCAAGTTGAATGAAAAGGAAGACAGAATAGACTCTCACACAAATGGAATAACATATATTATTTCAATAATCTTTATAGTGGAAAAACTTTTAAATACATATATCAGAGTCTATCCTAAGCTCAGCCTAGATAGTTCTAAATGACTATCCATACAAATGCTGGAAAACAACAAATACCGCGGAAAAGCAAACAACATCCATACGTTGATGAAGATCTCCAGCTCTCCTCTGAAAACTCCAAGCATCTTTAGCTAATCCTGAAACTACTAGGATATTACCCAAGTATTAACAATACCCGGACCAGTCTAGCAAACCAGCGTGAAAAATGCAAATCATAAATATATATGACAGTGTCATAGATCTATTTTAGTGCCGAAAAAAACCCTTGAAAAGAAGAGTATCTCATAAGACCACGCTGCAAATAAACACGAACGGGTTTTTTCCTTATGATGACTAAAACATTTTTATAAAATCATTTAATATTATTTCTAATGACATTGCTTTGAAAACACTTTTCAAATAATATATTAAAATAGCCGGAATTGTTACATTTATTAAATTTGATAGCATATTTAGGTATACAATCAAGTCCATAAAGGTATGTATTAGAGAATGGATTTCCAACAATGACAAGTTAAGGGACTACCTTCCGACAGTACACCTCTAGGAGAATGTGTCGAGGCATAGCT
Source organism: Allium fistulosum (assembly GCA_030737815.1). Lineage (NCBI taxonomy): Eukaryota > Viridiplantae > Streptophyta > Magnoliopsida > Asparagales > Amaryllidaceae > Allium > Allium fistulosum. The sequence goes on along the minus strand of CM060902.1, from coordinate 494,416,096 downwards.
CCGCTGCCCTCTACCAACACAGAATCGACTAACCTCCACCATCGATAGTACTGAATATGTCATCACCTCGGTCATTTCCGACATATCTGTAACAACCCGGGATTTTGTATTTATTTGTAATCGTCTTTAAACGGTTAAATTGTTGGCTAATTGCTATGGGAAGTTTTTGTCGGGATTAAATTCTTTTGAAATTCGTTAAGGAATTATGTGGGCTTCATTATCAAATTCTGATCATGTTTCCTTGTTTCAATTGGGCCGTGATAATTATCAAAAGAAAAAAAGGGTATAATCGATTCCCCTTTTTATTTGCCTCGTTTGTTTTAATGCTGTTCCCTTCTTATAAAATTCGACCCGTTCCTTTATCCATTTTCATTCAAACCCTAGAAGCTGAAACATACGAAAAAAAAGTAAATGGGGGAGCTCGTTCTCTTCTTCGTCCCACTGCAAAAAAAATTAGGGCTTCGATTTCAACTTTGCTCGATTCCTCGTTTGGCCACGACATCGACTATGGAGGGATCGATGGTGACTCGGCCGTCTGTTTGAGTTCGTTTCGGGGCTTCGCTCGACTCGTCAATTTCGTGCTCGTCAGTATAAGGTGAGTAATTTATATTACTCACATCTAATTCAAGCACATATATCTGTGAGTTGTGATTTTCACTGCTTTGAATCCTTGGGTTTTCGTTTGTATACGAACGTTTGAGTTCGTCTTGATTTACCTTGGCCATTCTAATTCGATTGAATACTGAGATGAGTTCTCTGATTTAACAGTTCGTATAAATTGATGCCTGATACTCACGGAATTGATTTTTGTTTGAATTTCTGGATTTAATGACTTTTGGTTTGAGTTTGAAGATGTTGTTTGCTCGACTTTGGCCCCTTGTCACCTTCGGTCACTTGATTTTGTAAAAGAATTTTTAGACTGAGACTGGACTTGGTGCTTGACTTTTGTTTACGAAGTTTATTTGACCTTGGCTTTTGTTCGTAGCTGATTTGGTGAATTTTCAACGAAGTGATTTTCAGACCTTGGCATGTCAGTTCAAAACTGCTGCCTGATTTGGTTTTAACTGATAAATGCTTTGAAATCTTCTCTGTCTTTTTCGAACTCGCTGTGCCACTTGCTGGCTGCTACTGTTTCACTTGATCGAGAGTGTTTTGTTGCCTCGAGTACGTGTTTTCATTATGTATCTTTATTCTCTTGTATAGTTGGTCAATTGGAATGATTTTGTCATCCTGCCATTGCCACCATGGTTCTGACTTGATGCTGTAGAAGCAGTAACGTTGCAGTTTTCTTAGTCGAGTCTAGTATCCAGTTGTACACTAGTTTGAAGTCTAGTATTTCACCAATTACAGTTTCAATGTACAGTTGGATTTTGAGTTCCATTCTTGATTTCATGGTATTAGTTTTAAACTGCAGTAGCTTCACTCGAATTGAATTATTCCTTGGTTGTTTGCACTATTGCACTTATGTGTACATGCTGCTTAGTTAGTTGATTATGTTTGATAGCATGTCTGCACATGCTTGAAGGCATTTGAGTCTGGTACAATTGCATATGTTTGTGCCATTTGGTTTATAAGTTTCGTATATACGTGCATATATGCATATATATGTGTGTATGCATATAGTAGTGGATTTGTTTTCTGGTTCATCATTGTTGTTGCTCTTCAATTGTCTTGTACATTTTGGTTGCCAGATCATGTGCACTGCTTGGTTTTGAGTTTTGGTGGCACTCGAGTCCTTTTTGATTTACTGTTGCTACATGGTCGGCATTATGTACATGTTGCAGTTTGATTATATTGTCATTACATGCATACATGTTATACCGGTTATAGTTTGTGACAGAGCATATTTTCAAGCGGGCTGTTTGTGGTTCATCTTATGGTCTTGTATGTTGGTATTGTACCGCTGTCGTTTGATAGTTAGTTCGGTTGTCTCGAGCACCTCTGTGCCTCTTTGCCTTTGTGTTTTTGTGTTAATTGAAATTTAATTTGTTGAACCTGGTTGCATCTGTAGTGGCATTGTGGCATTCGATCTTCAGGTGCACTGATTATCACTTTTGCACTTTGGTCAGATTTGTGTTTTTGTTGTCTACAATTGTTCGAATGAATTTAGTTGTTTGTTGACTTTGGCTCGATAATGTCTACTTTGGATTTGTTATCGAATTCACTTGAGCTGAATCCGGTATTTTGGGTTTGACCTTGTGATAGTTTGTGAATTTCCAATGTGTACATACGTGCACATTGTCCATATCTGTCTGCTTTGACCATTGAGTCTGTGACATTGAGTTTTAAATCTTCATTTGATTCTGGTAGTTGACTTTTTGCGTGTTTCAGGTTGTAGTGGCGAGGCAGTATACGCGTGCGTATACTGCAGCCCTACCAGAGTTGATGTTTTATATTGACTATTTTGTTGTTGTTAATTTCCATAAGGCAGTTCTGATGTTTTAAGATTTTCTTCATTGAGATTCTTTTCACTTATCTTTGTTGATGATTTAAATCTGCTGATTTGTTGTCTAACACTGTTTAGTGTTATATCCGCCGTTATCTGATTCTCTTATCGAGAAGTTGGATATACGAGATTTTGTGACTGTCGTCTATTTGATATTGATTATTATTGCTGCTGTGCATTAATAACTGAGTTTGAATTAGACTGACCCGTGTATTATTTTCTTTTGAATTTAATACTCGGGTCAGACCCGAGTTATTTCAGGTTGTAGATTTCCTGCTTTGAGTTGTTGTTTGGGCTATGAAGACTTTTATATCTTCTGAAGTAATTTTCGTCGTTTTGTAGAAGTTGTGTCATTGTATAGGATATATGTATTCATGTATATTAGTTGATAATGTACTTGTATATATAACTTCCAGAGTCGACAGTTGTAGTTGTATCATATGTATTGTGTCAACTATATTGTAACTGACATCAGTTATATATATGAGACTTTTTGTTTAATCTGTGTTCCGCATTTATATTATCTGTGTTATTATTATATTCATTGTCCTAACCTATTATGAACCGTCGTAGTTTGTTTTGTACTAGAATTGGGTATGTCGATGGGAGTAAATAAATAAGAGATGAAAAATTAAAAAGTATATACCACTCCTATCGAGGTAACCAATATTAGTGTAAGGCCAACTACGGATGGTCGCTCCTATCCAGCCTTATTCTTTGTAATAATAGACAGTATTTCTTTTAATACTCTTTGTTATTATGAGCATAGAGGTGGGGCGTCACAGTTGGTATCAGAGCTTAGGGTTTATGGACATAATATAAAACATAACTTAGATGGAACATGTGTTACAACTATTGGTCGATGTTTTATTTGTGCTTTGAGTCAAAACTAAAGTTTTGAAATTATGATGAAAAGTTTTAAATATCTTTATTTAAAAATAGAAGTGAAACTGTGTTTTGTTGATTTTATTGATTTGTGTTCTGTTTATCAGAGTGCGCAGCAGAAACAGTGAAACTGTCTTCGCTGAGTACAACTGATAATCTTTTTGATTTAAAAATCAAAATATGAAATTGAAATAAATTTCATTTGCAGTTTACATAGTTGTATTTATTTTATTTCTTTGGGAATTTCGAATCCGATTTGAGGATTCGAAGCGATTGCAGCTATGTGATTTTGTTGAAATATTGCTGGGTTTCTTTTATGCTAATCATATATTTATTAGAGTTTTGCTGTTTTGAATTATCTTCATTGAAGATACATTCGAATGATTCTTTGTTCATTTTGTAGTACGTGCAAATTTGAGTTGCACGTTACTGCATTTATTTTACGTTGAACCGATACTTGGTTATGAAACGTATTTTGTTGCCGTTATTTTTATAACGGGATTTTTACACCAATGCTATATTTTTGAAGAACGGTGTTTTGTGGCATTTTTGATGAATGAAGGTTCACTGATATTACATTTTGATGTAAATTGTTTTGATGTGATTTTGACGTTTTAAAATTACTGTCGCTTCGACTTCAGTAACCGTCAAATTTTAAAAGTGGATTTTCAAGCGGTTATTCCGCAATACTGGTTTTGAGATTCATTTTTACGGTATTTTGAGAAGTATAATTTCCTTATCGAAATTGTTACTGATTTGCTGTTTTAAGCACGTGATTGGAAAATCGTTTTAAAATGAAAAATTGTTTTATAAATTTTTAACAGTTTGCGTTTTCAAAAGAATAAGGAAGCGACTTAAACGATTCAGCAAAATCGAGGATTATGACCCCTTTCTTTTACTATTTCGCTTAACTCCGGATTTGTCCAGTTGAGAATGTGAATTGTTATTTTTTTATAAAATGAATAAAAATTGTTTTTAGGAATTTTACAGTTTGCGCTTTCAAAAGATTGAGGAAGCGATTTAAACGTTTCAGCAAAATCGAGGATTATGACCCCTTTCTTTTACTGATTCGCTTAATTCCGGACTTGTCCGTTTGAGAATGTAAAATGTATATTTACAAAATACACAAATTTTGCGCTTTCAAGGAAACGATGAAGAGAATCAAACGATTTAGTAAAACACGTGGTATGGGACATGTGCGTTTGCTATTTCGGTTAATTCCGGAATCGTTAATTGAAATATCTGCTGTTTTGATGATTTTGATGATTTTGCACTTTCAAGGAAACGATGAAGAGAATCAAAAGATTTAGTAAAACACGTGGTATGGGACATGTGCGTTTGCTATTTCGGTTAATTCCGAACTCGTTAATTGAAATATTTGATGATTTCGTTTGCTTTCGAGCCACTTTGTTGGACCTTCGGGTCATTTGTTGGGCTTTCGGGCCATTCTAATGGACCTTCGGGTCAAATACCAGTACTAGACCTTCGGGTCACTCTGCGGACCTTCGGGTCATTTGTTGGGCGCCAAAATTATGTTGAGTACTTGGTAGGCTTCCGCCATTTGTTGATGCACGTGCGGCGAATTAAAAACTCGCCATCTGATGGGATCGATCCAAGCTTTTATGTTGATTTTCTAGTCTTCTTAATTGATTTCTAGATATTTGTTGTTTCTAATTATCTGCAGGTAATTAGATATCTGATGTTATGAGATTTAATTATTGTATCGGTAATTAAATATTTGTTGTTTCTGATTATCGTTTTTGATAATCGGATATTTGTTGTCTCTAATTATCGCTTGTGATAATTAGATATTTGTTGATATGAGTTCTGATTATCGTTTTTAATAATCGGATATTTGTTGTTTCTAATTATCGCTTGTGATAATTAGATATTTGTTGATATGAGTTCTGATTATCGTTTTTGATAATCGGATATTTGTTGTTTCTAATTATCGCTTGTGATAATTAGATATTTGTTGATATGAGATTTGATTATCATTTTTGATAATCGAATATTTGTTGACTTGAGATTTAATTATCGCTTTTTGATAATTAAATATTTGCTGTTTTGAGATTTAATTATCGCTTTTGATAATTAAATATTTGCTGATTTGGGATTTAATTATCGTTTTTGATAATTAAATATTTGCTGATTTCGGATTTAATTATCGTTTTTGATAATTAAATATTTGCTGATTTGGGATTTAATTATCGCTTTTGATAATTAAATATTTGTTGAATTGAGATTTAATTATCGCTTTTGATAATTAAATATTTGCTGATTTGGGATTTAATTATCGCTTTTGATAATTAATTATTTGCTGTTTTGAGATTTAATTATCGCTTTTGATAATTAAATATTTGCTGATTTGGAATTTAATTATCGCTTTTGATAATTAAATATTTTTTGTTTTGAGATTTAATTATCGCTTTTGATAATTTAATATTTGCTGATTTGGGATTTAATTATCGCTTTTGATAATTAAATATTTGTTGAATTGGGATTTAATTATCGCTTTTGATAATTAAATATTTGCTGATTTGGGATTTAATTATCGCTTTTGATAATTAAATATTTGTTGTTTTGAGATTTAATTATCGCTTTTGATAATTAAATATTTGCTGTTTTGGGATTTAATTATCGCTTTTGATAATTAAATATTTGCTTTTTTGAGATTTAATTATCGCTTTTGATAATTAAATATTTGCTGATTTGGGATTTAATTATCGCTTTTGATAATTAAATATTTGCTAAATTGAGAATTAATTATCGCTCTCGATAATTAAATATTTGCTGATTTGAAATTTGATTATCGTTTCTGATAATCGAATATTTGTTGATTTGAAATTTGATTATCGTTTTTGATAATCGAATATTTGTTGATTTGGAATTTGATTATCGTTTTTGATAATCGAATATTTGTTGATTTGAAATTTGATTACCGATTGTGGTAATTAAATATTTGTTGATTTGTTTTCTGACTATCGTTTGGATAATTGGATGTTTGCTGATTTTATTGATATGAGATTCTCTAGTCTCCAATTGATTCTAGAGTATGCTGATTTTATTGAATCACTGTTTTCTATCTAATTCTGGAAATAGTTAGAGTTTGTTGATCATGAAATTTGTGTTTTCTAGTTAATTGTTGGATAACTAGATATTTGCAGTTGTGCGAATTGTGATTGTGTTTCATAATTATCCTTGTTGATAATTAGATTTTGATGCTTTCTAATTATCGTATCTATAATTAGGTATTGTCGTTTTATGATTCTGTATTTCTGATCATCTAATAGGTAATTGAATATGGCTGATGATTGCATTTATTCAGTTTTGCTGCATTCTGACTATCTATTGATAGTTAAATTTTGTTGAAAAATTTGTGAATCCCTTTAGTTGGAATTAAAAGATTTCTTTGGTATTTGTGTTCTCGATTCTTATTTTTCTAGCGTAACCAATTTATGGTAGAAAAATAATTGTTATGGACAACTTTAATTATGAAAATTGCGGGGACGCAATTTTTATAAGGAGGGGAGTCTGTAACAACCCGGGATTTCGTATTGATTTGTAATCGTCTTTAAACGATTAAATTGTTGGCTAATTGCTATGGGAAGTTTTTGTCGGGATGAAATTCTTTAGAAATTCGTTAAGGAATTATGTGGGTTTCATTATCAAATTCTGATCATGTTTCCTTGTTTCAATTGGGCCATGATAATTATCAAAAGAAAAAAAAGGGTATAACCGATTCCCCTTTTTATTTGCCTCGTTTGTTTTAATGTTGTTCCCTTCTTATAAAATTCGACCCGTTCCTTTATCCATTTTCATTCAAACCCTAGAAGCTGAAACATACGAAAAAAAAGTAAATGGGGGCGCTCGTTCTCTTCTTCGTCCCACTGCAAAAAAAATTAGGGCTTCGATTTCAACTTTGCTCGATTCCTCGTTTGGCCACGACGTCGACTATGGAGGGATCGATGGTGACTCGGCCGTCTGTTTGAGTTCGTTTCGGGGCTTCGCTCGACTCGTCAATTTCGTGCTCGTCAGTATAAGGTGAGTAATTTATATTACTCACATCTAATTCAAGCACATATATCTGTGAGTTGTGATTTTCACTGCTTTGAATCCTTGGGTTTTCGTTTGTATACGAACGTTTGAGTTCGTCTTGATTTACCTTGGCCATTCTAATTCGATTAAATACTGAGATGAGTTCTCTGATTTTATCAGTTCGTATAAATTAATGCTTGATACTCACGGAATTGATTTTTGTTTGAATTTCTAGATTTAATGACTTTTGGTTTGAGTTTGATGATGTTGTTTGCTCGACTTTGGCCCCCTGTCACCTTCGGCCACTTGATTTTGTAAAAGAATTTTTAGACTGAGCCGGACTTGGTGCTGGACTTTTGTTTACGAAGTTTATTTGACCTTGGCTTTTGTTCGTAGCTGATTTGGTGAATTTTCAACGAAGTGATTTTCAGACCTTGGCATGTCAGTTCAAAACTGCTGCCTGATTTGGTTTTAACTGATAAATGCTTTGAAATCTTCTCTGTCTTTTTCGAACTCGCTGTGCCACTTGCTGGCTGCTACTGTTTCACTTGATCGAGAGTGTTTTGTTGCCTCGAGTACGTGTTTTCATTATGTATCTTTATTCTCTTGTATAGTTGGTCACTTGGAATGATTTTGTCATCCTGCCATTGCCACCATGGTTCTGACTTGATGCTGTAGAAGCAGTAACGTTGCAGTTTTCTTAGTCGAGTCTAGTATCCAGTTGTACACTAGTTTGAAGTCTAGTATTTCACCAATTACAGTTTCAATGTACAGTTGGATTTTGAGTTCCATTCTTGATTTCATGGTATTAGTTTTAAACTGCAGTAGCTTCACTCGAATTGAATTATTCCTTGGTTGTTTGCACTATTGCACTTATGTGTACATGCTGCTTAGTTAGTTGATTATGTTTGATAGCATGTCTGCACATGCTTGAAGGCATTTGAGTCTGGTACAATTGCATATGTTTGTGCCATTTGGTTTATAAGTTTCGTATATACGTGCATATATGCATATATATGTGTGTATGCATATAGTAGTGGATTTGTTTTCTGGTTCATCATTGTTGTTGCTCTTCAATTGTCTTGTACATTTTGGTTGCCAGATCATGTGCACTGCTTGGTTTTGAGTTTTGGTGGCACTCGAGTCCTTTTTGATTTACTGTTGCTACATGGTCGGCATTATGTACATGTTGCAGTTTGATTATATTGTCATTACATGCATACATGTTATACCGGTTATAGTTTGTGACAGAGCATATTTTCAAGCGGGCTGTTTGTGGTTCATCTTATGGTCTTGTATGTTGGTATTGTACCGCTGTCGTTTGATAGTTAGTTCGGTTGTCTCGAGCACCTCTGTGCCTCTTTGCCTTTGTGTTTTTGTGTTAATTGAAATTTAATTTGTTGAACCTGGTTGCATCTGTAGTGGCATTGTGGCATTCAATCTTCAGGTGCACTGATTATCACTTTTGCACTTTGGTCAGATTTGTGTTTTTGTTGTCTACAATTGTTCGAATGAATTTAGTTGTTTGTTGACTTTAGCTCGATAATGTCTACTTTGGATTTGTTATCAAATTCACTTGAGTTGAATCCGGTATTTTGGGTTTGACCTTGTGATAGTTTGTGAATTTCCAATGTGTACATATGTGCACATTGTCCATATCTATCTGCTTTGACCATTGAGTCTGTGACATTGAGTTTTAAATCTTCATTTGATTCTGGTTGTTGACTTTTTGCGTGTTTCAGGTTGTAGTGGCGAGGCAGTATACGTGTGCGTATACTGCAGCCCTACCAGAGTTGATGTTTTATATTGACTATTTTGTTGTTGTTAATTGCCGTAAGGCAATTCTGATGTTTTAAGATTATCTTCATTGAGATTCTTTTCACTTATCTTTGTTAATGATTTAAATCTGCTGATTTGTTGTCTAACACTGTTTAGTGTTATATCTGTCGTTATCCGATTCTCTTATCGAGAAGTTGGATATACGAGATTTTGTGACTGTCGTCTATTTGATATTGATTATTATTGCTGCTGTGCATTAATAACTGAGTTTGAATTAGACTGACCCGTGTATTATTTTCTTTTGAATTTAATACTCGGGTCAGACCCGAGTTATTTCCGGTTGTAGATTTCCTGCTTTGAGTTGTTGTTTGGGCTATGAAGACTTTTATATCTTCTGAAGTAGTTTTCGTCGTTTTGTAGAAGTCGTGTCGTTGTATAGGATGATATGTATTCATGTATATTAGTTGATGATGTACTTGTATCTAACTTCCAGAGTCGACAGTTGTAGTTGTATCATATGTATTGTGTCAACTATATTGTAACTGACATCAGTTATATATATGAGACTTTTTGTTTAATCTGTGTTCCGCATTTATATTATCTGTGTTATTATTATATTCATTGTCCTAAACTATTATGAACCGTCGTAGTTTGTTTTGTACTAGAATTGGGTATGTCGATGGGAGTAAATAAATAAGAGATGAAAAATTAAAAAGTATATACCACTCCTATCGAGGTAACCAATATTAGTGTAAGGCCAACTACTGATGGTCGCTCCTATCCAGCCTTATTCTTCGTAATAATAGATAGTATTTCTTTTAATACTCTTTGTTATTATGAGCATAGAGGTGGGGCGTCACAATATCCGTAGCCACAACATACATAACAAATCCAATATATAGAGGGAAATCTAGAAAGGTGATGATCATCTCCTAATAGATGGGACCCACTTAGCCCTCCTGCATCTACCTAGTTTTTACCATTACCTATGTGTGAGGCTTTAGGTAACGTTTTACCTTTCACATGACAAATCCCACTTAGAATGCCACATTGCCACTTCTAATGACACACTAATTGGTTTCCACAAAAGTACAACCCCCGAGTTTATACGCCTAAAGGAAGGGTGTTAAGTATAAGAGAGGTTACCTCCTACACCATCAAACAGATGTACGTTTGTAAAAACCAATGTACATGGTTTTAGAAATGCAATGTCAAACACTCATCCATACAAGTTGTCCCGGAACAGGACAAACCGAAGGTACTCCTATTACATCCTATTTGGAAATCACCCCTAGGATTAGTACCGAGCAGTCCTTGCATTGAAAATTTCAAAATGAAGGTACTACTACCACCATATGTATATAATATGGGAATCATGACGTTAGTGGCAAGCAACCCTACATTATGAAGATCTCGGTCTTCAAAATCATTGTCTTCAACATATCTTCACTTTCGAACGCGTATATTGATTCGAAGTGGTTTTCGGTAGGGATCGCCTAAATTTGATCCCAGTTTCTCTGAATCAATTATCGATAAAATGATGTGTATAAGTGTACATAGAAATGTTAAGCCTCTCTCATTAAATTCTCTTTTCTTCTTTTACTCAAAATATTATTTAACTTTGAAGATATCTTTTTATCCAATAAAATATTTTTTAGAGATATATCTTTAAACCATTTCTGTTTCAGGATATAAAGAATTATTAAACCTCTTTTTAATTTTGGAAATACCAAATCATTTCTTGTTAATTACTTAGAGAAAATATTTTTATATTCTATTATTAGCATAATTAATAAAGATTTTATTTTTCCGAAACATGTTTTAAATGGGTCAAAAACAATGTTATTTAAGACATCGTTTACTGTAAACCCAAATCACTTAGTATTGAGTAAAAAGGGTTCATAGATTTTAGATTAATTATACTCAATACTAATTTCCATATCAAACATGTACTATTCGTCAAATAATGGTGAAATCACTTTTTAAATTCATGCAGATAGTTCAAGTTTCCTCCTCAAATTTAGAGTTTAACTAGAATGTTCTCTTTACCATCAAAATCCAATTTTAAATCTTGTTTAACCATTTTAGAAACTCTAAATCTTTTTTATTTTATCTTAAGAAAATGCGATCCGAGTAAATTAAATTAACTATCCCCTCTGTCGAGCCAGTCCAGATAGCTAGGAGTAGCAGACAACTGGTTTTCCAAACTCCAGCCTAGAGACTACCTCTCTGTCACCCATAAGGCAGTCAAATTATTTGATCGACTCTAAATTTTTACTATTATTTGATTGATCATTTGAAAAACATTCCAAAAAGATTAGGGAAGAAAACCCAAGTTCAAATCATTTATTCAATGGTTACCAAATTCCATTACTAAATTGTCGGTGAATACTGATTTTAAAGCTATAGATTAAAACACCAATTTCGTTACATATATGCCTACTTTTATCATTCAAATTCATTTAAAAATATTTTATCATATTTATGGAATTTATTTCATATTCTTAAAGATTAAAAAACATTCATTTTAGAGAGTTGAAAACAATATTTTACAAACTACTAAAATGCGATGATTTTGAAAACTTGATTTGGACTTATCTCAAACTTTACTAAACGAAATCTTGATTTTCCTTTTTCATTTGAAAACCATAACCACGATAGTCTGAAAAATTCTTATTTCAATAAATTCCGACCTATATTTCATTCTACACTTTGATTTAACCTTTTTATGGTGCGAAATCGTGAACTGCCGAATCGCGACGGCTTATTTTTCACCTTTTAGTCAAATTTTATAAAACTTGTCCGAAATAATTTTTAAATCATTTTAATAACATAATAAACTATTATTAACCAATTTAAAATAATATTTTACCATCTTACTTATTAAAAATCTATTTTACTTCTTTTTACATATTATAATATTATAATATTCGTTTTTCCAACCTTTTTAATTCAAAATCCTTCATTTTAAACATATGATATTTCTATATCATTTTTCACCCTTTAAAACCATTATTTTATAAATGAAACCATAGATTTTATTTTCCAAATAATTTCCAAACTCCAGTTTTCCAATTTCTTTCTTTTTAAAATTAATTCCAATTCTATTTCAAACTTTGTCAAAATGAGTTTTAATGTTTATAAAACATTTATAAACTATTTTAAACCATTTTTAAAGAGGTTATCAATGCTCTATATACCGTTATAATTTATAAAGGGAAGTGATTCCTTTGTATAAATTCGACGTGTATTTTACCGTGAATCATTTCCATATCAAGCAACCATATTATCAACAAATCATCCAATAATCAATCATTTTAGCATCCAAACTATGCTAATAAACCAAGTATACTTACATAGCACAAATCATAGATAATTTTAAGATAAATTTAAATAAGATGGAAGTAGTGTTCTCACTTTCATGCTATCCGACTCTAAGTGTTTTTTAATCGACGAAACGATCCCTTTCTTTGCACTGAAGCTTATGGAACTTGCCCTCGGACCTTAGTGATGCTCAGCCAAGTTTGTGTGGAGGTGGAAGCTCGGCTTTGAGATGGTGGTGATGTGGGCCGTGCACTTTAGTGAGAAAGAGATGGAGTTTGGCTAACTTTTTGAAGCGATTTAATATCGTATGTATATGAAAACAATTTTAGCTGAACTTCGATGCAGTGTTGAAATATTTTTACTACTTAGGAAGCCATTGAAGAAGGTCTATTAGAGAGCTCAAGAAGAAGAAGTGAAGTGAAGTGAATTTGTGAAGAAAAGAAGAGGATATGCATGTGTATTTATAGGGTAGAAATTCTTGTGCATGGAATTACCAAAATATCTCTCCCCCCATCATAGCTTCGGCTGACCCCCCTCCATGTGTCTTTCATCACTTCATGATGTCTTAGGTGTATAAGTGTATAAGTCATGGTAAGTTGATTTTAAGTTTGCTTTTTCATTTTGACTTTTGCGAAAAATATCTTCATTACCTACTTTTACTAATAACACTTAGTTTTAATTAATTATGGTTAACTTATATGTTATTGATTGGTTATATGTGCATATATATATATATATCTGTATGTGTGTGTGTGTGTGTGTCATTTTAACTTTCAACGTTGCAACATTCGAATATAACTTTTATTTGTTAAACCGTTGAAAATCCGGAATCTGAATCCCGGTCATATTTTCAGTTTTTAATCAAACTATTTATTTACGTAAACAAAACTTGAAAGCAAATTTCTTATCATATTTAAATAATTAAAACAATATTATTTAAGCTATAAAACTATTTTAAATAATATAAAACCATTTATAAAAAAATACGATGTCGAACTGCCAAAATGCGATGAAGTTTATATATCTTTATAAAACAAGTTTATATATTTATAAAATCATTATAAATCACTTATTATCATTATATAATACTCAAAATGGATTATTTATCATTTAAACAATCAATTGAATATTTAAAATTAATTCAATGTTCTTATTCAAAGTGATAAAATTATGGGTCGTTACATTTTCCCCCCTTAAGAGAATTTTGTCCCCGAAATTTAACCACAACCCCAAACCCAAAAGGGTTTACCTAAAATATTATCTTTAAACTCAATTTCGTATGATATACGCAGATCATCCATATGCAATATTTGGTTCGATGTTCTATTTGAATCCACCACTTTACTTCTGAACTTGTATTGATCCCTCGATCCTCTAGTGCTGTCTTTGATCAGGCTTCTTGACTAGAAACCCTCGCTTCACTTACATAGCTCTAAACTTATAGAAATGCAAGTATCCAACCATAAATCCTCATCAATATTCGTCATCAAGAATCGAGTGATAAATCCTTTTTCGGATCAGTGTAAACACCTTAAAGTTCCTTGGTCGAATCTTAAATCAGAATGATGCTCTGAAATAATCTAGCTATTTCATACGTACTTAGCTATATCAAATTCATTTTTCAAAATTATTTATGAAAAAATTTCATAAAATCCCATCCAAATGTTTTAGAATTTTTAGTATATCCCAAATATTTTTAACTCTCGTTTAGAAGATATCTTTAAAAGCAATTCTTCTTATTTAAATACTCTTTTTTATAAATAGTTTCACAAAAACACAGCTTTTAATAAAAATAGGCTTTACTAAAATCTTTTACCAAGTTTAACTTATCAAAATCTCATTTATCAAAACACTTATTTGTCAAAACACTCATTTTTCACGATAACTTTCATTTTGAATCAACTTTCTTAAGAATTCATATACCAATTTTATTATTTCCAAAAGATCACTATAATCTTTTATTCAAACATTTCTATAAATATAAAGCTTTACTTCATAAAGAAAATTATCAAAGAAGTAAAATTCTTATAAATTTTTTTCTAAGTCGCTTGAACATGAGATAACAGAAGCCATAATAAGGATCATGCATACATATATATCATAATTCGAACTATTACATTTACCAATCAACCATACTTAAACCATAATTAATTGTTTTGCATACCCATGGTAATTACGTTAATGTATTCCTAGTATAATTAGGATATCCAAAATACTATTACTCCCTAGCAACTTCCAACCCTACCAAAAAGCATATCAAATTAATCGGACTTGGAGGTCGATGGATCATCCGAATCTTAGAACACTACCACTTCAAGCTCCTATTCCTCCTGTTCATTATCAACTTCATTTCTGTCATCTTCTTCGTTCTCAGGATTAAATACTATAGGATGTCAGGGTTGCCCCTAGGGAACTCAAGGTTGAGCAACAGGGTTTACCGAAAGGATGTCCGGAACCTCTTCTTCTTCCTTATTATCTACCATTCCTTCTTAATTAATACCTAAAACGTGCGACTCTCCTTTAGATACGGGAATGCTCATCTCCCATATAATGTGATCGTCTTTGTTGTCTTCTGATTCGTTGGGGATGTCATTCATCCATGCATCATATGCTGCTGAATCTAGGCTATTCCTTTCTACCATCATATTGGGGTTCTCTTCTGGAACTTCTTCAGGTTTTGATTCTTTTGGATCTGTTACCCAACATCATTTTGTCTTGTGATCCCTGACTTACTTCTACATCATCTGTTATCTGGAACATTTTTTCTCACTGGATATAATACTAGTTCTGGAGTCTTGAGTACTACTACGAGATACCCATCCTCATCGTAACAAGTATGTTCATCAAATTCTTCTTTTACTTGTAGCACATGGTTTTCAGGTGAACCTTTTTCTATTCCCTCGTCGTCACTTGAAAGGATTATTAAGTCATCCTTTTCTCCCTAATTTTCTCTTGAGGATTCTCCTTTGGAATAATTCCTACCGTAATTGGAAGGCTTCTACAATAAACAACGAAATACTTAGAAACATATACTAGGTTTTTAACTATTCAAACCTGAATCTAATATCATATTTTAACAAGTTTCTTATTGACTTAACTTCATAAACTATGACCTTTACGAAACATCTTATAGTCAAACTGTGAAATTCTAATTACAAGATATTCCTATACCAATATATGTCTTTTAACCAACCGATGGTAATAATTAAATATTATTATCCCATAATTAACTGTATCTTTTGAAATGATGACCCTTTTATATTCAAAACATAATCCCAGGTAAAATTATTTTATTTACCAATTTTTTCAAAATAAAAATCATTTTTATATAACATTAACAAATATGCACTCATATATAATATGCTCAAACTCATTTTAGGGTATCATTTACCCTATCTCTAATGAGTTACTCATCCTAGGGTGTTGTAACACTCCTAATTTTAAATAGCATTATTCGGGAGATTTAATTAAATAAATTAAATAGAATAATGTAGAGACTAGAGTGATAAGGGAATTGAGAATTGAGATCTAATTAGGGTCGTGCCTTAACTAAATGGATTTATAAGAATGGTATACAAGTTATATACTTAAGAGAATCGGGCAAGGGTAATATGGGAATAGCCGAACCCCATAACCCCTAAAACCCTTCCAACCTTTTCATTCTCATTACATTCTTACAAAAACAAAAACATAAACAAAATAAAACAAGGCCGGCCATAACTCAAAGAAGAAGAACAGCAAAATCTAATTAGAAGCTAAGATTCAAGCTAGGGAGATTAAAGCAAGAACAAATCTCAGGTTCCTTATCCAAACAAGGTGAATAATGATCTAAACCATCTCATAAAACTCACCTTGAATGTTTTAATTCGATTTTAAGGTTTAAAACCGTATGATTGAATGAATGATGATATGCTTTGATTTATATGCCATGTTATAATTTAAACAAGGATTTTATCGGATACTATAATTCGATTTTAGGTTTAAAATTATACAAATTGATTTCCAAATGCCATGATATTTGAATATATTTTGTAAAACATTATTTTGGAGATGGGTTTAAATTTTCATAATATTCCAAGATATGGATAATTTATTATGAATTTTTAATGAAAAGAAATAGTAAATTTTAGGTTTAAATTATTTAAGGTAATCAAGTATTATTTTCGTGTCTGAAATTTATATCTGTTAGAAAACATATTAAAAGTGAATAATTTTGATTTTTTTGGATTTTTCCTAAGTGTTTTACTATGGTTATTAAATTATTTAAGTTAGAGGAATTTTAAATGTTTTGCTAAAAGGAAGAGCTTATTTGTTAAAATGATTTCATTTGTTAATTATTGTATTCAGCAGCCTTTTTAGAAAAGAATTTTTATAAAGAATTGGCAACCAATCATATTTTGATAAATTAGGCAAGTTAGGGAAAAAGGAATTACTTTGAAAGGCATAAAAACCAATTTTGTTTCGAAATACAACTTCACCACTTCCATTTTGCTTGCTTCCGTCACCATACTTCCGCTAAAGACCTTTCGCACCCATTTGAAACCAATGCACATGGTATCGAGCAATTGATACGTAGTGTATTAGAGAAAGGCGGAAGGGACTGTGTCGAAGGCTTACTTTCGAAGGGGTTGAATCTACAAGCTTTCGAATCAATCCAACTTGCCTTTGTTTTTAAAGAAGCTTTCGAAAAAGTTGTCGCATTTTTAACTCATTCGATGCCTAGCTGCCGCATTCATACCTTTCGAATCAGTCAAAGGCCGCTTTTCTTTATAATGTTAGAAAGGGAAGCTTTCTTCCATTTAAATTTTAAAGCTGCTTCCTCCATGCTTTCGAAAAGGTTGTTTTAGCCACTTTTAATAAGAGTTTCGAAGTCAATGGTTTCGAAAGGTTGGTTTCGAAGTTATCCTCTTCCCTAATTATTTTACTTGCGATCAATGCTTTCGAAAGGGATACTTTTGCTTTTGTTCAATTTGACCCAGTAGTTATATTTAATGTTAAACCCAATGATTTCAAAAGAGATACTGTCAAATGGTTTCGAAGTTATGCTTCCATAAATTCTTACTTGAACTAAATGCCTTCAAAAGGTATGTTTTTCAATGTTTCGAAAGGAAGGTTTTCAATGCTTTCAAATGTTTTTAATGGTTATGAAAGAGAAGGACTAAGATTTAAGTAATGCTTTCGAAAGGGAGAGTGATGGAGGGTAAGATGTTGCAATGATCTGAAGGATCTAGTCGAAAGCCTTAGCTTTCAAATAAGAAAACCCAATCTCATTTTTAAAGCTAAACCCATTGCAATGCAAAAGAGTTTTTTAAATAGCATTTAAAATTTGAAATCTTAGAGGAAGTTTTCCTAGCCAAGGATAGTGGGTTAAGGGTATTAACCATGTTTTGGTAGAAAATGATTACAAGGAATTAAGTCATGGATGTTTATATTGTTATGTTTTGATCAGTTATCATGTATGCTTCTGTAATCATATTCACTCCATAATTAACCCATAACTGCATTTTGGGGTGTTAAGGGCGGAATAACCACCTAGGTTGACCCAGTAGTGAATATACATTGAATTAACTCATGTGTGAGTAGAATTGCATCCAGAAGGTTAGATGGACCAGAATATAGGATGCCCAAAGCTGATCAAAGATCATTGGTTTACACAGGTTCTTAATAAACCCATAAAAATTATGTTATGGAAATTGTTATTGGCATGGGCCAATAGGTTCTTAGTGATCCCATGAAAACTAAACCCGTAATAAGTTATTGATAGAGATCAACAGGTTCGTAGTCAGCCCATAAAAATTATGACATGAGAGATGTTATTGGAGAATCCAATAGGTTCATAGTAAGCCCATAAAAACTATGGTTGGATAATGTTGTTGGTAGATACAATAGGTTCTTGGTGATCCCATGAAAACTATGTAACCAGATAGATAGTCCGTAAGTTTGGAATAGGTTATTAGTCAGCCCATAAAAACTAATAGGTTAATAGTGACCCTAGAGGCTATAACTTGAGACAGATGGTCAGGTAAATGGGGATTCGAAATCCAGAGCATATTGCATGTCCGCATAACATCATGATATATTTTATTATGTTATTTCTTAACCATTGTTGATCCATGTGCATAGTATACGGTTATTATAAATTGGCTTAAGATACTAGTGAGGGGAAAACTCGTTCCGCTAAGCAGCGTGGTCTCAGTAGATATCTATATCGATCGAGATGGTAGGTTACTATTCACACCAGACTTTTTGTCTGACTCAAAGTTTATGTTTTCCCCTTAAACTCTTGGGTGCTCAATTGATTTTGAGTAGTTTGAGAGTTAAGGTTTTAAGGTTCTTCTTTAGACGAATAAGCTTCTGAAGACGTGCAGGAGACAAGCTAGCTATTAGGAGTTCTTTCTGTTTGATTCTGCTATGTAATTGGATGTAATGGAAAAGTTGTTTAATTGCATATATTTAGACTCTGATCTACCAAGGGGACATCTTCATATGTCGCTCTTGGCTTATTTTGTAATATATATTTCTCCGAACGTGGTTTACGGATTGGGATTATGTAATGAATTTGAAATGTGATTTGAAGTGGAATGAGAAATTTGTTTTAAAAATTGAGTTTAAAAATTTTCATATCCATATGTTTCTGGTATATCAATTTATCTAACATTACCGTATTTGGTCACCGAGAATTAATAACTATGGATGACTGCAACATCTGTAGCAGTTAGTTTTGGGCCTCCAAATGGGGGATGTTACAGTTGGTATTAGACATAGGTTTATGTAAATTTAAAAGAAATTTGAACCTAAAAGATTTTCAAAACATAACCCAATGGATCAGAAAATAAGACCGGCGTTTGGGTTAACGCTATAGTAATGTACTTGCATTTGTTATATATATATATATATATATATATCTGTGTGTGTGTGTGTTCCCCTCTCTCTTAGACCGTTCTTTTGTATCTTACTAAGGCTCGTACGAAGATTTACGAGACAGGAAGATATGGAGGCAGCAAACGGAAGAGGAAATCTAGGTGGAGGAAGCACCACAACTAATGGAAATGCTCGACCCAATACTAGAAGGAATCTGGGTCGACAAGCAAATGCTAATCCAAATGCAAATGCCAACATAGGTGCTAGAACCCCGCCAGTAGATATGGGGGTGATGAATCAGTTCTTCGTCAATTTGATGCAAGCTGGAGTAGGTGCAGGAGTAGTTGGGGGTAATGCTGTGAATGCTGGAGGAGCTAATCCTGTGGCCCCAGTTGGCAATAACAATGCCAAGTTGAGCAGGGTTTATACCAGTCTTGGTGGGAAGCCATTTTTGGGAACAAAGGATGGTATTGAAGTAGAAAAATGGTTATTGCACTATGAAAGAGTTTTCGCCGACTTGGGATTAGATGATGAGTAGAAGGTAAGACTTGCTTCAAGACAGTTGCAGGGAGAAGCACTTTATTAGTGGAATGGTGTTACCGTGGGAGTTCCTGAGGAAGAGTTGACTTGGGCATAGTTTCAAAGGGGATTCGAAGAAAGGTACTTGTTTGAAGTTGCCAAGTCAATATTGCTAAGAAGTTCATGGACTTAGTGCAAGGTGAGATGTCGGTGATTGAGTATGCTACAAAGTTTGATGAGTTGCCCGGATAGGGATATACTACCATTGACACCGTCATTAAAAGGAACGAGAAGTTTATTCGAGGGTTAAGACCCGAGATTGCCATGGCGACTATGCCACACCTCCGAGATCCAAGTACAGTCGTAGTGGAGATGGCAATCAGGAATAAAGAGATGCTTTCTAACTTTGGGAAAGAGAAGCAGGTTGAAATCAAGGATTCTCAGGGCAAGGAAAGGAGATTCTTTAAAAAGAAAGGAGCTTAGAAAAGAGGAGCTGCCAAGAAAGGGAAGGCCGATGTAGTTTGCGATAAGTGCAACAAGAAAGGACATTATGCTCATGAATGTCGAACTGGAAAAGGGAAAAAGGTTGCAGATAAGAAAGGAGTGAAGTGCTTCAACTGTGACCAGATTGGACACTAGAAGAATCAGTGTCCAGAACCAGTCAGAATGGACAAGTGAAAGGTTTTTGCTTTGGAACCATCATCTTTTAGACCAACTACTGCTGAGAAGGGAAAGACTGTGATGGAAGGTACATTTTTGATTCATAGTATACCAATTAGGGTACTATTTGATACCGGTGCATCGCATTCATTCATATCCCAGTGTTTGGTAGATAAGTTATGTTTAGAACCCTCATGCCTTGTTACTTCCTTGATGGTTGCGAATTCGATAGGAGGGTATGCAACTCTGCGGATGAGATGTGACCAGTTAGAACTTGAATTGTTAGGTCATAAGTTTACATGTAGTTTGTATGTTTTTGATTTCGTAAGCTCCGAGATCATTTTGGGTATGGATTGGTTAGATAAATATGATGCTAGGATATTCTGCCAAGATAGGGAAATATTGCTAAGACACCCCAATGGTCACCACCAAATTATATACTCGGTGGGAAGTCATACTCAAGTGCTTGGGATTTGCTTAATGCAATGGAAGTAGAAGAAGAGTTGAATCAAATTTTGGTACCAAGAGAGTTTGTAGATGATTTTGAGCCAGTCATAGGACTACCACCAAAGTGAGCAATTGAGTTTCGGATAGATCTTATGCCCGGAGCAGAACTTGTAAGTAGACCATCTAGCAAGATGACACTTAACAAGTTGAAGGAATTGAAGGTGCAGCTATTGGATTTAGAAAGAAAGAAAGAAAGATCTTGGGGAGCGGCCACGTTGTTCGTGAAGAAACCGGATGGGTCGTTAAAGATGTGTATCGACTATCATAAGTTGAACGAGAAGACGATCAAGAATACGAATACTTTGCCGAGAATTGATGATTTATTTGATCATTTCAGTGGAGCCAGAGTATTTTCCCAATTGGATTTGGCAACAGGTTTCCATCAGCTAAGAGTGGTAGAGAACAGTATTCTTTTGATGGTGTTTCGAACTAGGTATGGTTTGTACGAGTGGTTAGTGATGCTATTCAGGTTAATGAACGCACCAGCTTTCTTCATAGATTTAATGAGCTGAGTTTCCAAGAGCACTTAGATAGGTTCGTATGGTATTCATAGATGACACTTTAATATACTCTAAGGATGAAAGAGAGCATGAAGTTCATCTTAGAGTGGTGCTTGAGACGCTAAGGTAGCATCAACTGAAAGCTATGCAGTAAATTCGCCGATATTGCCCCGATATATCCCCGATATATCCCGTAGCGGACTTTTAGGGCAACGATATTCCTATAAAGCGGCCCAATATAGCGGATCTGCTATTATCCATGATATTGGGGCAATAATCCGCTATATCCCCGATTTTGTTGCCCCGCTATATCCCCCTTTCCTATAAATAAGCATTTTGCATGATGTCTTGCTTTTAAGTTTTATGGTAACTTCAAAGTTGATGTAACAATGATATATGCTGTTGGTTATTATAACTAGTTCTAACTTTTTAAGTGTCAACTTTGTTTATCTTTACTTTATTACAACTTGTTTTGCTTGGTGGGAAATAATAAGTAATAATTGTTCCTCTTTTTAATGTAGAATGTTCATCATTCCTCTTTTTAAAGTCGCCCGCTATATCTTGCTATATCCCCGATATATCTCCGCTACAACTTTTCGCACCACAAACGCTATGGAGCGGCAGGGCGCTTTAACTGCACAGACTGAAAGCGAAGTTTTCAAAGTGTCATTTTTGAAAGAAAGAAGTTAAGTTTCTTGGTCACATGATTTCATAGAAGGGTTTCTCCATTGATCCGGATAAGATTGAGGCTGTTAACAACTGAAAGAGACCAGAGACGGTGACTGAGATTAGAAGTTTTCTTGGGCTTACTGGTCACTACCGGAGGTTTATTAAGGATTTATCGCGGATAGCAACGCCTTTGACTAAGCTAACCAGGAAGGACGTAAAGTTCATTTGGTTTGACAAATATAAGGAAGCATTCCTTAAGTTAAAGCACTTGTTGACCAATGCACCTGTGTTAGTAGTTCCAGATGGGAATCGAGGATTAGTAGTGTATACCGATGCATGTGGAATCGAATTAGAGGTTGTGTTGATGTAGAAAGGTAAAGTTATTGCCTGCGCTTCACAACAGCTTAGACCGCATGATGTGAGATATCCTACTCATGATATATAGTTGGCAGCGGTGATCTTCACGCTGAAAGTATGGAGACATTATCTCTTAAGGGAGAGATTTGAATTATACACAGATCATAATTCCTTAAGGTATTTATTCTCTCAGAAGGAGTTGAATATGAGGCAACAGAGGTGGCTAGAGTTTTTAGCAGCTTATGATTTTGGTATAGAGTATACACCTAGAAAAGGAAATAAAGTAGCGGATGCTCTTAGTAGAAAACATCAAAATGTGGTGTTAGCTATGTTAACAGAGTGGATGGACCTAGAGGCTTTGACTACTTGTAAAGTGTATTAAGATCGATTGCTAGTTTTAGTCAAAGCACTACCATGTTATCCTGCTTGGAAGTTCGGCCCGTTTGATCGAAAGGATTGCTTTTTAAGTAGAGAGAGGATCCACTGCTAGCCTAGAAGATTAAAAGGCTTGAGGTTGTATTGGAGATTGATGATCTAAAAGATTTTAGTCTTGACCAAAGGGGATGGTTGAGAATGAAGGGACGGTTGTGTGTTCCAAATGTTGGGGACTTAAGGGCAGAAGTCCTTAGGGAATGTCATCGATCCAAATTTACGATTCATCCTGGGGAATCAAGATGTATCAAGACATGAAAAAGAGTTTCTACTGGGAAGGTATGAAGAGGGATGTTGGCTTGTGGGTAAAGCAATGTGTGAATTGTCAACAAGTGAAGGCCCAACATCAGAAGCCAAGTGGGTTCCTTCAACCTTTGGAGATACCAGTTTGGAAATGGGATTCGATATCCATGGATTTCATAGACGTGTTGCTAAGGTTGAATCGAGGAAATGAAAGTATATAGGTCATAGTGGACAGGTTGACCAAAAGCGCCATTTTCATTCCAGTAAAGTCAACCAGGACGGCACCCGTTTTAGCTAAGTTGTTTATGAAGAACATAGTTAGACTGCATGGGATTCCTAGTAGCATAGTAAGTGATAGAGATACTTTGTTTACTAGCGAGTTCTGGAAGAGTCTACAGAATGTGTTAGGTACCAAGCTCAAGATGTGTACTGCTTATCACCCTCAGACAGATGGGCAGACAGTGAGAGTCAACAAGGTACTGGAGGATTTGTTAAGAGCTTATATGCTAGATTTTGGTGGATCATGGGAAGATCACCTACACTTAGTTGAGTTTTCCTATAATAACATTTATCAGACTAGTATAGGAATGGCATCTTTCGAAGCTTTGTATGGAAGGCCATGCAAGTCACCAACATGTTGGTTGGAAACTGGAGACAGGTTAGTCTTAGGGCCAGATCTGGTAAGAAAAGCAATAGAGAAGATTGAGTTGATCCAAGGTAGGATGAAGGAAGCTCAGTCTAGACAAAAGAGTTACGCAGATAAGAGGCGTAAGGATCTAGAGTTTTCAGTTAGAGATAGGGTTTTCATTAAGGTATCACCGATGAAAGGTGTGGTGCGATTCGAGAAATAATGGAAACTAGCATCAAACAGTTATAGAGAGGATCAGAAAGATCGCATACAGAGTAGAGTTACCAAGCAGTTTGGCAGGTGTACATAATGTGTTCCATGTGTCTCATCTTCGTCAGTATGTGCATTATCCAGAGACTACTATTCCTCATACTGCATTAGAAGACTTAATAGTAAAACCAGATTTGACTTTTGTTAGACAACCAGTTCGGGTTGTAGGAAGAGATGAGAAGAGGTTAAGAAACAAGACAGTCAAGTAGGTGAAAGTTCAGTGGAGCGACAACGAGAAAGACTGTACTTGAGAGACCGAAGACAATATTAGAGATACTTATCCTTCTCTATTATAAGGGTATGTTCTATATCTGTTATATATATAGACTATCCGCTAGTCAGGTAGGCTAGTATGGTAGTTAGGAGATGTTTTAGATGATTGCTATGCTTAGTATTTAGTTCTTGCTGAATTTCGAGGACGAAATTCTTTAAGGAGGGGAGCCTGTAACACTCCTAATTTTAAATAGCATTATTCATGAGATTTAATTAGATAAATTAAATAGAATAATGTAGAGACTAGATTGATAAGGGAATTAAGATTTGACATCTAATTAGGGTTGTGCCTTAACTAAATGGATTTATAAGAATGGTTTACAAGTTAAATACTTAAGAGAATAGGGCAACATGCGAATAGTTGAACCCCATAACCCCTAAAACCCCTACAACCTTTTCATTCTCATTACATTCTTACAAAAACAAAAACATAAACAAAAGAAAAAAAGGCCGGCCATAACCCTAAGAAGAAGAGAGCAAAATCCAATTAGAAGCTAAGATTCAAGTTAGGGAGATTAAAGCAAGAACAAATCTCAAGTTCCTTATCCAAAAAAGGTGAATAATGATCTAAATCATCTTATATAAGTCATCTTGAATGTTTTAATTCGGATTTAAGGTTTAAAACCATATGATTGGATGAATGATGATATGCTTTGATTTATATGCCATGTTATAATTTAAACAAGGATTTTATGGGAAAATATAATTCGATTTTAGGATTAAAATTATGCAAATTGATTTCCAAATGCAATGATGTTTGAATATATTATGTAAAACATTATTTTGGAGATGGGCTTAAATTTTCATAATATTCCAAGCTATGGACAATTTATTATGAATTTTTAATGAAAAGAAATAGTTGATTTTGGGTTTAAATTATTTAAGGCAATCAAGTATTGTTTCGGGTCTGAAATTTATATATGTCAGAAAACATATTAAAAGTAAATTATTTTTATTTTGGGGATTTTTCCTAAGTGTTTTAATATGGTTATTAAATAATTTAAGTTAAAGGACTTAAATGTTTTACTAAGGGGAAGGGCTTATTTGTTAAAATGATTTCATTTCTTAATTGTTGAATTTGACAGCTTTTTTAGAAAAGAATTTTTATAAAGAATTGGCAACCAATCATATTTTGACAAACTAGGCAAGTTAGGTAAAAAGGAATTACTTTGAAAGGCATAAAAACCACTTTTGTTTAAAATTACAACTTCGCCACTTCCATTGGCTTGCTTCTATCGCCATACTTCCGCTAAAGACCTTTCGTACCCACTCGAAACTAAATGCACATGATATCAAGCAATTGATACATACTGTATTGGAGAAAGGTGGAAGAGACTGTATCGAAGGCTTGCTTTCGAAAGGGTTGAATCCATTTTTATAAGCTTCTGAATCAATCCAACTTGCCTTTTTTTAAAGAAGCTTTCGAAAGAGTTGCCGCATTTTCAAATCATTCGATACCTAGCTACCGCATTCATACCTTTCGAATCAGTCAGAGACCGCTTTTCTTTATAGTGTTCGAATGGGAAGCTTTCGCCCTTTTAAATTTTAAAGATGATTCCTCCATGCTTTCGAAAGGGTTGTTTTAGCCACTTTTAATAAGAGTTTCGGAGGCAATGGTTTCGAAAGGTTGGTTTCGAAGCTATCCTCTTTCCTAATTCTTTTACTTGAGATCAATGCTTTCGAATGGGATACTTTCACTTTTGTTCTCTTTGACCCATTTGTTATATTTAATGTTAAACCCAATGATTTCGAAAGAGATACTTTCAAATGGTTTCGAAGCTACGCTTCCATAAATTCTTACTTGAACTAAATGCCTTCTAAAGGTATGTTTTTTAGTGTTTCGAAAGGAAGGTTTCCAATGCTTTCGAAAGGTATGTTTTTAATGGTTTCGAAAGAGAAGGACTAAGATTTAAGTAATGCTTTCGAAAGGGAGAGTGACGGAGGGTAACTCATGATGTCACAATGATCCCAAGGATCTAGTCGAAAACCTTAGCTTTCAAATAAGAAAACCCCAATCTCATTTTTAAAGGTAAACCCATGGCAATGCAAAAGAGTTTTTTAAATAGCATTTAAAATTTGAAATCTTAAAGGAAGTTTTCCTTGCCAAGGATAGTGGGTTAAGGGTATTAACCATAATTTAGTAGAAAATGATTACAAGCAATTAAGTCATGGATGTTTATATTGTTATGTTTTGATCAGTTATCATGTATGCTTCTGTAATCATATTCACTTCATAATTAGCCCATAACTGCATTTTGGGGTGTTAAGGGCGAAGTAAACGCCTAGGTTGACCCAGTAGTGAATCATTGAATTAACTCTCATGTGAGTAGAATTGCATCCAGGAGGTCAGATGGACCAGAATATAGGATGCCCAAAGCTGATCAAAGATAATTGGTTTACGTAGGTTCTTAGTAAGTCCATAAAAACTATGTTATGGAAATTGTTATTGGCAAGGAGCAATAGGTTCATAGTGATCCCATGAAAACTATGTCCGGAATAAGTTATTGATAGAGATCAAAAGTTCATAGTCAGCCCATGAAAACTATAACAAAAGAGATGTTATTGGAGAATCTAATAGCTTCATAGTAAGTCCATGAAAACTATGGTTGGATAATGTTGTTGGTAAATACCAATAGGTTCCTAGTGATCCCATGAAAACTATGTAACCGGCCAGATAGTCTGTAAGCTTGGAATAGGTTATTAGTTAGCCTGTGAAAACTAATAAGTTAATAGTGACCGTAGAAAGTATAACTTGAGGCAGATAGTCAGGTAATTGGGTATGGGAAATACAGAGCATATTGCATGTTTGCATAACATCATGATACATTTTGTTATGTTTTGTCTTAACCATTGTGGGTGTGGGTACATAGTATATGGTTATTATAAATTGGGTTAAGATACTAGTGAGGAGAAAATTCATTCCGCTAAGCGGCGTGGTCTCACTAGATATCTATTTGGATTGAGATGGTAGGTATTATTCACACCAGACTTTTTGTCTGGCTCAAAGTTTATGTTTTCCCCTTAAATTCTCGGGTACTCAATTTATTTTGAGTAGTTTGAGAGTTAAGGTTTTCTTGTTCTCCTTTAAACGAATAAACTTTTGGAGACGTGCAAGAGGCAAGCTAGTTATTAGAAGTTCTTTCTGTTTGATTCCGCTATGTAATTGGATGTAATGACAGAGTTGTTTAATTGCCTATATTTATACTCTGGTATACCAATGGGACATCTTTATATGTCACTCTTGGTGTATTTTGTAATAATTATATTTCTTTGAACATGGTTTATGAATCGGGATTATGTAATGAATTTGAAATGTGATTCGAAGAGGGATGAGAAATTTGTTTTAAAAATTGAGCTTAAATTTTTTCATATCCATATGTTTCTGGTATATCAATGTATCTAACATTACCGCATTTGGTCATCGAGAATTAATAACTATGGATGACTGCAACATCCATAGCAGTTAGTTTTGGGCCTCCAATTGAGGGATGTTACAGGTGTTACTAAACCTGTCTCTAATAAGAATTTACCCTTATTAGGCTTAGGTGTTCGCTCAATCTAAGCTCTGAGACCACGTGTAATGACCTGCTTTTCAATACATTTCGGGTTGATATTGAACCACACATGTCCAACCCAAATTGAATGAAAAGGCGGATGGTTAAGGGTAAAAAGAAAAGGATACATAACAGAATCTCACACAAATGGAATAACATATATTATTTTAATAATCTGTATAGCGGAAAAAATTTTAAATACATATATCAAAGTCTATCCTTAGCTCAGCCTGGACAGTTATAAATACCTATCCATACAAATGCTGGAAAACAACAAACACAGTGGAAAAGTAAAAAACGTCGATTCATTGATGAAGACCTCTAGCTCTCCTTTGGAAACTCCAAGCATCTTCAGCTAGTCCTAAAACTACTCGGACCTGACCCGAGTATTAAAAATACCCAGATCAGTCTTGTAAACCAGCGTGAGAAACGCAAATCATAAATATATATGACAGTGTCATAGATCGACTTTGATGCCAAACAAAACCTTTGAAAAGAAGAGTATCTCATAAGACCACGCCACACATTAACACGGACGGATTTTTACTTTATAATAACTAAAACATTTTTATCAAATCATTTGACATTACTTCTAATGACATTGCTTTGAAAACACTTTTCAAATAACATATTAAAATAGCTGGAATTGTTATATTTGTTAAATTTGACAGCATATTTAGGTATTAAATCAAGTTCGTAAAGGTACATATTGGAGAATAGATTTCCAACAATGATAAGGTAAGGGACTACCTTCTGACAGTACATCTCTAGAGGAATGTACACAAGCACAGCTCCGCTGCCCTCTACCAACGCAAAACCGACCTACCTCTAACATAGATAGTACCGAATATGTCATCACCCCGGTCATTCCATACATATCCGTGGCCACAGCATACACAACAAACCCGACATATAGAGGGAAATCTAGAAAGATGATGATCATCTCCTAATGGGTGGGACCCACTCAACCCTGTTGGATCTACCATGTTTTTTCCATTACCGATGTGTGAGGCTTGAGATAACGTTTAACCTTTCACATGAAAAATCCCACTTAGAATGCCGCATTGCCATTTCTGACAACACACTAATTGGTTTCCACAAAAGTATAATCCTCTAGTTCATACGTCTCAGGGAAGGATGTTAAGTATAAGAGGGTCTACCTTCTACACCACCAAATAGATGTACGTTTATAGAAACCAATGTACGTGGTTTTAGGAATGCAATGTTAAACACTCGTCCAAACAAGTTATCCATGAACAGGATAATCCGAAGGTACTCCTACTACATCCAGTTTGGGAATCACCCCTAGGATCAGTAGCGAGCAGTCCTTGCATTGAAGATTTCGAAATGAAGGTACTACTGCCACCATATGTATATAATATGGGAATCACGAGGTTAGTGGAAAGCAGCCCTACATTATGAAAATCTCTGTCTTCAAAATCATTATCTTCAACATGTCTTCACTTTCAAACGCTTATATTGGTTCGAAGTGGTTTTCTGATAGAAATCACCCAAATCTAATTCGGGTCTCTCCGAACCAATTGTCGATAAAGAGATGTGTATATGTGCATATAGAAATGGTAAGCCTCTTTCGTTAAATCCTCTTTTCTTCTTTTACTTAAAATATTATTTAACTTTGAAGGTATCTTTTTATCCAATAAAATATCTTTTAGAGATATGTATCTTTAAACCATTTCCGTTTCGGGATATACAGAATTATTAAACCTCTTTTTAATTTTGGAAATACCAAATCATTTCTTTTTAATTACTTAAGGAAAATATTTTCATATTCTATTAATAGCGTAATTAATAAAGCTTTCATTTTTCCGAAACATGTTTTAAATGGGTCAAAAACAATGTTATTTAAGACATCGTTTACTGTAAACCCAAATCACTTAGTATTGAGTAAAAAGGATTCATAGAATTTAGATTAATTATAATCAATACCAATTTCCGTATTCAACCTGTACTATTTGTCGAATAATGATGAAATCGTCTTTTAAATTCACGTGGATAGTACAAGTTCCCTCCTCAGAATTTAATATGGAGTTTAACTAGAATGTTCTCTTTACCATCAAAATCCTATTTTAAATATTGTTTAACCTTTCTGGAAAACTTCAAATCTCCGTACTTTTATCTTAAGGAAATACAATCCTAGTAAATCAAATTAATTATCCCCTCCGTTGGGCCAGTTCGGATAGCTAGGGAGAGCAGGCAACTGGATTCTCAAACTCCAGCCTAGAGACTACCTCTTTGTCATCCATAAAGCGGTCAAGTTATTTGATCGACTCTAAACTTTTAAAAGTATTTGATTTGTCATTTGAAAAACATTTAAAAAATATTCAGGAAGAAAACCCAAATTCGAATCATTTATTCAACTGTTATCAAATTTCATTGCTAAATTGTCGATGAATAGTAATATTAAAGCTTTATAGACTAAAACACCAATTTCATTACATATATGCCCATTTTTATAATTCAAATTCCTTTAGAAACATTTTAACATATTTATGGAATTTATTTCATATTTTCAAAGATTTAAAAACATCAATTTTAAAGAGTTGAAAAAATATTTTACAAACTACCAAAACGCGACGATTTTAAAAATTCGATTTGGACATATCTCAAACTTTACAAAACGAAATCTTGATTTTTTTTCTTTTTCATTTAGAAACCATACCCACCAGGGTCCGGAAAATTCTTAATTTAATAAATTCCGACTTATATTTCATTCTGCACATTGTTTTAACTTTTTATGGCGCGAAATCGCGAACTGTGGAAACACAACGGCTTATTTTTCAACTTTTAGTCAAATTTTATACAACTTATCCGAAATACTTTTTAAATCATTTTAATAACATAATGAACTATTATTAACCAATTTAAAACAATATTTTACCATCTTACTTATTAAAAATCTATTTTACTTCTTTTCATCAATTATAATATTATATTATTATAATATTCATTTTTCCAACCTTTTTAATTCAAAATCCTTCATTTTAAACCATATGATATTTCTATATCATTTTCCACCCTTTAAAACTTTTTTTTTTAAAAATGAAACCATAGATTTTATTTTCCAAAGAATTTCAAAACTCCAATTTTCCAAATTCTTTCTCTTAAAAACTAATTCTAAATCTATTTCAAACTTTGTTGTAATGAGTTTTAATGTTTATAAAACATTTATAAACAATTTTAAACCATTTTTATCCATCTTTAAAGAGGTTAACAATGCTATATATATCATTATAATTTATAAAGAAAAGTGATTCCTTTGTGTAAATTCGACGTGTATTTTACCGTGAATCATTTTCATATCAAGCAAGCATATTATCAACCAATCTTCCAATAATAAATCATTTTAGCATCCAAACTATGCTAATCAAGCAAGTATACATGCATAGCATATGTAACGACCCGCTATTTCGAACCATTCGCATCCGCACATGTCGGACTTGAATTGCTCAAAATATCATATTGTTAATTTATATTTGGCAAAACTCAGCATATACAGTAAATAAATAAATCACAGAATCACAGACATAGAGTAATATAACAATAAGCAGCGGAATAGATAAATAGTAGTTCATGAGGCTAATATAAAACATCGGAGTCTGAAACAAATACAACAAAATATCTCAAATACAATATAATCTCGAATACAAACAGATGACAAGTCTAAACAAACAACTGGATAGCTGAAAGCTGAATAGATATAGATCTTCAAACAAAGCTTCAATCTCCAAAGGTGAGTCTCAAATGCTGTGACACTCAGTCTGACCCGAGCATAAAGCAAAACACAAAACACTCGAGTCAGGATTAACATTCTTATATCAGTAAATTTAACTCAAGTGAATGTCAACTGAAATACAAGTAACTTAAAGGATGTTTGGGATACCCATCCTGTCACGACCCGACCTTCTACGCCCAGAAAGTCGTATCGTTTTAAAGAAAAGAAAGAGGTGAGAAAGTAGAAAAGAAGAAAAGAAGAAGAAACAACATCAGAATCTCAACAGCGGAACGAATAAAATATAATATATCACATAGATATTACATAATATCATATACATCAGAGTACACAGATAATACAACACATACTAGACAGTTATAAACACCTGTCTAGTTAATACAACTCACACATCACAGAGATACAACACAGCGGAAATACAGGATTACACTAACACAGCGGAACCAATATATATCTATACGCTGAAGCCTCCTGCTCCATTGCTCCTCCAGAATTCGTCAATGCTAACCTGAATCTCTTGACTACCCGTAAAAATTTGGGTACCCGAGAGTTTATGAAAAACAGAAATAAACTTCGGGTCAGACATGGGTCTGGTATGAGTAACAGGTTAAAGTTGTTTAACTTTGAAAATCATTTGAAACAAAGGTATCACGTAAGACTTCCCACACATAAACATGGAAAAGTTTTTACCTTACGCTAACCAAATCATTTTATAGGAAATCCAGTGATATTATAATAGTGTCTAGGGTTTTCAAGTAAATAGAAAATAGCTGAAATTGTTACATTCATTAAATTCCAGCATATATAGGTATACAATCAAATCTGATGGCACTTATTGGATTTTGGATTCCATACAATGGCAGGGCTACTGGGGTACCGCCCGTCACAGTACGTGGCCTAGATCACCGTACCGAGAACCCACCCTAAGTTCCCTGCAACACAAGGCCGGAACCATCCCTTACTGGACAGTTCCAAGTAAGATTACCCCACAGTTGCTGCGCACACAACTGCCACTAAACCGAATATAAAGGGACCTCTAGACAGGGGTAAACCTTACTCCCCAGTGGGAGCTACCCACGGAGCCTTGCTGCACCTCCCCTGTTTTAGCCATTCCTGGTTGATGAGGCTTGAGGTTACGATTACCTTTAGAGAACACATCTCTTAGAATGCTCATCGCCCGCCTGACGATGTTCTGAAAGCATTCAATCCATACAAGTTCGTTCCGGGTTCGAACGAAACCGAAGGCACTATCTCGTTGCACTCATTTTGGAATCACCCTCAGAGTCAATGACCATAGCCCTTGCATTCTGAATCACCATCTCGAACCTATAAGTACTATCTTCGTCAAACTCATTACGGAATCACCCACAGAGTTATACTGACGTATAGTTCTTATACCTCGAGTCTTCACTTGCTCCACTTGAATTTCACGACCTAACGTTATTTTTGATCGATGTGATATTCGGGTCTCCAGACCTAGAATCCCGGTATACGGAAACCCGATCCCGGTCTCATCGAAATCCAAACCGTATCTTTTAAGGCCAAGTTGTTTTAAAGGTTAAAACAATTCAATTCAATTATCTATATCAACACAGATAGATAAATCACAATATCACAGATGGATGATACACATATCAGCATATATGAATAACTATATCATCATCACACTTCAAGTCAAACATCCATATCACAACAGATATTACTGATCTCATATCTGAGATTACAATCAATCAATGGGATATCAATATCAATCATCATACATAAGCAAGGATAATAAATCACACTATTGATAATTAATTTAAAATGAATTAAATCAATTACCTTATCCTTAATTAATTTAAAGTTAATTAAATTAATTACTTTCTCATTATTAAACTTGCTTAAATCATCACCCATTATTCCTTTTTAATTTATCATCCGGATTAATTACTTTAATTACATTTAAGTAATTATCCTCGAGTTATTTCTCGAATTATTTAAATCAAACATAGAAATTAATCTTTATATTACTTCATTTATTAATTAACCGAAGTTAATTACTTTGCTTAATTATTCATATTAATAAATCTCTTCATTTATCAATTATATTCCAGATAAATCCATTTTAATTTCAACATTAATTAAAAAAAAAATTAATGATCTCAAATTATAATTACAATTTAAATTTATTACATCAAAGAAATTAATTCTTAATTAAACCACAATGTTAATCACTCTGATTAATCACATCTAGTATTTAACTTCCTTAATTACTTCATAAACAAATTAATTACTCAATAATCAATTATCTCTAATTAATCCCTTTGATTAATAAAAGTAATTATACTCCAATTACTTTATTTACAAACATCATCCTATTAATTACGTCCTGTAATTATTTATCAATTACTTCTCTAAGTAATTATATCTTCAAATCAACAAACGATTAAATCCAGGTTAATTAAGATTAATTAACCCAATAAATCATATTACTCAATAAATCAAAATGAGTAATTATCTCCTCAATTACTTCCCATCAACTAGTTATACTTTAACAGTTACAAATGTTGATTTCAATTTATCAATCTAATTATCGATTAATAATCAATTATATTGATTCATTATAAATAATCAGTTAACCGTTTTCTTTAACACCTATTAATTTATATACTAAAGTAATTAACTTATATTAATCATTAATAAGTTTAATTTACTATTTAAAAATTGATTAAAATCTAATCTATGATTTTAATAACACCAATTACTTATTTCAATATTAAATCTTCGATTTAATTCTTTTAAACCTGTAATTACAAATTAATTACTTAATTCATCTTTAACCTTCATTCATCTATTTAACTTCCATTTCCCATTAAATCATTACAAATTTCCACTATCATTCTAATTCTTTAGATAGTTAACGAGTTTAAACTTCATCTCAATTTCTTAAAGTAACTCGTTTCCTTTTCGATTAAATTTCACTTTTAAAGGTTTAAAACATTTATTTATCATTTTTCCGAACTCTTATTTAAAAGTCAAGTTTTAAATGAACTCTAATTAAATTTTTAATCTTTTTATAAAACAAACCCAAAACAACTATAAATTACAATTATAAAACAATCTTAGTTATAAGTGCTTTTAATCAAACCACCTTAATTTCAAATATTTAAATTTATTAAAAAGTATTTAAAATTTAAACTTTTCTTTTATTTCAAAAATCGGAATTTAAACACTTAAATCAAACTCAGTCGATATTGGTTTAAATTTAAAACCACAAAATTTAAAACTGGGAAAAACCAAACACTGTTCACTGTAAACAAGTTTCCCGAGATTTCCCCCCATACCTGCTTCGAGAAAAACTTGTTTTTCCCCGGGCCAGAACGAAAAGTTACTCGAGTAAATCTCGAGTTTGCCTGGCACTGTTCATTTGAGAAAAAAAACTATCTACCGAGACAACCTAAATTCACTTCGAGTAATTTATTGAATCACCCGAGCTAATCGCCGAGTTACTCGAGAGATTCTCGAGTCCATTCCCTGTCCAACCAAAGATATACACATCCATCCCCTCTCGACTGTGCACATGCCCAGTTCCGTCCATCACCTCCGATCGACCACGTCCATCACCACACATCGGCGATCCACTCGGCACCTTATTCCGGCCCTCCGTTCAGCATCTCAGACATTAAATCGAAATCGAGTTCGAATGAACACCTGGAACCCAAAACCAGAAAACAACCTCCACCTGTAAACTTCGTCGCTGCTCCTACCTCCGATCACCAGAGACCACCGCACTCCGGCCAAAGCCTCGCCTACCTTCCCTGTACACGACCCCCAAAGCTCGTCACACTCGATCACTCCATGGCTTCAAACGAGACAATTAACTATGGCACTTAAAAACTAGGTTTACAGGCAAGAAAACATTGCCAACTGCTCCACGTTGATCTGGCGACCTCGACTCCATTTTTCCCAACATCCCTGGTCGCTCCTCTACCTCTCGACCAAGACTCAATATTTCCGGTCAACTACATCGACCATGGCGACCCAAAACGTTCAAAACAGAGAAGTAAAACTGCTCTTCACTCCTTTGTTTAAAAATTGTAGTTCTTGTTTTAAAAATCATAAATTTGAATGTAGTTTCAATTTATATTCTTAAATCTTTAAAAATCAGAAGTTTGATTTAAACACATATAAAGATGAGATCAGTTTTCTTAAGTTACCAGAGAAATTTACAGTTTGTTTAATCTTTAACATACTTTAAATACTTAAACTACAACTAACCAACAGTTTTATTTCACAACTTAAATACAAATAAGTGTTAAATCATGAGATGGAGGTGGGTTTCCATATTTTCCAAAATCATGAACCCAGATACAGGTATTCACAAAACAGATGCACATGAGTTATACAATCACATATACACAAGGTAACATATCATCACAGAGAAATATAGGCTAGACTAACTTAGGTGATAATTTTAAATAAGGTGTTACTCACCAAGCTTTGAAGAAGAACAGAGACTGTTTGTAAACAGTTTGAATTTGAGAAACTGGAAAATGCTTCTCACTTAAATCTTCTGCCAAATCCCTCTTGCTTCTGTTATATTGACTTGTTGATGATGTTCAATACTTGTTTTAGGATTAAATGGGGTTTTTACTTTGGTTTTGTTGAGCTCGAACTGGCATTCGAATTGAAATGTGATAAGAGAAAATAGTTTATAGGCTGTAGTGTAATCAGTTTACAGGGTTTGTATATTTCTTTTCTTATGTAGTGTCAGAGATATTTGTAAAATGAAAGCTGAAATACAATTTTATACAACTCGAATAGATTTGTATGGCTGCTAATAAATGAAGGCAATAAATACTTGTACTTTGTTGTTCTCATGTTGTACATATCTTATATTTCCTTACACTTGCCTGGCTTCTTTTGCAAGCATGCTATATTTTACTTTGCAATTGATTCTCTTTGCTCTTAGGTCTGTATGCATGCATTCGAACCATTATTTCCATGCTTCCCTGTACATGCTTTTGTAATTTTTGACTATGCAGATTTATAAAGGCTGGAAATCTTCCTTAGATGATGTAGTGTAAATGTTATTGTAATATTGTTCAATTATAAAATGTAATAGATGTTGTTTTAATATGTTGTTTAAATTATTTGGTGTTTGTTTGAAATTTACAAAGTTATAAAATCTACTTACGAATATATTACACTTCCTAGTTTTTTTACATTTTAAAATGTAGTTAGAATGTTGTTTTATTGTTTGTGTTTAAATTTACAAAACTATGAATTTCACTTGTATATTTTTGTTTCACTCATACCATTGTTAAATTGTTATTTTTAACTTTTAACGTTATTTAAAATAAATTACACATTTAAATCAATTTGAAATGATTCATAAAAGAATTTATATTTTATTAATATTATATAAGTTCGTTTATCAAATTTTAAAATAGCTAAACAAGAAATTACTTCTTTATTATCAACTGCTTATTTTTAAAATATACGGTAAAGTAATATTTGACAAAACTGAATTTAAAACCATATATATATATTTCAAACTATAATTTTACAAGCTATACTTTAACAGAAAGAAAGAAGAAGGAAAAAATCCTTTGTTAATAAATATAAATTTAAATCAAAGTTAGAAATAATTCAAAGCAATTTAAACGTCTATCTAAGTATTTAAACTATATATCTATTTATTAAATAGCTTTAAAAAGTATAGTTTAAAATAAATTATAATTTCCAAATCATCAGAATATATGTATATATATTAGAAATTTAAAACAAAATTTATCAATTAAATTTAAACAGAGTTTTTCCTATCTACGATATATACCGATATATATAAATAAATAGAGAATAATTTATTGGATTTTACAGATAAAAATCACCCATCGGATATTTATCAGAAGAAAAATATCGATTCAAATCTTATAATTCAATAATCAATTTAATATTTAATATAAATTATTAAATTGATATCACTCGAAATTCCGGGATGTCACATTCCTCCCCCCTTAAAAGAATTTCGTCCCCGAAATTTAAAACAAAGGTAATTTAATAATTTATTAAAAATTTTAATTTTAAATTATAAGCATATATCAATCAATGCTAACAACCATATCAACCAATCATCCAACAAACAAATCTATCTATCCAGAAAAAATCTGGGTAGAATTTTCTCGAGTTTCCCCGATTACAAATATCGGGTTACTCGCTCTATAGAATCCAACCAGTCAATATCACTAAGCTACAGAGCTCCTACTCCTCTAGATCTACAGAACAAGATAGGATATCAGACTACAGACGAGTCAGACTCACAACCAAAACTTCCTGAACTGCTGGTTCCCCAAACCAGAGGTAGAATCTTACACGTACTCCCTCAGAGATATGTGAAACACAACGAATCCCACCTATCCAAGCTGGCAATTCACTCCAGAAGAACAACCACTAAACTTTTCCAGAACAGAGAGAAAAATCCAGAACACCTCGGAACTGATTTCCCAGACTTACCAAACTATACAGCTCCTTAAATCAGAGAAACTCATCCAGAATCAAATCTCCGACTCTGAAATCCAAATTACCAAATTCTTCGGACGATCCAAAGCTACTTTCATCACTACCAATCAGCTAAATCTCCGCTGATACCTTCCAGAACAGTCTGAATCCAAAAACAATCTAGTAGACGATCTTCTCCCTATCAACTAAAATCAAGAACACAAACCTACCATCATCTGTAGAAATCAACTTCTCCTTTCCCAGAAAAGAAAAACAATCGCACTCCCAACTGCTTCCGCTGCACAACTCTGATATGAGAGCAGATGAAAATATAGATGATGCACACAAGCACAAACTCCCATTGATACCAAATGTGACAGACCTCGGCTTTGCAACCATCAGTCAACAATCACAACTGGTAAGCCTCCCAACTATTCCAAAAATATGGTTCAATAGATCCATACAGAAAAAACTCAGAAGTTCCTCAAAACCCATCCTACTACTAAGTTAAACCATCGGTACCACTCCTGGAATACAGTCGATGCCAAACACATTTCCTAGAGGCTGGCAATCCTAACTTCCTGAAGACATTCAGAAAATTTCTGAAACACAAAGGAACACTCAAACTATCGCAAGTCACTTTTGCGATCCTATCCGGTTCAGATTCCAAAGAAACTATTCTTCCTTTACCAACCCGAACAGCATATCCAAACAAAATTTCTCTTTTAGTAACATCTTATCTGTCAGAAAACTGATAGTTCCTCCTCAAAACAGATATCCTGACCTGCTGAGCTTCCAGAAGAAGTGGATAAGTCTTTAACATCTACTCGAACTACTGACCGTAGAACCTCACATCTCCTGATCTATAGCAGAAAAAGATTCACATTGCTGCTTCCACACTCCACTCCCGGTCACTGCTTAACCAGAAAACTTCTTTATTCCAAAGGCTTCTCGAACTTCAAAGTCTCCAGCCAGCTTCACAAAGAGGTTGAGACAAACAGATGCCTCTCAAAAATTTGGACTCCAAACCAAGCACCATCAATTTACTCTTATTAAGGGGGTGAAAATGAGATAACATTCGAAAGTAACAACTTACCGACCTCAGTCTCACACTCCAACACAGATAAAGCTTCCATGCGGTAGACATCAACTGTCCACCCCATACCTCCTTAACTTGCTCCAAAGAAACATCTTCGGCACCATCTTTGTTTATTGCATCTCACCATACAACTACTCCTTTCTGAAGTTGCAAAGATACCATTACTCACTCCAACAGATCCAACTCCAAAGAATCTGCTTACCGAGCACAACTAACTTACACTTCCGAGAGTTACTCCGAATCCCTTAAAAAGATTGCCTTCGGAGATCAGAGAAATCCTTACTCCATACTGCCAAACTTACTCGAGAAAGACTTGAGCCTACAGTCTTGACATATACATCTCTAATCACAACAAATTCAACCATTGGTGATCGTGTTACACACACCACCTAATCTACCTTTATATCTTATATTGGATAACCTGAACGGGTAACCCAACAATATAGGTAGAAATAAATAAATATATATATATATCAAAATACAAATACGCTCTCTCAAGAAGAAATCACTTAAGAGCCTAGGTATTCGCTCAACCTAGTGCTCTGATACCAACTGTCACGACCCGACCTTCTACGCCCAGAAAGTCGTATCGTTTTAAAGAAAAGAAAGAGGTGAGAAAGTAGAAAAGAAGAAAAGAAGAAGAAACAACATCAGAATCTCAACAGCGGAACGAATAAAATATAATATATCACATAGATATTACATAATATCATATACATCAGAGTACACAGATAATACAACACATACTAGACAGTTATAAACACCTGTCTAGTTAATACAACTCACACATCACAGAGATACAACACAGCGGAAATACAGGATTACACTAACACAGCGGAACCAATATATATCTATACGCTGAAGCCTCCTGCTCCATTGCTCCTCCAGAATTCGTCAATGCTAACCTGAATCTCTTGACTACCCGTAAAAATTTGGGTACCCGAGAGTTTATGAAAAACAGAAATAAACTTCGGGTCAGACATGGGTCTGGTATGAGTAACAGGTTAAAGTTGTTTAACTTTGAAAATCATTTGAAACAAAGGTATCACGTAAGACTTCCCACACATAAACATGGAAAAGTTTTTACCTTACGCTAACCAAATCATTTTATAGGAAATCCAGTGATATTATAATAGTGTCTAGGGTTTTCAAGTAAATAGAAAATAGCTGAAATTGTTACATTCATTAAATTCCAGCATATATAGGTATACAATCAAATCCGATGGCACTTATTGGATTTTGGATTCCATACAATGGCAGGGCTACTGGGGTACCGCCCGTCACAGTACGTGGCCTAGATCACCGTACCGAGAACCCACCCTAAGTTCCCTGCAACACAAGGCCGGAACCATCCCTTACTGGACAGTTCCAAGTAAGATTACCCCACAGTTGCTGCGCACACAACTGCCACTAAACCGAATATAAAGGGACCTCTAGACAGGGGTAAACCTTACTCCCCAGTGGGAGCTACCCACGGAGCCTTGCTGCACCTCCCCTGTTTTAGCCATTCCTGGTTGATGAGGCTTGAGGTTACGATTACCTTTAGAGAACACATCTCTTAGAATGCTCATCGCCCGCCTGACGATGTTCTGAAAGCATTCAATCCATACAAGTTCGTTCCGGGTTCGAACGAAACCGAAGGCACTATCTCGTTGCACTCATTTTGGAATCACCCTCAGAGTCAATGACCATAGCCCTTGCATTCTGAATCACCATCTCGAACCTATAAGTACTATCTTCGTCAAACTCATTACGGAATCACCCACAGAGTTATACTGACGTATAGTTCTTATACCTCGAGTCTTCACTTGCTCCACTTGAATTTCACGACCTAACGTTATTTTGGATCGATGTGGTATTCGGGTCTCCAGACCTAGAATCCCGGTATACGGAAACCCGATCCCGGTCTCATCGAAATCCAAACCGTATCTTTTAAGGCCAAGTTGTTTTAAAGGTTAAAACAATTCAATTCAATTATCTATATCAACACAGATAGATAAATCACAATATCACAGATGGATGATACACATATCAGCATATATGAATAACTATATCATCATCACACTTCAAGTCAAACATCCATATCACAACAGATATTACTGATCTCATATCTGAGATTACAATCAATCAATGGGATATCAATATCAATCATCATACATAAGCAAGGATAATAAATCACACTATTGATAATTAATTTAAAATGAATTAAATCAATTACCTTATCCTTAATTAATTTAAAGTTAATTAAATTAATTACTTTCTCATTATTAAACTTGCTTAAATCATCACCCATTATTCCTTTTTAATTTATCATCCCGATTAATTACTTTACTTACATTTAAGTAATTATCCTCGAGTTATTTCTCGGATTATTTAAATCAAACATAGAAATTAATCTTTATATTACTTCATTTATTAATTAACCGAAGTTAATTACTTTGCTTAATTATTCATATTAATAAATCTCTTCATTTATCAATTATATTCCAGATAAATCCATTTTAATTTCAACATTAATTAAAAAAAAAATTAATGATCTCAAATTATAATTACAATTTAAATTTATTACATCAAAGAAATTAATTCTTAATTAAACCACAATGTTAATCACTCTGATTAATCACATCTAGTATTTAACTTCCTTAATTACTTCATAAACAAATTAATTACTCAA
The DNA here is from genome assembly GCA_030737815.1 of Allium fistulosum. NCBI lineage: Eukaryota > Viridiplantae > Streptophyta > Magnoliopsida > Asparagales > Amaryllidaceae > Allium > Allium fistulosum. Next base: position 494,374,147 of record CM060902.1, on the reverse strand, counting down.
TAATCAATTATCTCTAATTAATCCCTTTGATTAATAAAAGTAATTATACTCCAATTACTTTATTTACAAACATCATCCTATTAATTACGTCCTGTAATTATTTATCAATTACTTCTCTAAGTAATTATATCTTCAAATCAACAAACGATTAAATCCAGGTTAATTAAGATTAATTAACCCAATAAATCATATTACTCAATAAATCAAAATGAGTAATTATCTCCTCAATTACTTCCCATCAACTAGTTATACTTTAACAGTTACAAATGTTGATTTCAATTTATCAATCTAATTATCGATTAATAATCAATTATATTGATTCATTATAAATAATCAGTTAACCGTTTTCTTTAACACCTATTAATTTATATACTAAAGTAATTAACTTATATTAATCATTAATAAGTTTAATTTACTATTTAAAAATTGATTAAAATCTAATCTATGATTTTAATAACACCAATTACTTATTTCAATATTAAATCTTCGATTTAATTCTTTTAAACCTGTAATTACAAATTAATTACTTAATTCATCTTTAACCTTCATTCATCTATTTAACTTCCATTTCCCATTAAATCATTACAAATTTCCACTATCATTCTAATTCTTTAGATAGTTAACGAGTTTAAACTTCATCTCAATTTCTTAAAGTAACTCGTTTCCTTTTCGATTAAATTTCACTTTTAAAGGTTTAAAACATTTATTTATCATTTTTCCGAACTCTTATTTAAAAGTCAAGTTTTAAATGAACTCTAATTAAATTTTTAATCTTTTTATAAAACAAACCCAAAACAACTATAAATTACAATTATAAAACAATCTTAGTTATAAGTGCTTTTAATCAAACCACCTTAATTTCAAATATTTAAATTTATTAAAAAGTATTTAAAATTTAAACTTTTCTTTTATTTCAAAAATCGGAATTTAAACACTTAAATCAAACTCAGTCGATATTGGTTTAAATTTAAAACCACAAAATTTAAAACTGGGAAAAACCAAACACTGTTCACTGTAAACAAGTTTCCCGAGATTTCCCCCCATACCTGCTTCGAGAAAAACTTGTTTTTCCCCGGGCCAGAACGAAAAGTTACTCGAGTAAATCTCGAGTTTGCCTGGCACTGTTCATTTGAGAAAAAAAACTATCTACCGAGACAACCTAAATTCACTTCGAGTAATTTATTGAATCACCCGAGCTAATCGCCGAGTTACTCGAGAGATTCTCGAGTCCATTCCCTGTCCAACCAAAGATATACACATCCATCCCCTCTCGACTGTGCACATGCCCAGTTCCGTCCATCACCTCCGATCGACCACGTCCATCACCACACATCGGCGATCCACTCGGCACCTTATTCCGGCCCTCCGTTCAGCATCTCAGACATTAAATCGAAATCGAGTTCGAATGAACACCTGGAACCCAAAACCAGAAAACAACCTCCACCTGTAAACTTCGTCGCTGCTCCTACCTCCGATCACCAGAGACCACCGCACTCCGGCCAAAGCCTCGCCTACCTTCCCTGTACACGACCCCCAAAGCTCGTCACACTCGATCACTCCATGGCTTCAAACGAGACAATTAACTATGGCACTTAAAAACTAGGTTTACAGGCAAGAAAACATTGCCAACTGCTCCACGTTGATCTGGCGACCTCGACTCCATTTTTCCCAACATCCCTGGTCGCTCCTCTACCTCTCGACCAAGACTCAATATTTCCGGTCAACTACATCGACCATGGCGACCCAAAACGTTCAAAACAGAGAAGTAAAACTGCTCTTCACTCCTTTGTTTAAAAATTGTAGTTCTTGTTTTAAAAATCATAAATTTGAATGTAGTTTCAATTTATATTCTTAAATCTTTAAAAATCAGAAGTTTGATTTAAACACATATAAAGATGAGATCAGTTTTCTTAAGTTACCAGAGAAATTTACAGTTTGTTTAATCTTTAACATACTTTAAATACTTAAACTACAACTAACCAACAGTTTTATTTCACAACTTAAATACAAATAAGTGTTAAATCATGAGATGGAGGTGGGTTTCCATATTTTCCAAAATCATGAACCCAGATACAGGTATTCACAAAACAGATGCACATGAGTTATACAATCACATATACACAAGGTAACATATCATCACAGAGAAATATAGGCTAGACTAACTTAGGTGATAATTTTAAATAAGGTGTTACTCACCAAGCTTTGAAGAAGAACAGAGACTGTTTGTAAACAGTTTGAATTTGAGAAACTGGAAAATGCTTCTCACTTAAATCTTCTGCCAAATCCCTCTTGCTTCTGTTATATTGACTTGTTGATGATGTTCAATACTTGTTTTAGGATTAAATGGGGTTTTTACTTTGGTTTTGTTGAGCTCGAACTGGCATTCGAATTGAAATGTGATAAGAGAAAATAGTTTATAGGCTGTAGTGTAATCAGTTTACAGGGTTTGTATATTTCTTTTCTTATGTAGTGTCAGAGATATTTGTAAAATGGAAGCTGAAATACAATTTTATACAACTCGAATAGATTTGTATGGCTGCTAATAAATGAAGGCAATAAATACTTGTACTTTGTTGTTCTCATGTTGTACATATCTTATATTTCCTTACACTTGCCTGGCTTCTTTTGCAAGCATGCTATATTTTACTTTGCAATTGATTCTCTTTGCTCTTAGGTCTGTATGCATGCATTCGAACCATTATTTCCATGCTTCCCTGTACATGCTTTTGTAATTTTTGACTATGCAGATTTATAAAGGCTGGAAATCTTCCTTAGATGATGTAGTGTAAATGTTATTGTAATATTGTTCAATTATAAAATGTAATAGATGTTGTTTTAATATGTTGTTTAAATTATTTGGTGTTTGTTTGAAATTTACAAAGTTATAAAATCTACTTACGAATATATTACACTTCCTAGTTTTTTTTACATTTTAAAATGTAGTTAGAATGTTGTTTTATTGTTTGTGTTTAAATTTACAAAACTATGAATTTCACTTGTATATTTTTGTTTCACTCATACCATTGTTAAATTGTTATTTTTAACTTTTAACGTTATTTAAAATAAATTACACATTTAAATCAATTTGAAATGATTCATAAAAGAATTTATATTTTATTAATATTATATAAGTTTGTTTATCAAATTTTAAAATAGCTAAACAAGAAATTACTTCTTTATTATCAACTGCTTATTTTTAAAATATACAGTAAAGTAATATTTGACAAAACTGAATTTAAAACCATATATATATATTTCAAACTATAATTTTACAAGCTATACTTTAACAGAAAGAAAGAAGAAGGAAAAAATCCTTTGTTAATAAATATAAATTTAAATCAAAGTTAGAAATAATTCAAAGCAATTTAAACGTCTATCTAAGTATTTAAACTATATATCTATTTATTAAATAGCTTTAAAAAGTATAGTTTAAAATAAATTATAATTTCCAAATCATCAGAATATATGTATATATATTAGAAATTTAAAACAAGATTTATCAATTAAATTTAAACAGAGTTTTTCCTATCTACGATATATACCGATATATATAAATAAATAGAGAATAATTTATTGGATTTTACAGATAAAAATCACCCATCGGATATTTATCAGAAGAAAAATATCGATTCAAATCTTATAATTCAATAATCAATTTAATATTTAATATAAATTATTAAATTGATATCACTCGAAATTCCGGGATGTCACACATCCTCTAAGGATCCGTGGAACTATCTACTATGTAGTAATATACGCTATTATAATATGTCTATAGTAAAGTAAAAGTATTAAAATAGCGTTAAGGCATTACCCATATCCCCCTTAACAGATTTTATATATTCATGTAGTCTATACAATGTCGTACGCTCCACCAAACCGGTGGTTTACACAAAGGACACCACATAGGTATGGTACAAAACAAACTCGTAGAAGGCACGATAGGTCATGTGACAAGGCACGCGAGGCAATGCCAGGGTAGATATACCGTTTGCGGATCCGGACTGGTGGTAATGCATAATAGCTACTACCGCCCACCTCGTGACACACTCCCAAATCAAAGGTGCACCCAATCAAATCACAAAAGCAATAGAATGGTATCAAAGAAATGTGACCGATAGAAGGAATGACCTCACTTGGCCCGGCATGGCTCCTGTTTTAGCCACATCAAACTGACTCACGGGAGTCAAGGCTATGTAAATACCATATAGAATCGTCGCCAAACCATCCTACTTCATTCTAGAATCTCAACCACGTACACCGTTGTTAAAGTGGTTTTCGGTATTGGCAGAGAGTATGACAATATCCGATCCTGGTCTCTTTAACAACCAAATGCTTATTACACACCGTGGTCATTCAATTTTCAAATAGTTCATATTTCATAACAAAATATCATATTCATTTCAAGCCCATATCAGTTCGATATCATTATTCACTTTAAATAATATTCATTTCCAGAATCGTAACACTTTCGAAATCATAGCACTTTTGAAATCATAGCACTTTTGAAATCATAACACTTTTGAAATCATAGCACTTTTGAATCATAATACCTTTGAAACCATAACACTTTCGACTTAAACAGTTTATATATCGAAAATAGTATATAAAATAAATAGTTATCAATTAAATAGTTTATATATTAAAATAGTTTATATATTAAAATAGTTTATATATTAAAAATAATTTATATAATAAAAATAGTTTCCTCAAATTTCGCAAATCGATTCAAATCATCTTAAATTCCAAAAAATTCAATTTGAATCAATTCTAGTTTAACCATTTCAATTTAAAGTTCAAAGATTCAAGTTTAAATATTCAAACATTTGCAATATAAATTTCATTTATATTTCATCATTTAACTTTAAATTTATTCAAATTGGAAAGTATTTACTTAATCCTTTTAATAACAAATTATTAAAATCCCAATTTAAAATTTAAATCAATATTAAATATTCAGTCTCACTTTTATTTGAAATTTAGAATATTCATTAAATCACCTTTTATCATATCAACTTATAAATCATATCTTCCAAAACCTCAGAAATCAATAAGTTTAAATCAATGCTTATTTAAATTCAATTATTAACAAAATTTAAATTACAAGTTAACATTAATTTATCTTTCCAACCTCTATTATTAAAGTTATAAAATATATTTTTAAAATATTAATATAGATTTAAGTAAATACTTAAACATATTATATACTAATTTAAATTAAATTTTTTTAAAATTAAATCTTATTATTTAATGTATTTTGTATTAAATCTTATTTTATATATTTTTAAAATAATAAATTTATAAGAAAATCTTAAAATTTATATTTTGCAAAATTAACTTATAAAATAAAATTTCCAAAACATATTATTTTAAAAATCTAAATTTAGACATATATAAAATAACATTTATACATATTATATTTTAGAAATCAATAAACCCATATATTTCTTTCAAAGCTTGGAAATCATTTTTCAAAATATAGACCAACGGTGTTCGTATATAATTTTCTATCCTATGGTCAAGTGATACAGATATTTATCATTTCAATCCGCAATTTAAATATTTACGGGTATATATCATTTCAACCCACAATCCCAAAAATTCAAAATCAATGAAAATCGCTTGGGTTTATCATTTCAACTCATAACGATTTTCCCCTATTCTAGAATATCGTTCGGGTATGTATCATTTCAACCCATAGGGAATTCTAAATTAACAGGGAACTTGTAGAGTGAGAACAAATATGATAAAATATAACATATCAATAACAGGCATATATCATCACTGATAAATTAAATAAAATATATACAACAGGATATGGTGTCATATATCACAGGTGAACAATTGCAGATAATGGCATATCATATTTAATAATTAAATAGCTAGCAATTCAAATTTAACAGCATATTTCAATTGTCCTTTCAGGTGAAATCAAATTTACAAATTATAAGAATGTTAATCATGAGTTATTGCTCACCTTTCGAGGCTAGAAAAAATAGGACAAGCACACGAATAAGTGACAAATCAAGGCAACTAACTGCTGCGATCAAATCTGGACAGCGGTGGAATCAAAAGCAAGGCACGATGGAGCTGGATTTGATGAAGATCCATTATATAAGTGAACTTGTATATATAAACACTATATATATTAAAATCATATTTTAATTCAAACACATATATTTATTATCTATATATATAAGAATCTTCTTCTATGAATCAATATTTAATTAACAATATAAAAACTTCTCCATGTTATAATTTAAATCAATAGTTAATAAACACCATATTAAAGTAAAACATTGTCTATAAATATATATATATATATATATATATATATATAAACTAATATATCGACTTGTATACATATTATATTTAAAGTCAACATTATAAAACCCAATATAAACTAACATTATCGTAATATATATATATATAACCAACCGAAAGTATGAAGAAAATACTTTATTATAGAATCAATACTTTATTAAAATCAATATATACTCAACAGGTCATATATAAACCTATAGAAACTTAGATTTACAGCTCTTATAAATTTATATATATCTAAACTATAGATTACACACAACAGTTGCTATATTTATAAAGGTACAGAGAAAAACAAACATATATGCCATCTCATACACTCGAACTAGGCTACCAAATCCTATATGAGTACCCTTAACATATAATATCATATTCCAATGAACATATGCAGACTAGTATATATATAATATACGTATAAATATATATAAGTTTAAACACATAGATTTTTAAAACCAAACATATATATGTATATTATAACATATATCCTTTACTGCTTATTTCTCAAAAGTATGATCTGTTGCTCACAAATATATACAACATACATATATTTTCTTTTCTTTTCAAATATATACACTTTATATATAACAGATCTATATATTATAAGATAAAATAATAAAAATCAAAAATAAAATCAATATATATATATACATACAGATTTATATAGACTCATATACAGACACTTAAAACAATATCCTAATAACAAATATATATATATATATATATTACTTTTTCTCATGGCAAAACAAGATTACACTGTATATAACTATATATAGATATAACTAGATATAACTTACATATATACAGCAAATCTTATATAAAAAACTATTACAAACATATACATCACAACCCAACAGAACGAGCTTATAATATATAAGTATAAGATTCTCTAATATATACATACTATCCTAAATAATATAAAATACCTTTTCTATCTCCTTTGCTATATAATAAGAAGAGAAGGAGCAGCATGCGTGGACTGTGGAGGGGAAGCAAGTAGGTGATGGGTTGACAGGCAGTTTGCTCGGTGGGGAAGGAAAGAGGCGGTTCGGCCGAGAGTAAAGGGAGAGGGTGGGATGTGGCCGGCTATTGGTGTAGTGGTGACGTGTTGAGGCGGGTTGTGTAGGATCGATTTCACCCTAGAGGGGGGTGAATAGGGTGATACTATCAATTATAAAAATTTATTGCGGAAGTATATATAAAATAATTTCAGCACAGATAATAGTCGTGTAACAGCAGCACAGATAATAGCAGAACAGTAAATGCAGAAAATAGAACACACGGATTTACCAAGCTTCGGCAAAACCCTGTCTGCGTGCTGCCCCCAAGGTTTCTACTAGAAATTAGATAGTCAGACGCTTACACACGTAAACTCGCGACACCCGCTATCGACTAACCTAACTCTACGCTCAAAACCCTGCCACAACTCAGCAACTGAGTTGCGAATTCTCAAACTACGCCACGTAGTTTGTCCCCTAGTCACAGACTAGAAATTACAATGTTTAAAATAGAAATTAAAAACACTTTAAAACAATAAAACAAATAAACCCTAATTTTAAAAATTAAAAGCCCAAAATAAATTTAGCCGGCCCAAATTTAAACACAGTGATAAAAATTATCCTCTTTTCCCTTTTATATGTTCGGCCCGACTTCTTTGAAAATAGCTGCTTCTTGTGGCTTGTTCGTTCCTCAAAAATTAGCGTTTTTGATTATTTGAAGACGCCGACTTCAGTAGTTCGATCGAATGATGCTTCTTCGAATTTTGTTCTTAACTTCGGCGGCTTCAAATTGTGTCGAGCGTGTTTACTGGATGAAAAATTTGTAAGTGATATTGCTTTTTAATTTCGATTATGCTCGACTTTGATTCGAGTTGAATGATAATTCTTTGTTGCTTGAACTCTAATACTCTTTACGGTCGATGACGATTGGGTTTAAATAGGAATCGAATTCCTATATTCTCGTTCGTTCTAATGATTTGAATTCGTCAATTATTTTATCTCTGGCCGTTCGATGTTGCTTGCATGTTTATGATGATTTCTGACCTTTTCAATTCCTATATTTTCGTTGCTTTATTACTTGATACTCACGGCTTCGATTTTGGTCACCACGGCTTTGACGATTTCTGACTTGGTTCGAATTTGTTGCCTTGGTCATCACGGTGCTGAATTCCTGGCATTTGACTTGCTAATTTGTGTTCCTCATGTTGTCTGACTTCGGTCATTTGCAACTTGAATTTATGTTGTTCTCTGGTCTACCTGAACCTGTTAGTTGAGTTTGCACTGCATGATTTTGTCTTTTCCTGTACCTGTGCATTTCATACATATATGTATATGCTTACTCATGTAGTTTTGAATGTGATATGTGCCTTGTCTGGTTCACATGTCCATGCTCTAGTTCAGGTGAGACTGTAGTTGTCTTCATTTCACTGTTTTATACTGGTGCACTTGATAGCCTCGAGCCTGTTGATAATCTGTAGTGTTGTATTGGTCTAGTTCACCTTGAACTTCATGTGTGCTCGAGTCTGATTCATGTAGTCTTGCTTCCATGTCTGGACAGGTGCTTTGCACCTATAGTCTTCACTCTGGCCTGTTTCACTGTCATGTGTATATATGTGCACTTCGTTCATTAGCTTTGGCTTCTCTCTGGTCATGGCTGGTCTTATTTCATTTGACTGCACTCTTGTTGTTGATTCGAGTCTGCACTATTCATTTTGATGCAGAGTTTGTGTGGCCTTTATTTGCACACTGCTGTGTTTTCACTGATTTGCATTGGAGTTTTACTGCTTCGAATTGCATACATATATGTTACTTGGTTTTGTTCATGTGTGCATTGTCTATGTACATTTGCATATTGTATCCTGTCTTTGAGCTGCAGTGTTCATTGTACATTGATGTTGTATGCATGTTGTTCATTAGCTTGCATTTGTAAGTTTGGCCATTTGAACCATTCCTTTGTAGCATGTATTCTATATTGTGCACTGCATGCATACATGTTGTACCTGTTATTGCTTCGAGGCAGATCATATTTTCAAGTTGACTGGTCTTGGTCTCTTGATGCATTCTGGTGAGTTGCTCTGACCAGTTGATTGTGACTTGCTTATGCTCTATACTTTAGTTTGGTTTCCATGTATGGGATGCATGTTTTGTTGACTTTGTTTGATGCCTGGTCGACATGTATATATGTATACTTTGATCATAGCATTCATGTGTACATTTGAGTTGTACCTGTGTTGAATCCAGCTAATAGCTCGGGTTTGACCTTGTGCTAATATTGTGACTTTATTTGTGTTTCACTTGAGTTGAAACCGGCTTTTGATTTGGGTTTGACCTTGTGCTCACATGTCCCTGTAATTTTATCAAGTGTATATCTGGTGTGCACGACCTTGTGGCAGGTACAGTGATACACTGTGCATGTCACAAGCTGTTCGTGTATGATGAATTCAAAATTAAATGATGACGAACAACCGAAATAACTGAGGCAAATAAAATATTCAAAATCACATTTTATTTTATACTGCAAAAATATTTTATTTTCAGTTTTACTGCATCAGTGTGTATTTTTGCAGATTGCTCGGATGCTGGATTCAATCTGGAATAGAGTTGAAGAATAATACGAGTGAATGAGCGATATGTAGTGAGGACAGTTGTATAAATTGAAATGTATTGAAATCTTGTATATAGTGAGAGCACAAATTTGTGCTATTCAAAATTGTAATAAATATTTGTTTGAATAAAGTATATGTTTGAATTTAAATTCTGTGTTATTTATTTTATTCAGCAAATATTTATTTAATTATGTGAAAAATAAAATAGTACATTAACAAATACATTTAAATGAATATATATATATATATATATGTTTATTATCATCAAACTAAAATCATATGCTTGCATATCCAACAGGTTGGGCAGCTGCTTATGTTGCTGGAGGGTGGCGGTTATTCTTGGCTTCGGGTCAGAGGGCAGTGGAGTTCTGGGCTTATGGGCTTGGGTCGGAGCAAGGCACGGTGGGTGATGGTTCGGTGGAGATAGGCGATAAGGAGGGTGGAGCACGGTTCTGTGCTTGGAGGCGTGAGCGGCTCGCATGTAGAGGAGGAGCGAGCATGAATAGGATGGGCGAATCAAATAAGTATGAGCAGGTTTGTAGACATAGAAGAGGATAAGTGGGGAGGTCCTTTGTAAAAAGAAAATGAATGAAACTTATTATATATGTAAATTTCTTTTTAAATAAGGAGGCAGACCAAAAAAAAAGTAGAGAGGAACAATGAAGATAATGACGAACCAATGCACCGAAATCATTGGAATAGAAAAGGTTGCACATTAATATCCGGGCATACAAAAGGCTAGTGGCCATTGGTTTTCCAACCGGTGAGTAAATGAATGGTCACCGGAAATCCAAAAGCCAAATTGCGAAACCGATACGGAAATCGTTCCGTAGATTTTGCCGTCTCCCAGACTCCGAAATACACAAACAAATATACTGCGGAGGTCAGCACGATGAGACGATCAAAACGGTACATAGATATCAGCAACACGATCATCCTATCAAAAGTCGATAATCGGTACCGAAAATGCTACTAAAACACCGAAAATAAGATAAACAGAGCAATAACAGTCCAAATTTAAGGAAACGAAATATGACGTCTCACTCAGAAGATGATAAACATTTTTATTATATAAAAATATTTAGGTTTGAAACATATTTTATTATCATCAAATTTAACTGATTTAAATTTAATATTGAAAATTACACAACAAAATTTACTTTCATATTTTCTGATGAAAATTTACCATTTGCTATGTTTATATAGACGTATTCCAAATATTAAATTTTTATTTCCAGATTCAATTATTTAAAATTTCACAAAAAATTCAGTTAATTACGTTATTAAAACCGTTAAAATTTACGGGTCGTTACAGCATAAATCATAGATAATTTTAAGATAAATTTAAATAAGTTGGAATTAGTGTTCTCGCTTTCATGTTGTCCAACTCTAAGTGTTTTTTAATCGACGAAGAGATCTCTTTCTCCGCACGGAAGCTTATGGAACTTGACCTCGGACCTTTGTGTTGCTTGGCCAAGTTTGTGTGGAGGTGGAAGCTCGGCTTTGAGATGGTGGTTGTGTGAGCCGTGCACTTTAGTGAGGAAGAGATGGAGTTTGGCTAACTTTTAGGAGCGATTTTATATCGTATGTGTGCGGAAACAATTGTAGTAGAACTTCGACGTGCTTTTGAAATATTTTTACTATTTAGGAAGCCATTGAATAAGAGCTATTAGAGAGCCCAAGAAAAAAAAGAAGAAGAGAAGTATTTGTGAAGAAAGGAAGAGGATATGAATGTGTATTTATTGGGTAGAAGTTCTTGTGCATGGAATTACCAAAATTCCCCTCCCCCCATCATAGCTTCAGCCAAACCCTCCTCTATGTGGCTTCCACCACTTCATGATGTTTTAGATGTGTAGGTGTGTAAGTGATGGTGAGTTGAGTTTAAGTTTTCTTTTTCATTTTAACTTTTGCGAATAATATCTTCCTTACTTACTTTTACTAATAACACTTAGTTTTAATTAATTATGGATAAATTATATGTTATTAATTTGTTATATTTGCATATATATGCCATTTTAACTTTCAATGTTGCAACATTCAAATATAACTTTTATTTGTTAAATCGTTAAAAATCCGGAATCCGAATCCTGGTCATATTTTCATTTTTTAATCAAACTATATATATGTAAACAAAACTTGAAAATAAATTTCTTATCATCTTTAAATAATTAAAACAAGATTATTTAAGCTATAAAAGTATTTTAAATAATATAAAAATCTATTTATTAAAAAATCGAACTACTAGAATGCGACGAAGTTTGTATATCTTTATAAAAACAAATTTATATATTTATAAAATAATTATAAATCACTTATTATCATTATATAATAATCAAAATAGATTATATATCATTTAAAACAATCAATTAAATATTTAAAATTAATTAAATATTCATATTCAAAGTGATAAAATTACGGATCGTTACATGTGCAGGGGAAGCTGGAAGATAACTTTATGTTGAAGGCAATTATTTTTTTGTTTGATTGAAATCTATGTTGTTCGCATCAATGTTTGTTTTAATTACGGTTAGTTTAAAAAATGTGGAATTGAATATGACATTATCACTCAAAGAATTAATAATCCCATTTGAATCAGGACAAACTCAATTATTAATAAAAGCCAACAGTTTCTACAAAATAGAATCATTGGGGAATAATAAAAATGTTTAAGCAATTAATAGTTATAAAACATAGAATGATAAATAATATGTATTTAATTAAATTTGGAATTTGAAAATATATTTAATAAATATAATAAAAATTGATTGGTTAATGGATGCTTGGTTGTTTTAAAATTGTAAGTGATTGCAAAATTAATATTGGGTAGGAATCACTAAAGTTGAAACCTGCTCAATAATAATAATAAGAACTTGCTTTGTCTTCGGTAGTGTAATTACTATAAGAACTATTGAAAATTTAAATTTATATAAAATAAAATGTTAATTCATATGTGTGACTAATTGAGTGTTAAGATGAATTTAAAATTTTGATGTTTGCTTGAGGTATATATTGATGAAGTGTGTTGTGGAATTGTTATCAGTAAATTATAATTTCTATGATAACATTAAGATTGATTGAAAGAATTTTAATAAAAGCAAATATTTTGTAAAGGCACAAAATATTAAAGAATATATGTATACCATATAGAAAATAATTTTGTGTAAATTACATGTTGAGTGCTTTAAGAATTCTCGTTGAATGCTTTCAGTAATAATACTTAGTAAGCATATAATATTTTTGTAAAGAAGATAGAATTTTGAAATAAGTTAAAATATTATACATAATGAAGTGGACAGTTTGAAAAGATTATTTTGAAGGTAAAATAATATTTTATAGAAGTGTATAAATTATATTTTTGAAGGATATGCTTGGGGTTTTTTGATAAATAAAATAAGATATTTAAAATGAGAGTGAGCATAATTTGGAAAACTAGAGTATTACTTGGAAAGATATGAATTTCTAATTTAGTAAGAGTTTGAATTGAAACTAGATTTCAATTACGATTGTAATAAGTTAATGATTGTTGAATACTTTGATTTTGTTAATAAATATATTTCTCAAGTATAACTTCGCAAAATAAATGAGAATTTAAAGTACTTTTATAAAGCTTTGATAAGAGAGAAATTCTGTGAAATGAATTTGTAGAGAAAAATATTTGGTGTATAAAGACATACTATGTAACAAAATAAACTTTAAGTTAACGAGTATGAAAAGAAAGTCTTGAAAATGTATTCAAGATGACATTTGGAAAAAATTGTGAATAATAGAAAATGATATTTTAAAGAAGTGTTTGCGTTGAATTTTAAAAATAATATAAATGAAGATTTGTATATGCCAATAGAAACTAAATGTACTCGGTTTACCATTAATTCTATAATAGATGAAGAAGATAAGTCTACCAAAGCATATTAGTAGTGCAATTAAAGTCTCTACCAAAAAAAATTGTACGGTAGGGTGTAGAAGAGCTTTCAACAAGTGTGGGCCTATATGCATGAATTTATAATGCAAAATAATTTAAAAAGATAAATTTTGTCATATTTGATTTTGGAAAAGAAATTTTGATCCGTGTGAAACTGCAAATACTCAAATTAGACATGATTGATTTTTAAGACTTGCTTCCCAATATGATATAGTTGATTTTCTTTTAGTTACTCATGGTTGGCCATATTTCTACTTGTCAATCCATGTTGATCTAAAATTCTTAACATAAAAGCTAACAGTCATACATGTATCTTTTAAAATATAATTTTGAAAAGAAAAAAAATTGTTCATAAGCTTAGTTATTCTACGACATAAGCATATGCACAATTACAATTAAATGTAAAGCTTGTTACATTAAGAAATCAATGGCTCATTGTTATTTGCTTCACGATATAGGTAATTCTCTTAAAACTACTAGTGCTACTTCTGCTAGCAACCTTTTCAGCTGCAATTTGCACTTGCAAGAAGAACTTTCAATGCAGTTTGCACTTGCAAGTTGCAACTTCCAAGTAAGATTTTCCTGTAAAGACGTATATTTTTAATTCTACAACTATTTTCTTAGCTCATAGAAGATAGTATATTTGTTTTAATTGTTTCGAAACTTCACATTTGAAAATGTGCTATGAATTAGGTCATAACTTTTGACTGCTTAGTCCAATTTTATTGAATCTTCTTTTATTTGGAAGATATTTTAATATGGGAAAACTTTCGTGTTCTTCGTTTTTCGAAATTCCGAAATTTGATAGTGTTTAAATATTTTTGAAAGTGAATTGAAAATTTTGCCAGCGTTTGTAACTACCAAAAATTTGATACTAATTTCGTTTAGCTATAACTTTTAAATGGTTTATCCGATTTCGATGATTTTTTCCATTTCGAAAAGTTTAAAACATAAGTAACAACTTTTGTTTATAGAGTTTTGCAAACTTTTGAATTTAACTAAGCTAAAAATGTAGTTTTAAAGTGCTGACCTGTGTTTGATTTGCTGTTTCAGAATTTGATGTATTTGGTAGAAATGATATTTTTGCAATCCGGAAGTTGTTTTGAAAAGTTGAAACACTATATAACAAATCACTCTTCGATTGTCATGTCTAATTTCGTGTTTTTGATTGTTGAAAGTTTGTCGAAATGCGGCGAAACCTTTGAACTCTATGTTGCTTTGAAAATAAGTGAATACATACCTATTATACCTAGTCACATGTAGCTAGCTAATGTGTGATTTTGAGTTGAGATAGGTACATATGGAGCATATTTGATAGAATGGGCAACGTTTGCTTGCAAATAGAAAGGTAACTTGCTTTAAAATGCTAAAATAAATACATGCCTACGGTTTAAAATATAGAAATGCTAAAAATATTAATATATATTGTGTTTTTGATCGTGTGATATATGTATATTATATTTGTGAAATTGCAAACGGCTCTTCAAATAAAGGAGAATCTGCCAAAAAAATTCGAAAATTTTAGCACTTGGAAAATTTTCAATAATTATTCGTATACGAAGAAATAAAGATTACTATATGAGACTATTTAAATTTATAGCATATGATAAGATTAGCAATAGTAATAACTACTTAGAGGTTTGATTGAGTTTCTACTTGATTGTAGATTTTAGTATACGAAGAAACTAAATGGTTTGTATTGTGTAAGATGTCTCCCTATATGGAATTGCGAGAACGCAATTTTCTTTAGGGGGAAGTCTTTACCAACTATGCTTTCTATGATTAATTATAAGTAAATTTGTAATAAAAATTTATTTATATACAAGTGTGAGAAATTTTCACAAAGAGAAATAATTGCAAATTAAGGTAAGGGCAAAATGGGAAAATACACTTTGTAAACACTAATTCCTTTGATTTCCATTATTGGAATATACTTTCAGATCAAACCCAAAAGCCCAATTCTCTCCTGATCAAAGTCGATCCACCCTATGCCCTAACCCTTAATTCAGAATTCGCGTATCAAAAAGAAAAAAAATCAATTAAACAATCAAATCGCGATCCTGGCAGCAGACCACGTAGGTGCGACTTCATCCATGTCGACATTGAAGGGGGAGAGACTAACTTTGTGCGAGAAAAAATCGAAAGCCCCGTGCGGTGGATGGCGGCTGTAGCTACATCACGACTGGTGGCGTCAGGCTTGGCCCGTGCGTGAAGAGGAGAAGTATGGCTATAGCGATGTAGGGGATGAGTACTCGACTATGGAATCTAAAGCAGGGCTGGTGATGCTTGGTGTACGTACACAAGTTTCAAGGGGTTGGCAATGGTACTAGCGATCGGTCGGCACGACAACGTGCAGTTGACGTTCGGGTGATGGTAGCAGGCATCAGAGATGGTTCATTTAGCGACTACAGTGGTGAAGGCGGAAGCAAAGGCAACTAGGGTTTGTGGTATAGGCTATTCCATATGGGAGTTTCGGCAAGCGAAATGGATTAAGGTGAGTTATTTTAACTCACACTTCTATATCTACATAAATGAATGTCGTGGTATGGTCGTTTGGGTAGTAATTGTTAATTTTTGATTACTAAATTAGTTCAAGTATGAATGCATGCAATGATTGTTCTATGTTTTGCACATAGTTTAAATAAAATTGATTGGTTTGGGATGTTGATTCCTTGAATGGTTTGATAGTGTAAATTTCCAAACACAATTCCGTCAGTTTGTAAGTTAAAATTTTATAGTATGTCAATACTTGTATATCATCATGTGCCGGAGTTATCAGAAAGCAACTCGGATCTCTAAGAAATTTTATATTATGGAATGATATTTTATAAGAGCTATGTTGGCTCTAAAAGATGCATTTTGGATGGATTTATTGTTTGAATTGTTTAAATGTTTTTAAAAGGTTCTCAAAATGAGATTTTATCTATTTTGATTATTATTGGAATTTAGTTTATAGAATGTACTTAAATTATAAAAAAATCTTAACTTATTTTTTATTTCAAAATTTCTATTCAAAATTTTTAAAAATAAGTAATACTTAATGATAAAACCTTTTTAAATTTAGAAATATGAGTATAGTATGATTTTGGAAATGTTTTAGAGGATAAAGACAAATATGGTGTTATTTTATAAAATCTGTTACGAAAGTAATAAATAAACTTATATTCTTATAAACCTATGTTTTAGCCATAAAATGTATTCGTGGATTTAAAAAGAGAAATTATATAAATATATATACATATATCTAATGTATGGAAAGCCTTTTACCTATAATTTAATTAAAACTTTGATTTCAATTTCTATTGGATTTCATGCTTTTCTATGAAATAAAGAATTTTAAAAAATGATTGAGTTGTTGGATTGGTATGGAACATTACGTACAGTTCTTTCACTTATTATTATAATATGTTAAATAGAGTTTGAGTGAAACTTACTTGTTTTTAGTAAATACTTGAATTTACTTCATGGTATGGAACGGTTAGTTAAATTCTAGTGATTACTAAAGTGAAAGTGATCTACAGTTTAGAGTTGTATTATCTTAGAGTGTTCGGATTTTAGGCTATAGATACCCGAGAGAAGATACTATTTTTTCATTGATCCGAGAGTCGATATTTGAGTAGCGCTTGATAAAACTACTTAGTGAGGTGTTAGCGACCCAGTCCTTCCGATGAAACTGCTTGGGGAGGTGTCAGTAACCTTGCCAGACGAAACTGCTTAGTGAGGTGTTAGCGACCTTGTCCTTCCGACGAAACTGCTTAATGAGGTAGTAGCGACTTTGTCCTCCTGGCGAAACTGGTTAGTGAGGTGGTAGCGACATTGTCCTCCCGACGAAACTGCTTAGTAAGGTGGTAGCGAGCTTGTCTTTAGGGCAAATTTGCTTTGTGAGGTGTTAGCGACCTTGTCCTTTTGACGAAACTACTTGGAGAGGTGTTAGCGACCTTATCATTGCATTCGTAGCTAACATAATCTTTTCGGTGCTGAGATTATGATTATTTATTAGTGTAATCGGGTATCCATTCCCGTTTGTTCTTCGAAGCGTTTGTATTCGGTTATGAATTCCCTTTTTGTGCTTTGAAGATTTTGATACATTTGTTATCACCATATTTTTAGATGATAGTCCATTTGAGACTTGATATGAATTTATGAAATGGTGATTTTGATTGATATGCCTTATTATGATTATTTGATTTCTGGCGTATTATTATTATGGCCTATTTTATTGTTAAATCATAGATTGATATGTATTTTTGAAATGGTGATTTGGTTTGGTATACCTTATTATGATTAATTGGTTTTAGGCATATTTTGAGATGATTATTTTATGGTTAAGTCATATATTTATGATATCAGTATCTCACCTTTTTATTTAGATATAGTCTGACGCGTTTATTTTATAATACTCGGATCAGGCCGAGACTCTACAGGTACAGGGACCCATTGACTTTTGGATTTTGTGTTAGCTATGGACTAGACTATTTTGAATGTTTCAGTTTACTTCATTATTGTATGTGTTGACGTTTAGGATGATATGTCATATATATTAATCAGTAGTCATTTTGTACCCGATAAAGTATTTTGGATGTAATGTATATATTTATGTGAGTCTAGTATTGATATTTTATAGACTCGCGTCTTATTATGATATATGATGTATATTATGCCACGGCGGTCTGTGACTCTGATTCTGATTTATCTATATTATATACTGTTCTGAATATTTTTAATCGGTGTGTTTATTACTTTGTATTAATAATGTATAGGTCAAGATTTTCAGTTCAGATCCTCAAAAGGTAATAAAGATGTGTCAGTGTTAGTACAAAGATATATTCACATACAGTCGTCCTTAACCAGCAGTATTCTCTGTGTTATTAGACGACATTACTTGTAATGCTTTTTAATAATATGGATATAGCGGTGGGGTCGTTACAACACCTATAGGTAACAGACTGCTGGCCCATGCGACACAATGGGTTGTAGGGCTCCTACCCTACCGATTACCAATCCCGTGATTAACATCGAATACAATAACGGTGTCACGGATCTAGGGTGCGACCCCACGATCAGTTTGCCAAGGTGGATACTGGCCAATTTGGTTTACTCCCAAACCATAAAGGGAGCCGGACAAAAGTGGACGACATTTAGTACTTGTATTCTATATCTACACATAGCTCTAGATATAAGTCGATACGATACACTACTCCGTATAAGTCAACACATGACTATGATATACTAAAGCTCTAATCCCCCGCCGACACAGGCTCTACTCATAAGCCAACGCATGGCTATAATATACTCACCACAGCGAGTATCACCATATACATATGAGCATATCCCCGTTTGAGTCACATTTATTTACAAAGAATAATCAAACGAATAACATAATGGCATTTCATACCACCGCATGTTACTCAAATAATCATTCATTGCTCAAAAACTAAACTCGATCCACATTAGGTATCTCTATATGACAAGTCTAATGAATAACCAAAACAGTGTTACCGAAAGTCCCATATCAGACGGTATCACTAAACCGTTTATTCAAATTCCTCGACACACAAAAATAATATCTCATAAATCAAATATAAATTGCTACAATTCACATCGAAGGATATCATCACCATATCATTTTAAAATCATCATCCAAATCAATATCAATGGTGAATTACCCATATCATAAAAATCAATATAAAGATGATAAGAAATTAGAAATCAAAAACTAATTATAATAATAATAATAAATAGATTATTCAAATAAATATAAATAAATGAATCAATACTTAATATTGAAACATTCACAACATATGATTTTATGTACAATATTAATACAAAAAAAAGGGTAATAAATACATATTCCAGAATTAATTGGATAATTACTAACTCAAATGTAGTATGTTAAATAATTAATTTCTCAATCGTACATAAAATATGTCGATCATTAAATACTTACTAATTTTATATATATATATATTAGTGTTTTAAAATTTATTTACTACATATATTTATTTTAAACTATTTTATCTCTTAATAGTATGAATGTAGATTTTACTATAGGAATATATGTATAAAATTTGATATTTGCTTCCAATACAATGAATCATAAAACAACCCACCTAAAATTTCAAAACAAACATACATACAATACACTCAGCATACCATTTTACACTATCACACAAACAACGGTTCACAAGCAGGTATACAAATAGAGCAATGCACTATGTAGTGCATATAAACAGGTAAAGAAATCAAGTACAACAACAAAATAAAAATTACTCAAAAGAATACATCCAAAGTCATATTAGCAAAGGACGCACGTAATAAAATTAAACCAGTAATGTGAGTAGAAAATATGAGTATATACCATAGGTATAAAATAGCAAGTTGACAAAAAAGTACAACATTTGTTTTTATGTAGCTAGTATTTGGTAGGCTTATGTATCACAGCACTATGCGTTTAATTTCAATATGGAAGATATTCCTCTTCAAGTGCCTAGGCTAAATCTCACATTTGTTTAATGTCATCAACTGTATATTAAAAGAATGTCTATAGTCTTAGCTTATTAGCTGACTAAATGTTGCAGCTAGAAACATATATAATATAGAAAGCATGATATAACTATGTCAGTTAGACGAAGTCAAAAACTCATGCAAACTCACAAACACAACGAATACTACACCACACATACACTTATATAAACACATATAGCAACGGAGATGAACAAGACATGCAAATACTGATGCAGCAGCGGATAACGAAAATGTATGAAATGGTGAAAGTAGCAATCGGGGAATTGAAAAATACCAAAGGCCCAAATCCGTTGATCCAAAGATGTCGGATTCTAGCTATCTCAAACACGTTGATCGCGCACGATACCGTGTTTAAAGATCTACGATTCTTCGACGTTGAATAAAGCGCACTTGATTCCGTGAATCGGCTTCAACAATCGTTGATTCGAGCGCACTCGAATACCGAAGGTGGAGATAAGAGATCACACTCAACTACCAATTTAAGAAGAGGCACAAAGCTCTCAAACAAAAGTTTATTCAAAATCAACTTACTTTACAAATGACGCAACACCCATATTTATAGGCAGTTTACAACTCTACACTTACATCACAACACATAGGTCGTGAACGACCTAACACAGACAAACGACTCAACATACACGACCTAACATTAGTCGCGACCTACGACTTAGTATAGGTCGTTAACGACCTAACACATACGGTTACATCACACATAATAACGACCCAAGTACAACGTCTTACAACACAACAAACGAACTAAGAAAATTACAACACATACAGCGACTCAACACACAACTCCTTGCTTCAGGAACGACTTAACTTAAGAACTTCAGCGACCAAGCATTCAAGCGGCATAAGAAAATCAGCTTCAGCAACCTAAAGACTGCACGACTTAAGATAGGTCGTTCGTGACCTAAGGAAATGTTGTCTGGAATCCTCCACGCGACCTATAACAGAACGACATAATGTTGTTGAGCGACTTAACTCGCTAGGTCGTGGCTTAGTAATATTAGGTCGGTCGGAGCGACCTAAAGAAATGAGAGACTCGTTAGGTCGCTTGAGCGCCTTATCTTTTAACTCGTTAGCTCGCGAGCGATCTCTACTAGGTCGCCATCGACTTAAAATCTTCATACGACCTAAAACCATTGAATTGCCTTGATGCGCTTCACCATCCTTTAACTCGTTAGGTCGCACGCGACTTATGAGTTCGCTAGGTCGCTCGCGACCTAAGACTTCTTCAGGCTGGGCTGCATCATCCTCCCCGGTTGAGAAAAATTCATCCTCGAATTTAAAAATTCATCGTCTTCGACATTCTCGTCCTCGTGAAACAGAACCAAGTGTTTGATATTGTCAACATTAGCAATAGGAAGATGATCCGGCAAACTCAACTTACAATCATTTTCACAAATTTCCTTCACAATTTCCAAACGACCCTTTCCTCCGGTATCTAACTTTTTGTACGTACCAACAAGAAATCATTCAATCATCAAGTAGACAGATTCGTTGTCACTTTGCGTCTTCGTCAAATCCAATACAGAGTCCATACTCACCTCCACCCATGACCTAGTATGTATAGGTAAGGACATACATAATCCTGACTTCGTCGTGGTCTTTTTTGAAATTTGATAATTATGGCTCCTCTGGACAAGCCTTTCAACCTCCTTCCTTTTTGACGGCCCAAAACAAGATGTTGCAATCAACTGCATAGTACGATCACAGTCCCCGTGTCTTTCTATATGTAAGTCTTTGATAAATTTTATTTTCCAACTGCAATCATGAGTATACAACTGCTTTCCTTTGAACAGAAACCCATCAACTAGCCTTCTCAACTCTACCTGCTCTGTCGGACACATATGATAATGTGGCATATGCGGTACAATAGCACCTGGCAGTTGATCAACATGATGTTGTACGTCCCTTAGTGGCAGTAATTCCTTGGGCAACTCTACAGGAACTACATCTTCACATTCATTCACCATTGGCGTAACCTCTTCGAGAATTCCAACACTTTCACTGGTTTCATTTTCATTCAACAGGATTACTTCTGCACTATCCTCCACTTCTTTAACAAGCTCTCTTGTAGATTGTAGACTAGTCGAATCCACCTTCTTCACCAACAAATTACCCTCTCCGTCTCCTGACTTACTTTCTTCACACTCATCCAACTTTGCTGATTGTGAATTTTCAACCTCATGTTCATCAGATTTCGTTGGTTGAAAATCATCAACTTCATCTTTATCAAACTTTGGTGATTGAAAACAATCGACTTCATCTTCCACATCAACAACTTCCTTTAAAGATAGCAAAGTTTTAAGTTCTTCAATCTCCTCCAATTTGTTTTCACTCTGTTGACGCCTTTTAGGAACCAAAATGATTCGTGTATCCTCGAACATAAAACTGTAGTTGTTGGTGCGACCATCATGATGCACAGCTCTATCGTATTGTCATGGTCTCCCCAATAACAAATGGCAGACATCCATATCAACCACATCACACTGAATTTCGTCTTTATATTTCTTCCCAATGGAAAAATTAACACAAGCTCTTCGATTAACCCTCACTTTTCCTCCTTTTCTCAACCAAGCTAATATGTAGGGGTTTGGATGTTTCTCTATTTTCAATGACAACTTCTTTACAGCTTCTGAAGAAATGATATTATCACAGCTTCCTGCATCGATGACAAATTTACAAACCTTCCCCAGAATAGTGCATGTTGACTGGAAAATATTGTTCCTCAACCAACTAGAATCATCCTCTTGCTTTGGTGTTAAACAAGATCTCCTCATCAACAAACTACAACCCTCATCTCCAGACAATAATTCTTCTTCTTCAACTGGTATTGAATTGACGCACTCTACCTCCGCATTTTCATTCTCAATCTCCGCAATCATTGCTCATTTCTTTGGCTTTGTACATTCATTGCTTTTATGGCCCCACTCCTGACAATTAAAGCATTTGAGATTACTATTGACCTTTGCTTTGCTGGCTTCATTCACAATCGGCTTACTGACGACTTTGGAAACATCCGCACTGCTACTAACATCCTTGTTCTAATTGTTGGAATTCGTAAACACACCACCTCCTCGTCTCCCTTTCTTTTCCCAAGCTAACGCTTTCTGATGTGCTTCAGCAACAGATCTGGGATCAAACATATTCACCATATCTTGAATCTGCATTCTCAACCCTCCAACAAATCTAGCAGTCAATTGCACTTCTGTCTCCATGATATCATTCCTCGCAATCAATTGATAAAATTCATCCGCATAATTATTCACTGACTTTGTTCCCTGTCTCAGATTCTGCAATCGTTGATACATAAGAGATTGATAATTATACGGCAAGAATGTAGCTTTCATCAACTTCTTCATCTTCTACCATGATTCAATCTTTGACTTTCCCATCCTCTCCCGTGTAAGCTTAGTTTGCTGCCACCATGCCATAGCTCTTCCTTTCAATCGTGTAGCAACCAACTTAACTCTCCGATGCTCGGGAACTTCCTTAAAGTCAAAAATCTTTTCAACATTAGACAACCAATACAAAAATTCTTCCGCTACCATTCCACCCTTGAATTCTGGAATTTCAGCTTTCATCCCCGATTCCCATCGACGATCATCTTCAACATCCCGATATGTATTTCGTACTTGGTCTCGATCTCGCGATTGAACACTACATCTACCACCATCTTCATCAAAAACAGATGTACTTCGATAACAAACTCGACCATCCATATTTCTATGATCACGCATATCCCTTCTACTTTGTCTTTCATAATCACGGTATGGTTCATGTTCAAACTCACGTGGAGTTCTTCTCTCTTCATCTCTATACTCATGATGTTCTCTTCTCATTGAAACTGAAGATTCTCTTCTTTCTCGATAAGATTGCGGCGACACCCTCCTCGCTTCCGTAACCGATGGTGAAACTTTGTTTCCTCTATGGTTCGAGACTGGCGACCTCCTTCTTTGACTTTGATTCATATCATTTATCAGTTTCTCTAACTTCCCAATGCCTTCATCAAACTTTTCATTGATGCGTTGTTCCATTTGCTCGGCTTCTTCTCTTCTATACAACGCTTCAACATTCTGATGGCAGTTAGCTCTTCTCGGAGGCATGATTGAATCTTCACAACTTTAATTCTTGGTCTTGACTTTCAAAGTGATGCACGGCTTCAACTTCTAACCCTCGGCCTTAATCTTCAAACTCTTCAATAAGAATTGGTCCAAGACTCGGCTTAGCTATGATTGGCTAAGTCTAGCTCTGATACCAAATGATACAGCAGCGGATAACGAAAATGTATGAAACGGTGAAAGTAGCAATCGGGGAATTGAAAAATATCAAAGGCCCAAATCCGTTGATCCAAAGATGACGGATTCTAGCTATCTCAAACACGTTGATCGCGCATGATACCGTGTTTAAAGATCTACGATTCTTCGACGTTGATCAAGCGCACTTGATTCCGTGAATCGACTTCAACAATCGTTGATTCGAGCGCACTCGAATACCGAAGGTGGAGATAGGAGATCACACTCAACTACCAATTTAAGAAGAGGCACAAAGCTCTCAAACAAAAGTTTATTCAAAATCAACTTACTTTACAAATGACGCAACACCCATATTTATAGGCAGTTTACAACTCTACACTTACATCACAACACATAGGTCGTGAACGACCTAACACAGACAAACGACTCAACATACACGACCTAACATTGGTCGCGACCTACGACTTAGTATAGGTCGTTAACGACCTAACACATACGGTTACATCACACATAATAACGACCCAAGTACAACGTCTTACAACACAACAAACGAACTAAGAAAATTACAACACATACAGCGACTCAACACACAACTCCATGCTTCAGGAACGACTTAACTTCCAGCGACTTAAGAACTTCAGCAACCAAGCATTCAAGCGGCATAAGAAAATCAGCTTCAGCGACCTAAAGACTGCACGACTTAAGATTGGTCGTTCGCGACCTAAAACTTCTAGAGCGACATATGGTCGAGCGACCTAAGGAAATGTTGTCTGGAATCCTCCACGCGACCTATAACAGAACGGCATAATGTTGTTGAGCGACTTAACTCGCTAGGTCGTGGCTTAGTAGTATTAGGTCGGTCGGAGCGACCTAAAGAAATGAGAGACTCGTTAGGTCGCTTGAGCACCTTATCTTTTAACTCGTTAGCTCGCGAGCGATCTCTACTAGGTCGCCATCGACTTAAGATCTTCATACGACCTAAAACCATTGAATTGCCTTGACGCGCTTCACCATCCTTTAACTCGTTAGGTCGCACGCGACTTATGAGTTCGCTAGGTCGCTCGCGACCTAAGACTTCTTCAGGCTGGGCTGCATCAAATACACACACATATGTGTGTGTATGTGTGTGTATGTGTGTGTACACACACTAAAACACACATCCTTTACGCTGCTACCAGATATGCAAACAACTCACTTCCAATCACAGCCCCACCCTCACATTGCACATACAATTTGTTCTCTAATGTATATAACACGCACATACAATTGTATGTATATATATACACACTCACGCACGCATCATAACCTACACCCGCGCACACATACGCACAAACACACACTCAACAACACACACGCACTGATACACACCAGCATATGCTCATACACCAATAACTGTCCATTTCACATACTTACATGCATACAAACAAAAGTTATAAATCAAATTACTCAATTATAAAACAGGGTTTTGAGCCTGTAAACCATAGTTCAATGATCGCACCACATGTATATGAGTTTAGATGTAATTTCATAACTCAGTTAAACATAAATGTGAGTAATCTACTCACCTGAAGGTAAAAAATCCTAATTACTTGCTCGAGCTTCTCTTTCTTCTTAATTATTGCTCTTACTGTGAATTTTGCGGTGTTCAAATCAATGATTTATATAAGGGTTCCATCTACCTATACCCAATGCGTTTTTTCTTCTTCCTCTGCTTGTCCTAAGACACGTACGCAACTCACACCACAGCTCCCCAACTAACCCATTCACGCTAGAGATGTTAAATGATGTATATAAGCTCTTGCTTGAATTTTATGATTTATGTTAATTTAGGTGATTTGTTCTCTAATTTAATAGGTGAGAAAGTTGATAAAATAAAATGCTTCAAGAAGAGGATGAAAGGGTGATGGGGTGTTTCTTGCTTGAGAAGATGATCAGAAGGGTGATGAGTTGATGAATAATTTCATAGCAGGTTGTAAGTAGGGCTGTTATGGTAATGGTTGCCGTTACCATTTCACAAATACCGTTACCGTACCATTTTTATTGGTAAGCGAAAATTGCTTACCGTTACCGTTACCGATAGGCTGGTATACCGAAGACTGGTATACCGATAATCTGGTAACCGTTACACTGGTAATGGTAAATTACCGTTTATCTAAAAAAGGTTTCAACATAACATGTATTCACACCATAATGGTGCTTCATTATACAATTTATAGTGTTACTTAATAAAAGACATAAATGAGAAAGATCTGAAGTGTATTTAACATTATTTCACCTGGTTAGTAAACTAAATTTAATCATTTGCTTGGTTCTAAATGCCTATAATAAAGCATGTTACATGAATATACATGTATTATAAATTGACTGGTAAAATTACCGTTACCGCTGGTATTGAAGAAATGTTACCGATGATTTACCGTAGAAAATGGTAAATTTACTGTTACCATACCGATTAAACTGGTATACCGATTTCACTCGAAAATGGTAACCGATTGGCTGGTAATGGTATGGTAATGGTAAATTTACCGTTACCATAACAGCCCTAGTTGTAAGTGATCAATCCGTAGTTAGTAAAGATACAACGCATAGTCCATACTTTTATTAGTGTAGAGTTTCAAATTATTAATTCCCATACTCAACCCTTAATTAATGCTGCATGGCTATTCATGGTGTTGCACAATTTTCTCCTGCTGTCCACTCAGTTGCAAACCACTTCCCACAATCATTGCTAGAGACACGAACACCAGATTTAAGAGCACCGATCGGGCAGTTGATGCTACAGCTGCCCCCAGCAAATTGACGTAGCAAATACCAATCCCAGTTGCACATATTAAAAAACATCTCTATTAGCTAGAATTTTTTGTTAGATTGAAGTAGCATTAAAATTCATTGCATATATGGAAAATGGCATTATGTACGTAAGTAGATAGCAGCATTTTTTAGAAACTAATATCTGGATCATAATATCTCTATCATAGATGACTGTACATATTTCTGATGTACATATTTTTACCTGTAACTGTCATTATAAATAAAGAATTAGTGGAATCAAAAATATATGAAGGAGATGGCAACAGCAACAGAAATATACGATGTTCATGATTGATGCAAGCTACATGGAATCACAAATATTTGGCATTTGGTTAATAGTAATACTACCATATTCAATTTTCAAATATAAATTGCTACTATACATATGCCTTCTTCACTGTTTGATGTTGCTTTCTACAGTTAAGAATGCTCCTTTTCTATACTACAAATGCAGCTGCTATACTTTATCCATTGGATGCAATTTCATTTCAAGCCACGGCTATGTTTTCAGTGATGTTTCTGCAAACAGTGCACCGTGTAACTACTTAAATATAGATTAGCAAATCTATGTTAGCTATTAATAATATAGTTCACTCAATACAGGATATAAGACTGCCCGTGCCACTCACTAGTGTCAAATAAAAAAAAAGTAAACAAAAAATTCTAGAGACCAAGAAAACACTGGAAAAATAATTTTGGGTTGGTAATTGGGTTTGGACTTTGTGGAATTTAAATAGGTAAATATATATTGTTTTCTTTTTTTCACTTCTTTGATTCGTAAAACAACTTTTTATTTAATTTCATCACTAATTACCTTGTTATAAAATTCTAGTATTTAGAAATAAACTTAATTAATTTATTTTAAATTCCAAAGATCGATTTCAATTAACTAAATATTCATTATTAGTTACCCTTGAAACTGGGTTGTTACAAACTCCCTTATTAACAACCTTGTGTGCTAACAATTTTCCATAAGGAAGAATCTATAACAAAACAATTATACCAATTTAATTATATTATTTTCACTTTATTTTAAATATCAAAACATTTATTCAAAGAAAAAGTGCTTTATGAAATCTCGAAATCTTTTATTTAAATAAATTTCTTTTCAAATATTATATACCTTGCATACATTTCCCCCAAACTTCTATTTTAATTAAAAAAAATTCAAATCAAATTATTCTTCAAAATATCTTGATCAAAATCCTAAGCTTATTCATAAATTTTCTACTAACATCATCTTTTATATTTTTAATATAATGTCTTTTGATGTATTTCTTAATTTTAAACATTTCATATTTCAAAATTAAGTTTAACTTCTATTTTTTAAACTCTTTTCACAAATTAAACAAATATTCAACTTTCTTTTAATTACATATATTTAGGGAGTTTTTAAATTATTTTCAAAATTTAACTCTTTAAAATTTAATCTACGCTCTTTATCAAAATAATTTCTAACTAGACAAATTCGTTAAAAAAGGTAAAATAGCAAAACCCATAATCTTTCAGATTTCAGAGTCAAACGATTCTTTTTTCCTTCCCTAATAGTAAACTTTTCAAATTATATATATTCATATATGCATTCACATCTTAAAATCCCAAAACTCTATAACATTTACACATTACATATAAGAATATTTCTAGATACTATTTTACAAACACCATTTACAAACTATTTCAATTTTTCATGAATTTATTCAAACATTAAAACATGTACTATTTTACCAAATAATGTTGTTATAATTAGATCACTTTATTGTACTATATTAGTATTTACAAACTTTTTGAATCACACTCAATAATTAAAAATTATTTTCCCCCAGTTTTCATCTTATTTAAATATAATACTATTGCTTATTATAGAAAATTACCTAACACACCCAAGGGTCAGGGATTCTAAGTCCCATCTAAGGTCTATGACTCATGTCTCTAAAATACGATGTATTGTTCTAAACCTGCTCCGGTACCAATTATAACGCCTCACCTCTATACCATACAGAGCAAGAGTATTGTAGAATAATACTGTCAAATAATATGGAGAATGAGGCTATATAGGGTGCACATGTGAATATTCCCTTGGACTAACGCTGGTGCGTATTAAACATTAAATATTTAACTCACCTATATGTACATGGTATTTTTTTTGAGAGTGACGGGTGTGTAGCGTGGAACTACACAGCCGGTTAAATAGTTATATTATATAGTACTGAAGAGGTCGATCGACATGCCCGATCGATGGCCAAAAAATAGGAGTGAAGCCACAAACTGTACTGGAAATTCAAGAGTATCATTAACTATTACATATTAACTGTAGTACGAGATAACTCCCTGTAGGCCAAGACTATCTCTCCGGAGATGCAGTGGTGCTTCCCTGGGATTCTACTGGCTGGACGCTGCACTGTGGGAGGCTCAGGCGGAAAGGTGCAGAGTGACTTTGACCTGTTATAGAGGAGAAAATATGAGTGATACTTCTACAAGTTCCCTCGAAATGTCGTGATGGTTTTCCAAATACAATGGCATTCCTTTCTTTCCAAATGCACCAGCTAAAGGTTGATATGAAGGCGTCCATCAGCAGACTCTGCTGATTGAACTACCAATATTCGAAGTGAGAGGACGCGCTGGGAATATACCCTAGGAGATAGGCACTAGTTGCCGCCCATATTGAATAGGAGAAATCACATTCGAAGAAAAGGTGAGTTACTGATTCGTTCTGGGTTGAGCAAAGGACGCAGCGTGGGTCAATAGGGATGTTGAGTCTATTGAGTCTGTCTTTGGTATTGATTCTGCCTGAAATTAAGCACCATTGGAAGAAGGCTATACGAGGTGGAAGGTTGCATTGCCAAACCCTGGGGAAGGAGAAAAGGCGACCGGGGTGGATTAGATATTGATAATAGGAGGCGACTGAGAATCCTTTGGAAGGTGCAAGGGCCCAGAGAAAGAGGTCTTGGCTGTTGGAAGGACGGATCGACAGGAGGATATTTGTGGCAGAGAGAAGTTCAGGAATTAGGTCTGCTTCGAAGATGGAGGGAGGGCAAAGGTGATCAGGACCTAGGGTGAGATAGTCTTCAACCGTTGCATTGGGGAGGGCGGTGTGTGAAAAGAGGTTGGGTAGTAGTTTAGCGAGGGGTAGTTGTCCAAACCAGGTATCTAACCAGAACAGGCATCTGTTGCCGCTTTCTATTTTCACCTGGAATAGTGCTTTGACTCTAGGTAAGGTATGAAGGACCCCCGACCAGAAAGGGGATGGGTGGGACCGGGTGGTGAAGTGGAGTGCCAAGTGAGGGTTTGATTGATAATGATGACCTAAGATCCACGATTTCCAGATGAAATTTCCAGGTGAAAGTAGTCTCCAAAGCCATTTGGACAGCAGCGCCTGATTGAAGGAGCGAAGGTCTGTAATCCCCAGCCCACCATGATTGCGGTGTAAACACACCGTCTTCCAATTCACCAAACATTTTATTTTGCCTCCATTCCAGAGGAATGTACGTCTGATTGAGTCGATTTTCTTGATAACCCAGGATGGAAGCTTAAGGAAGGACATCCAGTATGAGGGGATAGTTGATAGGACCGATTTGACTAGGACGAGACGACCTGCAGAGGATAACGAGTGTGCCTTCCAGGTTGCGAGTCTGGATTCAATTCTGGAAATTAGGGGAAGCCAGTCTGCGCGGTGGAGGTTGGAAGGGCGGATAGGGATGCCTAGATAGGAAATGGGGAATGAGGCTAGGTTGCAGTTGAGTAGGGAAGAGATTGTAGGGCCGAGGTTAGCGGAGTTGCCTAGCATGATGACGGAGCTTTTGTTAAAATTGATGGAGAGGCCTGAGATTGTTTCGAAAACATATAGTGCTACCTTGAGGCAATGGATGTGGTTGATGTCGGTAGAGGCGAATAGGATCGTGTCATCTGCAAATTGAAGGTTAGACACGGCTAAATCAGAGTTTTGGAGTTGGATACATTTAAAAAGATTATTGGCCGATGCAAGCTTGATCATCTGGTTGAGCACATCCGCTACCAGGACAAAGATTAGGGGAGAGAGCGGGTCTCCTTGTCTCAGACCCCTAGCTGATTTAATGTGACCACCAGTAGAGCCATTGACTGAGATGGATGAAGTACTTGTGTTGAGTATCGCTTCGATCCACCCACACCATTTTGTCGGGAAACCCCTATGCTTCATAAGATCCAAAATGAAGTCCCAATGTACCGTGTCGAAAGCTTTGGAAAAATCTAGTTTTAAAAGGGTTCCAGGGGTTGAAGTTCTATGGCAGTAGGAGACAACTTCTTGTGTGGCGGCGACGCAATCTAGAATGTTTCTGCCTTGTATGAAGGCCGATTGTTCCGCCCCAACCAGAGGGTCGATGGCTGCTTGGAGTCTGTTGGCAAGAACCTTCGTGATTATTTTGAATGTGGTGTTAAGGAGACTGATTGGTCTGAAAGCGGATAGGGTGTTGGCGCCTGGGGATTTGGGGAGTAGGATGACGTTGGCATAATTGAGGTGGGCAATTGAATAGGGGTTGGCTTGGAATTCTTCGCACATATCAAGTATGTCGGTTTTGATGGTTTCCCAATATCGTTTAAAGAAAAATGGGCCGAAACCATCCGGGCCTGGGGCCTTATCATCGGGCAAGTTCTTGAGCGCGGCCCAAACTTCCTCTTCGGAAAAGGGGTGGTCAACAGGAATTGGGGGACAGGATGGGTATAGGAGGTTCCAATCGATGGGGGGTATTGCCTGCGAAGCTAGGCCTAGAATACTACGGTAGTATTCGGTGAAAAGACGGAGGTGGTCCGACGTTTCGGTGAAGCTGGAGTTGTTGTGCACTAGTTCCGAGATGTAAAGAGATCTACGTCTGCCGTTGGCCATACAATGGAAGTAGGAGGTGTTCCTATCTCCCACCTCCAACCATTTGGCTTTGGATCTTTGCTTCCATCCAATTTCCTCTTGTTTGATTAGTCTATCAAGCTCGGTTTCTAAAGTCTTCAGTTGAGAGTCTTCGGTTGGGGTGAGGGGTCGAGATTCTTCGAGAATGTTGAGTTCTAGGATGGCATCTTGGGTGGAGGAAATGCACGAGCGTAGGGAGCCCCAAATATTTTTGGCCCATGGTTTGATGATCTTTCTGATTGAGCGGAGTTTGGAGACAACTCTGGCGGTTGCGGAATTGGACGGCACAGGTTGGGACCAAGTTAACTGGATGAAATTGTCGAAGGAGGGTTCCAGGGTCCATAAGCGTTCGAAGCGGAAGGGGCGATTTGAGTTTGGGGATGATCCCGAGTCTAAGATTAGTGGACAGTGGTCGGAAATGGTCGAGGCTAGACCGGAAACGTTAGAAAGAGGGTGCAAATCATCCCAATTGATATTGAAAAGGAATCTGTCAAGCTTAGCTAGTGACGGGTCCGATCTACGGTTTGACCAGGTATAAAGTCTATTGGTGATTGGTGGGTCAATTAGGGAGCCGGAGTTAATGAAGGAATTGAATGAGTCTGAGTCTTGGGAGGCGTTTCCGGAGTTTCTTTCGAGGGTGTTTCTGGTAGTGTTGAAGTCTCCCCCGAGTAACCAGGGGCCATTGAGATGTGTGGCGAAAGTGAGGCAGTTGTTCCAGAGGGTATTTCTATCGGTGGGGTTTTGAGGGCCGTATATGTTGGAAAAGAAGTAAATGGTGTTGGTTTGGATGTGGCGAAGTGAAACATGAAGAGCAGAAGGCTGAAGGATGGTTTGACAGTGAGACCAAATGGATTCATTCCAGAGGGTGATTAAACCACCACTGGAACCTATGGCATTCAAGTGGGCCCATCCAGAGAGATGGGACCCACCTAGTTGTCTAATTAGGGTAGGAGAGGGGTCCACAAGTTTAGTTTCTTGGATGAGGAGAATATCGCTTTTGTGTGGGGACAGTGTGAGATTTAGGGCGATTCTTTTACTGGGGTCCCCTAGGCCCCTGACATTCCAGGTGATAATCTTCATTGGGATGAGGATGAACGCTCCAGTTCTAGTGTTTGCATGGCAGCGAGATGTTCCTCTCGCAGTTTCACCCCCATGCAACGTGCAATTTTTTTATTTAAAATTTTATTTGCAGAGGAAAAAACTACGGGTTTGAAAAAACTACCAGGGTGAGATGCAGCTTTGTGTAGTCTGGCGCTTCGTCTGACAGCTGTGGGGGTGATCATTGGAGATTCTTGTCCGGTCCGAGGTGGAGTGGGTGCAACTGCTCTATCATCCGGGGGAGCGTTGTTCTCTGATTGGTTACCTGGGTTGTGGAAGTTGACTGGAGGCGGGGGGATGAGTGCTAGTTGATTACAGAGGTTGGGAACAGGAGGGTGGCTGTGGACTGCACTGTCTTCCATGGGAGAGGGTGCAATGTTCTCGGATTGGTTTCTTGGGTTGTGAAAATAAAATGGAGGCGGGTGCGAAGGTGAGGGGATGAGTGCAAGTTGATTACTAGGGTTGGGATCTGGGGGAGGACTGTGGATGGGGAGTTGGAGGAGCCAAGGGTTGGACAGGTCTAGGTCTGCGTAAGGGTTCCAATTAGGTTCTTCAGCCGGCCAGCTGTCCCAGCCAAGGGGACCCATTACTTCAAAGGAGTTTTCAGGAAGGTTTGGGGCCTCGGGTTCTGGTATGTTTTGGTGGATTGGGTCAACCATAGGGATGTTGTCTAGAGGAGATAGAGGGGCGAAGATGTCCGGGTCGAAGTTCATAGCATCGAATCTGTCTTCCGAGTTAAGTTCGTGTGGGGGGATGTGTTCATCAAAACATCTGAAGGCCTCCTCCAAATCTGTCCCTATTGGTATCGACTCAGGGTTTCAGTTTGGGTGCTCATGCTCCCATCTGTCTACGGTGAGGAGGTAGTCATGGTTGTTTAGGTTTGCAACGATAGCAGTGGGGGTGGAAACACCTGAAAAAAATTGTATTTTGATGTATAGGTATCGATGATCAATCAATGCCCAGTTGCAGCAGTCGAATTCGACGAAACGGCCCAATGGGTTCAAGGCGGAGCGCACCGCGTCGGTTTTGTCTCGGAGGATCTCTGGAAAGCCTTGGACACGGGCCCAGGTGATTGGTTCAAGGTTGACAGAGGAGGGTTCCGGGTCTGACCAGGGTTGGATGAGGATGGCCCCGCCTGGTTTGGTTTTGGTTCGGAGTTGTAGGGCACGGACGAGTGTTTCATGTGTAGGACAGCAAAAGACGAAGCTGTTATTGCTTAGAATCCAAATGGGCAACTCGTTGTGTTGAAGGGCGGTGGAGAGGGCTTGGTGTAATGATTCTAACGTCCAGATTCCATTGATTACTGTTGCGGTGAGGTAGAGTGTGGAGTTGTCCATTGAAAATTGATGTGGAGAAGGAGCAGAGGTTCTGGGTTCAATATATTTTTTGGATTGAGGATGGAACGGGGAACGAGGAGACTCCGGAGTTTTAATTGGTTTGGGAGTGCTTTTGGGCTTGGAAGTGTAATAATGTGGCGCTGGGTCCCGAAACGAATGAGCTGATATTTTGTTTTTTGTGGGAGGGGCAGAGGCTCGCACGGGATACGAGGCTGCTGATTTGTTTGCCTCGGGGCATGTTGATTGCGAGTGACCGAAGAGATTGCACTTGTAGCAGATCTTTGAGTCTCTGCAACTTCGAGCCAGGTGTCCTCTTCCGGCGCAATTTAGACATCGTCCCTTAGATTTTAAAAATTCTACCATGGCGCGTACATTAGCGAAAGACGGCAGGGATCTTCGACGTTTCAGTTTCGGAAGTTCGAGAATGAGTGGTGGGAGGGCGGCCACTTGTGCGTAAGATCTTTCTGGGATAGTTTTAGTATTGACTGGGTGGGGTTGTGATGAATTGGTTGAAGTTGCCTTAGCACTTCCCGAAGTCGGTTGGGTAGAGTTGGACTTATCGTAGAGATGGGAGACGTATCTTTTGGGTACGAATGAGATCGGTGGGGGATTGCCGGATGATACTGGAGCTGGTGGTGCGGTAACTGGTAGGTGGGAGGAGGGGATAGAAGGGTTATGGGATAGGGTAGAGGAGGAGTTTGGAGGGGCTTGCGGAAGATTGGAGAGGGAAGCCATTATTTTCAATTTATCTTTAAGAAGATAAAATCTCAAAAACGTTTCATTTCAAATATGTACATGGTATTGGTATAAACAAATAAACACGTGTGCCCTCAGGACATAACAATACATAATATACAGTAAATAACAGAGAACACAGAGTTAATCACAGCAATAACATATAATAAATAATACAATAGAGTTATAAGGGTACAACACAGCTCAAAATGTCAAATATCTCAATATAATATGATAAACAGTCAATATACAGCTCAATATCAAACATATACGATGGATCAATGTCATATAAATGTCACATTATAATCTTAGTATAAAACTCCCTTAAGCCCAATAAAATACATGATGGTCAAGTCTTCCCTGTAACTGAAGTATCTCGAATTGACTCGAGTATTACAACACTCGGGCCTGATCATAAATAAGGTGATACGGTATAAACAAGGTAGAATAATAACACTACCAAAGATACTCAAAACATTAGGCGACATGTCAAAGTGTCTAAATAATTCACAAGGCATCGTATTACTCGGATATCTCAAATCCATATAAATAATTAGAACTCGTATCAAAAGATGTCATCATCTATCTAAAAAAAATCAATAGAAATCAAGAAGACAATATCCAATGTGTGAATCATCCATGCAATACAACCTTATTATGTAAAATGAAATAATTAAGAGAATAGGGCTAACTCACTTACATGCCCTAATATAATATCATAAAATCATAAATCAGTAGATAATGTGAGATTGGCTGTCAAATTATCCAAATGATATTTAATACTGAACAAACCACAAAGATAATAAAATTATAATCCAAATCACAATTAATAATAAAGGCAATCTCAGAAATTCCAAATCATCCAAAAATATTGATATAACGGGGAATGGCCGTCCTTTAGACTCAACCAGTTTCTAGTCTAGTCAACTCATTATTGGAAAGAGGCAGATATGCCAATCCACTGCACATTCACAACCCTGAACTAGAAAGGGAGACTGATATCACACACCATGCTCCAAGAACCCAGGGTCCACTAGCCTCCCACTAATAGCCGAATCTGTTCCTACAGTCTTCAGTTACCTCGATGGACATATAGTGGCTCGTCTATGTGTAGCCCTGGTCACGACCCTACTTTGCCTCTATAGGTAACAAACTACTAACCTATGCGACAAAATGGGTTGTAGGGCTCCTACCCTACCAACTACCAATCCTGTGATTCATATCGAATACAATAACGGTGTCACGGATCTGGGGCCCCGACCCCACGATCAGGCCACTAGGGTGGATACTAGCCAATCTGGTTCCCTCCCGGACCATAAAGAGAGCTGGGCACAAGTGGATGTCATATAGTACTCATATCTTATATCTACATATAGCTCTAGACGTAAACCAATACACTGCTCTATATATGTCAACACATGACTATAATATACTAGAGCTCTAATCCCTCGCCGACACATAGATGTACTCATAAGCCAATAATATACTCAACACATCGAGTATCACCACATACATATGAGCATATCCCCGTTTGAGTGACACTTACTTATAAAGAATAATCAAACGAATAACATAACGGTGTCCCATACTACCACATGTTACTCAGGTAATTTTCAATGATCATAAACTACACTCGATCCATACTGATATCTTTATACGTCAAGTCCAATGAATAACCAAAACAGTATTACCGAAATACCCATACCAGACGACATCAATAAACGGTTATTCAAATTACTCGTCGCAAAGAAATAATATCTCACAAATTAAATATAAATTGCCACAATTCACATAGTAGGATATCATCAACGTATCATATTAAAATCATCATCCGAATCAATATCAATGGTGAATACCCATATCATAAAAATCAATATAAAGATGATAAGAAATTAAAAATCAGAAACTAATAATAATAATAAATAGATTATTCAAATAAGTATAAATAAAAGAATCAATACTTAATATTGAAACACTCACAACATATAATTTTATATACGAAATTAAGACAAAAAATAAGTAATAAATACATATTCCAGAATTAATTGGATAATTACAAACTCAAATATAATATATTAAGTAATTAATTTCTTAATCGTACATAAAATCAATCGATCATTAAATACTTACTAATATATATATATATATATATATTAGTGTTTTAAAATTTATGTACTACATATATTTATTTTAAATTATTTTTTTACTATAGGAATATATGTATAAAATTTGATATTTGTTTCAATACACAGAATCATGAAACAACTCACCTAAAATTTCAGAACACGCACACATACAATACACTCAGCATACCATTTTACACTATCACACAAAGTGGTGTCGTACTAATAGTTATTAGATAACTATGGAATAACTCGCTCGAGAGTTTTTTGTTAGTTAATATAATTAAGGTCATAAGGAGAATCTTGAAGTAACGATGTTACACTTCTCTCGACTTGAGCATATAGTTGAACTTTAATGTAGACACTCCACTTTGATTATTGATAAATCATGGCATGACATCCATTGAACAACTATAGTTATGTCTGGTTTGAAGCATTGAAAGTGAAACACTATTCAATGGAGATTTTGTCTCCTTGGTTATGCGAGGTCGGTATCACGGTCAACTATAGTCGATTCAAAGTCAATGTTTATGTCTAAAACAATACGATTTGTAACGACCCGTAATTTTCGATAATTAAATTAGTTAATTTAATAAGGTTTTGTGATTTAATATTATGAGAAATAAAAATTTGTGATACTAATGAAATAATAAATATAATGAAATGTAACAATGTTAATTTAAGTTAATTATAACAATTTCAATGAAATTCCAATCAATTGAAATGATTTAAAGGGTATACTTGGTTATAAAGTAAATATAAGAAAACAAGTGTAAATATTGAATCAATTAATGAACTAATATATAACTAATAGTAATTGAATACAATCAGTGTTAAGTAAGTAATTGTAACATTTGGTTGTAAATAATAACTTATAAATGTGACTAAAAGTAAATGGTGGCAAACTATTATAAGTTACATATTTATTTAGTCTGTTAAGTTAAATTGGAAATAAATTATAATTAAATGGAATTAAATGTTACATTGATATGGTTTAAGACAATAACTCCAACCTGTGAATGTAATAAAATATATATAAATGTAAATTATATTCATAGGGAAATAATCGATTTAATAAAAGATTTGAATCAAGATAAATAAATCAATTACGATCTAAAATTTTAATTAATGTATAAATTTGACAAAAATTCAATATAAATGGAAATATAGTAGTTAATACAAATAAAGATGGAAATTGGAGGATATTAATGTAATGAAAGACAAACAAATATTAACTATGTTATTTGAGTAATAATTTATTGAATATAAAGTCTGAAATCAAATTAAAACAATTTATTGGAATTAATTGGATTTAATTACAGTTCAAATTGAACACTGTAATTAGTGAAATATTAAACACTGAATTGGCTATGTAAATTTGCTTTAAGTTATTATAAATGTCCAAGTAATCAAGAATGATGAGATTTGTGACGCCCCACCTCTATACCCACGCTAGCCAAGAACACTACGGAGTAATGCTGTCAACTAGCACGGAGAATAAGGCTGTTGAGGAGCGACCATCCATGTAATTTCTTTGTGTGAGCACCGATATGTCAGATAGTATAGCACGTATTTCATTTGAGGAGGAAATCCGACATATCGATACAAACTCAAAGCTATCACACAGTGGCTATATATAATCTTCGGAAACAAATATAGAAATAAACATAACACAAATCAGTCACAGACATCCATATCACAAAGGCGGAAAAAGATATGAATATATATATATATAACACATGAAAGTGTACATCAGAGTGGTGGTCGGAAAGATCCATGATAATACAAAAGGGTAGCTACAAGCTACATAAAAGAATAAGTATACATCATAGAGTCTATATCTCAAATGTATACATCCTAAAAACTACTAATCTAAGTAGTTAGCCAAATGTCAGTGTAATCCAGAATAGAAGTCAAGCAGAAGCACCTGTAACATCTCGGTCTGACCTGAGTATTATTTCTTAAGAAAATAATAAACGGATCATTCTAGCTATAAATATCAGATAACATGATATAGAATAAGAGATATGGCATAAACGTATAATAACCATAATGGCATACTACTATAAGTATGTGAAGGATAATCAACAAGAGATTAATCGATATCACAAGAATCTTCTCAAAGATCCAAATCCACAAAAAGGTAATGACACACGAATTCACCAATGCACAAAAATTGATAAAACATATCAATGAAAATCACGAAAATTGGTGAAGCACAAATTCTAGAAATCAACACACGAAATCCAGATTTCATATAAAGGGGGAGGCCTATCACACGAACGGGAGCATGAAAGCTCACCAACATATGTAACACACGAACGAGAAGCTATCTCATGGAAGCTAACCATTTAATTTTCGAACACACGAATGGCCCGGAGACCTTTGACACACGAACGGCCCGGAAACCATTGAACACACGAATGGCCCGGAAACCATGGGGCGCTACCCCACATATGTGAGTAGAAACATCACACAAACGGGGTCTA
Organism: Allium fistulosum; assembly: GCA_030737815.1. Lineage (NCBI taxonomy): Eukaryota > Viridiplantae > Streptophyta > Magnoliopsida > Asparagales > Amaryllidaceae > Allium > Allium fistulosum. The sequence continues at coordinate 494,334,050 of CM060902.1, read as the reverse complement.
GTCTCCCTCGCAGACAAAGAGACATCGCTCAATCGCTAGTCTAAATCACAAAAACGATCGTCATGATCATCAAGAAGTGTCAATTACACTAAGCTAGTAAATATATGAGTTTAGCTTCATGTCCCATAACCACTAGCTTAACTTAAATATTTACGAACAAACTGTAGATCTTCACTAGGAAATTGTCACAAAAGGTTCAGTCGAACAAGTCCAAGAATTAACCGACGAAGTAAACGCAAGCGTTTCATACCACCTGTTTTACTAAGCCGTTTAATTAGATTTCTCATCCGAGTGAGGTAAAGGTTTGTATATACTAATAGACTGGAAAACGGTTTTATAAACGAGTTTAGTATTGAAAATAGAGTTGAAATCGTTTTGATGAAAGAGTTTTGATATTACTATTAGTATTGAAACCTTTATATTTTTAAAGTGACAAATCACAAAAATGATTGTAGAACAATCAATCACCAAAATTCACATTCAAAGACGTGAATAAAATCCAAATAAATCGATAAAGAATCCATCAAAATGGATACTCCCAGAAATCACGAAGAAAATGTCATCAAAGCAGATAATAAATGATAACAATAAAAAGGGAATCAACACGAATCGATTAAAGTTGGAAATTCAAGCTCAATAGGCAAATAGGCAGAAGACTGCAGATTCAGACGTCTGAAATCAAGGATTCAGACGTCTGAATCTGGAAAATAAAATATTTTCCAGAACAGAATTCAGACGTCTGAATCCTCGATTTCAGACGTCTCAAATCGGCACTTTTTGGCCTATTTCTTTTCTGGTTCAAAACGAACAAATTCAGACGTCTGAAATTATAGATTCAGACAACTGAATCTGGGAATAAAAATCTTCCCAGTAATAGTATTCAGACGTCTGAATCTAATGTTTCAGACGTCTGAAACTAGGATTAAGGGCATTCCCTGAACCTCGACCAAAAATGGCCAAATGAATACCGGAAGCGATCGATCGAGCGACAACGAGTAAGGAATTACGCCATGCGACAACCCAGCCTTAACGGCTCTTCGACACGCCTCAAATATCAATATCCAAATATCCATAAAAGGATTTTTATAGGTTTTGATTTCAAAACACCAAAAATTGGAATATACACCAAATCAATCCAAACCAAAATCAATTGCACAAGAATAAGTGTTAGGAATTCATACCTAACAATCGAAGATAATTATAGACTAAGATGTGAGATAAAAATCTCACCTTTAAACCCAAAACAAATGAAGAAGAAGCTATAGAGCAATGGCAAGAGCAATCACACTTCAATTCCAACTCAACAACCTTGAATCTAGGCTAAAACGAGAAACATTTCCTAAGTTAGGTTTAGGAATTTCTGAAATTGATAAGAGAATGAGTTGGAGAAGAAGAGGAGGAGGCTTACCAAAGCTTCTTCTATTAGTTTGGAGCTAGAACATGATTTGCAAAAGAAAACTAGGGTTTGGAGTTTTAATTTCCCATTCCTCTCTCCATTGTTGTAAAGCTTGAGTATTAGGAAATAGAAGTAAGGTAATGAAGAGAGGAGGGGTGAAGCTTGGGTATAATGAGCTGAAACAAGACCAAAGCCCTAAGTGGAAAAGTAGCAAAATTCTACTATCTCCAAACATATCAAAGTTTATACATAAAAAGATCGCAAACATCATTTTGAACTCAATGGAGGTGGTCTCGAGTCCTAATTTGACCGTATTCAAAAAGTATCTTTTCGAACAAGGATCCGATTAACGATTAAAATATTTAAATATAAAATTGATAAATATGCGGGTTGTTACAGACTCCCCTCCTTAAAGAAATTGCGTCCACGCAATATATAAGATGGAAATAAAAAGTAACAACCATAAAAGCATATTAACACAAAAGAAATTTGAAATAAGAAGTTCACCTCAAAGAGCATGAGTAAGTAGGTCCGGATGTGTACGCTCGATGAATTCTCTAGATTCCCAAGAGCAATCCTTAGGATTTGAGGACCATTGAACTTTAACAAGCGGAACATCTTTATTTCGAAGTCGTTTGACTTCCGAAGCGATAATACGAATAGGATGCTGCTCAAAAGTTAAATTAAGCGAAACTTCAATTTCTTCCACAACACTGGACTCAAGAATAAATTCGGAATCTCGAAAGCATTTCCGTAATTGAGAAACGTGAAACACGTCACGAATAGCAGAAAATTTGAGATGGTAATAAAAGGCGATATGCCATGGAATCAATACGTTCGGTGATAGGAAATGGCCCAATATATCGAGGCGCTAATTTTTCCCGATCGACTGAAACATAAAACACCCTTAATAGGTGAAACTCGAATAAAATCTGGACCTAAAACCAGCTTCTCACCGGCCTCAAGCCAATAAGAAAGGGATCGGCATTGCCTTCCATAGAGTGCCTCGAAAGGTGCCATACCAATACTAGATTGGAAGCTATTATTATAGGAAAATTCAAATAGAAAAATATGATCTTCCCAACTTCCATCAAAATCAAGAACACAAGAACGAAGAAAATCTTCAAGTGTTTGATTCACACACTCGGTTTGTCCATCGGACTGGGGGTGATAAGCGGTGCTAAAATTAAGCTTCGTTCCTAAAGCTTTTTGAAGACTCTTCCAAAATCCACTAGAAAACAATGGATCTCTATTGCTAACAATAGAAGTAGGGACCCCATGCAATTTAACAATTTCCTTGATAAAGAGTTTGGCCAAAAGAGGAACAGTTTGGTTAGACCGAACAGGAATAAAATGGGCGGATATAGTAAGTCTATCAACTATCACCCATAAGCTATCATGACCCGAACAAGAACGGGAAAGGCTATCACTAAAATCCATGGAAATTTGGTCCCACTTCCAAAATGGAATTTCTAAAGGTTGCAATAACCTACCAGGCCTTTGTTGTTCGGCCTTAACAAGTTGGCAAGTCATGCAACACTTAACAAAGTTAGCAATATCAGATTTCATTCACTCCCAATAATAAAGTCGCTTCACATCTGCGTACATTTTACTACTACCGAGATGAATGGTAAATTTAGAATGATGAGAATCTTCTAAAGTATCTTTACGAAGATCACTAATATTTGGTACGAATGCCGCCACTAGAATCAATATCGAAGTCTTTCAAACCTTCAATATGAATTTTGTCCCTACAACCTTGGCTATGAAGAGCCAATTTAGGATCTGGCCCTTTGAGCTTCAAGAATGCAGTCTAAAAGAGAAGGATGAGCCTCAAGGCTACATAAAACAAGAGATGAACATGAATTAGAATTCACGATCTCGAATCTCCCAAGTGGAGGAAATCTCGAGATCATTCCATTCAGATATCATCAAAGAAATAACTGCTTGTTGCTTAAGACTAAGGGTATCGGCAACACGATTCTCCCATCCTGGAGTAAACAAAGAATATCAAGATCATAAGATGCAAGGAACTCGAGCCAACATGGTTAACACAAATTAAGTTTCTTATAAGAAAATAGATATCCCAATGATTTATAATCGAGGTGGAGAACAATTTCTTCCCCAAGATGATGATGCCAAACTTTGAAAGCAAAAACAATAGCCGCGAGCACCAGATCATAAGTGACATACCTAGTCTCGATCGGCTTTTAGGATTTAGAAGCACAAGTGATTGCACGCTCTCTTTTGCAAGAGAATGACGTCCAAACTAATACGATTAGCAATGGTAATAAAGATAAAGTTTTGGTTCCCTTCGGGAATCACAAGGATAAGAGTATCGAAAAGAAAGAATTTAATCTTCTTTCCCGAAAAGCTAAAACTTTCAAAATCACAATTACCTTTATAGAAAAAATTACATTTTACAAGTCAATTTATTGTGTCTAACTGTCTCATCAAGCGTTTAGGAAATCCCTATCGATAGCGTTGATCAAGCGCATCGACCAGAACTCTTAAAACACTAAATGGGCAATACAACACAAAATCATCTTCTATATAATGAAAATATCTCTTAAAAGTTTTGAGAATATTCTTTGCTTGTTTAATTAAAAATCAAATTGTACTTATAAATAAATCTTATGAAAAAGATTTGCAAAATTTTAAATTTCTATTTTCATCCAAAATTAATAAATACAAGAATGAAATTATTGAGATATTCATAGAATACTCGATTTATAAATTGGATGAAATAAGCTGGATAAACCGAATGACATAATAAGTCATTCATAAGAATCATAACGAGTGCAGAATGTGGTAAGCGGAATGCTAACTCCCGCAACTCCTAGCTAATGAAAACCGGTGGCAAGGTCAAACCGGAAAGACCTTAACACCTCCTAAAAGATTGCTTAGGTGATGATCCTAAGACAAGCTCAAAGATTCCGGAAAATTCACAACTACCCAATTGAGAGAAATAATTCTTTACTCAACATGTGAGCTTAAAGAATAAGATGATGCCATTAATTTGGAATCGAAATCACAAAGGAAAAATATGAATCTGCATAACAGATTAAGAATGTCGAAAATGAATAGTCCATACGGAAAAATAGGATATGGGCCTCATAATGATGAAGCCAATCCTTTCACGCAAATCAATTCTGAAACCTAAACAACGCATAACATGCAAATCGGTTCGGAAAGAAAAATCACATGAAATAATTTCGACATCAATAAAAAGCAAATTGAGTGTTGCGGATCCACCAACCTGGTACGCAATTCTCAAAGAAGTCATCAATCCCAAAATGTTTTAAAGAAAAAGTATCAACAAGTTCTTTTGATATAAGAAGGATGAGATGAACCCATATCAAAAAGAACTCGAATAGGATAATCACAAATCAAGTGTAATCAAGGATTGAATAAGAAATACCTTGACCAAGAGAAGAGTTGCTAGGGGCTTGCAGCTTTCCCTCTCTCCTACTTTGAAGTTTGAGACAGGTAGATAAGTAATGACCCGAGCCTTTGCAATAGCGGCAATAAAGGGGTTTCGGGCACTTATTAACATAATGGTCCGTGGAACCACAATTATAGCATTGTTTACGACTTGGGGTAGGGGTCTTGGCTACCGAAGTTTCTGGTTCCATTTTCTTCTTGCTCAGAAGTATGGGGCAGACAGAAATATGATGACTTGAATTTTTGCAATAACGATAAAAGAGTGGTTCCGGACACTCCTTTGCGTAGTGGTACTTAGAATTACAATTGTAGCATCCTCTACAAAAAGAGTTTGGAGTCTTTGCTACCAAAGTAGGTTGCTTTACCTTCTTATCGGGATAAGGGCTTTTGAACTTAATATGCCTCTTCTTGGAAATCCCAATATCACTATCAATTCCTTTATCAGCCACTTCATGTCGAAGAGTGATATCCACAAGTTGATTGAAAGGAACTTCAAGTTTCAAAGGTAAAACCATTTCGGGGTTCTTACACAAAGCACAGATAAACCTTTGATTCTTAGCAAGATCCAAAAGTTGTTGGGCAGACATGAATACGCCATCCAGAGAAGGACTACTGGATTGACCAGCGCTAGGACTGCCAGAACTAACCATCTCTTCTTCTTTAAGAAAGAAAGAAAGAAGAAGAAAAAGGTTATTCTTAGAATGAATATCAAGCAATCTTGATAGATAAAACAAGGAATCATAAAAGAAAATAGGATGAATCGGTACGAAGACTTGAATTAATCCTAAGGTACAACTCCTAAGAAGGACTTAGGACGATGATCCTTGTTAACTTAATCTACATTGTTCCGAAGTTTGGCTCTGATACCAAGCTGTGACGCCCAACCTCTATACCCACGCCAGCCAAGAACACTACGGAGTAATGTTGTCAACTAGCACGGAGAATAAGGCTGTTGAGGAGCGACCATCCATGTAATTTCTTTTTGCGAGCACCGATATGTCAGATAGTATAGCACGTATTTCATTTGAGGAGGAAATCCGACATATCGATACAAACTCAAAGCTATCACACAGTGGCTATATATAATCTTCAAAAACAAATATAGAAATAAACATAACACAAATCAGTCACAGACATCCATATCACAAAGGCGAAAAAAGGTATGAATATATATATATAACACATGAAAGTGTATATCAGAGTGGTGGTCAGAAAGATCCAAGATAATACAAAAGGGTAGCTACAAGCTACACAAAAGAATAAGTATACATCATAGAGTCTATATCTCAAATGTATACATCCCAAAAACTACTAATCTAAGTAGTTAGCCAAAAGTCAGTGTAATCCAAAAGAGAAGTCAAGCAGAAGCACCTGTAACATCTCGGTCTGACCCAAGTATTATTTCATAAGAAAATAATAAACGGATCAGTCTAGCTATAAATATCAGATAACATGATATAGAATAAGAGATATGGCATAAACGTATAATAACCATAATGGCATACTACTATAAGTATGTGAAGGATAATCAACAAGAGATTAATCGATATCACAAGAATCTTCTCAAAGATCCAAATCCTCAAAAAGGTAATGACACACGAATTCACCAATGCACAAAAATTGATAAAACATATCAATGAAAATCACGAAAATTGGTGAAGCACAAATTCCAGAAATCAACACACAAAATCCAGAATTCATATAAATGGGGAGGCCTATCACACGAACGGGAGCATGAAAGCTCACCAACATATGTAACACACGAACGAGAAGGTATCTCATGGAAGCTAACCATTTAATTTTCGAACACACGAATGGCCCGGAGACCTTTGACACACGAACGGCCCGGAAACCATTGAACACACGAATGGCCCGGAAACCATGGGGCGCTACCCCACATATGTGCGTATAAACATCACACAAACGGGGTCTAGTCTCCATCACAGACAAAGAGACATCGCTCAATCGCTAGTCTAACTCACAAAAATGATCGTCATGATCATCAAGAAGTGTCAATTACACTAAGCTAGTAAATATATGAGTTTAGCTTCATGTCCCATAACCACTAGCTTAACTTAAATATTTACGAACAAACTGTAGATCTTCACTAGGAAATTGTCACAAAAGGTTCAGTCGAACAAGTCCAAGAATTAACCGACGAAGTAAACGCAAGCGTTTCATACCACCTGTTTTACTAAGCCGTTTAATTAGATTTCTCATCCGAGTGAGGTAAAGGTTTGTATATACTAATAGACTGGAAAACGGTTTTATAAACGAGTTTAGTATTGAAAATAGAGTTGAAATCGTTTTGATGAAAGAGTTTTGATATTACTGTTAGTATTGAAACCTTTATATTTTTAAAGTGAAAAATCACAAAAATGATTGTAGAACAATCAATCACCAAAATTCACATTCAAAGACGTGAATAAAATCCAAATAAATCGATAACGAATCCATCAAAATGGATACTCTCAGAAATCACGAAGAAAATGTTATCAAAGCAGATAATAAATGATAACAATAAAAAGGGAATCAACACGAATCGATTAAAGTTGGAAATTCAAGCTCAATAGGCAAATAGGCAGAAGACTGCAGATTCAGACGTCTGAAATCAAGGATTCAAACGTCTGAATCTGGAAAATAAAATATTTTCCAGAACAGAATTCAGACGTCTGAATCCTCGATTTCAGACGTCTCAAATAAGCACTTTTTGGCCTATTTCTTTTCTGGTTCAAAACGAACCAATTCAGGCGTCTGAAATTATAGATTCAGACGTCTGAATCTGGAAATAAAAATCTTCCCAGTAATAGTATTCAGACGTCTGAATCTAACGTTTCAGACGTCTGAAACTGGGATTCAGGGCATTCCCTGAACCTAGACCAAAAATGGCCAAATGAATACCGGAAGCGATCGATCGAGCGACAACGACTAAGGAATTACGCCATGTGACAACCCAGCCTTAACGGCTCTTCGACATGCCTCAAATATCAATATCCAAATATCCATAAAAGGATTTTCATAGGTTTTGATTTCAAAACACCAAAAATTGGAATATACACCAAATCAATCCAAACCAAAATCAATTTCACAAGAATAAGTGTTAGGAATTCATACCTAACAATCGAAGATAATTATAGACTAAGATGTGAGATAAAAATCTCACCTTTAAACCCAAAACAAATGAAGAAGAAGCTATAGAGCAATGGCAAGAGCAATCACACTTCAATTCCAACTCAACAACCTTGAATCTAGGCTAAAAAGAGAAACATTTCCTAAGTTTGGTTTAGGAATTTCTGAAATTGATAAGAGAATGAGTTGGAGAAGAAGAAGAGGAGGCTTACCAAAGCTTCTTCTATTAGTTTGGAGCTAGAACTTGATTTGCAAAAGAAAACTAGGGTTTGGAGTTTTAATTTCCCATTCCTCTCTCCATTGCTGTAAAGCTTGAGTATTAGGAAATAGAAGTAAGGTAATGAAGAGAGGAGGGGTGAAGCTTGGGTCTAATGAGCTGAAACAAGACCAAAGCCCTAAGTGGAAAAGTAGCAAAATTCTACTATCTCCAAACATATCAAAGTTTATACATAAAAAGATCGCAAACGTCATTTTGAACTCAATGGAGGTGGTCTCGAGTCCTAATTTGACCGTATGCAAGAAGTAGCTTTTCGAACAAGGATCCAATTAACGATTAAAATATTTAAATATAAAATCGATAAATATGCGGGTTGTTACAGACTCCCATCCTTAAAGAAATTGCGTCCACGCAATATATAAGATGGAAATAAAAAGTAACAACCATAAAAGCATATTAACACAAAAGAAATTTGAAATAAGAAGTTCACCTCAAAGAGCATGAGTAAGTAGGTCCGGATGTGTACGCTCGATGAATTCTCTAGATTCCCAAGAGCAATCCTTAGGATTTGAGGACCATTGAACTTTAACAAGCGAAACATCTTTATTTCGAAGTCGTTTGACTTCCGAAGCGATAATACGAATATGATGCTGCTCAAAAGTTAAATTAAGCGAAACTTTAATTTCTTCCACAACACCGGACTCAAGAATAAAATCGGAATCTCGAAAGCATTTCCGTAATTAAGAAACGTGAAAGCATTTCCTAATTTAAATCGTCTAACTTCAAAATTTAATAACTTGTGCATACGAGCTCGGATTTGGATGCGGTTTGTGCCGCTAGGATCATATCGAAATTTCGGACAATTGACGCTGGTTTGGACGAATTGTGAGATCGTTTGAATTTGGGCCCTAAATTGGAATTTAATTCGATTTAAAATCGAAGGTGAGTGTTTTGACCCACTCATAACTTCTAAAATTTCTTATGTTTATTAAATTAAATTTTTGATATGATTTGAAATTTATTTATGGTTGTTTGGTATATTTAAATCATCATTCCAGTTAATTTGAATTTATTGTTATTTAATGTATTATTGAATTTGAATTGCCAGTTAGTTTCCTGTTAATGAAAATCTTTTAATTGCTGTAATTTATTTGATTGAAATTGGATGATGATTTTGATGGATGTTTGGTTGTTGATATTGGATGATTGGGTGCTATGTTGAATTTATATATTGTTATCGCTCTGCAAGTTCCCTATGGGTTGAAATGATATATACCCGAACAATCTATAGATTAGGGAAAAATCGTTATGGGTTGAAATGATAGACTCGAGCGATTTTATGAATATTTATTTTAATTCGGGATTGCGGTTTGAAATGATATATAACCGTAAAATTTTAAATTGCGGATTGAAATGATAAATATCCGTATCACTTGACCCTAGGGTAGAGAATTATATACGGACACCGGATTGGTTAAATTAAATGATTTTAAATCCATAATTTTTGAATCCTGTTAAATGATATTTTGAAATGAAATCTGATTTATATAAACTGAATTATTTTCGAAATTCAAGTTTTATGTTAAAATTGGAATTGGTTTAAAGAAATTGTTAAAAGAATTAAATTGAAAATTTCAAAGTTGAATTTGGAATATAAGTGAAATTCATCATAATTGAGTTATTTGAATTGTTTGAAATATGACTTTGTAATGTATTGAAATTGGAATAATTTAAATTGATATTTCAAACACAGATTGAAATCGATATAGAATTTAATAGTTTATTTAAAATTTGAATTGAAAGATTTGAAATTGGATTTTGTTGATTTGGAAATTGAAATAGTTCTGATGTGTGAAATAAATTAAATAGTTTAAATTGATATTAGTTCCAAATTCATATTTTTATATAAACTGTTTAAAAATATATTATTTTAAAATTTCTAATTATTATGATTTCAAATTATTAACTATTTTAAATCTAATTAATCTATGTTAAAGCTATTTAATCTATTTTAATTATATTTAAATCTATTTTAAATCTATTTAACTATCTTAAATCCATCTAAAAATATATATATTTTTCTATATTAAACTATTTTAGAGTATTTAACTATTTAAAATTTATTTTAACAATTGTGAACTACTTAAACCATTTATAACTACCTAAACTATTTTTCTAAATTTCAAACTAAGTAAAGTAGACGTGTTTATATTATAATCCATTGATTTAAAAGCGAGTATGGTTAATGATGTTACAACCTAAGTTGGAATTTGAAATTGATACCTTTTGTGAAGTGGCATATTTGAGTAAATATGATTTTGAAAGTGAATATAGTTTAAAGTGAATATGATTTCGAAAGAGATATGATTTGAAATTGAATATGATATTTTGATATAAATTGTGAATTGACTTTTGAAACGTAAAAGAACCATCCGGTGTGAAATAAACATTTGGTTGTTAAAGAGACCGAGATCGGATATTGTCATACTCTCTGCCAATACCGAAAACCACTTTAACAACTGTGTACGTGGTGGAGATTCTAGAAATGAAGTAGGATGGTTTGGCGAACGATTTCTGTATAAGGTATGACGTGACCCTGACTCCCGTGAGTCAGCTTAGATGTGACTAAAACAGGAGCCATGCTGGGCCAAGTGAGGTCATTCCTCCGATTGGACACATTTCTTCGATACTATATTCCGACTTTGTGATTGATTTGGTGGCCACCCTTGATTTTTGATTATGGGAGTGTGTTCCGAGGTGGGCGGTAGTAGCTGCTATGCGTTACCACCAGTCCGGATCCACAATTGGTATATCTACCCTGGCATTGCTTCGAGTGTCGTGTTCACATGCCCTAGAGCGCCTTCTACGAGTTTGTTTTGTACCATACCTATGGAGTGCCCTCTGATAGTCCTCCAGTTTACGGAGGAATTATGGTACTGTATAGACTATAGGAATATTTAAAAATGTGTTAAGGGGGATATGGGTAATGCCTTAACGCTATTTTAATACTTTTACTTTACTGTAGACATATTATAGTAGCGTATTGTACTACATAGTAGATAGTTTGGATCCTTAGGAGATGGAAATCCCGAACATCTCTTAAGTTACTGCACTCACGTTCGTCACTGGATAAGAGATGTCAAACCCCGTAAACATCTCTGACCCCATCACACTCATATTTACCGTTGATTTAACTTGCATAAGATCTTTTAGTTCTGACTCGAGTGTTTTGTCTTTTCAATTCGCTCGGGTCATCCTGAGCAATTCAGGGTTGAAGACCTTATTCCTGGCGGACGAAGACGAAGATTTGTACTATTATTATCTATTATATGTATTCTACTGCATCATGTTATTCCGCTGCATTTATTTATTCCTGTTTATGTAACTCTGATGTTTGTGTTGTAAAGAATAATCAAATGTATTTCTAAAAATAGCTTCATGAACTGTTATTTGATTATTATATTTTTTCATTCCGCTGCGAGATTTTGTATTTGTTTTATTTCTTTCTTTTTTTCTTATTTACCTCATAACAATCTGCCCTTTTGAATGGTTTGAGTCTGGCATGTGTGTCTGCTTAAAACGTCCAAAAAGGCAGGTGTTTACACAATTAGTAGTTATTATTATAACTAAACCAACGATTTTGTGTTTGCACTAATCAAGCTAAATGTGGACGATGTAGGAATTTTAACCAAAACCAAATTCTATATGTCTTAATTTGATACAGTGTTGACGAAGAGAATTGATGTAAATAATCATTGCTATCAAGTACTGCTTATAATAAGTGAAATTAGATTTTACTGAAAATATGTGTAGGCAATAAATTCAGTAAAAATGTCACACAACTAGCTAAGGTGATATGTGAACGTCAATATTCAAACTGTTCGATATTAATCGCTGAATGAATTTACACATTTGAGTCGCACAACCTTAATGACGAATACTCCAAAAAATCGCAAAATTTAATTAATTTATAACCATTGTAAATTAATTAATATTTATGAAACTGTGACGCCCCACCTCTATACTCACGCTAGCCAAGGACACTACGGAGTAATGCCGTCAACTAGCACGAAGAATAAGGCTGTTGAGGAGCGACCATCTATGTAATTGCTTTGTGCGAGTACCGATATGTCAGATAATAAAACTTACATGAAATCCGACATATCAAATACAAACTCAAAGCTACCACACAGTGGCTATGAGGCCTTCAGAAACAAATACAGAAATAAACATAACACAAATCAGTCACAGATATTCATATCACAAAGGCGGAATCAGATATGAATATAACACATAAAAGTGTACATCAAAGTAGTGGTAAAACAAGATCCACTACATCACAAAAGAATAGATACAAGTGTTGGACAAGAATAATTATACATCAAGGAGTCCATATCTCAAATGTATAATAACCAAAAACTAGTAATCTAAAGCAGTTAGCCAAAAATCAGATGGTAATCCCTGATAAGAAGTTAAGCGGAAGCACCTGTAACATCTCGGTCTGACCCGAGTATTATTTAAGAAGAAAATAATAAACGGATCAGTCTAGCTATAATGATCATATATAAAATGAGATATGAGAAGAGATATAACAAAAACGAATGATAACAGTGATGTCATACTGTGACAAGTATACTTTAAACAACAACAAAATCATACAATATCTCAAGAATCTCAAAGCACCAAAAAGAATGTCATATTCTTTATTTTATTCACCAAACCCCAAATATTGACAAACATAGCATTGCCAATCATAAAAAGAGGTGAAACACAAATTCTAGAAATCATCAACTAGAAATCCATAAATCACATAGGGGGAGGCCTATCACAAACGGGAGCATGAAAACTCACCAACACGTGTATCACAAACGGAACGCTATTCCATGGTCGCTAACCATCAATTTTGAGCCGAAGCTCCACAAACGGCCCGAAGACCATGGGTCGCTACCCCGCCAAATTTGAATCGAAGTTCCACAAACGGGGATTTTAGTCCCCACACAAACAAATAGACATCGCACATCGCTAGTCTAAATCACAAAATGATCGGCATTGATCGATAAAAAGTGTGAACCACACCAAGCTAGTAAATAAATGAGTTTAGCTTCATGTCCCATAACCACTAGCTTAACTTAAATATTTACGAACAGATTGTAGATTTCCACTCGAAAATTGTCACAAGAGTTCAATCGAACAGGTCCAAGAATTAACCGACGAAGTACACGCAAGCGTTTCATACCACTTGTTTTACTAAGCCGTTTAATTAGATTTCTCATACGAATGAGGTAAAGGTTTGTATATACTAATAGGTTGGAAAACGGTTTTATAAACGAGCTTTGTATTAAAAATAGAGTTGAAATCATCTTTGTGTAAGAGTTTGAATAGTTACTACTAGTATAGAAACCTTTGTATTTGAAAGTGAAAAATCACAAAAATGATTGTAAAAACAATCAATCACCAAAGATTCACATTCGAAGACGTGAATCAAATCCATAGAAATCGATATCAAATCCATCAAATGGATATTCCCAAAAGTCCCGAAGAAGAAGTCATCAAGGTCGATAAAAGTGATAACAACTAATCGGAGCAACTAAAATCGATAAACAATGGAAATCCACACAAAACAGCCTTAATAGGCAAAAATAAACATTTCCAGACGTCTGGTTTGGAATCCAGACGTCTGGATTTGTTTTCTAAAAAATAGTTCAGAAAGCCAATCAGCCGTTTGGAATAGCAAAAAAGATGTCTGAGCCATGACCAGACGTCTGGTTTTGAATCCAAACGTCTGGATTTATTCTTTGGAAATAATCCAGAGAACCCTCCAGACATCTGAAACTTCAAGTCAGACGTCTGAGACTCATCCCGACGTTTGATCTGAGATTTCAGACGTCTGGAATTAGTATCTGACATTTTTTTATAAAGTCTGCGTGCATACATTTTTGCTCCAGATCCAAACCAGACGTCTGGACTTGGTCACCAGACGTCTGGTCACCTAGTCTGGGAAACATTTTGCCTAGGCCAAAGTGGCCAAAACGTATCGGAAGCGATCGGATGAGGAACAGCGACTAAGGATTTACGCCAAGCGATAACCCGGTCTTATAGGCTCTTCGATACACCCCAAACATCAATGTCCAAACATTATTTTCATAAAATTGGACCAAAACACCAAAATTTGGAAAATTCACCAAATCAATTCAAATCAAAAGCAAATGAATATGCACAAGTGTTAGGAATTCATACCTAACAACAAAGATAGCTATAGACGTAGATGTGAGTTAAACAACTCACCTTTAAACTCAAAAACAATGAATGAGAAGCTTTTAAAACAAGGCAAGAACAATTCCTTTTCAACGCACCTCTAGAATCTTCAATCTATTATCAAAGGTGAAGTTTTTCCTAAATTAGGGTTAGGAATTTCTGAGAATTGAAGAGAGATTGAGATGGAGAGAAAGAAGATGATGCTTACCTTAGCTTCACTTTGTTTTCAAGGGCTTGAATTTGAATTTCCTAGTAAACTAGGTTTAGGAATTTTAATTTCCTTTCTCTTCCACCATTTCTGTTTTAGTTAGAGAGTGTTTAGGAAATGAAAGTGAATGAAGGAACTTGAGTGGAGTTAGGGTATTCAGTTGGTTTAATGGGCTGAAACCCAATCCCAAAGTCCAAAATAGAAAATAGGAAAAATTCACTCAACTCCAAACATATCGATGTTTATACTCAAGAAAGTTGTAAACATCATTTTGAACTCAATGGAAGTGGTCTCGAGTCCCAATTCGACTGTTTACAAAAAGTAGCTTATCGGACTTTAATCCGATTAACGATGTTATATTTAAACAAAACATTTAAATATACAATAGTAAAATATGCGGGTTGTTACATATTAATCATTAAATTTTATTTAATTTGTTTGAATACCATAAGTATTTAATACAGTGTGTGTATAAAAGTTATAAATGTGTGCATTAATATACGATACAGATAAAAAAATTAAATTAGATTTAGATGAAACAAATGCTAAATGCATTTATAAATTTTTTAGGCCCACTCTACCCCTTTTTAGCGCCGACCATGCTTGTGAGGAGGGAGATGATTTGATGGGATTTAATTGGGAATTAAATAAGGAAGGTTTTAAAATAGGGAATTGAAAATTTTCAGTATTTCCTGTAAAGCATATTCTCTCTCATTGTCCAGCACCACTATCCCAGTGGTTAGATCCTTTGGCTTTTGTCCATAGGTAAGGAATTCGAACCCTACTGCAACGAATGATTTTAATCACTGAAAAATTGACTTATGATATGTTATATACTACTTAAGACTTAGTACAACCATGTACTTCCATTTAAGTACCCAATTTCACAACAATATCTCTTATTTATTCTATTTTCTTTCTTGACAAAATTTTTTTTCTCATATTCTCCTCCTCCCTACAATGGATAAAAAGTTAAATAGCCTCCATGGCTTTGAAATTTCCAAAAACAAACACAAATTAAATTAGTTTATTAAATTTAGTTTATATCTCTCGATCCTTGCAAAATTCGGAGATCATTTCAACTAAATTTAGGAGCATCATTTCATCATTCAAGATGTAACTTGTAGCAACATCCCAAGGTAATTATTTGATTTAATTTGTTTTGGTATCCATATGTTTAGACTCCATATGATTCGTCTGGTGTTTAATGGTTCATCTTGCACAAGCAATTCAAAACCTTTTTGTCCATCTCAGTCAAAAGTATGTTTATTATGTTGATTTAATTCAAATATATCTTATTCTTCATCTTTTTATAAAATATGTTCATTATAATAAAAAATGATTTAGATTCTCTTTCAGCTTTGTTAATTTGTTGTTGTTCTATATATTATTTAGATTTGAATGTTATTTTCACGAATTTACATATGCCTAATTTGTCCAATTCGTTTTCTTATGTTTTAGAAATTCTGTTAATAAAAAAAGCTAATTTTGATTGAGATCTAATTTGTAATTTTATAATATTTATATACACAAATGTGAATAAAACGTACATATATATTAATCTTTTAATTTTCACTTTGAAAATAAATTTCTATTTCGTACGATCGATGTTTTGAAAATGAATGTTTTAGATATTGTTTAGATTTTAAAAAGGTTTTGATCTAAAATTCATGAATGGACATGTTAGCCCTTCTAGTATGTAAATATATTATCCAAGTGTATGCTTATGTGTTTAAATTCATATATATAAAGTATTACATATATATATATATATATGTATGTATGTATATATGCATAATTTTGAATAATTTATTATAAGGGATTTACAAAATATTAAATTACATGTGTGTGTGTGTGTGTATATATATATGAATGTGTATAAATGCATAATCATTTTAAATAAAAGATTATTATTATAAAATCCGAATACAAAATTTACATTTTTTAATATATATATATATATATATGAAAAATACTCCCAACAATGCTCGCAACACAGATTTTTCCTATAATAGTTATTAGAATTAAATTTTGTTCGAAATTAAGAAAATAAAAATAAAAATAATTTCTAAACATAAAAACTTGTATATTAATATTTTTATTAAATTATGTATAATATTTTAACATATATATATATATATTATAATTTAACATCAATTTTAAACTTAATTATTAATTTTCGCATATATACATATATATTTAATTTATATATAAAAATGTTTACAAAAAGATTATTAGATGTAGAATTAATTTTATAAAATTTAAAACATATTTTTTATGATATATTTATTGATTTTTTTGGAGTTATGAAATTTATTTGATTTAAATTATATATATATATATATAAAGATCTTTATTTTTTATGCTGAAAGACTTTTGGATATAAAACTAGTTTTATAAAATTTTAAAACAAAATTTGTATGGTATAATTTTATATTTAGATTTCTGAAACATATTTTATTTAAATAATATTATTTTAATATTAAATTAAAATAATTTTCTTAGTTTGTACTATGAGTATTATTAAGTATGTATGTTGTATACATTTTTTTTAAATATATAAAAATACAACCATCGTAAATGTGACGATATACCGATATACTAGATTTGTCACCTATCGATCTAAACATCACATGATATGTAAGTGATGGAACATTAATTTATCATTATAGGTCAGAAACATACCTTTACCAAAACCTATGGAATACACGTAGAAATGAAGAGATTGACTCCTTGAACTAAATTCTAATTCAGCAAGGTGCTGGCTCCTGAACTGATTAACACCGACAATCGAAATGTAGAATAATATGTTGTGAATTTATGCTTGAATTTTTGAGGTTGGGATGGGTAGTTGTTGGCTAAAAATATGTAGCAAAGGGAAGTGCAAAAAGTAATGATAAGTGAGGAACAAGATCTAAATAAAAAGGATAGACTTAATAGTGAAAAGGGATCATGGTCCTTATTTCTCTCTTACTCTTTCTTTTCCTTTTTAAAATCAAAACTCCCCTCCTTCATGCCATCAAATGGCCGGCCACTACAAGGCTGGCTACTACATGTCCCATTATGGGACTCAAAGAACTTCAAAATCAATTAATGTTCGTTGCATTTGAATTCAAATTTAAATATGTACCGATATCTTATAGCGATCAACATATTTATAAATATTATAAATACATTGTTTAACATTGTCCTACACATGAAATAAAATTTTATAATTAATACTTCACAAATATTAATTAATTTAATTAATTTATAACAATCACGAACACATTAAATCGGTTGGTAAAAGGTCAGTTGTGTGACTCTTAGGTGTAAATTTGGTCACCGATTAAAATCGAACAATTCTAATATTAATGTTCAAACTTCACTTAGCAGGTGATGTGACATTATGGCCAAATTTATCGCTTACTCAATATCAGTAAAACCCAATTTTACTTTATCAAGCGTTGCTCCGTAGTGACAATTATTTATACTGATTCTCTTCGTCAAAACTATGTCACTTTGGACTTGTGAAATTTTGTAATGGTCAAAATTCCAATATTCATATTTAACTCTATAGTCTGAATACAAAGTCCTTTTTCAATAATAACAATTATTATTGACTGAATTACTCTGGCCAGAGATTTTGACTTTAATTTGAATATGATACTAACCCTATATAACTGAGGAGACAAATCCTATCTCGAATAGAGTATCATTTCCAATACGTTACCCAACTATAGTCGTTTGATGGTCGTCGTGCTACGATTTAACTATAATCAAAGCAGAACTTTTATGTTGAAGATCAATGGAATTCTCAAGTCAAGAGAACTGTATAAAATAGTCACATTAATATTTTCTGTTTGACCTTAGTTATATTAACCAACAGAAAATAATAGAGTCGATCATTCCATAGTTATCTAATAACCATCGGTACGTAACCACTTGGTGCCTCCAACGGTCATAAGTAATACACTATCTAACATTTGGAGAGTGCTACGTACTTTAGTCTCAATGGAGGTATCGATATCCAATCTCAATCCCATACCTTCAACCAGCTTCTCGAGAGCAAAATGAGCTAGACGGTTAGTGAATAGATCTATTATGTTGTCCTTAGTATCTACCCTTTGTATCATAACCTCTTTTTTCTCAACGAATTTTGTAATGAGGTGGAACTTATGAAGAATATGCCGTGACTTCTTATATGCTCTAGGATCCTTTGTGATCTGTATCACCGCAATTTTATCAAAAAATAATGCCATTGGATTCAATATCAAGAATCACTCCAATCTCTCTGAAAAACTTGAGCATCCAAACTGCCTCTTTAGCTGCTTCATTGAGGGCGATGTACTCGGGATTCATCGTTGAATCAGTATCTGCCTCTTGCTTGGAACTTTTCCAACTGACGGCCTTGCCATTAAGCATAAAGACATATCCAGACACTGATTTACTATCATCTATATCATTTAAATGCTAGAGTCCTTATACCCCTTCAAAATGAGGTTCTCCATTCCCATAAATAAAGAAAAGTCCCGAGTATTTCTTAAATACTTTAATGTACATTTTGCAGTTGTCCAATGTTTTTCTCGAGGATTAGACTAATATCGGCTCATATATCCTAATGCATATGCCACATCCGACCTAGTACATAGCGTTATGTACATTATGGATCTTATGGCTGAAGCATAGAGGACCCTCTTCATACACTCTTTCTCCTCATTAGTATGAGGAGTGTCCTTCTTAGAAAGGATGACTCCAGATTGTGTTGGAATGCTTCCACGCTTACCATGCCGAACATTTTCAGTATAGTGCATATGTACAGGGACTCAGACAATCCCAACGGCCTCTTACATCTATCTCTACAGATCTTTATACCGAGTAATAAGCTGCTTTTCCTAAATTCTTCATGGAGAAATTCTTATGAAGCTAAGTTTTCAGTAATTGCAATAACGAAGTGTCATTACCAATCAATAATAGATCGTCGACATATAGCACTAAAAATACGATGGCATTTCCTTGCTCCTTTCTGTATAGGCATGCTTCCCCTGTATTTTGATAAAAACCAAATTGTTTGATTACTTTATCAAAAGACTCCAACTCCTCGAAGCTTGTTTAACTCCATAAATGAACTTTAACAACTTACAGGCCTTGCTCCCAATACTACTGACCTTAAAAAAATTTAGTTGTGACATATAGATGGTTTCTTCTAAATCACTATTTAGAATGTTGTTTTCACGTCCATTTACCAAATTTCATAGTCATGGTACATTGCAATGGCCACATAATCCGAATGGACTTAATCATGACTACGGGTGAAAAGGTCTCGTCATAATCAACACCTTGAATATGATGAAATCCTTTTGCAACTAGCCTAGCTTTGTGAGCCTCTACTTCTTCATCTGAACATAAAAAAATTTATATTAATATTTTTATGAAATTCTATACAATATTTTAAAATTTAAATATATATTTTATAATTTAAAATAAATTTAAACTTAATTATTAATTTTCGAATATTTATTTATTTATTTTATAAAGAAAATTAATTTTTTTGCCGAAAGCTTATTAGGTATAAAATTAATTTTATAAAATTTAAAACATATTTTATGTGATATATTTATTGATGTTTTTATTTATGAAATTTACTTGATTTAAATAATATTTATATAATATATATATTTATAAATTTTATGCCGTAAGCCTTTGAGATATAAAACTAATTTTATAAAAATTTAAAACAATATTTGTATGATATAAATTTGTATTTAGATTTACAAAACATATGTGATTTAAATAATATTATTTTAATATTAAATTAATTTTTCTTTTTAAATTTATGTCGTGGGTATTACTAAGTATGTATGTTATATAAAAAAATGTATATATAAGAATATAAACATAAAACCATCATAAATGTGACGATATAGCGATATAATATATTCATCACCTATGGATCAAAATATCACATGATATATAATGTAACATCCCTAATTTTTGATAACATTATTCAGAAGATTTAATTAGATAAATTAAATAGAATAATGATGATAAGAGGATTGAGATTTGAATAAATTGTATAATGGGTCGTGCTTAATAACAAAGATTTAATGGGCTTTAAATTAGTTTATAAGATAATTAAATTACACATGGGCATATTAGTAAATTAGCCAATCTATTATACACGGCTATAACTTCTCATTTTTGTCCATTCACGTTTCATTTCTCATGATCACAAATACAAATCAGAAGAAAAAAAAACATAGCCGGCCATTAACAAGAAGGAAAAGAGGAATTTTAATCTAAAGCTAAGGATCAAAGCCAGGGAGGATTAATCAACAACAAATCTCAAATTCCTTATCGAGTTTAAGGTGAATAATAATCTCATACAATCTCTATTTTTATTCTATGATTATATGGTTTTGGATTTATGATTTAAATTCATTTTTGTGATAAAATGGATTATGATATGCTTGAGTTATATTATGTTGATTTATTTTAATTCATACGCATATGAATTTGCACGGTTTTGATGTAAAACAGAGAAACTATGATTATAGATTTCCATTTTAAAATAATAATATATATAATCATATCCTTTATATATATCAAATCAAAATTGGAATTCAAAAAATTAAGATTATCAAAACAATTGTGTAGTAAAAGTACTACAACAGTCTTCCCACTTTGAAACTCGAAAATGAACGTCGATGATGTGTGCACTCATCACCGAAATTATTTTCTAGCGACAGAGAAGGGGGTGCAGAACTTATTCCTTTCCAGAATTTCTTTAAAACATTTCTTCCAAATTATTTTAAGACATTTATATAAGAAAATACTTCCAAACAATATTGATATTATATTCAAAAATCTTTTGAAACAATTTTCAAAATCCCGGAACTTAAGTTCTAAATTTCCAATTTATATTTACTTTACTTGTAAATTCTATTTTCCAATCAATATTTATAAGAGTTTTAATTCCTAATAAACAACATATTACAACCAAATATATCATTTATAAAATTGTTATTTTATATGCAAAAATATATAATAGGCAAAATTATTTCATTTACCTATATTTCAAAACAAATATTGTGTCGGTTTGTCCTATTAAGTGTTTAGAAATCCCTATCGATGTCATAGCGTCCTATGCACCAACCAGAATTTATAAATACAAAACGGAACAAATTAACATAATATAAAAACCTTTTATAACACTAACAAATATGCTCTCTCATATATATACACTCAGTGACTCATTCTAGGGTATTACTACCCTATTTTTATGAGTCAGACCCCACAAAGCTAAGGTTATCGCTAAACCAAAGCTCTGATACCAACTGTAACGACCTGCCTTTTTGGACGTTTTAAGCAGACATGCATGTCGGACTCAAACCATTCAAAAGGGCAGATTGTTATGCGGTAAATAAGAAAAAGAGAAAGAAATAAAACAAATACAGAATCTCGCAGTGGAATGACAAAATATAATAATCAAATAACAGTTCATGAAGCTGTATACAAATAAATTTGATTATACTTATACAATACAGAATCAGAGTTACATAAAACAGAAATAAATAAAGAGATGCAGCGGAACAATATGATGTAGTGGAATAAATATAATAATAGTACAAGTCTTCGTCTTCGTCTTCGTCCTCCAGAAATAAGTTCTTCAACCCTGAAATACTCAGGCTGACCCGAGCGAATTGAAAAGACAAAACACTCAAGTCAGAACTAAAAGATCTTATGTAAGTTAAATCAACGATAAATATGGGTGTAATGGCGTCAGAGATGTTTATGGGATTTGACATCTCCTATCCAGTGTCCAACGTGAGTGCAGTAACTTAAGAGATGTTCGGGATTCACATCTTCTAAGGATCCATTAAACTATCTACTATGTAGTACAATATGCTATTATAATATGTCTACAGTAAAGTAAAAGTATTAAAATAGCGTTAAGGCGTTACCCATATCCCCATTAACACATTTTATATATTCCCATAGTCTATACACTACCGTACGCTCCTCCGAGAGGTTTACACAGAAGGCACCCCATAGGTATGGTACAAAACAAACTCATAGAAGACGCGCTAGGGCATGTGAACATGACACTCGAGGAAATGCCAGGGTAGATATACCAATTGCACTCCCGGACTGGTGGTAACGCATAGCAGCTAATACCGCCCACCTCGAAACACACTCCCAAATCAAAAATCAAGGGTGGCCACCAAATCAATCACAAAGTCAGAATATAGTATCGAAGGAATGTGCCCGATCGGAGGAATGACCTCACTTGGCCCGTTATAGCTCCTGATTTTAGTCACATCTAAGATGACTCACGGGAGTCAGGGTCACGTCGTACCTATACAGAAATCATTCACCAAACCATCCTACTTCATTTCTGGAATCTCCACCACGTACACAGTTGTTAAAGTGGTTTTCGGCATTGGCAGAGAGTATGACAATATCTGATCCCGGTCTCTTTAACAACCAAACGCTTATTTCACACCGGATGGTTCTTTTACATTTCAAAAGTAAATTCACAATTTATATCAAAATATCATATTCTCAAAAAAAACATACCACTTTCAAAAATCATATTCACTTTGAAATCATATTCACTTTGAAATCATATTCACTTTCAAATCATATCATCTTCGAAATCAAAATTCTTTTAAAATCATATTTTCCAAATTTGGTTAAATCCTTATTTCAAAATCATTATATTCAATCAATTATATCATTTAAGTCTCAACTTAAATTATAACATCATTTAGCCGTATTCGCTTTTAACCCAGTGAATTAAATATAACACTTCCCCTTTTCCTTAGTCTGAAAATTTTGAAAATAGTTTAAATAGTTATAATAGTTATAATAGTTAAAATACTCCAAAATAGTTTCATATATATATTAAAAATGTTTTCTTGCTTTAAGATAGTTAAATAGATTTAAAAATAGATTAAATAAAATTAAAATAGATTAAATAGCTTAAAATAGGTTAATCATATTTAAAATAAGTTAAATGGGTTAATTAGTTTAAAGGTTTGAAAATCTTAATAATTAAAGTCTTTTAAAATAATATATTTTTAAAACAGTTTATATTAAAATATGAATTTGAAATTTATATCAATTTAAACTATTTATTTCATTCCAACACATTTGGACCATTTCAATATCCCAAAACAAAATTTCAAATTTTCCAATTCAAATTCTTAATAAAATATTTAATTCAATATCGCTTCCAATCCATGTTCGAAATGTCAATTTAAATCACTCCAATTTCAATATATTTCAAATTTATATTTCAAACAATTTTAATAACTCGATTTCTATAAATTTCATTTATACTTAAAATGCGATTTTGCAATTCCAAATAAATTTCTTTAAACAATTCCTTTAAACCAATTCCAATTTCAATATAAACTTGAATTCTGATGATAATTCAATTCATATAAATTAAATTTTTATTTCCAATATCATTTAACTAAATTCAAAAATTATGGTTTTAAAATCATTTAATTTAACCAATTCGGTGTCCGTATATAATTTTCTACCCTAGGGTCAAGTGATACGGATATTTATCATTTCAATTCGAAATTTAAAATTTTACGGTTATATATCATTTTAAACCGCAATCCCGAATTTAAATAAAGTCCATAAAATCGCTCGAGTCTATCATTTCAACCCATAACGATTTTTCTCTAATCTATAGATCATTCGGGTACGTATCATATCAACCTATGGTGAACTTGCAGTTTATAACGATATAAAATACAACATCCATTCATCAATATCAACAATCAAACATCCATCACAATCATTATCCAAATCAGTCAATAAATATCAATATAGAACTGATAATCAATAACACGTATTTAATGGGCAATTTATATTCAATAATAAATTAAATAACGATTTAATTCTAATAAATCCAAATTAACTGAGATGACGATTTAAAATATACCAAACAGCCATAAATAAATTTCCATTCACATCATAAATTTTATTTAACAAACATAAGAAATTTTAGAAGTTGTGAGTGGGCTAAAACAATCACCTTTGAATTTAAATCAAATTTAAATCCAATTTAAACCCAAAATTCAAATAGTCTCAGAATTCGTCCAAACCAGCATCAAAATGCCCGGAATTCCGATACGATCCCAGCGGATCAAACCGCGCGTGAATACAACCTCGTATGTAAAAGTTATTAACATTAGAACGTTAAATGATTAAATTTAAAACAAATAAAATAAATAAATTAGTAACTAATACCATGCCACGCCATTGCCTCAAAAAAATGCGTCTACTCCAGAAACCCTACACGCTCTACTGTTCATCACGACATTAGGAAGTCGCGCCGCCTCATCGTTCACCACGCCGTCGTCCTAGGCTCGCATCCACCCAGATCCCCACGTGCCACCGCCTACTCGGCCATGGCCGCCCCCCCCCCCCATCGGCCCCACGCGCGGCTCCACGAGGCCCAAAACTTCACCGGCACCGCCGACGAAGGCCGACCAATTCTGGCGAATTCCCCCACCTATACCACAAACGAACCGTACAGATCTCCTCCCCTCGACGCCCCCTTCGATGATGCGCTGCCTAATCGTCGTAAGATCGACGATCTATCGTCCAATCGAATATCCATCAATGGACAGTCGAGATTAATCCACCCAATACTGGCCACATATAAACTCAAATCGAAAAACAGACAGCAAAATTGACTTGCGCTCGTCAAGAGCTTCAAATCGATATATAATTTGATATGTATTGAGGAGTTTAAATTTTTGATTTGGTTTTGAAATTTGAAAATTAGGTTTTGTCTGCCATTGGAATGAGGAGCTGAGAAGGAAATTGTGACGCCCCACCTCTATACCCATGTTAGCCAAGAACACTACGGTGTAGTGCTGTCAACTAGCACGGAGAATAAGGCTGTTGAGGAGCGACCATCTATGTAATTGCTTTGTGCGAGCACCGATATGTCAGATAATAAAACATTGCATTTCTATTTCAGGAGGAATCCGACATACCGATACAGACTCAAAGCTACTACACAGTGGCTATAATAGTTTAGGACAATAGATATAAAAATAACACAGATAACATAAATGCGGAATAAAGATGGAACGAAAAGTCTCATATATACAATAACTGATATCAGTTACAATACATTTGACACAATACAAATGATACAACTACAATTGTCGACTCAAGAAGTTATATATACAAGTACATTATCAACTAATATACATGAATACATTATCATCTTAAAACAGACACACTGGCAACTACAACAAGACGGAGACCACTTCAAAAGATATAAAAAGTCTTCATAGCTCTAGCAGCAACCCAAAGCTAAAAATCTACAACCTGTAAATACTCGGTCTGACCCGAGTATTACATTCAAAAGAAAATAATACTTGGATCAGTCTAATTCAAAATCAGTTATTAGAGCATAGAAGCAATAATAATCAATCTCAATATAGATGACAGTCACAGAAATCTCGTATATCCAACTCTCGATACGAGAATTGGATAACGGCAGATATAACACTAAACAGTGTTAATCCACAAAACAGAAACCCAAAGCAGTTTAAGCAATTGAAATGTCAATTTAAGAATATCAATGCTAATTGGCTGCAGTACACGCTAACATGTACTGCCTCGCCAATACAGCCTACGAATTACGCAACAGGTCGATGAATTAAGAATAAAAGAGATATCGATTAAAATCTGTCAATTCTGGGAGGCTGCAGTGCACGCACGCGTGCACTGCCTCGCCACCACCGAATATAAAGTCACCACCACAATGAATCTGCAGTGGCAAACAGGTATAAGGACAAAGGCAGGCTGCAACTAAACTGCAGAAAAGTCATCAACAGTTCAAGCATATACAGCAATAGAGACGAATTCGAGTACATCATGAAGCAGAACCAAGTGCAGTTCAACTGAGATGGACAACTCGAGAATAAACATGTACAAACTGTATCAGTAATCAATTGCCAACAAGAACAGATGAACATCAGTGCAGACAAGTATGAATTCGAACATGAAATGGAGAACATCATTGCAAGTGCAACATGTAGAAGATGATGCAGTGAAGCATGTACAAGGGCAGTACATATGAACATCATAAAACAAGTCTCAATATCAATGCCACTGCTTCAGCAGACAAATATCAAATAAACATGAATCAAGACAGGGAACTGAAGGCAATGCAAAATGTCAACACTGCAGGTAACAAGTGAAACAGGTCATGTATGAAGTTGAGTGAAACTGCTACAAATATGCACAGGTACAAGAGTCATATGCAAATGGCATTAGATCAGATCAATATGCAATGAAGACTTCATGAAATACAACACTGCTTCGCAAAGTACAAGTGAAACAGTGATGGAACTATAGTCAGACCAATGTTCAACAAGGAAGAAGTGTCAAAGCACAGAGTAAAACTTCTGTTCAGCAATCAAAGAAATGCTCAACCAGGCAGAGACTGGGTGCAGACACATGAATGTACACCAGACCAGAGTGTCAACTTGCAAGTCAACAAGCAACAGGGAATTCATGTATGGAGGCTGAACAACAATGCAAACAACAGACAACAAATGAATTCAACATCAGTTCACAACTCAAGTGAAACAAGCCGGAAGAAAATGCAACTATATACAAGACAAACAAGACCAACAACAAAAGCCCTGAACCAATTCAAGCAAATGAAACATGACTCAAGAGTATATGAACCCTGTCTCGAATGAAGACCGTGAACTATAACACTGCAGCAACTACAAGTGACAGCAGTGTGAAACTAAACCACAAGGAAAGAAATGCAAAAGAGATATGCAGTGACAATATGGTATAGTGAAGACTGCAGAGGACTAACCAATGCAGCTGTAAGCGACTAACTCGAAATGAATGAAGACTATATGTCAAAAGTCAGAGGCAATACGACCTAATCAGACAAAGTCAAGCTAAATGCAACATAGTGATATACAGTGACTCAAAGCATGCACACGTACAGATTGTAATGGAATAGATATGGGAAAGCAAGCATATGAACTTCATTCAGTATGCTACAGAAAGGTGAAGCCGTGAACATCACAAGACCAGAAATTCCCAAAATCAAAGTCTACAAGGTCAACTGCAATTTCCAGAAATCACGGTGTCCAGAAAGAAGAAATCAACCAAGTGATCGAAACCAAAGCCATAGCAATCACGAAAACGAACCAAGTCGTAAACAACATCACATTAACAAAGTTATAAATGATCAAAGCCAAAGTCGAACAAGTCAGAGCAAGGGATTCACGGAGCAACATTATCAAAGCCGTGGTCATCACGGCAAAGCAATTTAACAAAAATCAAAACGAATGAACTGGAGCTGGAATTAGATGTGAGATGAACTCACCTTGTTCGAAGCGAAGGCGAACTCGAGAGAAGGAGTCGCAAGCACCAACATCACATACAGCATAGATCCATCGGGTTCATGTAAGCCAAAATCAGCAAAGCAAAAGGAGCAAAGTACATGCCGAAATCACAGAGGAACTCGATCCAAATTGAAGAACCGTGAGCAAATCAGAGAATATTGAAGCCTACTATCGAGCGGCGCTTCAATTTGTACAAGCCTCAATTCCAGATTCGAAGGCAACAGGGGAACGAAAGCCCTAGCAAGCATCGAAAGAACGAGCGAGGCCAAGCCCTAAATTCCTCAGATCGAAGAAAAATAATCACCGCCATTTTTTCGTTTGCTTTGTTTTCGGTTAGGGTTTGAAACGCGATTGAACGAAGAGGGGAATGGGGATGGGTTGTTTGGGTGTTGAGTGAAATCACGGTTTCAAAACAAAAGATCATGGGCCGAGATTATTGTTTAAACCCAAACGACACTTAACGAATCTTTCTAAAGCTCGTTTAACATTTAGAACGGCTTTAAAAATTCCAAATAGCGAATAACAAAATTTTATCCCTGAATTTCAATTTGATTAAAATGCCAGAAGCTATTCGTTCCCAGATTAAATCGTCAAGAGACGATAAGAAAATGGGTACGGAATGCCGGGTTGTTACAGACTCCCCTTCTTAAAGAAATTGCGTCCTCGCAATCCTAAGGGATAAGTGGGAAAGAGGTAACAACCATAAGAACATAACAATGTCGAATGCATAAGCAAAGAAAATGCCAACAGGGAAGCATTAGAATTATGGAAGTATCAGATATAGAATCAAAAAGGTTCGACTGCTTCAAGTCAAAAGGATCAACATCGTGGGGATCAAGGAATCAAAATCAGACGACTATCAAAGAGCAAGAATCAATCGAGTTCCAGCAATTGAAAGAAAGGAATCGGAGCAGAAATCACGTACTGCACGAATTGAATGTGAGTAAATCAAATTACTCACCTGAATCGTCAGAGAAAAAGACGAAGCTCAAATCTCAAAATCGCAAATATTCAATCATCAAAAACGATAATTGAATTTTCAAAAATACCTGATTATCAAAACGATAATCAGAAATCACAAAGATTCGATTATCAAATCGAAAAATATTTAATTATCTCAAACGATAATCAAATTTCACAAATATCTGATTATCAAAAACGATAATCAGAAATCACAAAGATTCGATTATCAAATCGAAAAATATTTAATTATCTCAAACGATAATCAAATTTCACAAATATCTGATTATCAAAAACGATAATCAGAAACCCAAAGATTCGATTATCAAATCGAAAAATATTTAATTATCTCAAACGATAATCAAATTTCACAAATATCTGATTATCAAAAACGATAATCAGAAACACAAATATTCGATTAATCAAATCGAAAAATATTTAATTATCTCAAACGATAATCAAATTTCACAAATATCTGATTATCAAAAACGATAATCAGAAACACAAATATTCGATTAATCAAATCGAAAAATATTTAATTATCTCAAACGATAATCAAATTTCACAATTATCTGATTATCAAAAACGATAATCGGAAGTCATAAATATTCAATTAACGAGTCCGGAATTAACCGAAGTAGTAAAAGTATGGTTTCATACTCCGTACTTTTGCTAATCGTTTAAATCTCTTTATCGTTTCCTTGAAAGTGCAGAATTGTGTGTTTTAAAAATAACATTTCACATTCTCAAACGGACAAGTCCGGAATTAAGCGAATCAGTAAAAGAAAGGGGTCATAGTCCTCGATTTTTCTGAAACGTTTAAATCGCTTCCTCGTTCTTTTGAAGATGTAAACTGTAAAAAATTTTGAAAACAATTTTAATTTATATGTTTGAAACAACTTTTAAAAATAAAGAATTTTGAAAACACGTGATTAGATTAGCAATATCTGTATTGCGGGAGAACCGCTTGTAAATCCATTTCAAAATTGACGAGTACTGAAGTTAACACGTCAAAATCTCATCAAAATAACTGGCATCAAAATATAATGCCAAATGAATTTTCATCCATCAAAAATGTCACAAGAATCTTCTCAAAGATAGAAAGGGATATCATACCCTAAACTTGTATTCATAACAAGTCAATAACACATGAATTCACCAATACACAAAAATTGACAAAACTTGTCAATAGAAATCACGAAAATTGGTGAAGCACAAATTCTAGAAATCATCACAAGAAATCCAGAAATCATAAAAAGGGGGAAAAAGAGCCTATCAGAAAACGGGAGTATGAAAACTCCAAAACACCGGTTTCACAAGACGAGACGCTATCTCATGGTGGCTAACCATTAAAGTTTCACACAGGAATGGTCCGAAGACCATGGGTCGCTATCCCACGCGTGTGAGTCGGAATCACACAGATTGAGGTCTAGGCTAACCTCGCAGAGAAAGAGACATCGCACATTTGCTAGTCTAAACCATAAAAAGGAAAAGAGAAATGCCTATCACAAAATGGGAGCATGAAAACTCCAAAATACCGGTATCACAAGATGAGACGCTATCTCATGGAAGCCATCCATTAAAGTTTCACACAGGAATGGTCCGAAGACCGTGGGTCGCTATCCCACGCGTGTGAGTCGGAAGCACACAAATTGAGGTCTAGGCTAACCTCGCAGAGAAAAAGACATGGGTGAGTGGAATCACACAAATTAAGGTCCAGACTAACCAAAAAGCAAAAAGGTATGTGTGAATGGAATCACACAAGTGGTGTCTAGTCTAACCTCGCAAACAAAAAGATATGTGTGAGTGGAATCACACAAATTAAGGTCCAGACTAACCAAAAAGCAAAAAGGTATGTGTGAATGGAATCACACAAGTGGTGTCTAGTCTAACCTCGCAAACAAAAAGATATGTGTGAGTGGAATCACACAAATTAAGGTCCAGACTAACCAAAAAGCAAAAAGGTATGTGTGAATGGAATCACACAAGTGGTGTCTAGTCTAACCTCGCAAACAAAAAGATATGTGTGAGTGGAATCACACAAATTAAGGTCCAGACTAACCAAAAAGCAAAAAGGTATGTGTGAATGGAATCACACAAGTGGTGTCTAGTCTAACCTCGCAAACAAAAAGACATCGCACAATTGCTAGTCTAAATCATAAAATGATCGTCATGATCAACGAGAAGTGTCAATTACACTAAGCTAGTAGATATAAAAGTTTAGCTTCATGTCCCATAACCACTTACTTAACTTAAATATTTACGAACAAACTGTAAATCTTCACTAGAAAATTGTCACAAAAGGTTCAATCGAACAAGTCCAGGAGTTAACCGACGAAGTAAACGCAAGCGTTTCATACCACTTGTTTTACTAGGCCGTTTAATTCAATTTCTCATACGAGTGAAATAAAGGCTTGTATATACTAATAGATTGGAAAACGGTTCAAGAAAAAGAACTTTGTAGTAAAATAGTTTTGAAATCGTTTGGAAAAAGGGATTTTTATATTTACTACTAGTATAGAAAACCTTTATATTTTTAAAGTGACAAATCACAAAAATGATTGTAGAA
Source organism: Allium fistulosum (assembly GCA_030737815.1). NCBI lineage: Eukaryota > Viridiplantae > Streptophyta > Magnoliopsida > Asparagales > Amaryllidaceae > Allium > Allium fistulosum. The sequence continues at coordinate 494,302,478 of CM060902.1, read as the reverse complement.
ACAATCAATCACAAGAATTCACATACGAAGATGTGAATAGAATCCAAAGAATTCGATTCCAAATTCATCAAAGTAGGAATACCAAAAATTCCAGAAATAGAAGTTATCAAAATCAATAAAGGTGATAACAACTAATAAGAGAAGAAGAATCGATTATCAACTGGAAAAACAAAGCAAATCGAGCAGAAATGCATAAATGATTTCAACAAAAGTAAGAATCAAGTTAATGTCGAAGCCAACAATTAATAGCCGCAGTCAAGTACAAAATGAATCAATCATCATTATCAAAGAAACCAACGGCAAACAAAATCAGAGTCTTGAGAATCAAGAAATTAGCAATTTCTCAAAAACAAAGTGACCGAAGTCGAATGGAATTCAAGATGAGGAAACCACAAAATATCGAGTTCAAACTCGCTGAGATTCAAACTAGATGTGAATGAGAAATCAAAATCACTCAATTTGCAACTGGTCCAGCTATTTTTCATCACAGTGTAACAGGTACACAATGACACTCATAGCATAGAACAAAAGTGGAACAAAGTCCAAAAGTCAAAATGGCTTTAATTTGCCAAATTAAAACAATATCAACATCGGCTAAATCAATTCAAAGCCGAAAACACAAGAATAAGCGTTAGGAATTCATACCTAACAGTAAAAATAATCATATGTAAAGATGAGAGATAAAACATCGACAAATAGTTGTAACACATGTTCCATCTAAGTCATGTTTTATAATTGTCCTAAACCTCAGGCTCTGATACCAAGCTGTGACGCCCCACCTCTATACCCATGTTAGCCAAGAACACTACGGTGTAGTGCTGTCAACTAGCACGGAGAATAAGGCTGTTGAGGAGCGACCATCTATGTAATTGCTTTGTGCGAGCACCGATATGTCAGATAATAAAACATTGCATTTCTATTTCAGGAGGAATCCGACATACCGATACAGACTCAAAGCTACTACACAGTGGCTATAATAGTTTAGGACAATAGATATAAAAATAACACAGATAACATAAATGCGGAATAAAGATGGAACGAAAAGTCTCATATATACAATAACTGATATCAGTTACAATACATTTGACACAATACAAATGATACAACTACAATTGTCGACTCAAGAAGTTATATATACAAGTACATTATCAACTAATATACATGAATACATTATCATCTTAAAACAGACACACTGGCAACTACAACAAGACGGAGACCACTTCAAAAGATATAAAAAGTCTTCATAGCTCTAGCAGCAACCCAAAGCTAAAAATCTACAACCTGTAAATACTCGGTCTGACCCGAGTATTACATTCAAAAGAAAATAATACTCGGATCAGTCTAATTCAAAATCAGTTATTAGAGCATAGAAGCAATAATAATCAATCTCAATATAGATGACAGTCATAGAAATCTCGTATATCCAACTCTCGATACGAGAATTGGATAACGGCAGATATAACACTAAACAGTGTTAATCCACAAAACAGAAACCCAAAGCAGTTTAAGCAATTGAAATGTCAATTTAAGAATATCAATGCTAATTGGCTGCAGTACACGCTAACGTGTACTGCCTCGCCAATACAGCCTACGAATTACGCAACAGGTCGATGAATTAAGAATAAAAGAGATATCGATTAAAATCTGTCAATTCTGGGAGGCTGCAGTGCACGCACGCGTGCACTGCCTCGCCACCACCGAATATAAAGTCACCACCACAATGAATCTGCAGTGGCAAACAGGTATAAGGACAAAGGCAGGCTGCAACTAAACTGCAGAAAAGTCATCAACAGTTCAAGCATATACAGCAATAGAGACGAATTCGAGTACATCATGAAGCAGAACCAAGTGCAGTTCAACTGAGATGGACAACTCGAGAATAAACATGTACAAACTGTATCAGTAATCAATTGCCAACAAGAACAGATGAACATCAGTGCAGACAAGTATGAATTCGAACATGAAATGGAGAACATCATTGCAAGTGCAACATGTAGAAGATGATGCAGTGAAGCATGTACAAGGGCAGTACATATGAACATCATAAAACAAGTCTCAATATCAATGCCACTGCTTCAGCAGACAAATATCAAATAAACATGAATCAAGACAGGGAACTGAAGGCAATGCAAAATGTCAACACTGCAGGTAACAAGTGAAACAGGTCATGTATGAAGTTGAGTGAAACTGCTACAAATATGCACAGGTACAAGAGTCATATGCAAATGGCATTAGATCAGATCAATATGCAATGAAGACTTCATGAAATACAACACTGCTTCGCAAAGTACAAGTGAAACAGTGATGGAACTATAGTCAGACCAATGTTCAACAAGGCAGAAGTGTCAAAGCACAGAGTAAAACTTCTGTTCAGCAATCAAAGAAATGCTCAACCAGGCAGAGACTGGGTGCAGACACATGAATGTACACCAGACCAGAGTGTCAACTTGCAAGTCAACAAGCAACAGGGAATTCATGTATGGAGGCTGAACAACAATGCAAACAACAGACAACGAATGAATTCAACATCAGTTCACAACTCAAGTGAAACAAGCCGGAAGAAAATGCAACTATATACAAGACAAACAAGACCAACAACAAAAGCCCTGAACCAATTCAAGTAAATGAAACATGACTCAAGAGTATATGAACCCTGTCTCGAATGAAGACCGTGAACTATAACACTGCAGCAACTACAAGTGACAGCAGTGTGAAACTAAACCACAAGGAAAGAAATGCAAAAGAGATATGCAGTGACAATATGGTATAGTGAAGACTGCAGAGGACTAACCAATGCAGCTGTAAGCGACTAACTCGAAATGAATGAAGACTATATGTCAAAAGTCAGAGGCAATACGACCTAATCAGACAAAGTCAAGCTAAATGCAACATAGTGATATACAGTGACTCAAAGCATGCACACGTACAGATTGTAATGGAATAGATATGGGAAAGCAAGCATATGAACTTCATTCAGTATGCTACAGAAAGGTGAAGCCGTGAACATCACAAGACCAGAAATTCCCAAAATCAAAGTCTACAAGGTCAACTGCAATTTCCAGAAATCACGGTGTCCAGAAAGAAGAAATCAACCAAGTGATCGAAACCAAAGCCATAGCAATCACGAAAACGAACCAAGTCGTAAACAACATCACATTAACAAAGTTATAAATGATCGAAGCCAAAGTCGAACAAGTCAGAGCAAGGGATTCACGGAGCAACATTATCAAAGCCGTGGTCATCACGGCAAAGCAATTTAACAAAAATCAAAACGAATGAACTGGAGCTGGAATTAGATGTGAGATGAACTCACCTTGTTCGAAGCGGAGGCGAACTCGAGAGAAGGAGTCGCAAGCACCAACATCACATACGGCATAGATCCATCGGGTTCATGTAAGCCAAAATCAGCAAAGCAAAAGGAGCAAAGTACATGCCGAAATCACAGAGGAACTCGATCCAAATTGAAGAACCGTGAGCAAATCAGAGAATATTGAAGCCTACTATCGAGCGGCGCTTCAATTTGTACAAGCCTCAATTCCAGATTCGAAGGCAACAGGGGAACGAAAGCCCTAGCAAGCATCGAAAGAACGAGCGAGGCCAAGCCCTAAATTCCTCAGATCGAAGAAAAATAATCACCGCCATTTTTTCGTTTGCTTTGTTTTCGGTTAGGGTTTGAAACGCGATTGAACGAAGAGGGGAATGGGGATGGGTTGTTTGGGTGTTGAGTGAAATCACGGTTTCAAAACAAAAGATCATGGGCCGAGATTATTGTTTAAACCCAAACGACACTTAACGAATCTTTCTAAAGCTCGTTTAACATTTAGAACGGCTTTAAAAATTCCAAATAGCGAATAACAAAATTTTATCCCTGAATTTCAATTTGATTAAAATGCCAGAAGCTATTCGTTCCCAGATTAAATCGTCAAGAGACGATAAGAAAATGGGTACGGAATGTCGGGTTGTTACAGAAATGTACGTACGGACAAATGAAAATAAGAAGTTGCTAGGGTTTATAATGGGCTATTTATAGACAAAGTTGAAAATAGAATGGATGGACAAGATTTGATTTACACGTTGAACGATAAATGCCCCGAAAAGCCCGTTCTGTCTCCGGAACGAAAATGGGTCATCCCATATATCAAACTAGATGTTTTCAATATTTTTAAATTCAATGGAACAGGTTTTAGGTCCTAATTCCATCGTATGAAGAAGTTATATAAAAATCAACTTATTTCGAATTGATTTCAATTAAATTGATTCCTAGGCGTTTTGAGTCCGTACAATCAAACGACAAGTCCGATCGTTACAAAACTTGAAATCCTACAATAATTCACTGTTACGGATCTGATGAAACTGGTTTCGTCGAAATCCGAGTCAGTGGCCAAAATGACTATTTTCACATTAATTTTATAAATTAATATTAAATCAATTTTTAACTCAAAATTTATAAACTGACCAATTTCATCATTTTTAATCACTTAAACATTTACCATGACTTAATACTAGTTTATATGCCCATTTCAAATGTTGGTTATTACAATAATTATAGTGTTCAAGTCCATTGTAATTAATTCCAATTTATTATAATTTAATTTCAATAAATTGCTTTAATTTGATTCCAACCTTTATATTCAACCGATTATAATTTAATAACATAGTTAACATTTGTTTTACATTTCATTACATTAAGATACTCCAATTTCCATCTTTAGTTTGTATTAACCATTATATTTCCATTTTATTAAATTTTTGTCAATTTCACACATTTAAAAGAATCTAAAATCCCAAATTGATTTATTTATCCTGATTTCATTATTTCATTCAGAATTTACAGTTATTGCCTTAACTCTCATTAATGTAACATTTATTTACATTTAATTTCAATTGATTTCCAATTAAATTTTATAGACTAATTAAACAGGTAACACATAATAATTGTTACCCTTTAACTTTTAATCACACTTTTAAGGGTTTATTATTTACAATCAACTACTATAATTACTTACATAATATTGATTTTATTCAATTACCATTTATTATACTATTTCATCAATTAATTCCATATTTACTTTTGTTTTCATATATTCAATTTATAACCAAGCATAACATTTACATTATTTCCATTTATTGGAATTTCATTCAACTTGCTAAAAATTAACTTACATTAATATTGTTACAATTTATTCTAGTCATTATCTTCATTAATAAATCACAAATTTTTATTTCTTTCAATATTAAATCATAATATCTTATCAAATTAACTATTTTTAATTATCGAAAATTTACGGGTCGTTACATATGCTACCTTTCGACTATGGTCCTTTCGAAAGGTTATCATTGTTTTAACCTAAGTTAAGCCGCTTCCTAATTGCTTTCAAAATGGGTTGAGGGTTTTGAAGGTGATGAAGTCGAACGGGGGTTTCGACTCCGACCTTCGAAGTTTTAATTTTTAAAGGTCTTTGCTTTCGACTAAGATGGTTCCGACACCATCAACTTTTCCCCAAATTCATTTTAGTTGGTTTCGAAAGAGATACTTTCGTATATATCCATTTTGACCCAAATGATGTTTTTAAAGAGTAAACCCAATGCTTTCTAAAGGGTACTTTATGTGTTTCGAAGCTATGTTTTAAAGAATGTTTTCTTGACACCTTCGAAAGGTATCATTGGTTTCGAAAGGTATATATTTAGAGTTTTGAAAAGAGGTTTTTTATGCTTTCGAAGGAGGTCATCTAGTGGTTTCGAAAGTGATGTTTGAAAAGTTTCAAAACAAATAACTCATTCTTATTTTTAAAGGAAAAACCATGGCATAAATAAAGATTTTGGAAATGTTATTCACATTATTATTATCCCATAACTGTATTTTGGGGAAAGGGCAGAATAACCAGTTAGGTTGAACCAGTAGTGAATATAACTTAACAAATGTTAAAATCTTAATTAAAGATGTTGGCAGGGGCCAATAGGCTTACAGTAAGCCCATGAAAACTGTATGATATTGGCAGGGGCCGGTAGGTTCATAGTCAGCCCATGAAAACTATGATTTGATACTGGCTGGGGCCAGTAGGTTTGTAGTTAGCCCATGAAAACTATATCCAGATTAAGATATTGAAAGTCAGTCAATAGGTTCCTAGTTAGCCCATGAAGACTAGGATAAGAAATAAGATATTGGAGTTACCGATAGGTTCTTAGTGATCCCATGAAAACTAAGTAATTGGACATATAGTCCTTAACATTTAACAGGTTAATAGTAACCCTAGAAACTATAATTGATATGGATAATAAGAATGAATGGGGATGGGTAATCCAGAATTAATTTATTTGTTCTGCATATCATCATAATGTTTTGAAATACTACGTTTTAACCATTTTAGATGCAGGAGCACAGTGTATGGTTTTATAAATGTTTTAGGATACTAATGAGGGGAAAACTCGTTCCGCTAAGCGGCGTGGTCTCACTAGATATCTAAATGGTTTGAGATGGTAAATTATTATTCATACCAGGCTTTATGTCTGACTCAAAGTTTTTGTTTTCCCCTTAAACTCTCGGGTACTCAATTGAATTTGAGTAGGTTGAGAGTTAAGCTTTCCAGGTGTTCTTTGGACGAATAAAGCTTCCCAGGACATGCAAAAGGCAAGCTTGTTATTAGAGTTCTTTTATTTCCGCTGTGTGTTTTGTTTGTAAAGGAAAATTGTTTTCTTGTCTATCTATATACTCTGATCTACCAAGGGGGCATCTTCATATGTCGCCCTTGGCGTATTTTGTAATAATTATATGTTATCTGTGTTAGTCCTTGAAAAGAATGGTTTTGATGACAACAACCTTAGGACTTGTTATAAAATGTAAATACTAACATTATAGTTTAGATATATATGTATATGTAGGATATAAACATGCAGGTACTGAGAATGAAGACTGTACAGTATAGAGACTCAAGATCAAAGACATCAAGATTCAAGACTCATGAGTATCAAGATATCAAGAGTTCAAGATTTCAATAGTACAAGAAAAGTATCGAGTCTAGAATTATGTTAAAACTCCTAGAAAAGCACTGACATCTTAAAATCCATTTTATCCATGGAATGGAATCCACTTCGAGCCTGTTAAAGGGATGGAACCCTAAGTAGGATGGAACCTACGAAAAATCTAGTGGAACATCGTTTTGTATCCACTAACTTTTATTCAAATGTTTTACAAAATTATATCTTGTTTTCAAAATGATTTCAAAATCTTCCTTTTTAAATCAAAAACATCTATCCTGGTTTTAAATACTTTTAGCCTCAAAATAATCTTTATTTTCAATATCAAAATTATCCTTGGTTTTAAACTATCTTTAATTATAATGTACGTAACTTTTAATATTTATATTTAAGATTTAAATATGAAATTATAGTAAAATTTTATATATACCAAAATATTATTCTCTATACTTATTTATGTATTTTAACTATAGTATATTTATAAAGTTTAAAATAGTTTTAATATAAGATAGAAGTTATTTTCAAAAGAAAAACAAATTATCAAAAATACTGTGACGACCACCCACGACCCCTGCACTGAACCTAGAGATAGTGCGCTGTAAAGTGTGCCAGGCAGCCATGGACGATTGTCAGGGTAAATTAAAAACAACAAAATCTATCGTATTACTCACAGCGCATGGACAAAATACAATAGAATATATATATAGTGAAGCTTCACATAATAGAATCTCATCGATAAAACTTCATAATAGTTGAATACAAACATCTGAATAGTCAATACATCAAGCCTCACTACATATCACTCAGAGAATATACAAGCAGTGGAACATCCAGTACATATAGTAAGAAAACAATATGCAATCCTCCAGCTCATCTTCGTCATCAGCATCGTGGAAAGCAAGAACAGCACCTGTCACCTGCTACCTAGTCTGCCCGTCCCAAATTGGCCGAACAGCCCAATGCAATAAGAGTTAAAACATAAAGCCTTGAGTCAGACAACAGTCTTAGTGAGCGGTAAATTAACTAACAACATACCAAAAGAGCATAAAGGAAAAAGGAATAGGAATACAACCCTCCCACTTCACCTCTTTCTACAGTGATAGCCCCCAGACACACACTAAGCAGAAGCAAACATAGCAAAGCATACAATTAAGTAAAGCAATTATCACTCGAGTCAAGGACGATGTTTTCCAAGCACAAACCCCCAAGGCCTAAACCAAGATCAGATAAGCACCCAGAAAATACCGCTCTTGAGACCGAATGACGATACAACCAAACATCCATGACTCTGGCTATCACTGTTATCGTTGCTTCAATATCACCGTTAATTGAATGACCGGATCATTATTTCATCCGTCCGTCAAGGGCTAATGGAAACCCCGGTTCTAGACATAACTCCGCACGTCATCGTGACCCGTGCCTAGGACTATCGAATCTGCCCAGAGTATTCGACTACCAATCAGTTGCCTTTAAGGACTATCGAATCTGCCCAACGTACTCTTGCTTTGAGCATGCTAGAACCTTCAAAAACGATGAGATCTCAGCCTTCTAGTCATCCTCCTCGACGACTATTTCCATACTAGCTCAAGCGCCTCTCGAGCAAACCATTATCCTCAAACTCGAACCATATCACCGAGTTACCAACATGCTTGGAATGATCCCGTCTGGATTAGACCAAGACTATCTCATACTATGCTTTGCCTCATCATCATCATAGCAAAGCCTCATCTCAACATCATCATCAAATCTATCCATATGAGCTTCCTCATCCGCCACATATGCCACAAGCAGCTTTTCCAATTCAAGAGCCCTTCCCTTAGCTTTTGAATCATCTTCGACCATCTTGTCTAAATCAAATCATCAATCATCTAATTCATAGCAATCAATCAAGTCAAACATTTAATCCAAGTAATCAAGCATTCAAATATGATCTAATGAACAATTATAACAATAATGGCAATTTCATAAATAAAGAGTCTAAAGTCTAACAAGCATGAAAACATGAGCAATATCTCTATAATCTTGATGAATGAACTTGCATAGGTTAACATGAAGTAAAATGGATGTCAAATCATTATGAACAATGGATCTATACTTAAGTTTACAAAGATGCATGAAAATCACTACTTTACACAAAATCAAGCCAACGATCCGGTATACTCCTTTGGATCCGTGTGAGAGATAATCACCACTCACCAAATCACCTAAACACCCCAAAAGGAACACACTTCAGATCTGGACAGCGAAGGATCTAACTCGATCTATCACAAATCCGCTTCAAACGATGAAATCTCTCTTTGATGGATGTAGATCTTCAATCTAAGCTCTTGAATATTCAATTCGATCTTCGATTTGGATGGAAGGAAGCACAAGATTAAAGTGGAGAAAAGAAGTGAAGAAGTGTAGAACTCGAGCTCTCAAAATGGCAGCACTTCGTCGCTTCAAAATCCGGATCCCAAAAATGAAGTAGAACCCTCCTATTTATAGGCTGAATTCTCCTTAGGTCGTTCGCTCGGAGTTAGGTCGTCCACGACCTACGGACCCTACGACCTAAAACCCAACGACCTAAAATCTAACAGCTCCAACCTCCGACCTAACAGATAAGCGCTTCTACGACCTAACAGCACAAGCGCTTCTACGCGACCTACGACCTAACGCATCAGCGCATCCATGCGACCTACGACCTAACAACTTAGCGCATCAGCGCACTTCTACGACCTAACACACACGCGCATCCTCGCGACCTACGACCTAACTCCTTAGGTCATCTAACGACCTAACTACGCTAACTCGCTCACCATTAGGTCGCTTACCACTAGGTCGCTAACTCTTATAGGTCGCTAACTCCTATAGGTCGCCAACTCTTACTAACCCTTAGGTCGTAAACTCCTTAGGTCGTCTACTACTTAAGTCGCTCGACCGACCTAAACTATCACACGACCTATCTATCACACGACCTAACTTCTTAGGTCGTTCAAATCCCTAGGTCGCTCCACTTCACTAAGTCGTCTACTCCTTAACTCGCCAACTTCCTTAGGTCGCTCCAAACTCTCATACGACCTAAGACTTAGACTCTGGACAACTTATCAACAATGCGACCAATTGACAACTGTTTTACGATGTTTCGATCCGTAAAAATACGGGTCGTTACATTCTCTCCCCTTAGGAATTTTGCCCCCGAAATTCCAAACAAACAGAGCAATTAAAAGACTATTTTGCATGCCTACCATCCATAGCAATCAACGAACCATGCATCCAATTCTAGCTTAGCATGCAGAATTCTAAAACTAGAACAAGTTACAATGTCGTTAGATGACACGACACCTTAGGGCCATACCTTGAAGAGTTCAGGATGAGCTGCCTTCATCCTCTCTTCCGCCTCCCATGTACAGTCGTTATCATCATCACTCCATTGTATCTTGAGCAACTTAACTACCTTCCTCCTAAGCTGTTTCGTGTCGGTTTCCACAACACGAAGCGGCTTACGAGGTCTCTCAACAACCGGATCGACTTCTAAATCTTCACAGCTATCAGCAGAAACCACTGTATTCGAGTCGTGCACATACTTCCGTAGATATGATACATGAAAAACATTGTGCACACCCGACATCTTTTCTGGTAACTCCAATCTATAGGCGAGCTTTCCAATACGCTCGATGATCGGGAATGGTCCAACAAATCTCGGAGTCAATTTTCCTTTCTTCCTGAATCGAATAACATTCTTCAGTGGAGAAATCTTCACAAAAACCATATCACCTACGTCGAATTCCAAATCCTTACGACGCTTATCGGCATAACTTTTCTGTCGGTCTTGGGCTGCCTTCATTCGTTGCCGAATGATCTCTATGCAATCCGAAGTCTGTCGAATCATCTCTGGCCCAAGTATCAGTTTTTCTCCGGTCTATAACCAACATGTCGGAGAGTTACACGGTCTCCCATACAATGCCTCATATGGTGCCATACCAATGCTTGACTGGTAACTGTTGTTATATGAAAATTCCACCAAATGAAGGTGATCTTCCCATGATCCTCCAAAATCCAAAACACAAGCTCTGAGGAGATCTTCCAAAACTCGGTTGACTCTCTTGGTCTGACCATCTGTTTGAGGGTGATAAGCTGTACTCAAACACAACTCGGTTCCCAAAACTTCCTGGAAGCTCTTCCAAAATCCACTAGTGAACAATGGGTCTCGATCGCTCACTATACTCTTCGGAATACCATGGAATCGAACTATCCACTTAACATATAACTCAGCCAACTTTGATGCAGTCCTAGTCGATCGAACAGGAATGAATCTTGCACTTTTAGTCAAACGATCTACAATGACCCAAATCCCTTCATTTCCCGTTCTTGTTCTAGGTAGCCCATCAATAAAATCCATCGATATTTGCTCCCACTTCCATGTAGGAACTTCTAATGGCTGAAGCAATCCACTTGGTTTCTTCTGTTCGGCTTTTACCAACTGGCAGTTCATGCAGTTGGAAATAAAATTTCCTACATCCTTCTTCATACCTTCCCAATAATAGGTTCTCTTCATATCCCGATACATCTTATTTCCACCTGGATGAATTGTTAACTTTGAGTGATGACTTTCCTTCAAAACTTCATTTCTCAATTCATCTATATCGGGAACAACTAGTCGTCCTTGCTTTCGAAGCCAACCCTCTTGATCGATCTCGAATCCTTTATCCTTTTATGGGTTTAATCCAGATTCCAAATCACGGATAATCTTGACAAGCTTATCGTCTCGCTTTGGCTCTCGCCAATTCTTTCCACAAGAGTCAGTCTTATGGATAAGTTTGCCAACATCTCAGGTTCCAATCCACATCTAGGCCTGAAGTCAAATCCAGCTAAATACTCGAGATTCTTCCATTCTGAAAACATGGCTCCCAATCCTGCATGTCTTCGACTTAACGCATCTGCTACTGCGTTACCCTTTCCCGGAGTATAAGCTATACCAAAATCATATGATGCTAAAAACTCTAACCATCGTTGCTGCCGAAGATTCAAATCCTTTTGGGAGAAAAGATACTTCAACGACTTATGATCTGTAAACAACTCGAATCGTACTCCCAATAGATAATGTCTCCACATCTTCAGAGCAAAAACAATCGCCGCTAACTCCAAATCATGAGTCGGATAATTCCTTTCATGCGGCTTCAGTTGTCGACTTGCATACGCAACAACTTTATCCCTCTGCATCAGCAGTGCTCCAAGTCCAGTACCACATGCGTCGGTGTAAACCACCATCTCATCATTCCCACTTGGAATAGTCAAAACAGGAGCACTTGTCAATCGCTCTTTCAGGATTCTGAAAGCTTGCTCACACTTATCTTCCCATCTGAACACTTGGTTCTTCTTCGTCAATCCTGTTAATGGTGCAGCTACCTTGGAAAAGTCTTTGATAAATCGACGATAATATCCTGCTAATCCAAGAAAACTTCTCACATCAGATGCACTCTTAGGTCTAACCCAATCCTGGATTGCTGCCACCTTAGCGGGATCAACCGCTATTCCACTTCCAGAGATAATATGGCCTAAGAACCTCACTTCACTCTTCCAGAAGTGACACTTCGAAAACTTAGCCTTCAGCTGATGTTTCCGTAAGATTTCCAAAACAATACGCAAGTGCGTCTTGTGCTCTTCTTCAGTTCTGGAATAAATCAAGATATCATCCACGAACACTAGCACGAACTTGTTCAACTGATCCCTGAACACTTTATTCATAAGATCCACAAAATATGCTGGCGCATTAGTCAATCCAAACGGCATTACCAGCCACTCAAAGAAACCCGATGGTGTCCTGAAAGCAGTCTTCGGCACACTATCCTTAGCCACTCTTAACTGGTGAAATCCCGTTGCCAAATCCATCTGAGAAAACACCTTAGCTTCGTGAAGCTGATCAAACAAGTCATCTATTCTCGGCAATGGATACTTGTTCTTCTTAGTCACCTTATTCAGCTCACGATAATCCACACACAACCTCAACGATCCATCTGCTTTGGTTACAAACACAACTGGTGCACCCCATTCGGACACACTACGCCGAATGAATCCTTTCTGTAAAAGATCATCAACTTGCACCCTCAACTCCTGCTGTTCCCTAGGCGCCATCCGCCTAAGAGGCATCACAACAGGTCTGGCTCCTTCAACTAGATCTATACGAAACTCGATCTCTCTATGCGGCGGTAACCCTTTGACCTCGTCAAAGACATCCTCAAATCCATTAGCGATTGGCACCGATGACAGTCCATCCCGTGGAACAACCAGCGAATACATGAAGCTCATGAAGACGCCTTCTTCATGCTTACATCGTATCACAACCTTTCGCCCCTCCACATTCTCGACTGTCACCTCCAACCTTTCACAATCAACCTTTGTCGCATACTTCCTAAGCCAGTCCATACCCAAAATAATTCTGAACCCCGCAAAGTTCAGAACAAAACAATCACAAACAAAAGAGCAATCATGACTCGATACAATCAGACCACGGCATAGCATACACAAACAAGACAAACCCCCAACTGGATTAGTCACAACCAATGGCCTATCAACAATATCCGGTTCTAAACCCAACCGGCCTACAAGTTCATTACAAACAAAAGAATGCTACGCCCCAGTATCAAACAACACTCTAACTGGAACACCACAAATGGAGAGAGTACTTGTAACAACCCGCATATCTATCGATTTTATATTTAAATATTTTATCGTTAGTCGGATGTTAGTCCGAAAAGCTACTTTTTGCATACGGTCAAATTAGGACTCGAGACCACCCCCATTGAGTTCAAAATGACGTTTGCGATCTTTTTGAGTGTAAACTTTGATATGTTTGGAGATAGTGAAATTTTCGTCACTTTTCCCGCTTGTGACTTTGGTTTGGACTGCACCTTCCTTAGTTCAGCCCAACCCTCTTCCTCACTTGATTCACCATTTGTTTTAACATTCAAGCTTCATCAAAAATGGTGGTGGGAAGTGGAAATTAAAACTCCAAACTCAAATTCTATTGCAAATCCGAGATTCAACTCCAAATTCAAGTAGAAGATAGTGGATTCAAGCTTTGGATTGCTTCTCCTTACTTTCAATCTCCATCTTCATCAAATTCCGTGAAAAGGTGAGATTTTTGATCTCACATCTTGCCTAAATATGTCATTGGGCTGTTGGGAATGATCTCCTATTGCATTTTTATGAATATCTGCATTTGGTTTGGATTGGATTGGCGAAAAACTCCAATTTTCAGCGTTTTTGGAAAATTCCTGCACTTAAGTCGTTCTGGAAGTGCTAGGTCGTTCGCGAGTTAAGCCTAAGTCATAGGTCGCTCGCGTTGAAAAGTCACACGGAGCATAAGTCGTTCCAGGCCTTAAGTCGTTCTGGGTGTGCTAAGTCGTTCGCGAGTTAAGTGATAAGTCGTGCGCGAGTTAAGAGTTAAGTCGTTGCCTTCTGCTACCTCGTCCTAGCTTAGGTCGTACTGGGATAAGTCGTTAGGTCGTATAGACCTTAGCTCGTAGCTCGTATTTGAGCTTAAGTCGTTAAGTCGTATCGACTTTAAGTCGTTGGTTCATGAACCCTCTTAAGTCGTTAAGTCGTATCGACTTTAGGTCGTTGGGTCGTATACCCTCTTAAGTCGTAAGTCGTTCGCGAGATAAGCAAGTGCTAAGTCGTTCGCGAGTTGAACCTTAAGTCGTAGGTCGTCTCCGACCTAATATTTCCCCTGCTATTTCACTAGGTCGCTTGACCTTAAGTCGTAGGTCGTCTCCGACCTATGCCCCACTAAGTCGCATCCCACTTAGGTCGCAGGACTCTGTTAAGTCGTAGGTCGTCTCCGACCTTACCCTTGGTCTTGTTAGTTCGCGTGAACCCTTAGGTCGTATGACCTACTTTTCCTTAGTTCGCTTGACCAGCTTGCCTTCACTAGGTTGAACCCCGTACAACTCTGCGTAGGCAATCTTATCTGAAAAGCATTCAACAGAACTTCCACTTTGATGCATTTTGAGCTGATTTCCTTGGATTTTGTTCACGTCTTCGAATGTGAATTTTTGTGATAGATTGTTTCAACAATCGCTTTATGACTTGTCACTTTAAAGATATGAAAGTTTTAATACTAGTAGTAAATATCAAAACTCTTTCATCAAATCGATTTCAATACTATTTTAAATATCAAAAGTTCGTTTTCTCAAACCGATTTCCAATCTACTAATATATACAAGCCTTTACTTCACTCGGATGAGAAATCGACTTAAACGACTTAGTAAAATGAGTGGTATGAAACGCTTGCGTTCACTTTGTCGGTTAGCTCTTGGACTTGTTCGATTGAACCCTTTTTGTGACAATTTCCTAGTGAAGATTTACAGCTTGTTCGTAAATATTTAAGTTAAGCAAGTGGTTATGGGACATGAAGCTAAACTCATATATTTACTAGCTTGGTGTGATTGACACTTCCTTATGATCATGACGATCATTTTTGTGATTTAGACTAGCGATTGAGCGATGTCTCTTTGTCTGCGAGGGAGACTATACCCCGTTTGTGTGATGTTTCGCCATCACATATGTAGGGTAGCACCCTACGGTCTTCGGGCCATTTCTGTGTGGAAATTTAATGGATAGCTTCCATGAGATAGCTTCTCATTCATGTGTTTACGCGTAGGTGAGTTTTCATGCTCCCATTCATGTGTTAGGCCTCCCCCTTTTTATGTGTTTTCTGGATTTCTGATGATGATTTCTGGAATTTTGTGCTTCACCAATTTTCATGATTTTCATTGATATGATATCAGTTTTTGTGCATTGGTGAATTCATGTGTTATTGACTTGTTATGAATACAAGTTTAGGGTATGATACCCTATTTTTTTCTTTGAGAAGATTCCTATGATATTGATTAATCTTTTGTTGATTATCATTGACATACTTATAGTAGTATGTCGTTATGGTTATTACATGTTCATGTCATGCCTTTTACTTTATACCATATCATCTTATATTTACAGCTAGACTGATCCGTTTATTATTTTCTTATAAATAATACTCGGGTCAGACCGAGATGTTACAGGTGCTTCTGTTTGACTTCTCTTCAGGATTATTCTGACTTTTGGCTAACTACATAGATTAGTAGTTTTTGGATGTACACCTTTGAGATATAGACTATATGTTGTGTACTTATTCTTTTGTATAGCACGTGATGCTATTCTTTTGTATTATCGTGGATCTTTCTGACCACTACTCTGATGTACACTTTCATGTGTTATATATTTATTCATATCTTCTTCCGCCTTTGTGATATGGATGTCTGTGACTGATTTATGTTATGATTATTTCTATGTTTGTTTCCGAAGATTATATATAGCCACCGTGTGATAGCTTTGTGTTTGTATCGGTATGTTGGATTTCCTCCTTAAAAGATATGCATTCTATTCTATCTTACGTATCGGTGCTCGCACAAAGAAGTTACATGGATGGTCGCTCCTCCACAGCCTTATTCTCCGTGCTAATTGACAGCACTACATCGTAGTGTTCTTGGTTAGCGTGGGTATAGAGGTGGGGCGTCACAGTACCCTGAACCACCATGCTCTTTCCTTTCTCTTCAGCGGTAGGAGCTTTCGAAGATGATGGAACAGCCCCCAAAGCATAAGCTTGCACAATCTGCTTGTCCTTCCACGGTTACGGACAATTCTTCCTAACATGCCCCAGCTTGTCACAGTTGTGGCACTTCACCGGCACCTTCGGATTCTTGCAATCCCTGGAGAAATGGCCCTTCTGTTGATAATTGAAGCAAGTCACTTCGCCCTTCGGCTTCTTCTGGCCATCCTTACCCTTTTGTTGTTGCTGCTTCCTCTTCTTGTTTCCACCCTGCTGTGGTCTAGACTCCTCCTTGGTCACAGCAACAACATATCCCTCTTTAGGAAACAGATTCTCATGCCTGAGAGCCTTCTCTACAAGCTTCTCAAATGGATCGTCCAAATGATCCACCAACTGCCTCCCAAGATAACTGTCCAAGCCTGACACAAACTTCTCATTCTTCTGGTACGCAGATTCAATATACGACCGGGCATACTTGGACAAAGCTTCAAACTCAGAAACATACTCAAGAACTGGTCTTCCACCTTGCTTGAGCTCCACAAACTTCTTAAACAGAACAGACTTCTGAGCCGTAGAAATGAACTTAGCTTCAAATCTGGCTTGGAATTGCACCCAAGTAATCTCTTCCTCCGGGGTATCGATAGTGATAGAGTTCCGCCAATCAGAAGCTCTCCCTTGAAGCTGTCTTGATGCTAACTTCCTCTTAGTCGCATCCTCAATTCCCAAATCACTAAAGATCCTTCTACAAGCATCTATCCATCTCTGGACTTCAATGGTTGGTTCTATTCCCAAGAAAACCTTCCCTCCAAGAGCAGTATAGTCTTTACACAACTTAGCAAAATCCACTAGTTTCGGAGTTTGGACTTGAACTCCAACATCAACTGCTGTCCCCGGAACTGGTATCCTTCTCATGATCGAAGTCATCATAGCTTCGAACATAGCTGCATAATCAGCAGCCCCCTTAGTAGCACGGTCTTCCCTAGCAGCTAGTCTCCCTCTTCGACTCATCCTTAATATCTATAAAAAGGAATGATTAGCACACCTAGAGAAACAACTGCATAAAGGGCTCAAACTCTACTAAGCTACTATATTATATATAGTAATCATCCATCAAAATACAATTACGTCTCTCATACGTAGTTACGTCAGCGAGTGTTGGGTAAAATCGATTAACCAATGCTCAGATACCAAATGTGACGACCGCCCACGACCCCTGCACTGAACTTAGAGATAGTGCGCTGTAAAGTGTGCCAGGTAGCCATGGACGATTGTCAGGGTAAATTAAAAACAACAGAATCTATCATATTACTCACAGTGCATGGACAAAATACAATAGAATATATATATAGTGAAGCTTCACAGAATAGAATCTCATCGATAAAACTTCATAATAGTTGAATACAAACATCTGAATAGTCAATACATCAAGCCTCACTACATATCACTCAGAGAATATACAAGCAGCGGAACATCCAGTACATATAGTAAGAAAACAATATGCAATCCTCCAGCTCGTCTTCGTCATCAGCATCGTGGAAAGCAAGAACAGCACCTGTCACCTGCTACCTAGTCTGCCCGTCCCAAATTGGACGAACAGCCCAAGGCAATAAGAGTTAAAACATAAAGCCTTGAGTCAGACAACAGTCTTAGTGAGCGGTAAATTAACTAACAACATACCAAAAGAGCATAAAGGAAAAAGGAATAGGAATACAACCCTCCCACTCCACCTCTTTCTACAGTGATAGCCCCCAGACACACACTAAGCAGAAGCAAACATAGCAAAGCATACAATTAAGTAAAGCAATTATCACTCGAGTCAAGGACGATGTTTTCCAAGCACAAACCCCCAAGGCCTAAACCAAGATCAGATAAGCACCCAGAAAATACCGCTCTTGAGACCGAATGACGATACAACCAAACATCCATGACTCTGGCTATCACTGTTATCGTTGCTTCGATATCACCGTTAATTGAATGACCGGCTCATTATTTCATCTGTCCGTCAAGGGCTAATGGAAACCCCGGTTCTAGACATAACTCCGCACGTCATCGTGACCCGTGCCTAGGACTATCGAATCTGCCCAGAGTACTCGACTACCAATCAATACCCTTCAGGGACTATCGAATCTGCCCAACGTACTCTTGCTTTGAGCATGCTAGAACCTTCAACAACGATGAGATCTCAGCCTTCTAGTCATCCTCCTCGACGACTATTTCCATACTAGCTCAAGCGCCTCTCGAGCAAACCATTATCCTCAAACTCGAACCATATCACCGAGTTACCAACATGCTTGGAATGATCCCGTCTGGATTAGACCAAGACTATCTCATACTATGCTTCGCCTCATCATCATCATAGCAAAGCCTCATCTCAACATCATCATCAAATCTACCCATATGAGCTTCCTCATCCGCCACATATGCAACAAGCAGCTTTTCCAATTCAAGAGCCCTTCCCTTAGCTTTTGAATCATCTTCGACCATCTTGTCTAAATCAAATCATCAATCATCTAATTCATAGCAATCAATCAAGTCAAACATTTAATCCAAGTAATCAAGCATTCAAATATGATCTAATGAACAATTATAACAATAATGGCAATTTCGTAAATAAAGAGTCTAAAGTCTAACAAGCATGAAAACATGAGCAATATCTCTATAATCTTGATGAATGAACTTGCATAGGTTAACATGAAGTAAAATGGATGTCAAATCATCATGAACAATGGATCTATACTTAAGTTTACAAAGATGCATGAAAATCACTACTTTACACAAAATCAAGCCAACGATCCGATATACTCCTTTGGATCCGTGTGAGAGATAATCACCACTCACCAAATCACCTAAAAACCCCAAAAGCAACACACTTTAGATCTGGACAGCGAAGGATCTAACTCGATCTATCACAAATCCGCTTCAAATGATGAAATCTCTCTTTGATGGATGTAGATCTTCAATCTAAGCTCTTGAATCTTCAATTCGATCTTCGATTTGGATGGAAGGAAGCACAAGATTAAAGTGGAGAAAAGAAGTGAAAAAGTGTAGAACTCGAGCTCTCAAAATGGCAGCACTTCGTCGCTTCAAAATCCGGATCCCAAAAATGAAGTAGAACCCTCCTATTTATAGGCTGAATTCTCCTTAGGTCGTTCGCTCGGAGTTAGGTCGTCCACGACCTAAGGACCCTACGACCTAAAACCCAACGACCTAAAATCTAACAGCTCCAACCTCCGACCTAACAGATAAGTGCTTCTACGACCTAACAGCACAAGCGCTTCTACGCGACCTACGACCTAACGCATCAGCGCATCCATGCGACCTACGACCTAACAACTTAGCGCATCAGCGCACTTCTACGACCTAACACACACGCGCATCCTCGCGACCTACGACCTAACTCCTTAGGTCGTCTAACGACCTAACTACGCTAACTCGCTCACCACTAGGTCGCTTACCACTAGGTCGCTAACTCCTATAGGTCGCTAACTCCTATAGGTCGCCAACTCTTACTAACCGTTAGGTCGTAAACTCCTTAGGTCGTCTACTACTTAGGTCGCTCGACCGACCTAAACTATCACACAACCTATCTATCACACGACCTAACTATCACACGACCTAACTTCTTAGGTCGTTCAAATCCCTAGGTCGCTCCACTTCACTAAGTCGTCTACTCCTTAACTCGCCAACTTCCTTAGGTCGCTCCAAACTCTCATACGACCTAAGACTTAGACTCTGGATAACTTATCAACAATGCGACCAATTGACAACTGTTTTACGATGTTTCGATCCGTAAAAATACGGGTCGTTACAAATACCTTAGGCATGTCGACAACCCCTAGGTACCCATGTCGACATGATGGCAGTTGATTCCAAAAGTTTGAATTTCAAAGGAAGTGTCTATTCGTCATATCCTTTCCCGAATGGACATGGCTGTTGTTCTATTATAAATAGGGGATGTTTTAAACGAATTTATATTCATAATTTTCTGATTTCACTCCTCTTCTTCTTCCACATTTCTTTATATTAATTTTTACTGTTACTCTGCCGAAATCACCATTGAATCTAACTAGATCATCTCTGGTTTGATTCTCTATCACTATCTCAATAAGATCCAAGTGCTATTTAGACTTATAGGCTTCTTTGTAATCAATCGAGCGAGAAAAGGTGTGATTGTAGCCTGGAAAATCAATCAAGTGAGAGAAGGTGTGATTGTAGCCTAGGAAATCAATTGGGTGAACTTGTTGCCCGTAAAATCAAGTATCTCTACCTAGAGGATTGTGAATCTGAAGTGGTGTACCTCGTGGCATTGAAATCGAGGGTGTAATTGTAAGAATTGATTTTGAAAGGAAATCCGTACTTGTGTTGCGGGACTGGATGTAGGGTAACTCCAAACCAGTATAAAATCCGGTGTGTTCTTTCCTTTACTGCTTTTACTTTATATTTGCATCTATGTTTGATTCTGCGATTATATCTGTGTCTGAATATTGCATACATTTGTGTTCAAATTAATATAAACTCAAAAGGAATTAGTAAATTCTTAAAACACTATTCACCCCCCCCCCCTCTAGTGTTTATTCTAGCCTTAAGATTCATAATCCGCATTTCTCACAATCTGAACGTGGTCCACGAATTAGGATTATGTAATCAAATTGGAATATTTTGAAATGGAATGTGGAATTTTTTTGTTGTTTAAATTTTTCCATTTTCTTGTGTTTCTGTGTATCAATGTATCAAATGTCGCCGTATTTGGTCGCCGAGGATTAATAACTACGGATGACTGCAGCATCTGTAGCCATTAATTTTGGACCTCCAAGTAAGGGGATGTTACCAGTTGGTATTAGAGCATAGGTTTATGAAACTTTAAAAGAAACTTAAACCTAAAAGATTTTTCCAATCATAATCCAATGAATCAGATAATAAGATTGGGGTTCGAGATTACGTTATAGTCACGTACTTGTATTTGCTATATATAGTTATATATATATATATAAGTGCGTATTCCCCGCTCTCTTAGATCGTTCTTCTGTATCTTACTAAGGCTCGTATGCAGATTTACGAGAAAGGAGATATGGAAGCAGGAAACGGAAGAGGAAATCTCGGTGGAGGAAGCACAACAATTAATAGAAATGCTCGACCCACTACCAGGAGAAACCCGGGTCGACCGGCTAATGCTAGTAACCAAAAGGCAGAGATGGATGAGAACGAATGGACAGATTGAATTGGGTTGAAACGATAACGACGACCCAAAAAGCCCGTTTCATTCCCGAAACGAAAATAGGTCATCAAATATATTGAAATATATGTTTCAATATTTTTAAATTCAATGGAACTAAATTCAAATCCAAATTCCGTTGTATAAAGAAGTTAGCATTTAAAATCAAATTATATTCATTTAAATTCCATTAATCGATTTCTGCACGTTTCGAGCTCGCACGATCAAACGATAAGTCTGATTGCTACGAAACTTGAAATCCTACAATAATTCACTGTTATGGATCCGATGTAACTAGTTTCGTCGAAATCCGAGATATTGGCCAAAATGGCTAATTTCCACGTTAAATAAATAAATTATTATTAAATTGATTTAATCACTTTTAAATTCAAATTTTAATGTAAACAATTTTATCAGTCTTGATTGCATAAAAATTAATAATCTTTTCAAATAAATTTTCCATGTTAATCTCAAGATTCAAACATTACATTAATTTCAGCGTCAAATTACAACTGCAATAAATTCATTAATTAAAATTTAAATTCCAATAAATTCTTTTACTTCGATTCATATTCTTATTATTAAATCAACCAAAACCTTATGAATATAATTAATATTAGTTCACATTTTATTACATTCATATTCTATAGTTATCACTTAAACTCATATTAACTGTAATATTTAATTTCATTAATTTCAATTGATAACATAAAATTTTAACATTGAATCCAACATTTAATTTATTCCTTATTTACAATTATAACCAAATCAACTTTACAATTATTTCAATTGATTGAAATTACATTAAAATGGTTGTCAATAACATTCAAACAATAATATTAAATTATATTCCAATTATTTTTCTCATTAATAAATCATAAATTTCAATTTCTCATAATATTAAATTCTAAAATCTTATTAAATTTAATAGTTTTAATTATCAAAATATTACGGGGCGTTACAGTTTATATCGGTAGTGCTCTAATATGCAATTGTTTATTGCAGGATACCAAAACCAACAATCCATACTTTGGTGGGCTTGGGTTTTTGACTTAGAGAAAATTCGGGCCGGGGTGGAGGTTGTTACATTTGGTATCAAATCTTAGGTTAGTTGATCTTGAAAAATTAAGAAACATTGAGTGATCGTATATGTATTTTGCATATAAATACAAATATATTATACGCCAAATCCTATGAATTCCAACTATAGAATAGTTGCAACCATATAATGAAATATGGATAAGTAGATTATGAGTCGGAATAATGGAAGAAGTTGAGGATGTACATTACCCCGATTACCCCATGGGAATGGGTAGTATGGGAAAGGCGTTGACTTAAGAAGAGCATGAGTGCATCATATGGAAGGTCCATAAAGTTGGATAGTACATGGCTCCCTAGTTGGCCCCCGATAGCCCAAAGGTTATAGATCCTCGCATGATTGTCGATTAATGATATATAGTAGGTCCATATAAAGTGAAAATACGAGTCCATATGTTATAGATATCCATGAGCAATTGAATTCCTGAAGGAAGTTATAAAGTAGTCACTCTAAGATAATAGCCGGATTTTTAATAATTTGAAGAAGATAAGTCAATAAGTTACTTGAAAGAAGAGAAGTCCAAAATAAAACTAAAAATCCACTCTAAGTCCGACCCATATGAAAGAATTTAATATTTAAATAATTGGAACGATTTTTCAAAGGAATTGTTTGAAGGTAGAAAACTCTATTTTGGAAAAAATAAGCAAATAGTAAATTTTAAGGAAAAATAAAATATTTAAATTTTATTTACACAAAAAGCTTTAGTAAGGATTAAAAATTAGTTAAATTGGAAATTTCCATAAATGAGTTTTTATAAAAAGTCAATTCCTTTGAAAAATATATATAGTATAACGTATATAGCTCGTTGATTCTTTTTGAGATGAAGGGAAAAATTATGTTGTAAAATTCTTTTTAGGGGTCGATAATAGGAAGTGGTATAAGTTTATAATAGGATAAATGGAATGGAGAAAGAAGACAATTAATTGAGATGAAAGTTATATAAATAGAAAAGTAATTTAAATAAGAGAGGTTTATGTAGAAGACAGTTAAATAGTATTAACATTATGGAATATAAATGGGAATAATATTAGAAATTTATATAAAATAATGTTAGTAATTAGAAATAATGATAGTAATCTAATTAGAAGCAACATAGGAAATTAAAGGCAAAACAAAGGAAAATGTATATTTTCCATTGTTGTGCACATATATTGCACATATCATTTAAAAGTTCCCTTCAAATACTATTAGAACCTCCATTAAGGTTGAAAGTGGAGATAGGATGAGTATTAGAAAAATAGCAAGATGGAAGTTTTCTTATCTACTCCAATTTTTATTGTTTAAAAATTTAAAGATGTTTTGGTGACATTGTGAAGCGTATTTTTAAAAGAAATAGTTGGGTATAAGAATTAAGTTTTTAAAAGCAAAACTTAATAAATGTTTTGAGTTAAAAATCCCAATTTTAATAAGTAAAAATCTTTGTTATTGAAAAAGGGCTTTAAAAGAAAAGGTTGATTTGAAGAAAAAGGAGAAGAACTTTTAAAATTTAATTGTAGATTTAAAAGATAAGACACTAAGTTATTTTTAAATTTAATAAAAAGTTTCCAAGTTCATATTTTTAAAGATAAAAGTTTTGGGATTAAGTACATCAAAATTTTGAAGTTTTAATTTAAAAAAAAGTGGTGAAAACCAAACTAAAATTTAATATGGAATAGATAGGGATAACCGCCTAGGTAAGACGGGATAAAAGATAAGGCTATGAAGAACATACCAATGAATACTCATAGAGTAGCAATAAAGAATCCTCGTTGGATGTAAGGAATATTGGTAAGAATCTAGTAATGTTTTATTAGACATGTGTGCAAGCCATAAAAAGAACCCATAAAGGAATGACGAAAGGTATCAAAGTACACTTTTGCGAGTTTTAGAGTATGCTCATAGGATGATCAAGGATAACAAAAGTAAATACCAAGATTTAAGAATACTATCTGGAGATTTGGATAAAGAAAAGATAGTAATATAGGGTTATAAGATAGCAAACACACATAGAAGACATTGGTAGAATCAAAGTTAAGAAAGGCAAGACAAAGGATGGAAAGGGTATTCTGCCAAGTCAATTTGTCAATGAGTTATTGAAAATGCATATACTTTTTATTTCTTACCCACTACAGTGTGGGGATGCACAGTTTAATTCTGTAATTGGGTATGGTAATGGAAGTAATGAGTGAACCTTATTTACTTAAAGCAAGTAAGGTAGATTAAAATATGTGGGTTGCAGTAAAATTGCATGTTGGGAAGGTCCGTTTAATTTAAGTAAGAAGTAATAGGATCACAAAATCATAAACGTTAGTTGATATTGAAGGGCAGGTTCCAGCAATTGTTTCTTTAAGGTTTGGGTTGTAAGCATTAGTTGTTTATGTCAAACGTGTACAATATCATGAGAAATGTTCCTTTTGAAAAATTGGTTTTCTGGGTGGACTGCTATATTAATTGGAAAACTATGTAAGTAAGGAAATTTTATGTAGACACTTAACTAATGTAAAATAAATAAATAAAAGGCTGCAAGTTCACAAAATAAATTAAGGAATTTAACAAAATTAGATACTAAAAGAAAAATAAAGTTAAGTCCTAAAAGCCTTAAAGTTTTAGGAAGATAAATTTTAGCGAGCGAAGGGCAGGGAAAGTTTGTTGCGAAGCCACGGGTCAGTGTCACTGTGCCTTAAAAGCTAAAATTTATAAAGGAACTTATGTACTGGTTATTATTTTAAGATAAAAGAAAACATTTTTCAAAATTGAAAATTTACTATGTGGTAGGATAAAGTTCACTATAGACCTTAAACTATTGACTAAATTCCAACTGCGCAGGATGTGACATAAATTGGTTTGAAAAAAATATACTTTTGGAAGTTTTGTTCAAAATTCATAATTTTGGAGACAAAATACTTTTATGAAGACTTTTGGAAAACATCGATGAAACTGTAAATTTTTTAGAGTTTTTCCAAGTGTTTCAAAGTTTAATTTGAAAAGGTTTTGGACAAAAAAATGAGAAAATTTTCTAGTTTTGTAATGCTACATGCTTAGCATAGAGAAAAGTTGATGAGTTAGCAAATATGAATTTTATTATGTAACAGGAGTAACAGTAAAATAAAGGTAGTTAGTGATGAGGGAAAAAGTTGTTTTAATTGTGAGATTCTTTTTCCATACCTTGTCGATAGGTAAACCAAACTTTTTTTTAAATAACTCTGTTTTAAAATTTAAATGCTTAAAATAAAATTTTACTTATGCGGATTATACTTGGAAAAGTTGGAATAGAATTAGAGGCAAAAGTGAAGGTTCCAAGGTATAGTGGAGAAAGGGTACACAGGAGTAGGATGGAAATATGGAATTCTCCAGCTAAACCCTTTTCTAGCATAAGAATATAAGTTTAAAAAACTAGATTTTTCAAAATTTTGGATGTAAGCAACAGTGTGCTAGGATTTTGGGTGGTAGAGATTAGATGAAAATTTTGTTGAACTATACTTCCATTCGTGGAAATGTAGGAAAATTTGGATGAGAAAACAAAGATTTGCGTTTCAAAATCTGCATACATATAGAACTACCAGTATATTTATGTTGTTTGCACAATATTTTAAAAAAAAATTAAAAGAACTCATATAGAAGGTGCTGATTAGAATTATTCTGCATACATATCATATGTATTGTAATACACCATGCACTTGTACACAATTGGTTAGTTAGTCTAGAATGGTTGTACGTTATGTTACATAATCGAGCCCCTAAGGAATTTCGAGGATGAAATTCTTTTAAGAGGGAGAATGCAATACCCCAAATTTTAACGATAATTAATTAAAAAGAAATTAATTAATAATTAATAATGCCAAAAATAGAATTTTTACAAAAGTCGGGATTTGGCTACGAAATTTGCACCATTGGATTCATGGTGATTTTTTGATCAATTTTCATATATAATGTTTTATGATCGAAGTTCAAACAAAAAATTATTAATGTTTGAATATTTCGAGTCGGAAATAATTATATATGTAATTAAGAAAATAAAATACAATTAATTAACGTTAGTTAATGCTAATGATTACTTAACGATGATGTGCACGTAAAGTGCATTTTTTACTCCCATATTTAATCTTCATTTATTAAAATAAATGAGCATATTAGGGTATTTTACATGTTTTAACCAAAATCTAAAATGTTTTCAAAACATCATTCATTCATCTTCATTTGGGGGCAAAACGGTAATTTTATGTATGAATTAAATTGGAGAAAATTTATTTTTATATGTTAATTTTATTTTATAGAAAATTGAGTGCAATTTGGAAGAAGAACATGGATATATGCATGCACATTTGTTAGAGGCCAAAAGAATGAAGAAAAGAAATAATGCAACATGGAGGAGCCCACGTGCCCACTAATTAATGGACCATAATTAAAAGCACATGCACATGCACATGTTAATGGATATTTAAAGGAAAAAGCACATGTTAGTGGGGATTAATTAATTCCCTAATGATTACTTGGAGGCTTCACAATCTTAAGGGCATTTTTGGTAGTCCCCTAAAAATGGAATTAGGGTTTTAGGAATGTATAAATACCCCATTATGTTTAATGTAATGATCCTCTTCTTTTATGCAAAGTTGTAGCACAAAATCAATGTTAAATAAAATATCTCTTTAATGGCTTCTTAGCCATGTCCTTTACTTTCATGCACTTTCATTTCATGCTTTCTTTTATTGTTATTTTATTTTATGCTCTCTTTTAATTCATGCAATTAGTTTAGATTTATTTTATGCAAGTAGTTACTTCTTTTTTCTTTTAATTAGCTCTCATTTTCGTTGCTTTTTATGTTTAAATTATTTTATGTTGACATGAATTCAATTATGAGAAGCTAAACCCCTTCAATTTAGGGGTAATGAAGTTCTCGTGAATCATATTGAATCAACATATATTGGTTTCATTTATAATCTCTTATTTTGTACTTAATGGAAATTTAGATGTTGATGTAAGTTTATTAGTGAATTTGATAGCCTATGTTGTTCATTACAAATAAGCTATGTTTAATCAAATATAAAAAATTTAAATCATCATCTAACAAATATGATTTTGATGATGAAAGCCAAACTAGAATCAAAATTTGATGATCTGTGTTAATAGTTCATAGTAAATAGATCATGCTTAAAATAGATTTTATTTTTAATTTCATGATCATTTTCATGAGATTCTAGAAGTGGGTTTGAATGGTGTGTTAGTGTTTGATTGTTTAAGTTGTGCTAATTAATAGCACAAATAGGCCATGCTTATAATAAGCACATCAATTATTTCTACTTGAATTTAAATGAGATATTATAGATTAAATTTTGTGTTGATTTATATGAATGATTGAAAGTGGATTTACCTCTAAATTGATCCTTAATCTCATTGTTTTATTCTCATTTTCATTCCAGTGTTAGTTCATTTTTCAATAATTTTTAGTTAACAATCTCCTTTCAACTTTGGGCTAATTTGATTGAGTAATATTATATTTTTTTCTTTCTCTGTGGATCGACCCATACTCGCATACGTACTACGATTATACACCGTGTGCTTGCGGTTTTTATAACGATATATTTTCGACGGTATTCTAATCGATAGAATTTTCTGTCGCGAACAAGTTTTTGGCGCCGTTGCCAGAGAATTGCAATTTAATTTTAATTTTACTCTTTGAATTATTTTACATCTGTTTTTTGATTTTGTATTATTTTTGAAAAAAAATAGTTGTTACATTTTGTGTTTTGACTCACTTTATGTTGCTCGCTTGTGCATTTACATAATTTGTGTTCACTTCTGTTCAGTTTGACTTGTTTTCATTTGTGTTAAAAAATGAAATTGCATTTGTTTTCATTTGTGTTTGTCTGTGCATTGTTTTTTAAGTTTTAAGTTTTCATTTGTGCATTCATTTGTGCATTTGTTCATTCTCTAGTTCATTTCTTAATGTTTAATTCTATGCGCTTGTTTATTTCAATGGAATTTTCAGTTGTGCAAAACTGTTACATTGCAAAACTATCTTTGTACAGAATTGTTCTCTATTAGTTCATTTTCATTACAAGGATTTTGCTAAGCATTGTTACACTTTGTTTTCTTTTGCTATTGCCATTTACAGTTCTCAGTAACCACACTACTGAACACTCTTTTGCACAGATCAAATCACCACACAGCAACTCCAACATACACAGCCTACAACCTCACGCAACCCCTCTCTAAACTTCAGCCAACATCACCATTCACACCACATTCATCACCATTCAAACCAACCTCTGCATACTACATTAAACCATGTTCCATTGCCTTCATCACCAATTCACCTCCGACCAGCAAACATCTCCTCTGAAACCAAACTTCACTTCTTCAAACAAAAACACAATCCACTCCAACATCCCTTCAACCATGCTTCATCCCCAAACCACAACCAGTTTCTTCCTCACTCCCTCACAACAACACTCTGCCCTTAAGCACCTCATCCCTGTCACCGTCCAACACCCACTGCTCCACTAATCATTACCCAATTCCTATAATACCTCACTGCAGCAATCACCCACACTTCCTCCCTTACCTCAACCATCAACCTTCAGCACCTTATCTGCCTACTAACTCTTATGCAATCTTCATCACCAAATCAACAACCTCTTCCCACAATGATACACAACACATGTTACCAGACATTTAGCCCGGCTATATTAAACTAATTGCACAAGTTCGATCTGACTGCCATCAAGGCCGATGATTGTGAGGCCCGAAAGTCAAGTACAGATGATTATATGGAGTCAAAATTGAATGGATTTGATGGATGTACAATGTAGGATACTCAAAGCATGGAATATGGCTCAATGAATGGAAGGGTTCGGCATATATTGGCCTATCAGGAAGGATCGGCATACTAAGTTGAGAGGGGTTGGCAGGCTCTACTGAAGAAGGGTCGGCATGCATCAGAGTCCAAGTGCATTCTTGCATTCTACAATCAATATTTCAGGGTTTACAAGTCCAAAGCATATGAAATTTGGAGGGCAAGGTATATGGATCCTAGGGAGCCTACCCTAGGGATCACACGTCACAAGGACAAAGTTGGAGGGATCGGCAAGTATCCCTTGGAAGGGATCGGCAGAGAGTAGTGCACAAGTTATATTAAATCAAAGATCAAGCAATAACTCGAGTTCCAGTGGTCCAAATGACATGAAAATTGGAGGTTAAACATCTTTTAGCATGGAGAACCCACCATAGGGGTCGCTGCCCAAAAATCGACCAATGAAGGGATCGATATCGATCCCTCCACATTAGGAATTGGGCCTAGTGATCCCTCTAGTGGGCCTATGTAGATTAGAAGGTCCTTTAGCCGAAGTTTCAGAGAGATTGATGGTCGTCTTCACCTACAAATACTGGCCTAATGGGTCATTCTGAGGATCTTTACGCTGCTTGTTACTCTAGACTCTATTGTAATCAAGTGTTTGTTATTTTCTATTGTTGTAATCAGATATATAAGTGATAAATATAGGATAATCTTCAAAGTGGACGTGGGCATACAACGCCGAACCACTATAAATCTTTATGTCTCTGATTATTGCTTTCTATCTGTTATTAGCTCGATCATTTCCTTAGTTTAATTTAATTTTTCTTCAATTACTTCTCGACATAAATCTATTCTAGGGTCTTTGTGACCAATTTGGTTGCAAACATTTTGGTTCTTTCACTGAGAATCTTGATTCTCAGCTTGCTAGGATCCCTTTGTTGCTACTGGGTTGGATAAATACCCCAAAGAAGGTCTGAAGTTATCTTCAAGAAGTTGCTAATACTACTCATATTTATAGAAATCTAAGCAAGGCTATTAAGAATGGTGAGATATACTAGATCTACTTTTCGGAATGTGGAAGGAAATGAGAATACTAGCATTTAGCAAGGAGACCCAAGTAATCAACCAACAAATGTGAATGCTGATCCAGTTGAAGTTCAGAATCCCACTGATTTTATTGCAAGAGCTGAATTTCATAACTTAATAAGAGGGATGATGGAGAGCCGTTGACAACTAAATTCATACTAAT